>JAREYC010000002.1:27252500-28593125 GCA_030015325.1 Cryptoblepharus egeriae | reverse complement strand
GGGTACAAATATTTCCTTGAGGAGGACTCTGTAACTGCCCACCACAGAAGATGGTCCATGCCTTACTGCCATGGCTGCACTGCCACTGGAACATTTGATAGGATTGTGCCCTGAGGCTGCAATCCTAAACTCCAGTTAGGCCAGCCTAAGCCCCGACATAAGACCTGTGCTGACCTGGGGGGTGTCACCAAAGCGCCGTAAAACACATCTGCGCCACTCCTACGCCATGCACCTCCTTAGTGGAGGCCTCCTTGCTTCCCTACATCACCATGGAAAGGGGAAAACCAATGAGTTGTGCCAGCCTAGGTTAGGATTGTACCCTTAGACAATATATCTTGATTATACTGCAAACACTGAGAGTTAAATGAACTCATGATTAACTTCATCCACTGGTTTCAGTGGGACTACATCATGACGAGAATTAAGTTAGATTGGTGTACCACCTGCCATCTTCTACTCACTGCAACACATGATGTCTAATGACTGTGTACATGATAGTTTAGATTCCCAACCCTAAGCAATAGGATTTAACATTTTTGTTTTATTTTACTGAGGCCTATTAGCTTTTGAACTAATATTGGGACATGAAAATGTTACATTAACATCAATTATAACCCCCCAAAAATAGTTTTTCCCAAAACAATTCTCATTTTAAATCAAGCTCTGCTATTGTTGTTCTTTTAGAAGGCATCAAATTTTTTGCCATAAGGCAAAAAATGTAATCTCACCACTATATTCCAAAAACATCTTTTCTTCTATCTCAAGATCAAGAGCTGTGAGTTGCACCTGGGCACCACAAACTAAGGTGTGGGAAGGCATACTAAGGAGGTTCAGGGGGAAGCAGGTGCTGCGGGTGGGAAGTCAGGTTCCCCCCAATTTCTTTTTTTTAAAGGTTGGGCATGAGGTCACTTCTGGTTTTCACATGTTCATTAGTTAAGCCACTGTATGTGGGAACTGCAAGGTATAGAGAAACTGTGCAAAACTGAGCAAAAATATTTTCTGTGTGAACAAATAAAAGCATATGCAAACTTCCTTTATCCAGTTTCGGCTGATTCTTCAGTTTCCAATATTGCCACCATGGCCCAATCTATACTTTCATAGAAAAACTCAAAAGTTATTTTTGTGGGGTGCATAGGGTTCCCTTGTATAAGATTCTTATTCATTACCATAAATCTAAACACAAGTTGTTGTTCATTCAGCATTTCAATTCAGTGGCATGTGTGTGTGTTTTGCCTGCAACATTATTTGATTTATTATGAAGTTTCCAAAGTCATAGCAACAAAAACAAAAATATAACAAGTGAAATAATTATACAAAGTTATGTAGAATTGTATGTCATAAAAACAGTTTAACACACCAGGAAAAACTTTTATTTTTTAAAAAATAGGTATATTTTACCAAGGATAGGCAACTGTCCAGTAATAGTCCCTGACAAAAAAATACCTGTTTAAAAAAATGAGAACTTTCTAATCGTGTTCATGATGTGATCTCTAAAGGTTTGAATCTCAGTTGAAAGGATCTTCTCACTTTCCAAAAGCTTAATTTTGTTTCCAGGATATATTTAATACTGCAAAGCTGCAGAAAGGAAAGAAAATATCTTGGACGTGACAAAGCCTACATTTGGAAAGAAAAGACAAGAACAAAACTGAAACATTAAGAAGTGCCGCAAGGAATGTTTCCAATTAAAGGGGGGATAGCGATGGATATCAGTGTTTAACAATATAATTAAAATAGATCAGTTACAGCACATTATGCAGAAAAAAAAACAGAAATACATTGATAACTTGATAAAAGAAATGTTTCAAAATATAGAGAATTCCTTGACATACAGATTTATTCATATCTTTAATTTCACAAGGGTAAGTTTCAGAAACTTCCTCGTAGGTTGCTGAATGCTAATTTAAGCTTAATTTGCATCCCCAAGTCTAAACTACATTTTTGACATGATCCTATACACAGTTACCTCAACGTACAGTAAGTCCCATTCAGCTCAGTCTAGGTTTATTACTGAGTAGATTGCATTGTTGGTAGAATGAACTGTTGGTTGACTGTGTGCCATCTGGAAGCTAGAAGTCTACAGTTATTCTTACGTGAGATTAGACAGTGAACGAACAGCTATAGTTTGAGTATTCATCATTACCCATAAATCTCTCAGAGCTGGTTCTTATAATTCTTTTGATGTGTGGTAGTTGCAGTTTCCAATCAAGCCATGCTGATTTCCAACTGCCTGTGGTGAGGTCAACATCTGTAACAACCCAACATTGATTAGATTTTCATACTCATTTATTTTCTAGCATTATAATTTCTAGCAATATATAAAAACCATGCGAAAAAGTAATCTGAACTCAGTTCTGAGCTTGGTGTACCTTAGTAACAAGTCACTGATTAACTGAAAAGTGGCATGAACTGAGAAGATAAGAGCATAGCTCTATTTCTTTTCCTTTTTGCCCAATACCCCTGGTCACCGTTCCTGTCACTTTTTACTTTCATGAATAAGGTCCTTACATACACATTCCATGTAAGCAGAAATCCTGATACCTGTGGGTTTCTCCTCACATGGAGCAATCAGGCAGGGACACGTTTTCATGAAATCAGAACGATTTCAATACGCTTCCCTCCACACACATATCCATGATGGGAAGAGACCTGGAGGATTTGACTTGATTACTTTTTAATTGTCTACATTCTACAGTCTAGTCAATCTAGATTGATCACCCTAATACTCAACTCAAAAACAAGTCAAACAGGAACACTTCCCAAGTTGCTGAGTCTTTTGCAATTTGATAGGACTTGAGTCCAGTAGGTCTCCCCCGCCCCCTCCCCCAAAAAAATCTACACCACAGTTCCATGTAAAGAAACGGGGTCGCCACTGTGCAGTGCACTTGTATTGAGGATCCCTTTCAACCTTATCCATTGCCCATGTCCACCCCAATGTCCAGTAATAGTGCAGAACCTGCTGATCCCCAATCTCTCTTACCATGCACAATCCCGTCTTGGGTACATCCAAGGAAACCTCGTTCACTCCAACGACATGCCAGGGTGAGGATACATCACAGCTCGGCCAAGCAGGAGAAGATGAGGTAAGGGTAGGGTTGCTATAATTCTCTTTCACAAAAGCAGCACAGAACCCTCTATCCCATTGGCCAGTATAGGGATTGTCCCTGCTTTTCAGGACATATGGCAAGCCTACGTAAGCATAGTGCAAGAAGTGAGAAGAAACCTACTGCAGCTCCATATAATGACACACTGGTCTAAATGTCTGTCTTGGTGTTCCCTTTAAACATCCCTCTATTATGCCCAGATACATGACAGCATTCTCTTGCCAAGGATGCAGCAAAGACTAGTGGAGGCACCTTGCTGTCTATGCAAAATGGAGGAAAGTTTGATATATTTTGCAAAATCGGCAACACGTGCTGGTGCATCATGAGATCTCAACCTGCCAATTTTTTAGAATGCAAACAAAAAAAATAACACTTTCGTTTCACCCTGCAGCCCATCTCTGAGCATACTGTGCTGCTCCTCCTACTAGCCGGCATGGAACAATGTGTGTCTGTTGTCATTTGATTCAACTCCATGACTAGAAGTTGGGGCTCGAGTCAGTGAGGTCCTGAATACCACAAAAAGTCATTCAGACTCATCCACATGTAAGACTCACACGTCAGTGTAAAATATGAATTTTCATGACTTGGGGCAAAGGGCACAATCTAGAGTTATAGAATCATAGAGTGAGGGCAGTGAGAAGAGCCCTACCTGGGCTGCCCCAACTATTCTGTATCCATTGCAGAATGTTAAGCGGCATTCAGAGTTGGGAAGCCTAGGCTGCCCTATCTGCTCCAGGGCATGCTCAGTAGGCACCAAGTCAGTGACACCTGGGGAGGGCTTGCTCCTGAGGAAACCCCCCTCAGATCACACTCAACAAGGAACAGCTGTGGTGCCTGCCTTATAACGAAGCCCAGAAGTTCATGACAACCAGTAACAGCTGCACTGTGAGAATGCAAAATAGCAGAACCTCTAGTGGAGGGTGGATTCAAGGAGATTGATTGGAGTGGCCTGCTGGATCCCCAGGTCAGTGGGCTGCCATAGTTGTGCCATATCCTGAGGTTGAGAGGCAGGGATTGCAGCTAGGCTGGCCAAGAACTCAGATTTTTTTCAATGCCATTCTTACTTGGCCTTATCATGGACCCCTATGGGTCTACTCATTACTATACCTGCTCCTGAGGTGTTATAACTCAGAGGAGCTGGAAGAAGGCATTTCTGCCTAGAAACAGGCTCTGGATACAGAGTAAATGCTCTGCCCTAGGCAATGCTAAACATGCCCTCAATGTGCCTCTCCTGAACTGTCTAGGCTGCCCCAGCTAGGGCAGCCCAGGTCCATCTGCTTTGGGGCAGCCTATGTTGCCTTATTATTTCCAGAACAACTAGGTAGGGTAACCCAAGTGCACTTCTGGATTGTGCCCTAAATCAACCAAGGGCGCAATCCAGAGTAACTACGGAGAATACTTGCTCTGACGTAAGAACAATTTCTCTGGATTGCAATATGGATTTCCCATAGGTTTTCACTAGGTGGTGCCATAATTACTTTGACGTAAATGTCTCTTATGTGCTCCCGTAGTTACTCTGGATTGTAGGGCAAGTCAAGTTCCCATCTCTGGTAAATATGTAGGGAATTATGTGAAAAGAGGACAGAATATTTCCATATGCACTATGTGTGTGCGTACAGACATACATTTGTATACATATACAATTTTATCCATGGAGAAAATTAAAAATGGGCAGGGGAATCAGACAGCCCTTCCCTGACTTATTTCTCATTTCATCCCTCCCATACTTAGGTAGGTCTGTGTGTAAAGTGGCTTCAGTTTTTTTTCTTTTTCCAGTGAAGAACATAAATCACTTTATTGTGGCCTTGCTTCCAAAAAGATTCCTCCAGTTCTTCTAACAACATGATCAAATCAACCTTTCCAGGTTTGACCCAAGACCTCCTGACTCTTCAGAAAACATGCCAACTGCTGCCCGTCTTACCTGATGATGTGTCAGCTTCTGGTCCTCCTGTATCCTTTCCAACAGGAGTGAGGAGTGTTGTAGCTAGTGTATCAATCTTCTTGTTTCCTGTTCCTGCCTTTCTCCTACTTTTCAAATACAAAAAAAGAAGGAGGAGAAGTGAAAGTAGGCAGAAGGTTGCAGATGGCCTTGTTGGTGGAGAGAGATGGGCTTTCCTTCATCAATCTGCTGATGTGTGTCTCATAGATCAACTAGCTCTGATCCTCACACCACTTCCTCTCTACTCTTCACTATTCAATAAATCACACAAGGATCAATAAAACAAGGTGAATGAATGAACGAACGAACGAACGAACGAATGAATGAATGAATGAAGTTATAATCCAGGCCACCAACTATGGAGAGACAGAAAGAGCTTTGTCCCCTGTCCTCACTGCAGGTGATCCAGCAGTGAAAATTGCAACTTAAAGTATAGAAACAGAGAAAGGGTGATCATAAGATGCAATTAATTGTATCTCTGTGCATTTTCATTTTTCCCTAAACTGACAAATGCTTATTATTGGGGGGGAGATGCTTTGAATTGATACCTAGGAATGAAAACTGTGTCTTCATTTCTAAATATGTATTGGGGAAAAAAACTTGGAAAGGGAACATGATTTTCCCATGGGACATTTTTGTGGAGCAAGTTTCAGTTTCAGAAAGAGGCCTACTTCTGTCCCTATCAAGAGCAATAGGAATTATGCCAGGAACTTCAAAGAGAAAGGGGTTGAGCTCAAAGCCTTCAGAGGTAAATAAAAACCTACCTTTAATCTGGGGTTTTTGACCTTTAAGGTTCTTACTGTGTTTACATTATGAGCTGTGATTTCAGTATAAGCAAAGTGCCAAACACCTTGATAACAGTTGCGGAGATGTGCTGAACACAACCTGTATGACTCTTAAATCAATTGTCTCGTGTTCTAATCCATTGTAAAACAGACGCGGTAACAAGAGTTTTACTTAAACACCATGGTGCAATCTCGCCAAAGTTAAGCACCTTTCAGCAGGAGAGATGAAAGCACATGTTTTACTCCCCCTTTGAAACAAATGGTATGGAAAAGTGCTTAACTGGATCTTGCTCAGTGCTAATTGTAGCCTGAGTGCAGGATCAGAATTTTTCACATATCCTTTGGAAGGAGGCATAACATGTTTTCTCATAACAGTGGTTCACAACAGGTTTATAATATTTATTTATTTAGCCCAATAGCAGCTTCAGGAAATAGTTTAGACTGGGAAAGGGATCCCAGCCATCTTCTCCCCATGCCCCACTGCTCTAATTAAATGTTGTTCCTAAAAATACAGTACTCATTAGCTGGACTGAGCTGTGATTCTCATTGTTTGCTTGTTTTTGTCACATCCAAAGGACAATTTTTGCATCTTCCTGCCCTTTTCGGAAGATACAGTCTATTCTTAAAGGCACAATGTGTAAGCTCTTCTTCTATGACTCTACATGACTCTCTGCTCATGATGGAGAAATTCAGAAACAGTAGAACACAAGTTTTCTTCCTGCTCTGTTTCCTATTGCCTGTTAGCTGTCTCCAAATACCCTTTCTTATGAGCTGAGCAACTCATGAAAAAGAGGAATGTTCTCCGTATTCTTGGCTCTGAATGTCAAGGCCAACAGTCCTTAACTTTCCATATGTTTGGGGCTTGATTGCAGAAGTTGGTGCTAATGCATAAGAACATAAGAAAAGCCTCTACTTGATGAAGCTAAAGGCCTATCTAGTCCAGCTTCCTGTATCAACAGCAGCCCACCAGATGCCACCAGAGCACATAAGACACCTGCATCTAGGTGCCCACCCCAGGCATTTTGAGGTTGTCCACATCTACACACACCCCTCATGGGCATGTAACCTGTGATGGAATTTCTGTAACCTTTCTTCTAGGAATTTATCCAATCTCTTCTTAAAGGCATTGAGACTAGGGGTGAAATCCAGAGTAACTACGGGGAGTCCTTGCTCCAGATGTAAGAACAATTTACTCTGGATTGCAGTATGAATTTCCCATAGGATTTCACTAGGTGGTGCAGTAACTAAGGGTGCACATAATGTCTCTTACATGCTCCCGTAGTTACTCTGGATTGTGCCCTAGATCAGGGTGACCAGATTCCTGAACCTAAAAAGGAGGACAGGGTCTTGGATTCCTCTCAGCCTGGACTTTCTGGTGGACAATGGCATGTTTGCCTACTCATGAGTAAATCCGCGATATTGTGCCCTTTTACTTTCCCATAAAGCTCAATTTATATTTTTTTATTTTTAGTTTTTTTGTCATAACACTTGATAGGAAGGAGATATTTCAAAACTGATTTTTACATTGGATTCTACTCTTCAATATGAATCTAACAACATATGACACGATGGGGTATTGCACACCATTTCAAAGTTCCAAAATGAAGCCAAAATGGAAGACGATTAAGTCCTTTTGGAGGACACCCAGACAGGAGACTAAAAAAGAGGACAAATCCAGAATTTTTCGGTCATATGGTCACCCTGGACTAGATGCCATCACCACATCCTGTGGCAGGGAGTTCCACAGACCAGCTAGACGCTTGGTAAAGAAATATTTTCTCTTCTCCCTCTTAACCCTCCCAACATTCAATTTTAATGGCTGTCACCCAGTTCTGGTGTTATATGAAAGGGAAAAGAGCCATTCTCTCCATTCTGCCCATCCCTTGCATAATTTTGTATGTCTCAATCATGTTCCCCCTCAAGTGCTTCTTTTCTAGAGCCAAACACTGTAGCCTTTCCTTAAATGGAAGGAGTCTAAGACCATCAATCATCTTGGTCACACTCCTCTGAATCTTCTCCTGAACCTCTATATCTTTCTGAAATGTGGCAACCAGAGCTTAACGCAGTACTCCAAATGTGGCCTCACCATTGATTTGTACAATGGTATCATAATTTCTGCCATCTTATTCTCAATCCCTTTCCTAATGACCCCAAGCATGGAATTTGCCTTCTTCACTGCCTCTGCACATTGGGCTGATAACTTAATCAAGCTATCCACTAGCATATCCACTAGCTCCCCTAGATCTCTCCTGCTCTTTCACAGATAGCTCAGAGCCCATTAACCAATATGTAAAGTTGGGATTCTTTCCTCCAATGTGCAAAACTTTACGTTTACTCACATTAAAATGCATCTGCCGTTTTTTTACCCATTCATCCAATATGGAGAGATCTGGAGCCTTCTCCTCTTTTGGTCCTCATCAAGCGGAATAATTCAGGTTTCTTCCTGAATTCCGTGGTACCCTTGTTTACCTTCATGCACTGGCTTTCCCCCTTAAGGAATTACACCGAAAGAGGGCTACAGTCAAATTCTAAATGATTTATAATCTCCCACCATATATACTGCAAGAGTTATATGTACAACCATGAGTTCCATCCTGAGTATTCCACTACTACATCAGGTTCATGATGCAAGCTGTCCTCCTCAAAGACGACTACATATATTTTTAAAATTATACTTACAGGGGAAATTCTTATTTATTTACAGGAGAAAGGATTTTAGGGCTCATTCTTCCATAGGTCTCCCAAAGCATCTGCATCTACAAAAAAGCTTTAACCTGTATGTTAGAGTGTCTGATGCTATGCCGCATTCAGCTGCAAACTGGGGTGAATAATGGAGTTCAATGGAATCTCAACTTGGAGGAACTTTGGCTGCAATCCTAAACACACTTCCTTGGGAGTAAGACCCATTGAACAAAATGGGGCTTACTTTTGAGTAGACATGATTAGGATTGTGCTCTTTGAGGAACTTTGAGAAGAGGCTAGGGGGCTAGTTGAAATGCTGGAAAGGGGATGAATATTATGTTGCACCTCTGCAAGCAACCACTGCAGGCTTTTACTAGTATTATACTCCACTAGAAATAATAGGTTAACAATGGCTAACAATGGCATCAATCCTGTCCATACTTACCTGGAATTAAGCCCTATTTCCTGTAATGGAACTTACTTCTGAGTAGACATGTGTAGGATTGGGTTCAATATCTGCCCCTTTCTGAGTGGTTGATGGTGTCACAAATGCTAGGCAAAGCTTCTCCTTAATCCTTTTGGGGAAGAACCTTTTAGGGAAGAGAGAGACTAGAGAAGGGTTAAGAGTAAAAATACTCTTGCTAGAAGAAGGATTGGAAGGAGAGAGAGAGAGAGAGAGCGAGCGAGCCAAATACTATGGAAAAGGATTTGTTTCCATGGCTGCCTCACCAGTTTTTCCTTAGGTATCTTAACAAAGGTATAGAAAAGGAAAAGAAAAAAAAGTTCCTAAAACTGCTTTCCTTGACGATTCATGGAATACTTTTGCCATGGAAATACTTTTGCCAATACTTTTGCCATGGAATTGGGTAGGTGGATATGAAAACTGGGCTGTTTTCCAGAAGCGGAAGCAACGAAAGAGCCTGGCTGAATGGGATTTGCTCCACAGATTTTGCTGCAGTAGCAAATTCTGGCTTCATAAGCAGCAGCAAACTAAAACACACACACCACAGAGAGAGAGAGAGGCTTGAAAGAGTCCCAGTGTTGAAAACTGCCCGTGTGCAAAAAAAACCAAACAAAATTGTGCTGGAACTGTGGCAGTGCTGAATCCTAAACTACAATAAGGCATCCTTACACACCACTGGTGAGAGGATATCGGTTTGGAATGAAATAGCTCTAACGGTTTCAGGAGCGAGCGACTCCATCCCAGTACGCTACCTCCATTCAAAAGAGAGACTTCAGACTGACTTCATATGATTCCCTTCCCCTTTTTTGGCAGCAGAAGCCCACCACTAATAGCAATTATGGAAAAGGCTAAACGTTGGTCCGTTGGAAAAACATGAGTAGGGAAAGCAGGATGAAATGCCTCCTCCCTACTACAAACCCAAAGACTAAACCTTCCAATGGAGAGGAGTTAGTTCCCTCCACACACACTCTCACCCCAGCAAGGTATATAACAGCTTTTCAGTAAGAGGTCCCAGTTACGAGTCAAATGCAGCTTTTCTAAAAAAATGTGTAATCTAAATAAAGGGCATGTGATGGGTAGGTGGGCGGCTTGCAAATCAGATTTTCTGTATCTCATTCATAAACAAAAGCCTTAGACCATGCTGAGATAATCTTGAGTGTCATGCACAATTTGACAGCATCGGTGTTAGTTATCTGGAAAGAAACTGCTCACGAAAGGACTTTTTTGCAACCCGGTATCTCCCATCTTAATATTTATGTAGGCTCAAATAACTTTTAGAGAGTCTGATGATCTGGGCTGGATTTATCATTATGCTAATGCTAACTACACGGCCGAGTAAAAGCCCCTACTGTGGTGAAATTATCTGGGAAATTTCTAGCAGGGAACCTATTCCTCATAAAATTCTCCCACAGCTTAAAATATGATGATTCTTTCCTTATCACAGGGCCAGAGGAGTGACTGCCAAATTACACAGATGTTCAAAAAATAAAAACAGATACCAGAAATCTGGAGAATAGGAGCAGCAGGAAGTTCATCTTTGCATTGAGGGACTCTTTTATGTGTAGTAAGTACACAATATGGCAGGAGAGGGCTTGTGGGCAATATCTCACTAGCTATTATGGGATGCAGGATGCTTGACTATGGGTGCAATACTAACCAACTTTCCAGCACTGGCATATCTCACTTCCTCCCAGTATGGCATGTACTGCACCCTTTACTTGAGGCCTCCTCAAGGTCAGGCAATGTTTGTTCCCTTACTGTACCTTGGAGTTGACTTGTTCTTACCCTGGAGCTGGAAAATTGGTTAGTGATTCCACCATAAGAGGTCTTTACTCGGATGCAACTGGAGTTTCTCATATTCTTGAGTGTGTCCAAAATTACTTTGTACTGGATCCCTGCAAAGGTAATCTACAAGGACTACCCAATCCAGTTTCATTCGCAGGATATAAAGGATCAAGAAGATCAAGCCCTTGCAATGAGGATTGGAAGTAGAGGCTGCATTTCATCCTCTTCACTGTGGTGGAAAACAAGCATAATTTCCAGATCTATATATCCAGTGTGGTCTTATGTAGTAGGTCTTGATTATACCTTCTAAATGCTTGGAGATTATATCTGTATGGAAACAGATTTTTCAGTTACTAAGGCTTCCTGGCATTAATGGACATACACATAATTCTCAGTGACATTAATGGGACAGCAATAGACCACACAAAGTACAAAAAGAAAAAAAAATCAAGAAAAAATCCATAAGGACGCACAGAGATGTGTATGCTTATTCCATTACTTTTTTGTGACAGCTTTGAAACTAGCTGGAAAAGCAATATCTTGCAAGTAATGGAAATGCTTCAGCATCCAAAGAGTTAAAGGCACCATTCCCGTTCCACAAACATGTTTACTTGGAAATCTCACTAACTTCAACTGGATTTCTTTCAAGAGATAATAATATTTATTAGCAGTGAGGATCTAAGCAAAAAGCAATCCAAATATTACAGAGTTATGGAACCCCCACAGATGCTAAAACCTGTAGATAAACAAATCTAGTCACATCAAGAGGATGTTCTGAAGTCCAAGGAGGCCATGCATAGCATCTCTGGGCTTCAGAAGGCCTTCTAATGCCTCTGGAAGGTCTTAGAATCACACTATTTGAAGAAAAATACCCCAAAAGGTATTTTAAGGCTTTCTGAGGCCCAAAGAGGCTGCATATCTCCAAGGCCTCAGAAAATCCTTTAGGGCCTCCGGAAAGCAAATGTCTGTTCTGGTTTTTGTTTTGGTTTTTTTCCCCCCAGCATCAGTACATCTTCTAGATGGAGCAACAGTCATGTTTGGTACATGTTAAGCATCAATGCAGGTTTGGGGACCCACATTGAACCAAATCCACAGATGCAAAGTGTGCTGACTAGGGGAACAAAGATGCAAAGTGCTGTGATGACTAGATCCAATCTACACAAGCCTTTCATGTTGAAGGTCTCTCGTTTGTATCCCCACATAAAGCTGAAAAAGAGCCTTGTCTGAGACATTTGACAACCTTAGCCAGTCCAGTTTTGACAATACTGGGTGGAACGACAAGAGTAATAGCTCAACTCTATATAAGGCAGCTATCTATTTAATTTTAAGACTATGGGCACAATCCAGAGTAATTACAGGGAGTCCTTGCTCCGATGTAAGAACAATTTATTCTGGATTGCAGTCTGAATTTCCCATAGGTTTTCACTAGGTGGTGCAGAAACTATGGGTGCACGCTCCCGTAGTTACTATGGATTGTAGGGTATGTCTTCAAGACATCAAAGCAATTTGAAAGTTTATGAGAACAATGAAAAACACATGTTTAATGTAATATCCATAAACATTAATTTTTTTCAAAAAAACAAACAACTGCAGCATTGGAATTATATTGTCAATTTTTTTCCTTCTTTAGGAAAAAGGACCTGGAAAAATATGGTTGACCAAAAGCACAGTCATCCACTTCCCCTGTGAAAGGAAAGTAGCCCCCTCAAATGGAGTTACTTAATTTTGCAGCAGCCCTTGAGCTGGAGCAGAATAGAAAACCTCTGTGTTTGGTTGCACATGGAGCTCAGGAATGGGCGTTGGTGCCATCACTGAAAACATCCTGACTTTTGTGCCAAGCAACCAGACTTCAGTCAATGGTAGGCAAGGAGCAGGGCCTGCAGATCTCACAGTCCATGCAGGCTTCTATGGGAGAATGAAGACACTTCAAATCACTCAGTTCCAGATCACTAAAGGCTTTAAAGGGCAAGATAATCGATCTGAATTGGGCTCAGAAGCAAATTGATTATCAGTATAGATGAAAAGTGGTGCAAAAATATCCCATCTGTTGTCTGCTTCCAGTAATCTGAAGTAATCTTATTCAAGCTTACTTAAAATTAAGAGCAATCTTATACACACTAAATCCAGAGTAACTATGGGACCTTTTATACCGGCGTACTTACGGTGCCATCTATGGGAAATCTATGGGAAATGCATAGATCAATCCAGAGTAAGTGCCTCTTACGTCTTCCCATAATTACTCTGGATTGTAGGGTTACCTGGGAGTAGGTTCACTGAATACTGCAGGAGATACATTTGAGTAATCTTAGTAATCTTAATAAAATTTAGGATTTTATTGCATGGCTGCAATGCAACTATTATACAATATAACTATTATGTACTATAAATATGATGTTATAATTGTTTTAAAGTAGCAGCAGTTTTATTCCATCTTCAATCTTGCTGCCAGTGTTCTTGCTGCTTCAACATTTATTGTGGCACAAAAGCATGAAAGAGGTTCAAAAGGTAATTTTTGGTGTCATAAGTGAATATGATCAATGAGTCCTGGATTAGGAGTTAACAGTGCTATTGTTTAAGCTTTGATATCTGTGATATAGGTTGGGTCGAAAAAGATTTCTCTAAAATCTGTAATCATAGCTGGGGGAATATCTCAGCTTTCACTTGAATCATCGAAAATTAGAGACTTGGAGAAAATTGCTGAAGAAACAATTTTGCAAATCTGAGTTTGTTACCTAAAAAGCTTAGCAACTTAAAGGACAAGCTGAGAAAACCATCTTTTGAGAAAATTTGGGATTTTTCAAACTTTTTTATGGTTCTTGATGGGAAGGGGGGACCCTTAATTATAAAATATGGGCAGATTTAGAGTTGTGTATCCCCCATCCTTTTGCCAACCTCTCTCCCTCTGCACTTTTGTGTCAATCCATCTGTCCATCTATATCTACCCATAAAACTATTTTCCTCTGGACAGTTATTCAAACTTATACTATTTTGGTGGGGGCGCTCAGCTATTAAGTTTGCTTCTCATGCAGCACTCCTTTTCTAAAACTTCATACCCTGACCTCCAGTACCTGCCTCATGAGCCTGTAAAGGACTGTTTTTAAAAATGCTGCAGATATTGTCCTTTGACCCTCGTCTGCTGCTACCCCCCCCACCCCACCTCCACAGTCTGCTAAGAGTTGGGAGAGGGTGAACAAAGACACTTTTGTCACCCTATATGAAAAAGGAGGGTACAGGATAGGTAGCCAGATGTCCTATATTTTCAAGGACTGTGTTAGGTTTCAAAACCCACAGCCTTGCAAAACTCCATAGAGCAGAACCACCTCTGAACTCTCTGTGAAAGTGCCCCATCATCGCTGCACCGGAATGACACCATCACAGTTCCACTGTGTCTGATCATACCTGCCCAGGAAAAACTCTTCAACTGCTGAACAAAATACAAACAGGCAGACACACTTAACAATGCATTCAGTCCCTTTGGGGTTCCCTGACGCAGCAATGTCACTAGGATTTGTATCATCCAGTGCGGGAGTCCAGCACATCACCCCCATGAAGGACCTCCTCCCATGCAGTGGACAATGCCCTGGGTAGTGGGCATGGTGATGCTCCATCTCTCCCTTCCCTTGCTGATTTTTTTGGGCTTTGACTTTTGATAGAATAGAGATATGTCAACAATTTGTTCTCCGGTGGTACATCCATGGTGGAGTCACTCCTCCTCTTTGGGATAGCTCCTTCCCCTCATGCAGGCAGGTCAGCTGAGGGGAGGGACACCCTGAGGTTCCCCAGACTGACCTCGCCTTATGATGAAGGCAGTTGGATTAGGCTGGCCTGCTCACTTTATGGGGGCATAGTTGGGGTCCTTTACCCCAGTTTTGACCATGCTACCCCTGGATGGCTGCTGCTACTGCAGTTCCTCTTTTAGTCATCTCTCTCTGTTCTTAGATTCCCCCCTCACCTTAAAGTGCCCCCAGTGCTTTGGGAGAGACCACTGCTGGTTGCCCACATCCAGGGCTGCACTTTCAAGAGTCCAGGAGGGTGGGCAGCTGCCAGCTCCCTAGAGGGGCCAGCATCTGCTCTGAGTCCCTCTTGGGCTGGTGGAGAGCAGGGGACACTCTCAGTCACCACATTGGGCAGCACGCACTCCCCCTGGCACTGGGATCCCCAGCAGGCACACATCAGACAGGCAAAGAAGCGCTTCCTTCCAGGCACCCCTCCAAGGATTCTCCACTGAACACCAAGTCAGTTGCAATGCGCACTTCCTCACAGGCACATGGATGGAGGCAGCGTTTGAGGCCGAGGATTGCCATTGCTGCCTCTTCCCTCTTTGTTTATCATGCCCCTGCTCCCCTGCCTTGGCCCTGCCCACTCCCTGCTGGCTGGTGGGGCCATCTTGGGAGGACGGGGAGCCTGCTGGAAGGCCTTGCAGAGCCTACTCAACGGCACCCTCTGCAGCCTCCAGCTACCTTCTACAGGCCTCTGCCAGACCAGGCCTTGATCCGTGTGGCTTTTGATCCTTAGATACAAACCCATTTGCTTGCATCCTTAGAAGACTCAGCCTTTTGCCAGAGGGTTGTCTCTAATCCTCACAGCAGTTCCGGCACTAGGGAGTACATAACTTGGGCATGTCCCAAAGAGGAGGAGTGACCCCCACCATGGGTGTACCACTGAAGAATGAGGTGATTTGGGTCTTACTTATGTAAGCCCCCTTCTCGATGGTATATCCATGGTGTCATGCCTGGCCCTGGCTTCTGGAGGGTGATGACCTAAATTACTGGGTTGCAGCCTTCTTGTTTATGAAAATGAGCAAATAAATAAGGGGGTTCATATTAGTTATAATGAGATAGAGGGACGCACACTTAGATAGGGAGCTTTCCCTCAGACAAGGGATTTGTCTTCGCCCTTCCCCATTCCTACCCCTTCCTCACCTGTTCCATCTAAAGAGCTTATGCTTTTAGGACATTAGCCATGTGTTCTAATGTGTTACCTGGAGTTCTGTAGTGTCGCGCCACAGATGGTTGAGACGATGGGTATTCTATGATTAGGGGAGGGCCTTGCGAAAAATTTGGACATCCTGGGTGACCTCAGGGTGCCCCTCCCCTCAGCAAGTCTTCCCAGCTGACCTGTCTGCATGAGGGAGAAGAGCTATCCCAAAGAGTGACTCCATCATGGATATACCACTGAGAAGGAGGCGTACACAAGTAAGACCCAAAGCACCCCATTTCACTGCATCTTGCATTAAAATGTGTATTGAATCTATTTATATAAAACTGAAAACTCACTCACTCACTCATGCATCAACACCCAGCCCAAACCTCAACACCTAGAAGCATGAAACTTTAGGAGGGAGTTCCTTCCATGATGGGAGTACTCACTAAGAACTGATTTTCGGAAATTGCAACTGGAAGGGGGTGAAAAGGGTTTACAATGCATTTTCGTCCCTATACTTTACATTGAAGAATTGCCGACTGATCATCACCCTTCCCCAACCCCTGGATCCAGAATCATGAAATTTAGGGATGGTATTCCTGAATGTGGCCACCCACCAAGAACCAATTTTTAGAAATTTAAAAGGGATGCAACATGGTGTTGCAGAAGGTGGAGATGCCTAGTCGGAATGCTCTGTATTAATTGCTGCCCACCTGTCTCTAATACCCTCCGATTCCCAGTGCCTGTCAGTGCACAGTGGTGCCCACTGTTCACCAGTGTCCACTGCCTGCTCCCTGGTGTCCAGCGGTGCCCAGCAGTGCTCAGCCACACCCAGGAGGCCAATAAATATTCTTGAAATTTTACTC
This sequence comes from Cryptoblepharus egeriae, assembly GCA_030015325.1. Lineage (NCBI taxonomy): Eukaryota > Metazoa > Chordata > Lepidosauria > Squamata > Scincidae > Cryptoblepharus > Cryptoblepharus egeriae. The sequence goes on along the minus strand of JAREYC010000002.1, from coordinate 28,576,581 downwards.
CCACCTCGGCAGGTAAATTTTGCTAATAATAACATATGAAGTGCCCCACTTGATCGGGCCAAATACCTGTCTAGTTCAGCTTCCTATATCTCATAGTGGCCCAACCAGTGCTTCAGCGATCACACAAGACAAAAAAGACCTGCCCACTGATGTCCTCCTCTGTGTTTTGCATTCTCTGGAAGTCTACGCCTAAATTAAGGAAGTTACACAAACTCGTTATGGCTTGTAACCTGTGATGGACTTTTCCTCTAGAAATTTGAACAATCCCCCTCTTAAAGGCATCTCTAGGCTACAAGCCATCACCACATCAAGAGGCAAGGAGTTCCACAGACTGGTAAATAAATATTTTCTTTTGTCTGTCCTAACTCTTCCAACGCTCAATTTTAGTGGAAGTCCCCTAGTTCTGGTATTGTGTGAGAGGGAAAAGAGAATTTCTCTATTCACTCTATCCACTCGTTGAATAGTTTTGTTATGTCTCAGTCATGTTCCCACTCAGGCATCTCATTTCTAGGCTGAAGAGACCCAAACACTAAAGCCTTTCCTCATAAGGGAGGTGCCCAGCCCAGTAATCATTTTGGTCACTCTCTTCTGCACATTTTCCATTTCCACTCTGATGTATAGGTTGCAGATATAAGGAGGTTGCAGATCCCCCCCAGGTGTGACACATGGGGGATATCTTACCCAGTGAGATATCCCCCATATGTCTCACCTGGTGGGGTCTGCAACCCCCTAGTGATGCCTGGTGCTGCCTTCGGTGTTCCCACCACTGCCATAAGTACTGTGGGTTCAGAATCCAAAATTAGTACTGAAAGGGTTCAGAATCCAGTTTGGTCAAAGGCCAAGATGTGTGTGTGTGTGTGTGTGTGTGTGTGTGTGTGTGTGTGTGTGTGCACATGCCTGCCCCCTTGGCAAAAGACTAACTTGGCCAACCTCTGATGTCAACCCTGCATGCATGTGCCCATGCACACGCACACACACATTCACAAAAATTGACAAAGCATTTTACAAGAAAATGAAGGTTAAGGTGTTGGATTGAGACCTGGAAGGGCCTCGTTCAAATATCACCTTAGCCATAAAGCTTCCTGGGTGAGCCTGGGCCTGTCACCCACTTTCAGGATAGGATTTCCATTTCTTCTGAAAAACCTGGGACAATCCCAATTTTGGGGGATTGTGTTCACGTACTGGCAAGTTGACAGAGTGTCCCGATTTTGTGGAAGAGAATTATGGTACACTTTATCTTGAACGCCAACTCCATGGATTTGAACTCATTGGAATTCAGTCCTCCAAACTCCAGACACAGCAAACAATCCCTTCTTCCCAGGGTAACCGAGCATAACTGCAAAAAGATGACCAAAATATAGGACAGCCAAGAAAAATGTAGGACATGCAAAAATAAAAGTTAAAAAACCCTCATGGCTAGTGCTTTCATGTGGTTAATGAATATTATTATTCATATTATTATTATTCACTATATTATTTATTTCAGAATTCTTTTTTAATGTTATTTTATTTATATTTATTTATATTTTTATAATTTTTGTTTGTTTCTTTACTGAATTTATTGAAGGTATATTTCTTTACTTATTGCAAGAATTCTACATTCTGCTTGCTCACAAGGAAAAGGAGGACAATGAAGATTTTGGCTGCAATCCTAAGGACACTTTCCTGGGAGTAAGACCCACTGAACTCAATGGGGCTTTATTTTGAGTAGACATGGTTAGGATTGTGCTCTTAATTTTTTCCCAGGACATAAAAATGTCCTAGAAAAAGGGACATTTGTTCACTCAGCTTCAACCCTGGATACAAAGAGATTCCCCAGCAACACAGCAAAGTCTTGACAACTTCTTCCTCCCTTTTTCTTTCAAGTCTTCAAGCTGATTCTTCTTAGGAATAAACCACATTCTCAGCTGCATCGCAGTAAAAGAACGATTATTGTTGTTCTATTTTCTTTATTTTTTTTCTTTTCTAAAAATTTAATAAAAATTATCTAAAAGCTCTAAATTTTAGATAATTTAGAATTATTCTAAATTTAGTGATTTAGAATTATCTAAAATCGAAAAAAAAATATGTATGTTTAAAAAAAGTGGAAATGGAGCCCAAAAAAAGGCAGGAGGCTGTGAAGTAGGGAAGGGGTGGGGAAAAGTGGGAGAAGGGAAAGTCTGCGCTTCAACTCCAGTCAATGTGGTAGAGAAGCTTAGTTCTCCCCCCAACCCAACCCCAGCCTTTGCAAGGAAGTCGGAGGCAATTAGTGCAGGGAGTAGACAGCCTGCAGCGCCCAGCCAGCCAGCCAGTCACTCAGTCTGGGCTGTTTCCAATGCCTGGCAGGGCATCCAGGAGGAGAGCAGTGGAGGGCTTTTCCTATGGTCATTCCCTGCTGCTGCTGCTGCTTTTTCTGGGGATTCCAAGGCGTGGAGCGCGTGGATCGGTTGTATCCTCTGCCAAGGAGTGAGAGCACCCTTGGGTGAAGCCAGCACCCTTGGGTGACACATTTCAGCAGCTGCTTTTCCTGAGGATTCCAAGGAGTGGAGCGCGTGGGTCGGTTGTATCCTCTGCCAAGGAGTGAGAGCACCCTTGGGTGAAGCCAGCACCCTTGGGTGACACATTTGAAGGATGGGTTTCGAGCTGGATCGTTTCAGCGGGGAGGTGGACCCTGATCTGAAGTGCAACCTGTGCCAGAAAGTGCTGGAGGACCCCCTGACCACCCCTTGCGGGCACGTCTTCTGCGCAGGGTGCGTGCTCCCTTGGGTGGTGGAGCAGGGCAGCTGCCCTGTGCGGTGCAGGCGCTTGTCCGCCAAGGAGCTGAACCACGTCCTTCCACTCAAGAGCCTCATCCTGAAGCTGGACATCAAGTGCGCTCACAGGGAAAGAGGCTGCGGGAAAGTGGTGCAGCTGCAACATCTGGCTTCCCACGTCCAGATGTGCGACTTCTCCCCTGCCAGGTGTCGCCACCCGGGATGCGGCCAGATCCTGAACCTGCGCGACCTGGAGAGCCACATGCGCCAAGGATGCGACGCTCGTCCCGCGGGGCTCTGCCAGGGAGGCTGCGGGCTGATGCTCACCCAGAGGGACCGGCGGGAGCAGCACTGCTGCCTGCAGGCGCTCAAGGCGCACTCCGCCCTCCTGCGAGCCCAGATGCAGGCCCTGGAGAAGGAGCTCAAGAAGGAGGCTCTCCGCGCAGGCAAGAGGGAGAAGGCGCTCCTGGCTCAGCTCTCCGCAGCGCAGCTGGAGCTCCAGGTCACCGCACTCCGCTACCAGAAGAAGTTCACCCACTACAGCGCCCGCCTGGACGCCCTCAGCCGCAGCCTGCACCCCGCATCCTCCCCCGGGAAGGTGAAGCGGGCAGGCAGGGAGGGAGGGAGGGCACAGCAGGCACCCACACCCCACACCCCACAGCCCATGCAGGAAGGCAGACCTCTCTTCCCAGGACAACTCTCTCCTGGGCTTCTCAACACCTGTGCCAGGACATCTCCTCTTTTTTGCCACTCATCCTCTTTTCCAGGACATGTCCTCTTTTCCTGTCCTCTGTTTTGCCTCTCATCCTCTTTTCCAGGACATGTCCTCTTTGTTGGTCTTCTCTTCTCTTTTCCCAGGACCTGTTCTTTTTTAAGCCTTATATCCTCTTTTTGTAGGACGTGACTTCTTTTTAGCCTTGTGACCTCTTTTTCCAGGATATCTCCTTTTTGCGTCCACTTTTTCCAGGATATGTCCTCTTTGTAGGCTTTGTGCCCACTTTTTCCAAGATATGCTCTTTTTAAGCCTTATGTCCTCTCTTTGGGGACCATGACCTCTTTTTGGCCTTGTGTCCTCTTTTTTAGGACATGACCTCTTTTGTGTCCTCTTTTTCAGGACATGACCTCTTTTTAGCCTTATGTCCTATTTTTCCAGGACATGACCTCTTTGTTGGCCTTGTGACAACTTTTTCCAGGACATGTCCCCTTTTTAAATTTTGTGTCCTCTTTTTTCAGGACATGTCCTCTTTTTAGCCTTGTGTTCTCTTTTTCAGGGCACATCCTCTTCCCTTTTTCTCATTACATGTCCTCTTTTTAAGCATTATGTTTTTTTTTTCAGGACATGTTCCCTTTTTAAGCATTATGCCCTCTTTTTCTAGGACATGTCCTCTTTGTTGGCCTTTTGTCCTGGCAAAAAAAAAATATTCCTTGTCCACCTTTTCCATGTGAGCAGGCAGCATGGAGCATTTAGTAATTAATAAATAGTGGCTACAATCCTATCCACACTCTCCTGGGAGTATGCCCCATTCATTATGATGGGATTTCTGAGTAGACAGATACAGTACAGGATTGGGCCCATGCACTCTCCCACCCTCTTCTTGCACAGGTACCTTAGGTTGTAATCCTATCTACACTTTCCGTGGGAAAAAGCTCCATTGACTCTAATGGCACTTACTTCTAGGTAGACACTCATAGGATCAGTTTTGAGGCTGCAATCATGCCCACACTTTCCTGGGAGTAAGCCCCATTCACTCTAATGGTACTTACATACATAGGGTTGGACTCTGATGCTTGCAATCCTATCCACACTTACCTGGGAGTAGGACACATTGACTTTAAAGGGATTTACTTCTGATGAGACATGCATGGGATAGGATTGGCCTCTGATTTTTTGGGACTTAAGTTTTTGTGGACCAAGAAACCCAAGCCTATTTGTGTTTCCTCAGAAGTAAGTCCCATTAGAGAAAAAGGATCTTACTCTCAGGAAAGTGAGGCTCAGTGCCAAAGCCTAGGATTTCTGTTCAGACGTCCCATAGAGATAAAGGGGTTTACTCTCAGGAAAGTGTGGATAGAATTGTAGTCTCAATGCCCAAACCTAGGCATGTTTAAGTCTAAGATTGCCACATGTCCCGAAAAACAGGGACAATCCTAATTTGTATGTTTATATACTGGCAAATGGGGCAGATGATCCTGTCCCAATTTTGTGGAAGAAAATTATGGCAACCCTATTTAAGTTCCATTAGAGTCAACAGGGCTTACTCTCAGGGAAATGTAGCCTTAGGGTGCAATCCAGTGTAACTATGGGGAGTCCTTACTCCAATGTAAGAACAATTTACTCTGGACTACAATATGAATTTCCCATAGGTTTTCACTAGGTGGTGCCGTAACTGTCAGTGTAAATGTCTCTTATGTGCTCCTGTAGTTACTCTGGATGTAGGGTTAGAGCCCAATTCTAGGCATGTCTATCCAGACGTAAGTCCCATTGAAGTCCATGGGGCTTACTCCTAGATAAGTAAGAATTTGACTGTAGCCTTATGCCTCAGGCTTTGGATGGAGTAACTGAAGCTCATGAAAAGCCCACACCCGAGAAACCCACTGGCCTCCTGAGGTGCCCCCTGACTCTTGTTTGTGTTTGCAGAGAAACAGACTTTGCCCTGTGAGACTCCTCAGGAATGGGATGTGTCAGTGCCAGCTGGCTCTCTGTGCCCTGTGTGCCCCTTTCTGGCTGTGGTTTCATAAGCAGAGTGTCACAGGATAGCTTTGCCCCCTGCGTGCCCCTCGGGCATTCCTCGACCCCTGCAGGACCAGCTCTGTTGTGTGGAGTCCCCAGAATGTTGGCGCCCTTTACAAACAAGCCAAGCCAAAGTTTAGGACAAATGTGTTGGTGAGAGGAACCCAAATCATCTCACCAAGTAAACCCAGATTTTGGGCACCTTGCTCTGAGAGAGAGAGGGGGAGAGCAGGCCAAGGGAGTAGGAAAAGACAGGCAAAACCAGGCATAGTTGGAATAGGGCGGCAGAAATTGTGTGTACTGCTTCTCTTTCCTTTGCCTTATTAGTCAGGTCTGCTAAGTGGTCGAACCCCCCTCGCTCCCCGCCTTTTGCTCACCCTCCTTTTGCTTACAGACATGTCTGTCAGCTGCAGCCTCCGCCAGCTGGACTGCTCTGCATGGAGGGCAAATATTTACAGCTAAGCCGCTCACCACCAAGGGGAGAAATTAGACCTGCCTTTTGGAAAGGAGGGAAATGCAGGGAAGGGGGGAGAGTCATCAAAACACATGAAACCAGTACTAACTTCCCATACTCATAGCACTCTCTCTCTCTCTCACTCTCTCTCTCTGTGTGTGTGTGTGTGTGTGTGGGTATAAATAATCTCATTCTGTAGCTAACTGAGCCTCTTACAAGGCTTTCAAAGTGATATTTTTTCCAGAGTACTCGCTGTGATGTTGCTTGGGTGTATTTTCAAAATTTTAGTGTTTCCTCTCCAGCCCAGATGTATTATTTTTCACTGGTATTTTGTAAATGCAGGCTAACAGTTTCTCCTCCATCAGAACAGCATCAGATGGAGTGAGTGGCCAAAAAGAAGGACTAATATTAATCTGCTTTTTGGAGGACAAGGAGTATGGAAAAGCAATCTAATTTCCTGTGTTTTGTGGATGATCTTTTATGATTTTGGATTAAATTGGGAGGAAAAGTTAGCATAGTCAAGCCCTAAATATTTTGTCTACTTGCCTTTGGAAAGATATGTCAGCTATTCCTCTGGATAACACACACAAGGCCACAACTGAAGGGTCTCTGAGGCACAGATGGGGTTTCCCTTTAGGACATCACAATATCTTTTCCACGTTTTCTTCAAAGAAAAGGATATATTACAAATTAGATTCTCAGGACTAATGTGATACTGAATCACCAAGAATCAGCTATCAAAAAGCAGGAACACTGAATAAAGACTTTCCCTCGCTTCAGAATCTTCCATATTCAGTTATTTGGTATCATTAATGCCCTAATTCTAGTGGGACCTTATATTCCTGTAACTAGCATTCCAGCAGTACAACATACTTAAAAGATAAAGGTGTCCCTGCATGTTACCCTGCTAGTTGTGACCAACTCTAGGAAGTGGTGCTCATTCCCATTCCTTAAGCCATAGAGTCAGCATTATCCGGAGAAGCCTCTGTGATCATGTGGCCTGCATGCACATGGACCGCTGTTACTTTGCCACCAAGATGGTACCTATGCAGGAGCTGGGCAGGGGATAGGAGCTCACTCCGTCTAGTACTAGGGTCTCAAACTACTGACCTTAGACTGGCGCAAAAGCCAACATACTATTTCACACAGCTGGGCCACCACAACAAGCAGAAAGTTGCTCAGTGCCAGAAAGTCAGCATAAAGATGGGAAGGAGGCAGGGGGTAGGTGGAATGGACCAACCAGGCTGGGACAAAGATCAAGGTGAAGAGGATGGTGGAACGAGGCTGGGATGGGAAGCAATATTGGCGTCAATGGTGCTGCTTTATCCTATATCCCTTCCTGCCCTTGATTCGCCTCCTTGGGTCCACTTGCACCTGTGCAAATGAGGCTGCAATTCTAAACACACTTTCCTGGAAGTAAGAACCATTGAACACAATGGGGCTTACTTTTGAGTAGACATGCTTAGGATTGTGTTCTGAATTGCTGGTGCAGGTCCAAATAGACCCAGCAAGGGAACAAATATTTCCCCAGAGAAGACCTTCGGGATTCTCCGTTCTGCAGTGTGCAGTGTGCACTCTGATACCATGACTGCCTTGGGATTGGGCAGAAAATGCAATCTTAATAAAGTATGGAGTCAATAGGATCAGCCAATAGCAGATTGCAATAATACCTTCAATAATGCAGAGAATTTGTTTGTGGGAAGCCAGGTGCTGTCTGCAACACCATAGAAGATGTCATTGAAGGAAACCAGCACTGATTATCCAGAACGTGCTGCTCACATTGGCCCACAATAGTTGTTGGTCTATGTAGGGGAAAGAATAGTACATCGGAATTGAAGCAGCATTAGTAGAGGTCTTGCTGTTCATAGATACATGAAATCTGTAATTTTTTCATTATAGTGACTTCAAAGTCTTACAAAGCTGGTAAGCAGAATTTTGTTTGTGTTTTAATCCACTCCAGCTCATTTTATCTTTTCTTTTAAAAACTCTCTGGAGAATAAGATTTTTTGGTGCAATTTAAATTGGAATATAAATATTATATTTAATATTTATATTTAATATTTTAATATTATTTAATGTAATATTAAATTATAGGAAACCCCTACCACTGTGCGATATTGTAGTTCTTTCAATTTAGAAACTTTAAAAAAATGCAGCTTTAAGCTTTTTCCCCCAACAGTGTGGCTACCTATATCAACATAAATCTGATGCAAATATCTTAACTAAGTATATTAACAATCAAACTTAGGGCACAATCCAGAGTAACTATGGGGAGTCCTTGCTCCAAAGTAAGAACAATTTACTCTGGATTGCAATATGAATTTCCCATAGGTTTTCACTAGGTGGTGCCGTAACTACATCAACATAAATGTCTCCTACGGGCTCCCGTCGTTACTCTGGATTGTAGGGTTAGAGCAAACTGGACCACTTTAGTGCTCCTGGACCTTTGTTGAACAATTGTGTAGGAGAGATAATTTCACAGGTGATGCTTATCATCTGTGAGACACAAATCAATTCATTTTGGTGCATCAAACAGCAATCCTATGCACACTTACGTGGAAGTTAGCCAATGAACTTGGGGAAACTTCCTTTTGAATAGATATGCCTAGGATAGGCTGTGAGTCCTGCTATGATCTTAAAACACTGTTGGTGCCTAGGGGTCCAAGTATTGAAATGCAAGATCAATGACATCATTGGTGAACCCAGAAAATCCCATTGGTTGTTTATGTGGCAGTGTCTATTCTTGCACTTATTGAGGCATGTATTGATTGGGAAATGGAAGCAAACTCCTCTGTTGACATTTTGAAAGTCAGGAGCCATAGAGGCCATTCCAAATCTGTGCTAGTCCATGCTGCACCTACCTGCTTGGAAAAGGGATTGTATTTTATTTAGAATGGTGCACATCTCTATTATAGATGTTGTCAACAAAGGCAATGGATTTGTGAAGAAACAAAACCAATGTTATGTAGTCAAAACCAATGCATGTTAAGAGCAAAACATGTTGATATTCCTTTCCTTGCAGTTGGCCAGTGCATTTTTCTCTTGAATATCCCTTCTTGAACGACCTCCGTGTATGCAATTTTCTTCATTTCCCTATTATAACGGAGCACTTGACATCTTTGAAATCTTGATTCTGGAATTCCCAGTTGCTAGGGAGGCAAGTTCTGTGTATCTCACAGTATGTTTTCATGAGTATCCAGACATGGAGTGATCTCATCACTGGGATATGTAATGTCTGAATCAAAGTTTGGTCTCTGTAACTGTGCCACGGCATTATTATATTACTGCACTGAGTGATTTAAGCAGCTATTTTTTTTAAGTGCCTATAGTGGTATGTGTGCAGCAATGTTTTCATCAGATTTATGGACACAGCTGGTTAACACGACTGTTTGTTTTCATCCTGTCCACAAAAAGGCTGTTATGCAGTTTTTCGAAAAAGGGAGTGTGTAATCTGCAGAGAGCCAAAAGGTGTCACGTCACCACAAAACTCAGGCATGGCATTCAATCAATTACATGTTTTCACAGCCTCGTGGGCAGCTTTCCAACATTAACAGTTTCAGCCTGACCAGTTCCAATCTAAGTGCAATTAGAAAACATACATCTTTGTATGCTAGAGATTGGTGAAGGAAGCCCATAACGGCATGGAGACTATCTTGCTCCATGGCTTATGGCACTACTTGGGGGTGGGATGGCTCGTTTCCAGGATTTTGATTCCTGGTTTATTTAATCAAACAGCTATGTTAACGTAGATTGAGCGGCAAAGGGTATAAACAAATGGTGGACATGCATCCTTGTCTTGGCAACCTTTACATCCCCAAATACTCTGAATAGATAACGTGTAGTGCAAAATGTATAACAGTATCTTTCCAGATTCCAACAATGTGTGGGACCTTATTGTAATGGTGGTGGGTGGCCTATTCATATTTTGGTAATTATATACTATTCTGCATTTGCTCTGTGAGCATCAAAGTATTTTTGGCATAGATAAAATATTAAGAAAATAATAATATCTAGAATTCCTCCTTGGATACAACTTGCCTTTGTGTGACCTATAAGAATAAAAAGGCATAAAGCAAACTGAAATGGTCTGATGAATTCTGAAAGCAAATTTTAAAACTTGCATTATTGTTCCCATATTCATATTTTTGTCAGGCAAAGTTATTTATTTATTGTTCGCATTTTATAAATGATCCTGTTTCCCCCTCATTTTTTTGTATGCTGCCAACAAACCCTGCTCCTGACTACATTAATGACTCTGCATCTTAAAAGTTGTGGCAAGGTCTTCCTGCAACAGCTCTTGTCTATTTTGAATTAAGTGCCACTGCCGAGGTTACATGGTTAATAAGACAAATCTTAAGATTCTGGCCAACTGGCTGAGAAGCCCAGTTTGGGACAAGACTGGGACTCAGAAAGAGGCTCAAGTAGTCATAACTCATCCAATCAGAGAGCCCTTTGACATTATTAAAACCATAGATTTTTAATAGTGCAATCCTATGCTTGCCTTCTCAGAAATAATTGGGACTTATTCCCCAAGCAAATATGCATAGTACTGCAACCCAACTACACACATTGAATCGCTCGAGTGGTTTTTGTCAGAATAGCTGCTGTTTTGACAAAAAGTCACACCCATCCTCTTTGCTGGTGAATGTAGGGACAGATCCCTGATTCCCTCTCTTCCAAAACAATATGACTGGGGAAAAGTGCCAGCTATATGGGCACTTTCATTATTTTCCTGGATAGCTAATTTTTGCCATCCACCCATTTTCATCAGTCCTGTATTTTTAAAAAAACGATGAGTATTGATTTTTGATCCTTTACATCCCCTCCCTTTATTTTTCTACTTATTTAGTTCTTTAATTGAAATCTCTTTTATTTGATCTGTCTGACCTCAAGAAAGCAAATTGTCAGACTCCCCAGGCTGTCACAAGTCTCACTGATGTTTGACTTTAAGTGGGATTCCCCTCATTTGGGGGGAAGGGGGGCTCCTTCCTAACTAGGGGAAGAGGCTTTTCTGATGTAAACCTTTCTTGCCCCTTTCTTTCTGGTCCTCCAGCCTAAGTTCCATGAGATGGACAGGACCATTGCTAACCTTGAGGTTCGATGTCCATTTGAGAATGATGGGTCCAGAGTCACTCAGTGAGTTTTATGGCTGAGTTGATGTCTCAGCATGGGTTTCCCTAATCCAAGTTTAACACCTGGCACCTACACCAGTTTTCACCTCTGAAAGATATAAGCATATAGTGGCATTTCTTCCTAGTGATAAGAATTCAACCTACGTAAGTTTTTTTTCTTTGTGGTTCATATTTGTTTGATAATTCTGCCCATTGTACTATAATCTCCACCTGCATGGTGAATCCCCTCCTTCTTTTAGCTACTAGTGGCAGTTTGGTGAGACACCCTCCACTATCCTTGACAAAGTGATAAAAACTATATTTTTGAGAATCGTCATGCTAGCTTATCTAATACAGGTTCTCTAAACTTTTGGCTAAAGGGCCACATCAACTATCTGGCACATTATTGAGGTGCGGGAAAATTTTTCAATATAAAATTTAAATGAATACACTAGAGATGGAACTTAGGTAAATGAATAGATGGGCTCAAATTTCCAAAATTTCTGCAAGCATGCACACACTGCACAGAAATAAAGCACATGCTCAACTGGATCCCATTCCCCACCTGGAGTTATAGCTCCAGTTGTATTTGGCCAACTGGGTCAGAAGATCAGAGCTTGGTTGCAGACTTGCCGCAGGCCACATCTGGCCCATGGCCAGAGGTTTGGAGACCCCCTGTTCTAGTACATTTGGTTTAAAAAAGAGTTAAGTTATGTGATTACACAAGAAGTGAGAACACTTTGAGCATTTTGGACTGAGATGTAGGAGGTAGTTTATTAGCTCCAAAATGCTCAGCTGGGAAGTGAAGCAATTTCCAGAATTATGTTTAAGAGCCTTGACTCAGCTGTGGGAATATTGCATGCCAGAACTATCAGATCTCCTGCAAAAGCAGATTGTCTGAACTGGGTGAGGCTAACCATGACATTTTGCAATTTAACCTATTTGTGTGTAATAATTAGGATGATTTGGTATACAAGAAATTCATTCATGGTAAGTGGAGGGAACGGTTGCATCCTTCAAAAGTAATTCTTTAAAATGAATTAACATCTATACAGAAATTGCTAAAAATTCAGGTGGGTTGATGTTGTTAGCCCCTGGTGTCTTGATGCTTCCAAAACACATATGATAGAATTATCATACTCCCCCATGCTTTCCCCCAACTCTTTACATTTTACTCTGTTAAAATATAAACAAAGGTTTAGTTATGGATCTAAGGGGAAAGCTTAGCAGAAATTTATTACACTCCTCAGTAATAGCTGTTGGACAGATTTTTCAAAAACTTCACCAAATCTCTTGACCGTGCTTTAAAACCCTTTATAAAACGGACTGGTTTTAACAGTCTCTCAAATCTTATTTAATTCAACAATGCGGTAAATGTTTCTTGTTTCATTAAAATTGTGTTCCCCTCTTCACTTCCATAACTATAAGAGAGAGGATAGGTTTTTGTGACAATGACATTCTTGTGTTTCCAATTTTGAACTTATTAGACCTTAAAAGTGGTCTCACAGGACTGGAAGTTTTTGCCTTGAAATATTATCTGATGTCTGGGCTTGGGGATTTCTGGGAAAACAGCTTTCACCTTTTTCTTCCCTGTTCTGTTTTCAGAAAAGCTGAGCAGGCACAAAGCCAGTTAAGGCAGCAGAAAGCAAAAGAGCTCAGCACTTTTGGAGCTGGATTTGGATGTAGTTACACTGTTCGATGCAAGGAAGAAATTAATGCAATGATGTGCCACGTATTATGTGGAAATGTATCTCGCCAAAATCCGCAAGACTTGTTTCTAAGGAAATATGAGTAAGGAAAGGACACAAGAATGTATTATGCTTTGATCTGCCACACAAATCACATTATTGTCCAAAAATATGAATTGCAGTACAGTTTTTCAAGTTAATTGGAATCTCTAGAATTCTGTAATTTATACCAGCTGATTTCTGCTCCAGGCCCTTTTCTTTCATAAGAGTGTCAGGAAAATATATGGTGGTTTGACCCATTCAGCAGGATGTTTCAAAGTATTAATATAGTTTGACTGACGGTTTCAAATTGACATGCGAACAGGAGAGAAAAAATAGGAATGGTTAAAACATCTGCATTGCATTATTTAGGCAACAATTGTAATTTATGTTATTAATTGGTTAGGAAAATAATTTCCTGAAATTCTTGTGCAAATTCATAACTTTTCACCTTGAAGACAGGTCAAAATGCAGTAGTGTTTAGAGTTGTTTGTAGTGTTAAGTAGTCCCTTAAATGCAGTAGTGTTTAGAGTTGTTTGGGCTGTGGGTGGTGCAAGTGGTTAAGACACTGTGCCTGTTAACCAGCAGGCCAGGGTTTGAGACCCGGGTCGGTCCCTACAAGACAGGGTGAGCTCCTCTCCTTAGCCCAGTTCTGCGACGCAGCTGGAACCAGTCGTAATGGCTCTGCCTTTCCATTGGACTATTTCAGTGGTGTGGAGATGGGGGATTTGCTGCTTGGGTAACAACCTATCCTCCATAACAATCTAACCCAGGCCTTCATGCCTTGCATGCAGCATATGCAGTTCTGAGCACGATACCATAGTCTTTCAAGACTGATGGATGCCTGCTTTTTTTAAAGAGTTGTTTATAAATGTGTCTCTCTTGAGTCCATAAAGGTCCATCCAGTAATTTTGATTCTTATATGTTGTGTCACTGCTTCCTATACTTGACAGAAGCTGGAATTTAGTGTAGTTTCTCATACATCAGCATAAGCTGGTAGACCACTGTGGCACTAGAATGATCTAACCCAGCTGATACTGTATGTACTAAAACCTCTTTTCCCAGCCATGATGCTTTCATTTATATTATGAGTAAGCAAATGGCATATGGAGGAACCAAATGGGTAAGAAGCACCATGCATAAGGACTCCTGGGTGCCCAATATTTCAAATCATGGGGAGGAACTTGTTTTGAGGACAGCATTTTTTTTCTTCAGACAGCATTTGCTTCTTCTGGAAAAGCAATATTCATCTGTTCAAAGATAGGGGGCCATATCTGGGTATAGTGGTGTATGGATTTATAACTCTTGATTAGGGCTTTAGAATGAATAGGTAGTGAAGATTAATAATAATTACTTTAGTCAAGACAGGTATTTACTCCTGTCAAGACAGGTACGAGACAGGTGTTTGATAGTGAATGACAAATGCTGATGATAGAAGCAAGCATGTAACAAAGATCTAACAGAAATGTACTGTTGCTATTAGAAGTTGATTTTCAAACAAAACCATACATTTGTAATTTTCATATTCAATGACCTATATTTGTTTTGCTTTAATCCCCTTTTTGTTGTTTTCACAAAGTGCCATGATGCAAAAATAGGACCCAACCAATCATGCCACTGATTGCTGTTTGTAAATCATAAGTAGGAAACTTATTCGTGCAGTAGCTTGAATGATATATTACTTCCTCCAGGTATCCAAATAAGCTGAAATTTACAAGCCGTGCATGGCTTGATCCAAAGCCTGTTGAGGTAGACAGAAGCATTCTCCCTCATTTCAATAGCCTTTTTGATCAAGCTGTTATTCCTTAACTCATTTTTATGGATAATAGATGCTTTGTGCATTAATCTCCAGGCTGCTTTGTGGAAACCCCACTTCTTGCTTTGTGACAGCTTTAGAGGGTAGGAAAGAGCTCCAGGGCTCTCAGGAGCAAGAAATAACAGTAATGTCAGTAATGTTTGGCACTTACAGTGCAATCCTATTCACGTCTGTTCAGAAGTAAGTTGTATTGAGTTCAATGGGGCTTGCTGTTAGGATTGGAGCCTAAGGCATTTAGGATTGGAGCAGTTAGGATTGGAGCCTAAGGCATTCCCCCACTCGCATATAGGCTATGATTTTCTCAATTTTTTATAGCAAAGGCTGGAGCAAAACTAGAATATAAGGAGGGGAAGTAATGCATGCAGCAAATTTTTTTTTAAATGTGGGAGTGGGAATAGGGAAAATAGTGGAACCAGATGTTTATGATACAGTTCTGCTGACTCTAAAGGAAGTTTATTTTTGATGATATCAAACTTTATGAAAGAGCTGAGGCAGGCCTTGGAGTTACTGAATTGTACCAGTTTGTATTACGTTCTCCAGATATGGGGAGCCTTTATTTTATTTATTTTGCATTACTTTGCTAACTGCAATTTCATGACAGTCTGTGAACAGAGAAGAGTCAAATCAGTTGCTGCTATCGTTGGTATTATTTGTGGAAGATTAAAAGGTACTCGAAATCCTCCAAGTCTCTAGGGAAATAAAAGCCACCACTTAATGAATCGGATCAATGGCTCATCTAGCATGGTAATGTCAACCCTATGTGGAGTGCATCTTGAACTCTGCTCTCCAGGGTCTCAAGTAGAAGTTGTTCCCAGCCCTGCTACCTGATATCCTATTAAGTGGGAATGCAAGAGCTCAGACTTGAATATGCATTCTCCTTCTGAGCTGTGTCCTATCAGCACACTACACTCCTATATTTGAGAACAACCTCGCAGAAGTCTGTTGTGTTTGTCAAGAAACTCATAGGTTCATAGGCTGCAGTGCACTGAAAACAAAATAACTGGAAATATATCTTGATCAGGACATAGCACAATCCTATACTGAACTGAGTGATTAGAGTGTAAGGGGTAGGATTGTGTATTTTATGTATTCAGAAAAAATATTTTCTGGAGGGTACAATAAACATACAGTATATTGTACAGTAATACTTCTTGGCACTGTGATATTCTATGGAGAACATCACTAAGACCTCAATCATCTTTCCCTCTAACTCAGACCATTCAGTTCTACCTTTGAAGCATATACTACATGCTGTGGTGTTGAGGGGAGAACAAGCAAAATAGCCCAGAAATGACAAGTAAAAACATTTTTTATTTACCACTCTGTAGGGTGCCTGGTCTCCAGTGGTCTCCTCGGACATTCACCAGACCTTTTGCTGGTGTAAATCCAAGGATTCCCTTGGAGGATGGTTCTGGGCCAAGAAATGGAGTTGGATTTCAGCATTTGCAACTGCTACCAAGACCCACCCCCAGAAGATGCTTGCTCCCTGCTCCTGATCCTTCCCAGTCTGCCCCATAGCCAACCTGCCAGTTCTGGTAGAAGGTCACTGGTCCACTGCTGCAGACCTGGAGTATACTGGCTTCTGTGTCATTGGTAAATTGTTGTCAGAGTGGCTCACTGTTGTGAGTTTCATCAGCAGAAGGAAGGGATAAGAATGGGCCATAAGTTCACTATGTCACTGCTCAGGCTGCAATCCCAATTATGTTTACTTTGGCAATGTGGCAATTTCATGAATACCACCAGTGGAAGTTTCTGTGTGCTCAAATAATCCCTTTACATTTTCTATACGATAAAGCTTAGGGATCACACAGCTGAGACAGCTGCTTTTGCTAAGACTTGAACAAGATTGGCAGCTCCTTTTACAAGCTGTGGAATGTTATCTAAGAGCTGAATCCTATCTAACTTTCCAGCACCAAAACAGCTGCAGTGCAGCCTCATGCAGCCCCGTAATATTTACAGGGAACAAATATTTCCATCCCTTGAGGCTTCCATGACTGTCCTCCCCATTGCAGCATGCAGCATTTGTCCCCTTGGCATGACTGTATCAATGCTGTAAAGTTGTGTAGGATTGGGCCCTCAGAAAAATACAAATATCTAGATAACAAACCGCTTTACTTGAATATTTACACATCTGTTTGATAAGGTCCTACATAAGGATCTTGAGTTTTAGAAAATTTGATCCCTAAATATAGATACTTTTCCTTGATATGTAAGAAAAATACATTTCCAGTTGTCGAAAGTGCTTTTTGGTTGAGTGTGTCTTCATCATATAATAGGTCCTTAAAAATATTATTAGTATGAAACTGACCAAAACTTTCCAATGTTCAAAGGGTTAAATTTACTTTCCCTGCTGTTTATAGGGTGAAGAAACTAAAGCACTGACTCTTGTCCTTCATCGTGACTCGGGGTCTCTTGGATTTAATATAATTGGTGGCCGGCCATGTATGGTATGTTAATAATTAAAGTATATTAAGCATCTCTGTCTTTCCTAGTGGTGATGTTCAAGAGGCATTTTAGGAAAAGTAATAAAAGCTACTGGATCTTTATTTCGTCCTGCCCAAAATTGTTTATTTTATTTCCATGCACTAACTACAAAAGCTATATACATCAAACAAATATCCCTTCCTTTCTCTTGCATTGTGAGATACAGTATTTGCCGTGATCAGGGTGAATTGCAGGTAGAGAGGGTGGTAAAGCTTGCTTGCTATATCTATGCTCAGATATGAGCTATGAATAATAATAATAATAATAATAATAATAATAATTATTATTATTATTATTATTATTATTATTATTATTATTATTATTATTATTATTATAACATATAAGTATATCAGCATTTGGTTGAAAAGCAGTTTATAAATTAGATAGATAGTTAGATAGATAGATAGATAGATAGATAGATAGATAGATAGATAGATAGATAGATAGATAGGGCTGTGGGTGGCAGAAGGGGTTAAGATGCTGTGCCTGTTAACCAGGAGGCCAGGGTTCGAGACCCGGGTCAGCCCCACAAGACAGGGTGAGCTCCTGTCCTTAGCCCAGCTCTGCGACGCCAGCTGGATCCAATCGTATTGGCTCTGCCTTTCCATTGGACTAATTCAGTGGCGTGGAGAGGGGGGATTTGCTGCTTGGGTAACAGCCAATCCTCCATAACAATCCAACCCAGGCTTTCATGCTTCGCATGCAGTATATGCAGCGCCAAGCACGATACCATAGTCTTTCAAGACTGATGGAGGCCTACTAGATAGATAGATATCAGTTGTCATCATACTATGTGAACAAAATCAGTAGACTTCTTATGCTTCCTAGTAACGGAAATAGAGAGAGGTTAATTTTCTTGTATAAATGAGAATTTATTTGCTTGCTTAAATTCTCTGTTACATTTAACCGATCTGCTAAGCTTCTTGGGCAACACACTTTAATTAAACCATTCCTGGTAATTAACAACAGTTTAATGACACTTCTGTGGAATCTCTGGGTTGCTGTTAAAAGTCCCTAAAGAAGATTGCTCACTAGACCTCACTCCTTCCCTTCCCCAGTGTTGGAACAGATGGGGTTGTGGTGGTGAACTATCACTGAACCACAAACTTATCCCGTTGTGTATCCCAGACTCTGAAGTGGTACATTTTGAATTTCTAGTTCCAACCAAGTGAAAACATGGACTGTTCAGAACCTCTCGAAAACTGGATTAGCCATAATGCACCATAATTATTCAAAACAAGTTCTGTTGCCAGATGTTGACAAACAAGATAAATAACACTCTCTGCAAATAAATTAAAAAGGGATTAAAATATGCAAATGCTGTCTTTTTCTGAAACAGCTTCTTATTTCTAGTCTTACATGACTAATAATGTTTTATCTTTGTTCATCTTTTTGCTTTGAAATCCCTTAGTCCTGCCTTTTCATGATTTGTTCACAGCTTTTGCCAAATCTTTGCTTTGTATTAGTGTTGCTTCACTATGAATGTCCATCCTTCTGCTGTATTCCTCCTAGAGCCGCAGTTCTCTAATTCCCAGAGAGTTTTGAGTCCTGCTATAAGTACTTTCACGGAAGAGGGAATGAGCTCCATAATCCCCTGCTTTATGTGGTGCATAGGCTTGCTTGTACTCACTCAGCAGGTACTATGAGGTGTGGGGAACCCCATGCCAGCCTCTGCAGGACTCCCCACACTGCAGAGTCGCTCAAAATTATGATTGCAACCCACTTCCAGTTTTGTTACCATAAACTGGAAATGAGTTGCAGTCAAAATTTTGAAAGTCTCTCTACATGTTGGGGAGCCATGCTGCAGGCTCTGGTGAGTCCAAGCAAACCCATGCACCCCTCAAAAGTAACACAATCCAGGGGAACACAAAACTGCCCTCTTAACAGGGCAGAGGCCAGGGTCTTCACGTGGGGAAGCCATGATGCTCCATTTGGAGAACCTTGTTGTAATATCATGATGTTAGGGAGCCAATTAGATTTGTACTAAATTTGTACTAAACTAAAAACAATTGTACTATATCTAATAACACATTATACAAAATTATAATAAATATGATTGTACTAAACTAACTACAATTTGAGCAAGTTGTATGTACTAAAATATGTATAGTTTGTGATGAAAGCAAAAAACGTGGCTCGTACAAAGGGTCCTCTAGAGAGCTCAAAGTAAGATAGACATTCAAATTTTCTTGGAAGTAAACCTCAGTGACGCTTAATCCCAAGTAAGTAAATTTTTGTTTAGTTTGTGAAAGTTTTACAAGGAGAGTTATTACAATAAGTAGTATTTGTGAGCTCTTTCTTTGATATCTGTCCTAAATATCTGTTTTAAAAACTCTGACCAGGAAGCAGCTCTACAGTCATTGTGTTGATCTAAACAGCAACTTTATGGGCCATCTCTCCATGACCATCTGAGCTTAGCTTCTGTCTTTCATCATAACCATTGCCATCTAGATTTTAAAACTAGGCTGGGATACTTGGGTGGAAGTAGGGATTGGGAATCAGGAGACAACTGCCAGAAATTCATATGTGAAGCATTCTGCTGCCAGAGGACTACCCTTTCCACATGCACTCTTCCCATATGAGTAGGATTACATCTTCAGGAAAGATGTAAGCATCCATCCCTATCTTTTTCTTCAACCTAGTTGTGACTAGAAATTTGGGGTGAAGAAGTGCAAATTGATTACTTCTTCTAAGAACATGAAGAGTCCCTCTGGATCTGATGAAAGGCCCATCTAGTCCAGCTTTGTGTATCTCATAGTGGCCTATCAGATTCCTCAGCGAGCATACAAGTCCACAAGATATCACCATTCTTTTGCTACTCACTTGCACTTGGCGTTCTGAAGTAGCCTACTCAAACCAATATACTGATCGTGGCTTGTCATCTATGATGGAGTTTTTCTCCAGAAATCTATCTAATCCCATTTTAATGTTATCAAGGGAAAATGCCATCTCCACATCCAGTGGCAAGGAGTTCCACAGATTAACTCAGTGGTAATCAGAGTGAAGGTCGGTACCCACTTGGTGGTTATGACCTTGGGTCATGGGGGTCACAAGAGGGTGGGATACACCAACTTGGATTCTGGCACTGGGTTTGACTGGGAATAACAGCACAATCCAGAGCAACTAATCTGGAGCAACTGCAAGATGCTCCACCCCAGTTACTCTGGAAGAGGCTTAGGGCAGAGCAAGGCAACATAGGGTGCCCTAAGAGAGGTGGACCTGCTCTGCCCTAGCTATTCTGCCCTAGGCAGTTCAGGAGAGGCATGTTGAGGGCATCTTTAGCATTGCCTAGGGCAGAGCAGTTACTCTGTATCCAGAGCCTGTTTCCAAGGCAGAAATGCCCTCTTCCAGTTCCTCAGAGATATACTACCTCAGGAGCAGGTATAGTAATGAGTAGACCCATAGGGGACCATGATAAGGCCTGAGTAAGTATGACAGTGTTGACCAAAAATCTGAGTTCTTCACCTGCCTAGCTGCAACCCCTGCCTCACAACCTAAGGATATGGAACAAACTACAACTGCCCACAAACCTCAGGATACAGCAGGCCACTCCAAGAAGCCCCTTGTATTCACTGTAGAATGTACTGGCATCTCATCAGGGATTTCTTATAAGGCAGGCACCCAGTGGCATCACCAGATTGGTGCGGCTGGTGTGGGCTGCATTGAGTGATAAGCTCTGTATGGGGTGATGCGATGGAGGAGTTTGACTGTACTTTGGCAGGCCCCGGGCGTCAGCATGCCCATTCAGGCCTGCTTCAAGGCGGAGTAGCAGCTAGAAGCTGCCACTTGTCCGTGGAGCTGGATCGAACAGCCAGCTGAGGTGCACTGTGCAGAAACACACTGAGCATGCCGAACAGCTTCAGAGGAGACTTCCTTAGAGCAGAGGAAGTCCGTGCCTTTGCACGGCCAGGAGGAGGAGCAGCAGCTGAATGGCTTCAGAAAGAGTACTGTACAGGCACCAACTCTGACACCTGGACAGTCTCCTCTGAAGCCAAAAGGCTTCAGAAAAGTACTGTGCAGGCGTCAGAGATGGTGCCTGTGCAGTACTCTTTCTGAAGCCAGTTGGCTTCAGAAACAACTGTGCAGGTGCCAACTTTGGCAACTGTGCAGTCCAGGTAGGGGGGTTCGCGCATCCCAGGGGTGACGCACAGACTTCCACACCGGGTGATGCGCAGAGTCGTGTCACCACTGTAGGAACCACAGCTGTTCCTTGTTCAGTGTGATCTGAGGGGTGTCTCCTCAGGAGCCTCCCCATGTTTCAATTACTTAGCATGCTCTGGAGCAGTTAGGGCAGCCCAGGCTTCCTGACTCTCTGGATGCAGCATAACTTTCTGCTCTGGATACAGAATAGTTAGGAGAGAGCAGTTAGGGCAGAGCAGGCTGAACTTGCTCTGGGTTGTGCCCTTTGTCACACTGAACACAGTGCAACTTCTGAATAAACATGGAGAACTCTGGCATCACAGTGATGTGATATCCCGGTAAATTTGATAGGGGTCCTGGACAGATTTTTATGTTTGAAAGGGGATTCCAAGCTGAAATGCCAAATTACTACTAAAATTACTACATGCTGAGTAAAGAAATGTTTTCTTTTGTCAGTTCTAAGTCTCCTGATACCCAGTTTTAGTGGATGTTCCCTGGTTCTGGTGTTGTTAAAGAGGGAAAAGAACATCCTTCTACCAGCGCTGTCCATCCCCTTCCAGTTTTGTACATTTCAATCATGTCCCTCTTCATGCACCTCATTTTCTAGACTGAAGGGCCCCACATTTTGTAGCCTTTCCTCACAATGGAGGTGCCACAGACCAGATTGTTTTGGTTGCCCTCTCTTCTGACTCTTTTCCAGTTTCACATTTGTGTGTGTGTGTGTGTGTGTGTGTGTGTGTGTGTGTGTGTGTGTGTGATCAGAACTGACCAGAATGTGCTTCCCTGTTGTCTGGGGCATCCAAAAGAGCTCTAAGAATCTTATAAACCTGCCTGTTGCTGCAAACTTTGATGTATTCAATACCTGTGTCTTTATTCAGTGGGGTGCTTACAAGCCCCCTTTGGCATTCAGTGTTTAAACTGAGAGCAGTGTGATGACTCTGACATATTTCAGTCTTTATTGCCAGTGTTTACATTCTTTTCCCTTTCTCTCCTTAAAGGACAATCAAGACGGCTCATCAAGCGAAGGAATTTTTGTTTCCAAAATAGCTGACAGCGGACCTGCTGCCAAAGAAGGAGGGCTGCAGATTCATGACAGGATTATTGAAGTAAGGATGCTTTATCTGATCTCTTTTTCATGGGCAGAGTGTCATCTCCATTCTTTTGGTTATATTGTATTTTGTGTCTCCGGCTTGGGAGAAGAGTGACATGGGTAGTTAAGACTAGACGACAGGGCAGTTCAAATATGCTTGACTTGGTTCAATGCTGAACCTCCTGGGTTTAGGTATAGTTCTTATCTAAATATAGAAACCAGATTATGGAAGGTATGTGCTGGTCCTGGAATTCTGAGGAGCAAGCATCTACTTGGTATGCTGCAGTTATTTTGTTCTGAAGCTGTTGGAGACGTGCAAGTTATTTAGTTAAAACCATATGTGAAGTCAAGTATGTGTTGTGAGAACTGTGACTTTATTTAGATTGGTTTCTAAGGCATTTTTTTTTTTGCAAGAGGACCAGTGTTTTGTACAGAGGTTATAAAGGACAGAAACCTCTGCTAAGGAACCTTTATTGCATAATGTAATGAGCATTTCTTGAAGGATTGCTGTGGACTTTTTTTAAAAATTTGTGAGCTGGATGTTCTTCCCAGTTTCCTATGTTTTTCACTGTTTAAAAATGTATCTGTTGGAGAACGCATTGCCTAAGATGAATTCTCTTTGTGGAGTTTGACATATGAAATGGAAATCCATTTATTGCAAGTCAAGTTCTACTCTTTAAAGTGAGAATTTGTTCATTTTCTTAATTATTGTCAAAGTGGGAAAGTTAAGGAGTTACTGTTTGAAAAAGAAAAGATAAGTGCTGGTTTTGTTGCCAAAGATAGCATAGAACAGTCAGTTTCTCCAAGACTTGGAATTCCTTTGCTCTTATGTTTTGCAAATGAGCAATAGACAGCTGTTAAGGATTTTATATTGGCAGAGGACAGTATGCATTTGCAATTTTCTGCCCGGGTTCAAGAAATTGCATTCACAAATTTGGTTAGCAGAGAAAGTATTAGTTAAGAGAAACTGCTGCATTTAAATGGAAGGAAGACAGGGGGTTTAAAATACGTTTCACCTGATTTTAAGGTACAATAAATTTTAATGCAGGATGTTTGGGTGGAAAATTGATTTGTGGAGGGCATCTAGTGCAGCTTTGTAAAAAATAAAGACCCATAGGAAAGGTCGCACATTCCTTCCCTTTCCCCAAACAACTGCATTTTAAATCCATTTTATACATACCTGTTTGATAAGCAAGAAAAGAAGGCTGTTTATTATATTGTTACATTGAGCCATAAGTAGATAGCAGGATAAAACAAAACTAGTGCATCATTCCTGGAAGTGCTTGACAGAGGAGTAATAGGAGTAATTTGTTATACCTAGATTGGCTGGATATATACTTTTCCTCCATCATGACCTCTCCTTGAATAGCAAAGTCGTTGGCATTTTTCTGCAGAGACTCTTTGTGTTCATGTCTGGTGATGGACAGCAGCATTGTTGCTTTTGTCTTTCTAACTTAGAATTCTGCAGGTGGTACGATGAAGTAATTGTTGTGTATGGTGTACTACTCCTTTATAGTCCTTGTAAGCAGGATTTGTAATGTCTTAGAAAACTGTCATATCTGTTTGACCAACAGTTAACGAAACAGAATAAATGAGCATATGCAGCACAAGCGCAAACAGTTATGTTTTCATTATGTGTTTCAGCTTTCTAAAAAAAACTGTTTATCTTCAGAGACATGATCCTGAATATGATTACAAAAAAAGAGAACATTAAATAAGTTCAGTGGGTCCTACCCTCTAGTAAGTCTGCTTCGTATTATAGTAAGATAATATCTAGCTTTTCCAAGCCTGACAACTCAAGCCCTGAGGCTCTTTGGACTTACGCCAGCTAAAACAGTTGGTATACCAAACAGTTGGTATAGGTTTGAGGAGGCCCATTGGTGGCCAGGTGGCCTGCAGAGAGGTATGTAAACAATATTTTTACTCACCCATCCTGGGCTGTCTAATTGCCTCCCAAGATGCTGCATTTCCTCCCGAGATGCAGCATTCACAACACTGATTCTAACTAAATTCACTGAATTTAGTCCAATTTTGGGGGTTGCCTGTGCTGTCTACGTCTTACAGAACTTGTGTTGCAGCAGTACAACCTGAATTATGGCAGCACAAAAGGCTGGCTTCTGTGTAGTGCTGTCTAGCCACTGCCGGAAATGGTAAGTGCATATGGTAGCTGATCCAGGACCAGGATGACCATATGATCAGAAAAACCCAGATTTGTCTGGATTTTTAGCCTCCTGTCTGGGTGTCCTACATTTTGGCTTCATTGTTGAATTTCATGATAGTACACAATTCACCATCATATCATATGTCATTGGATTTGTATTGAAGAGCAGAATCCAATGCATAAATCAGTTTTGACATATCTCCTTCCTACCAAAAGTTATGGCAAAAAAAACCAAAAATATAAAAACAAAAAAAATACATTTTTGGCAATTTTTTTAAGTGGGTAGGAATTTTGGCTTGCGGGGTAGGAATTTTGGCCTGGGGTAGGAATTTTGACCTTGTGGTTCAGGAATTTTGGGTTTGGCATCTGGTCACCCTGTCCAAGAGCTTCATCAGCCCCCATAAGATGGTGGGAGAAACCGAGGGCAGGATAAGTTACTGCATGGTTTGAGGGATAGCAGAAGTCAAGGAGAGGGCTTGAGGGGCCAGATATTAGGAGCAAACACAAGTATCAGATCCTATCCCCCCAATTTTGACCTGTGCTATCTCCTTATTCTCCTTGGATTAATGCCTGATGTATAGCTGGTGTAGGTCTGAGAGTGGCTGTCAGGAAGTCTACCTGGAGTTAAAGGAACAAAAATTCTCCTATCTCAAGGAGACTTCCTGATTATTGCCACAATAGCATTAACTGGTGCTGGATAGGATAGTGGTATTAAGCTGCAATCCTAACCATACTTTTCTGGGAGTAAGTCCTATTGAACACAGTGGGACTTACTTCTGAGTAGACATGCTTAGGGTTGCACTGTTAGTCATGATAACTTGTTTGTTTCAATGAATGATTTCAATTATGCTTAATCATAAGTAACAACAAATTGAATACTGTCCTTAGTCTCCAGTTGTCCTTGGTCTCCAGTTGTTCCAGTTAGTCTCAGGTTTTTGTTAGTTCCAGTGAGTCATTGGCCTCCTTACTGAGTTTGATGACCTGTGAGACAAACATCCATACTTCTTTTTGGAGAGAGGGTAGATACTTACAAAGGAACAAATTGTGAATTTAAAATGGATTATTACATGTAATGCTTAGTTTTGGGCCTGTTGTTATGGTCCTAGAAAAGAAAATGCCTTTTATTTAAGTCAGGGCTGATATTCTGTTGTATTCCAGAACATGTATACAGTTTGGACAGATTTCATCACATATTCTCTGTGACACACTAATGACAATGCTGAAAACTTGCAAGACTTCAGTTCATTTAAATCCCTGTAAATGTGATTGAAACCTGTACTGGGGGGGAGGGGGGTGTCATGTCCAAACTTTGGAACCGGCTGCTGTGTGTTGATAAAACTTTCATAGGATTAGAAAATATAAGCTAGACATTTTATGAGAATTACCATCGATTTCTTGTGTGTGTCCAACTTGCACAAATCTTCCAGCTTCAAAGGGTCATGATGCCTGTATAAGTTATCTTTAGTGCATAGTGATAAGCCTCAGCTTGAAGACGGGGCCTGTGATAGTTGAACGTTTGAACTGTGTTTTATCTCTTTTATGTCCAAACACATTAATGCTATCTGAACTCCCTCACACAATCCAATCTAAAGTCTCCGGCAAAGATACTTTTCAAAGGTGACCTTGTGTAGCACGAAAGAATGTGGAACTAACAGATAGTGATGTCACTCTTGTTATTAATCAGTTGACAAAAATATCTTCCCATCATGCTATTTTATATGTATTGATCTGGCACCCAATGTTATCATCACTACATAGGTAGATTTATTAAAATGGAAATTTATAGACCACTTTTCTGACCAAAAAAAAAATCTGTACAATGAAAAATCAATAATAAACACATTCAGCAATAACAAGTAGAATGTTACACAGTTTATAACAAGAGGTAAAGATGGGGCATAATCTACCTGGAGCTGTTAAGATTTGGTTCCCATTTGGAGCCCATAAGATTTGGAGCCCATTAGATTTGGTTCCATTAAATGAAGAAAGGTTGTGCATTAACAGTCCTTGCTGTAGTTACAATCTATAGATATGTTTTTATCTATCATGATTTATCATTGTGTGCTGTAATTAAGACTATCATAGCATGCATCACGTCTCAGCCTTTTGGCTAAGATCAAGTGTAGTATCTGTTCTTATCAGTTTAATCATAGTGTATAGGCTGCAGTATCGTTCTTTTCTGCGGCACTATTTTAGGATAATTTTGAGGAGATCAGCCAAAGTTAAAATATCTTCAAGAATAAAATGTAATGGTAGATTGCAAGCTTTAACATGTTTGTTTGATATGCTAATCAACAAAGGCACGAAGGGGCCACCAGTGCTGTGCTTTAGCAGCAAGTGGCGACACTGCAGCAACGTCCTAATGTAAGTTGCAGTAGTGGGCGATGGGTTTGGTTGTTGGGGACAGGGGGCTGTTCCAAAGTGGGGAGGGGAGTGACCCACTCAGGAGAGACTGGATCCCATCTTCCATGCTGGGCTGCTTCCCAAAGCCGGTGGGATACAGCGGTTGGTATTTTGGTATCACTGGACACTGTGAATCTCAAAATAGGGCTTTTAAACCACCTTATTCCTGTGTAAGACTCTTCTCCCCAATGTTGCTGTGCTAACAATTTTACTAGTTAGAAAAGCAAAGAGCGAAGGGGTTCGTTAGGCTGCTTCCAGAGGGATATACAATTGTGCCTTGTAAGACAAAGGGCAAAATCCATAGCAGTTACGGGTCCACGCAGTTACATCACCCTCTAGTGTTATCTTATGGAAAGTCATCTTAACTGCTCCAGAGCAAGGGCCTTAATTTCACTTTAGGATATAGGCCTAACATAATTCGTTCCGGAAACATGTTTGACATACAAAATGTGCTTTCTACAAAATGGATTATCCCATAGGAAATAATGGAAACTCAGACAATTGGTTCCACAACCCAAAAATATTCATATAAAAATATTAACTATGTAAAAATGATGACAAAACCCTGTAATCGAATTCAAAACACTGTAATATAATACACACAATTTCTGTAATATTAATAAAAACATAATGAAATGTAAAATGTAATATGAATGTAATTTGCTGTACAGTAAAACAGAAAAGAAAACCTTTTATGGCCAAGGATGTCTAATTTTCATTAAAAGAGTTACTGGTGACTTTTTGAGCAATTTTAACAAGGAACCTTCTAATGACACTTGCTTTTGCCTCCTTTTGGAGACACTGAGGATTTAACAGAAATGTGACATTGCATTGTCATTCAATAGATTCATCACTCGCATTGCTACAGCTTTATTTGGGTGGTGCTTTTCTATTAAATTTGTCACAATTTCCCAATGTTTCCAAATGCCCTTAATCTCATCTGATGTGAGGGATTCTCCTCCTCTGCAGATGAGATCTCCTCCATAACCTCTCGCTATTGCTCACAATGCCGATCCATCAATTAGTTCATTTTACAACAACTTTTCATTGTAAAACCGTTTGTTTTACAAGGTAGAATTCCTTAGAAATTTTAGTTTGTCTTACAAAGCATTCGTCTTACAAATTATTTGTCTTGAAGGTACCACTGTATTCTAATTCATTCCATCAAACCTAGATTCATCTGCTGCAACAGTCTCTCCTTACAGAAGAAGAATTCTTCCCCTTCCTCACCTTTATTCCACCTACTCCCACCCACTCTTCACATCTTCTGTTGATTTACCTGCTTTGGCACATGAATTCCCCACATGGTCAGGGAATATCTTGTCTTCCCACTGGTGCTCCAACAGCACTCACATTTATATGCTGCCAGAGCATCTTTTACAGCTGGTGCTGACTGCTTTACGGCAGTCAGCGCCAGCAGATTGCAAGTACTGCATAGGTTGTAAATGAATCTAAGTTCTCAGCACTACATGAATTACACCCAAGGGTATCAAAGGAGCTTGTAGATATATTCATAGAGCCACTGTCCATCTGTAATCTTTGAAACTTGTGGAGTATATCTGAGGTGTCCAATGACTGGAAACAGGAGCTACATTGCTCATCTTTAAAAAGAGGAAAAAGAAAATCTGGAAAACTGCAGGCTGGTCAGCCTGTAACCAATTCCTGGAAAGATCCTGGAACAGATTATTAAGTAGAGTGTCTGTGATCACTTTCAGAATAATGTGCTGATCTCTAAGAGAAAGCATTGACTTGTAAAGAGCAAATTGTACCAGAAGAATCTCATCTCTTTGGCAGGAGACTATTCTGGTAGACTGTGGGAATGTTGTTTATCTCCCATGATATTCTTGAGGATAAAAGGGTAAAATGTGAGCTCAAGGGCGCTAGCATTAGATGGATTCAGAGCTAGTTAAAAAGCTGTTGCCATCTCTTGTTATTAAATCTATGTCTGCCTGAAGGAACATATCATACAATCAAATAATCTTAGAGCTTGAAGAGACCCAGTAGGTCCAACCCCCTGCCTGTAGCAGGAAATTCTCCTAGAGCATCTCCGACACGTGCTCGTTGAGCCTCTGCTTTAAGATCCTGAGTGAGGGAGAGTCCATTATCTCCCTTGGCAATTTGTTCCACTGCCGAACCGTCTGAACCATCAGAAATTTTTTTCGGATTTCCAGCCGGAATCTCCTTTCTTGCAGTTTGTACCCATTGGTTCTAGTTCTGCTTTCAGAAGCAGCTATGAACAAATGAGCCCCTCCCTCCCTATGACAGCCCTTCAGGACATAGATAACAACATGGAAGACTATGGCTGCAATCCTAAAGACACTTTCCTGGGAGTAAGACTCATTGAACATAATGAGGCTTACTTTTGAGTAGACATGGTTAGGATTGTGCTATAAATTAGGATTCAGAAAGAACTTGGCAAGCTTCTCCAACTGGTCCACACCAGCAAGGTGAAGTTTGATGGACACAGGTGGAAAGTCTTCTATGTCAGAACAAAAAAAAATCAGCTATATTAAGATTCTCCCTAGCTCCTTTTTTCTCCATATGCCTCCAAAATATGTCACAAATGTCTGTGGAGACCCTCTGGCAATAGAACAGCCTAATCAGAAATGAATTGCCGCCTCTGTTTTCAGGATGTTATTATTGCTCCAATCCTTTACACACCTATCTGGAAATAAGCCCCAGTGAACATGGTGGAACTAACTTTTAAGTAATATGCATTGAATTGTGCTATGTATAAATGACATGTTTCTGTCTTGACATGATTCATAATTTTGGTTACATTATGCCACCACAAATAACAGCGATTGGATAATTACATTCAATATATAGCAAGGGTGTGCATCTAAAACATCATGAGATTTTCTTCCACATGAATAAAGCCAATGGTATTGATCTACAATGCACAAGAAAGAGGTGTGTGGTTAAAATAAAATAAATATGTTGGCCCAGAAAGCATAATGATGGAAACCATCGTGTGCCATATTTTGCTCTTATCTATTATTAAAGGCTGAAAATGAAGCATTATAAAAGATAAAAAATGAGTATCACAGATTTAAGATTAGTGAATATAGGATTATCCTTGGAAGTTTGGGAATTTGCTAAGTATTTGCTAAGTATCAAAAAGTAGCATGTTTCTGTCTGAACTAAAGGTTTATGTTGCATACTGGCAAATTATGAAACTGAAAAAATAATAGATATATATAACAAGAAAAGTCTGTTTCTCATACTGAAAACAGGAGAATTTCTTTCCTCTAACAATGTATCCTCTAAGTTGAAGTCCTCCCATATATAGCTTCAGTCTAAAGGGAAAAAAGTTTTTTAAAAAAAATATAAGTGGAGATGCTATTTAATCTTCTGAATCTCATCACATATCTAATATCAAAATAATAAAAAAGTGATGAGTCAGCAAAGAAGAATGTCCTCCTGTAGATCAGGTTATATTAAATGTCTCTTTCTATATATGTACCTGGGGGAGAGTGCTTAAGTTTTAAAACATGTTTTATGGTATAAATCTGGAAGCCAACCCCTTGATGGGCTTTTCATAGACTAGCAACTTTCCATTTCATCCCCATTTTATTAGAAAATCCACAGCACACTACATGCAACCGACATTTCACTTCCATAGGAGCTTAGAAATGCCTCTCCCACGGGTGTATTTATATTAGAAAAGATGTAATTAAGACATCCACAAAACTCTCCAGAACCCAGAAATAAATGAGAGACACTTTATGGCTATAACCCTTTTATAACGTTGTGGGAATGTTCTTTTTCCTCAAATCATAGAGTAGGGTAAATGGGAAATAGTACCATTTGAGTCACAGCAACAGAAGACCTGATCTCAAAACAAACTAGTCTTTGAAAAATATCATAGTATAGTAAATGGAAAATAAAGTATGCTGTAATTAAATTTTTCTTTGGGTCATGAATAGCCAACATGATTTTTTTTTTCTTCAGGATCTTTTACTGAAGAAATAATAAATGCCATTTAAGATTCATTGCCACTGGCTGAATATTGCTTCACACACAGTCCAAACCAATGGTGGGCCCAGGCCGGTTCGCACGGGTTCTATAGAACTGGTAGTTAATTTTGGCCCACCGCTAGCAATCCGGTTGCTAGCAGTGGGCCAAAACGCGGGTGAACTGGTTCGCCCCCGAGGGGCCCACCACTGCACCTGCGTCAATATTGATGCAGGCGGAGTCGCATCCTGAAAAGGACGCGACTCCGCCTGCATCAAGATTGACACAAGCGCAGTTGTGACCTCTTCAGTCGCATCCGCCCCTCGCTCCACCCCCACCCTGCCCCGCCCCCTGACCCCGGCCCCTCCCCCTGCCCCGGCCTGGCCCCTTCCACTTCCGGTGAACTGGTTGTTGGGAGAGGATCAGCCCACCCCTGGTCCAAACCTACCAAAATTCATATGTGATTATACTGTGGCACTGGCATAGGTTGTTGGGTAGTTGTGGACTGCTGAAATATCCTCAGGAAAAGGGAACATTGTGTGATATTGCTGGCGCAAGTTGAAGTTTGATCCACACAGGCGGAGTGGACCAGGTTAGGGTGTAGCATGTGCTGCCACTGCCGAACTTAAGGTGCAATTCTAAATTAAGCAGGCACAACTCATTGGTCTTCCCATTTCCATGGTGATGTAGGGAGGCAAGCGCATGTCTGTGCACTGGCGTAACCCTCCCCGAGGAGTGGCACGAAAGTGCCTTACAGCACTGTTGTGACACTCTCAGGACAGCATGGACTTGTTCTGGAACTTTAGCTGGCCTCACCAAGAGTTAGGATTGCAGCATTACTCCCTTCCTTAATCTGATCTCCATACTTGACACATTCTATCTTCCCCACCCAATTCAACCCATTTCCTGCTCACCCTCACACCCTCTTCTACTTCCATGCAGGGATTAGTTTCAGGAGGTCTCCATCACCCTGCTGGCCTGTTCATATACCTTGCACTCCTGCAAAGTACTTTACTGCACTTTTGCACCATCCTGCCCTGGCAGAACATGCATTCCACTGGTGCAGGCATTCAATAGGATTCAGCTTGAAGTGTTATATAGTATTGTAACTAGTATTGTAACTATGAAGTTGTTTGGTTTCTATCATGAAGACAACTTGTACCCTGGTTCTCTAAAAGTGAAAGTGGTGTAGACTTGGGGATCATCATGACAATGGTTCAGTCAAAACTGGGTAGTTCCAACCAGAAACATTAACTTTTGAAAGCCTTATTGCTTTTGATGGATCTGCAACATATTTATTCAAGAAATAGCTAAATGTACCCACCTTGAGGGAGTAAAATACCCCCACATACTCTATCCCCCATTGCGCAACACCCCCATTGCGCAACATCCCATGCACATCAACCGTCCATGGTCATCAACACCCATGTGCATCAACCCTCCATGAGCATCAACACCCCATGTGCATCACCCTTCCATGCTCATCAATCTCCCATGCGCACCCACTCCCCATGTGCACCAACCCCCACAACGTGCACCATCTCCCCCAGTGCAACATCCCCATGTGCTCCTTCCCCCCACAGTGCATCCTCCCTCCCAGTGCATCAGCTGGATGTTGATCAGTCAGTCTTCCATGTTAAGTATAAGTTAAAAACACATGGCACCCCTTTTCAGCCCCATAAATGTTAAATTTCTCAACATTGGTTCTTGGTGGATGTTGATGTCACAGAAGGAATACCCTCCCTGAATTTCATGCTTCTATGTCCAGGGGTTGGGGCAGAGAATCCCTCTGTCTCCAATTCTTCAGTGCAAAGTATGGGGAGGAAAACGCATTGCATCCCATTTCACCCTCTTCCGGTTAGAATTTCCAAAAACTGGTTCTTAGTGGGTGCCTCCAACACCCTCCCCAAATTTCACACTTCTAGGTCCAGCAGTTTTGGCTGGGCATTGATGTGTGAGTGAGTGAGTGAGTGAGCGAGCGAGCGAGCGAGCGAGCGAGCGAGCGAGGAGTGAGGCAGGCAGGCAGGCAGGCAGGCAGGCAGTTGGTGACTTTTCAGTTTTATATAGATTGCTGTAATAATGCCATCTTTTTTGTACTCGATTTATAATGAGATCTCAATACACATCAGGACCTGATTAACGTGAATGTTTACTTCCCAGTTAACTTATGTTCCACAGGACCACATGAACCAGAAATATTTACATGCACAAATATGTATGCAGTTTAAAATCTAGAATAGTCACAATCACATATTGTATATAGAAAAATGCATGTATAGCCATCATACAGGTGTCATGTAAAAGTGAACTGAAATCAATTACGATCGGAATGAAAGTGGTAAAGAGTGAATTTCAGAGCAGTGAACTGAAGTTTTCATGGGGAAAAAACCGAATATTAGCCAACATTGATCCACTGGATTTTGCAATGAGAAACTTTTAAGTATTTCCCATTCTTATCTAGAGTACAACAAAACTGCTCCTGAGCAGGGTTAAGAAAACCTCATCTAAATTCTGCCAAATGGAGTTTATATTTGAGATACTAAGTGTGTAAAAATGAAATGATTTAATTTTTTTCACATCTGGTGCAGTTCTTCCAAATTTTTGTAATTCTCCATTCAATTTTCCACATTTAAAGCCAAACCATAATGTTGGATTTTAATTGGTGGGTCTGGATGTTCTTTCTGAGACTCTGCAGAGAATAACTACAGAGTTTTACTCCTATCTATAGCATTTTTTGGAGTTCATGCATATCACAATAATTGAGCAATCAGGCCCAATCATCTTTAATTTATTACATATGCTGTAAATTACCATGTCAATTGTATGAAGTGATATGAATAAAATTAGTGTAAATCAGATAAAAAAACCTATTGAATATTCAAAGCATGAGTATTCAAAACGTATATGAATAGTACTAATGTGGTTTCATTTTTTAAGCAACTTGGGATCCAGGCACGCTCAATATATGTGGTAAGTTCAAAGCAGATAGCAGCATCTATATTGTGGGTTCATGTGTTTTAAAAAAAACTATCATCTGCTGCTCAGCAGCCTAACCACATGTGCATAGGGCGGAGGTGGGGGGGCAGGCAAGCTAACCTCACCCCCATAGTCTTCCTGGAAACTATAGCTGGTGTCAAATATGGCAGCCAGTGTGGTCCTAAGCAGTGATGGGCTTCAAAGAAATTAAGAACCGGTTCTCTGTCCATCTGGCAGCCACTTTTAAATGGCTATTTTTAAACTTTATATGTACTATCTCTTGTTAAGAACCGGTTCTATAGCATAGGTGCGAACCTGCTGCTGCCCACCACTGGTCCTAAGTCACATTTGGAGTAGTGTCCAATTCTCATTGCCACATTTCAAAAAGGATATAAGGTTCAGAGGAGAACAACTAAAATTTTTGATGATCTGGGACACCTTCCATAAGAGGAAAGGCTACTGCATTTGGGGCTTTTTGGTCTAGAAAAGATTATAAGGGGGGACATAATTGAGACATACAGAGTTATGCAAGGGATGGACAGAGTGAACAGAGAGATGCTCTTTTCCCTTTCTTATAACACCAGAACTAGGGGACATCCACTAAAGTTGAATGCTGGAACGGTTAGAATGGACAAGAGAAAATATTTCTTTTCCCAGCGTGTAGTTGGTCTGTGGAATTACCTGCCACAGGATGTGGTGATGGCATCTAGCCTCAGTACATTTACATATCTGTATTATTTCTCCAAATTCAGTCGCATCAAGTCTAATATATTAAAAATAAAATATTGAATGGGAACCCACCTGAAATTGGCCCACCTGAAAAGTCTAATATATTAAAAATAAAATATTGAATGGGAACCCATCTGAAATTGGCTCGCAACCCCCTATATAGAGCCCCAACCCACAATTTGAAAAAAAAAACACTAGCTTATGGATGCTGTAAAACACCTATTGGCTCTTTCAGAGCTATCATAATGCAGGCTAGAAATGTAAATACTTAGGGATCAATCCTAACCAATTTAGAACAGACTTACCGGGCATATCTTCCCATAGTAGTGGTGGGAGGTCAGCATGTGCCTATGCACTAGCCTAATGCCCCCCACCCCCCGTGTGTGGCAGAAGTGTAGTCAGCATAGGAGTCATGCCAGAGCTTAAGCCAGCCAGTGTGTTAGGATTGCAGCTTTATTAAATCACAATTAAACCAAGGTTTAGCATTACTAGCATGAACTAATTGCAGTCCCTTCCTCTGCTTTACACTTGAAAGAAGGAAAGGGGAAGCTTCTGTTCATTATTGTCTTTGGGTTCAAACACTGTGTCCAATTTGATGCTAGTTTGATACACTGTTATTCACCAACCATGGTTAAACAAAATAGGGTTTGCCTGGTGACAAATGCAGTCACAATTTAGAATTGCAGATGAGCCCACTCTCTGTCACAGTTTTTTTTTTAAAAAACCTAATGCCAAGAGTGGAGTAGTATTTAATTCCATCTGTTTTAAGATCTTGAAATCTCTGAATTAATACTTGGAAAGCTCTGAAGCTGTTCACAGCGACAGTGTACTGATTTCTGTGGTTAATTAGGCGCTGATATTATACCAGTTTTATGTATTTACTCATAATGTACATGTCTGTGTATGACCTTGTCATAGGATCATGTTCAACAAATTTAATATCATTCATTATTGCATCTTCTAAAGTTGTTAGAATCCCATAAATATAAATGCAAACATGCTCATGCGTATTCCTTCATTTTGGAACCTTAAGAAACACTGAATTATACTGAAGTTGTTACGTTGAAATTGCTTATGTGGCCGAAGCAATTACTTGGTTGCTTTGATCTGATTATGAGTTATTGGATTATGCAATTTGAAATATAATATAGTGCACAGAATGTCAAAGTAGTACTGGTGTCAACTTCCTATCACCTATGAATGTCTCCCTGGTGACATTGGACACTCATTATTGCTAAGCCCTCCCTTAAACAAATAGTTTGTATGGGAATAAAATGGGGAAGGGAAACGCATGCCCACAGTCCTGAACTCCCTGGAAAACAACATCAATGCAGCACTGTAATAAATACTTTGATAATAACTTGGAACCATTGATAACATGGAACTGGGTTGGGAGGGGACTGAGACAGGTGAAATCCTGCTTGGGCTGTAAAGCCTGACATGGAGGTTCTTAAGTCTGTGCTGGCAAAAGAACCAGCATAGACTTGATAAGCTCCATCACTCAGGGGAGGGTGACCAAGATCACTGGGGATCTTCAAGCAGATGCTCGATGAGCACCTGTTGGAGATGCTCTAGGAGGATTTCCTGCTAGAGGCAGAGAGTTGGACTGGATGACCTACTAGGTCTCTTCTAACTCTAGGATTGAAAACACAGTGGCCCTGGTGGTGCCACTGGATATAGCGGTAGCCATTTTCATGCTGCTGCACCCAGTGGCACTGCTGAATATAAGGTTGGGCTGCCTATGGCCCATGAGAGAAATTCAAACAGGACCCTTCAATCTTGTTCTGTTCCATGATCTCTCTCTCTCTCTCTCTCTCTCTCTCTCTCTCTCTCTCTCTCTCTCTCTTCAAGATAGTTTCAGTTTCACCATCCAAGATGGTTTAACCCATAGACATAAATGAGTTTTCATTCCTCTGCGTGTGTGTAAGTGTGTTTGTGTGTGTTTGCATGTTGAGTGGCTGGTGAACCTAGGGAAGACCAGAGACCCAAGTTAGCTTTTTTATTTAGCAATTACAATTGCTAGGAGATCCTTTGCGAGGTCCAGCAGCCAATAAGTGTAGACTGTTTATGTCCAGGATGTAGGTTAGTTTGTGTTGTTTTATGGGCAATTTGTGGAACTCTTCCCTTTCTAAGTGGAATCCTTGGCTTGCTCATCATCACATCTGGATTCAGGATATGCCTTCAAGCTTACAGCAGGAGTTTTCAAGTTAGCTTCCTTATAACAAGAGAAAGAAACCCCTTCTCCATTAGCATTTCTGATTAGATTTGGCTATAATAGCATTTTGTAGCTCTGTTGGCCCCATAGAGGAAAAACATATCATAAGTGTGACAGTAACACTCAACAGATCAACAAATAGTCCACATGCCAGACAAATACAGTAATGTAACATTTTCAGTTGCAAATACAAATGTTCCTGTGATGTAGGCCAGACCTTTTGGCAGGAGGGCCACATCATCTCTCTGACATGGTGTCAAGGTACAGAAAACTAATTTACATTTCAAATTTGAATAAATTTACATATAATAATATATTGGAGAGGATTACAAGGCTTGCCCATAGAGGGGTCTTGACAGGGGACACACTGAGGCTCATTGAGGGCTGTATCTGGCCCCCAGGCCGGGGTTTGGAGTCCCCTGATGTAGGCAATCAAAGCAAGACTAAAATGTTATCTGATCCGTGAATACTTTTAAAACAAAGAACAAGAAGGGTTGAACAAGGGCTTTATTAATTGTATTGCCTTGTTGACTTTACTGATAGGATCGAACTACGCATCCCACCAAGGTTTTGGCCAGATGTAAGGGAAAAGAAATGCAAAAAAACTTATATTCTGAACTCTTGTACAGATAACAATAGTTGAAGATACATTTATCATTAGCAGGATAGCTTGTAAAATTTTAGGTTAAATTGATTACCTATATTTTGTTTAGATTATGCATAAACCTCTCCTCTGTTAGAAAAGCACTATAAAGTATAGCTTTTAAAACTGTATGCCTTTTCATAATGGTCTCTACAAAACAACAGGCCTTCTTCAAATTTGTGTGTCACAAGGGACAATAAACAGGATAGAAGGAGCTGATATGTCACTGACTAGCAGCTGAACAACTTTATGTATGGAGACCCAACATGTGCCTCTCAAGTAGCAAGCTGCTGATAAGTAACATTAAGCCATCAAGTGAGGAAATCTATCACGTTGCGTTCGAAAAACTGATTGAAAGATGTTCGTCCTTTATGGCGAGATGTCCTTGAATAACAGTTACATATAATTAATTTTCTATATATGCAATATGGAAATTGTGATAGTTAGGTAGCACAACAAAAGTTGAAGGTCAGCAAGGTGGATTTGAAAGGCTGTGACCAGCAGGGCCACATAAAACTTTTCATTGTAGTGAATATTAAGAATGGCCAGAAGAATGCAGGTAAGCAGAAATCTAGCAACAACTCAGAGAAAAGCATTTTTTTCATGGTAGCTATTTGCAATACCTCTTGTTTTATGTTTTCTGTAAGATGGGAGTCTGTAACTTTGGCTTTTCACATATAACTTAAAATCTCTTTTCCAGTTCCAAGCCCACCTCTTTGCATGGTGAGTTTGTCTGGTAATAGTGGAAAATCCTGTTTTGATGCAAATCAAAATGAATTCACCATGTATCAAGTTGTCCTACTGGGTTTCCAGGGGAAAGTTGGAACTTTAGAGTTGAATGTCTTATTAACAGCCCTTAGATTTTTTTAAAGGTTTCTGTCATAATTTATGTGATTGGGATTCTGATTAGTGAAAATGATTTCTTGTCCCAAATCAGGACTGTAAGTGCTCACACCCGCTTTCTCCCCTTGCTGTAGTTTCTGCCTTTGCTCCCTAGTTTGAAAGTTTTTCTTAAAAGGATTTGCTTACAAAGCAGATACTTTTTGACCATCTGCAGCATCAGTAAAGATGTTTTTTTTTAAAAACAATTATACTAGAAGCCTGCTGGGAGTTGGATCACATCTTTCTTCTAGAGACAACACCAAAGGAATAATCAGAGTTCCAAAGGCTTTTTCTTCACTTTTCTCCCCTCATATTTTTTGGAAGTATATTTTTCCATAACTGATTACTTAAAAACATTTTCTCTCTTTCAAAATTGAAGGTACTATGTAGGTGTCATGTTCTTGGAATAATCAGAAGCTCATGCTGGAGGGTATTTAGGAGAGAAAATGCCGTTGCTACCAAAATCCATTTGCTGTGGCCTGGATCCAAAGATCTGGGGAACAACTTCAGGCTCTCAAGGGGACCTTGGCTTTGTGTTTCTTGAACAACAGCTCACATGCCATATGGCAAACCGCTTTTAAAACTGATGGGAGTTTAAAATAACAATTGAGGATATGGCAAGGGAACCAGTGGTTAAGTGGGAGGGTGAAGCTTTTCAAAACTTTGCTGGGCAAGCACAAGCCCTTGGGCATACAAAGAAGAGAATCTTTGGCTCCTGGACGGTGTATTTCCAACCCAGTCTAACCTCTTTGTAGATGTAATTCACAGAGCTATATTCAGTCCTGAAGTTTCAGTGCTGAAAACTAAAGCCAGACTGTAAAAACACCAATGTGTAAAGACACCCCTGTAAAGACACAGTGGAGTGGCCAACTTTTTTTAGCTGCTTGAGAGCCAAATTCTAACTTGTGTTGAAATGGGAAGGTTGTCTTGCCTATCGTATTCTTTACATAGACTTGTAAAGCTTCAGGAGCCCCAATGGGTCTACTTGGATCTGCACCAAGTCAAGAGGCATCCACGGTCTGCCCACCACCCTATGTGCCCATCCCTGCCTGAAACAGCTCATTCCTGCTCTCCCCATGCTCCAGTCTGGCTCGGCCAATTCAGACTTAACTTTGTGCCAGCCTACCAGGGTTTTGGCTGGTATCCAGAGGCCACGCACATTTGTGTGCCAGCTTCCTTGTTCCTAAGTCTGCACAAAATTTTCTTTACAGCACTTTTATAACAGTGATGGGCCAGCGCATGAGATTTGTGCCAATCAGAATTTCACACTTAAGGCTCAAACTATCCAAATTTTCAGCTCTGATATAGCCACAGTTCATCCTCATGGAAAGGGATTGTCCCTCCACCACAGGATGGAGCTCACACCCCACTAGAGCATCTGCACCAGCACTAGAAAATTGAATAGGATTGGGTCCTCCTCTTATGGCACATCAAATGGTACTGCAGAGAGTCTCCTAACCTTCAACAGTAGCTTTGTGAGATGGATGGTAAGCAGCTGTGCAAGAGAAGTCACTTCAAGAAAAGGCCCTACTGTCATGATGATATTTTTAAACAAATACCTCTTTTTGCAGAGGAAATGCATGGGGTCAACTAAGCCAGTAGCCTAAGGCAATAGATTGATAGAAAGCACCCACTCAGATCTGTACATCCTTCTGCATCTCACTTCTCATATCATCCCTGCTTTGGATTATTAAGAGGGGAGACAGAAAGGAAAAGGAAGTGTGACTGTCTTTGCCTGTCACATTCCTCTTCTTCACACATCCTTGTCTGTTCCATCCTTCTTTACCTTTTCCTATATAGAAAGGTGGAGGAACAAAGGTTGGTGTTTCACCAAGTAATAGGTGCAGAGAAGCCAGTCCGGAGGGGATTTATGTTTAAAATTAAGCCTCGTAAAAATGTTTGGCATTAATAGTTATGACAATGGTAACACAGTATAAACAGTTTGGATTCCCCAAATCAAATGAAGTGAATAAGTGAATAATTATCAGTTACTAGAATTGTATTCACGGTGATGTTTATAAATAGTACTATACTGTTATTAGTTTTTCTTCTTTCATGTTGAATTCGCATGCACCTTATTTACTCTAGTCCTCAGCCTGTGATAATGATTAGTTTTGGAACTTAAGTAAGTATGTATTTTGTAACAGTGTACTGCATAATATTAGAGAATATTGCAGCTCTGCATAATATTAGACCTGGAAGAAAGAAACAATTTCCTTCTATTGCTCATCTTAATTCTTTCATGGCTGATGTGAAATTTTGAACTAAAAAATGATTGCATTAGGGTGCAATCCTAACCAGGTCTAATCAAAAGTAAGCCCCATTGTGTTCAATGGGTCTTAGTCCCAGGAAAGTGTCTTTAGGATTGCAGTCTTAGAGTACCAGTGCATTTGGGTCCATTTATGGTATAAATTGGTTGGTCCTTATGAATCCAGTCTGCCTCAGCAACTCTGCCCTCTTCTCTAGCTTATTGTAGAAGCTTATGCTGGAACAAAAGGGATATTTTAACACAATAAAAAAGAAGGTTGAAGGAGCATCTAGAGCAGGGGGTGGTGTTCATTGTAATCTCTTTCATTCAAATTTGGACCCCGAATTGGAAAATATGAATGATTGATTTTAATGTTAATGGTTTAAAACGTACATTATTGTACATTAAACAAAACATTTTACAGTGACAAGACTTGATGATTCAAAGCCCATGAGATTCCACTGAAATCCTCTAATTATTTAAAATATTGATACATTATCTCTTTTCCAGTAATAAACAAATGTAACCAAGGGAAGTAACAATGTAATAAAATTCATTATTTGGCCTCATTTTTTTCTTATAGTGAAAAAATTTTTCTGAGTGCACTCTTGAACACATCCAACATCCCCTGCAACTATGATTTGCAAGGAGAAAATTTCTAGTGTGGGCAAACTGTTGCCAAATGTTTCAGCAATGGCAGACACATTACCAAGTTAAAACCAAGAGTGTAAAAGACTGGAATTATTTGTTCTAGTATGGATCTAATTCTATAGGACTCAAGACCCAATTCTATCAAATTTTTCGGTACTGATGCAGCTATGCCAATAATAGGTGTGCACCACATCCTGTTGACACAGGTGGGGAGGCAGTCACCAAAGCCTCCTCAATGTATGGAAACATCTGTCCTCTTCACTCAGGGCTGCATTGTGGCTGCACCACTGCTGGAAAGTTGGATAGGATTGAGCCCTCACACCCCTTAAGAAACCTTTTTTGCTTTCATTTGGTTATGAACTTAGCAAGTTAGCTGCAAACAAAGAAGAAGAAGGGAAAAGTACAGCCGAGTAATAAATTAATAACAGTCTCTTCCACACCATCTTGTTTAAACTATTTCCACATATGATGTTGCCTGTTGTTTTTTTATTTTTGGTATCCTCTATTGTTCCCTCCCCATTGGGTTTTCTTCTGCTGTGGAAAGCTTTGAAGGTGCAGCCTATTCTGCGGCAAGCAAGTTACTGTCCCCTTCTCTTGCCAACCTTTTCAGCAACTGGAGCCGCCTTTTCTTCACATTTGTCTAGTGTCAGCCTTCTGGTGCTGTTGTGTTCATTTTCTATTTTGTCCACACCAGCCATGTGTTTCTTTGTTGCTGTGGGAATGGCAAAGTTAACTGGCAGAGAATAGTTTGGGGTACCAGTCTCCAGAGTGGCCAAAAAGAAAAGAGGAATGCATGCACAAAGGTGGCAAATCAGACAGATAAAATATCAGTCTCCTTATAGAGTCTAGTAAATCTACTGTAGGTTTATTGACTATAAAGCTGCTTTCCCTGAGCCTGTGCATTGAAATACTGTGTGTTCAACTTACAGTATTCTCAGCTTGCCTCCATTCCTTTGCTTGCTCCTTTGTTCATTTGGGCTTACTAGGGGGCAGCTAGCAGTGTCCTGGTAACCCAACGGGCTGGAGAGAGCTTCTGTTCTTCAGATCACTAAAGCATGCTCCTTGCATGAACAGGGTTGCCTGGAAAGCCATTTGTTTCTTTTCCATTCTTCTTTCCAGACGAGTCTGTGTTCCCATCCATCCCATCCAACTTCTCAAGGATCTGGAATTGATTTTGAGCATTATTGTTATGACATGAAAAGCATATTTGCAAGAATTGGAAAGTGTCATTCCATATGTAGGTAGCATCTGAAAACCCAAATACTTAACACAACAGTTTGAATTACGGTGCCTGCCTGTGGCTCAATTATAACATGTAAACCAGCAATTTCAAATGGAGTTCTGGAACTATAGAGGCAGGTGCCATTGCTAGCATGCAGTCCAGCATGTACCATTGCTGCTGAATCCACCTCCTTCCTGCCCATGATTTGCCCCTGCACCTGTTTCACTACT
Source organism: Cryptoblepharus egeriae (assembly GCA_030015325.1). Taxonomy (NCBI): domain Eukaryota; kingdom Metazoa; phylum Chordata; class Lepidosauria; order Squamata; family Scincidae; genus Cryptoblepharus; species Cryptoblepharus egeriae. The sequence continues at coordinate 28,533,982 of JAREYC010000002.1, read as the reverse complement.
TTGGGTCTCCACAACCACCAATTGTTTTTGTAGCTCCAAAATGGCTGGTGTGCATTGCCTTAGGCCCTGCCATGTGGTACACTACTCCTCTGTCATAACTAGCCCAATAATACTCCACTCCTACTCATGTCTTCTCTGATGTCAATCCCGTTGTGTTCACTGGGTCTTCCTCTTAGGAAAATATGTAATGTAGGATTGCCAAGGTAAACGTGTTATATAACTGGATAGGGATTTAACCTTTTTCATGCTTGATTCTCTCTCATCACATTGACTCTTCGGTTTTTGCCTAAAAAGAGCCCTGGTTGTGCACAAGGGTTACTGTAATTGATCAAGGCCAACTCAATAGAAGTTACAATGTACTGAGTGGAGCTTCCTTCCACTATTAAGGATTAGAATGTTTTCAGTGTCTTGTTCCTTTATTAATTGATAAGGTTGTTGGAATTTCTTTATACTTGCTATATGTGATCACAGCATTTTCCTTGTCTCGTTAAGATGAAAATTCTTAAGCTTCATCACTATTGTTGTTAAGCCTCCGTCAGACTATAAAAGTTTCCATACTGTTTTCAGGAAGTCTTGCTTTTATCACAGATGTGTAATTAAACTAAGCTGTCAATGAGGCGATAAACCATAGCAGAATTCACTTAGGAGAAGAATGCAAATCTGGAGCAATAAACTGAGGTCTTGGGAAAGGTCTTGACTGCTTTTGCCACTCCAATTATCACCCAAGGTCATTCATGTTCACTTTGAATTAGGTGAGCTCAGAGAGCCTCTTCCATGTGTGAAAATGAGTGTGGAAAAAAACAGTGAAACAAATGCTAAGTAGAATGGAAAGTTATTTAACTCTACTTCTGAAAACTACATTCTGAAAACTACATTCTTACATACAATCAGCTTGAAATTCTTTAGGCTGGTAACTTCTGTAACTCTGGGTGTGTGTCTTGTGTGTGCATGTCTGGTGTTTCTTTCCATTATGATCAAACAAGGAGAAAGTACAGAATAGAGGCTCTAGTCTCTTGGGGTAGATATGGGATGACATAAAGAGGGCTGAATAGCATTCATGTGTCCATGGCACTAGCATAGCCTCTCCGCATTGTGAAAGCTCTGGGGAAGCCCAGCGGTGGAGCTTGCAGGAGTGCCTTAGTTGTGACACCCAACTGCTACCACAGTTCCCCACAGAGTCCTCAAAATTGGGCTCTAATTAATCAGTTATCAGTTATAATCAGTTATCTTTCTCATTGTTGGCATATCTTGGTAATGTCCCGGTATGTTTCTAGATAGAAACAAATATCCTGACAAATGGCTTTATAAAAATGGCAGGTTATTCAGTTTGGTATAGGTGAGTAAGGAAAGTGAGGTTCTAGGCAGTGAGGTTATGATGCAAAGGTAACAGCCAATTACTTTTACACTGACTGGGTAAATCTTCACTATATTTGTTTGTAATTTGACACACAAAAAAGAAATTGTAATACTTTTCCAAGCCTTTGGTTTTGTCAGTAGCATTGGTGTTCGTAGCTAGTTTCTGTTGATCAATATAAAATTTCATTTACAATCTACATAATATGCCTTAGCTGTTTCCTACTTCCTGAAATGTTGTAAATTATGCTGCTGTCTTTCACTTCATGCAAGAAAACATTTCCACTGTGCTTTGTAATGACAGGTTGCTATCTAATTTAAATGGGTTGTTTTCTCTGATATCTTCATTATTTCTTCCATGCCGAGTTTGTATTGACAGTGATCACAAATGTTAGCATTCTTTTTTGTGGGTATATGAAGATTTCTTAAATGTGCGTATGAATTGAAATTGTTTATATTATAAAAGAGCATCATATAATTTTGATTATCTGGATAAGGAATTAACTTTGAACAAAGCGATAATCTACTTTTATTGATGTCATCAACTGAATATCATATAGCTGCTCAGAATTTGCAACAATTATTGGAAATTGGGGGGAAAAAACTTTCCTGATTTTTCAGGAAAGATCTATAGCCTGTGTTTTTGTTCTTTATTTCCCCCTAATCAGTTCTCTTCTGAAAATGTAAATGGGTTCCTTAGGTAACCCAATTAATATAACAAGGTTTGTCTCTTAATTGCCTGGGAGTTAATGGCTAAGACTCATGGTTAAACATTTTCTTTTGGTTAAGTGAACAAAGTCGGCAGTGTCTAGAGCCAAGGTCAATGGTAAAGCAAGAGTTTGGAGAGTACTTGGGTTTTAAATTTTATGTTTCTTGGCAAGTGTTTGTATCTGCCAATTCATAGGCCTTTCTCCACAGTATATTGCCATGTGCAGTTTTAACTATTAAAAGCACTGAAGTGCATCCCTTAAAATGACAAATTATCTTGCTTTTCTGTGTTTTCTTTGATAATTTACAATCCTAGACAGAGGGGATGCCTTCGTTCTGTCACTGAAAGGAGCACAGACACTTTAGAAAGCGAAGCACAAAGCTGATTGTTGATGGTTTAATGTTTCAGACCACCTACTCTGAAAAGACAAGGATATTTCTGTTAATGTGTATGTAGATATATGAATATGTATAAGTGTATTACTCAGAAATAGTATATCTGTGTGTGTGACATTCTATAGAACTTTGAAGATTTCTAAAATGAAGAATTTCCAAAACAACTTAAAAACTGAAAGAAGAGCAGCATAAAAATTTTCTTGAAAATAACATACAGGCAGAACCTGTTTATACACTGAATTTTCATCTGCAGATGTGGTTCATGGCAGGTTCCCTGGACCAACGCTAAGCCAGCCTCAGCTACACCTGGGCCTCCTGAAGGGAATCAGAGCATAGATCCTCTCCCCTCCAGAGGGCTTTTGAAGCCAGGAGAGGCAGCTTTGTCTGTCTGCTGACTCTGTAGTCTTCAGAATCGCTCTAGTGCAGGGATCTAATGCAGAGGTCCTGCCAAAAGAAACCTTTTGGCAGGAGGGCCACATTGTCTTTCTGATACTGTGTCACGGGGCAGAATAAAAAAGAATTGATTTACATTTTAAATTTGCATAAATTTATATAAATAAATTTATTAGGGATGGAACTTGCAAATGAATGAATTCAAATCAGTTTGTACACACGTTGCAACTCACAGAGAGAGTGTCATCTTCAAAGCAGTTCATAAACACTTTGATAAACAAGGCAAGGAGATGTGTGCAGCTTCCCCAGCCCTCCAAATACCCAGAATGAAGAGCACAGCTCCTCTCACCTCTGGAAGAATGCTTGCCCAAGGGCCAGATGGAGGCTTACCAAGGGGCCAGAACTGGCCCCAGGGCTGGGGGGTTGGAGACCTCTGGTCCAGTGGCTTCCCAGAGGATAACTGGAAGTGAGCTTTTTGGAAGTGTGGCATTCTGAGGCCTCAGGAGACCATCAGGGGCCATTCTGATACCTGCAAAGGCCAGGCAGATGTGGCTGCCTCTCCAGGCTTTTCCAGGTTTCAGCACAGATTTGAAACCCTTTAGAGGGTTTAAAAGAGCAAATATAGATTTGCCATATTTAGTGTCAATGGGGGGCATAGGAATGGATACCAGGGCCCCACCTTGTAATAGTATTTACATTAGAAGAGCTGATACACTGTCTCCTTGAGGTTAAGGCAAGACTTTTGAGTATGACAATTAAATCCCTCATCTTTATCAGCAGTAATTTTAATTTGTTAATTTGAGAATCCAGATATCATGGGATTTCTGTGGCCATATCTATCACAGGTGCCGTAGGCCTGGTATAGACTAAAGGGTGCAATTCTAACCTAGGCTGGCACAACTCATTAGTCTTCCTGTTCCTGTGGTGATGTATATTTGTGCACATGCGCATATTTGTGCACTAGCCTAACCTTACCCCAGGAGTGGTGCAGAAGGTGTCTTATCTTTTAAGATACCCGCTGGTCCTCATTGAACTTATGCTGGGCCTTAGGCTTGCCTAATTGGGGAATAGGATTGCAACCTATGATAAGGACCAGGGAGAGAAAGTCACTATTATCTTATTAATAACTGTGCATAGTCATCTAGACAGAATCACACATGCTTCACATTGCCTACTATGTTTTCCAAATGGCCAAATGTTCCTGCTATAAGGCTATAAGTTCCTGCTATAAGGGAAATAAAAGTAAAGTGATGATTGATTTTTAACAGGTGCTGTAAGAAGTCTTCTCAATCCTGATCATTCCAAATCACAATGCTGTTTCCATCTATCTTGTTTTGAGATTCAGTTTCTGCCAAGAACATGCATATTTATGTCAATAAAGGCTGGATTTGTCACAGAACTGGACTGTCTGCATATTTAAAAGCACAATTTCTCTTTGGAAGGGCTGCTATTTCCAGGTGGGGCTGAGGGTGTTACTCTGTAGAATGACTTCCATGAACATTGTTATTGGCAATTTGGGCTGGTAAGGCTGTTGAGTTATTTGTGATTCCTTACAGCAGGTGGTAAAAATCAATCTACAGTCCATAAAACTTGCAGTCTTTCTACATTTCCCTTTCAGATGTGCAAAATATATTTAATTTATGTAGGTGGAAACACCAGAAAGTCATATATTTAGAGAATTATGCAATAACCACCATACATTGGGTCAATACTTTTTCAGCACCCCTCAGTTGTCTCTCCTGATCTGTCACAGATAGCTCAGTTTTGATTGTTTGCTCCAAAGTGCATTATGTTATACAGTATTTACTTACATTGAAGTGCATCTGCCATATTGTTGCATTTATGCAATCTTTATGAACAGGTAGAAAAGCATCGATCCCAGTACAAATCCTTGGTGCACACTGCCTTACTCCCTCCCTCTGGGCTACCCACACCTGGGTTTCTGATGTCACACCTGGGCTTTAAAAAAAAAGGCTGAATTGGGAGAAAAACCCATATTCCCCCCCCCCAGCAACTCACATCCACTTATTCTGTGACCTCGTTCCAGCCAATGGCATATTGAATGCATCTTTCTTAGTGATAAATAAGTAACAGCACAATCCTAAACATGTCCACTCAAAAGTAAGTCCTATTGTGTTCAATGGGTCTTACTCCCAGGAAAGTGTCTTTAGGATTGCAGCCTTAGGGCACAATCCAGAGTAACTATGGGGAGTCCTTGCTCCGGTGTAAGAACAATTTGCTCTGGATAGCAATATGAATTTCCCATAGGTTTTCACTATATTATGCAGTAACTACGTGTACACGTAATGTCTCTTACGTGCTCCCGTAGTTACTCTGGATTGCGCCCTTAGTAAAGTAAGTAAAGTAAGTTAAAGATATGTTGCTACTGAATAGAGACACTGTGCTGGGGTGAATAGTGATGGTTATTGTCCCCTCCTAAATATAAAAGGAGCACCTCTTAAAAAAATTTCTTCTTTACCCAGTTAGAAGAGGTAATTGTATGCATTCAAATGACAGTTGACTTATATTAGCACCTTATAGGTTCCCTTGTGTCAATAAAAACGCCTTATTAATTCTCACAACATTCAATTTCATAGGTCAGTTTTGAGTTCAAAAATACAACTAGAATACAACTATTCCAATGCTGTTTGTTTCACTGCACTCAGCATTAAATTATCTTTCCAATGATATATCAAATGGGGCACAATCCTAATCAGTTTAGGCCAGCCTAACAGCCCAATCCAGAGCAACTAATCTGTCCACATAAGAGCCCTTAGGTTGCCCTATCTAACACTAGGTTGGAGCAACTGCAAGATGCTCCAGCCCAGTTACTCTGAAGGAGGCTTAGGGCACAGCAAGGCAAGATAGGGTGCCCTAAGAGAGGTGGACCTGCTCTGCCCTAACTGGGGCAGCCTAACTAGCTCAGGAGAGGCAAGTTGAGGGTATGTTTAGCATTGCCTAGGGCAGAGCAGTTACTCTGTATACAAAGCCTGTTTCCAAGGCAGAAATGCCCTCTTCCAGCCCTCAGAGTTATACCACCTCAGGAGCAGGTATAGTAATGAGTAGACCCATAGGGGTCCATGATAAGGCCAGAGTAAGAATGGCAGTGCTGACCAAAAATCTGAGTTCTTGGCCAGCCTAGCTGCAACCCCTTCCTCTCAACCTCAGGATATGGAACAAACTACAGCTGCCCACAAACCTCAGGATACAGCAGGCCACTCCAAGAAGCCCCTTGTATTCATTGTAGAATGTACTGGCATCTCATCAGGGACTCCTTATAAGGCAGGCACCCAGTGGCGTCACCAGACTGGTGCGGCTGGTGTGGGCTGCATTGGGGATGCGCTCCGTATGGGGTGATGTGCCGGAGGAGTTTGACTGTCCTTTGGCAGGCCCCGGGCGTCAGCACACCCATTCAGGCCTGCTCCAAGGCGGAGCAGCAGCCAGAAGCTGACACTTGTCTGAGGAGCTGGCCTGAACGGCCATCTGAGATGCACTGCACAGAAACACACTGAGCATGCCGAACAGCTTCAGAGGAGACTTCCTTAGAGCAGAGAAAGTCCGCGCCTCTGCACAGCCATTCGGCCTCACTCAGGAGGCGGAGCGGCAGCCGAATGGCTTCAGAAAGAGTACTGCACAGGCACCAACTCTGACGCCTGCACAGTCTCCCCCGAAGCCAAAAGGCTTCAGAAAAGTACTGCGCAGGTGTCAGAGATGGTGCCTGCGCAGTACTCTTTCTGAAGCCAGTTGGCTTCAGAAACAACTGCGCAGGTGCCAACTTTAGTGACTGTGCAGTCCAGGTGGGGGGGGCGCATCCCAGGGATGACGCATAGTCTTCCGCACCAGGTGATGTGCAGAGTCATGTCACCACTGTAGGCACCACAGCTGTTCCTTGTTCAGTGTGATCTGAGGGGTGTCTCCTCAAGAGCAAGTCTTCCCCTTGTGTCAATTACTTAGCATGCTCTGGAGCAGTTAGGGCAGCCCAGGCTTCCTGACTCTCTGGATTCAGCATAACTTTCTGCTCTGGATACAGAATAGTTAGGAGAGTGCAGTTAGGTCAGAGCAGGCTGAATTTGCTCTGGATTGCAGCCTTACTCACCTTCCTGTGGTGGTATGTGGAAGTTGGTGTATACCCGTGCATTGGTTTAATTCCCTCCCCAGGAGTGGCGCAGAAGTGTCTTACTGCACTTTTGTGACACCCCCAGGGTCAGCACAGGACTTAGGCCAGCCATTATTTGTACATGTCAAAGCCACTCACAATTTTGACCACCGGTGTCAATCTCAGTTTATTCTCTCCTAAAGCTTGTTGTCCAGTGTACGTGCTAACCCTTAGCTAAACCACTGAGGTATAATAATAGAGTTTGAAACCAAGAAAGGACTGGATTTTTAAAAAATACAATGATTTTTTCCCTTCAAAAATTTATGCTTGTGAATTTCCCGATTTTTTGGAGCTGGAGCACAAAGGGGCAAGCTCTTAGACCCCACAAATTACGCATTTATAATGCAAAGTCTCCTGCAGATACAAATGTGTGGAGGACTTTGCTGTGCAATCTGGGAAGCCTGCTTTTCCAGTGATTTCAAATGCATGGAGAAGAGCAATATGTACAACTGTACACATGGGAGGTTTTTTTAGTTAGTACATTGAACCCAAGGTGACATCCAGCTCCTCTTAAACTCCTTTGGATGTAGCACAAGCCATGTGGCCTGGCTGCATGAACATAGCTTAATACTGGGCTGTAAGGAATGTTCCATTTCTTTTTATCTTGATCCTCCTCCCTACAATTATATTATTATCCCCATAATAAAGTTCTTCAGGGCAGAGCTTGCCACTGTGATGCTTTCCTCAGAATTCAGCCAGGGGAAAAAACCTGATGAGGTCTATAGTATATATTTCCATTTTTGTTCTGCTAGTTAATTTTTCCCATTATCTTTTTAAAATGTGTAACTAATTCTCAAATCCAGAGTAATTACGGGAGCACGTAAGAGACTTTACGTGCACCCGTAGTTACTGCACCACCTAGTGAAAATCTATGGGAAATTCATATTGGAATCCAGAGTAAGTTGTTCTTCCACTGGAGCAAGACCTCCCCATAGTTACTCTGGATTTTGCCCTAAGTATATCTACATGGAGTTGAAAGCTTGCTCACTTCTTTAAGGAAAGAATGTACAGGATTGTTTGGATGTGCATGGAATGTGGTGATGATAAATATAGCCTTTGATATTTGTACCTTGTACAAATCATAATTTTTCCATGAGCATCTTTTTTTGAGCATATCCTTCCGAGTTTCTAAACATAGCTGGTAATATGCTTGTAAGTGAAAAATGAGAACCAGTGATGTCCAATGTCTGTCAATATTTACTTTTTGAAGCAGGATTCCTTGTTGGATCAACAAGATCTTCACTGTTACACATGAAGAGATAATGCGAGGATAGAATAAACCACAGAATCACACAGCAACCGACATCAGCTCTCTCTTGCTTATGTGGGAAGTGTCAAATGTCTGGCAGCTCTGCAACTGGCTTGTTATTTCCAACAACTGTGGCATTAGGTTAAATAGCATTTGCTGTTTCCATTTTGGTTTTTTTCACACATCCTTCACACCACTCATGGTTAGAGTATGTGCTAAAGAAAGTAGTGTTACCTTATTCAAAAAATACAGATGTTGCTCTCTCTGATGTGAGCCAAGGACACACAATAGATCAGTGATTCTCAGAGTGGGGGTTGGGACACCCTTGGGACCCCCCATGACTTTATTTCAGGGAGGTTGCAAAATGTTGGCTTCTGCTTCTTGAAATTTGGTGCTAGGCAGAGTCATCATCTCAGGATGCTTACCTGGGAGTAAGTCTCATTGGACAAAATGGGACTTACTTCTGAGTAAACTTGGAGGATCTTTGGCATCACAATGATAGCACTTCCTGTTTGATTTCTCCTCTGGCTGTGACAGCACTTCCAGGGGGATCATTGACATTCTCAGATTGGGGGTCCCAGGCGAAAATGCTCAAGAACCAGTGAAATAGATTTCCCTATGCGCACATGTTGTTCATGGTGTGAAAAACATGTCTGGTAACATTGTGTTATCAATAATGATAAGGTAACCCAATATTTCCCAATAAGGTAACCCAGTAAGGTAACCCAAGCATGAAAAGGAATTACATTTTAAATAATGAAATTTTATTTCTTAAATTCAGCTCAACTCCCAGAATTTTCAGTAGAGGGTATGCAAATAAGATACTTTTGTAGGTTTTTTTTTTGGGGGGGGGGTTGACTTGATTGTACTAAGTTGGTGAACATCAAATTACTTCATTTCTGTTGTCTTCTGTGCTGTTTTGATACAAAGACTGGTGTCCTCTTTTGAGATAAACCAGGGCATGCAGCCGTTCAAGCATTCTTCAGGCAGTGCTATATCAGTCTGGCAGCTGTTGCTTTGATTGAAAAGGTATGCTTGACAGCTCAGGACAAGCTTCATAACAAATGGCAGCCACTTCTGAAGGAAAAGAAATACACTTTCAGAAGAACCATCCCAAAAGCCTGTTCCACTTTAAGGATTTCAACATGTGTCCCTTCTTATAAAGAGCCTGGAACTGGGAATTCTTCCAATAGGAAAAGAAATCAACTTTAGGGATTTACAAGGAAGGCTAAGATTTTAAGGCCATAAGGATGTACAGTAAATATATAATCTGCTAGTGCTTGCTCACATTGTGGCTTGGATTATTTGAAGATGGTACAGAGAGATACACTAAGGCTTTTTTAGTTATTTGCCCAGGAGAAGTTAATTCTGGCCTCAAGCTGTAAACCGTCGTCCTATTTTATTAACTTTGGAGTGTTTTGCTTGTAGGCTGCAATTACAAAGAGGGATGCTGGATAGTTTCAGCCTGGACTGGATGTTTAGAAAACCACAGAAGTAAAGTTAGATCCAAGGTTTTGCAACCTGCCAGCATAGGTATGGTACTCATCAAGGCTGTCAGTGGTTTAAATAATGCAAGGACAAGATGGGAAAGGTCAGTTTCACTCATATGTAGATGTATATTCTCTCTCTCTCTCTCTCTCTCTCTCTCTCTCTCTCTCTCTCACACACACACACACACACACACACACACACACACACACACACACACACAAACACACACACACTCATCCTGTTCAGCCAACATTCTTGTTATTTATGTGACTCTTTTTATTTTCCACTTCAGGGATGCTACATTTTATAGAACATTTTTCTAACCATTTAATCTTAGCTAATCCTTGCTTTGGTGGCCTGGATCCAACATAACCATGAGCAAGTCTTGGAAAACCACTATGCTTCTTTGCCTGATATCTTCAAAATCTGCAATTTCTTTTCTCCCTTGTTTGTTGTTTCTTTGTTCATATTTCCTGACTATGGTTTGCACTTGGCCCTGCAAACTTAGATTGGAAACCAGGTTCAAACGCTAGTTTATAAACTCTAGTTTATATTCTTACAGCTAAATTGTATTCCCTAGAATTAAAGCAGGCCTCCGTCAGTCTTGAAAGACTATGGTATCGTGCACAGCGCTGCATACGCTGCATGCAAAGAACGAAAGCCTGGGTTGGATTGTTATGGAGGATAGGCTGTTACCCAAGCAGCAAATCCCCCCTCTCCATGCCACTGAATTAGTCCAATGGAAAGGCAGAGCCAATACAATTGGAACCAGCTGGCATCGCAGAGCTGGGCTAAGGACAGGAGCTCACCCTGTCTTGTGGGGCTGACCCGAGTCTCGAACCCTGGCCTGCTGGTTAACAGGCACAGCGTCTTAACCGCTTGCGCCACCCACAGCCCATTAATGGCTGTGGCACACCCACTAATTCCCTAGAATTAGTGTATCTGAAATTGTATTCCAGAATTAGTGTTTTGACAGTGGAACTTGCTTTCCTGCTATCACAAAAGACCAGCATTCCAACAAGACCCATTGGCAATTGGGAGGCATATAGAAGTGTAAGTGAAGAAATTTCTCTTCCCCCCCATCCTCCCAATTATCCTTCTTCCCCACCATAGCGTGAAACTCATTTTGGTGAATAGTTGCACGCTTTGATATGGAAAACTATAGGATTGGGCTGTGTCTTTGAAAGCACTAACTGTAATTTACAGTTGACATGAAACTATGATTTGTCATTTGCCATATGGGATGAAGAAATATGGTCTGTGAAGTTGAAGGGTCTTCAAGGCTCATTCACATGGCAACAAAGGGCACAATCCAGAGTAAGGACAGTGAGGAGAGCCCTAGCTGGGCTGCCCCGACTATTCTGTATACAGAGCAGAAAGTTATCCTGGATCCAGAGAGTCAGGAAACCTGGGCTGCCCCAGAGCATGCTCAGTAGGCACCAAGTAAGTGACACGTGGGGAGGGCTTGCTCCTGAGGAGACCCCCCTCAGATCACATTGAACAAGGAACAGCTGTGGTGCCTGCCTTTTAAGGAAGCCCAGAAGTTCCTGACAACCAGTATCAGCTGCAGCATGAGAATGGAATACAGCAGTTCCTCTAGTGGAGGGTGGATGCTTGGAGTGGCCTGCTGTATCCCCAGGTTAGTGGGCTGCCGTAGTTGTGCCATATTCTGAGGTTGAGAGGCAGGGGTTGTAGCTTCATTACTATCTTCAGCTGTTCTTACTGTCATCAAGGGAATAGTTAAGAGTTCCCATAATTCATGGCCCTGCATAATTCATGGCCTGCCAAGAACTCAGATTTTTGGTCAACACTGCCATTCTTACTCTGGTTTATCATGGACCCCTATGGGTCTACTCATTACTATACCTGTCTCTGAGGTGGTATAACTCTGCGGAGCTGGAAGAGGAAATTTCTGCCCAGGAAACCAGCTCTGGATCCAGAGTAGCTGCCCTGCCCTAGGCAATGCTAAACATGCCCTCAACATGCCTCTCCTGAACTGCCTAGGCTGACCCAGTTAGGGCAACCCAGGTCCATCTGCTTTGGAGCCCAGGTCCACAACCTTTTCCAGTGTAACTAGGGTGGAGTATCTTGCAGTTGCGTCAGCCCATAGAGAAATAGGGTAACCTGAGTGCACTTCTGGTTTGTGCCCTAAATCAACCAAGTCAAGTTCCCATCTCTGGTAAATATGTAGGGAATTATGTGGAAAGAGAGGGCAGAATATGTCCATATGCTCTGTGTGCGCGCATGCATACACACATTTTTATACAGTTCTAATGCCTGGAGAAAATTAAAAATGGGCAGGGGAATCAGACAGCCCTTCCCTGGGCTGTGCCCAAAGTATGATAAAGCATTACATCTGACAAGACTAGTTTACCTGATAAACCAGACTCATAGTTTCTTTTCCTTTTCTTAAAGTGGTTTTTTATGTTGAATTAACATCCATGAGAGTCCTCCAATATATGTACAGATTGTTACTTATAAGTTCCAAAGGCATCTTGACCTTAATACCTTCTAAATCACAGTCAAAATTTTTAACCCATTAAAAAATGGCTGAGTGAAACATATTAATAGTTCACCATATTTCCCACAGAGGTAAACAAGCAGACAAGCTCTATTGAAACAAAGAGATGGTGAATGACAGCAGGGCTTGATGGATTGCACCTATGGTTGGCTTGGTGGTTAGCTGAGGTTCATAAGCATGCCAGGCACATGATAGAATCTGTAGTGATGGATATCTGTGACTGGGATAGCTCCATAGTTCATGTTGTTACTTGAGTTTTGCATTTTCACCTTTCTGTTTTCATGGTCCATAAAGGGGTCAGAGGGCAAACAGGTTATTTGATTTTGCAGCAATAGTAAACTCAAGGGTCTGACCTATAGCCTTTGCCTTCCTGCTAAGCACCTGTTAGAAGTAGATGTCCCATCTGGACACGGCAGTATAAATAGCAGGGCCATGAATTATGGGAACTCTTAACTATTCCCCTTGATGACAGTAAGAACAGCTGAGGATAGTAATGGAGAAAGCCACTCATTTCATATGATTTGGACTATTCAGTGAATGACATATAAGCATGCTAAATATACCTAACCATTTGTTAACCTTTACACCTTCATACCTTGAAATTGGAAAGGAATCTGCCTCAAGAAAGCTAGATAGGTAGTGAGTAAAGCAGTTTGGTGGGTGAATGGGGTGGAGGGTTGTTGAGTGGTTGCACTGGTCAGAAGTTAGAACACTGTTCCTAGAAGACACTGCATGTGTTGTGTAAGGTGCTTCTAATCCAGTATGAGAAAGACATTTTGGAAGAGCCAGAAGCTGGGTGAATGGATTTAGGGCTGTGACATCTATCCTCACCCTATGATATCAAACAATAGCACTCAGCTTGTTGCTGAAACTTCTGGGGGAGGAGAGGAGTACCTTGGCAGAAGATGTTATTTTGGCTTTGAGGAAAAATAAGCCACGTTTTAACTCAAGGGACCAAGGAGCAAATGGGGTGGTTGTTCTTCATGGTTGACTAACCTGGGAATCTCCTGAAGACTGTGTGTCTTATGTGGGTGTATAAATGCCTTTGATCAGTGAAATTTTATGCAAATGATTTGTTGTATGAATCTAGTGGTGAGTTGGAGGGTTTCAATACAAATGTTCCCTCCCTCTGGTTCTATTTCAACCAGGCTTCCTCCCAACACTAATATTGCTGGTGCCATTGAAACTTTCCCCCTTACTCCTGCTTCTCCCCCCGCACAAGGTCTTATGAGGAAACCTGCCCTAATCAAAGTGCTTCTTCTTAATTCCAGGTGACTACCATACATACTTGAGTATGAGCCAAGACATTTCTGTCAATAAATCAAGTGTAAATAGTGCTGCAACTGTGTGTTGCTGCACTTGCTCACAGTCATTCCTTGTTGCTTTTTTTTTGTTTTTTTGTTTTTTTGCTGTGAATTGAATTGCAAGCTCTTAATTTACGTATTATATGTTATTTGTAAATCCAGCATCCCAGGGATGTTAAGGAAGGCTCTACCAGTATGTTGTTTATGGTATACTTATTCTGATGTTTACATGAAAGTTTGTGGAAACTGGAAATTAGTTAATAAATAAAAATGTATCTTATGATTTTTCACTAGATATTTAAAAATTTGAAACTGTTTACTGGTGGGTTAATTTACAGGATCTGGCCTTGGGTAAAATAACACAGAACTGTAGTCAGGCTCTCTCCCATGTTTAACACCTCTCCAACTTATCTAAGGGTAATAAAAAATGCCATCATTTCTGGTTAATGATTGACTCATCTATGATTGACTTACACCTTGGTATCAGCGGTATATATTATTATTATTATTATTATTATTATTATTATTATTAATAATAATAATAATAATAATAATAATAATAATAATAATAATAATAATAATAATAATAATAATAATAAAACCTTTATTACGGTCTTTGACCAGCACAAAATGAACAGTAGACAGCTTAGTTACAGGTGTGTCCAGAAGTGAGAATATAAAATATGAGCTAAAATATAAGCATAACAGCTATAAAAGTACAAAGGGACATAATTTGCCCTAAAAACATTAGCCATGACTAAAACAGAATGGTATCCTAAAATAGGCCAAACTGAAGTAATAAAAAGCAATGCAACAATAATTGACAACGCTTATTCTGTGACCTTCGTAATAATGTTCCTAGTTCTCATGGCATCAGCAAGGAATTTGGCGACAGCATACACAGAGGCTGAATTTCCATCGGCCAAAAGCATATATAAAAGTTGATGGCTAGATCTCCCAGGCGAGTTGGACAGCAGTGGATATATGAGCGAAATTCGCAGATCTTTGTAAAAGGTACAATGCAGTAAAGTGTGTTCCGAGGTCTCAATTTCGTCCAGACAACAGGGTCAAATTTGTTCATGATAGGGGAGCGGTATATATTAAAAACAAAACCATCCAGGCCTTAAGCCCAGATGAACCAGCTGACCTGTTGGACTTTTCAGTGGCACGATACCATTTATTATTGTATTTTCGGAGCTGGAGAGCGCTGATTTCCAGTGGTTTTATGCTTACCTGTTGTCAGTTTCAGAAAATGGCAGAAGGGGACTGACTCTGCTTGACCTTTGATCATTAGCTTATGGGTCTTGCCAGTGCTATTTTTCTGGAAAATAGGTTCTGGTACTCACCTGCCAGTACTGACAGGTACTCCACCTGCATGTATGTGTTTGTGTTTATGTGTTTGTATGCCGGTACTCACCCACAGAGGTGCCAGTACTCTGTACAGTTGCGTACACCCTGAAAAAGACCTCTGGGTCTTGCAAGGTTTCATCTTGTCCTTTATGCTGTTTAATATAGGGAATGACTGGGGCAGGTCATTCAGGGATTTGAAATGCAGCGTCATCAGTATGCAGGGGATATTCTGCTCTATCTCTGCTTGGCTGGTACAGAGGATGCTGTAGATGTTCTGAATAAATGTCTGGCTGGAGCAAAGGACTGGGTGTGAGTTAAACTGAAATTTAATCCAGGCAAGTTTGACCTACTGTTGAGCAATAGCAAAGAAGATGCAGAGTTGGGTTTCAGCTTGTGTTGAGCAAGATTGCACTCCCTAAGAGATCTGTGGCTTCTGGGTGCTCTTGGACCTGGCCCCAAGATTGGAAGTCCAGATTGCCTCTATGGCCGGGAGTTCATTCATCCAGCTTTGGTTGTTCCCTCTGTTCCCTTGCCCAAAGAAGGCAGTTCTGACCATGTTATCTATAACCTAGTTATATTACTGTTATTATGATGTCCTTGAAGACAGCACAAAAGCTTCAGCTAATGCCAAAACCAGGGTCCTTTGTGGGACTGTTTTTTGCTACTTTTTGCCCCAGTTCATTTTCTATTCATACATTGTTTGGGCCTTCCATCTTGTGATTTTTAAAAATTCTTGTTTTGAAGCTTGTTTATAAATTATGTTAACTAATCCGGTTCTCCCTTTGGTGGATAGAAATTAAGTGTATGAATTTTATCTGTATCAGGAGCTATAGGACCCCAAGGAGTTATGTGGATCCCAATTCAAAGGATATTTGGGCCACCTTAATGCCTCTTGGGATAGACTTTTCTGTCATTTCAGCTCCGCTTTTCTATGGAAGGAAAAAGAGTGGCTCGCAAATACAGTTCTTGTAGTCCCCACATTATCTCACAATGCTTCTGCTCTAAACTAACTCTCCAGCATTGATCAGAGATGTATTGCCCAGTATGGTAGCATTTCTGTTGTTGAGTTTCATATCCTCATGTTCTATAGATGTTATTTTGATAAGTTCTGAGTTCTTCGTGTCAAAAAAGACAGTGTGATGGAAAGATCAAGATAACTACTGACGTCTGTAGCCTGGTGGCTATTCAAAAATCAGATACTGTAGCTGCAAATCACCCTGCAAAGAGCTCAGCTCCTGCAGTTTGTAAGCATGTGTCTTATATAGGGAAATAAATGTCTTAGGATCTTTATTCTGGTTATTATAATATATAAATAAACAATATTTATTTCTACATTTTTCTTGTAAGTCTGGTTAACATGTGTGGATCTCTATTCAAAGAAAAATGTTTCCTGCTGCTAAAAATTTGGGAACCAGTGTTTATATAATTATGCATTTTCAGTGCATACAATTGCTGCAATATACATATATGTGCATATATGTATTTGTATATTCGTGTGTATGAATTTTAATCTGTAAAACACTGTTCTATCCTTTATTTCTCTTAATAAAATATATGAGGTTATCAAACAATCCCATTTTTGCTACTATATTGTGACTCTTATTCTTTCTTGTGGAAGTTGTTATTTGTTAATGTTTTTGATGTTTTTCTTTCATTCTTGTTGACATTATTGTGGCATGTCTCATCTTTTGGTAATTCTGACTTTGAGAAAGATCAGTGTATCAGATTGCCAAAAATGGGACTTGATTTGTTGCCAGGAGATTCCAAGCTCCTGCCACATGTTGCCATATCAATGATTCACGCTAATTTTTTTTCTGTGCCAGAAATGTATGGATGGTGGGAGAAAAATGAACAACACAAGGCATAGACAATATTGTTTGCTCATTATTGGCTTCCTCGGGCATTCTTTACAGACACACACACACAGTGTTTCAAAATGAAGCGAGTGGGAAATTTAGCGGCACAATGTAGGATCAGCTCCTGCGGGTTTTGAATTGAGGCATCAATTGACCAATGCACCAGAGGGGACCCTGCATTATTCTGCTATTATTCTTCCATATAGGGGCATCTCTGTTTGCTTTAAAAACATAAAGAAAAGGGATCTATCTGATGTTAGCTGAAGCACTTAATGGAGTATTGAATTAGATAAGGGTGCTGTGCAGTCATAAATTATTCCTGTTGGACTTCAAAGGCTGTAGATAGGCAGACAAAACATGTGCCCTTGAGCATCCAAAATGTAAAACAACAACTTCATAAGAGCATTATACTTGGAGGGAAGGGGGAAGAGAATAGTGCAAAAACAGGGAAGAAAAACTGATATTAGTAGGCAAAAACTTTGGCTTCAAATGGCATCATGTCTCTCCTGGTTATTCTACAAAGTTATTCTACAAAGTCTACAAAGTTATTCTCCTCCAAGCTCCAAGTGGACAGATTTTGCGATATAATGGGTTGTTTCTGGAAGCAAAGTTACAATCCAATCCTATCCTCCCTGGCATTACTAGGTACATTGATACTGAATGGCTACCGTGGAATCCAGTGGATCAAGGAGGCTGCAGGAGGTCACTTCAGAGGGACATGTCCCATTACCTTGAATAAATCCTTGGTCTCCATAATATGGCTTCTCGAGTCTGCAATAGCTATTTTGCTGGCACCAGAATTAAGAACTCCTTTTGCAGGTCAGTGTGAGATAGCAGAGACCCCAGTCAATCTCACCCCATTCTGTGCCAGTCTTTCCCACATTCCATTCTCCCCCTGCCAAAGAAATGTCTCTCCTTGTCCTAAAAGCTGCACTGCCACCAAGTGCAGTTTTGGTGTAGGCGGCTGTTCACTAGTGTCCTCTTGGCACTACGTCCCAGTGCTGGCACTCCATTTTCTCCAAGGCGGGATATAAATAAAGTGGAGGAGAAGAAGAAGAGCCATACATTTGCAACATCCCATTGCAGTTGAACCATAAGCTCTCTCATGCCCAGAGGTTTGGGTTCTTACTTACCAATCCATAGAACACATGGCCTTTCAACTGCACTTTTTATGAATATTAGATTAAAAATAGTGCTGTTTTATATCCTCTAATATTATATCCTCTAATTTTCTCCAATTTTATATCCTCTAATCAAAGAGACAGGAAAAATTGTGGATTATATAGGATTTTTTTTCATCTGTATGTTCATGTGGTTTTTGCTACTATATTGCATTCTTCATTATACAGAAGAACAGTAACATGGGAACGGTTCTCAAACTTCCTGTCCTAAGAAAACCACTTTCATGTTGAATTATTTTCGTATTTTTTGGAGACCTGCTTTGCTATTATGTTTCTTCTGCAACTTTGCAAATGTGCCATCGATCAGTGCTAGAACATGTGCTTTGTGTGCAGAAGGTCCCAGTTTCAATCTGACCCAGCACAAGCTGAACCTGCACCTAAAGTGATGCCAAATTCTGTTACTTTTTTTGTTCATGCATGTTTCCTCCATGGCCACCACAATCCTCTCAATCTCATGCCCCCATTCCCTTGTAAGACAGTGCATGAGAGAGGATAAGTTCAGTGGTCTACTTTGACATCAAGTCCTTTGATTATCTTCACCTTTGCCCGCTTTCTGGAAAGCATAGCTCCAGAAAGTGATTCTGGTGACAACGGACACGTTGTGCAAGTGGGTAGGCAGCAAGCTTGTTGAGGTGGGGTGCATGGGCAGAGTAGTTCCCTCTATCCACCAGACTCATGGGTCAGCTGGTTATGGGTTCAGTTGAGTTTACTGGCAATTCCAAAGAAGGTTGAAAATGTCAAAGACCCGAGAACTCAACTATCAGTCAACATTAGACAGTACTGATCTCAATGGGCCTCTGGTCTGATTCCAAGTACTTCCAAGAAGTCAGCTTCATAGATTCACAAGTTGCAGAGGATTCTGTTGCACATCAGAGAGGGAACTGTACAAACAGAGGGTGAATTGTTATATATTTTAAAAAAACTTTAAGCCTAGAATTAAGAATTTCTGTAACAGCACATAATTTCTTAGGAGGCAGAACTTAAGTACTTGGGATGAGACAATAACAAGATGTGCCAAAAGTTTTTATGCCGCTATTGCGGTAATGCCTTGCAGATATTCAGTGCTACGTGCCCCAACTATGGATTTCCTGAGCTTCGTGTACCTAGTCCCAACTGGAGACTGTCCTGGAATATGAACACTATGACTAATGTATGTGCACACTTGCTTTAAATTCCAGACAAGGATACACTCTTTTATCCCACTACACATAATGTTTGCAATGTAGGTAATTAATTTTACTGGATTCTTCAGTTCTACCTCCACTGGCAATTTAAACTTTCCAGGAAACAGCAAAATAAAGTTGCACTTCTCTAACTTGTGAATGCAGTGTTTTCTTCTAGGCATAAGACAAATCTGCCGTGGCAGCAGCTGTCTGCCTATGTGCATGTAAGTGTATGTTGCAGAATGTGCTTTTGTTTAACGTTTAAATAGCTTTTGCAGTCAAGTGTTGTAATCCATTAGCGATAAGGAAAGGTATTTGTCTATCGGTTGCGGTTAGCTGAATTCCTGAATTAGCAACAATTTATTTTCTAACGTGAAACGGGCGCAGGAAATTGTTTAGAGGGAGTCTGGCTGCAGAGATGGAAAACTGACATTGCTGGGCCTCCCCTCCCACAGCAGTAATGGGATATATAACAGAAAAGTGACAGCTAACATCTTAACCTTTAAAAGTGTCTTTCCCAATGCAGCTCTGCAGACTTTTTATCCCAGGACTTTACAACCAATGAATTCTCTGGTGTAAATTTAGAACACATAAGACTTTAGTGGCAGATTTTGGAGCTGTGGTACTCAAAGTGGGGGTCGGGACCTCTGGTCGGGTGGGGGGGGGGTTGCAAGACGGTTGAATCCTCCATCTTGAAATCTGGCATTGGGCTTTCCTGGGAGTAAGTCTCACTGAACAATGGGACTTGTTTCCGAGTAGACATGGAAGAGCTGTGGTATCACAGTGATGTCACATCCCATAAGTTTAACAGGAGATCCCGGACAGATTTTTTTAAGTTTGAACGGGGTCCCACACAGAAATGCCCAAATACCACTGCTTTACAGTAATGTTGCCTTCTGTTTTCTACTTTCTTCCCTTCCAAATTGTTTCCTGCAGCAGTTGTTGTCCTCATTTATATTTGTTTTTGGTGCAGGCACCCAGATTTAGAGGGCACAATATAAGTTCAGAATTCTGATAGAAAATAAGTACTGTATGACTTCTTGATAACGTCAGTTGATTCATAAACATGAAAATATTGACGTTCTTGCGATCACTGGTTTATCTGGGACTTGGCTGTGTTCCAACCAAACATGTATCAAAGATATAACAGAGAAGAACAGATCTTCCCTTCCCAGTTTTCATTGGCAGTGGGTCATTCAGAACCCAGTTCTGCTTTGGTTGCTATATACCTTTGAACCAGGCACATGTTCATATGCTTTTCCGTGACATTCTTTCTGATTGTTTTGAAAGCCTTCTGCCATTCTGTG
The DNA here is from genome assembly GCA_030015325.1 of Cryptoblepharus egeriae. Classification (NCBI taxonomy): domain Eukaryota; kingdom Metazoa; phylum Chordata; class Lepidosauria; order Squamata; family Scincidae; genus Cryptoblepharus; species Cryptoblepharus egeriae. The sequence continues at coordinate 28,513,554 of JAREYC010000002.1, read as the reverse complement.
CAAACAGCTTGAGGCTGCAATCTGAAACTAGTTGACTTGCAAATAAGCTCAGATGAGATCGGTGGGAATTACTTCCAGCCAAGTAAATGTGTACAACAACCATTTTTTGTACAGTTCTGTATTATCTGCAAATGTCAGCACATTCTTGGTTAAAGACATGGTACAAACTCCAAGTAGCGAGATTTTTTGATTGTTACTGGACTAGTTCAGCATGATATCTTATTTGTTGCTTACAGATACATCTTGAGGACACATGTACAGTGAAATGAAGCAGGCCTAGGTCTAAATCAGTACCTGGATTAGTGAGCGTTAGGAAGGTCCATGCAAGTCACCTAGAATTCCATGAAGGGAGAAAAGTGGGCTATAAGACTGCAATCCTACACATGCTGAGAGTAGATCGCACTGAGCTCATTAGCACTTACTTTAGAGTAGATATGCAAAGGATTGGGCTGTAGATGTCAAGTAAATATTAGCTATTGTTTAAATAAATTTTTTCAAGATGACATTTTCTAGTAATTTTTCTCTCTAAGGAATTCCTCATTTAAAATGTAGTCCAACCATCCTATAAATGTGACAGATTATTGCTAAATAAAAAATAAAATAAAATCCTTGGGCACAGTCCTAACCTGTTCTGATTGAGCTAGGCTGCAGTAGTTAGGTGCAGTGGCCATCTGTTATATATCTAGGCCACAGCACAAATTACATGCAGGCTGTAGTAAGGGGATCACCCCCTTATCATGTTTTAATTTCAAATCTTCACCGTGGGGCTACTTGGCTCTTTAGCTGTTGCAAATGGGAGTAAAGCCATGTAAGGTTGCAAGGCCCAGGAGTGGGGCATTGCAACCTGCACTGACTCTGCTGATCCCACTTCTCTCCTTGGCCTGATCCTCCTCCTGCAGTGGAATATATTTTCAAGGCATAAGAGAGGACATGCCATGGGTGCCATCACTGCAATCTCCATTGCAGTGGGCATGGCATCTCCATGCCATGGGTGCCATCACTGCTTTCTCCATTGCACTGTAACACACTTTCTTGGAGTGCATGTTCCCTTTTGGCAGCTGGTTGGGCGATTTCATCCGCCCTGCTGTGGAATGAGTGATTATGCTCCAACTCAGTGATTTTCAGTTTTTTTCATCTCACACCATACTTAACAAGGCACTGAAATTGTCAAGGCACTCCATCAGTTGTTTTTACCATTGACAAGGCACACCAGACTGTTCAAATCCTCCAATTTTCCTATTGGAGTGAATGTCAATCTCCAAATTCCCATGACACACCTGAGGACTGTCTGCGGCACACCTGTGTGCCATGGCACACTGGTTGAAAATCACTGTTCCAACTGCTTCTTGAATGGGAAAGTAATTGTAGTATATGCATCCTAATGATGTCGTGAAGCTGTTTGGTCTCATAATGTCCTGGCATTGCTCTAGGTGCCAAAAGACCTTGGGATGTCTCTGGCTGCCAGTTTTAACTTCCCACCCAATAATGTCCTCTTCACCCAGAATGCCCTCCAACCAGTGGTGGGATTCAAATAAATTAACAACAGGTCCTATGTCCTCATAACCTAAATTAACAACAGGTTCTGTGTCCATAGAGCAACAGGTTCTATGTCCCATTAGTAACCGGTTCTCAGAACCAGGCACTCATTAGCAAAGGGTTCTATAGAACCTGTGAGAACCCCTGAAGCCCACCGCTGCCTCCAACCACCTTGTCTGGTTCCCCTACATTGTCTAGTGAAAACTTCCTTGAATGGCTGCCATATGACTGGTTTCGACCTTGGAGCTGGCAGATCCCTGCCAAATTCCAACTCAGAACATACAGTTTGTGCCTTATAGCATGCTTTCACTGGCATAGGTTCGAATTTGGATTAGGCTGCCCAGGATTTTTTGCCAAGTTGGCATCATGTTCCACCTTATATAGTTTGTTTATGCCTGGTTCACCAGCACTATTTATTTATGTATTTTTTTGATTTAGAAGAATTCTATACCACCTTTCCCCAGGCAACAAGCTATTTACATGAAGTCTCTGTCATAAGAAATGAAACTCTTATACAAATTCTTTGTTATGGACCCATCATTCAGTTACCATCCAACAAGTCATGGACCAGGAATGTTAAATCTGATTCAGGCTGTTGTTTGTCTAGCTTTTTTGCATAGGTGTTCTGTTTCCAAAGAGAGCACCAAAAGAAAGAAATATTCTGTTCATTATTCTATGGATAAATGCATAATCCAGAAGTAGGCCATTGCTATAATTGTATAAAACTGTAGCTATAAAAAGGCAGACTAAGCTCCAAATTGTAAATCAGATTCACACAATAGTTTGTGATTTTTATAAATTGTATTTGACTTTTGATCTGCAATTACAAGGAATGGTTTCATTCTGGAAGCCTGTATTTTTTAACCAAAACAAATCTTTCAATTCGTTTTTCTAGAAATTCAATTCATTCTTATAGAAAGTGCTGTCTGACCAGATTTAGCACATGTTTTAATGACTGCATTAGGAAACCATGGTTTCCATTTAGTGTAAAATGGATTAGGCTGATTTTAGAAATAGGATGAAATCCAGAGTAACTACGGGGAGTCCTTGCTCTGGAGTAAGAACAAGTTTCTCTGGATTGCAATACGAATTTCCCATAGGTTTTCAGTAGGTGGTGCAGTAACTATGGGTGCACGTAATGTCTCTTACATGCTCCCGTAGTTACTCTGGATTGTGCCTATAGAGGATGTTCACAATTCTGCTAAAAAGGACATGGGTGACTTGTTCCTTTTCCGTATATCTAAGAGCAGTATTGTAAATGGTAACCATGTTGTGACTATCTGCTCTGCTATTTTTAGAACAATGACAGTTTTCATTGTTTATCATAAAATTTAAAAGCTTCATTCTTGTTTAGTGGTAGAATTGTAAGTCCATCAGTAGGTCAGTTTTCTGTTCCTAAATGTCTGTGCCAAGAGTACTATAATGGGATGGATTGTGAAGACCTCCAAACACTATAGTCACTGCGGCCTAACCTTAGCACATTTTCGGTATAGTAACTGTTAGGATAAGAACATACTAAGGGTCTTACAGGATCAGACCAAATAATCCAGCATTTTGTTTTTATATCTGCCCCGGCAGATGTGGGTAGTTCTGTTCTAGAACCCCCTGTGGATAACTGAAGCTATGGATACACTTCCCTTGTATCTAAAGGCTCTTCTGAGCCCAGCAGTAAAACAAACACACTTATATGCATGTATGCGCGCGCATGTGCGCACACACACAACATCCACAGGTCCAGCCTTGTTATACACTGGTTTTTTAATACACAGATTTGACACAACACAAATGGCTATTACAAATCATAGTTTTAAAAACTGCTTCTTTACTATTGTACAGAAACAGTCATGCAAATAATTGTTCCAGTCTTCAGCCAAGCCAGGCAAAGGCAGGGGATTCTTTGAATTTCTAATTGATGACTCTATAGCAGTAAGAATAGCTGTTTTTAAACAATTGTAAAGGGACACATTTTTTCATTTTTTAAACTGCTTTTATTTAACACATTTTTTGGTATTAGCAGGGAGTCCCCAAATCGATCTGCAGATATTAAGGCACAACCTTATTCTGTCAGGAGCAATGGGCAAGCAAGAAATCTGAAAGTTGGTTTTTAAATCTGTTTTCCACTGTTTTGTATCCCACTTTTTTATCGACAGTCCAGTCCAGGATAGAACCCTAGTGGATAGCGAGGAACACCTGTAGTTTCTCCAAGAAACTGCACGTGATATTTAATGCCTCCACATTGGGCTCAGGGAGGGTGAGTGCAGGGAACCTCAGAGACCCAATTTGCAGATAAGTGAATCTGCAGATATGGGATCAGCTATTGTGGGGACCCCCCTTATAGCTTTTAAGCACTAAATTTCCAACAATGGTATTTGGAACTTACCTACACCTTGACTCAGTTTTTCCATTTTCCAGTAACTTTTTTTGACTGCCGCTGAGGCAGAGAGAGCATTAAGTTCAGTTAGTTTATAGCACATGCAAAGTCTTAAAAATCTGCCTTGGTCAGATTTGTGGAATTAAATAAACTGACATTCCTCAGTAGATTGCTAGAGCATTTTGGTGGTATGTGTTACTGTCTTTTGTGCATGAGTTATGAATAGTCTGTTGGGCTCATAGTGATGCTTGTGGCAAAAGCCACTGTTCATCATTAATAACAAGCTGTAAATAACATGTTTGATTTCCTGAAATTAACAGAGTTTAATATTGCTCCATTTGTTGCTTATTAGACTAGTATTGAAAACATAACCAACTTGGTACAAAATACACAGTCAGTGCAATCCTAATTCCTATGTAGGGCAGTGCATGTCCCTTGCGCTGGCTTGGGTATGCAACAAAGTGTCATAAGGCATTCCTGTGCCAATCCTGGGGAACTTAGGCTTGCATATGGACATGTGCCAGTTTCCCCACACCACCAAGAGAACAGGCTGAGAAGAGAGTTGTGGTTGGCTGTTCCTGTCCCAATACAGGGGTTTGGGGAAGGCATAGAGGAGAAAGACTAGAAGTGTTACAGGAAAGAGGGAGTGGGGTGGGCACAGAGTGGGAGGCAGGGCTCAGATGTGCCAGTAATGCCAGAGCCAAGCTTAAGTCCCAAGGAAGCAGGGAGCAGCCTATGGCTGCTTCTGTCTACTTGAATTTGTGTCACCTCCAGAGATGGCTTAGATTCAAGTAGACCCATTGAGACTAATCTTGCCTTATTCTGGGGAAGAGGATACAACACAGCCAACCCACCCAGCCTGCTCCAGTACAAGTGAGGATTGCATTCACATAAAATTGCAAACAAAAAATTATCGAGATCTTTACTATAATAGATCTCTTCTATATACTGCTCCTTCCCTATCCCTTTTATTCTGTAAAATATAAAGCAACCATTAGTGGAGAAAAAAAGATGTACAGCAGAAGTGTAAGGAACAAGTTCTGGAATTTTCTTGGTCTCAATGAAAATCCGTCAGTTTCTCTAATAACCATAGCAGAGTGTGGTTCATATATTTTCCTCTGCTCTGCAAATAATGAGTTCAAATTTAACTTGTGTTTACCCAGAACGTAAGGGGAATGCAATTCTTTTTAGAATGATATTCAACTTAAATATTTTTGGAAGTCAGGCCAGAAGTACAGAGGCCAGAGGCAAAAAAGTTCTTATGTAGAAGAGGAAATGCTGGCAGGCATAGCTTGTCATGCCAGGATCAGAGAACCGTGACCTGCAGCAACTGGATTTTGCTTAAAAACACACACAGGAGTAACTCATGGCACTCAATTTTATATTACCTTATTATCCACAGTATTATCTTATTTTATATTACCTACAGATTAGTATATTTTAAGAGATGAAATACAGAAAATACTTTATTTCAGCCATTGTCCAATGTTTGCTCTTCATGGAGAGCAAACATGTGAGAAGTCCTTAGGATTTTGCCTGCATTCAGCATTTTGAACACACAGAGGGTGGGCTCAACTGGATATTCAGTGCTTCTTAACTGTGAGTGAGTATGGTAGAGTGGATGCATGGTAAAGTATCCATGAGTATGGTAAAGATGGCATACCATCCGTGAGTATGGTAAAGATGGCACGCAATAGTTAGGATCACACTCCTATTGAGGAATGCAAGGGTTTCCCTGGTCTCATCACAGCATGCAGCAGCCTTCCAGAAGTTCAGGGAGTCTGGTGCCAGCTTCCTTGGATCCCCTCCACTGTACGGCAGGAGTGAAAGTCGCAATCATGATCCACTTCTGGTTTTGCAATTGTAAACCAGAAGTGAGTCATGATCACAACTTTCACTCTCTTCACAACATGGGGGGCCCTGCAGAGACTAGTGCCAGGCATCCCACATCTCTGCCACTCCATGCTGTGTTGCTCCACAACAGTGACACAGTTCTGGTGATGGCATTGATGCTTTCTCCATATTGGTTCCTTGAGGAGGAAGAGCCTGACTGGGGTGTCACTATACCCTTGTTTGAGTACCCTAGTGCATATATCATCAGAAGGGCTGGGGCAGAGACCTCACACAAACTTGCTATGCACCAAAATAAAACAAGACAAGATCTTGAGATTTCTGTTTATAATGAGATTGTGATAGGGTCACAAGAGTTTTCTGCTGGGTCTCAGCATGTGAAAGGCAAATCCACATTATTTTATTTATGTACATTTTTTTCTTCTCTATAATACTGTATTATAGTTTGCAGCAAATCTTAATTTTATGTATTTCTAGCTAGACCTTCATTTGTAGATGTAGAGGCTCTATGTAGATGGTTGTGAGGAATATAATTTTGCACTGAAAAAGAGAAGGTTGTTACATATCTGAAAATTTTCAACTCCCCACCCTTCCTGTACGTATTCATTCGAACTATGCATGTCTTTGTATTTTAAACAAACGTTGCTGTATGCGCTATCCCAACCCACATGAAATTCTTCTAAATAAATAACAAACATTCATGCCTTTTAAAACAGAAACAGATTTCAGTGTCAGGCAGCTTATTGCAGTAAACCCTGAGTTTTAGAAAACCAGGATTTCAGACATATCTGATAGCATATGAAGAAAAGAAGAATTGTGTACAAAGTACAAATAGAAAATTATGCCTTTCTAGAATCTACTTTTGAGACTGGGTTTTTGACTACATGATGAAATATTTCTCACACAATATTTCACACAATATTTCTGCTTAGGTTAAATGGCCTGGTGACAGTGAAGAGAACAAGGATTTGTAACTGCACAATTTTAGAAGAGCTGTACAATTGCTAAAACTAATTTTTTACTGTCCATTTTCTAAATTCACAATCAAATATTAAGTTTTGAAAATAATTGTTTTTAAATTTGCCCTTTTAAAGTTTTTTTCACTTAAAAATGAGGCTGAAATCTGAACCACACTTTCCTGGGATTAAGTACTATTGAATACAATGGGACTAACTTCTGAGTAGACTTGCTTAGGATTGTACCTTCAGTGAAAAAAGTGACTTTAATAGCATTTCCCACTTTAACTTTAGACTATTCCTGAGGAGTCCTTAAGGAGGCCTCAGAAAATTTGGCTTCATTGCAGTGAATTCCTCAGATGAGCATAAGATCTACTTGAAGCTCTCCTTTCCCCAAAGAACTGGCTCAACTTGAGTTGCCTGGACCCATTCTGAGCTAGACTTATCTCCAAAGTCTCTGAAGGCAGTGCAAGACTGGGTAATCCTGTTGTGGCTGCTGCAGCCCTTCCTTGGAGAAGGGAAACTGGGAACTGGCCTGTTTGTTCCAGCACAAGATAGGATTGTGCTGCTCTTTGTAAGTTGCAGAAACACACATTTTTCATGATTCATACAGACTTGAGTTATGAATATCAAAAATTTTACATGCATGGACTTGGGTTCCAGGACAGTAACTTGGGAGTTTTACCCTAAAAATGAAATGGTTTGAATAGACAAGTCAAGACTCACTTTTGTGTGTGACCCTAACTCTGTTTTGTGTATATGTTTTCATGCTTGCTTTTTACCCATCTCTTGCAAGACTTAACTTGCTTTTCAAAAAGATTCTGGATTGAATCAAAATGATTTGAAAATGGCTCTAAACAAATCATGATTTTTACAGTTATGACTCATGGATGACTTGAGTCAAGGGGTGGAGACTTGGGACTTAACTCTTGGCTCTGTGGCTCTGGCACATCATTGGAAAAACATACGGTACATTATCTTTTGCGAGTATCTGTTGTGTAGTGTGTAGCCTGGTACTGATAATGCCAGGGCTGTTTTTGTTAAGTTGCCCCAAATACCACTAAAAAAAGAACCAGTGAAAGCAATGAAAATGTTAAACTATCTGTTCCAAAAATAAATAATAGGAGAGCATCATTAGGTTGATCAGTGTTCCTTTAAATTTAAATTAAGCTTACATTTTTGTCTAATAAAGCTGTTACTCAGGATTACTTCCCTTCCCTCCTGTTCCTTTAGATCAGGGATCTCTAAACATTTCAGCAAGAAGGTCACATCAGTCATCTGGCATGGTGTCAAGGATTGGAAAAATAAAATTTAAATATAAAATTTAAATAAATACATTAGAGGTGAAATGTAGATGAATGAATGAGCTCAAGGTCCCAGGATTTATCCCAATCATCTATACATACCATAGAAATACAGCAAGCACTCAAATGTGTGCTTCCCCATCCCACAACTTAATGATATGCGGCCTCCCTAGCCTTCAAAAACCCCCCCCCCCTTCAGTTGCATTTGGTTGAGTGGGCTAGAGGCTCAAAGAATCATTGGCTTGCTGCAGGCTGAATAGAGGCATCATCTGGTTCCTAAGCTGGAGTTTGGAAACCCCTCCTTTAAATGAGTATCTTTATTTGCTATGAAACCTGAGCTTAGCAAATATATTGCTGTACTCATTGGAAAGCATAAAATCTAGCTTCTCTCTCTCTGTGTGTGTGTGTGTGTGTGTATGCAGCTAATGATAATTCATCTTGAGTAGTACAAGAATGTTAACAACTATGATGATAGTGGAGACCTTAAACCAGGGGTGTCCAAACCCTGGCCTGAGAGCCACATGCAGTCCCTGGTGAGCCTCAATGTGGCCCATGGCACATGGCCTAAACTAATAGCATTGGACAGGAGGCCTTAAGTGTCTTCACTTGTTTGGATAACTTTGAAGAAGAAATATATAGCTTAGAGAGGCATCCTCATGAAATGCCTTAGGAGTTTCTGATAAGTCTGCCAAGAATGAACTTTTCATAGGTAGCTGTAGCTTTATAAAAAGCGCAACAGATTGATTTAGCATTTACTGGAAATAAAAGGCGGATGTTAAAAAAAGAGCTATTAAAATGCCTCTGATCAAATGTTTGGCTGAAATATCACTGGGTACTTGACTTAATGTTTCTAGTGCTCTCTTTAATTATAATTGGGAAGGAATGCTATTTGTCAGTCACACTAATAAAGGATTAATTAGTCACCCTACAGTTATTTTCATCAAACCCTGAAATGAGAGAATTTATGAAGAGTCTCCTGCACTTCAATGCTGCATGGAAAATGCATGAATAACACACTTGATATGTGATCCTTCAGCTGCTCCATACATTGAATTTCCAGGAGGCTCGCTGAAGAGTAGTCTCTTTTGGATGTCATGTTCCAGAAGAATAACCATGTTAGTTTTGTTAGAGTAAAAACAATGAGGAGTTCTGTTCTATTAACGGTTGTATTTGTGCTTTGAGCTTCCATAGGCAAGAGGCTACTTCATCTAGTGCATGAAGTGGGCAAATGTCATGAAATCAGATAAATATGGGAACTCTGGGAACTTTGTTCTGATTTCTTGATAAGGCAAATTGGTTGTGCCTTAGGAGACAGGCTGCCTAGGGGAGGAGTGGCAGCTGTTGTGGGTCCTGATTTTTTCTGGAGAATACACAATTATTACATATAATTTTAGAAATTTTAAAAAAACTGAATTTTTTTATTGAAGCATTTTAAAAGAAAAAGTAGCACAGAGTATCTTAGTGTACAAAAAGATCTTAGTATTAATTAGAACATCGTTTAATTTTCCATCTGCTTTTTGTTGTGATGTGCCTACAGCTCACTACAGTAAAAAAGAGAGAAAATAGTCTGAGTATGAATGTTGCAGTATTATCAGCTGTTTAAAGCAAATCCATATTACTAAGTTCATGCACAGTAAAATATTAAACATCTGGAAACATTACCATTGTTTTTGAAGGATGCACCGGAATGATAACGCAGTGAACTGTCTTGGTATTAATCTAACTATAAATCAAAAAAGCTAATTAAAGACTCATAGTCCAATGGTTTCTAACTCTGTGTCATTGCAACTGTGCCAATGCCAATTGCACCCCACCAATGGGGTGAATGCTGTACCCTGAGGGGGAGTTTTGGGACCCAGCCTTCTCAAGATAAGGGAACAAGCCTATGCTGTCCTGCTGGATCTACTCAGACCTGCACAAATCACTTGCTCACACAAATCTAAGTGAACATGGGCAGGTAGATCAACATTAGCAAGGAGAGAATAGGACATTGGAAGCACTGCTGCTATTGATACTGCCTCCTTCCCAACCTTGAGCTGTCCCTCCCTACCTCAGGTGAGGGCAGGTGAGAGTGAAGACTGTGAGGAGTGCCCTAGCTGAGCAACCCCAACTACTCTGAGTCTAGAGCAGAAAGTTATGCTGCATCCGGAGAGTCAGGAAGCCTGGGCTGCCCCAGCTGCTCCAGAGCATGTTCAGTAGGCACTAAGGAGGTACATTGGATTAAATATGAGTAGGGGTTTGAATAAAATATAAGTTTGAGGAAATTGAACATATTTTCAATGTACAAAAGAAGCAGCAGTGGACATAGTCTTTTGTGAATGGGGCACATGCTCTGAGCATTGACTCCATGTAACTCTGGGACCATGCAGGAAGGTTCTGAGATTCTGATGCGTTCCCAACTGAGGTTTCCAATGAGATCAGAAACTGTATTTCTGGTTTTCCAAGATTACTGTGTAAGACTACAAAGAAGCCTCAGAATGCTTCCCTAGTTGGTCCTGAAGGTCGGTCCTGAAGATGTATGAGAGCAAAGATTGATTTCGAGCATGCCTGGTGGAACTACTGGGAGATGGGGAGATCATGGAGGATTGTTCATTTCATAAATCAGCCTATTATAGGATTTAATTTTGTTTTAATACAGTGAAGATGCTTTTAGGGTACATAGATGGCATTATAAGGAAAGGACATAATGAGCAAGTGTGGAATTTGTTAACAGCAACCAAAAATTTATTTGCTAAACACTGGAGAAATCTAAATCTAACAAAAAAGAAAAAGATATATTAAAGAATGACTGAAGAAAATGTAGTATGTAGCTGGAATTTCATGATAATGTAATTATCATGTTAAGAGAAGATGGAATGCAAAAAGAATAACTATAAGTTGATCCTCATTTGACAGATTTGTGAAGATTAGATACTAGCTAGATAAGTAACAGATCCACTTTTGGTTTAGATCTGAGTAGGCCTAAAGGGGACCAGGCAGTGGCGTAAAGAAGTAGGTGAAGATTTTCTTTATTTACCTTCCTGGGCAGCCTTCTTCTCTGGCACTGGTGATTCAGGATTTAGCCAATGCTCCAGTGGTAGCCCTAAATCTGCAAGCCAGTGATGGATAGGATTGGGCTGTCATTTTCCTACATAGTCCCTTTCCTCTAGACATGATTGGAGGAAATTAGCAAATTATGACCCTGGTACAACAAGCCAGGATTTTCTGTGGTATCCAAAACTGACAAATCTGAGTTTGCTTATACTCACAGTTTGTAAATATGTTGAGATATCAAATTAGGGATCAGATACAATATCTTTGCTTGTTCACAGATGGTGGTAAGAACAAGCTGAATTTTGTATGTTTCAAACACAGATACCTGGTACATCTGGTCAATTTTTTTCTAGTTAGTTTTTTGTCTCTCCTTTTGGGGAGCTTTTCTCACATGGAAGAACTTTTCTAAACCCAAGCCATCTTTGATTCTCCCCAAACTCTGTTTCTAGAAATTGAAACCTTGATATATTTTCTTAACTAGGGTTAGCACAAACTATAGTTTTGTTTAGTGTGTAAATTCAGGCAATGTCTGATGAAGTTTGCAGATCTTAATGTGCGAAGTTTAACCTCCAGAGGTGTAGCAGTGAAGGAAAGCAGAAGTCTTTCATTTCACTGAAATGTCCTTTTCTGCTCGTGGAACCTTTTGTACATGAATGTTTGTTATGGAAACATTAGAGTCTCCAAGAATATTGAATTTATTGTAATCTATATAAGCTGAAATATTTTAAGGAGTTTGATGCTGTAAAAACATTTTGTTGAACTTTTTAGGAAACGGATGGCTAGAAATAGCTGTGGCTCTTGTCCAGCTGCCATTTCAATTGGGAGGAATTGAACCTGGTCCTGTTTGCCTATCTTAAATCTGATAAAGCAATTGCTTGTTAAATGTTAAACAAAGGGAGTCATTTATTATTATAATGGTTATTTATGCATGGGTTTTTAACCAAGAAACAATTGATATGTTAGAATGCAGTCTCTAAATCACATTTCCAGATCTATTTATCAGGTTTTGAGCCTTGAATTTTATTCTAATCTTTGGCTGAATTCAGTGACTTTGCTCACATGGCTTGAGTTAAGAAATCAGCACACTCAGACCAAAGAATTCTCCTCTTGTCTCCACAACTGACATTCCCTACAATCCAGAGTAACTACGGGAGCACGTAAAAGACATTACATGTATCCATAGTTACTGCACCACCTAGTGAAAACCTATGGAAAATTCATATTGCAATCCAGAGTAAATTGTTCTTACACCAGAGCAAGGACTCCCCATAGTTACTCTGGTTTGCACCCATAAATGATTACAAGACCAGCTTTGTGCCTGCTTTTGCATTGTTGATTTTCCACTTTGGGGAAAGGGCTTATCAGGTGGAAGCTGACTCTATTTTCCAGGCACCCAAAGTACCTTGCAATGTACGAGGTATTTACTGTACTTAATGCACAAAAATACTTTTTATATTTAAGGTTCTTCATTTGTGATCAGCTCATTCCTAGCCTTTTCCTCTTCATAGTGTGCAACACCCCGAAATAGGTTAGATTGCATGCTGTGGTGGTGGTTGGGGGGCACATTGTACAGATGTCTCTCCTCAGCACTCAGGGTTAAGGAGAAGAGCATATTGTACAAATAGCAATGCTCCTCCACAAGCCAGATTCCTCCACAATACAATATAGTTATGACTTTTCCTAGCTTATCCAACAGTTCTTCACAATTAATACTGCTTTATCTCACCCCAAACCTTCCAAGTCTTTTTCCATAGGCTGGGTCTTCATTTTTGCACTTGCCCAGTCACACAGGGCTTCATCTGTTTCACCAACACAAGAATGTTGCTCTCCACCACAGTTTTTTCTTCCACAAAAGACAACTGTTTCCATGTTTTTCTACCCAAGCAGCTCAGTTTTTTAGGTTGAATCAGCCTTGAAAAGACAACACAGAAAGGGTGCAAAATCTGGATTTTTCTCCTGCCTGTATTGGGAAATTGTGCTGCACAGAGACCAGCTCCCACAAAGCAAGACAAAGATGATCCCATCCACATTTATGAAAAAGGCATTTCTGTGAAAGTATTTAGCCCATTTTCTTTGTATTTCTTTGTGTGTGTGTTCTCTCTGGTGTGTTTCTTTCAAATGGAAGTTGGGAGAGAGCCCGAGTGTCAGAGCACTGAGCACTGAACGTCTTCATACATCTCTCTAAAGCAGCAGCCATGCTACTGATGTGCTATCATGTTGCTGGCTGAGGAAATTCAACAGCATGAGCTGGAAATGGTATAGTGGTGAAGGAGTTGGAATGAGACCTGGAAGATCTGTTTTCAAATCCCCCCTCGGCCATGAGGCTTCCTCTGTGACCTTAGGTCAGTCACTTACTTTAAGCCTCACCTACCTCACAGGGTTGTTGTGAAGATAAATGAATAAAACAAACTTTGTAAGCGTTGGCTTAGGAAAGGCAGAGTATAAATCCCTTAAATAAAATAAATTAATTAAACTGTCGCTGTTAGTTTAGACAACTGAGAGTCAGGTGTCTACCAAACCTCAGATTGATCTACCAGACTTCCCGCTCCCCTCTTCTCATATAGTGGAATAGTTTTCAGTGTACCTGGTGAAGTTGCATCATTGACATCATTAAGCAGGAAGTGACATCACTGAGCAGATGATGGCCAGAAATAAGCTCTTTGTTCTCACACAGATTCTCAGTTTGCAAATGACAGAAGAGAGAATGTGCAAATCTTATTCATATTTTCAAGGTATGAGAAAGCTCAATTACCATACTGAGAGAGCCCAGTGGGGGGCTGGATAAATGGATCCTAGGGACTGACTTCAGAAGAACACTCTCTTTTCTTTGTCTCCCAGATCTTGTTTTTGCAACTCTCCACCTGGTGTTGTTGTGAGAAGTACTTTTCACTTGATACAGTAAAAAATTGTCCTTCCCAAAGCAAGAAGATGAGTGGTTTTGTTGGAACCCGGTGATCACAGCATGACTTATTGTGAATACGCTTGCCAGGTAACCACAGGGAAAATCCTGTTTCTCTAATGGTCCTGTAGCTGTACAAAAGAACAAACCTGTGACTTCTTTCCTCCTTTTTCTAGTTCTCTGCCATACCAGCTTGTTCTATGGCAACATAGCTCTGCTGATTTCAGCAAGTGAAAATAAGGTGGGGGTAGGTGGGCAATAGAAGCAGCATGCCTAAAGCCAACCACTGGGTTCTCTCATACAGCTGTGCAACTAGTGAGTGTAATATGCCATACAGCAAGCTGAATTGCAAGCATCTCTTCTGCATATGCCAAGTAGATATACATGTCAAGAACATATATGCATAAAAACTCTTGGAAGCGTTCCTTTTCCTATCTGGAAAACATGGGGCTCTTCCTGATAGTCCATCAAATTTAACTAACCACTTGATGGAACCAATTAAATAAGCTAACGAAGTTTATATGTAACAGTTATAACTGTCTGTGCTTGGTTAGCATGTGATATTATGTATGCCTACCTATGATGTTTTTTGGAGTGTCCTGGATTTAGAAAAAAGATTTGGTTGATTCACAAGATCCTCTGGGAACCAAAGCATTAGGTCTCCTCCTTGCCTCCCCTCAAGCTCAGATGCTTTTTATTAGTCTATATAGCCACTTTTGCCAATAAAGAATAATCCTGGGAACATTGGTCTGGCTCTTGCATGAAACATTTAAGAAAAACAGGCTCAGTTACAGCATTCCTGTGGTCGCAGAACAATGCCTTCTAAAATTTAGGTATAAGAAATACACATTCTAGGACAGGCTTATAAAATCAATAGTTTTAATGTACATGGTATTCTTATTCTAGGCGAATAAGTAATCTTCATATCAAATTTAATGAAGCAATCCTGCAAAATTTATTCTTGCACTTCAGGTTGGTTCTGCTGAGTTTGTTTTTCAAAACTCCTTGCTCTTGTTCAGCTATTGTTTCCATGATACTTAATTTGGCTAAGTATTGTATATGTGTTGAGGAAAAGAGTGTCTGAAAAGAACAAACTGAAACAAATTCTTGCAAGATATATAGCTATAAATTTGGGGGGATGTATCCAGACAAACGAGGGCTGTGGTGACTCAGTGGTTAAGACACAGTGCTTGTCAACCTGAAGTTTGGCAGTTTGAGACCCGAGTACTGCACAGTGAAGTAAGGTCCTGTTACTTGCCCAGCTCTATTCACCTAACAGTTCAAAAGCATGTACATGGGAAGTGGATAAATAGGTACCACTTCAATGTGAAGATAACAGTGTTTCATGAGTTGTAATCCATTGTTTCAAGGTGTTTAGTCCACACCTTCAGACAATACTAAGTCTTTGGCCTTATCATGGGGATGAGCACCATCACACATGACAACCTGTGGGAGACACTCTTATCCCCCCAAAAAAATTCATGACTTAGCAAATGGTGCAATTCTAGCCTAGGCTGGCACAACTCACTGGTTTTCCCATTCCTGTGGTGATGTAGGAAGGCAAGCGCATGTCAGTGCACTGGCCTAACCCTTCCCCAGAAGTGGTGTAGGAGTGTCTTTTCACTTTTGTGACATCCCCACATCGGTACGGAACTTATGCCAGGGATGAGGCCAGCCTAACTGGAGGTTAGGATTGCAGCCTAACTTGGAGCACTGATTTCAGTGTTTCTTAGTCCTTCTGTGAAGGACAAGCTATTTTCTATAGTGTTTGATGTTGGTGATACCAAACATAAATTGTTTCGTATATGTGTTTATCTCTCCTTTTACACAATTCCTTCACACTGTTTAACATAAATCGTTTATTATTTTTTAATCTAAAGTATCCCAATTATGGTGACTCCAATAAAAAGAGAAAGCTGGGGAAGAAAAGGTGAAAAAACAGAGCCTGTCAGAGATTCTCCCATCCTGGAGATGAGGCAGGGGGTTGGTGTGAAAAAAAACCCATCAACAGCTGTACAATTTGACATTTTCAAGAAAAATGCTACATACTAATGTAACCAAATGGTCAAATGATTGAACTATATAAATCATCAAGAACTGATGGCTTGAAATGTATTTCCACCATGAATTCTCAAGATACATGTTTTCTCTCAGCCCAGCTACAATATGGAGAATAATATTGACTGATATCACTTGTTTGCAAACATCAACAACAGTATATCCAATGGAAAATGCTATGGGGACCTGAAGGTTTCCATCAATTATAATAAGCATATGGAAATGCTCTTTGTGTGTTATAGGTTGTATTTTAAATTATACATCAGTCACCAGCAATCCAACTTCAAGCACATTAACATTGGATGGGCTATGTCAAGAAGGGAATAGAGAAAAGGAGACTTATCTTTTAGGGAATGTCAGCCTCCCCCAATTAGGACTTTTGGTTAAAAGTGTTCTGATATTTTTCCTTAGTTTAGTTTTTGGGTGTGTGGCTTAACTGTAGGGATGTGGTGAGTATGGAAATGTCACAAAGAGTTCTTTCTTGTATTTCAAAATTTAATGCTACATCACTGCCAACCAATGCTGGGAGTTCTTTAAACTAAAAGGTTATTGGTTTCATCGTTTGAAAATTCTAGTCTAGTAGGAAAATCTACTAAAATCTTATCTATTGTGCCCAGATACTTTGGTTGTGCTATATTTATATTTTTGCATCAAATATGACAATACACTTTTTTCATGAAATTGTGTTGGCTCCGTTCTCATTTCAAAACACAAGAAAATGAACAGTTAAGAGTGGGGCAATTTATGGGATCAAAGGTGTCCCATTTTTCTCTTCCTTGGATCTGGTGATCATGCCTTCTATCCCCATACTTGCAAGCGTACCTAGGAAGATGCTGGCCAGTCAGCATTCTCAGACTAAACTTTTCTTATTGTTTTAGAAATTCCTGATTTTCAGGCACTTCAAGAAGTACAAGGGGTCTGCAGTTTTATGTTTTCTTTGGAAACAGTGAGGGCAGGAGGAGTAGTATTTAGTCAAGTCTGAGAGTGTCATGTGACTAGTCTGTCTGGCAAGACAGCTGGTCTTACAGTTTAATACAAGAGTTGTCACATTGTGGTAAAGATGGCTTCAAAACTTATAAATTGCACCAAAGAGTAACTGTATTCTGTCATATGAGAGAAAACGTTATCCTCATACTGAGCACACATGCGGATATGAATTTATGTTCCCGGCACACCTTCTGCCCACAAAAAGCATACAACAGATGCTGTGACAAAGAATGTGCACTCAGTCATTGTAGCCACACTTCAATCATTTCTTGATCTCCACCTTGAGATTACCCCATTGATTTTATGGACCTGGAACAAATATTAGGCCTTGCTATTATTATGGACCTGGAACTAATAAAACTCCTTAACAACTTCTGAGACTTCAACCTGAAGCTTGCCTATATTAAGATACCACCTGCTATTTGGAAATATGGCCTCTATACCTGAGTCAGCAAGTGACTGTGCATTTGGAAAAATATTCCTGTACCATAAATGTGGGACTCTGTATTTCAAGATCTGTTTACTTTCCCATTTTCATCTTAAGTGTTGGGAAATTTTGGAACTCTATTTCAATAGATCATTCTTTTACCTTAAAATAGTTGAGTGATTCCTTCTTTACTGTAAGCACCATGAGTGATGGATATGTTTGATTCCCTTTTGGAAACGTACCCCAGGCAATAACTGGCAAAGGAAGCTGTTTGTTACAATTATTGTATTCATGGGGGATCTCAATTGTGATTTGTTATATTGCTTTGTATTTCCAATGATACTATCTAATGGTTTGCAAAGCTATAACACAGCAGATTAGATGAGCTGAATAAGAACACTTGGACAGCATGCTTCATCACAAGTATATTTAGGTGGAGAAGACTTTGAGGGGTCAAGGCTCTCTTGTGAACATTTTCTGATTACACAGTGCTCTGGGGAAACCTATGAACAGATTACAACATTCAGCAAGGCCTTGTTCAAGTTTCCTGCTTTACACAGTTTGATTTATAATAAAATTATCTTTGAGAAGAGAGTGTAGCAGGGAAGGTGACTGTTTGCTAGTCAAATTGCAAAGTTGTGCCTTGAATTTGTCAGCTGAAGTCCTGGTTTCAGTATTCACCTCTGCTAATGGGAATTAAGGCCAAATTGTGACCACATGCTCAATTTTTATTACTGAAGTCAGAATCGGGAAACATGCTGGAGGAAATTGGATCAGAACTGTTCAGTGAAATGTTTCCAGCCTTCTGATGATCAGGTTCCAAGAAAAGATAATTTAACTTTCATAAACTTGGACCAGCTGCTTTGCTTTAAAGCAGCATAATATTTTTCCTCAGAAATGGGACAGCCGTCTCAACGTGGTGGAGAATAAGGATTTGCCTATTTTTTTAAAACAGCTGTTCCTTATCTTCACATTTTTTAGATTGTGAAATCACTCGGATAAGGCATTCAATCTATTGAATTTGCACCGTAAATGTTCTATAGGATTCATACTGTGTTGTGAAAAAGCAGATTGTTTGGCCAAAATATGTTGCATAAAATTAGGAGCCCACAAGGTTTTCTGGAGATGGAGAGAAAAGTATATCCCTCCCTTTGCCTTTCACCACTAAAATGCCTACTTAAGGGTTGGTGATGGACATTGATGTACAGTGTGATGTCAGCCACAGTAATGGGCTGGGTTGTATCTTCACTCCTGTGTTGTGGAGTCAAGAGAGAAACTTGGCAGATCCTTTCAGATATCACTGAGATTTGTATATCGTGGTTTGGAAGTACAAATGTCAGCAGTATAGAGTGCTTATCTCAAAAAAATTCAAGTTGATCATCGTTGCCGCTAGAGTTCTTCTCCAACTTGGAATATAAAACATAAAGGTATTAAAATCCAATCTACTGTATTTTTATTTCATTCTTAATGCCAATTAATATTCACACAGAGCTAAACAAAAATGAAAATTTTTAAGGCTCCAGGGACTGGTGCATAAGCACTTATTAAATGCATGAGATTTTAGGCTACAACATAAATTAGTTTGTTAAAAGCTCTGGGGATGTGGGATGTTAGTCCCCACCTCTACCCCCAAATACTTGTAATTTATGACCCATTTCTGAACTGAACAGGCAGAGCTTGTCCATTTATGTTTGGACTTGGCTGGAGGCCAGGGATGGAAAGGAAACCAAAGAAGTTGAATGAGTTGATTATGCCACTTGTGGACAGGTGTTAATATCAACAGTTTTGATGTTGGGAGGTCTAGATCTCTCCAAAAGAGCTGCAACCGAGCTTCCTTTTATTGACTCTGGAAACAGCTGTGTGTACGTGTCTCAAGCCCTAATTTTGCTCAATATGATAACTTGCATTTACTTCCATTTTCTTGGAACTGCATAGGGTAGTAAGAGAATTGGACCTCTGCACAGGCTGTTGCATACTGTTCTTCCACATGCTTACAACAGCTGTGTTCCTTGGCAAGCCCACAAGCACATGGGCAGGGATCTCTGTGACATCCAAGTACTGCAGTCCTTATTTTCAAATGCAAGACATTTGAGCTCAAGCCCTGCCTTGAAGTCATAGCTTTGGAATATCTCCCTAATCCAGATGTGACTGGGTGCTCAGCAGTATGGGAAATGTGCTTGACAATACCCAAATACATTCTCTATTTTACTGTTACTTCAGATATTCTTGATGTTCAGTTCCAGGCCTAAACCTCATCAAACCTCTCTCTGGTGCTGTCTAAATATTTATTAGTAGCAGCAGTAGTAAAACAAAACAAAGCAGGATTTTAAACATATGTGCAGGATTAAAATAGTTCTTTTCTGTTGAAGTTCATCATCTCCCTCTGAATTTCCTCTTCTGAGTCCTCAGTCACACACCTCCCCTACTTTGTTCACACCTGCTTTTCAGGGGTGGGCCCGGCCTGGCCCAACAACCGGTTCCCCAGAAGTGGGCGGGGCCAGGCTGGGGCCAGGGTCAGGGGCGGGACCGGGGTCAGGGGGAGGGGCCACGGCGGGGTGAGGGGTGGTCCCCAACCCTGCCGCACTGCACATGCGCAAGACCGCAAGAGCTGAGCTTCAGGAGACGCAGTGCGCTTGCGTCGAGCTCGGCGCAAGTGCAGTGCATCACCTGAAGTGAGCTTCAGGAGACGCAGTGCACCTGCGTCGAGGTAGACTTGACACAGGCGCAGTGTAGGGCTTCCCAGGCAGGCTGAACTGGTGCACCCAGTTCTCTGGCCCCCTGCTAGCCACCAGATCGGTGGCGGGAGATCAGAAAGAGGAAGCGGTTCGGGCGATCCAGCCCAAACCGCCCTCTGCCCACCATTGCTGCTTTTCCTTTAAGTTTGCAGCTAAACCTAAAGGAAACGAAACCTTAGGGCTCAAGACCATTTATCAAGGAGCTGCATTTGTCTTAGAAGCCTTATTTGTGAACCCCTATCATATTCTATGGATTATATCCAAATCCTTTCTCAAGATAGGTCTTCCAGATTTCAAGCAGAAGTCTTCCCCGACCTGGTATGGAAATACCATAGGTTGAACAGATCACCATATGCCTGCAAACCATATGCCTGATTTGCCAGTAAGAGTGTGACCTGAGTGATCATCCTGAAATCAGCAGACATGTTTTGTTTTTTACCACTGACTACAGTGGGAGGAGATCTCCCATTTTTTTTCCTAGTTAATACCACTGTGTATATATATCTTTGGCATAGGTCCAAGAAGCAAGCTCTTTCATCACAGTGAAATGTGAAACCTTACATTTGAGTTCATGTCAGTTACTAGTCCTCTCCTAATGAGCAGACCCACGAGGCCACAATTAACTTATGGGCACAATGCCATAACATACAAAGATAGTTAGCAAAGGAAAGCAATACTTGACCCAGTACAATTAAAGATCACTTAGATGAAAAAAGTAAAAACACCAGGCAGTGTTAACATTCAGTCTGTATGTAGCAATACCTGTACCATTCCAAGGCTAGAACAGATGCTGCAGAAAGCAGCTTGCCCCAGGGCATACACTTGCATTGTTCCCTGTTTGTTACACCAGCAACGGACCAGCACTTCCATTCATTCACTTCCACCATTTCTTGCCAGACAGGTCTTTCTTGCTGTACACCTGAAAAATAAAAGTATATGAAGCAAAAGTGTTGCATGTTGGAGATTCAGGGTGTATGTGAATTGCCATGCTCCTATCCATTCTGCATTTAGATTTCTGCTTTCATTTAAAAGATTTCTATGGTTGGAATCCTAAACTCACTTTTCCTGGGAGTAAGTCCCTCTGATCACATTGGGTCTTTCTGCTGAGTAGACACTTGTAGGCTTGTGCTACAAGTCTTTGAGACTGATCAGAGGCATCTCTAGGACTTATGTCAGTATCAGAACTCATTGCATCACCCCCATAATGGGCCTCCCCCCTGTACCAGATCATACAGAACACCTATGATATGTAGGGTCTAAATGCAGTGGCATCATGAGGGTTGGTGTCACTGTATTTTAATATATCACAGTACGTCACCCAACAAATCAGTAACCAACAAGAAAGCAGTGTCCAACTTGATGTTCACACATTGAATAATAGTTCTAGTATTAACACCGGGGCATGGAAATGAGAGCTCATTCCTTATCTCACACCTTATCTGGTCCCTGATATATCATAATAATAACTCATTGACTCTTGGAACAGTAAGGGCACAATCCAGAAGTGCACTTGGGTAACCCTATCTATCACTGGGCTGACCCAACTGCAAGATGGGCCACCCTAGTTACTCTAGAAAAGGCTATGTTGCCTTAGGCTTCCCCAAAAAGGTGGACCTGGGCTTTCCTAGCTGGGGCTGCCTAGGCAGTTCAGGAAAGGGATTTTGAGGGCATGTTCAGCACTGCTGAGGGCAGAGCAGTTACTCTGTATCCAGAACCTGTTTCCAGGGCAGAAATGCCCTCTTCCAGCTCCTCGGAGTTATACCAACTCAGGAGCAGATATAGTCATGAGTTGACCCATAGGGGTCCATGATTAGGCAGAGTATGAATGTCAGTGTTGACCAAAAATCTGAGTTCTTGGCCAGCCATTCTGCAACCCCTGCCTCTCAACCTCAGGATATAGCACAACTATGGCAGCCACTAACCTGGGGATACAGCAGACACTCCAACAAGCCCCTTGTATTCAGTGTAGACCTGGATCTCATTAGGGACTCCTTATAAGGCAGGCACCACAGCTGTTCCTTGTTCAGTGTGATCTGAGGATGTCTCCTCAGGAGCAAGCTGACTTGTCACTGACTTGTTGCTTAGTGAGCATGCTCTGGAGCAATTAGGGCAGCCCAGGCTTCCTGGCTGTCTGGATGAAGCATAACTTTCTGCTCTGGATTCAGAATAGTTGGGGCAATCACTGCTCTAACTCTGGATTGTACCCTAAGTCTCATTTTAAAGTTCTGAGTAAAAGAAGCTCACCTGTGGAATATCTTCCCATGGTGGAGAGGTCAGCATGTGTCTGTGCACTGCCCTAACCCCCCTGCCCCCAGGAATGGGGCAGAAGTGCCTTGCAGCACTTTTGTGACACCCCTAGTCAGCATAGGACGGGCTTTTGCTGGCCTAACTGGAGATTAGGATTGCTGCCTCAGTTTCATACATTATTTTTGATTTCTGTGACTTAAAGCCTTCATGCCCTAAAGCGGTGGTGAGCTTCAGGGGGTTCTCACAGGTTCTATAGAACCCTTTGCTAATGAGTGATCAACCTCACAAGCATTCCTTAGTGAGAACTGGTTACTAATGGGTCATAGAACCTGTTGTTAATTTATTTGAATCTCACCACTGCCCTAAAGCCCAGCTTCTAAATGTATATTGATTCACATGGTAGTGAATTAACATATCATATCCATTAATATGGATGGATATACGGACACAAAAGTGTTAATTCTTTCCTTATGCTGTTTGATGCAGGAAACTATAGATCTGTCCTTATACATGCCTCTGTATTTTCACTGTTGTTAAATGCTCTTTAGAATGAGCCCATAGAACTAGTTAGGAGTGCTTGCTTCCCACTTCATGCATTTTTTAATCGCTCTGTGTTGTACTAGTGGATTTTTATCTTTGATTGGTCATAATTATTTGTGGGGAGGCTTGCAATGACAAAAGCACATAACCAGTGAATAAATGAAGTCTAACCCCCCAAATCCAGAGTAAGTACGGGACCACATAAGAGACTTTACGTGCACCTGTAGTTACTGCACCACTTAGTGAAAACCTATGGGAAATTCATATTGGAATCCACAGTAAGTTGTTCTTACACCGGAGCAAGGACTCCCCATAGGTCCTCTGGATTTTGCTCTAGGCCAGCCAGATTCCTATCTCTGCTTTGCTTCCTGACAGATGATGCAAAGAGACCTTCCAAGGTGTATTTCGGGCACCAAGCCCTCTGTGGTCAAACGCCAGACCTCCTCCAGGAAGGTCATTTGTGTTGCCATCTGTAGGTGATGAAAGTTTCAGTGTTTGCTAAACCCACTGACGTCAGGGGACTTGAGCACTGCAAGGCTGATGGATAAAATATTTATTTTGATGCACCGTTTTCTTGAGTGATGCATTCCTTGAGAAAACCTTTGCCAGCAACAGCAGGACCTGTTCACATGTCCTCAGCCTCAGAGCAGCTGAAAAATTCTTCCCTTGATTCAGTCATGGTTGCAAAAGCTGCACTGTCCAGCCATGGCCCAGTCTGTACCAACATTTCCCAACACAAACTGCATTTTGAAGGTGGACAGCAGATGTCCTTGTGGAAGACAAATGAATGGTGTAAACCAGCCCATGTTGTTTTGAGCTGACAGAAAAAAGGAATAAATAAAACATCCTGGTTTCCAAGTGCATTCAAAAACCTACATTTTATTTTGTGAGCAGCCAAGAAAGAATTCACCACCAGGCCAATCCTTTCTTTGGATTTTTCTTGGAAAGGATATCTGTGTTTTGGGAGTCTTTCAGTTGCAACAGTTCTTCTTGCCCTTGATGTTGTTATCATTTCAGACTTCACCACTTTCACAGATTCGAGAGATCTGTGCTTTGGTGGGGAGGAATGAGCAAGCTCAGTTTTCCAGTCCTCATTTGTAACCACCCACATCCTTGCAATGAGCGGGAAGCTGCCAAACACCAGGATGTGGCTCTACTGCTTGAGTCTTTCATTTTTTATTTATTTATTTTCAACAGAACTCAAAGGCCATCTAAGAATGCAACTGTGTTAGAGCACACAAGGCTGTAGTTCTGCTTGGTCTCTCTCTTTCCTGCACCCCGGGGGGCGGGGGGGCAGCAACATCTCTGGACGTGCTCGGTTGCTGTAATAAGATCCCCACCGCAGCTCACTGCTATGGACCTTGTTTGTCTTGGCACTCGGCTCACCCAGGCACTTTAAAACAGAGAGCCAGTCAGAGAGGGGCTTTGGGCGAGTTCTTTGCCTCTTCTCCCTTCTCGAAACAGTTTGCAAATAGAACGGTGATGTTATCTTTGACATGCCTCCATGTACAACAGGGAACGAGGCTCTTTGGTTTGTGTTAGGCATGGAGAAGTTTGTGTTAGGCACTCACATGCCTAGCATCAAATTCTATTTTGGGGGGCGGTATGAATCCCAGAAGATTGGAGAATAAAAAAATTAATGGACTTTGTTCAACTTTGTATTAACTTTGTTTAATTTTGTTCTGTTTTGTTCAAAAGTCTTGGGTTTTAAATGTGTGAAGCTGCCCTCCATGGAGTCAGTTCATGGTTCCATATACAGTAATTCAGTATTGTCCACAGTATCAAGTCAGATTGCACATACAGTAGCTTGGTCTTTCCAAAGACTGAACCTGGTACCATCTCATTCAAAGCAAGTGCTTTACCCTTAGGCTGTGTTCTCATTCCTCTGTTGGAAAAGAGGCAACCCAATAAATCAGGACACAAGAGGAGCCTCTGCTGGATCAGGCCAAGGCACATTTAGCCCAGCTTTCTGTATCTCACAGCAGCCCACCACTAAGATGTCTTAGAAAGCACAGAAGACAACAAGACACCTGCATCCAGGTGCTGTCTCCTGTATCTGGCATTTTGAGGTTGCCTACATCTGTTTACACACACACACACACACACACACACACACACACACACACATACACAAATCATGCCTATCATGGCTTCAATGTGTATCCTTCTCATCCATCATATTCTTGATGCTTCTTGAGATTAACATGGCGTTGTGACTGCTGTACTACATCTAATGATCTTCAAAAGAATTGATGATCTTCAAAAGAATTTAGCACTAACATATATAATCAAATAATGAAACCATTGTGCTCCTTTCTACAATACAGTTGTCCAGGAAGAAGCAATAATGAAATTATATTGGTTTTATGACCTTTATTATTAATATACCAGTACTTAAATTAATACCATAAATTTGTATATTACTATTACTATTACTGTTGCTGGAATGGATGTTTTATGATGAATTTGGCAAAGTAAGTGGAAGGTTTTTGTCCTGTTTAATGAGATTTATAACATTTCACATCATCAGTTCAGCCCACACCCATAATGGTCTATAGCCAAATATAGTTACTGTTTGTTGCTTTTCACATGAACTTTGTAGAATTAATTACTATAAATTATACACAGGGTTGCAAACATGATTTCTTTGACAACTTCGGTAAACAACTTTAACACTGTGCTGCTCATTAAGGAGGTTGTTGAGACAAACTAGATCAGTGGTATTCATGCATTTCCACCTGGAACCCCCTTGCAGATTTAAAAATTGGTAAGAGAAGGGTCTCCATCACCCCATCATGAAATGGATTTTCAGGTAAAGGCATTTTCAGGTAAAGTACATGGCATTGTCCTGCCATGTACTTAGGGCTTGAATGGGAACCTTCGTACTCACTGTAAGTGCTCAGAGCAAACCAAGGGATGAGATAATACTATTAATAATAATGTTTTGTAACAAGTTGATGGGCAAAGGTACAATACCTGTACTAGACACACAAGCTCTGTCTGTACTTTAACATTCAGAGTGCAATCCAAACTTGCACTGGAACGGGCTGAACTGTTGCTGTGCTGCTGTTGCTGTGCTAATAGGTCTATTCAGACTTAGGCCACCTCTAGAGGTGGCCCAAGTCCCAGCAGACAGGAGCTGTCACAGGTTGCTCAAAGCTGCACTCAGACAGAGGCTTGGATCTGGCATTAACTGCTGGTCCATGCCCCGGCTCTTACTTCCCCTGCCACCTACACTCACCCCAGAATACCAGTCTCAGAAGGCAGGTGCCCTTGCCCTGGTCCCGCAGAGGCATTGGGCAGCACATGGAGCCGAGGGTAAGTCCAAGATCCACCCTTAAACAACCTCCTGCCTGGTTTGTTCCCCACCCCATCAATGTTGCTGCTAATTAGAAGGAATTTGAACCTATTATTATACTGTTCCTCTACCCTTGGACCCAAAACAGGCAATACACATAAACATTTGTCCTTCATTAGACTATAACATGAATATTTATGTGCTTGTTTAACTGAATAGGAAAAAAATTCTTTGCCTTATAGAGTTGCTGGTTGTCATTAAAAAGAAATCAGATATTGCCAAAGACAACTGAAGTGAAAGACTTAAGTGGGCATTGTGTTCATTAAACAAAGTCCCCTCCCTTTAAATAAAACCCCCAAAGAATATGGCATTTGATGGTACTTTTGAGCTACTCTGAAAAAATAATAATATTTATTGGATTGCGTTGAGGGTGTTCCTTGAAGATCAGACCCATAAACAACAGTAAACACCACTCTGCTTTTCCTTGTTGAGACAGCTAAAAACTGAAAGGGCCTGGAGAGCAAGAGTGATGACAGGCATTTCCATCCTCTTTAGGAAGTGGCATGAGGCTGATTCAGCTGGACCGGCTGTCTTAAGTCACCAAGGAATGCTTATGAGGTTGATTAAACATTCCTGGTCACATACAGTCGCACCTTTCTTTTTTTGTTTCATGTCTTTTCTGATTGCCTACCCACACTGGCTTTGTTTCATTTGATTTGTTTCATTAAAGATGCAATCATAACCTAGGCCTGCACAACTCATCAGTCTTCCCTTTCCTGTGGTGATGTAGGGAGGCAAGCACATGTCTGTGCACTGATGTAACCCTCCCCAGGAATAGTGCACAAGTGTTTTAGGTACTTTGGTGACACTCTCTGGACACTCCCTGGTCAGCACAGGACTTATGCCAGACTAAGGGCACATTCCAGAGTAACTACGGGAGCATCTAAGAGACATTACGTGCACCCGTATTTACTGAACCACCCAGTGAAAACCTATGGGAAATTCATATTGCATTCCAGAGTAACTTGTTCTTAATCTGGAGCAAGGACTCCCTGTAGTTACTCTGGATTTCGCCCTTACTCTTTCAACACCTTTCAATTATACCCAGAACTTATTCATTCAACACATGCTCTACTCTTTCAACCTCTCTCTGCTGGTCTAAGGGCTAAAATTGTCTTCCCTGATGTTGATTTGCATGTGACATCATCAGACTATTTTTTGCATTTCCTTATGACTTTCTTCAGTAAATAACCATCAATCAAATTCATAAGATATTAATTGCTCTCACATGCCTTTGTTCATTTCACTGTCGTGATGTATTTTGGCTGGGTATTAATAAATAGGTGTTATTTAGACTTTGGCAAGATATATTTATGTCCTTTTTGGTGGCAATTTTGGATTTGTAAGCTGAAAAATACTTGTTTCTACTTTTCAAGTTTTCACTTTTGGAGAGAGCCCCGGTCCCTAACCTATCCAATAAGTGAGGATGCCTATATAGTCACAGCAGATGCAAGTGTTCTTATCTGCAGTGCCTTGGAAATTCATCACTTTATTCAGTACGAGTTTAATAAGTGAGGGGAGAAGCTTTAGTTTTTGTTAATGCTTAAAACATCTCTGCCATATTCCAGCTGCTTGTGCAGAGCCTGAGGCTTTGACATGGGAAATAGGAACAGTGATGTTGTTATATGCCTTTATCACTCAACACTCATGTGTATCTTTTCTCAAACTTTGTTGCTTCCTTATTACTGTTCAGATGTTTTCCTGCAGAGTTAATCAAGCCAGGTAAAACAGAAGTAGTTAGATGAGTCTGATTTGTTCCAGTTGTCCTGACTCTTTCTTGAATTCATCTCTTCCCAGTGCATAACTTCTGTCTGCAATCTTCTATTTATGAGCAGGGTGGCAGACCTTATATGTATATGGTTGTTGGAGGGGAAAAAAAAAACCTGCCTTAACTGTTTATATAAACATGCAACCAAACTTGTGGAGTGTTGACATCTTCTTGCTCTGGAAGCTGTTAATTTAAGAGAAGACAGTAAGTTGAACCAACTTCCCAAGGAAGAAACACTAAAACTGGACTTCATGCTGCAAATATTCAGCTGTGACCAGGGCTCTGCCTCGGCCTGAGGATTCAAAATGGATCAACATCCTTTCTCCTGGTAGATGTTGGGACAAGCCAGATGCTGCTGTTCCAGAAACAGAACAATCCAGCAAGGGCAGGGTTTGCCCCAGAGGAATGGAAGGGCTAGTAGAGAGATGTTAGATTTCACGGTACAGCTACTGTTCATATCACTGGTTACTTAAGTGCAGCCTGGTATGAAAGATGAAACTATTAAACAATACCTTTTAAGTCTCGTCTCTGGTAATAGATATACAATTGCCAAGTGGATGGGAGAAAACTTGGCAAGTGGGTTATTTGAAGGGCAAAAAGGCATAAGGGCCTGAGGATAAAAATAAAATGAAAAGAACATAAGATGAACTTTGCTGGACCACACCAAAAGTCAATCTAAACCAGGTTCCTGTGTTTCACATTGGCCCACCAGATATCTCAGGATGCACACAAGACAAGAGATCTGCAGCCCGTTGCAGTTTCTTGCACCTGGCATTCTGAGATATCCTTCTTAAACTGCTAAAACATAACTGCTATGGTACTAGAGCATTCATGTCAAAAGCAATGCGGGTCCTCTGAGGAGTGTAGACCTTTGGTCATGTCCCAAACTTGACAAACCCTGATGACACTTGAGTACAAGGCCATAGTATTTGACACAGAGATAATCAGATAAACTCTTGATGAAATTTAAGAACTTCAAGTTCTTTCAGAACCAGTTAGTGCTACCAAAATTATATAATTTGAACACCCAAGAGTTGCAATCTTTTTTAATAAATGGTTTGAGGGAGGAACAATATTAGCCTTTAAACTGGCTTCCTCATAAGCAAAAAAAGGGCTTTTCTAATTTCTCCATGTCAGGAAGAGTTTCCTCTCTGCCATATTCTGCTTCAAAGCTGTCTTTGAAGACGCAGAGATTGGCAGTTGTCCATGAGAGATATCATAAGAACCAACCAACTCTATGACTGTACAGGCATGGCATTTTGAAATTGGCACAAGGGTAAAGGGATGAGAGAACGGTTTGACTTTCTGTTGAACAAAATCTTCTGCAGTTCCATTAAAAGTTAAGCCATAAGATTTTTAAAAAATTGAATTACAATGTGCTTCTGACTTAGGCCACTAAACATTAAAGCTTGCCAAAAAGTGTTCAGCAAAACATAAGCTTAATTAAGACAGAAGGACTGATGGGGGTATTGGCCTTACTTTTCTAAATCCTTCATTGTTGGTTCATTTAACTTTGCCAATGAATCTTATTCCCTTTGATGTTAATGTAATAGGATTAAAATCAACTTGTTACGATGATGACTGAGAACTTAGGAAGATTCATTAACTCCAAGGTTTGATTAACATGGTTGCTTTTCTGAAAAGTGGCACTTTTTCAGTGCTTATTAGTCAGATAAGCTTTTCATCTCTTCTTTCATGCATCACCTGGTTTTACTTAGTTGTAGTGAATAGTATTTGTGAAACCAGAGAACTGTTCTGACAGTCCATTGTTTTGTTTTTTTTGTTTTGTTTTGTTTTGTTTTTCTTGATCCTTATATATATATATATATATATATATATATATATATATATATATATATATATATATATATATATATATATATATATAATTTGTATAAGATCGGTCAACTTCAGCCTCAATAGTACTGTATCGCATTCCCTAAAAATCACTTTACACTTAGGTTAACTGAGAACGTTTGTGTAGAAGTTAAATGGTAGCTCTGTCCTATGCACCATTTTCCTCCTTAAACTGATCTAGGGAACTGCTAAAACCTGGCAAGAATATAAAGGCTGCAACCCTGACCACACTTTCCTGGGAGTAAGCACTGTTGAACACAGTGGAACTTAATTCTGAGTATACATGCTTAGGATTGCACTGAAAGAAAACTATTTAAACTGTTGTCTTGTATATGGGTCAGCATAGTCTGAATGCTATGCCACAAAACATCTTTCCATCTACTAATCATCTGCAGAATTTTGATGCCAAAATTTTCAACTTGATATTTAAAATAAATGGTCCAGATCAGCAGTTCTGGTGTCAGATGTATTTTGACACATATTTTGCGAACTCCTGATCCTCAGATTACTGTAAGCCTGGGATAACAGAATCCACCCCATCATCTTATCTTCCAACATATCCTTCCACGCTCCACAAATTTTTAATGGGAATGCACACATCCAAATACTACTGTGAAAGATCTTCCTTCCTTAGCTGAAACAATTTCATAGAATCATAGAATCATAGGGTTGGAAGGGACCTAGTAGGTCATCTAGTCCAACCCCCTGCCTGCAGCAGGAAATCCCCCTAGAGCATCCCTGACAGGTGCTCGTCGAGCCTCTGCTTGAAGATGAGGCAAGAGTGAGGGAGAGTGAGGGAGAGTCCACCACCTCCCTCAGCAATCTGTTCCACTGCCGAACCGCCCTCACCGTCAGGAATTTTTTCCGGATATCCAGCCGGAATCTCCTTTCTTGCAGTTTGTACCCATTGGTTCTAGTCCTGCTTTCAGAAGCAGCTAAGAACAAATGAGCCCCTTCCTCCCTATGACAGCCCTTCAAGTATCTGAAGAGGGCAATCATGTCTCCTCTCAGCCTCCTCTTCTCCAGGCTGAACATCCCAAGTTCCCCCAACCTTTCCTCGTAGGGCTTCCCTTCCATCCCACTGATCATTCTTGTCGCTCTCCTCTGGACTTGCTCCAGTTTGGCTGCATCTTTCTTAAAGTGAGGTGCCCAGAACTGAACACAGGACTCAAGGTGAGGTCTGACCAATGCTGAACAAAGAGGAACTAGAACTTCTCGCGACTTGGAAGCTACAGTCCTCTTAATGCAGCCTAAAATGGCATTTGCCTTCTTTGCAGACACATCACACTGCTGACTCATGTTCAGCTTGTGATCCACGGCGACTCCAAGATCCCGCTCACATGTTGTGCTGCCAAGCCAAGAATCCCCCATTTTATACCTGTATTTTTGGTTTTTATTGCCCAAGTACAGAACTTTGCACTTCTCCCTGTTGAAATTCATTCTATTTGTTACAGCCCAGTATTCTAGTTTATCCAGATCCTCCTGGAGGTTTCTCCTGTCTTCTGTTGTGTTTGCTACACCTCCCAGCTTGGTGTCATCAGCAAATTTGATCAGGCTCCCCTGTATCCCTTCCTCTAAGTCATTAATGAAAATGTTAGAGAGAACCGGTCCCAAGACAGAGCCTTGGGGTAACCCACTTGAAACCAACCTCCAGGTTGACACAGAACCATTTACTAAAACCCTTTGAGTGCAGCCATCGAGCCAGTTGTGGATCCACCTAACAATTGCCCCGTCTAGCCCATATTTTTCCAACTTCCCAATTAAAATTTGTTCTATCTACTTCTATATCACAGTATTTTTATACCACTTTTCAACTGAAAAGTTCACCAAGCAGTTTACAAGAAAATGAAAAAAATTAATAGCTAATTTAACAGCTAATGGGAGCCTGTTCCAAAAGGACTCACAATCTAAAATGCAAAAAGAACACCAGCTGAAGCCACTTGATCAGACATTGCTGGGGTGTAGAGGGCCAGTTATTCTCCTACTGCTATATAAAGGAGGAACACCCACTTGAAAGAGTGCCTCTTGCCCAGTTTGCAGGGTATATCTGTTCTGTCTGTGTCTCTGCTCAACCTCCTTCAATGCTTTGGTTTAATCTATATTTTTCTTTGCTAAAAACATGCCATCAACGACTTATTGTTTAAAAAAAATAGGAAAGAAATACCCCCTGTGCATGGGGGAGACTTGATATTTGGATGAATGAGCTAAGGATGATCTTAGAATTGTATTGCTGTCTGTCACCTGGGGAGTTTAAGAGTTTTCCATATAAGGACCAGAATCCCTCGGAAATAGACTTTTAAAACAATTAGGCTCAATTAGAGGTGTTTCTATCCAGTGAGTAAAACAGGATTACAGCTTCAGTCTTATAGATCACAAAGGGATTGCTTCTAAGTAATTAATGGGACTTTTGAGTAGACATGCATAGGACTGTGCTGTTATTTAAGCAAGTAATTGTATGACTAAATATTCATCTTGATACCCAGCAGCAAGTTGCAAATGATGGCTTTGCACTTCTTATGAAAACCTTAGGCAGGCCTTGTTGGCCATTTGCCAGGAGGTAAGTCTCATTAACAACTACTTTGTGATATCTACTGTGTACAAGTTTAGGAAAGTTACCTTAGGAGGTGACCTTAGTTTAATTATTTGGAAACAGTCTTGGTAGCAATTATACTTTAATGGGCATGGGTGCTAAATTGTAAAATCCTGTTTATGTTACAAAGTAATTGAAGTGACAATGGGCTGAAGAAGCAGTGAAATTTGTCAGATCAGGCTGAGGTGGGAATTACCAGGGATTAAACAATACTTAAGAACCAAAAATAAAAGGTTTTTTCTTTACAGCTTGGTCTTTCTTTAATAAGCTGTTGTTATGTAGCTAAGGCTGCAATCCTAAAGACACTTTCCTGGGAGTAAGACCCACTGAACACAATGGGGCTTACTTTTGAACAGGCTAACCCCCAAATCCAGAGTAACTACAGGTGCACGTAAGAGACTTTATGTGCACCCGTAGTTACTGCACCACCTAGTGAAAACCTATGGGAAATTCATATTGGAATCCAGAGTAAGTTGTTCTTACACCGGAGCAAGGACTCCCCGTAGTTACTCTGGATTTTGCCCATAGTTAGGATTGTGCTCTAATATGTTACAAAAACCTTGAACAACAAGTGATGGTGTGGCAAGGTCTCAGCTGACAGCAATGCGTCAGGTCTCAGCTGGGATTTGCACAAGCTGTGGGTGTTTCCTGTTGATTTATTAATCCTAGCTGATGATTCTCTGTCCAGCTCAACCATGTGAGTTTGATTACTGTGTGCTGTCCGCTTAAAAATTAATGTCATTAAATTCTGCAGTAACACACACTAACTACTGAGCACTTCTGTAAACTCTGTTTAGCAGCACAAAATCCCACCTACCCCCAGGGTTCATGGAATACATTTTGAAAAGATGCATGGGGTTTTTTCTCTCATGTTCACTAAAGGGGCACTGACCTATGATGCCAATGTCTGCAAATCTCTATGCCATTGTTCAAGTGAAACAGCGCTCAAAAACAGATTTACAGTCATATTTTATGAGGGCCTTCAGCTGCTGGAACTAGTCCTCCAACAGTGCAAGATTCTTTATAGTAGATAGAAAACACGCTATTCTATATGGCAGACTCATCACTTAAATCAGCCATGGCCTATATTAGTGCTAGTAAGTTAGCATTGGGGGTGTTGGAATAGTTTGAGGACTGCGAAGAACAGAATGGAAAAACATAGGAGGAGGAGGAAGGATTGCGGCTGTGGGGAACACTATTTGCTTCAATCTACCTGCCTGGGTCCTCTTGGACATGCCATAGCTAAATTGCTGGCACATATCAGAGTGGACACAGTTAAGCAATGAAGGCAAGCAGTGAAGGCTTATTGCTGAGCAAGCAAACAAATGTCCCCCTACTTTTAGATTGTGAGCCATTTGGACAGGGACCCATTAGCCATTAATTGTTTCATTGTCTTTGTAAACCGCGTTGTGAACTTTTTAAAGTTGAAAAGCGGTATATAAATACTGTAGATAGATACAGTCATACCTTGAAAGATGATCATAATTCGTTCCGGAAGCATGTTTGTCTTACAAAACATTCTTTATACAACGCATTCTTTATTTTTGTCTTACAAGGAGTTCTTTATACAAAGCAGATTTTCCCATAGGAAATAATGGAAACTGACGTTTGGTTCCACATCCCAAAATATTCATTTAAAGTGTCTTACAGGACAATCCAGAGCAACTAATCTGTCCACATAAGAGCCCTTAGGTTGCCCTATCTAACACTAGGTTGGAGCAACTGCAAGATGCTCCAGCCCATTACTCTGGAAGAGGCTTAGGGCAGAGCAAGGCAAGATAGGGTGCCCTAAGAGAGGTGGACCTGCTCTGCCCTAACTGGGGCAGCCTAAGCAGCTCAGGAGAGGCAAGTTGAGGGCATGTTTAGCATTGCCTAGGGCAGAGCAGTTACTCTGTATCCAAAGCCTGTTTCCAAGGCAGAAATGCCCTCTTCCAGCCCTCAGAGTTATACCACCTCAGGAGCAGGTATAGTAATGAGTAGACCCATAGGGGTCCATGATAAGGCCCAAGTAAGAATGGCAGTGCTGACCAAAAATCTGAGTTCTTGGCCATCCTAGCTGCAACCCCTTCCTCTCAACCTCAGGATGTGGAACAAACTACGGCTGCCCACAAACCTCAGGATACAGCAGGCCACTCCAAGAAGCCCCTTGTATTCACTGTAGAATGTACTGGCATCTCATCAGGGACTCCTTATAAGGCAGGCACCCAGTGGCGTCACCAGACTGGTGCAGCTGGTGTGGGCTGCATTGGGTGATGCGCTCCGTATGGGGTGATGTGCTGGAGGAGTTTGACTGTCCTTTGGCAGGCCCCGAGCGTCAGCACCCCCATTCAGGCCTGCTCCAAGGCGGAGCAGCAGCCAGAAGCTGACACTTATCTGAGGAGCTGGCCTGAACGGCCATCTGAGGTGCACTGCGCAGAAACACACTGAGCATGCCGAACAGCTTCAGAGGAGACTTCCTTAGAGCAGAGAAAGTCCTCGCCTCTGCACAGCCATTCGGCCTCACTCAGGAGGCGGAGCGGCAGCCGAATGGCTTCAGAAAGAGTACTGCACAGGCACCAACTCTGACACCTGCACAGTCTCCCCCGAAGCCAAAAGGCTTCAGAAAAGTACTGCGCAGGTGTCAGAGATGGTGCCTGTGCAGTACTCTTTCTGAAGCCAGTTGGCTTCAGAAACAACTGCGCAGGCGCCAACTTTGGTGACTGCGCAGTCCAGGTAGGGGGGGCGCGCATCCCAGGGATGACACACAGACGTCCGCACCAGGTGATGTGCAGAGTCATGTCACCACTGTAGGCATCACAGCTGTTCCTTGTTCAGTGTGATCTGAGGGGTGTCTCCTCAGGAGCAAGTCTTCCCCTTGTGTCAATTACTTAGCATGCTCTGGAGCAGTTAGGGCAGCCCAGGCTTCCTGACTCTCTGGATTCAGTATAACTTTCTGCTTTGGATACAGAATAGTTAGGAGAGTGCAGTTAGGTCAGAGCAGGCTGAATTTGCTCTGGATTGTGTCCTTAGAAGGGACTATTTGTTTTACAAGGCAGAATTCCTTAAAAATTTTAGTTTGTCTTACAAAGCATTTGTCTTACAAGTTTTTTTGTCTTACAAGGTACCACTGTAGATAGATAGATAGCCAGAGGAAACCTATATATTGATCTACAGTATTTATATACCGCTTTTCAACTAAAAAGTTCACAAAGTGGTTTACAAAGAAAATGAAAAAATAATAGCTACTGGTAATTAATAGCTAATGGGCTATTAATGTCCCAAAAGTGCTCACACTCTAAAATGCAAAAAAGAAACCTCAAGGACTACACTCCACTGTAGGATGCGGTGTGAGCTGAGTGGTATGGCTGAGTTGGTGATAGTGGGGTGATTTGATAGGACTGAAGTGTTGACTTATTTGCTTGTTTTAATTATATATTTATTCTTTCTTTCCAAGTTTTAAAAAAATTGCAACACAATTCTCAATGTGAAATAAAATAATTAAATAGTATAAAAACAATAGTATAAAATTGTGCCTATGAATGCACTAAAAAAATTTAAAGGAAGCAATTTTTTAAAAAAATATGGGGGCAAAACAGCCCAGTCAACCCATCTCAATCTGTCTTATTTGGCCACATAAAGGTAAATTTGCTTGTGGAAACTATTTAGCAGTGGGGATTGTGCAACGGCTTAAAATATATTCTGTTCCTTAATAGATAACTATAGTATAAAATGGTCACATATAATGAATATTTACAATAAAGACAAAAGTTCGGGTGCAACATCGTTAGGCCGGATCTGCAGATACCAGGGATCTACTGTAATTTTGAGATAGGCCTTGGTCTGTGGAGATCTTGCAGAGATAATCTTGTGGAGATATTCAGTTCTACTTCTGAGGAACTAAACATCACCAATGTTGCATGACCACATGAATTTCCTACCAAAGGTGATTTGAAGTCGGTGGAACAGACTGAAAGCCCTCTGTGGGGATTGGAGAAGGAACCCTCTCAACTGCCAGGAAAAAACAAACTCATGGGTGAAAGTCACCACGTGGAATTGTAATCCAACAGCAATCAAAACCATGTGAAAACAAAAAAACCCATGCGATAAAAGTATGTTCTGGCTCTTCCATGAGTTTATTGTTCTTGCTATCCTGATGCATCATAGGGATGAACTCATATGTATAAGTGCCATTTGGGGGCTGGGGTGGGTTGTTGGATTCCGAAGTGCCTGACAACTTTTGGTTTCGGGTGGAATATTTTCTTCTTGAAAAAGCAATGGGAAAACGTGTCAGATATTTCCTGTTAATCTGGTTAGGCACGCAGCTGCTTTAAATGCCTAGCTAAAAGGGGAGCCTAGCTAATCAGGCTGCTTTTCTCACCCCTGTTGCAGATTGTTCTGACTGCAATAGTTATATTATCTATACTGATCTACAACTCTCTATAATCCCTATTAAATAACTACTTGGTGTTTGCCTGTAATCATTAAAGCTTTAAAATCCTAATATTTGTTTCTCATCATATTCCGCAAGCAATTACAGGCTTCAGTTTCATCAATACTTCAGAAAAAGTATTAAGCCATTTTAATCTCTGCCCCTCTGTTGCAAGAAAGTGGTAGCTGCACCGCTCGAAGGATTAACTGGTTGGGGCTTTAAACTGGCCACTCTTGAAGTGGGTGTCCCCAGTGAAGTTTCAGTCAAGCATGAACTTAAGAAGCCAAATTGGTAGGGAGCATCAAGTCAGCGCTCCTATGCTGCATGCTCCTCTGATTTTTAGTGGAAGGCCCTTGAATCAGAAAGGCTTGAACTCTGGCCTTGACCTCAGCAATCTTGAGTCAGCAACAGTAATTTGTTAAGGGTTATTGTGCATGCAGAATTCAATCTGTTGAGCATTAGTCTCTAAAGCAAACAGCTAGTAGTTTTCAAATGGATCTTGTAGCTCTTTTATGTGCTTTCTACCCATTTATTTGTACCAATTCCTTTCTTTATCTTGAAAATTTCTATGAAAAAGAACACTTAAAATATTTTACCTTCTTTATTTTTGCATTTTTAGATGTTGACCTGTGCTAATTTTAAGTTCTTGTGTGCACTTAACTTAGTGCATTGCTTAGTGCTCAATGAATCTCAGTAGACCAGTAGTTCTCAAACTTTTAGCAACAAGACCCACTTTTTAGAATTTAAATGTGTCAGAAGGACCCACCAGAAGTGATATCATGATTGAAAATGGCATCATCTGGCAAGAATTTTTTTTATAATTCTATTTGGCTTACCCACTATTACCCAGAAATAAGTCCCATTTAAGGCGCAATCCAGACTAACTACGGGGAGTCCTTGCTCCCATGTAAGAACAAATTACTCTGGATTGCAATATGAATTTCCCATAGGTTTTCACTAGTTGGTGCCGTAACTACTTTGACATAAGTGACTCTTGCATGCTCCTGTAGTTACTCTGGATTGTAGGGTTATTCTCATTGTGAAAAGCATATGTATAGTAAAAGTATACTTTTAAAAGTATAGATCTGTAACATTTCCCTAAATGCAGACACATACCAGGGTAGCATCAAGTCTAATATATTAAAAATAAAATATTGAAACAAATGGGGACACACCTGAAATTGGTTCATGACCCACCTAGTGGGTCACAACCCATAGTTTGAGAAAGACTGCAAAAAATTCCTTTACAATTTTAAAAAGTACAGAAAGCTGTACTGTATACAGAATTAAATAATATAAGTCAGGAGTGTCCAAATGTTATGGCAGGAGGGCCACATCATCTGTCTGGCACTGTGTTGGGGCCCAGAAAAATGATTTACATTTTGAATTCAAACAAATATACACACATTTAAATATAAGAGTGTATTAGATACCTTATGAGCTTGTCCATGGTATAGAAGAAGGGATCTTGCCATGGGCTGTATTGAAGCTTGCTGTGAGCCACATCTGGCTCCTGAGCTGGAGTTTGGACACCCCTGATATAATTTAATGGTCATCTACCCCAAAAGGGCTCACAAACTATAAAGGTGGAGAACACCAGCAAGTAGAAAAAAAAAACACTGTGTTGGAGTGATGTTAAAATATAAGAGAAGCTTCAAAAATGCCTCTTGACTTATTTCAGGTGTATGTTAGATATTTTGTATCTTTGTATACTGTAACATATATAATATAAACAAATATAAACATTGTATATTTATTTATTTATTATTTGATTTGATTTGTACTCCTTTCTCCCCGAAGGGCACACCAGGAGGCTAACAATCATACCTAAAATACAATTAAAACAAACACGATTTAAACAATAAAATTACAATTAAATTATCCATATTAAAAAATAAAGTAAAATAAAATAGGATGCAGTCAGCCAGAAAATAGTGTCTGATCTAAAAGACAACCATTATGGGGTCTCAAAGGCTTTCTTAAATAAAGCAGTCTTTAGGTCCCGCCTGAAGGTTAAAAGAGAGGAGGCTGATCTTAATTCAAAGGAGAGGGAGAGGGAGTATGCAGGTGCCACAACAAAGAAGGCCCTGTTTCTGGCGGCCATTCCTCAAACCTCTCTCCACAGCAGCACAACCAACTGGGCCCCCTCAGATGACCTCAGAGAACGTACAGAAGGAGGCTGTCTCTCAAGTATGTTTGTCCCAGGCCATTTAGGGCTTTAAAGGGTATAACTACCTCCTTGAATTTGGCTTGGAACCAAACTGGCAGGCAGTGCAGCCGCCGGAGTAGCAGAGTCAAACTGCTGAGCTCCAGCAACTACATGAGCAGCCACATTCTGTACTTGCTGTAACTTCTGAACCATTTTCAAGGACAGCTTCACATGGAGCACATTACAACTATCTGTTCTTGATGTCACCAAGGCATGGGCCACCATGGCCAAATCAGATTGAGACAGGTATGGCTGCAGCAGCCAAATCTGAGCAAAGGTGCTCCTGACAACAGCTGACGCTTGGGCCTCCAGTAGCATCTGTGAATCCAGGATCACCCCCCAAGCTGCAAACTTGCAACCCCATTCAGAACAAGGTGACAGTCCAATACCTGCATCAAAGATTTCTGAACCAGGAGGATCTCGGTCTTGTCAGGATTTAAACTCAGTTTGTTTGCCCTCA
Source organism: Cryptoblepharus egeriae (assembly GCA_030015325.1). Taxonomy (NCBI): domain Eukaryota; kingdom Metazoa; phylum Chordata; class Lepidosauria; order Squamata; family Scincidae; genus Cryptoblepharus; species Cryptoblepharus egeriae. The sequence continues at coordinate 28,473,960 of JAREYC010000002.1, read as the reverse complement.
TCTAGATCTCTAAAGCCTGAAGGCAACACTCCAAGACAGAGACAGCCCTCTTAGATGGAATGGAGAGATAGACCTGAGTGTCATCTGCATACTGTTGACACCCAACTCCAAATCACTGGATGACCTCCCCCAGTGGTTTCACATAGATGTTAAACAGCATAGGGGACAGTATGGAGCTCTTTGGCACCCCACACTTCAAGGGCCAGGCAACCTAATAGGAGTCCCCCAGTACCACCATCTGGTACCTGTTAGCCAAGAAGGAGCAGAACCACTGTGCCCCAGATCCCCAAGTCAGTCAAGGACACTATGGTCAATGGTGTCAAAAGCCGCTGAGAGGTCCAAGAGGACTAGTAAAGATGCACTATATGTCATTTGTCTCCCATGTTGTTGAACAAGACACATTTTGTATTCATGTTTTCTGTTGCTTAAACAGAAACCATTCTAGATGAATTTTGAAAATATGAAATATGAATTTTGAAAATATGAAATATGAAAGTATTTTGAAAATATGAGTCCAGATGATGTAGTTACATTTCATGGAAATTTAGCTGGTGAACAAGAGGATTATCCCACCCACCTTTGCTGATGAGTTGAAGGAAAACTCTTCCTCTCTTGTATTGAATGTCAAAAGAGAGAACGCAAGGAAGTATAGAGGTTAATGTTTTGCTCTTTAGAGGTATGAAGTGGCGTTCCTGGAGAAGGGATTTTCAGGAACAGCAACTTTTGTGTGAAGCACCTCTCCCATGCCTCCAGAGCCACTCATGTTTGGGGAAAGGCCTCTTTCAACCTCTTTCAATCTCTTTCAAAGTCACAACTGGTTCTGATATCAAGGAAGAGGAGTGCTTTACACAGGGATTGCTTGTCCTGAAAAAAAACACAAATTAGTGTTTTGCCTCCTCTCCAAAAGATGAAGGTGTCTATCCCTACAATCCAGAGTGACTACGGGAGCATGTAAGAGACATTTACATCGACATAGTTATGGCACCACCTAGTGAAAACCTATGGGTAATTCATATTGCAATCCAAAGTAAATTGTTCTTACGTCAGAGCAAAAACTCCCCGTAGTTTCTCTGGATTGTAGGGTATGTGTCTTTCCCCTATACACAGGAGTGCAAAATTGGAGCCAATATTTATTATATTTTATTTTTGCAAAAGCCAGGTTAAGGAGAGATACAGTTGGAAAATATGTGGATCTTTTGAATGTTTTCTCCTAATCATTTAGCTTGTTGGTTTAGTGTTTTCTGTGGGAACCTACTGTGTCAATGAACTAAATGGGAAGTTGACAATATGGTTATGAGTACGTTATGCTTCTCTTGGAAGTAATTGACAAATTAAAGTAACACATAATCAAGGCCAGATGGCATTCACCTGAGAGTTTTAAAGAACTCAGATGGTAATATTTTAATTAAAATATGTAACATAGCACTAACATGAACCTTCTTACTGTGCAATTATTAAGACTTGCAAGTTCAAGTACAAGATGGGAAAGTAGCCAGTCTTTAGTTGCTATTTATAAGGGATCTGGAGGGAGACATGAAATGAAAGACATGTCAGTCTAAATTCTGTTAATTCAGTTAGATTGATGGAAAACATTAAAGCTAGAATTGTTAAATATATAAGACCGAGAAGGATCTTAATAATATTACCTCAGTGTTTTATTAGAAATCTTTCAGAGCAATGTTTCTCCATCTGGGTCAGGACACACCACGTGGGTCAAAAGCCAATTGCAGGTGGCTCACTATTCATTTTAGATGTGTATTTTCTTTTTAATAGACATGTATAAATAGGTATATTTTAAATAGGTGTAAAATATATACCTATTTTAATAGAAGAGATATATAATTGTGTGTTATAGATTTGTACTTCTATTATGTACAGTCTACTCTGAATACATTTTTTTAAAAATCTGCAAATACTTGGCAGGGTTTGAAGAAATGTTCTTTACTGTAAATATATTTTAAAACTTATACTTATTGCATACTTTTAATTTACTTAGAGCACAATCCTAACCATTTCCACTCAAAAGTAAGACCCATTACACTCAGTGGTTCTTACTCCCTGGAAAGTGTCATTAGGATTGTAGCCTTAGGCTATACTTTCCTGGGAGTAAGACATACTGAACACAGTGGGGCTTACTTTTGAGTAAACATGGTTGGGATTGTGCTCTTAAGTATTTAATTTATATGATTTTGTTATATGGGGATGTTAAAATGTTCCTGCTTAATGATGTTACTTCTGACAATTACATCACTTCTGGTGGGTACTGAGAACTTGTCAGTCAAAAAAGTGGGTCCTCTGCTAAAAGTTTTGAGAACCTCTGCTCAGAGTATCCAGTGTATCCTCTGTATAATAGGGATATCTGAATATATCATGTAATGTAAAATTTTTGGGGAAAGTATAAGTGAATCACCCTATTAATGTTTTGTACTGCAGTATGAGTCAGCTTTATGTATCTGTTATTGCGTTTAGTAGCCAGAGTCAGCTGAAATAGATGGAGCAACTCATGTTTCCATTCATGGATTCATTCAGTGTGTGGAGGGGATTGTGATAACTGCTCTCACCCTTGTTCTCTGTGACTAAAATTGATGGTTTTCAATCTTCTGGAGCCCTCTGAAGACCTTCCAGTCACTCCTACATCTCTTGTCATATCTAGAGGGTCTGAAGTGCCAAGAACTATGGGTTTGATTATCTGAGAATTTCATCATCTTTGGGGTTCTAGGCATGACTGTACATGAGAGGACTCTACCTGCTATTTATTTTGGATGATTTGAGGAGCTTCCCTGAACTAGGTCAAACAAGCAAAAAGTTGTATAGTGCCCTTGCTTGTTAACACCTGGAAGATTCCTTGTGCTCTTTTTCCTGGAGTAACTTTGCACATTTCCCAGAGCCTGAGATGATCAGCCATTTGGACTATTCTTCTTGTTTGCAGATATCGATTGAGAATTATCCACAATATGGATGGAGTGGATAAATAGTGCTCTTTTTTCTTTCACATAAAACCAGAACTAGGGGTAAAAGTTAAAGGTGTCCCCTCCAGATTATACTGCATGTCATGACATAGAGTGCAGTGGCCATCCCTATTTCTAAATCTTTAGAGCCAGCATTGTCCAAAGACACTTCCGTGGTCAGGGGGCCGCATGCCTGCCAAAGGCACATGGAATGCTATCTACCTTCTCACTGAAGTGGTACCTATTTATCTACTCGCATTTCCACGCTTTCAAACTGCTCCACTGGCAGGAGCTGGGCTAAGGACGGGAGCTCACCCCATCTTGTAGGACCCTGGTCTAGAACCCTGGCCTGCTGGTTAATGGGCACAGTGTCTTAACCACTAGCACAACCACAGCCCTTGGAACTAGGGGATATTGAATGTTGGGAGAGTTAGGACAGACAGAAGAAAATATTTCTTTACTCAGTGTATATCTAGTCTGTGGAATTCCTTGCCACAAGATATGGTGATGTCACAAGGACCTTTGGCCTGATCCAGCAGAGGCTCTTCTTATGTTAGGTCTAGAATGAACACAGCAGCACAAAAGATAACTGATGGTGTTTTTCAGTAATGAAAGTGAAACCTAAACTAGAGAGCACTTTCAACTCCATTGAAGACAAAAATATTTTGGTTGTAAATGTCTTAAAATTTGCTTTATCAGTTGAGAATGCTGTGGCTGAAGATTCCTATTTATAAATCTGTATTAATTAAATTGGAGGAAGGCAATAAAAAACAATTCCTTTAAAAAGAAAGACCAGTTTAGTGGGTCTTACTCTTAGAAACTTCTCATTTAGGATTAACTGATCTTACATCAAAGCAACTAGTGTGGATCAAGGTCTCTTTCATTTTTTAATAAAAAGATTTTCTGCCTGTAAAGGGGCACACCTGACTTTGTTTGCATCCATAGCAAGTGGTCTGTAATAAATGGCCCAATGGAAGTTTTAAGCCTACTTTCAAGGGTCATTGACTTTTCTGACTGGAGCTTGATCTGTTCATCTGGCTAATTTGCTAATCAGACAAATTCTACCCTGATTAACTCATGAATGCTGTTGCAGCATTATTTTACATTTTAGGGAGAGAATTAAGAATTAAGGTTTACATACTATAATTAACATTAAGGTTTCTTGAACATAATTTGCATGTAGCAAACATTGGTGTCCTCCAATACAGTGGTGTTACGTTCTCTACATTTCCTTTAAAACCATTCATTAATAATTTGTTTTCTGTCAATTCATTAAACCTAGTTCTGAGTTCAGTTTACTTACAGTGCAATCCAAAACCTCACTGAGTACAGTCCTAACATGCCAGAGAGAATGGCCTAGCTACTGTGTGGCAGCCTAAAGGAGACCGTATCCAGAGAGCTAGGAAGCCTATATGCTGGCCTAAACTGCTGCTGAGGACCAAGTGGCCTAAGGTGTCCTAAGTCTGAGGAGCTAGAAGGGGACATGTCTGCCCTGGAAACAGGATATGGCCTAACTGCCCCATTCTAGGCATGCCCAACATCCTCCTGACACTGGGCTAGCACTGCTGGGCCGGCGCAGGTCCATTTGTCGCTGTGTTGGCACAATGTCCCCTTGGACTTGCACCGGTGCAGGTCCTTTTCTGGTACAGCTAGGTTGATCTATCTGGCATTGCCCCAGCACAGTGCCAAATAGGCTGGTGCGAGCGCACTTCAGGATTGCAGCCTAAGTGTGCATAGGATAGCTTCAGTGTATGTTGTGATTATTAAATCAGCTTGGGCATTTTTGCATAAAAAACTAAATACCAGCTTTTCAGGTGTAATAGGCATATTAACAGAAGAATACAAATTTATCATGTAATAGAACTATGTGAAGAGATTTGGTATCGAAAAGGAAAATTAGTTGGAAATGTATTATCAGCAAATGCTATTTGGGTCTTGAAACAGTATATAGGTTCTAATTTCAGGTTGAATTTGAGATGGATAACCTCAGTTCTTGCTTCTCAGACACTACATTCCTGTTGTTCAAAGCAGTGACTTGGAAAACTAGAGGCCATTCCCCCATTTTCATCATATATATACTATAAATAATTTGCCAAAATTAATTGAGCAATCTGTGGATAGTTCTAACAAGAATAGTCTCCACCATCATGTTTTGGAAACACTATTTAAAAGTGAGTTTGAATACCATGTTTTTAGGAAATTCTGATTATTGTCATTTATGGTCATGTAAACTATGGTGGGGGAAGGAATCTGAATAGGGAAGAATGAAAGAAGGGGCAGGATAGAAAAGTACATGTGAGCCTCAACATACCCAGTCTTTCAAATCATGCTGTGGGAACATGTTTGAGTGAGCCAATATGTATCTTTGGTATTTAGTTCAAAAAAATAACTATATTTGGACTGGAAAGTAATTTTGGAAAACTATTTATGATTCCTGTCCAGACTTGGCTTCTAGAAGAAAACAGCTTGACAAAGCATCAACTACAAACAGGATGTCCAAGCTTTCTTTTTGGGGTTTTTTTCAGATGGCAGGTATATGTTTAAGACTGTCCTAAAAAAAAAAATAAAGTGCTATTTTGGAAAGTCTCTTGGAAAGACACTTGACCTCTGCTCAGAAGCATCTGGTTTCCAACTTAGTTTGCACCCCTCTGGGTGTAATCCACCAGGCCATATTTATTTCAGTTGAGGTAGCATGGAGCAGCAGTTGGTAGACTACCTTTTTATGCATCTGTGCTACATTATGGATAGTACGACTTTGTCAATAGCCAATCACTCACCTGCTCACCTCTGGCAAGGAAGCCTCACCACCAGCCAGGAAAGTGTTTATAAATTGGAAGAGCTAGTTCTTTCCCCCACCCACTCCAGGATACGAATGTGCCACAAATATTGAATATAGATTAAAGTGACGAGGTGAGCTGGAATATTATTGTTGGCTAGTCACTTAAGTGGACTTCTTGAAAGACTTGAATAATAAGTCCAAGAAACAGTTCAATTGAATAAGATAGGGTTATGAAGATGGTATGGGTAACCAACAAAACCTGTGGAACAGAGTTTATGTCATGCTGCAGAATGCTGAGTCAGGGTTGTTTTGTTCATGAAACAATTTCATTAGATTTAATGACATTTCTTATCATTAAAGAACTAGAGCAGTGATTCCCAAACTGTGGGTTGGAACCCACTTGTAGGTCGCCAAAGGATAACAGAAAGATCAAATAATTGACAAGTTAAGTACATTAAACTTTTTAAGGTTATTAAGGATAGTAATAGCAGTCTTTACTAATTACTCTGCTAAGAGTTCAGCTTTGGCAGCTCACAAGCATGTGTGAATATAGGGAGAAACAATGTTTAAGAGTCTTTTTCTGGTTATTATCTATATTTTTTTTAAAAAAAAAGAAAATTCTGTCTCTTTTTTGGTTTGTTTGAACAGGCTCTGTGTATGTATCTTGCCTGCCACCTACTGGTGTGTTTAATAACTGTGAGAGGGTGGTGAATCCACTGAAGGCAAGTGTACCAAGGCACAGAAAAGAACTCTGGAAGCTTTTTCCAAACAAAATGGCAATCATGTGGTATTTCTTGATTTTTATGGATTATGCTGGTAAAGGTAAAGGTGAGGTAAAGGTCCCTAACTGGTTGCCCTGCCAGCCATGCCTGGCTACAGGTTTCCTTGCTGCCTACATAGGAACCAGAAACAGCTGTTTGGTGCAGTGCTCATTCTTGATTCAAACCTGAGAACCCCTGCTATCTATCTATCTATCTATCTATCTAGCTAGCTAGCTAGCTAGCTAGCTAGCTAGCTAGCTATCTATCTATCTATCTATCTATCTATCTACAGTATTTATATACCGCTTTTCAACTGGAAAGTTCACAAAGCGGTTTACAAGAAAATGAAAAAATTAATAGCTAATTAATAGCTAATAGGATGTCTAAAGACATCTCCATAGTCATGAGGCCAGCATGATGGCACGGCACACTGTTTACCTTCCCACCAAGGTGGTACCTATTTATCTTGTATTTGCATGTTTTCAAACTTCCAGGTTGGCAGGAGTTGGGCTAAGGACAGGTGCTCACTTTGAACACAATCCTAACCATGTCTACTCAAAAGTAAGCCCCATTGTATTCAATGGGTCTTACTCCCAGGAATGTCTCTTTAGGATTGTAGCCTTTGTCTTGCAGCACCTGGGTTTTGAATCCCAGTCTCTCTGATGAAAGGATCGGCGTCTTAACCAGCTAACCCTACAATCCAGAGTAACTACGGGAGCACGTAAGAGACATTACGTGCACCCGTAGTTACTGCACTACCTAGTGAAAACCTATGGGAAATTCATATTGCAATCCAGAGTAAATTGTTCTTACACTGGAGCAAGGACTCCCCGTAGTAACTCTGGATTGCGCCCTTAGTCACTGCATGCCCTTATATTAGTTATAAGGAACTTATTATGTTATAATTGATATAATTGATTATATTGGGGTTAGGAACCTTTCCCAAATCAGAGGTCTTCAAAACGTTCCCTTTCAGTACTTTCTTTTCACTTCTTAAGGCTTATGATTGAAACCTGTATGTCATTGTGCTTTCAACACATGAAATGAAAGCAGACCATCTGATATGTGTGAGTCTCTATAATAGTTGCATAGAACTTCCAAAATTAGAGCTGATCGTACAATCAGGAATAATTCCACACTTCTTTACAATTAAAAGGTAGTAAGACTTGGGGGAAATATCCAAAATAATCTGGAGGGACACATGTGTTCATGATGACATGAAATACTGCAGGTTTACTGAAAGGATATAATTTCAGTGATTGATATGTTTTAATGGATGCCAGCATCTGTATCAAATACTATCAGTTGATGTGGAAATCCTGCACCTCAATGAGCACTTCAAGAGCGCAAGGCCATGAAATGAACTTGTTCCCACAATTGCATGCACCATTGCATTGATCTCACCATTGCATTGAACAAAAGGGATCAATGTTTCCATCCCATATGATTTTTGTGTTTATTTCTCCATGTTTTCTTTTCAATAGAAGAAACTGGTAATGTTTGCAGTGTGGGAATTGCCTCCAAGAGTACTGATAAAGGGAAAAACCTATTACCAGATTTTTTTAAAAAATGGTGCCAGTTCAGGGGTATGGAACATTAGAAGCAACTCTTTTGCTTAGAATTAAATGAAGTTTACAGATTAACTCAGCTCAGAACAGTATGAGGCAGGGGGTGACTGCGTGATTGTTTATCATTACCCTTAAAGGCAACATTTTATGATTCAGAACACACTCCTTCCTTTAGTTGCAATCCACCCGTTTCTGCCACTGCCTGGTTTACATTCATTTCTGCTGGCATTTTTCAGGTCCTTGTTTGGATGAATGGAGGGTTGTGAGCAGAGAACCATAAGATCATCCAGTTAGAAAAGTTCAAAGAGGGGAGAATGTGCCACAGAGCCACGATGGAAACACACAAGCTGAAAATGAAGCATTGAATCTGCTTTCAGTGGGAACTATCCGGTGTTCCTTTTCCAGGTTTCCCATGTTCAAAGTATTGAGGAGAAATGTTGCCCTTACATTATGCGCAGTGCACACTGCATCCATTTGAGCCCCTCCACTTTAGTGTTTATGAAAACAGTGAAAGAACTCGAATTCTATCTGGTCTGTTCCAAAACGCATACAGTGTGCTCACAGTGGCCATGCTTTACCACAGGAGCCCAGGTGTTTCCTGTCTCAGATTTGGAGTGGCTGTTCAGCTTACAGTGGGTTTACTGAGACATGCATTTTATATATGTTGAATAAGCAGTAAAGAAATCTTTGACTTTGCGTTTGCCTCAGCAAAAGGCAAATGGATAAAATTAGTGAATGAAGCCAAATCATATAACAGAAGCAATGTGCAGCTAATAGACACTTTTGAACAAGTAGCTGCATTGTGTGCTTTAGCATCACCAACTCGGCTTTCTAGGGAATTACACACAAAGCTTTTAAAAAGCATACATCAGCTGTGAATATTCTGGCTCATCCAAGGCTATGCTTCTGGTCACTTAGTGTGCTGATCAGCTAACATGTTGAATTTTTAAAGCAGGCCTCCGTCAGTCTTGAAAGACTATGGTATCATGCTCGGCGCTGCATACACTGCATGCGAAGCACAAAAGCCTGGGTTAGATTGTTAGTGTCAGACAAAAATGTTTAAAGTGTACAGATGTTTGCTTCTTCAAATACCACCAGTTTAATAAAAGCTGTTGTATGGGTGGGTCCATGGTATTCCGAATTCTTCAGTCATTAGTTATTCTTTACATTAGTTTTGCTGTTGTTTTAACTATCAGTTTAGTGAAAAGTAGAAGCAAGGTGAATTTTTGCAAGCTTTAATCATGTGTTTATGAGTATAATGAGTGTATTTGTTTGTGAGTTCAAATTCAAAGAAAAATAGTTATTCCCAGATAATTCATTTGTAATACATCTGTTTATGTGGTATGACAGCATTTTTAAATCAATGTTAAAATATTTTATTTCCCTGAATGTTAGGGAATATTAGGAGTGTTTCCCTAATGTTAAAGACAATAGGGAATAATTGCTTTGCTCATAGAAAATCAGAATACACCCTAAAGGGTCTATAGTCACCCTTTAGACTATACATGAAAGTTGTACCTGGATGACAGGCTTTGGACATGCTGGTGAGCTGTAGCAAAAAGATCACATCTGTGATAATTTCTCATGACAATGCACACAAGAATGTATACTAACCCCCAAATCCAAAGTAACTATGGGAGCATGTAAGAGACATTATGTGCACCTGTAGTTACTGCACCTCCTAGTGAAAACCTGTGGGAAATTCATATTGCAATCCAGAGTAAATTTTTTTTACACCAGAGCAAGGACTCTCCATAGTTACTCTGGATTTCTTTTCTCACATAGCATGATGAAAGGCTGTGATCTGTTAACAATAACAATTTCCATCCATGTAGCATCCAACAAAGTATCTGTAACCAAATTCTGAGAGATCTCAGCTTGCACAAGGATTACTTCCTCTGAGAACTGTCAAAGAGTTAGTACCAGTAGTGTGCTGGGAGGAGGAGAACCAGGATGTATTTAATCTTTTGAAGGGTGAAGTAGCAAGGCTGTGTGAGACAATAATGGGGGACAAGAGATTTTATGAAGTGAAGATTGCTGTAGTAAATGACACACACTTAAATCTGTATATGATTCTGCATAGGCATTCCAAACCATGGTTGCACAGTTTGTGCTAGCCAAAAACCATTTCATACTATGACTTCACTGTTAACATCAATTCATTATTTTTCCAAAAGTGTTCAGTTGATTTTCAATATATTTAATTAGACTGTAAGCTGCTAGGTACAGTAGGTACTTTTAAAAAACATTTGTGAAGTGTTTTCTAATAGATACTGAATAGTAACTCTGGATTGAATCTTACATTCTTGTTTGATGGAGAAAGTTGTTCCATCCACCAGAGAGCTGTATCCATGTAATGGATCCTCCCATGAGCAAAAGGGGATCCTCCTTGACTGCAACCCTTCTTTTGTAAAATCAAATCAAAGTCCCCCCATTCATAGAGTACAGGGTAAGGATCCAAATGATTTATTTCTTTAAAGCTATTTTTTTGAAGTTCAGTTGGCAGTCTGGACTCCCAAACATCTGGAGATTGAAACTTCTCCAGAGAATATAAAATATGCAACTCATACTGTTGTTTGTTTTCAGGTTTGCATCAAAACTGAAAGCAGATTCAAACCATGTCCATTTTACTTTACCTATATCTGTACAATTTTAAATTCATCATTAGGAAGCCATCTAGTGGGCACACGTTTCATGACTTAGGCACAAATTCACAAATTCCATCCATTGGGAGGATGTTTTATTGAGCCTCTGAACTATATATATTTAAGGGAAAATTAGCTTGGGCAAGGTGTGAGTCAGTGCAAAGAAGTTGTATACAGAAATGGTCCCTTCTCACTGTCATCTCATAAGTGAAAAATCATCTGGGAAGGATGATTTGGGGGCTGAAAAAGTACAGGGATGAAAGTTAATCAGCCATGTTTCACCCATGCTTCAGATTTACAACCTGTCTTGATAATTTTTCCTGTTTTTTTAGGAAGCTGAATCCAACATACCCTGTATCAAACATTTAGCCTTAACTTGGTGTGCTTTTAATTAAACCATTTCAAATCAGAAACCCGCACATTCTAGTTACTTGGTTGTACCCCAAAAAACATTTCTGTTAGTATGATCTCCTTGATGAAGAAAAGGAACATTCCACTTTTCACTTACATAAGAACTTCTTACTTTTAAGGGAACTTTTCTTCTTTAATATACTTCTTAAAGGGGAACTTTTCACTTACATAAGGACTTCTTAAAAAAGCAGGCCTCCTTCAGTCTTGAAAGATTATGGTATCATGCTTGGCGCTGCATACGCTGCATGCAAAGCACGGGTTAGATTGTTATGGAGGATAGGCTGTTACCAAAGCTGCAAATCCCCCCTCTCCACACCACTGAATTAGTCCAATGGAAAGGCAGAGCCGATACGATTGGATCCAACTGGTGTCGCAGAGCTAGGCTAAGGACAGGAGCTCACCCTGTCTTGTGGGGCCGACCCGGGTCTCGAACCCTGGCCTGCTGGTTAACAGGCATAGTGTCTTAGCCATATGCGCCACCCACAGCCACTTCTTACACAAACACAAAACTGCTTCCATTCAGAGAGGGAGCTTTTGTTTCCACAGGGAACCCCGATGCTGGAAGTATTATTTGGGATGCTACCCTCTGTCAATAACAAAAAAGCACCACATTCTCATTGGTAGCCAGGTCCTGTTCAAACCTACAGCTGTTGGAATGAGTGTTCTGGTGGCACTGTGTGCTTTCTGACTCTTGCAAAAAGTGACAAACTGGAGTGTGTAGTTGACCATTGGTTCTGTACCCCACCAACCTTCTGATAGCCGGGTAGCAGTGTTGGGCTCCAGCAGGTTCGCACCTACTCTGTAGAACCGGTTGTTAACGAGAGATAGGACATATAAAGTTTAAAAATAGCCATTTAAAAGTGGCTGCCAGATGGGCAGAGAAATGGTTGTTAATTTCTTTGAAACTCATCACTGCCTGGAAGCTAGGTACCTTGGAAAGCGGGAGGGAGTAGGTCAGGGTGGTGCTGGATCAAGGATGAAGAAGAGTTCGGACTAAGAAGGGGGTTGGTTTTGCAGCAGTGATTTCTAAATCCAAACCCACTTCCCAGGTTTGGTGCAGACTTGTGCCAGTGATATTACTGGAATAGTTCTGAGTAGACCAGCCAGACTGGCAAGGATCAATCCATGGCAATAGAACAAATGTTCCTTTGGTGCTAAGTAGCAGCATCCCCAGCCATTATACGATAGAATTGGGATGCTCACTGGATTGTTGTAGTTGTGGATGAAAATAGCATTGTCATAAAGTACCATAACAAAGCCAGTTGAATTGTTCCAATTTTGCCTTAATCCTCCAAAATGTAGTGTTGTGAAAAATCTAACTTATCAGAGCTTAAAGTCAATGTGTGGATTTTTAAAAAATTGGGGGATACTCAAGATTGGAGATACAGATTGTATCTGTATTCTTTTGTTTATTGTACACTACAGGTCAAGCTTACCTATCCATAGATTTCCCACCTGTGGATTTGATCACTGCAGGTCCTCTGAAACCTTGTTGAGCCACACTTGGCTCAACCTGAAACCTCTAAAGGTGTCACTGGAGCACATGACCTCTGCCTCCTAGGAGCAAAAAATGTATGCATTTAAAAAGCATTCTTACATAAAATCATGTTCTCTAGCCCTCCTAATGGCTTCCCTGGACCTCCTAATGCTTTTTAAATGTATCAAAATGTCACTTCCAGTTTTCATCAGAAAACCAGCTTGACTTTTTTTGGTTCTAGGAGGCATTCTGAGGTCTGCAGAAGCTGGAGGCAGACATGCATGGCCTCTGTGGTCTTCAGAAAGCTCTCCATGAGCAACCAGAGTGGAATTTCCACAATTTCCACAATTTTTGGTATCTTGGGGGGGGGGGGGGGTCGAGAATGGATCCCATGCAGATAACAAGGCCCCATCTGTATTCCTTTCCCTTTTTTGTCTTTCAGAGGTGTGCCAATTTTTTGGCAGGAGGGCCACTTCATCTCCATGACACTTTGTTGAGGGCCAGAAAAAAAGAATTAAATTACACTTCAATTTGAAGAAATTTACATAAATGAATGTAATAGAAAAAATCAGTTCATAAACACTTCCCCACAGAGAGGGGCGGGGAGAGGTTCATGGTGCATCTCCCCAGTCCTCAGAACACCTTCCAGAGGTAAAGCAAGCAGAGCTCCTCCATCCATGGGCCAGATGGAAGGGAGTTGGCAAAGACTGGATCAGTGCAGACCAGAGTTTTGGCACCCTTGCTGTAGAAGACCAACATAGAACTGTGTTCATATAATCACACAACAACACTCTTAATGAGTAACACATTGCAGTTTCCAAGGCTTGTCTGAGAATATCTTGTAAATAAGATATATTTGCCCTTAGATCAAGACACCCCTTTTTTGAATAATGTCATTAAATATTGTGTTATGTGTATATGTAATTACTTGCCAAATATTAAATGCTATGGTTCTTACACACATGACCTGTGTTAATATAATTTTATGCTCAATTAAATAAACTTTTATGCCACTTTAAAAACATTTGCTTAGTTTCCTCTAGTGTTTGCAGTGAGCCAAAAAACATTACAGCATTGGTCTAAAATGCCAGAAGATTTAGAAAAGAGCCAGTACACATTAAGATGAGTTCATAAGTTGCTAAGTGGGCCTTATTAGGCAGAAGTTTTTTTACTGAAATAATTGGTGGTTAATAAGACATATTTTAAACACATTGTTAAGTTGCATGCTAAATGTGTTGTAATGAATGCAGTAAAGTGGGGAAGATAAAATAGTTGAGGTTTGTTCTCTGTATGTTGTTACAGAAACAAAACCCTTTCTGGACCATAAAAAAATCTTCCTGTCTGCTGACTAAACCAACTGGAGTATTTGCACAGGTGGTTTTCTTAGCAGACAGGTCAGAGCAAATCTATTCTTCCTCAATGCTTTCATTATGTATTCCCCTAACAATATGTTTCATTCCAGTGCCATTGTAATTAATAGGCCATTATCAACTAATTAAATTACTCTTATATTTTATATGAGTTCATATGTTACACAGAATTGACTTGCCAAATCTCTTTTCCTGGGTCTGTTCAGCTTCATCAGAGTTTTAATTGATAGTGAGGTATAGTGTTGTACGTGAGTTAACTCCTTGAAATTTAGTAGAAATAGAATTTAGTAGAAATAGAAATTTCTGCAGGATATAAAGTCTGTAGAGTTAATGTGAAATTCATGGACAGACAATCCCTACAATCCAGAGTAACTACGGGAGCACGTTAGAGACATTTACGTCAACGTAGTTATAGCACCACCTAGTGAAAAACTATGGGAAATTCATATTGCAACCCAGAGTAAATTGTTCTTACGTTGGAGCAAGGATTCCCCGTAGTTACTCTGGATTGTGCCCAATGTCACACTGGAATTATTTCACATTTTAGGAATTTTATTTTCACATTTTATTAAAAATAAACAAATTACAATCATAATAAGTAAATACATTATGGTTACAATGCAGAGTAACTACAGTACCTTTCACATCAATGTAGTTACAGTGCCATCTTTGGGAAACTTCTGGGTAATGCATAGAGCAATCCAGAGTAAGTGCCTCTTACATCTTCTCATAGTTACTCTGGCTTGTAGGGTTAGGCTGTAATCGTAATCTCCCGTTAGGCTGGCATAAATCCTGTGCCGAACTGGGGGTGTCACAAAAGTGCTGTTAGGCACTTCTGCCCCAATCCTGGTTGAGGAGGTGTTAGGGCAGGCATGTGCCATCCACACACCACCACAGGAAATTATGCCAAGTGAGTTATGCCAGCCTAAATTGGTTAGGCTTGCACCTATGGTTGGTACATAGTGTCACATTATTTTGACCCAATTTTTCTTTCTTTAGTCATGAGATATGGCTACCTTCCATGTGGAGTTCCCCGGAAGTGGGCGGGGCCAGGCCGGGTCAGGGACCGGGGTCAGGGGTCAGGGCCGGGGAAAAATTAAATTTAAAAAATTAAAATTGACTGTCATGGGACTTACCTCTGAGTAGTCAGGTTGGGATCTCAGGCTGCAATGCTACCCACACTTTCCTGGGAGTAAGTCCCATTGACTATCATGGGACTTACTTCTGAGTAGTCAGGTTGGGCTCTCAGGCTGCAACGCCAGCCACTGCAGCTGGCTGCTGGCGCGGCAGTGAAAGGAGCCTCCAGCGGCTGGCCTCCAGCTAGGCATTTTAAAATTTGCCGCTCTCAGCGGCGAGGCGCCCCACAAGTCCCAGCGGCCGGGGAAAGGATGCTCCAGTGCTGGGACAACAACAGGTCCTTAGGATCCGGACCAAACCGGCCTCAGCCCACCACTCAGTGGCTTCCTTCCATGCTAGTCTTATGGCATCTGAAGAGATCATGTTTTCAGATGGCAAGCATGGACACTTCCCAAGGCAGCTCTACTGGCCAGCACTGGTGTGAGAAATATCTGCATTATTTGACCTGATCAAATTACTAGTAATCACAGGCATGACTACTTGGGTGCCACAGAGGTGCTGGTACTCAGTACTGGTGAGTAGCCCCTCAAAAAGTCCCCACTGTGTAATATTTGAACATGTGGAGACCTTTGTGGGGATGCATTTGTAGTGATCCATAGTAGTACAGTGGTAGTGATAGCAGTAGTGGTAAGAGGCAGGAGGGGCTGCATCCTGGCACAAATAACTTGTGCCAGATTCTAGCCCTCTAGAATCTTGCAACATGTCCTCTTTGTCTATTTGGACATGCACCAGCGCAGGAGTTGGTAGAGGTTTAAGGAGACCCATGGGCAATTGAAGGATTTATGAAGAGGTAAGGGAAATTATTTTCTCTTCTCCCAAACCTCTTTATTCTCTCCTCTACCAGCCTGTTTTGGTGACTTTGCAAGCTGGTGGTTCAGAAAAGGATAAGACTGGGTTGAAAATCTTCACTAAGAGCGCAATCCAAAATAACTACAGGGAGTCCTTGCCCCGGAATAAGAACAATTTACTCTGGATTGCAATATGAATTTCCCACAGGTTTTCACTAGTTGGTGCAGTAACTACGGGTGCACGTAATGTCTCGTACGTGCTCCCGTTGTTACTCTGGATTGTAGCCCAAAACACTGTTTTTCAAATTGTGGGTCTGGACCCAATAGATGAATTTAGAGCCAATTTCAGATCAGTCCCCATTCATTTCATTTCAGTTGAGTGCATTTTGTTTGTAACATATTAGACTTGATGCCACCATGGTATGTGACTGCATTTGGGAAAATGTTATAGATCTGTACTTTTGGTGGATGTTTTCTTGGGTTTTTCAACTGAATTATGTTTTGATTTATGTTATGTTATGTGAACTTTTTGTTGAAAAGCAGTATGATTGATTGATTGATTGATTGATTGATTGATTCATTCATTCATTCATTCATTGATTCATTGATTCATTGAAGTACGGACCTCTGGAACCTAACCTCTACTTAAATTGGGACAGAGTAGTGGAAAGAGAGAAGTGGAGAGGAGATGAATTGAGGGAAAAGAGAGTTCTGAACCAGGCCTCAGGCAAGGAATGAGTCCTTCAACCATGAAATCACTCCACTCACTTGGCTAAGGATGCTGCAATAGCAAAGATCAGGGGTAAGATATGAGAAGCTGGAAATTTGAAGGGCATTGAAAGTTACAACAAGCTGAATTTGCTGAATTTAGGAATGGATGGGGTGCCAGTGAATGAATTTAAGTGGGGGTTTGGTATTTGGTTGGAGTGTATGTGGTTGGAGCACCGAGTGGAATTTATTATTTTGGCAGTTGATTGCATTTAGGAAGGAGAATAAGGGAACTGAGATGAGCCAGAAGAACATCAAGGAGCAGGTTTAACAGTCAGGGTGAGAAGTGTCAGAGTGCGAACTAGAGTTTTGATGAAGAGAAACAGAGGAATAACAATATTTTTGCAATATTGTAAAAGGAAAAGCAGTGTGATTTTGTGACACACTCAATATGGTGAAGTTATTATTGAACATATTGAGCTGGAGATGGTAATGAAGCAGCCACACAAGCAGTTGAAGGGATAGGTATCAATACTTCATATGTAATCCAGTTTTTCAAACATATTCCTGGAACTGAAAAGGAGAAATACAATTATCCCCCAAATCCAGAGTAACTATGGGAACACGTAAGAGACTTTATGTGCACCCGTAGTTACCTCACTAATTAAGTGAAAACCTATGGGAAATTCATATTGGAATCCAGAGTAATTTGTTCTTACACCAGAGCAAGGACTCGCCGTAGTTTCTCTGGATTTTGCCCTATGTCAGTAAATAGGGTGAAGAGAGCAGGAAAAAGAATCCATCAAACTTTTCCATCAAAGCAAAATTCTTACAGCTCTGTCCTACTAGTCAGCTCCAGCTGATAAAACGTTCCCTGACAAAACCTAACTCTTCAAGGGTTGTCTCAAAAAGGTGAAGAAATAGTTTGTTTCTTCAGTTAGAAATATATAAGCTTGTATTAGACTCTGATCTTAAAATACAGTTGATCAGCTTAAAAAAGAAAAGGAAAACCACTTATGCTTCCAACGTTAGGGCCATAAGAGCAAAATCCTGAGTAACTATGGGGTGTCCTTGCTCTGGTGTAAGAACAACTTACTCTGGATTCCAATATGAATTTCCCATAGGTTTTCACTAGGTGGTGCAGTAACTACGGGTGCACGTAAAGTCTCTTACATGCTCCCATAGTTACTCTGGATTTGGGGGCATATCTCTATTAAGATAGTTCCCACATAGTTAAGTGGGAATTTTCATTCACTTTGGGTTATGGTTCTTTGAATCTCCACTGACACCTGAGCGATATATAATGTTTTCAAAAAGGCAGAACTTGCACCAAAAGAACACTGTACATGCCCATCCTTCTGGTTTCTCATGCTTAGATTTTTCTGCACAATTCAAGAATTTGATAGCTAGAACAGTCCTGAAGTGTATGTAATTGAAGTGGTATTGTGCTCATCGGACCCAGAAACTTGTTAAACACACTGCAGTACAAGTTCTTTCTTTTACACTAAAATTTTAGGAAAAAATTTTGCATATATATTTACAACATACAAAATTACCAATTTGAATAAAAACAATTTCTCAACCCAATACATGTTTTGATAAAAAGGTACAAAGTATATTGTAATATGATATACATTTTAATAGAGTACTTGTTAATCCTCAAAGTCTGCAATCTTGGATGAAGAAAAATAAACCTTGTTAATTCATGTGCTAAATTTTTTTTTCCAGCTCTGCTTATCTCAAATTAATTCCTTGAATCAGCAATTGCATCACATTGTTTGAATTGGTGATTGTAATTGCTTATAGAGTTAAATGAGCCAGTTTGCTGTACTCGCTATGTTCAAATAAATGTTTGAGGACCCAAAAGATTGATATTATGCACCTATTGCACTGATTTTTTAAAATTATTATAATGTCTGTAGTTCAGTTTATTGCAGGGTAAACATATGTCCTCTTTTTCCAGAACATGTCCCTTTTTTTAGACTTGTGAAAAAAATCTTCATTTTCCTCCTATTCCTTGTGAGCAAACAGCTTGTATTAAGAAACTAAACACAATAAATTATACGTAGTAGTTTTAAAGTTAATAATAATAGTAATAATAATACTGCATAGTGTTTAAATTAACTATTTGAAGCACAACATATACATGGTTTTTACCTTTTATTTTGTCATGTCCTACATTTTTCTTGGGTACCCTAGATTTTGGAGGCTTTGTTCTCTTGCAGTTATGATATATGGTTTATTATGATAATACCTGTGAATGTTAACACATTCTTATTGCTTTAGCATACCCATTATGACCAAATTCTTTCACTAGGTGGCACTAGAATGCCATAAACCTGTGAAGAAATTCTTAACCTCTAACAGTTCATCTAAAATAAGATTTGGGAAATATCAGTTTGAACTAAATCAGAATGTGGGCTCTGGAAACTGTTGACACATATATAATAATATAATGTAGACAGACAGGATCCTTAGAGTGAGGATCTCTCTATCTAAGTGTTATGACAGCTTAGGTGACATTTTAGATAATTCGTAGTAAAGTACGGGGCGCTATAAGAATCCTAAACATGCATAAGTGTATTTTTAAGTGGGGAACAAAAGAATCAGGAAGGATAATATTATTGACAATGTACAGATATCTAAGAGAGAAAAGGCAAATCAGACATGGCTGTAATAACAGACAACCATTTGTACATCTATAAAGAAAAGGGGTTAAGGCAGCTATCCTAAAGACACGTTCCTGGGAATAAAATCCATTGAACACAATGGATCTTACTTTAAGTAGGCATGGTTAGGAGTGCACACTGTTTTTACCATTTTTGACATCCTCAATAAATGTGGAAAAATATGATTCGGTAAAATAGCCAAAATGCTAAAGCTTAAAAAAACCTTGCACATAGTTAGGTTCTCCTAATGCACCATTTACAGAGCATGAAGACACATCTTGGCTTCCCTTCTTGTTCCTTATTTTCTGATTGTTGCGGCCTTATAATATTCCAGACCTTTCCTGGTTTCACTAAAAATATCCTTATGCAGGACATCAGGGATGGAGAGAATAGCTAGATATGTTAAGTTCTACCCTTCCAAGCTTCCAAGGTACTGTCCAAGTGTATTTACTGAATGAAGACTGTGCCTTTGGATGGGAGTTCTCAATTTTTTTCTTTCTCCGAAGGTTTGACCCTCCTCTGTTTAGGTTTCTGGGAGATCCACCAACATACACATGACGCTTCAGAGCACCAGCCCATGTGTTGAATGGGCTTGACACAGTGGGCAGATGATGGACTGAAGAAGCCTCAGGGAGTATCAAGCCTCCACTGTCCTTTGCTGGATCCCAACCTCTGTGTCAGGCACAAAAGGGGCTTAAGAACCCTGATTGCATGATCTGTGCCTTTTCAAGGGGGATGGGAAATGAGTCCTCTGGGGCTTCCTGATGCCCACAGCATACAGCATTCACTACTTTGGCACCGCTATTTCTCCTAGTGCCACAGCCAACCCAGCTTTCTGTTAGGGCTTTCCGTTACTACAGAATTCTACCTATTGAAAGATAAATTCCATAAATTTGAAAATAAGCTAACACTAATTGCAGGATGATTTTTCCTAGATAATCAAGATGACTCCATGAATAAAACGTATGAAAATAAGATTGCGTTAAATAAAGAGTACCACACCACATCGGTTTCCATATTTTCAAATCTGACAAATTCATGGAAACGCATTGCTTCACAAATATCTACACAGTTTATATTTTCAGATGATCAGCCTAATATTTGTGTCCAAGTCACAGAAATGTGTTGTACCCTTCCCTTAATTTTTAAAGTAGATTTTACCTGATAATCTCATTACAAAGCATGCGGCGAACGTAAAACCATAATTTACCTGGTGTTACAGATTTGTTCAACATCAAAAGGAAACTTGATGGTGTAGAATAATCCTCTTTTGCACCCTTCATTGAACATCACTTCAAAATAATTTTATTCATTAATTAGAAGGTTTGTCTAAATGGAGATTTCAGTGGCTTTACCAGCCTAACAGAATTTGCATTTGTTATCCAAAGCACTCTGTATTTCCCTCTACTTAAGTGCATTCGATTGTATGCTGGAAGATATCTGAGAAAATTGGTACTTATTTTCAAAATGGTGCTATTTGATACTCATTCAAAAGTAAAGAAGCAGAAAAGGTCCCATTAGGCCTTCCTGTGTAGAATTTCCCCTTCAGTACCACGGATTAGTTATGGCAAACAATGACATTTAACTCAACATTAAAGGGGATTATTAAATATCTTTTTCACCCTGGAAATACACATGCATAATACTTTGTATCAAGTAGCAGAGGACAGCAAATTAGTTCGTTTCCCCCTTTTCTTGAAGAATAACTTAATTCCAAAGACACAGTAAGAATCACTGGAGCTCAAAGTGAAGGTGACATTTTATTTTCAGTAGACAGAACTTGTAATTCACACTCACCATGTCATGCATACTGATAGTGATGCTAAGAGTTGATATGCAATAATTTTTTTTTTAAATTACCTTGCATTTACATTGGGGAAAATGTTAAGGGGGTGGTTTTGCAGTTCAGTTGTCATGATGTGACACTAGCCCAGGAGACTTCAATTGTTACCTTCAAAACTAACATATATGAGAGTGTGAGAGATGGTAAGAGCCACCTTCTTCTAAACCTCTTCACCGTCTTCTAGCCTAGGGGCTCCAAGTGTTTTGGCTAAAGGGCCACATCAAATATATGCCACATTGTCGAGAGCTGAAAAAAAATTAAATATAAAATTTAAATAAATATATTAGAAATGAAACTCTAATTCGGAGGCCCTCCGAACACCTTCTGTATGCATATAGGGCACAGATCTGGTTGTGTTAAGTGGACCAGAAGTTCTCAGTGGACCAGAGACTGGCTGTGGGCCAGATAGAGGCCACATCTGGTCCCCAGGCTGCCTGAATATCTATGGGTCTTCTCAGACCTCATCATCCATTTTGCAGACATAAATCCAAGGAAACACATGAGAAAGGTTGGAAAATGGAGGTGGGATCCAGTGAGAGTAGTTGCTACCTGATTCCACCTTCAAATGTCATGTCAAATACAGTAACATTTGTTCCAGATCTAGTGGGCAGTAGGAAGAACAGCAGTAATAGCCATGGAGATGAAGTTTTAGCTACTAGACAGGGAAATACTTGAAAGCGCTAAAGAATTAGAGTAGTATTTTTCCATAAAGTTGATTGTTCCATAAAGTTGCATATGAAATTTTGAAATAATAACTGAATTTACTCCTGATTTCTTTTCCTTTTACACTTTGAGTCACAAAACTCATCAGATGGTCATAAAACTCTCCTGGAAGTATGCAATATGAATTAGTTATGAGATTTTATTGAAACAGCAACATGGAAACACTGTACAGTATTCAATTTTTGGAAACGTTTGGAAAATTAGGCACCCTGTGTCCATTAGTGATATTATATTATCACAGCGACTGCATTCAGTTTGTTAAAATCCTGCCAGTTGCTTTATTTATTATCAGTGTTGTTCAGTGCCATGGAAGAGTGAGATAATTGGACACTGCTGAGGGGGCCAAAGTAGAATTTAATACATTATTATTTCAAATTTTAAATGTAGTTTGACATTATCAGCAACTCACTGCATGATGAGAGGACACATGCTTGCCATCTTCGGAGGTTGGATAAAATATAATAGATAAACTGCAGCGCTTTAACATGCTTAATACTTAGAGCTTGTGATCTGCTACATTTCCATCTCTGCTACTGTTATGAGTCTTAGCTGTGCTTTGTAAATCCTCTGTAACAAATTCTAGCCTTACTCAGCTGATGTTTAATCTTTTTTTAAAGGATTGAAGGATTTTAGTAATACAAGAACCTTCATGTTATCATGACCTTTTATTGGGATAAATGAGATTGTGATATTTCTCTGCCCTGCAAGTAATTAATCTTTGGAACTCCTTTCCTCAAGGTATAGTGTTCTTATCTGGCCTACATGCCTTTAAAAGGGGATTGAACAGATTTATGGAGCTTGAAAGGACCCACTGGAGCTTCAAAAGGTCCAAATCTTAATCTTAGGCTGTAATCCTAAACACACTTTTCTGGAAGTAAGACCCATTAAACATAATGGGGCTTACTTTTGTGTAGACATGGTCACGATAGTGCTAATACTGAGCTCCAATGCTGGAACTATGGCAAATGTGCCATAAGCAAGTCTATGGCACCTAATGAAGAAGGGCTACTTTTGCAGGGCTCAGCACCATGTCATCAGTTGGCACTTCTTAAGTGCTGGCCAGTGGTAAGTCCTTTGGGGCCAAGGGAAAGAGGGTTAAACTGAACAGAGGTGCAAGAAGATTAAGAGCACAATCCTAACCTTGTCTACTCAAAACTAAGCTCCATTGTGTTCAATGGATCTTACTCCCAGGAAAGTGTCTGTAGGATTGCAGCCTAAGGGCACAATCCAGAGTAACTATGGGGAGTCCTTGCTCCGGTCTAAGAACAATTTTCTCTGGACTGCAATATGAATTTCCCATAGGTTTTCACTAGGTGGTGCAGTAACTATACGGGTGCACGTAATGTCTCTTACGTGCTCCTGTAGTTACTCTGGATTGTAGGGTAAGTCTTCTGAAAGGGGCAAGAAGATTGTCCAGGAAGGGTTAAAGACAGCAACAGGCTTTGCCACCACATTCTAACCTCCTTCCTCACCTGGGCAGCTTGACACAGGTCTCCTAAGGTCTGCACCCATTCAAAAAAATGCCCCCGTATCCTAAGATTACACCTGACACTAGGGTGGCACTCAAAGGATCCAGCAGTAGCCACTTCTGCTTCACTGGATCCCTGAGTGCTGCCAGGCTGAGGATTGGGATGCCCATAATAAATGATATCCTCTCCTTTTCATCCTTTAGGCAAAATGCCTGTAGTTCTTGATCAAAGAAAAATATCAAGAATATCAAGGGAATAAAAGATCACTGATTTTTGGGCCACATTTACACACCACAGAAAGCATGATGCCACTTCCCCATTGAAGGTGAATGCATGTTATTATGTGTTTAGTATTGCAAATACTAAAAAAATACTTGAGAGAGTGGAGGTTGTATGTCCTAAAAGGACAGGGGTCAACAAATGAGGAAGTTCTCAATTATTATGATGCAAGTCTTTATGCATAGTTGTATGCCTTTAGCAGAGGGCAACTTCTTCCCTGACACACATGAATTAAAAGAAATCCAATGGTTATGCCCTTCCAGTATTAGACGATTCACATTTGAAACAGCGCATAGATCTGATTAAAATATCTTATTAACCAAAACATTCTATTAAAGAATTCTTTCATAACATAGCAGCCTTGAAAATTCCTTTCTGTTTCAATAAATATAATCCATGGTCATTTAGCTGTAAAGCTATTTTTTCCTCCAAAAATGCTATTTCATAGGTTATAAATATTTCCTGCAGTAAATGTTATATGAGGTGCTTTAGCATCTTTAATGGTGTTCTGTGTGAGAGCTAATGACCTTGCATGGTGCAGGCATAAATTTTCTTTCTGTACCTTCCTGTGAGTAGCTTTATGTAAATATGTACTGTGATTCTGGCTCTGCAATGGGTTATTCACTTAAAGACGGGGGAAAAAAACAACACAGCTTTTCATAGTTTCCTGTATGGTGTCTTGATGAGATCCTATTCCAGCAAAGGAAATATGGTAGTATCTTAACAAAATGCTGCAGACCTGTGATTCATTTAAAACAGTTAATTACGCTTTTCTGACAGATCCAAAGCTCTGTGTTGGACCTTGTGGTCTGACATAATACTTCTTGATTTTCCTCTGGCTAAATTAAAAAAGCAGGCCTCCGTCAATCTTGAAAGACTATGGTATCGTGCTCAGCGCTGCATATGCTGCATGCAAAGCACAAAAGCCTGGGTTAGATTGTTATGGAGGAAAGGCTGTTACCCAAGCAGCAAATCCCCCCTCTCCACTCCACTGAATTAGTCCAATGGAAAGGCAGAGCCAATACGATTGGATCCAGCTGGCGTCGCAGAGCTGGGCTAAGGACAGGAGCTCACCCTGTCTTGTGGGGCTGACCCGGGTCTCGAATCCTGGTGTGCTGGTTAACAGGCACAGCGTCTTAGCCACTTGCACCACCCACAGCCTGGCTAAATAGCAGGCACAGATGTCAGTAGCCTGATTTTGGGGCTGCTTACTTCAACTTAGGCACATGGGACAAATGTCTCCTTCCCTTGAGAGGGCATCACTGGCTGTCCAGTCAGGATGCCATGGCAGCCAATTTGGCACTGCAGAAGCCTCATATTCCAGGCAACTGAGGATTCAGTTATAACTAACTCTAAAATAATTTGTAACATTCTAAGTATTGTTTAATTTTGAGGCAGAAGAATGCCCTGCAAATATAGCATTGTGAATATTTCAGATTACCCTTTAAATGTATTTTATTATATAATACAGACATCAACTAAATAATGTATATTAACCAAACGGGTGAATCAAACTACAGTGGTACCTCGCTTAACAAGCGCCTCACTTATCAAGTGTTTCACATAACAAGAAAAATTTCCAAGAAATCTTGCTTCACATAACAAGTTCCACTTCACTTAACAAGCAAGCGTGCTATGCAGCCCTGATGCTCCTCATGGAGGCTCTTTAAAAGGGTTGCTGGCCAGAGCTGCTGCCTCCAACTGCCCCAGACTTGAGAAGAAGTTGGCTGGAGGTGCCAGAGGCAGCTGCCCTTAACTGCTCCCAAGTGCCCCCACCAACCACCTTGAACCTCCAGCAGCAGCCCAGGTAAGCCTCCCAGGAAAGTGTCTTTGCAGTCTCCTAACTATGTCTACTCAGAAGTAAGCCCCATTGTGTTAAATGGGCCTTACTCCCAGGAAAGTGTCTTTGATTGCAGCCTAAGTAGACTTCATAGGATCATGCACATTGAATGCATGTTTTGAATTCAATTCCAGTGTTTTGTCACCATTTTTACATCCAGTTAATATTTTTATCTGAATATTTTGGGGGTTGTGGAACCAATCGTCTGAGTTTCTATTATTTCCTATGGAAAAATCTGTTTCACTGAAAGAGTGTTTCACTTAAAGAGCATGCCTCCAGAACAAATTAAACTCTTTAAGTGAGTCACCACTGTATTTTGTTTCCATTGGCTACAACCTATGTAACCATTGTGTGGTGGGGGTGGAGAGAAGGGATGGATATGCAGCTGCAGGTATTTTGGAAGTTTAGCTACAGCTAATGACCCAATTGAAAATGCAACCATGTTTCAAACTGGAAAGCAACTTGTCTCCACAGGGTGATCAGTGACATTATAACCCTTCAGGAAACACTTCCGGCTGTATGTTCACTTCTCTGTGCCCTTACTTTGGATGGCTAGGATTTCAGCCAAGGCCTGTCTGGAAATTTCTACAGCATACTTGTAAAAGTAAACTAAATTTAAGGAGAAAGTTATTGTTAGAACCGTGTCATCCTCAGAAAAGAGAGAATCATTAATTTTACAGTCCATGTCTGTAAATTTTTTCAATGATTTGCTGGCACAAAAGACCCAGCAGTGCTGGAAATGTCATGCCACGGATAACCTCTCTGTGGCATTGGGTGTATCACTTTGCTTTCATTACTCTGCTTGCTGGAACATGTCTCTCTAGCCAGAGACTCAGTGTGTCCTCCAAAATTGCATAGACACTCTGCCAACCAAGGGAAGTCCTATATTTTTCTTGGGTGTCCTACATTTTGGGGCACCTTGTCCCTCTTTTGCAGTTATGACAGATAGTCATCCTAGAAGAGAGGGACAAGGAGCATGCTGGAGGGGGTAGGTCTCAGTGGCAAAAAACCATACACCAGATCCTTATTCCCCATTTTCTGATTTTTCTCTGCTTGATTTTCTCTGCTTGATTTTTCTCTATTTGATTTTTCTCTACTTGATTTTTCTCTACTTGGATTTCAACCAGCTACACATCAAAAATGAAAGGAATAAAATTAGTTGCTCCTGGTTGTCTTTTTTAAAAAAAAAATGAAAGAGAAAAGGTGTGTTTTTATGCTGTGCTGCTTTGCTACAAAAGTCAATAAGAGCTTAGTTCTTTGTAGTTCTGTCACTTGTTAATTTAGTTCAAATGATCATGTTCAGTCTTTCTCTTTGCTGTTAGTGGCCAAAAATGCAAATAATCATGCCCAACAATGCAACATAAGAAATCTAATTTTGCAAACCAAGATGAAGAAATGTTTCCTGTGTGCTTAGCAAAGCTCTCATTACAGCGCTGTTTCTTTGACCTGTGCCATTATAAAGCAGACTCAAAGGCAACAAGCCTTATACTAATAAGTAGCAAGCATATCTTTGCCTCTCACAATTAGAGCAAAAGCAGTGGCAAAGCCAGATGGGCCCTTTAAAGCTACCAGCATTATAGTGTGGTTTTCACAGAGGAGCCAAGAGTCAACAATGGCTTAAAAAAAGCCAATGGCAGCAATTAAACAAGATAATCTCAGGAGGACCTTGGTGTTTTTGTCCATTTTTAAGAACGTTAATTTAAAAAATGTATATGCTTAGTCACCTAATTCCAAAGTATTTAGGAGAGAAGCATATATTTTAAAAGCAAATTAATCAAACCAAATGTAAGATGGATAAAGCTCCAAGATCTACTAGCATTAATTCCATTCAAAATCAGAATTTGTCCTAGCAAATTCAAAAATGTGCTTCAGTTGGGAACAGAACTCCAAATAGGGCATCTGTGTAGAAGTGAATGACTGAACCAGCGCAGGAGATCCTCAAGGGAGATCTGTGCAAGATCTCCCTTGAGCCACAATAATGCACCCATCTCATATTTGAAAAATAGGAAGTATATCCTAGGATGGAGGCACACTTCTTTGTATGGAGGTGATTGTAAATGACATTGCAGTTAATGTGAATGACATTCTACACAATGAGCAAAGTTACTCCAAATTCTATGTGTGGTACTGGGAAGTGGCATTTTATTTGTCTTTTTAAAGATGGCATTTGCTCAGTCACTAGTTAAATTTCATATAAAGGGTAAAGTTGTCAGTGTGTTATGAAAAGGCCCGTATCCTATTATTCGTCTCCATAACCACTCGGTCCTTATTTTGGTTGATGCCCTTTTCTTCCAAACTATCTGAATCTTATACATTTAGACAAAATTATTGTGGTTGAAATCTACTGAATCAGGAACCTATTTGATGGGTTTAAAATTCACGTACAGAAATGAGAGCATTGAGTTGCTTGTAATTATTCTTAAATTCATCAGTAATTACTTGATAAAATTTATTCCTGTTGCTACTCTCACTCTGTTTTTGTGCCTGTGGGATGACCCTTCCTTATCTCAGTTTGCCTTTCAGCTTTTCTGTGTCCCTTTCACCTCCTTGCTATGAAACCTATGTAAATATTTCTGATAGAGATTGATAAATGTTGGTTTAACAGGACTATTGCTTTATTGGATTATAGGCGGATATATTAGATATATTTGATTATATTGTGTCAGAGCTGAATTATTTGCACCCAATGTAATTACAGCTGTGTCGGTACCTGCATTTTAAAGTCCATCTCCCATGACTGCTGATATTTGTTCTTGCCTGTAATGTGCCATGCAGTTGCACTTTGCCAGGAAATGGTTCTAAAATGAAGGAAATTAATTTAGTGGATGTGAATGCAGCACACAAAGACTTTGTTTTGTTCACTTTCTATGCTCACTGGTCCATTTTGTTATCGACAACAAAGTATATTTTCAAATAATATGAATAAACTGAACAAAGGGCAGTAAGTGCAATATAGCCTTGCTCATGAACAATGTATTACTACCATCATAACCAATGGTATTTCCAGCAGCAACCAAGAGAAAGGCTAGACATCTATGTGTCTAGCCCTACAATCCAGAGTAACTACGGGAGCACGTAAGAGACATTACGTGCACCCGTAGTTACTGCACCACCTAGTGAAAACCTATGAGAAATTCATATTGCAATCCAGAGCAAATTGTTCTTACACCGGAGCAAGGACTCCCCATAGTTACTCTGGATTGCGCCCTTAATATCTACTCCTTGGTTACTGTGGATCTTACTTCTGATCAAACGTATATAGAATTAGCATGTAATGCTTATGGGGTATTTTTTTAGAAGCATTATCTCAAGGCCTTTTTCTCCCATTGTTCCAGCAGAAAAAAGCTTGGAAAGGAAATTGGAAGGAAAAATTGTAAGATTACCCATGGCATGAAAAAAACATTAAAAACAGTATAGACACGAGCAGCCCAATCCTAACCTCCTCTGGAACAGGCAGGCCACAGTGGTTAGAGTTTTTTGTAGTGCAAATTAGGTGCAGGCTGGAAATTGGAGTCATCTTGGGGCAAGGGGATTTTTCCTTTACCCCATGTCAAGCCCCAGCCACCCCAAATTTCAACCTGCAAGTCAAATCTCTACCTGCTAAAAAGAAGGCACAAATCTGATATATAATCCTTAAATCCAGTATGAGACTGAATGGGCCATCCTTACTTGGTTAGGATTTGGTGCAATCTAATTCTGTCCCCCCCATCTGCTTCACATCTCATCTTCCACCACCCTGTACACCAAGTACGGCCCTCTCCTCAAGCAGTACATCCTCCTGTCACTCTCTCTCTCTCTCTCGTTCTGAGCTCTACCCAGCACAAACCTACCACATCAAGCCAGTACGTGAGTCGACATGTGCAGGTTTCAAAAGATTACAGTAGCACAACTCCTGATGCCTTTGGAATGATTAACGGGGCTGAAACCATAGATTTCCTTATCCGCCTTTTTCAATATCCATGGGGCAGAATCCAAAAACAGATCCCATGTGAATATTGAGGCCCACCTGTATATTTTTTCCCCTTGGATCTTTCCCATGAATCTTGTACAGAGTCTTGCATTTGCATGATGAACATAAGCAAACACATACATTCTTCTACAAGGACAGGAATCTGTAATGATGGGCAATCATTATAGAGGACTTGATGCTTCCACACACCCTTCTCATTGCTCTTATTCTGGTGTGCCCAAATGATTAAGTGGTCTTTTACTCACAGTTTACCACAAACAGAAATTCAGAAGGGAGGAAAAAACTGGAGATAGAATAGTCATAACTTGCTCAGTAGCATCTGGAGAACTATAGGAATAAATTTAACCGTGCTCCATAAACACTTGGACATTTATGGGCACCGAATGCATTTATTCCCTGATAACCTCTCCGTGGCATTGGGTGTATCACTTTGCTTTCATTACCCTGCTTGCTGGAACATATCTCGCAGGAACAGTTCACGTGGCTCTTTACTAGAGTCCACATTCACTGAGTTTTTAAAGCGTCGTAAAATTAATTGTAAAATGGCTACCATCGGGAGCAATGGAGAGCTGAATGCAACTCTTTCTATTGTTTTTTGAGCCTGAGCTGATATACCAAGCAACTGCTGGCTTTCTCCACAGAATTGTAAGATTACCTGTAGCATGAATGATATCTCACCATTGTATTGCCTTTATAAAACATCTGCTATTTTGTGAGCTGATAAGAAGAAAAGCATGGTTCTTGCATCTGCTCTCAATTATGACGTTGTTAATTTGGAACCAAAACAACTGCAGTGGACATCATTGGCAAGTCTTGGCTAACTGTAAAGGCTAAAGAAAGAAAGCTTTTGGGAAGACCTGCAAAGATGAACTGTTCTTTGCAGTTATTAGTTGGCAGCCATTGTTTGCTGGACCTCATTTGTGCTTCGACTGGGACTGATGTGGTGTGCAAAGGCTATTACCCCCCACGCCGAGAATAAGGAGCCGGAGACAGATGCTGGATTTAATGGCCACTTTATTAAAATATAACATATTTAACCCAACAAAAGGGGCTGCTAACTTGTCGTGCTGGTAACTAAAAAATAAGGGATGGCGAAAGCCTGGCTCAGGTGTCACCCTCGCAAGGGTACCCATCAACACCGACCCGAAGGTCGAGACAGCTGGGTGCTTGGTCAATCAAAGCAGCTGAACACTCGGTACACCCGAATTAATGCCCGGCCGAACCAAGCCTAACTTCCCAGGTACAGGGCTAGCCATCCCGACCTACGTCCGGTCTGGTACCAATAGGCAAGAGATGCGTAGCACTGACCCTGCTGTCTCAGGCAGTCACCGAAGGCCTATCCTGCCTACTCCAGCACGACACCTGCCACACGGGGAACCTGACTAGAACATGGTTCCACCGCCCCATTACAGACAGGTCAGCAGCCCCTTAACTAAATTCCAAACATATTCCTCAATGGCCAAATCACTAAGGTGGACCCCGTCTGATCTAAAAACATGGGGCAGCTGCCACATGACGTGACGGTGATAAATCACCAGCCTACCCCAGCTCTCAACAAAATGCGCCACGTAGGCGTTGACCCTCTTACGGGCCAGATCTATCTTCCGGATGCTCCTAGCCCCCTTCCAAACCCTCCTGGGCAGGAAAGAGGACCAAACAAACCGGATCGCTGGGCACCACCACTTTACAAGTGACAGGTCTTGAACGATCTGCACCCTGAGGTCCACAGTCCTCGTCTGGGTCAGATCATTCTCACCCAGGTGCACCAGCAAAACATCAGGGGGTGGGTTGTCACGTAAAAAGCCGCTAACTATGGGCAGCAGCTGACCCCACCCCATTCCCCTCTGGACAGCCCAGGCAATACACACGTCTGGACTGAGGCCGAGACAGGAGCCGCCGCCACTGCGTTCGGCCCACTTCCGGGCCCAGAAGAGGATGGAGTGGCCAATCACCAGGACACGAAGAGGTCTTGATGATGAGGAATCTGCAACATAAACAAAGAGAAGGTCACTAAACAACTGCAACGTAGCAGTAACAGTAAACGCAAAAACAGGCAAATGAGCTCCACTGAGCCTCACTTGCGCACATAATACTTAAAGGCCCCAGAGCGCCATCTCCCGATGCGCCTGATGACCTCCTCAGGGAGCCCCATGGAAGATGCTAAGGTGGCAGCGCCAATTCGCAGGGAATGGACACTGTAAAACTGCGGGGAGAGACCAAGATGAGTCACCGCCCAAGCAAAAATGGCCCGAAATTGAAAAAACGTAAGCGGGGTCCCATCCGCATGTTGGAACAATGGCCCAACAAAATGAAGCACCCTGTCCCTATACCTGCCCAAGGCCCTCACTGGGCACAGGGCGTGGCCGTGAATAGCTCTCAACCTGATAACCAGTCCCCGAGCCCTCTGGTCAGTTTTGGATCTTCTTAGCCGCAGGATACAGGCCGAGCTTTCTAGGGTCACGTCCGACCACCACAGCACCCAGGCAGGGTCTGCCGAACGAGACCGCACCAAAACCTCGCTGATCCGAAACGCTCCAAAGAACATAACCAAAGTCACTGCTCGAAAGAGGTCCCTTTCGAAGTCAGAGCTACAACACAGGCCGAAGGCCTCCACTAAACCACCCAAAATCTTAATCGTTACCGGCTTCTGCTGGTCCGGAACCGAAGGTCTGTCCCTACGCATGCCTTCAAGCATGCGTCTTACCTTAAAGTCCTGTGTAATATCAACCACCCCTCTCAAGCCCGCCACAAAGGCCAAGGCCGACAGGTACACAGAGATAGATTTTGGGTGAAGGCCAGATTCAAAAAGGGAAAGCATGAACCTGAGCAGTATCTCTACAGGTAAGGGCCACTCTACAGGCACACTCTTGGCCCGACAGAAGGCCTCAAACTCTCCCACCTTCCTCTCGTAGCTGCTCCTTGTGGAAGGAGCCAGCGACCCCATAATCAACCTTTGCGCTCTCACGGTCCAAGGCTCCACAGCCACTCGGGCATGGGGTCCGGATCCTGAAGAGCAGTCGGGGCGAGTTGCCGGAAGCGCTCCTCCTGAAAACGAGACAGAGCATCGGCAACCCCATTTTCAAGCCCCGGTACATGACATATCGACACCACCAAGTTAATGCGCAGGCATTGCAACACAAAGGCACGAACCAAACGCATAACCCGTGGAGAACGAGAAGTCTGTTTGCGAAGCACATGTACCACAGCCTGGTTATCACACCAAAACCGAACTGTAGAGTTCTGGAATTGGTCTGCCCAGATGTGCACCGCGACAACAACCGGGAAAAGTTCCAAAAAGGTAAGATCCTGCACTACATCACTGGCCGTCCATGTAGAAGGCCAAGGACGAGCACACCACCTTCCCCGAAAGTAAACTCCAAAACCATGGCCGCCTGCAGCATCCGAATGGACCTGCAAGTCAGCCCGGAGGACCTGCACCTCCCTCCAAAAAGAAGTGCCATTGAAGTCAGACAAGAAGGTCAACCAAACCCTCATGTCCTCCCTCATGGCCACAGAGACCCTGATCTTATGGTAAGGCGCCGTCAGGCCCACCATAGCATCACATAAACGCCTGAGAAAAGCCCGACCGGGCGCCACCACCCGACAAGCAAAATTCAAATGTCCAACTAAAACCTGTAAGTCCCTGAGCGACAACCTCTTCGCATTCAAGGATTGAGCCAGAAGGTTGCGCAAGGTCACCAATTTTTCTAAAGGCAACCTGGAGCACTGAGCCAAAGTGTCCAGCTCTATGCCCAAAAAGGTCAAGGTGGTGGCCGGCCCCTCGGTCTTCTCCTCAGCTAAGGGAACTCCCAACTCTAAACAAAGGCTCTTGAACGAGGCAAGCAACTGGTCACACTGGTCAGTGCCCGCCGCCCCCATAAAGAGAAAGTCGTCCAAATAGTGAACAACTCTCCCAAAAGGGGACCGGGATCGAAGAGCCCATTCTAAAAAAGTACTAAAAGCCTCAAAGGCTGAACAAGAAACTGAACACCCCATAGGGAGAGCCCTGTCAACATAATACCCACCCTCAAACCACATACCCAGCAGGCAGAAATCACTCGGATGAATGGGGAGCAGTCGAAAGGCTGACTCCACAGCAGTCTTGGCCATCAAAGCCCCAGACCCACAGGTCCGCAAAAGACGAACCGCGTCATCCAAGGAAGTATACCTAACCGAGCACAGGTGAGGAGGGATACCATCATTAACGGACTCACCCCGGGGAAAAGATAAATGATGAATTAACCGGTACTGACCCGGGGCCTTCTTGGGAACGACTCCCAAAGGGGAAACCCTCAAATTCGGAAAGGGAGGGGACGGAAAAGGACCAAGTACTCTGCCTGCTGCAACTTCCTTGGCCAACTTTTTCCGCACAACCACCTCCATACCCTGTACCGATTTCAGGTTTGCCGCCCAAAAGGCATTGTCCGGGCGAGGGGCCGGAATTCGAAAACCCTCAACAAAACCATCCAACAAAAACTGAGCAGCTTCCCTATCAGGGTAAGCCTCCAACAAAGCAGTCAACACGGACAGCTTAACTGGGGTCGGCCCCCTTTCCTGCAGCTGCGGGTGGCTGAGGTGGTTGACCCCCACCCCCTCTTTTGGCCCCTCTTGGCCCTGCACCCTTAAAACCTTTCCCTTTCGTGCAAGAGCTGGCGGGGTGCCGTCCGCCACACAGTGCACAGAGGTGGCTAAAGGGGCAGCTGGTCTTGGAGCAAGTCCCCGAAGAGCTAAACTCGTAGCAAGCCCTTTGTCCTTGAACCCCCGGGGCGCCCGAAGACGCCCTGGGTAGCGACGAAGGGTTGCGAGCGATAAGATGACCGCTATCCGAGCGGTCACCCTGGATGGGTTTGGCAGTAGCCACAACCTGCATCCATAGCTCAAACTTCGGGACTGACCAATCCAGGGAAGGGTCATTGGCTGCCCTCATCCTGAAATTTTGGTCATAATAAAGCCAAGCATTGCCCCCAAAGTCCCGTAGGGTCCTGTGCACAATATCCAAATACTTTATAAGTGCTGGGGCCCTCTTGGGCCTCAGCTGGACAACAACGGCCATATAGATGCAATATCCATATAGCCAATTGGTCCAATTGTGATCAATTTTGCGGCGCTTCGCCGCTTCTTGATCGCGTTCTGGCTCCCCAATTCTTGGCACCCTTTCAGGCTCCACATGGAGAAGACTGAAAAGGTCGACATAGTCGCCCCTCCAAATCTTCTCCTTGACGGACATGGCCAAGTGTCCGCCAAGTGGCAGATCAATGCTGCCATAAGGACGATCCTCAGGACCGTCCTCAAACTCAGCATGTCTGGCCAGCCGATAAATTTCCTCCCAAGTGGGCATGCCCCGTCCTCGATCCGCCTCAGAGCTTCTGGCACGGGGAGAACGAGGCATACCCAACCAGGAACCCTCATAAGCCCCCAAACCCATTGGGGGCCAAGAATAATAAGGGCACCCCCAGCCCGGCATCCACCAAGGCATCATCTGGGCAGCCCTCTTGGGAGGAGGAGGTGTAATGACCGGACACTCCTCCCAACAACCCACCACCTCAGGCTCATCAGCTTCAGAGTCCTCACCTGTGGCACCATCTCCCCAGGAGGAAGCCGGGACCCCTGTAACACCCAACGGAACCTGTTCCACAGGAGGAGCCTGAGGTTTCCGGCCGCCCGACCTGGAGGGGCGAGCCGAAAACATTAAAGCCCCCCGACCCTTCCTCGTGAAGGTACGGGTGGGCACAGGAGCCGAAGGCCCAGCATCCCTATTCTCAGCCTGCTCCCGAGCCTCCCTCTCCAGCGCCTTACAGCGCTCCACTAAGGTCCTATGATCCATAGCCTCCCATTCCTCGTCCGAGGAAGTTGGTTCGGGAGGGGGAGGCGGGGGCGGGGTGGGGGGACGAGGGGCTCTCCCACCCCGTTTCTGGGTCCTCTTGCCCATGGATCCCAACCAAACAAGTCACAACAAAATATATGTTCTGCTTTATTGACACTGAAAAGGATATGGGCTGCTCCAGCAGCAGAGGATCAAGACCACCCAGGTGCCAAAGGATCACCCAGGCCAGCAACAGGAAGACTCCTGAAGATGCGAAGAAATAGCGCAGCTCCCACAAGCCCCCACAGCACCAGCAGCAGACCAGCAGTACCCAAGGAGCACCCAAGATGGCCGCCGCGCCACGAGGAGCGCTTCAAAATGGCGGCCACCCGCTCCGCGCGCCTCAAAATGGTGCCCCGCTGGCAACAAAATGGCGCCCGCCGCCCGTTAAGCGGGCCCCAAGGCGAGCGCGAGGTCCGCGGCAAGCACGGAGGACGAGGTGCCGAGGGGGTGGGGTGGACAAAGCCACCACCGTGCGGCCGCAGCCACAAGACTAAGCGGGGGCGTCCGGAGACGACCCTCCCCGCTACTTGCCCTCGCCGCGGGCTTAAGGCCCCTGAAGAGAGCCGCCGGGGGCAGTCCGAAAGACGTCTGCTCCAGACGACTCTCTGGCGAAGACTGGAGGGACGCTGCAGGCAGCACGCCTACAGCGTCCCCCCAGCGCCGCCCCCTGGCCATAGCAGCCAGTAGGCTGCAAGCATCTCCTCCGGCCATACCACCCCGGCCGGGGGAGGCAAAAGGGCCAGCCCATTAACGGGCTAGCCCCATTACAGTTACTATCATTCTTAGGTGGTGGCAAACATGCTGTGAATGTTTCAGACAAAGTTGGGGAGGAGTGAGCATAGTTTTTTGTTTTTTACAAGGATTATACCAAATTATTCTGCTCACTTTTCTGCATACAAGAGCCATTTTTCTTTCCCCTTGCAGGCTTTATCCAATCCCTATCAACTTATTGAATTCTGGAAGTCAGAATAAAATACTTTTTGAAGGATTATACATCTTTCTTGAGCTGAAAGAGGTACAATTTTTCAGTAACAATTTTGTGTGGTTTGTGCGCTGGAAAAATGTAGTATTTTTACTTCTGAAGTGTTATCTTTGGGATTGGTGTCTAGTTGTCCAGCATGCAAATAACATTTTGTTGTGTAAAATCCCATTAAAAGGTTCTAATTGGGCAAAAAAGGATTGATATATCCATGACTCACCATGGAAAGAGACTGAATACACCATCCAAACCATGTCTACTCAAAAGTGAGCCGCTTTATGTTCAGTGGGTCTTACTTCCAGGAAAGTTTCTTTAGGATTACAGCTTAAGGGCAGCTTCCCACATGCATGTTCATGACTTGCTACTTCATACATGAATCATATACTTGAATCAATACAGTGATGTATTACTTCATACATGAATCATAGATAGTCATTACAGAGAGAACATTCCTAGTGTTTCAGGCAACAATCTTATCCCCCTGTTAGGTTGGCATAAGTCCTGTGCTGCCCTGCGGATGTCACAAAAGTGCCATAAGGCTCTCTTGAGGGGATTAGACAAGTGCACAGATATGTACTGCCCTCACACCACTGCAGTAACAGACTACTGAGTACAGGAAAATACTTCCAACTATTGAGTACAGGAAAATACAGAATAATTTTCTCTCTCTCTCTCTCTCTCTCTCTCTCTCTCTCATATTCAGCGACCAGATTTGTGTGGATCTTCTGTTCTTGATCACATTGATCACCTGTTATAGGGTTAAAAAAAAGTAGTAGATGTAACTCAGGTAACTCTTTACTCCCTTCTACATGTGCTCTGGAGAATCCGGCAACCCTCTGGAATGATTTTTCAAGAGTGCAGAGAACTGGGGGATAGAAGAAGCTGGAGTGGTTTGGCTCTGACCAGGCCCTTCTTTATGCACCCCTTAGCATCCAACTCTGCACATGCTGTATACATGCACCATGAATGCATTTCCTGACCATAATCCAAAGTATATTTAATTTCATTTAACTCATTGAAGTTACACATATCTAACAAAGATTATGGTCCCTAGGTTCTGGGTGCAAGGTTATTTTTTTTTTTACTTCCATGCAATAGCTGAAGTAAAGCATCCTTAAGTCAGGATACAGACCAGCTTCTTGCTGTTTTCATATATTGTTTTAGCATTTCCATAGCTACATATAGCTTAGTTTAAAATATCCATGTCTGCTCACAGTTAAGCTTACAATACCTATCTGTTATAATTTAATGATTTTTTTCTGTAGTTTGTATTTGTGTCAAAAATGTTGCCAGGTCCTGTTAATCTATTTTACGCAGCCATGATGTAATCGTTAAGGGGCCATAATGAAGATTGAAGGTTTAATAATGCCAAGTGTTACAAATTTCTATTTAATCATTCCTAAATTGATTAGTTACTCTTGCCCAAATGCCTGACCATTGTAAGTCAGGGAGCTAAAGATACAAACTCCTGTGGTCGAGGTTTGATGAATGTGGCTTTGGTGCAGTGGTAATTGAGTTATTGAATTTACTCATCTTCCAAATGATGTTTGCATTGTCTTGGCCATATGTGTTTAGGGCCAAGGGAAGGTCATTAGGAGCTTCAGTCCGGGGGCATGTTTAGGTTAAAGTGATTTTGAACTGCCAGCATTGAGGTTAGTCAATTAAAAGAAATAGCTCAGCAAGATCCTATGGACAGCCAAGGGAGGGCATGTCACACACTGGTCAGTTCTCTGGTCCCAAAGGTCTATTTAAAATAGTCTGAAAGTCCTTTAAGTAAATGTCTATCCCTAGCCTCAGGCTCTTTAGCCACTGACAAATTGCTGCTGTAACCAGGAGGCAATTCTGTGCGAAGGACACCCGTAAATATATCCCCCAGTTTTATAGCTAAAGATAGGGTGTACGGGGCCAAGGTGAAACATTAACTAATAAGGTCTACCACATGTAATGAAAGACAAACAAGAATGATCTTGTTCTAGTCACAATCAAATCACAGTCATATCTTGGTTACATGTGTCAAGATGCGTCCCATAAGAAGTCA
Source organism: Cryptoblepharus egeriae (assembly GCA_030015325.1). NCBI lineage: Eukaryota > Metazoa > Chordata > Lepidosauria > Squamata > Scincidae > Cryptoblepharus > Cryptoblepharus egeriae. The sequence goes on along the minus strand of JAREYC010000002.1, from coordinate 28,435,692 downwards.
GTTGAAAGAGGTTCAACTCAAATGATGAGAGCTTCTTTCGTTGTTAACACTAAGGTTCATTTAAGACATGCTTGACACAACAGTTGTTTGAATGAAAGTGTGATTGATTCAGCTTCCCACTGATTTGTGGGTTTTTTCTGCATTACTTGTAAGTATAGAGAGGCTTGCAAGCATAGATATTTGTTTTTCTTATATTAAAGTGCGCCTCAGTGACACAAACATGACATTGAGCTAGATGTGTCCCTGCAAATACTTAGGATTTGGATTTATGGCCATAATAAGCCCAATTCTACAACCTGTGTGTTTGGAATGACAGCAAAACAATATCTTTCAGCTTGAAAGTGATCTTTCAAGCAATATCTTGAAACTGTCTTTCAGCACTTTCATTGCCTGTAGTGCTAAACCTCAGCAGGTTCTCAACAGTGCATTCTTAACGTCTAAACTTGAGTAAGCATCATAATAAATATCAATATTTATTTTCAGATATTGTGAAAGTATTAAATGGTTGTCCCATACAAGATGCAAAGGAAGAGAAAATAATTGCTTTATGGTTTCTTTAACAGTTGTGTAGAAAAGAGAATTTTGGCAGTTGTAGCTTAGCATGGGAAAAACCTGCTAAAGAAAATGCTAAAAAAGACAAGGTAACAGTTCGCTTACATGTGTTTTCTTTAATTATCCTCATTAATTTATTTGCTTAAAACCATGGTTTTCAGTGTGAGCAAGGTGTCTTACAGGCTGATTGGCTTGCACTGTATCCAGCAAAGGTAGGAGGTGGAGTTCAAAAAACTGTGGTAAAATAGTTAACTCTCGTATTAGACACTGCCCACAGATGATGTGACAGCAGCATGGTGGTGACATGCCAGTGTCATGTGGATAAGAGATTGTGTCAATGTTTTCATGGAAGCTGGGCATACAACTGGGAGGGCTCCGCCAGTGTTACTTTGCCAAGACAGGCTTGGCGTTTGGCCCTTGTTTTTCTGCCCATTGTTGTGCTGTCACTGTGGTGTTGCCAGGATGGGCTTACAATACGATGATCATATGTTGCATCAGTATCCATGCAACATTGGTTTGGCATCTGAATAGGGTGCTTCTGTTGGATACTATATCCTTTTGGGCTATGAGATCTGTTATAACACGAGTCTGCATACCTGCAAACTTTGGGTATTTTGTTAGCCATCATTACAGCAAACCATTGTTGTCAGCCTTTTGAACAGTTGAAAAAGACGCATTTTACTTCATATGACATGTGATTAATCCATCCCCGGACTTGAATCTATCTTGTGCAATTTATACTTTGCTTTCACACACTTTGCTTAAAATACCATATGCCATCTTTGTAAAATCTTGTTCACAACATGTGTTTTTATGTCCCTTCATGAAAGAATTATAACCCTTGCATGGAGGGGGGGAAATTCAAGAAAGGGCAATTATCCCACACCCTGCCGTGAATAAAACAGATGATACATTTGTAAACATGAGACTTCCCAACATAATTCAGAAATGATCTCTAGTCTTCTTCATGGGTGTTACAAACTATGGCCTGGTTGCAGGACTGAGACTGAAAGAGAGGGGAGCACAATTAAGCATTGACACAATTTTGTATTTTGTTCATTCTTTCATATGTGTCACTCATCTCACACATAAAAATGGGAAGGTTATTGATTCAAAAATTGGGAAAGTCATTATTTGATGTCTTAATAAATAGGAACCTAAACATAAAAAATTTTTGGGATTTTTCTGTAATATATTCAGTATATTTATTTTCTTGTATCTGGCAGAGTCACCTAGGGCTGCATCTATGATGACAAGTAGGCAATTAAGAAAAAATGTGTCCAGGCTATGCCCTTGTCAAGCTGAATCATGACTCTTCTTTTGGCAGCCCCATGCGTGAATCCTCCCCTTGGTGGGTGCCTCTTGACAACAGCCAGCTTGTCAATGGACACGATATGTACATTTTCCTGCATGCATGTCATATTAGTGATATTATGCCCTCATTGGAAATGAAGCATATCGCACCTCAGTAATGTGGTATTTTAATTAGCCCTTAAAAACTGTTTCATGAATAATGGTGAGGATCCACATATAGAATAATGAGCAGAATGGACATTTCTTTTAAACCTTCCAAAAGTGTGTATGTATGTGAATGCATTGTGTAATTGCATAGCATTTCTTGGATTGAAAATATGGTAGGAAAAAGCTATTAGAAGCCCTAGTATAACCGGCCACAGCATGGTGGTGGGTGGGGAGCATTTTGCCATTGCTGCCCCAAATTTCTCCAACCATGAATGGGAGGAACCTCTTACATGGTGTGTTGCAACACTTGCTGAACTTTGACTATGCTACAACTTAGAAGTTGTTCTGGTCTTGGTTGGATTTGGCTTCTCCACTATTTAGCTATGGAAGAGATAGCAGCCAAGTGCAGGAGAGACAGCAAGAAGAAGCATGCAAATCTGTCTCTGTATGCCTTAGCAAGACAACAGTCTTTTTCACTGATCTAAGCATGGCACAACCTCCTCACTGCCAATGCAACTTGTGGTACTTTGTGCCACTGGATGGCTGCCAAATTTTGGTGGATACCAAACCACTGGGTTGCTTGTGGAAATTTTTTTGGCAGAGTAAAATCTTTAGACCAGCCATTATCGACCATTGTCCCTTACCATTGATGAGATTGCTCTGCTACTGTTCCTCCGTTTTCTGCCCCTTTAAGGGACAGGCACAACTTTAGACAAATAGAGGTGTTGTGACCCTATTTGAGTAGCACTGCCATAGACGTATCCTGAATTGTAGTTGTTAGAATTGCCAAGTGTGTTAGTATCTCCTTTTACAGTGTTTTGTGATCTCAAAATTTCATGACAAGCTGAGAAGTTTCATAAGAAGCAGTAGCAGCTAAATATCTAGTCTCAGGAAAATAGCCATGGTAGATTATCTTTGCAGACACAGATATTTATTTAATGCTCAGCTTTCATAGTGTTTGCTTTCAATGAAAGCAAGTTGAGTAATACTGTTTATTTCTGGTTTTCTCAATGACAATCGTATTCATTTAACAAAAGTGGCATTTTGCTTGCCATATTTTGTGACTCTATTACATTTACTACAATTAACAAATGGGAACATAGTGGCAAGTAGGATGGAATTACTTTTTTTCTAATTAGTCTTCAGACAGTGTTATGTTACACAGCAAAAGTGGAAAGAACATTGCTTCGAATTTCAAAGAGGTGCATCTCAGCTTAATTCTGCTAATAGCAATTAAAACAGATGGCTAAAAAAAGTAATTATCTCTTTTAGTTGTCTGCCACCTGTCACAAGTGAACTGTTTTCTTTAATTGCTCCAAATTACTCTTAATCACACAAAACAGCTATTTAAATCAAGAGTCTCATCTTGAAACTTAGGAGAAAGATTTAACACCTGACTGATGAGACTTGAAGAAACCATCTTGGCGGCATAAGGAAAATTCTTGTGAGGATCAGAAAAGCAAGTAAAGTATGGATTTAAGAAAAGCACCGCATGATTGAGATCCCAGTCCTGAACTCCTCCGTACCAACAGTTCAAGCATACCAGCAGTGCTGGGTGTTGCAAACGTGCTGTAAAACATGCCCATAACACCCTGCACTGATTCAATACTGACCCAGGGCTAGTTGGTGAACTAGTTCAGGAACTAGGCAAGAGCTCAAGACTGAAGTAAGGACCTTGGGAGGCAGCCAATGCAATCTGCACTGTGAGGACAGACATGCAAGCACCTTGTCAAAGTATTCTTGGTTCTGGATCTCGTGAGATCTAGAGAACCATACATCTCCCATGATTCAAAAAATAAAGCAAAACAATAATGGAGATGACACAGCATAGTGAAATATCTTTTGCGTTCCAGCTTATTTTCCATTGGTATTTGTTTGTGTCATTAACAGTGGTGCAAGCCTAATCATGTCTACTCTGAAATAAGTTCCATTGAGTTCAATAGGGTTTATTCCCAGGAAAGTGGTGTTAGGATTGCAGCATTCTTAGTGAAATGGTGGGGGAAGCATTAGGCTACCTTACCTAAAAGTGGCAGCTTTCTTTCTCTGTTGGTTTAATCGTGTGTCTTCTGACTCATAACACAGGCTCCCAGAAGATACTCAAAGTCAAAATATTTAGCATTTGTAGACTGACAGTTCATTATCAGGCTTTAACCTGGTTGATAGATATGTTATCCTTTGAATTTTACAAAACAAAAATTTCATCTAATATGCAAATGGCCATTTATGGTTGATTACGGAAGATAATACAAGTTAGTGCACCATACAAGAGATCTTTAGATCTTTGAATTCTTAATATCTGAAATTGTATTTGGTGCTTTCATATTCAGATAGAAAATTCAAATTGCCACATCATGTTAAGTAAAAATCAGCAAAGCATCTTTGAACATACAAAGCTGCCTAGCCAGTCTGTCATAATTGGGCCTATATTGTTTGCTTTTTGAGATACTGGTTATATCTCTGGTTAAAGTTGTCCACTGCAGGTTGTACTGCTAGTCGTGACAACTCTGGGGTGCAGTGCTTATCCATGTTTCTAAGCCTTAACAGCTAGCGTTGTCAAAAGACACTTCCATGGTTAGTGGAGCATCAGTGGTGGGCTCCAGCACGTTCGCACCTACTCTATAGAATTGGTTGTTAATGAGAGATAGGACATATAAAGTTTAAAAATAGCCTTTTAAAAGTGGCTGCCAGATGGGCATAGAACCGGTTGTTAATTTCTTTAAATCCCATCACTGGCCGGCATGACTCCCAAAGGTGCACAGAATGCTGTTACCTTCCCACCAAGGGGGTACCTATTTATCTACTTGCGTTTGGATGCTTTCAGACAGCTCAGTTGGCAGGAGCTGGGATAAGGAAGGAGTTCACCCTATCTTGTAGGACCCGGGTCTCAAACCCTGGCCTACCTGTTAACAGTGTCTTAAGAACTTGCACCACCACAGCCCAGCATAAATCTCTGGTTAGAGATAATGAAAAAGGAAACTTCACTCTCTCAAGAAACAAACAAAGCTTAGCAGCTGTTCTGTGATGCTAATGCCCATATAACATCTTCTCCACCATCGCTAGTGAAGTATCGATTTAGGCTGTGATGAGGCAGTTTCCTTAATTTTCCAAGAGGAAACTTTTTGGAAAAAGTGAGGAAATGGTGTTAGGAAGAGGAAACTGTTCAAACCTAAAGAGGGGATGAGGATGATGACAATCAGCACCATGTCCTTTTTAAACAGTTTTTCTACCACCTATAATTGTTGCAACCGGCTTTATTACAAAGGTTTGGAATTTCTTGACCGGACTGGCTGCTGTGAAGCACAATGCCGTGCGGTGCTTGAAAGTGTAAAATAAGATTAGCTTCGCTCAGACAAAGAAGGTCAGGTCTTGCTGTGACTATGCAGCAAGGAAACGTTGTTTGATCATGCACGGACGTGCATATCAGTCCAGTTATCACTCTGTGAAAAGTGTATAGACATAATAGAGCCCAAAATTCAAAACAAAAATGAAAGGGTAAGGCATCCATTTATAATTGACACTAGTCTGCATGTAGGTAAATAACAGCCCATCAACTTTGAATCTTTTGAAAAGATTCAAAAAGCCACAAGAGCTTGGAAATGCTCTCACAGAAAATTAACATCTTAGAAATTTATCAGGTGATCTCACTGACTGCCAAGTAAAGAAAATTGGTTAGATCCTGGGAAAGAGCTGGTATCACCAATGTGAGAAGATAATTATATTATTGATCCTTAAAGGTTATTGTTCTTGGGGGAATGAGAATTTTGCAATGGCCGCCTTTGGATCGCAACTGATGAGGTAGAACAAATTCATCTCAACCTACTCATGACAGGGCTTTATTAAATTGCATATTCATCCCCTGTGTGAAATTAAATGTGGGGGGGGGGACTGCATTACAGAATGCAACACACATCTTTTTCTTAATTTAGCATTATCACTTTTTGCATGATTAACAGAGTGATGAGAAGAGAAATAATTGTGTGTGGTTTATTTCAGTATGCAACCCTTCATAATAATAATTCAGAAATCAATATGCGTCCTTGGAGAATTGTGCCCCCAACCTTTTCCCATCCCAGCAGCGGATTAAGCAATTCAGGGTGGCCTTCAATCATTTGCCTATGAATGAGAAGTTGGGAATACCGCTGGGTAACGCAGGCATTATTTTTAAAAGAAAATGTTTAACTATAACCATTGGGACTGGAATCATTGCATCCAGTGACCTAATGCGAATATCAATAAGACAGTGCTCCATAGAGCTCCCTGTTTGATTTGACAGTTTAAAGGATCACTTAGTTAATTAGGGAATGACATGGTGTCTATGCATCCCGCACTGCGCCCAGCCTTCTGCCTCTTCTTTTCATTTTCCTTTTTTTGACATTCTAGATTACATCATTACTGGTGGTTTCACTTGCTAGCCACACCAGAAACAGAATATTTTAAGCATTAGTTATCAGTGATTTCTGTTAAAACTCATTCTCTTCCTCTTAGATTCCAAAGAAGACATCCAAATCTCAGGCTTTGGATGGTATAGTATGTCATGTTACCCAGCCTTCATTGGAATGATTTTAGGGAGTGGGATATGTTCAAACGACTGAAATGACAAATCACAACCTTTGTCCATTTTTCAAACAGTACACAACTTATTCTCCTGCACTTCACTTACTGTCACCATTTGTTGTTCTGCTACACATTTCCTTGTGATTGAAAGAGTTCTGTGCATTACCCACAAAACAAACCTCTCTCTTGACAAGTCCTGTGATGTGGTACATTAGCTGCGACACTGTACAGTGTTCATGCTGCTCGCAGCCCATCCATGTAGGGTTGGAGGAAATGCATTTCAGCAAAGCCACATATCACGCAGGAGCAGTCTTGATTCATGGTTCAATGCAAAAACAGTCTCTCATAAGCAGATAAAGGGAGAGGAGAAATTCTTCAAAACTCTTCTGTTGTGTGCATTCAATCAACCAATTTTGATGCTTGGAAAATATACAGCAGGTTTGTTTTTTTAGTGGAGGAAAGGTGTATGGAGGAGATGTTAGCAAATGTGTATTCAGGCTGCTCACCTCAAACAGCAGAGGTAAGCTATCCTTAGCATATAGAAAGAGACAAGACACAAATACAGCCATAAAAAACTGTGCCATAGATTCTAACAAATTAGACTTCTGGAAGTGGCTAACAACAGTGGGATATTCTATGGAGGAAGGCATTATCTAGAAACTGTGCAGAGATGGATGGGATGTTTTGGAAAAAGTAACAAATTTCCTCTCTTGCTGTTTATTTTTACTAGTTCTACTCTATTCCTAGTTCTAATTCCTAGATCTAATTCTCAGAGGTCTAATTCTACTCACAGATGCAGTTGAGAGCAAATTTGTTCTTCCATATGACAGCCTTTCAGATATTTGAAGAGCATTAACATATCCCCTCTTAGACCAGAATCCTAACCATGTCTATTCAAAAATAAGCCCATTGTGTTCAATGGGTCTTTCTCCCAGGAAAGTGTCTTTAAGATTGCAGCCTTAGCCTTCGCTTCTCCAGGCTAAACATACCTTGAGTCTTTCCCTGCAAGTCTTGTTTTCCTGCTCTCTGATCGTTCTCTTTATTCTCCTCTGAACCCACTCCAGTTTGGCTGCATCTTTAAGTGAGATGTCCAGAAAAGAGGAAAAGTGAACTTTTACCTCCCCAAGAAGGGTTGTTTGCCCCAGTAAGCTATTGGAAGCATATTTTGGATAGCTTCCATTTGCACATGCATATACAGTGGTACCTCGCTTAACAAGCGCCTCGCTTAACAAGCACTTCACTTAACAAGCAAAATTTTCTAACAAATTTTGCTTCACATAACAAATTCTGGTTCACTTAACAAGCACTTATGCAGCCCTGATGCTCCGCGCGGAGGCTGTTTAAAAGGGCTGCCAGCCAGCGCTGCTGCCACTAACTGCCCCCAACTTGGGGGCAGTTGCCTAGGGGTACCAGAGGCAGCTGCCCCTAACTGCCTCCAAGTGCCCTCACCGTCCCCCTTGAACCTCCAGCAGCCCAGGTAAGCCTCCCAGGAAAGCATCTTTGATTGCAGCCTCCTAGCCATGTCTACTCAGAAGTAAGCCCCATTGTGTTAAATAGGTCTTACTCCCAGGAAAGTGTCTTTAGTATTGCAGCCTAAGTAGATTTCATAGGATCATGCACACTGAATGCATGTTTTGAATTCAATTCCAGTGTTTTGTCATCATTTTTACATCCAGTTAATATTTTTATCTGAATATTTTGGGGGTTGTGGAACCAGTCGTCTGGGTTTCCATTATTTCCTATGGAAAAATCTGCTTCACTTAAAGAGTGTTTCACTTAAAGAGCAGGCCTCTGGAACGAATTAAGCTCTTTATGTGAGGCACCACTGTAGTTTGACCTTAAAGCATCTTGGAGAATTGGAAAACGAAGGCTTACCTGTGCCATTGCACTGAACTTTGGAGCACTCTGATGTTGAGACAGTTGTCAATACTTTGTTGTACCTAAAAAATCCAGTACAACCAACAAAATGAGCTGAGATAAAGTACTGCTCAAAATACAAATTTTGAGCCAATGGCTAATGACTGACTGACTGACTGACTGACCCACTCACTCACTCACATAATGGCATAGGTCTGTTTGGTCCAGTCAACTGTGTCAATAGCTATCCAGTTAAAATAATTTAAAACCAATGATGAAGAATCAAGATTTGCAACTACTGTATATTGCTCAATTTTTGTCTTTATGAAGCTGTTCAGGCAAGACTTACAGCATTGAACAATAAACTTGAGAACTCTTGTTGTATTTTAAAATATAGAAAGCTGTACTTAGGTCAGAGTTTTGTTTCCAAATGCAAATAATTTGTTTCCAAAAGTTTTTTAGAGTTTGTTTCATGATTTTATGGAGATAAACCATTATTTTTAACATTGGTATAAGCAATAACTGGCTGTAGCTCACATCTGGTAACTAAAACATTAATGTCACAATGTTTGCAAAATAGATTTTTTTTTGCATCGTTTCAGCATATGATAAATTTCCAACATCAGTCTGAGAGCATTATGCTGGAGTAGCACATTAAAGACCCAATGTGGTACAATTACTGACTGTTCGTTTCAGAATACATTTCGTATCATCGACCAGTTGTTAAGGAATAGCTTTGAGAAAGTCTCTGGCAAAACAATCCAAAGATCTCTGTAAAGCACTTTTGTGAAATAAAATAAGCAGCACCAGCTCAAAGGCCTATGGCCCCCTACTGGAACAGGTAGGCTTACACCAACCCAGACAAGAGCATGAAGAATATGGTTGAGAATGGGGAGGGACGTTTCTCATGGAGGAAGGCAGAACAGGATGAGTCAGGTCTGGGAGGGGTAGGATTAGCTGAGTCTTCCTCCTCCATACACTAATCCCCTATCCTGGCTGTTCTGGATTTGTGCCAGCTAAACTGCTGCCATGGATCTGAAAAGCCCCATAGGGCAAGCGGGGCTTGACACAGAGTAGGGTGGAAAATATTCCCTTAGACCAGTGGTTTTCAACCTTTTTCAGCTCATGGCACATCATAAGTTGTTTCTACCACAGACAAGGCACATCATGCTGTTCAAATCCTCAAGTTTTCTTATTAATAAATGTCCCTCCCCAAATTCCCATGGCATACCTGAGGACTATCCACGGCACACCAGTGTGGTATGGCACTCTGGTTAAAAATCACTGCTTTAGACAAAGGAGACCTCTAGCTGCCTCCTATTGTGTTCCAGATACAGCACAGACCATGCAGCCTAGCTGTGCCTGCATAAATTAGGATTGGGCTTTAAATTGCATAACTTGAATGCTAAAATGTGTTTCTTAAACAGCACCCCGATGTCACATCTGCTGGCAAAAATATGAAAAATAACTGTTGAAACAAAGAGATCCACTATATCCTGAAGTACACATCATGCCAAAAGGCCTGACATGGAGTCTGTCACATCCGTTCTGGCAAAGTAGCTGAAACTTTGAGAAACCCTATTATGAGGGATGAGACTTTCCCTTTTGGAAGGGGACACAGGATGCAGTGGTAGCCACTTTGGTGCCACTGCACTTGGCAGCATTGCCACCATTAGATCTCACTGGCATCCTTCTGTCTCGAAAGATTATGGTGTCATGCTCTGAGTGTCCTCTCCAGAGCCTGGAAAGATTAATATGGAGGATAGACTGTTACCCAAGCAGCAAATCCCCCCTCTCAACATCAGTGAAATAATCCAATGGTATGGCAGAGCAGATACAATTGGTTCCAGCTGCATCACAGGAGTTGCCGGAACATGATTGTACACAGTCATGAACTGATTCCGGGACTCCAACTCCAGATTTTGCCTTGAGGTTGACTCCTGAAGCCTTTCCCATGGATGGGTATAACCACAAGGCAGTGGAGGTTTCAGGTGGGAGTTTTCCTTCTCCAGACAACCATGTTCAGTGGGATTTTGGACAGGGATTTTGTTGGCTCCTCAACAAAGGTCTGTCTGGCATGGGAGTCCCTGCCAGTAGCTACACCAATGACAGCATAGCCCTTTGTATCACTGGAGCACACAATCCCACCACCACCAAAAGGTACTAACATGGTGTCAGTGGGCACCTTTAGAATTGGGCTGTTATACACCACAATTTTCAAGGATAAGTGGGAGCCTCAAATTTGTTATTCTACATTGTATATAACTACCTCACAAAATCAAGGAGAAGGAACAACTTCCAGAGATCTTGGAAATAGGGGGAATTAAAATATGAATAATAACTATTCAGATTACAAGGGCTACAGAGATGAAAAGAAACAGTCCTAGAAACACAGTCTTATGCTTTGTCTGTGCCACAGCTTTTTCCAGTTTTGTTTTGAGTGGCCTCTATAAGAGTAGGGCAGTATTAAAAGACTGTCCCTAGAATGTGCATATAAGCTATTGTTGGCAGTTACTTTCCAGGACTGACCTACACCGGTATTTAAAAAAAATCTAGCCAGCATTCCTCCATTGCCCACTCAGACAATACGGGAATAGCACTCATGTAGTAGCCTTCAAATGATCAGAGGGCCTTCTGCAATTTTGTGTGGGTGTGCAGCTGTGCAAGAAGCCACTAAAAAGATACTATCAGACAAAAGAAATGGGAGATTAGTATGAGTAGTATCTTTATACCAGTGGGAGGAAAAAGGCAGCCAAGGGATGGACTCAAGATGGTAAAAACTGAGGTCAAACAGAGCAGGGGTAGATACTGAGCTGCAAGAAATCCCTTGAGGCTTCTCTTTACTTTCTTTTTCTAGCCAGTATCCGTGACATTTAAAATCTGCTTTAAATTATAAAAGTGTGTTTGTGTTTTTTTGTGTGTTTTTGTGTGTGTGTGTGTGTCCTCTGAAGGATTACAAGTGAGGGAAAATTGAATCTTTTATAGCACGCGCGTCCAAACTCTGCCCCAGGAGCCAGACGTGGCCCACGATGAGCTTCAATGCAGCCTGCAGCAAACCCCTCCATCCATAGAATGCAATGAATCTTCCAGATCTGTCCCTAATACACTTTATATGTACATTTATATAAATGTATTCAAATTTGAAATGTAAATCATTTTTCCGACCCCCTACACGTTGTGAGAGAGAAGATGTGAACCTCCTGCCAAAAAGTTTGGACACCCCTGTTGTAGAGCAATGGTTTCCAAACACTTTGGTTTTGACTCACCAGGAGAACTGGGTAGGGGCCTTTTCCATCCAAAAATAGATAGTCATTAACCATGGTAGTCATGCTGCTGCGAAGCAGCCATGCATTGGCATCCATCAGTCTCAAAAGACTGTAGTATCATGCTCAGTGCTGAATGTGAAGCATGAAGGCCTGGGTAGATTGATCTGGAGGATAGGCTGTTACCAAGCAGCAAATCCCCCCTCTCCACACCACTGAAATAGTCCAATGGAATGGCAGAGCCAATACGATTTTTTCCAGCTGCATCGCAGAGCTGGGCTAAGAACAGGAGCTCACCCTGTCTTGTGAGGACATGGGTCTCAAACCCTGGCCTTTTGGTTAACACATATAGTGTCTTAACCACTTGCGCCACCCACAGCCAAAGGGTCTTCTAACTCACCTGGGATCACTATGGCTTTCTGGAGGGATGCAGGGAGCCAGCAGTCCCCTCTGCTGTCCTCCAAGAGGCTTAGAAATGCTGAAGAAACACCCACAGCCCTTTCCACCTGGGACAAAAATTACGTATGGCTGTCCCATTCCTTGAGCTAACCATAAGATGAGATTCTCACTGAAGAAATTAAATAATTTGATTCAATCTCCATTCTACAGAAAATGTGCAGCATACGATGCCTATGGCTGCAATCCAGAGCAAATTCAGCCTGCTCTGACCTAACTGCACTCTCCTAACTATTCTGTATCCAGAGCAGAAAGTTATGCTGAATCCAGAGAGTCAGGAAGCCTGGGCTGCCCTAACTGCTCCAGAGCATGCTAAGTAATTGACACAAGGGGAAGACTTGCTCCTGAGGAGACACCCCTGAACAAGGAACAGCTGTGGTGCCTACAGTGGTGACATGACTCTGCACATCACCTGGTGCGGAAGTCTGTGCGTCATCCCTGGGATGCACGCCCCCCCCCCCCCACCTGGACGGCACAGTCACCAAAGTTGGCGCCTGCGCAGTTGTTTCTGAAGCCAACTGGCTTCAGAAAGAGTACTGCGCAGGCACCATCTCTGACACCTGCGCAGTACTTTTCTGAAGCCTTTTGGCTTCGGGGGAGACTGTGCAGGCGTCAGAGTTGGTGCAGTACTCTTTCTGAAGCCATTCGGCTGCCGCTCCACCTCCTGAGTGAGGCCGAATGGCTGTGCAGAGGCGCGGACTTTCTCTGCTCTAAGGAAGTCTCCTCTGAAGCTGTTCGGCATGCTCAGTGTGTTTCTGTGCAGTGCAACTCAGATGGCCGTTCAGGCCAGCTCCTCAGACAAGTGGCAGCTTCTGGCTGATTCTCCGCCTTGGAGCAGGCCTGAATGGGTGTGCTGACGCCCGGGGCCTGCCAAAGGACAGTCAAACTCCTCCGGCACATCACCCCATACGGAGCGCATCCCCATTGCAGCCCACACCAGCCGCACCGGTCTGGTGACGCCACTGGGTGCCTGCCTTATAAGGAGTCCCTGATGAGATGCCAGTACATTCTACAGTGAATAGAAGGGGCTTCTTGGAGTGGCCTGCTGTATCCTGAGGTTTGTGGGCAGCCGTAGTTTGTTCCATATCCTGAGGTTGAGAGGCAGGGGTTGCACCTAGGCTGGCCAAGAACTCAGATTTTTGGTCAGCACTGCCATTCTTACTCGGGCCTTATCATGGATCCCTATGGGTCTACTCATTACTATACCTGCTCCTGAGGTGGTATAACTCTGAGGGCTGGAAGAGGGCATTTCTGCCTTGGAAACAGGCTTTGGATACAGAGTAACTGCTCTGCCCTAGGCAATGCTAAACATGCCCTCAACTTGCCTCTCCTGAGCTGCTTAGGCTGCCCCAGTTAGGGCAGAGCAGGTCCACCTCTCTTAGGGCACCCTATCTTGCCTTGCTCTGCCCTAAGCCTCCTTCAGAGTAACTGGGCTGGAGCATCTTGCAGTTGCTCCAACCTAGTGTTAGATAGGGCAACCTAAGGGCTCTTATGTGGAAAGATTAGTTGCTCTGGATTGGGCTGTATGTGTCCATTCTTGCTTAATTTCCATTTAATTCATTGGCCAGGATCAAGCATTCCCTGCTGAAGATTCCACATCACTGACCAACCTGGGGAAGCTTAAGTTGTAGGTTTGTCACATTGGAAGAAGCATGTCCTCATGACCCTGGAGGACCCTTACGATGAAGGGGTCTACTTCAGCCAGCTTGTTACTAACAGGCATCTCTTAAAAGACTACCAGGCGGTATGTTCTCTGCATCAGCTAACAACCAAAAAGAACTATTATTTTATTAGTTTTTTAAAAAAATGTTGGTGTAAATTTCAGGGATCAGAAGATAGTCCTAATCCTGATGAATGGTATCCAGAGCTCCTATTTTAATAATAAGACAGTGCTCGGCGAGCTCAAGAGATTTCCATCATCTGTAGCCTAACTACTCAAGGCCTAATTCTTTCCAACAGAGGGCAGTGGTGTTGTATTAGCTACTGTAATGGGAACTGACAGACTTGTTCCACTAACAGTAGCAGCTTAACTCAGCACAGTTTAATGTGTTCAGTGTGGAAAATCATCAAATCACTGGCAAAGTTTGTTTAAAGGAAAACATATCCACTTCCATGTGGGGCAAGGAGAAATTACCAGAAGCACAGTATATTATTTTAAGAGACCTGACTTATTTTTAAAGACCCAGTTCTTATCCCACAATATTTCAGCCCTATGTGACCATAGCAAATATCTTCTATTGTAGCAAATTAATTTCCTAATTGCTCAGGGCAGCAATTTGCAACCACTGCCTCATCATGGTGTGCCACAATTGGTCCACAGGTGTACCACAGAGGTTTGGAAGAGTAAGGGGGACTCAATAGTAGCCTTTCGGGGATGTGAGCCCCACACCAGCAGTGTTGTGTGCCTTGAAAATTGTCAAAAACGCATTGCGCATTGACCATTTTTAGTACTTTGTCAGTGCGCCATGAGATAAATAAATGAAAACCACTGGTTTCGCATCATGCTATATAAACTGTCGACCATTTCATAAGTATTTTATCTTTCATAATTAGTTATCACAAAGTTCTTCCTTAAATTTTCCAAGCAACTAACCTAGCTAAGTGCTCAGCGCTGTTTGTTTTAATTCAGAATTATAAAAAGTGATTGCAGAATTAGGTTAGTCATGAATCACTCTTCTGAATATCAAAGAAATGAAAATACAAAATGTCATGGTTATTATTATTGATTCCTATAGCATTTTATGGCATAGAATCCTTAGATTCCACTTCTCATTTTTCTTCAGAATAATCTTGAGCGGCAATTTTTTAATATTCATGGTATCATGGGAAATGAAGGTCTGCACAAGATTCCATGAATGAATTAACATGTAAAAAAACGAGAGTCTGCCCTTTAGATTATCCATCCATGGAACAGTCCTTGTTAACTGTAACATTGATCTTCACAATCATTTATTTATCCGTACTGGATTTGAAGGAGAGCGCTTGTTTTTTGCATGAGTTTTAAACATTACAAGGGCACTTCTTATCTGTGGGTTCAGTATCCATGGATTTGAATACCTATGGGTTCTGAACCTGTATGGTGAGTCACCTGAATTCCATTTGACAGGTTTCACCTGTCCACCTAAAGCCCCACTGAAGGGATCCAGAAGGCTAGAAGTCTTCCATTTTTCAGCCTTTTGGGTGATTCCTAAAGGGTGAAAACCATGGTTGTGATTTTCAGCGCTCTAAAGGCCTCAGAATAGCCTTTGGGACAGCTCTGATTAGGTTTGTGGGGTTTTAGAGCCCCCAAAACCTGTAGATTTCATTAACTAGAGCTTTCTTTAGCTGCAGGAGTTCCTGGAACAGAACCCCATGGATAATGAGATAAAGGGCAAAATCCAGAGTAACTATGGGGAGTCCTTGCTCCAGTGTAAGAACAACTTACTCTGGATTCCAATATGAATTTCCCATAGGTTTTCACTAGGTGGTGCAGTAACTATGGGTGCACGTAAAGTCTCTTATGTGCTCCCGTAGTTACTCTGGATTTGGGGGAATGAAAGCATTGATTGAAAAGAAAGCCTGATTCACATACCTGTCCGTGATGATGATGAGTCAAATGAATTATGGATTTGATGAATAGACAATTGTTATACAACTCTTATCTCCTTTTACTATGTTTATTGGAATTGTCAAATAAGATTATAGTCTAAGATAGAATTTAGATAGTAGAAATTGGTATTAGACTAATGACAGGAAATTTGGAATTCTGTGCCTGCTGTAGAACTTTCAAGATAATTTTTGATCTATTTTTGTTTTCTATCTTCTAGTTTTTTTCTTTTTCTTTCTCAGTTGTTCAATAGAGCTTTCTTCCAAGTATGTGTAGGATTTAGCTTCACAGTAACAATCTTTAAGGAGTTTTTTTAGAACATGGATGTTCTAAAAAAACGGCAAATGTCTAAAAATGTTTGTAAAGGTGCCATATCATTGATACTTTTAATGACTATTGTGAAGATACCATCCCACCTCAGTATGGTTGTGTGAATTAGACTTCAGTTGATGTGATGTATTGAAACAGGTATTACAGTAGGTGTGAAAGCAAAGTGTCCAGCAGGTATAAAAAGAAGAGGTTTGCTGTAGACAAGCTTCCACAGAACAGGTAGAACTTGGAGAGGATATGACTTCTTTTTCTTCTTCTTTAGCCCTTAGCTGGCGATTGGGGAGGAGGTCATCCTCTCAACCAATATGCTGCTGAAGGTGCCATTTGATTTTGTGTATCTTTCACGATGCACTTCCACTCTTGGTGATTGAGGGTGTTGTTTTTATCCTCCTCTGTGGTCAGTCTCTGGTTCTTTAGGTCTTGCTTAACCAGTTTGAGCCATGTCTTCAAATGTAGAACTGATAGCTATTTCACTCTGGATAAAGCAGGTGAAATGAAACTCTCATGCAGTCCTAACCATCTGGCTCCTGCCAACTTAGCAAATGCAAGTAGATAAATAGGTAGCACTTCGGTGGGAAGGTAACAGCGTTCCATGTGCATTTAAGAGACATGTCGGACAACACTGACTCTAGAAACAGGAATGAACACTACACCCTACAGTAGGTCACAACTAGCTGTAACCTTTACCTTTTCAACTCACCTGGCATATCTTCCCACGGTTGTGTGGAGATGTCAGTTATGCCTGTGCACTGGCCTAACTGCCCCAGGAGTGGGACATAAGTGCCTTACTTTTGTGACACCCCCAAGTCATGCTGGGGATTAGGCCGGCCTAACTGGAGGTTAGGATTGCAGCCTCATGCACACATTACCACATGGCATGGAAAGAATAAAGAGGAACATGGAATTCATTCCGCTATTGGTAAGCACAAGTCAAACCTGAGCCCAAAAAATGGAGGAAACCACACTGAATATCAAGTAGTGAAATGTCAAGAATTATGGGATAAGAACAAGACAAGAATGTGAAGTTGTGAAGAGAGTACAGTTGTAGGGCAGAAATGGCTGACTTGAAACTTGTGAGCAGAATTGAAACTACAGTCTGCATGAAGAACAAGAGGGTCATGACCTAGAATTGGATAAACTAGCATTAGAGGTATATTAATAGAATTAATACAGACCCATTTTTCCTGCCTTTTGGCACTAGCTCCAACTTTTTATAAGCCACAGGCTCAGCCTTCACACAAAAAATCCCCGTCTCCAGTTATTAAGAAAGAAACACTTTTGCTGGTCATAAGAGCTTTATGATAGTGGGAAAGCCCTTATAAATAGCCCTTTTGAATGTACAGTACATTCCCTACATGGATTTTAGCCACTACAGGGCTGATTAAGCTGACCCAATTTCAGTAGATAAAAAAGATCTGAATACATACAGAACATTATAGATATTCTTTTCTGTAAAGCACCATTGTTCAAAACAAACGTCCTTCTTCCTTTCACCCTTTTTCCAGCAATGGTCATCATCAGTATAATAAACCCAGCATGCAGAAGTGGCAGCTGCACTCTGTCCCCACCCCCATTCGTTTTTAAAATGTGAAAAAGGAGAGTCAATTAAGCTATTGATACAGTCAGCAAAATATTATTTCCTTCCACTCAGTGCCTGTGAATAGCAATTGCTTGACCAGGTTCTCATATGATACTCATGATAATATGGACCAGTGGAACAACTGCAAAGTAAAAAATATCAAAACACTGAGTATATACACAGTCTCCTCCATTCAGGTTTACAATTTGCCTATCTTCCTGGCCAATTAGACTGATCACATAACATGATTCATTCTGCAAATAGTCTTTCGTCTGAGTGTATAGGCCACCTTCTTGTAGATATGTAGTAGTATCATATGCCAATAAAGTTTATGGTAAATGGTAAATGGTAGATATGTAGTAGTATTCTATTGTTTAGGATAAACAAGTGCTGATAAAGTAAACTGACAACTTATTGAATTGCACCTGGAAGCTGTTGCTCAGGTCCTCCTCATTTCAACTTTAACTCAGCAAACATTGCAGTTTCTAGGCCAGTCAGGGAAAACTGGTTCTTCATGCTTGTACACAACGCACACTCCACCCTGTCGACAGCACCGCGCAGAATGTGACAATTGATGAGTCGGATTCCATTCACACTTTACCAACAACAATGAAATATGTAGGGCAAAGCTTGGTAGGCAAAACTCCGTGACAAAATTGCCACCTTCAGGGAGTCCTGCGACCAGTGTGTGCATCTATGTGCAACATGGGGTTCTTCCAAGTAAGAGTAAATAAGGTGAAGAGTGAATAGAATCTGAATTCATCACTTCAATTGTCACATTTTGCACTGTGACATTGGCAGGGTGGAGTGTGCAGTGTGTACAAGCAGCCCAAGAATGTGAAACTGCAACCTGCTTCAGGACAACTTGGTGTCATCCATGGTTACCGACCAATCAGTAATCAACAAAAAAGTGGCCAACCTGATGACACTCACAACTGGATAAGCGTTCTAGTATTAGCTCTTATACATGGAAAAGGGAGATGGTCTCAATGGGCTGGTCAAAATATGTTGGTGAACTGGATGTTGTGCATGGGCCTTAGCTGAGAATCCCAGTTCTACCACCCACTGTTGCCCCCTTTCACATATGCCTTATTTCCAACATTTTTCAACTGAAATTGTGTGATATCTGAACACAGAGACGATAACACCACCTTTCAAATAAGTTCTTCGCTAGCAGATGACACACTTGCTAATGAAGATAGAGAAGGACCATTTCCACAGACAATGAATCATTTCACTAAAAAAATGGATGCCGAGATTACAAAGTTCTGCAATGTGCAGGAAATAAGTATGATTTACACTTCAAAGATTCCTTTAATTGTTGGTAATAACCAAAGATGTCCAGGTAAATAATATATAACTCACCTCTTGTTATAATACAGCTCAGGACACATTGCTTATAGAGTCTCTGAGCTTTGGGAGCTAGGAATGCTGTGGTGAATTTAGGATTAATGTACACACAAACACATGCAGTGGGACCTCAGCACCTGCATGAGATCCATTCATGGATAATGAAATGCACAGGGGACTCACAAAGTGCTGCGATTACTTACCTGGGGGCCAAGCCTTGTGATCCAGAGGTTGTACCTGGCCTTTTCAGAAGACACCAAGACCAAACTAGAAGGATTTTCTGATTTGTGACAGCAAAGTGAAATTTTTTTCCAGTCACATCCTCAAGGCCACACATGTCCTCCCCATCCCTCATAACAGTCCACAGATATCTGGAAGTTCATCTGAAGCTTTCCAGCCATGGTCCCAGCACTTGTGGATGCCTTGCCCATGGAAAACAGAGGTTTGTGTACACCAGGGTGACCAGATTATTCCTGAAACCCAGGGCCAAAATTGCTGAACCTCAGGGCCAAAATTCCTGAATTTAAAAAATTGCTTAAAAAATTTCGCTTAAAAAAATTGCCGAAAAGTGTATTTTTTTGTTTTTCAGTTTTTTGACCATAACTTTTGATAGGAAGGAGATATCTCCAAACTGATTTTTGCATCGGATTCTGCTCTTCAACATGAATCCAACAACATATGGCATGATGGGGTACTATACACTATTGCAAAGTTTCAAAATGAAGCCAAAATGTAGGACAATGAAGCCAAAATGTAAGACACCCAGACAGGAGGCTAAAAATCCATACAAATCTAGGTTTTTCAAGGTTTCACTCATACAAATTGATGTACAAATTGAAGGCTGATATACACTCATAAAAAATTGAGTGTAACACTATGAGTTAATCAACAACTCATAGTGTTGATTAAAGTTGACTGATTTGCCTTTGAACTCTCATATGTTTTCCCTATTTTTTTATTAGTGATGTTTATGTACAAAAATACCAATCAGTAGTGATAATAATATTTTAAATACTCATTAGCTGTAAGTCCTATGCAAGAACAGAGTTCACATAGAAATCACATTGTAGGATGGTGATTCCTAGGCATCAATATGCAAACAATGATTTTTCTCCCCTTGATGAGTGGTTGTTCTTATTTTTCAGTATGAGTCACGTAACTAAGGAATGATGCCAGCATCTCAACTTTAAATACTGATTACTTCAGTCTTGCTGAAAGATTCATATCTTGATCAATGTTTATTGTGCCAATTGGGATCTTAAGAAACTAGAAAAGAGGAGGGCAGGCATGCTTAGGGTTAGAGCCACATGCAATAAACTTCACAAAAAAGATGTTTCAAAACTGCAATATTTAAAAAGCATTTAAATTCTGCATATATTTACACTCCATGAACATTAATCTTATGGTTAACTCTCAGTGTATACTGTGTATACACAGTAAATAATTATAAAGCTTGAAACATTATTTACCTTTTATATTAATCGTGATAAAGAAGGGAGCATAACCAATATATTTCCATGAGCCACACAAACCCTACAATCCAGAGTAACTACGGGAGCACGTAGGAGACATTACGTGTACCCGTAGTTACTGCACCAGCTAGTGAAAACCTATGGGAAATTCATACTGCAATCCAGAGCAAATTGTTCTTACACCGGAGCAAGGACTCCCTGTAGTTACTCTGGATTGCGCCCAAAGAGCTACATATGTCATGCAGAAAAAAACAGTTTGACTACCCCCCTGAACTATAACATGAGACTGTGACATATTCATATTCATGCTGTACACTCTGTAAACAGCTCTACTACTATGATCCACTTTTTTAATTATTATTTGAGACCCATCTTAAGTTTACCAGACTTTAAAAAGAATGGGGATCTAGAAAGATTCATTCATTCATTCATTCATTCATTCATTCATTCATTCATAGTAATAACCGGAAAAAGACCCTCAAACATTTATCTCCCTATATATCCACACATGCTTGTAAAGTACAGGAGCTGAACTCTGTACAAGGTAAGGAGGTGCTACAATAGAAGAGTTTGAATTGCCTCAGTGATTGAGTCAATTAGTTGTCTGATCCTTCCATCACACACTGACAACCCACCAAAATCAGATTGCAATGCATCAAAAATGGGTCCTGACCCACAGTTTGGTAACTGTGTGTTCAGCAGATTATATACATAAGTATATGAGTATAATTACTTATTACCCTGAGTATATACATAAGCATAGCTAGATCACGTAAATGTGTAACTGTGCTGGTGTCAGGTGGGATTTATGCCTGTTGTGCATAATTGGTGGGTGCCTGCCTGATCATAGACTGAGCGTCATTGCCAATGGCGAGAGCAGCTCCATTCTTAAAACTTGTTTTACTAAATAAACGTACAGTATATTTTCCCAATATAATGTGGTTCTCACTTAGTTGGGGCCAAATTCTTTTCAGTATTTCAGAGACTGTTTTAACTTTGCTGCACTGTTTAATGTTGCTTATAATAGTTCTGCTTCAGTCACAGATTCATTTGGGTTATGACTTACATTTAAAATGTATTTGTAATCTGCTTTAATATGCTAAGAATTATCCTTAGGGACCACAGTAAAATGCAGTCATGTTTATTTGTAATTGCTACAAAATGGTTTACAGAATTGTTAGTGTCTTTTATTATGCCCTGCTACTGAAGTGCTTGCTTGTTAATTAGAGAAATTTCAGCTGTCATAGGCAGCAATTATAGCTTCCATATCACTGTCTGTTATGAATAGTCAATGAGAGCTGATTAATATGCATGAGTAGCAATATATAGTGTGTGTATTGGACTAAAGCAGTGGAGGGAGTGTTCTGTACTGTGAGCGGAGGGAGGGAGAGCTTCAGGGAAGAAGGCAGAGTTGCTTCCCAGTGCTCAGAGCATCACCAATGTGAGTCGTTTCAGTTTCGTCTGACTAATTTAGTGTGCCAAGGGGGATATCTGCACGCATGCTTGCTAACCACAGCCTCCCGAGTTCTGCCGGTGAATAAGGAAGACACTTCTTCTAAACATGGGATGCAGCTTGTGCTCGCTGCAGAAACAAGAGGAACAGTACAAATTACTGTATGAAGTTTGCCAGGTAAAGCTCTTTGCTTTGAATTTTAAGTATGCTAGCTTAGTGACAATTGATGCTGCGGTAGTTAGAACAAGGAAAGGAAATAAATATGGACTATCTTTAGATATTACTAAATCAAATGGAATCCTATGGTGTTTGAGGGTTGTTTTTGCCATGTGTCACCCGCACATCAATTTCATTGACTTAAATTTTGTTTCAAAATCCGTCCACCTTTAATCAAAGAAGTCTTCATAGTGCACATCAGTGGATTCAACCCTTCCCTAGCATGACTTAGGGAAAATATCTCAGCCAGGGTCAGATCTTGGTCATGCACTCTTTGAACAAGCTAAGAAAGACATGGGTGATGATTGATGTGGCGTAAAGGTTGGTCTCTGTTTACCAGTGGTTCTGTGGAGCTTCTTTCCAGCATGCTAATTTACTCAGCCTGTGAGGGACCATTTCTGTAAATACTTTGACTCAAGTAGCACTCCTGTGGCTTCTTCCAGATGTAAACATTTTCTTTTAGTGGTAATTTTCTTCCACTGAACTATTTCTTTTAAATCCATATTTCATTACATTCTTAAGTTTTCTCCCTATAAATACAAGAAACCACCTCTTTAAAAATAATAATTGAGTATGTTCCATCATATTTTCTTTTAATTGGAATAAGATGGGGTACTAGTTAAGTTCTGAAATATCTTTGGCATCCAAAAGCATAGGTTTTGTAGTAACGTTGTTGGCAGAGACCAATAAATGTTAGTGAAATAAACTTTTTCTAAAATATTCTTTACCATAAAAGATCTGAAAGTGTGGCTTTCTTTAAGCTCTATGCTGTATTTGACTGAAGAAGAGACAGAGGACGTTTCCTTTGAGGATATAAATATCCACATGTATTTGTGAATATACAGTGATTCTAAGTTTACCAAATACTTCAGTATGAACACAGAATTCTTGAAGGCAATATTGCATCTGTCGATAAATGTTAAATGTTAATTTATTTTTTTTAACACTCACCAGCAGAGGGAGTTGCGATGCAAATTAGAGAAAGGTGATGTGGTCTTTCATATAGAACGGCTCTTGTCTATCCCAAGATGAAGAATAAAATGTGCACTGTATATCAGTGGTGGGCTCCAGCAGGTTCACACCTACTCTATAGAACCGGTTGTTAACAAGAGATAGGACATATAAAGTTTAAAAATAGCCATTTAAAAGTGGCTGCCAGATGGGCAGAGATTTAATTTCTTTGAATCCCATCACTGATTGTAGGAACACTACTAGTAGGAACACTACTACAGTGCAAACTATTTAGTCTGTTTCACCAACATATCCTGGAGGATTCCACTGCTCTGTAGAAAACTTTCCAACTCCAAAGGGAGTCATTATTTAACAGTCATGATGATAAACCAGCTGTCTTCCGTGCTAAGAAATTATCCTGTGTATTGGGATTGGACTTCTTTTACTGCTAAGTAAAAAGTCTTTTGACAATCATCACTTTCTAAGAACCACAGGTATTCCAGAAGGGAGGGCAAAACAGTAAAGCTGCAATCCTAACCTCCAGTTAGGTTAGCCTAAGCCCCGGCATAAGGCTGTGCCGGCTGGGGAGAGTCACAACAGTGTTGTAAGGCACTTCTGCACTACAGCATGTGCTTGCCTCCCTACATCACCACAGGAACAGGAAGATAGAAGAGTTAGGCTGGCTTAGATTAGGATTGCACTCTACATTTCTTAAGGCATTTGGCTGTTGGTATAAAGCTGCCCCTCCTCTTCACATTCAGAGCCAGTCACAACTGCAAAAGCGTTTCCTTTCATTCATAACTGACTCTGAATGTGTGAAGCAGGGTCTGCTTTGGAGGGGCACCTAAGAATCCCAGTGTCCATCCCTCCACCTCAGGAATATTAGTGCTGAGAACAACACTTATTTGGTGATCACTTTGATAGAATCTGAGGTCAATATTGTCCATGTTAATCTTCTTATTCAGTATTACCTGTTATGTGAATTAACCAACAACGATGCCTTGTTTTATTTGCTGTGTCTTAAAGACTATTTGTGACTACATATATAGTACTTAGAGCAGAAAAGAGATGTGTATACACATGTAAGATTGCTCCGGCACATATATTCTATTCCAATCTAGCCTCTTTTTACTATTACAGAAAGGAAGCTAAATATTGTACTAACAGTACAATCCCAAGCATGTCTACTCAGAAGTAAGTCCCATTGTGTTCAGTATTACTCACTCCCAGGAAAGTGTGGTCAGGATTGCAGGCTAATATTAACAAATGTTCTCAAATGTGAGAACTTGCACATGGGCACTTGTGTGGCTTAAATGTTTTTGATACCTACAACCTAAAGAATACAGCAAGAAACACAAAGTGGATTGAGTACTTGAGAAGCCCTTTTTCATCCATAGGTACTTCAAAGAGTTCTTTTCTTGAAGACCTTTGGCATAATTTATTTTCAATCTTTTAAAATACATGGAAGATTTGGAACATCACTTCCATGACTTTGAAAGCACTTGTCTCTGTCCTCCACCACCAGTCCATAGGTTGCTGTCACAGGGATGTTCCCCACTTCTGTTTTCATTTGGGTATTTGAAATACAAAATGCAGTGCTTGGGTTTTTAAAGTGTTTTTTTTTTTTACAAAAAAACAAACACCTCTATATATATAAAAGAGAAAAGTCACTGACTGACTGACTGACTCACTGACTCACTCACTCATCAATGCTCTGCCAAAACCGCTGGGCCTAGAAGTGTGAAATTTGGAGTGGGTGTTCCTTCCGTGACGGAGGGGTGCACTAAGAACCGGTTTTCAGACATTCCAACCGGAAGAGGGTGAAAAGGGGCGCAACGCGTTTTCCTCCCTATACTTTGCATTGGAGAATTGATGACTCATCAAAATTCCGCCCCAACCCCCAGACCTAGAAGCATGGAATTCTGGGAGTTCCTTCTGTCACCTGAACACCCACCAAGAACCAATGTGAAGAAATTTAACCGTTGAGGGGCTGAAAAGGGGTCAACATGTTTTTGTCCTATACTTAACATGGAAGACTGACCAACATACAGCCAATTTGGTGCTCGGTGCCCAGTGCAATGGGGGGGATGATGTTTGTAGAAAGGTTGCACTGGTGAGGATGCTGTGCATGGGAAGATGCGCATGGTGGGTTGATGTGCATGGGGGAATGATGCACATGGGGGAATGATGCTCATAGGGGATGTTGAGCATGGGGGATGGTGAGCATGGGGAGATGATGCACATGGGGAGATGTTGAGCATGGGGAGATGATGCACATGGGGAGATGATGCGCATGGGGGTTGATACGCAAAGGGGAGATGATGCGCATGGGGGTTTGATGTCGCATGGGTGATGTTGCACATGGGGAACTGATGCGCATGGGGGTAGTTGAGCATGGGGGGTTGTTGCGCATGGGGGATGAACATGGGGAATGTGGCACATGGGGAGATGATGTGCATGACAGGTTGTGCATGGGGGTGTTGATGCTCATGGGGGGATGTTGCGCATGGGGGATGTTGCGCATGGGTGGATGGTGCATGAGGGAATTTTACTCCCGCAACATGGGTACAGTTTTTGCTAGTTTATAATTAACGTAGGATTATAAGTAAGATGTATTTTGCTCTGCAGTATCACTTTCCAGCTACAACATGTTGCATGCCGTACTGCTGTAAGTAAATGATGGAATACACCTTACATTGAGGCCTATGCAGAAGTAGGCTCTGTTTAATATAACAGGACTTACTCTTAGGTAAGTGTATATAGGATTGAAGCCACAGGCTACAATCCAGAGTAACTACAGGACCTTTTACAACAATGTAGTTACGTTGCCACTTATGGGAAATGCATAGAGCAATCCAGAGTAAGTGCCTCTTACGTCTTCCCATAGTTACTCTGGATTTTAGGGTTATTCTGTTAGCTATAGTAAAGGTACTGGTTTCAGAATTTTAGCAGCCACTAAACAAAATTACAATTCTATTGCACTGACAAATGCATGTCCTGATTTATTGAGCCAGAAGCCTTCACAACTTCTCACAAAAGTTCCTCACAATAAAAACATGTTGCAGTATGGAAATAGGGTATTCATTTAGCCCTTCATGAAGGAAAAACACCTGGTGTGAATGTTGGGCACATCTCTGACTAGAGGTATCTGAGGCAAAGAAGCAGGACTAGCAGCTGGAACCTTGAGGGAACCTACTCATCCCTTCACCTTATCATTGACTTCATTGTTGGTGAGTCACAAACTATTCCCTTGCTGTTGGATAAAAGTCTTGAGGTGACTAAAATGTTGTTCTGGAAGTTGGGATGGGTTAGTTTTCAGGTTTCTAAGTTGAACTGAAAAAGCATTAATGCTTCTTTGAGATGTCACAAAGTGATGGTCAGCATTGGCTCATGCCATGCGTGACAGTCTGAGTCTTCTAGCTCTTCAGTTGCCAAATAGCTGCCTTTACAGTGAACAAAGGATGGCTCTGAAGTCTAAGAAAATGAGTGAAAAACCCATTACAATTTTAATACCTCCCTGAGCATTTATTTATTCCTTTCCATTTTATTCCACTTTTCTTTAAAAGAGTTCAGGGCAACATAACATTCCCCACCATTTATCTTTGCAGCGGTGAAGTAATTGGCTGAGATCTTCATGGTTCAGATCTTCATGGCTGAGTTGGGATTTTTCAAAATGTTGCTTGGAAGAAATGTTCAAAATCTAATAAAATAAGTTGAGTCTCCTCTGCACACACATTTTATACTTGCAAAATGTACCCACATTGCAGGAAGAAAATACCCTCATGCCATCCCCCATTGCACATCATCCGCCCCATGCGCAACACCCCCATGTGCAACACCCCCCATGCGCATCACCCCTCCAAGCACATCATCCCCCCTGTGCATCACCTCCCCATGCTCACCACCCTCCCTGTGCATCATCCCCCTGTACAACACCCCTCTCCCCTGCACAACTCTCTTCCCCCCTTGCAACACCCCCCAAGCACATCCCCCTCCATGTGCATCATTCCCCCTGCACAACACCTCCCCATGCACACCGTCCCCCTATTCACAACACCCCTCGCCCTCTGCGCAGTAACACTGGTGAGCCAATCACAGCAGACATGTTTCCTTCAACAAGATGCTGTTTTCAAAGACCTTGTTTGAAGGCAGGATTTTCCTGCAGTCAAATTAGCTCAGCATTCTCCCCAATAGACTGGAGCCCTGTAATCTGCTGAAAAATAGCCTTTAATGATCATGGTGCTTGTCCATGGCTCAGAATCCCCCTTTCTTAATTAGACCATTTACTAGAAACTGGCAATTGAAATTTTCCTCTTCACTTGATGATGAATAATGCAACACCTCTGGGTGACTCTGTGCAGAAAATACTCTTTTACTGTTTCATGGTAGCAGGTTTTTTTTTTGTTAGAAATTCATGAGCTATCATGTAAAAACTTAAGCAGAGAAACTAAATTGCAAAGAGTGATGTACTGAAACCACTTGACCAATAAAAAAATACCCTTTTGCTTTATAACCTTTCAAGAGCTTTTGATATATTCAATTAATCTGAATTTTGGGGGAGATGGTGAGTTGAGCTTTATTTGGAGCCAAGAATTTTTCTTCTCCACAATGATAAATGATGGGGCGAAGAGGTTTTGTAATGGTTTCCATATATGCATCTGTTCTACACTGTGAAGCAGGTGGCAGTAATACGCAGGGGAGGAAGCACAAGGGACATTTACGAGAAGCTTTACTGTCACATGTCAAACATTGGAAAGAAAACCAGGCATCTGGAGCAGAGGGAAAAGTGCAGGCTTAATAATGGTCTGTGTTGTGATCATTAATAATGAAAAGGAAGGTCATGACTTATTTTTAGAAGTAATCAAAAGAGCACTTGTTGTAGACGTTGGAACTGAGGCTGCAATCTTAGCATCACTTTCCTGGGAGTAAGCTCCATCGAGTATACTGGACCTTACTTCTGAGTAATTGGGCATAGGATTGGGCTTCTAGTCACTGGGAGGTACTGCTG
Source organism: Cryptoblepharus egeriae (assembly GCA_030015325.1). NCBI lineage: Eukaryota > Metazoa > Chordata > Lepidosauria > Squamata > Scincidae > Cryptoblepharus > Cryptoblepharus egeriae. Next base: position 28,407,604 of record JAREYC010000002.1, on the reverse strand, counting down.
CCCTATGTCCCAATAAACAGGGACAATCCCCATTTGGGGGGATTGTGTTCACATACTGGCAAATGGGACAGAGGGTCCGGTACCAATTTTGTGGAAGAGAATTATGACAACCCTACTTAGAAGGTGGTGGAGCAACCATGAATAAAAGTGTCCAGTCACATTATTTGTCTCCAGGGGATATGGACGGTCCCCCAAATACCTCTGTGTCAATCCTTTCAAATGTCCCAAACAGTAAAAAAACAAAAATCATTTCAGATTTTCAATTGTTTATTTTTATTACTGTTTTGGAGGCTTGGGAGCCTTGCAGATGCATTTATCCAGTCCCCCTTGAGACTATCTTTTAGGTCAATTTAAAGGCACTCTCCTAATCCCCCCTGGTAGCAGCATGATCCTTGAGAGAGTTCATGTTGCTGCAATAGCTCTTTCCCACTACACACTGACCCTAAAATCCAGAGTAACTATGGGAAGACGTAAAAGGCACTTCCTCTGGATTGCTCTATGCATTTCCCATAGGTTTCCCATAGGTGGCACCATAACTACGTTGGTGTAAAAGATCCTGTAGTTACTCTGGATTGTAGCCTTACTGTGTTTCTAATTCCCTTGTAGAAGTTTGGGAAGCACTGCTCTAAAAGATGATTCATCAATACATAAAGATGTAGCAAAGGAAGGCAATGAAAATAGATGGATTTTATGTTCAGCTGTTCAGTAGCAATACTCTGAGGAAAGCTGGGTTTGAGGCTGTTTTTTAAAAAAAGAATCAATAAGCTAAGTCTATAGACAGATAATAGGCTGATTCTGTGTTTGTTGCTTTAATAACATGGCCAAAACAGGTTGATCAATCATCCTGATGGACCAGATTTACCCTTAGGTTGTCTCTACTCATTTTGGTATTACCACTTCTGTTTATATAACCATTAGGATCATGAATGCTCACCTCCCCAGTCCAACTCATTCTCTTTTATTTCTATTAGGACTTTTACCTACTTAAGAAAACACTCGTGTTTCTAAGTAGTGTACAGAAGTTTGCAATGTTTGCAGCCCCAGAAGCAACAGGAAGCAACAGTTTACACCAGAAGTGGAAAAGGAAGATTTGATTGGTTGAGTCTTCCTCTCTTCTGGTGCCATCTGACTTTTGTGATATCAAAATTTGCAAACAGTCTCAGATGATGCACATTTAAAGTCACACATGGGCTTTTTCGTAGAAGTCAGTTAGTTGTGAATTTGGTCATGTTTTAATTCAGCCTCAGTGTTCATGAAGTTACTGACATGTATATCTGTTAACTGTCAACAGTGAAAACAAACATTCCCTTACCTTGAGAAGGCATCCATGACCCCCCCCCCCCCAAGAGGATGCCCCACATGCCCTGTTGGCATTGCAAGAGTGCAGGAAAGTCGGAGATTATTGGGCACTCAATATACTGGAAAACCAAAAGAAACTGCAAGGTTCATTGTAATTAGCCCATCTCAATGTCATTTATTTAGGTTTGAGAATTTTAACTTGGGATTTTTTTTCTTTAGAAAGCTAAATATTGTTAGAGGATATAAGTGGATTTTGTTTCAGTAAAGACTTCTCCTTTGAGTCTTAGAATTTTTTTTCCTTTTTTTCTTCCATGAATAGTTTACAAGAGAAAAAAAATGCACACTTGGAAACAGTCTATTACTAAACCATATAGTTCTGCTACTTAAATAGAGACCATCCATTCTAATGAAATAAAAGAAGGATTAAATGAAGCTGCAAAAAGAATTAACCTGTACTTTGAACCTCTTTTCACAGATCCTGAAGAGGGAAAAGAGATTTAGAAAATAGACTTTTTTTTCTTTTTGCCATTGCATTTGCTCTAAAGTTGTGCTGCTTTCTCTCCTTCAACCTGCAGACTTCTTAAGAAGTGTATCAGACCATAAAGTGTGCTCTAAATGGGACACAGACATCTGTATTCCAACAGAAGTAGCATTTTTGTAGCACAAATCCTAAGGATTGGCATGATTTTATAAAAAGGAAAGCTTCTTATCCATGCTTAAGCACAAATATTTTCTTAGTTACATTTGGGAACAACTTAGCAACAAGCAACATAAGGCACGTTTGTTGTTCATGAAACTTCATCCGATCAGCAACTTAGAATATAATTTTATTCCAAAATGGGAAAACTACTGTATGTAGTCTGGAGGTCTTTGAAGTGCCAGCTTCTCCACCCAAGGAAGGGTGACCTCACACACCGCATGTGGTGAAACTCAGTTGAACAGGTCCATGTGTCCTTGTGCTTTTATCACTTCTGAGAAAGGATCTCCATGGGAGCCTAAACATTAATTCTTGTTTTTTATTCAGTTCTAGTAAAACAGAGAGAGAAACACACATGTACTTTCAGAAAAGCCTGTCTGTGCAATGCATATAAAAATCAGAGCCACAGAATCCAGATTGACATTTTGAAGTTTCAACTGGTAGTATAAACAGTTAGCAAACTAGTGTTTTTTCACCACAGCTTAAATAACTCTAGTCTTGTTGTACATGCAGCTCTTTATATTTTCATATAAAATATATGAAATACTTTATACAGCTTAATACTTATACTTTATACAGCTTAAATAACTCTTGTCTTGTTGTACATGCAGCTCTTTATATTTTCAGTACAATCATGATAAATCCATAAATTAAATTTCCTCTCCAAGGACACTCAAAATATAATAGTTTAATCAAGGTGGTCCCGTAAGAGACCACCCCAGAAAGCCCAGTGTGTTGAAATATTCACATTTTCTTGGTGTTCAGTAATAAATGGTTGTGTGTATCTGTTCTTTTGTATCCTTGTTTAATAGAGAGGGCAGGAACCTAGGAAGAACTCTAAGAGGCTGCAGCCAAAATATAAAAAGGTTGATAATTGATTTATTGTGATATTGGGTTGATAACTAACCTACTTCATCAGGTATATGAAGAACACTGAAACTGCATATTTAGATATGCATAAAAGTTTTGAGATACACTGGAAGAAAATTAACAGATGAAATCAATTGAAAATGAAAATCACACCCTTCTTTTTGGAGTGTCAAACTAACCACAAATATACCATGCAGCCACTTCCATATTCTCCCAAACAAATCACTATGTTTCTGAGTAGTGTGTCTGTTTCAGGTCATAATAATTCTTTGACCCATGTCTGCCATTTTGGTGATGTGATTTTCATCCTCACCATATCCTCTGAAATGGTAAATATAAATTGTTAAAAATTGTTGTGAGCTACCAGGCTGGTTATTGAGATCAAGCCCCTTAAAGGCTTTAGACTTTTTAACTCAGGTTTTAGCTGCTATGTAGAGAAATACACCAAACGCCTCTTCAGCATCCTTTCTGTTGTGGCACCACTCCTCAAATGGCCACCAAGCAAATGCAATGCACTCCATCAGCAGTCATTCTGTAGCAGCAGCAGCCTCTTCCACCATCATAAATGGCTTCATATGGTAGTCCAACCCAAAATAGAAGTGGACTGTTAGATGAGGGACAAATATAAAAGCTTAGCTCCCACTGACTTCCAAAGACTGACTTTGGCTACAATCCAGAGTAACTACAGGACCTTTTACACCAACATAGTTACGGTGCTACCCATGGGAAATGTATGGGAAATTCATAGAGCAATCCAGAGTAAGTGCCTCTTACATCTTCTCATCGTTACTCTGGAGTGTAGGGTTTGTCAATTGTGGTTGATTGTTTCTTTTCATCTGAACCTTTGTTTCCTTTGTCCTTAATGTATCCATCACAAACAAAAGGAATAATTTTTTAAAAAATCCATGTGACTGTTTTAAGTGTCCTTTGAATTCTCTTGCTTGGAAGACTTTCCATTTGGATATGTGCCTCAGCTTTCAATTTTTCACATTATTGTGTCATCTTTTCTTGATTAGGAACATACATCATATGTTGCCTTAATTGCCTGTTGTATTATTCTGTTTCTCTTTTATGACTTCCTAGTGTCCATGTCTGCTGCATACAGATAAGCACTCTGCCCTCTTCTGGCCTTCTCTGTCAGTGGTCAAAAGCTCTCTTACTCCACTGTGTCTACATGATGTCTTGGAATTTGACTTGCTGGGTAGTAGTTTACTGCTGCCTACTCTTGACTAGATCAACAAAAGGAGTGAAGATTGTTTCTCTGTGCAATGCGCACAACCATGTTTTGTGTACCCATGTACCATACATGTATTCATTGACCATTTGCAGTACAGACACCCTGCTGATGCCCACCCCACACATCAGAATGGTGAAGACCAAATATAACTTTCAGGATTCAGTCCTATACACCAGTAGTTCCCAAACCACTACAGGGGAGTTTGGAAGCAGGTATTTGTGAACAGGGAGGGAGGAGGGAAAAGGGCAGCAAAGTTGCCACCACTGTCACAGTGCTGTGAAGGGGCAGCACTTAACTCAGAAGCAGCGCTGGTCTCCTGCAGTGTCTTGGGGTTTGGAGACCCCTTCGATGTCATCTGAGGCTTCTGTAAACAGCCCTTATCTCTGATTAGCAGCTACTTCCCCTGAAAACAGTAGTAACTTCTGATCAGAGATAAGCATTGTTAACAGAAGCCTTGGAGGATATCAGAGGGGGCTGCAAACAACCAAGACAGTGCAGGAGACCAGATGTGCTCCCAAGGTAAGAGATAAGCTCCTAGGCCGCAGCAGCACTGTTATCTACACCACCAGGAGCAGAGCTAGGGGGTACAGCTTGCACCAGGTGACAAGCCCAGGGGGTTGATGCGCAGTGGGGGGCTGTGGCACACCAAAAATGCAACTTGGCAATGGTGAGCACTACCCTATCATGTCATATATCACTGGATGCATACTGAAGAGATGAATCCAGCACAAAAATTTGTTTTGAAACTCCTATCACAGCAGGCCTCCATCAGTCTTGAAAGACTATGATATCGTGCTGGGCGCTACATACGCTGCATGCAAAGCACGAAAGCCTGGGTTGGATTGTTATGGAGGATAAGCTGTTACCCAAGCAGCAAATCCCCCCTCTCCACGCAGAGCTGATACAATTGGATCCAGCTGGCATTGCAGAGCTGGGCTAAGGACAGGAGCTCACCCTGTCTTGTGGGGCCGATGTGGGTCTTGAACCCTGGCCTGCTGGTTAACAGGCACAGCGTCTTAACCGATTGCGCCACCCACAGTCCATAAATACTAGAAATACTAAAAAACCACAAAAATATGCATAGAACTCTAAAGAAAGTAAAAGTGCCCCATATTGCGACTTTACTCATGAGTAGGTGAACCTGCCAGAAAGGTTATGCTGAGAAGAATCCAAGGACATCAGAGGTGCCATGATCCAATGAACACGGCCCCCCAAATCACCCCAGAAGCCTCTGATAATTACATTGATCTCTATGGGAAGTGAAATGTTTCCATGTCTCGTCTTTACATGCGTTTAGACAAACTTGCCTGAGATCATTAGAAAGTGCAGGCTGAGAGGAATCTGGTCCTGATCCAATGACTGCAGCTCCACCAGTCAACCCAGAAGTCAGACCCTCCAAGTTTCCACATGCATTGAACCCTATTGAAAGTGAAATTGCACGTCTGGGTTTACTTGTGAATAAGTAAACATACCTTGGCTGATGTGGATGGTCTGTCTAGGGAGCGCAAAGCTTCCAGAATGGTTCTGATACTATGCACCTAAAGCTCAATCGATGCATACTTCTACAGCAAAATGAAATGAAACAAATCACTTTGAAATATGTTTATTCTATCAAAACATATGGCCAAAACACAAGGGCAGTGACACATAGCCACACCTACCATCCAGGTTATTGCCATGCCCACTGCATTGGAGTGACATGCTGGCCTTCCACACTGGATGATGCAAACCCTAGTGACACCACTGTGCAGCACTGTCACTACCAATAGAACAGGACCACTCACCTTAAGGGGGTCCTGCTTCTGGTCCCCCTGGTGGGTCACTACCCACCAATTTAGAAACCATTACTATACACACTAAAGTCCTGTTGAACTCTTTGGAACCTCCTTTTGAGTAGAAAGGTATATACTGTAAGTCACATAGAATATAGTCTCAGATACCAAATGATAAAAAGTAGCTGTATATATCATAGAATTGGCTGGTTTCTATTCTTATTAAAAATATTCATCGTCCAAAGAATTATTGGGTTGGATGTGCTATATCATTGATCTCCTCACGCACTGTGGGATCATTATAATTGGATTCCTGGGGCCAGATAGACATCTTGTTGGTATACCTCATTTTTCATTAACAGTCATCAAAGTTGTCTCACTAGTAAGACATGGGGGCAAGATGTCAACCATTCTGACACTAATATAAATCTAAACAGCTCCCAGGAAAGCAATAGTGGTTATGCTGGCTTCACATGACTGCTCCTCTTCCAGATCTTAGTGACTTTTGCAGTCACCCCACATATCCCAACATGAAAGGTCTAATAGGCTTTCAGTATTCTGAACATACATAGGCTTCCTGTGGTAGGAGGATGAACAAAGAAACTGTCAGAACTATTCATACCATCTAGTTCCATTTACATCCCTTTTGGAGACGAATTTAAAAAATCCTATACAGTAAGAAAAGTGCAATTATACAAATGTGCTCTTAGGATTTCATGACATAGTCCTTTGTATGCTGGCAATTTGTAATGACAGCAAACCATGGCTATCATGAGCCAAAGCAATCATGTAAAGACTTGTGACCACATGTGTAGAACTCTGAGCAAATTGAATCTTACGGGGCCACTGAACATGGCTGGAATTATGGGTTTCCGAGGACCTGCTAATCCCCAAAGCCTGCCATTCTATGAATTTCATAGCCCTTTGGCCACTGCATCTCACAGTAGCAGGTGTTAACTGTCAGCATAAAAGAGTCAAGCGTAATATAGAAGCAAGTGTAAAACAATGTTTAATCTACCACCTAAATCTGAAGCAAGTCTAAGATCAAGAAACTGCACTTTGGGCTCCCCAAAATTATTAAGGGGGAATAAAATTATTAAGGAGGCAATCCTGACTTAGGCCAGCACAACTCATCGTTCTTCCTGTTCCTGTAATAATGTCCACAGTGATATCTGTGCACTGGCCTAACCCTCCCCCCAGGAGTGGCACAGGGGTGTCTTACAACACTTTTGTGACACCCACAGGTAAGCACAGGAATAATACCGGGGCATATGACGGCCTAATTGGATATTAGGATTGTAGCTATTGATTATTTTTCCCAGTACAACTGTGAAAATAAGCAAAGTATTGGTGGTGGTTGAGGTCGTGATCAGTGCAATTGTAAGCATTTCTACTCAGAAGTAAGTCCTATTGTACTCAAAGTGGCCTACTCCCAGGAACGTGTGTTTAGGATTGCAGCCGATGTTTGACAAGCTACAATACAAAGAAACATGTCCCATTGGTAATCCCAAACTCAGTTATGTGAAATGTCCCAGGAAATCCAATACAGGAAATCCATACAGGAAATCCAATAGATAGCTCCAGCTTTTAGCTATTAGTAGACACTCTACATTTCAAGCATAGTCCACTTTTCTGTGTTCTAAGACAAATATTTAACAAAAGTGAGACTAAACACAATCCTAACCATGTCTACTCAGAAGTAAGTCCCATTGTGTTCAATGGGTTTTACTCCCAGGATAGTGTGTTTAGGACTGCAGCAGAAGTAGAGAGATTTTTTCCCCACAAAAATCACGGGGCCAATTTAGACAATGTTAAACCATAAACCAGCTGCCCATCAAATACACAGAACACCTACCCCTTACACTGTCCCTTCTCCATGCAATCATCAGAACCACACTTAGACTGCAATCCTAAACACAATTTCCTGGGAGTAACATCCACTGAACACAATGGAGCGTTCTTTTGAGTAGACATGGTTAGGATTGTGCTCTGAATAACACAGTTAATACTGCTTTCAAGTAGTATTATACTGATGCGCTCAACAGGTCAGAAGTGCATGTGAAAACACTGCAGTTCATGGGAATCCATGGCTGATCAGATCATTCAGACCTACTCACTGACTCCCATTCATTTGCATGTGACAAAAGTTAGATGGTGAGAACTGGCTTTGTGCCTCTCGTGTCACTGGGATTACTCGTGTTTTGAACAGAGTGCAGGTCTTATCTCTCACATCAGCTGGATCCTTCTGATTGCAGCCTCCTGATTAAAGGCTACGTCCCTTACTCATGTCCCCTTCTCCTGAGGAGTGGTATAGGTGGTAGCCTAAAGCACTCAGGATACTGTGGCAGTCATTTAGGCACCACAGGAGTCTTGGATTGGGCTCTCTATCCCTTTTCCAAAGACCCAATTCATACAAAATCCCCCTGGAAGTATAAAAAGGAGATGCTGAGGTTCATGTTCTTCCATCTCGCCTGCTACAAACATATAACAATATAATCTAGAAAAAATAAAGCGTGCACAGGTTATGTCCAGTAAATTGTATACAGGACTATTTCTTTTACTGTACACACTATGACATAGTATAGAATTAATCCTGTTTTTGTTTTACTGAGTAGGTCTTGGGCAGCCAAATCACCCTTAAACTTGATCAGACAGCATTTTTGGAAGTACAGTATATCAATTTCTGGTGCTTGAGTTATTTAAGTGCTTTCCGGCTAACAATGAACATATCTTCAGCAATGTTACACTCAATATAACATGGGTTGTTATGGTTTGTTTTAATTCTGATTGCTTTGGCACCCTAATTGCTTCATCTTGTAAAGAAAAGATCCGTCTGAAACCCCAGGCACTAGAATTTGCACATTTCATTTATTGTAAATAATAAAACTTTGGACACAATCAGCATTTCTCTTGGCAGCAAAAAACATTAAATTGAGCTTAATTTTACAGCTGTTTGAATTGTAATATGTTCAACGGGGCGAGTTAATGATATTTAATTTGACCAGGGCAGAATGTACCTTGCATTTGCCTTGTCTTACATTTTTTGCCACTTCAGTCAACTGCCTTTGCAATGCATGTGGTAAATAGAAAATACTTTCAGTCCTAGGTTGGCTGCACATACTAATTGGGGCTATGTAGCTCAGGCCATTCTGAAAGCTCTTCTATGTCTTTATTAATTCAAGAGGGCAAGACTGCTTCATCAGCTGAGGAAAACCATTTTTGTCACATTTGTAACCTAGCATTTTCTTGGTGACTGCTAAACCCCCTTTCTTTCTTTAGTTTATTTATTTAGCATACAGGAGTTACAAATGCTGGGAGATCCTTTGTGAGGTCCAGCAGCCAGTAAGTGTAGACTGTTTACACCTGTGGTGCAGGCTAGTCTACATTGTTTTACGGGCAGCTCGTAGAATTCTTCTCTTTCTAGGAGGGATCCTTCACAGCATGGTCATCACCAAATCTAGTATCAGGGGATGCTTTCAAGCTTCCAGCAGGAGTTTTCAGGTCAGTAAATGGCAACACCTTCTGGCTCTATTGACTCATGAGAGTTTGATCAACTTGCCGTCTCCCATCCAGTAGTCCAGGTTCTTCTCTGCTTAGCTTTCTTCAGCAGCTCCGCACTCAACCATAATTCTCTTCCACAAAATCAGGACAGGACCCTCTGTCCCATTTGCCAGTATGTGAACACAATCCCCAAAAATCAGGATTGTCCTTGTTTTTCAGGATATACGGCAACCTTAACTCAACCACCAGACTACACCTGCAGCCTACCCTTTGTAATGTCTTATTTCTGTAACTCAGGCCCCTCTAATATTATTTTGGAGGTACCATTTTGCAGATATAAGCTTTGGACATGTTGCCAATAACAGAGATGGGTGCTGTGCAGTAGTGGGCAGTTGTACCTCTTCAGTGAAGAAAAATATTCTCCAGGGTCTGCTGCTGTTTTCTGGCTTTCCTTCAATCTGCACCCATTTTGTCACGTTAGACCCTTTTTGAATGACTGAGCACCATATAGGGTGCCTTATTGCACTGCAGCCAGCATTCCTACATCCTGTGATGCTAAGCCAGAGCCAGCTGTAGAGCAGCATCATTGTGCAATCCTCATCACAAGCAGGGTCTAGTAACATCACTAGTCATATTGTGAAGTAATACCAGAGGTGCCACCAGTGAAATATTTTCCCTCTGCAGCACATAACTCTCTCTCTCTTTCTCTCTCTGCGCAATAGTCCATTTCTTCTACATACTTCTTAATAGTTTTTGTATCACTATGATGCATGTTCCCCCCCCCCACCCCAACATGCTTGTTTCACTTACACGTTGTATTTTTAGGTACATGCTTGCAGTATGATATATTCAACAGCTATAATTGTAAATTGTAAACTGATGGGGTCTCAGACACTGTGCAGCACATGAATGTAGGGTGGTAGGTGAAACCCGAAAAGTTGAAATCAACATCTCTGAATCCAGGAATAACAGAAGCAACGCAGAATTTAGTGCAGTCCTTCCCCCCCTACACCCAACATTGACTGTTGACCAGCCTTGGAGTATACCAAACATTTTGCCAAAAGGTAGTAGTTGGCTGCAAACAACTGATTTGGAGTTTTACAATGCAAATTTCCTGTAGGCTTTCTTATAGGCAGGGGCATAGCAAATAGGGGGTGGAGCAGTCCACACCAAGACAAAAAGATGCCATCTGAGGCCAAGCCAAGATGACAACGGTAGCAGAAGTAGCACCATCTATATGCTTTGGCCACTCTTGAGCCCGGCTGCTAGTGCCACAGTACCTGAAGTGGAGCAAAGAAGCAACTCAGCTGAGCCTGGCTAACTCTTCATTGAGTTGCTTCATCGTTCCACTCCAAATTCGGCAGCAGCTCAGGACAAACAGCATGAGAACCAGCCAAGATGGCAGTGGCTGGAGAAACTGCTGCTGCTTCCTCTTCTTCGTTTCAGTGGCTGCTGGTAGCAAAGCCTAATAGGTTGGGTTACCATATATCCCAGTAAACCTGGACAGTCCCACTTTTTGGGGATTGCATTTACATACTGGCAAGTTTGACAGGGGGTTCTGTCCTGGTTTTGTGGAAAAGAGTTATGCAACCATACCTATAAGATCCCCAAACTCCATCCTAATCTCTAAGAGCATGGACTCATTATCTTCAGCAGAGTCAACTGAATAACTGGAAATCAGAAGGAGGATCATGATGATAATGCTAAAGGGATCTGATTTCTGTTTTATGAGCCTGAATGGATGTATCAAATATCTCAAACCACTGGAGTCCAGGATTACGAAACATGAGAGAGTATTTTAAAATGAGGATTTCTCCTAATCAGGGACGTTCGGCTACTGCAATCTTCCCAAATTCCCATGGCGACTCCTATTTACGGTATATCCTCCTAAGATGCCTGCACACACGAGATTCCACTGTGCATTATCACTTTTCCCACCCAACTCCATGTGTGTATATCATAAATTCAATTAAAATTGTATTGATGTTTCCATTGAAACAATTAAAAATTTGAGGCATTGTTTATTTAAAAGAAAATGAAATGCTAGGAGGGGAAAAACTCTCAGTTTTGCAGATAAGCTGCAGCATCCCTCTGGCAGGTTCAGACGATGATTGGTTTGGGCGACGTTGATGCAGAGGCTGGGGTGGGAACTGTTCTTAAGATTTTATTAAAGTGATTGAATTGTTGCAGGCCACTGTGCATGGGTGAACAGCAGACAAATGATCAGCAAAAGCCATATTGAAGTAAATCCTAAAACTGATCAGTTGTGCTAAATTGTTTCTTAATGGAAAGGGGTCAGCACTCAAGCCTAGCTTGAAGTTATCCTTGATGTGGAAGCCCTGGAATCTAGTTGTGTAAGCCTTCTACATATGCTCAGAAACATTCTCCGTGTCATAGCTTCAAATATTTCTATCAATATTCCTTTATAATATTATGATTCTTAACCTATCTGAGGCAATGTGCAGATGCATCCATCCAGAGCGCCACTTGTCATTAATGAAACCATCTCCACTGAGATAACTGATAGCAGTGCAGGATCTGGCCAATGGAGTGTGGTAACAAGGATAATTAATCAATCTCTGATTAATAATGCTTGTAACATTTATTGAAGTGAGATCTGGCATGCATTCTATATTAGACAGGAATATTACAAGTCTCGTCCCCTCTTAATTGATGTTGGCACTACAATAATGCCAAAGTCATTACCAACCTGTGATGGATCATCTAATTCCTTCAAAATGTCTAAGTTTAAATAGGGCTCTTGGAATGTGTACAATCTTAACCTGTGAAACAGATAAATTCCAGGCACCAAAAACGATTGCATTAAAGGTGCAGTTCTTACCTAGGCTGGCACAACTCATCAGTCTTCCATTCCCAAGGTGATGTAGAGAGGCAAGTGCATGTCTGTGCTTCTTCATTTACAAATATATATGTCTGAAAAATCTTCCACCAAATAACTATGAGGTATGTATAAATGTTTTACACTTACCCCCAAATCCAGAGTAACTATGGGAGCACGTAAGAGACTTTGGGTGCACCCGTAGTTACTGCACTACCTAGTGAAAACCTATGGGAAATTCATATTGCAGTCCAGAATAAGTTGTTCTTACACTGGAGCAAGGACTCCCGTGATTACTCTGGATTTTGCCCTTAGCCGTCATTTGATCTGTAGGATGCAGCCTTCTCCACAACCACCATTGGATACAGAACACATTTGTTGGCACAACTACATCACATAGGCATTGCTGGAGAGGGGATTCGCAGTGGTGGGCTTCAGGGGGTTCTCACAGGTTCTATAGAACCCTGTGCTCATGAGCGCCTGGTTCTGAGAACCGGTTACTAATGGGACATGGAACCTGTTGTTAATTTAGGTTATTAGGACATAGAACCTGTTGTTAATTTATTTGAATCCCATCACTGGAGGATAGGATTGTATGGTATCAGTACAAACCTATGCATTTCTGTGTTCAGTGTGTCTTACTTCCAGGAAAGGGTGTACTGCAGCCTTCTTTAAGCTAGCAGTTTTTACTAAAGAAATACCTGTCCTTCCCCTTCAAGAGCTACTCCTGACATTTATTTTTGCAATCCAAATCTGTGTACAATGGATCTTTTCATGTATTTCACACAAAAGGTGAACTTCCAATAACTTTCCCAATGCTGAGACTTGCCATGAGAGCCCAAAGTAGATAAAAGTTTTTTTCTTTGTAAAGTTGTGTGCCTCTCAGTACAGAGGTGAGAATATCAGTGTCTTAAAAATTAATATCAGAAGCAAAAATGTGGGAAGGGTGCTTTGATCTTCCTTATTTTTCTGCATAAATCTTCTCTTTTAATGCCCTTTTCAACACAGCCTTTTTCAGGTCTATTGTGCTGCATATTTCCTATAAACAAACTCAGAATAAAAAGAAAAAGGAGAATGTGTTTTCTCCCCATGTGCATCACCTATGCTTTGAGTAACTAACAAGACACGTTTTTTGATGTGTTCGCTTTTAACTGCAGGCAGTCTTTGCTTGCCATGCAGCTTCAAATACATTGCTGGTTTCAGTCTAATGTAAATGCGCTCTTCTGTGGGCATTCATTCCATATATGGAAAGTTTATGATCAATTTCTGTTGATCGTAAATCTGAAGGAAGCAGGTGCTTCTTTCATACCAAGCTATTATTTGATTTTATACAGCACATATTGACTTCATTTCAACTTTTTCCTTTAAAATAAGAAAAGCACTACTAAAATTCAGATCTGCTATGTATTGCAGAGGAATCTTTCTGTCTATACTAACATCATCTGATGTGCTTTGGCTTAATTCCTCAGACCTCATTCCCCACCAAAAAATTATAATAAATTAATGTATTTACACATACTTACTGACTCCCCCTTGTCTCTTCCTTTCTTTCCCTTTCTCAGTCCTGCTGATAATTGGAGCAGGGAACCTGGTTTTCTTGAATACTATTTACATTTACAGTGGTATGTAAATTAAATTAGGCTAAACCATTTTGTTTATTGACCAAATTTGCAATAAGTCCTGCTTTGGCTACACTCTCTCTGTTTGAGGGGTTTTCTACAAACCAGCTACTTAGTGATCCGATGGGGTTTTTAACAGCAGCAGAAAGGCTGGCTGTGTGAAATAATTGGTAATTACAAGAAAGCCCCATTGCTGACTTTTTTATCAAAAGGGGCAGGAATTTCGGGCCATAACCAAGACATTAGCAGAACGAAGTCTGGGTAAAATTCAAATTCATTTACATTGGTATTATTTATTTTTATACACTTGGTTAATAGCATGGAAGCTTTTCTCCTTTGCTATTCTCTGATGGCTTTAGGTGGAGCTTATTTATCAGCAGATTTTTCATCCAAGGATCTGGCTTAACATTTTTGAGTTGAATTGAGCCAGACTTAGCTCCACCTGAGCTCTTGGAAGGAGGCAAAAATGTAGCTTTGGTCCCCCTCGGATGGGAAAAGGGGGCCAAAAATTACAGATTTGATTATCCAAGATTTTTGGTATCCATGGGGTGGGGGGGAAGGGTTTTGAGAATGGATCCTAGTGAATACCAAGCTCCTCTTCCTGTACTGTAATTTGTAGCATGTGCTTCATAAATGTCTTGATGTTTTGTTTTGTCGTATTTTTCAACGTTATAAAACCAGTTAAAAAACTAATGATGATAGAACATAAAAGCTTTGAGATGGCCTACTATATGTTTCTGTAAATTCACAACCATGGCTTTTTATCATTACTTTTGCTAGTTAAACAACAACTAGGTTCAACAAGACTGAACAGAACAATACTCTTTGCAGACATCATGGACCCCAGCATTACTCACCAGTCTAGGCAACTGGTCCTTGAATTTTAAAGTTTAGGTAGCACTTCAACTCACATGTATTCATATATTTGTGCATATATTCATATTTGTATGTTGGTATTTGGTGGTCATGCCTAACATTGGGCAGATGTGAAAAGGTATGGGAATCATCTTTATAATCAGGGATATCATGGTGGCCTCTTGGGATATTTTAATGTTATAGAAGGTACTATTCTACAACCATATTGGTGTATGCATTTAAGCTGTGTAGGGAGAGAGCAGATGTGGCATGGGAGGCAGTGTTTAATTTTTATCAAGGATGACAGATTGCTTTAGGCTAACCGTAAGTTGCACTGGATATGACACAGTGGATTTCAGTTCACTCCAGAGACAAAAATGGTAACAGAGGCTGGGGAAGACATATGGTAGAAATTTGGGGGGATCTTAAATCTCCTTTTGAAGGAAGGAACACTTGTAGAACCCAGTAAGTTGCATTAGTACCTTTTCGTCCAGATGGCTAGGCTAGGTATGCTCGGAGATGCTGACTCTGCTGCTTAACATTTCTTCAGTGCATTTGCACCAGAAATGGCCTCTGTGTATGTATGAGAATATGATCTGCAAAATGTATTGCTATACCAGCTAAAATTGGCTTCATACTTGGAGGAAAAAGTTATTACATGTTAAACCAATAATACACTGAGGGTGGGCTGTGGGGATATTTGAAACTGAGAAAACTATATTTTAGTAACTTACACAGGTTCTTCAGACAGGCAGCCATTTGTGGATTGCAGAGAACTTGAGGACTTCCACTTGGAAGACTTTGGCATAAAGAAAGAGCTTGCAGAGAATCCCAGACAGATCAGATTTTTGGTCCAATTTTATACAGACGTAGTGTTCCCATTACAGTATCATGAAAAGCCTTTCAGAAGGATGCTGGGCCATGTGCTTTTATGACAACACCACATAACAATACCACAGACAGCCCAATCCTATGGTCCACAGCATCCACACATCTAGCAGTGCCAAAATGGTGACCCCCAGAATCCCATGGGCACCAAGATAACACTGGAAGTTTCCTTGGAAGAAGGGAGTGTTTGTTCCCTTATCCCACATAGAGAGAGCCAGCAGCAATGGGTCGCCTTGGCTCTCTGCCCACTTTTCTGCAGGCACAGAGCCAGAGATCTGTGTCAGGCTGCCCAGGCCAGGAAGGAGGATTGGATAGGGCAACAGAGTCTACTACTGTCTCTGTCCAACATGCACCAGATGCTAGCCCCTCTGATTGTGCTAACATGCCCCTTTATGATCAGCTAAAGAGCTGGCACACATTTAAGGAGTGCCATTGGTAAGGGAAGATATTTTCCCTTTTCCTTCCCAAGCTTTCCAACTACCATCCCCCATAACATGCAACACATCCTATTTTGGTGTGACTGCGCAGCATGGCAAGAGGAAAGTGCAGTCATTAAAAGCTGGGCTGTTAGTACAGCCACACATCTGGGTCATTCTTCTGTACCTTTGGACCATTCTGTGCCCATTAAAGGTGTTATATGAATGAAGATGATTTTTTAAAAAATATAGCTTAGAAGGTAGATTGTGTAAACTTCTTAAATCACTTTTAAAAAGCAATTATTTCAAGGGCAGGAAATGTGTTCCCAAGATTGTGGAAGGGTTGAAGAGTGTTGTCTGTTGCTTATTAGTAGATGTAGCCACTTCTGCTTCCTGTATCATGTTCTTCTTCTGTAGCCGACAGCCAAAACAAAGCAGCTGTGATAATACAGTTGAAAGCTGTAGCCTTTGATAGTGTGCCTAACTGTACAACAATAAC
This sequence comes from Cryptoblepharus egeriae, assembly GCA_030015325.1. NCBI lineage: Eukaryota > Metazoa > Chordata > Lepidosauria > Squamata > Scincidae > Cryptoblepharus > Cryptoblepharus egeriae. Next base: position 28,391,112 of record JAREYC010000002.1, on the reverse strand, counting down.
CTTCCAGGATCTCATGAACTTTTCCCTTCACTCCCACACAGTCCATTGAATTGTTTCAAGGGAAAGTAAGCCTGGCTTGGACTTTTGGAAGTTGCCAACGGAAGAAATCAAAGGCTTCTCAACTGACACCAACAGCATATAATTGTGGTTTCCTGTTCCACAGGGTTTTGATCCCACCCAATATGTATGGTCCTTCTTGGGCATTGTTAACATTGGGTTGGCTCCAAGACAGCAGAATTAATTCCATATATTAACATATGGCTGTTATGAATGAAGGCAACTCTAGAAGAATTCATTTTCTTCTCTTTTATTTTGTACCTCCACAGGTAAATGGAAAAGACTTATCTAAAGCAACCCATGACCAAGCAGTAGAAGCATTCAAAACAGCAAAAGATCCCATTGTCGTGCAGGTCCTGAGGAGAGCACCGCGCACCAAGATATTCAGTCCTTCTCATGAATGTCTCCTGGTAGATGCAGGCACTCAGACAGATATTACCTTTGAACACATCATGGCACTCACTAAGATGGGCTCACCTACCCCAACAGTCCTGGATCCTTATCTCTTACCAGAAGAGTAAGTATTGTTAAAAAAATGTTTCTATTGCCACTTACTACATCAAAAGCACTGCTCACTGGAGCAACGTAGCTAACACAAGCAATAATAATTATAGGACTGGATTTCATCTTTCTCTGAAATGCACAATCATGATCTCAGAAGGCAATTCCATAAATTTTTAATATATAACAAGTACTTTTTTTATAGTGAACCAGATGAATAGTAGCAATTTAAAATAGTCTGGTGCTACCTATTCACTTCAAAAGTTGCCTGTAAAAAGACTGATCTCAGGCTGCAATCCTTAAGACACTTTCCTGGGAGTAAGACCCATTGAACACAACAGTTCGAGAACTGTGACAGTTGGAGAACTGTTTGTCCATTGGAAATGGCAGTTGGAGCTCAGCTGTTCATCAGAGCAGAAGCATACTGGTTAGCAGAAGCATACTGGGGAGAATTAGACTGAAGGACTAATGTGCATGATCCAGATTGTGTTATACTACTCAAAACTTGTAAATACAGTAAAAAGTTAACATATTCCACTGTGTCTGTCTTCTCTCTTGCTGCAACTAAAACAGTCACAGGACACAACTATCAGTCAACATACTGACGTTATGCATAGGATTGCACCCTAAAGGTCCAGTCCTATTGGGGTATAACACCACTGCGCATTTACGGCACTGCAAGAGGAGATACTGCCAGTACTGAGTAGCAGTTCAGCCTAGGACCCTGTTCTGAGAATGACAATCTGTCCAGGACTTCCCCCACCCACCCCAGTAATGTAACTGCTGGAACAGGAAGTGCCATTACTGTGATGACAGAGCTCCTCCTAATCAGAGCAATACTAAACTTTTACTACAAATACTCATAAGAATATAAGACGAGGCTCCACTGGATCAGGTCAAAGGCCCAGCTGGTCCAGCTTCCTAGATCTCACAATGGCCCACCAGATGTCACAGTGACCACACAAGACAACAAGAACCAACATCCCGATGCCATCCCTAAATTTGGCATCTAAAATAAGGAGGTTGCTTATACCCATCATGGCTTGTGACCTGTGATGGACTTTTCCTCCAGAAATTTGTTCTATCTTCTCTGAAAGGCATCCAGGCTAGGTACCATAACCACATACTGAGCCAAAGAGTTTCAAAGACTAATCTACTCAGTTTGGGTTCAGGGATAACAGGGCATTCCCATCCCAGGTATCATCAAGTTTCATTTAAACATTTATATTATAAAAATTAGTGTTAACAGAATCTCAGTGCAGACATGCACTAATTAAATGTGCTTAGTTCTGTCGTTCTTCCCACATCTGTCTCTTTTCCGTTCTCCTTTTATTCATCACTAGCGAAAGGCGTACCCGCGTTGCGGGAGTAACTTCCCCATACAACATCCTCCATGGCGCATCAACAACCCATGCGCAACCTACCCCCATGTACAACATTCCCCTGTGCGCATCATCCCCACGCGCAACTTTCCCTATGTGCATCATCCCCCAACGTGCAACTTCCCCCCGTGCGCAACTTCCCCCCGTGCGCAACTTCCCCCAATGTGCAACTTCCCTCCATGCGCAACTTCCCCCATGCGCAACTTTCCTACATGCGCAACTTCCCCATGCACATCATCTCCCATGCGCAACTTCCCGCATGCACAACTTCCCCCGTGTGCATCGTTCCCCGTGCGCAACTTCCCCCCATGCGCAACTTCCCCCCATGCGCAACTTCCCCCCATGCGCACCATCCCCCATGCGCGACATCCACAACTTCCCCCCATGCGCACCATCCCCCTCTGCGCGACGTCCCCCTCTGCGCGACTTTCCCCCCTGCGCAACTTTCCCACATGTGCATCGTCCCCCATGCGCAACTTCCCTACATGCGCAACTTCCCTACATGTGCAACTTCCCCCATGCGCATCATCCCGCCATGCGCAACTTCCCTCCATGCGCAACTTCCCTACATGTGCATCATCCCCCCATGTGCATCATCCCCATGCGCAACTTCCCCCCATGCGCAACTCCTCCCCATGTGCAACTTTCCTACAGGCGCATCATCCCCCCATGCGCAACCCTCCTACATGCGCAACTTTCCCCATGCTCAACTTCCCCATGCGCATCATCCCCCCATGCGCATTATCCCGCCATGCGCAACTTCCCTCCATGTGCAGCATCCTCACCAGCGCAACCTCTTCCTCCGAACAACATCCCCCAGTGCACCAGGGTCTGAGCACCGAATTGGCTGGATGTTATTCAGTCTCCCATGTTAAGTATAGGACAGAAACAAGTTGCCCCCTTTTCAGCCCCTGAAGGGTTAATTTCTCCAGATGGTTCTTGGTGGGTGTTCAGGTGACAGAAGGAACTCCCAGAATTCCATGCTTCAGGCCCAGCAGTTGGGGCGGAATTTTGCTGAGTCAGCAATTCTCAATGCAAAGTATAGGGAGGAAAACGCATTGCGCCCCTTTTCACCCCCTTCCCGTTAGAATTTCGGAAAACCAGTTCTTAGTGTACCCCTCCGTCACGGAAAGAACACCCACCCCAAATTTCATGCTTCTAGGGCGGGCAGTTTTGGCAGGGCGGTGATGAGTCAGTCAGTCAGTGAGTCAGTGAGTGACTTTTCTTTTTCATATATATAGATTAGTATCCTTACCAACTTGCGCACGCGCTCGCGCACACACACAAACATATGCAGCAATACAGATTTATTTTATTTCTCCATTTCTTAACATTACTACCAGGTGGCTTTTCTTTCAAAACTGGAACAAATGTTGCTCTCTTGCTTTCTCCAGGGCTAGCCCTGTCTGTATTGTCTTTTACATTAAGGAAGTTGACAGATTTTATATTTGTTGGCTTTTTGTTGTTTAATAAGCTTACATCCTTAACACCATTGATCACCTGCATTGCATAGGCTTGGATGTATGTGTGACATATTAGTGATGATCTGCCATGGAGCTGGGGGAGGATTAATATGTTAATTAGAACAGGGAGTGATAACCTAAACTGTGCTTTATTTTTCCAGGCATTCATCAGGGCATGAATACTTTGACCCAAATGATTACATGGGAGGCATTCATCAAGAAATGGACAGAGAAGAGCTAGAATTAGAGGTATGAGTAATAACTAGAAGCAGTCATCTAACATACAAAATCTTTTAATATATTTTCCTGTGATGTGGACACAGCAGTTAGGCATTGCATTAAAATTATTCATCCACACTATAGTGGAAATATGATTGCGAATAACCTTTGTTGTCCTGCAATTTAGCACACAGGCTGCAGAAACCTGTACTTATTCACTGGTATCTTGGTTTACGAGAATAATTCATTCCAGAAGGATGCTTGTAATCCAAATCACTTGTATATCAAAGTGAATTTTCCCATAAGAAATAATGGAAACTCAGAGGATTTGTTCTACAACCCAAAAATATTTATATAAAAATGATTACAATACTATAATATAATAAAAATAAAGGTGTCCCCTCATAGGTTATACTGCTTATCATGACCGACTGTAGGGTGTGATGCTCATCCCTGTTTCTAGAGCCAGCATTGTCTGACATGTGGCTCACATGCACACAGAACGTTGTTACCTTCCCACCGAAGTGGTACCTATTTTTCTATGTGCATTTGCATGTTTTGCTAGGTTGGCAGGAGCTTAGCTAAGGATGGGAGCTCACCCTGACTTGTAGGACCTGGGTCTTGAACCCTGGCCTGCTGGTTAAAAGGCGCAGTGTCTAAACCACTTGCGCCACCACAGCCCTTTTACAGTAATACATTTATACTAATACATTATAAGTAGTAGTAGTATTTCTTTATTATTTTGTATTATACTGTAATATAATACAAAATAATAAAGAAAATACAAAATAAAAAGAAAACAAATTAATCTGTACTTAGCCTCTTCTGCCTCTCAGATTGCAATCTGCCCCCATACTGAGGAGTGAGTCCCAGTGCGTATAACAGGGATACTTTAGAGTAGACATGCAAGCCTTGGTCTCTCATGTTCCTTTCATCACTTGTATATAAACTCAAAATTTTAGAAATGTTTGCTTGTCTTACAGAACACTTTCAATCCAGGAAAGTGGATTGAAAAGAACACTTTCAATACAAGAAGTAGAGAGGGTATCCTTGACTGGTTTATAAATTGACAGACACTTGCCATGTAGTATAAATATATGAATGAGAGGAGATGAACATTTGTGCCCTTTTTACAGCTCTGTATGCATACATTCATACAAAAATGTGCTGTCAAAAACAAAATATGATACGGAGTGTAAATTTCCATGGCATTTCATAAAATCAAAATTTTATATAATCCAATGAATGGATAGATATGTTTCTTCATCCTGCGTGGTTTCCTATTTTAATAGTCTTCAATCAAGATTTTTTCCCCTCTAGCACCATGTTCAAAATGCACTTAAAATATCCAGTTCACAGTGCAATCCTAACCCCTGGTTAGGCCGGCTGGCATAAGTCCCATGATAGCCTGGTGGTTTTGAAAAAGTTCTGTAAGATATTTCTGAGCTCCTGAGTGCTAGTTTTAGATTTCACAAATGGCAGCGGGTGAAGCTCAAAGGAGTTAAGGTTTGCATGGCAATCAGTCACATCACAAACTGCCCTGGATTTCCTATTTTTGCCCAGCACATTACAGGGGGGATGCAAATAGCATTGTGCTTGAATGAACCAGCACAGTTCTTTCCCCAGTGTCAGAACCCAGGCATAGCTGAAGCACCACGGACCCAACTGCTGTACAGCAAAATAAAAATTAAAAAATGCTCCTACCTCTGTTTGGACTGTGGGACAGGTTGAGCTGGCAGCTGTATAAATGTGTCTTTCAGTAAGCACTCTTTGACACTTAATTGTCCCCCCTTAAAAAAAAAAACCACCAGCAGCTAATATTAGCATACTGTTTGTAGTTTAATAGCATTTTTTTCAAATCCCTTAAGAATTTTTCCCAAACATGGGAGAGCAAGATCAATGGAAAGGGTCAAAGTGTAACAAACATTCAGGCAGCTTCTTGCTTTATTGTTTGCCTATTGACAAATTTGTCTTAATAGACCACAAAGGCACTTGTTTCATTAACTGACGTAGGAGTACTGAAAAGGAAGCTAAATATCAAATCAAACCACCAGGGCTACTCATGCCATAAAACATGCTCTGAATTCCAGTCCATCATCTAGGCTTTTATAGTCCCTTAACTCACAATTAATGACTTCACAGCTATAGTCAATGAGTCCCCTGTGTAACTGCCCAGAGTTCCTGTTTGAATTCAGTGAAATGCACTACAATTTCCTATGTAGACCCTACAAGCTGATATTAGAATGCAATCCTATATGTGTTTTAATCAGTGCGTTCCATCATGCTCAGTCGGAGTTTCAGTCAGGATGCATAGCTCTGTAGGCTGAGCTTCAAGAGCTGAATGAGCTTGCCATTAAAGAGCACGATCCAAAGCCAGAGTCTAGGAGTAGCAAGAAATTCAACTGTTAGGCTGCAATGCTAACCTCCAGTTTAGCCGGCATAAGTGCTGTGCTGACCGGGGGTGTCACAAAAGTGTTATAAGGCAGTTCTGCCCCAGTTCTGGAGGGAAGGGGGTTAGGCCAGTGCACAAGCATATGCCAACCTCCCCACAACACCATGGGAAGATATGCCTGCTGAGTTAGGCTGGCCTAAATTCCTTAAGTTTGTGTCCTAAGATAGTTATATAAACTTTCATAAAATTAAGAAAACAAACAGAAAACCTGATTCTATCATGGAAGCATACCATTTCAAAATTTCCATTCTTTCTTTTAAAGTTTAGTAACATACACTTGTCTTACATTGCCGTATTCCTTGGATTCAAGCATCGTCATTGCCATCATACTATTTACAATTATATAAACATACTATTTTCCAATATTGCATCACAGCTGTAATTCACAGACCTAAAATTTTTCAAACTACATTGTTACAATTCACCAAAGTAACCTTAACAAACATGTTTCATAACTTTTGAATAGTCACCAAAAAATCTGGTGATTGTTTCTGCACCCCAATGTGATCAGGCATATTGGAAGTCAAATGGAATTTATTTGGAATAGTTATACTAAAGTCAAATTGGCTACACCTTTATTAACTTCTATATAAATAAATGGCGAGTTTTGTCTGTCCGTCTATGTGCAGGAAACCCCTCTTACTTGGGCCACACTTGCTCTGCATACACGTATTATATTTTTTTGGAATCAGGATGATCCCAAGAGTGAAAATCTGCCCTTCATCTGCTGCTTGAACATCTAGCATTAGAATTTGTATCTGGCCAAATGGGCATACGTGCCATTTGAATTCCAGAGACAATGTATTTGTCTCTTTAGTTTTGGGCCAGAGGCCTAGAACGCCTTCCGCAGGAGGTGGCTTAAAAGTCCGACTAACTAGTATAGAATAAACTGGGAGCAGGAACTAACTATTCTGAATGTTCACATCCCATCCCATACTAGTAATCAACAAGTAAGTATTTTGAAGGTATTACTCCAATACCAAATTCTGTCTTCCTTTTCCTCAGTGACCTTATCTAGCTCTGAGCAACAGATAGCTCAGGAGTCAATTCCATCTCACTGCAACCACCCAGGTTCGCTGAATTAAAATAGCTCAGAGCTGCAGCACTCATCCACCCATTATACAAACTGTCAGGTTGCCAGAGCTTGAAGGAGAATTCAGTCCCAACACCTTTGCGCCAAGCAGCCAATAGATATTGGTCTGGGCTCACCTTTCAATAAAATTGGTCTTAAGCTAGTAAAAAAAAAAAAGGTGACACATCTCACCTGAATTGTAACACTACCCCTCTATACTGAAAACCTTTCTGTAGATTGTAATTGTGACCTTAAGCCAGCCCAATGTGTGATTTTTTTCAATGTAGACCACTCTATCCTTGAATGGTTGGGTGGACTGGACATTTACATCTGATATACCATAAGTCCATGCACTGAATGCTATACACTAAATAAATAAATTTTCCAAAAGATAAGGATCTGGGCTTAACACCTTATAGAAAGTGCAGTAGAGAGCAATTTCACTTCCACAAGCAGTTTTTGCTTTATTTTTGTTTCTTTTTTCTTTTTCTTTTCTTTTTTTTTGGTTTGGCTCAGATTTTTAAAAAGTAAGGAAATGACCCTTGTGGGACATTATCTATAGTATAATTCAATAATCTGTTGGTGCACAAATTTCCTTTTGGGTATACAGTGGTTTATGTATAATTATCTGTTATTCTGAAGACTTGTCATTATGGATGACTTCAGGCATCAGCATAATATCACAAGATGCTGGTATATCTGTGCCTTACTGTAATAGCTTATGGATTTCAACAAAGTAGATTATCTAGCATTCCTTGTCTTCCACAGGCTGGCACAGAAAAGCCACTTCATGAAATACATTTCATGCAATTCTCCCACTTCCATCTCAAAATGAGAAAGAATTCCCACATTTTTACATACGATCATCTGCATTTCAGACATATTATGATTGTTATAGTTATCCTTTCGAGCCATTCTTGACTATTAAGGGCCCAATCCTATTGAGGCCCAGTGCTGGCTCTGAACCTCAGCACCATGCTCAGTGCTGTAAACATGTTGTAAATCACATTTAAGACACCTGGTGAGTAAGCAGTACTAATGCTGGGCCTGTGCCAGTCAAGTGGCAGGCCCAGCATTGGCAGAAAGAGAATGTGCTGCTTGTAGCAATAGGTGGTACTACTAGACAGCTATACGGCTGGGGCAGGGCAGATTGGAATGAGGGTGAGGGAGGATGGTGTTGGGAGATGAAACAGAATGTAAAGGGGCAAGAATGGTAGAGCTCTCCTCTGCTGTATCCTAAATGCTATGTCTGGTCTTCTGGCCCAATATAACGTCCTTCAAGTCTGTGCTGGTGCAGACTTGAGAAGCCCCATTGTGAGGCTTGGGGTCTTTTCTCTGGAGAAAGGGGATGAAAGTTCCCTTTCCCAAAAAGAACTCTGGCTACTTTCCATTACCTCCTAGATACAGCACTAGGCACGTTGGTGCCACTGCTCCAGTGGGCACTGGGAAGCTCAAGATTAAGCTGTGAGTCTTAAGAGTCTAAGGGCGCAATCCAGAGTAACTACAGGGAGTCCTTGCTCAGACATAAGAACAATTTACTCTGGATTGCAATATGAATTTCCCATACGTTTTCACTAGGTGGTGCCGTATCTACTTTGACGTAAATGTCTCTTACTTGCTCCCGTAGTTACTTTGGATTGTAGGGTAAGAGTATAAGTAGTCTTAGAGTTAGAGTATAAGTAGACTAATGAATGAACAAGAGAAGTGGTTCTATTGCTTTTGAAAGATACAAATGAAAGGTACAGTGAATTGGGAATTAAGAGGAACAATAAACTACGTGGCAGTAACAAAGAGGAAGAGATCATTTTCTGTGTCAATCACAGGAAACATGGCATAGGACTTTTGCAGGCTTTGTTCCCTGCCCATGTTTGGTTCTTTGATATACTGGATTTGAACCTCACCAATGGTGGATGGAGATGATAAATCTGTCCCTGAGTAGCATCACTTCAGAGTGCAGGTAGGAAACCACATGACTAAATGTTGCTACATACAATGCAAAAGCAGTATTCTAGAGGCCACAGAGAAGACTGGGCAAGAGTCTGATACATATTTCCTTACGCAGGAGATTTTCTGTCTGACACATATTTCCTTACACAGGAGATTAGTGGGGGTCTAAGAAAAACTGTTTGCACTCTCGCTGGCAATCAAAAATGATACAGGTGAGACACCAGCATGTCTGCTCATCTGATGCTGGTTAGTACTTGGAATTAGGCATTGTGTAATTCATTAACACCCTCTTGCACCCAGGATCACCCCAATCTCATCTGCCTGAACCATGCACAGAGATTTTACTTTGTGTAAACCAGTGGTCTCCAAATTGGAGACCGCTATCCCACTGGAAAAGACTTTCCTGCCATGAACGGAGCATTCCTTTCCACTGGGGAGCTTGGAAACCTTCTGTCAATTTCCCCCAAAGGTGCTCCAGAAAATTTGCCTGCTGAGATTACAGAACCTGGAATCAGCTGGCCAGAGCGCAATTTAGGAGAGTTCACCACCTTGAAATGGAGGCTTCCCCGTGGAACATTATTATACCAGATGCTGGATCGGGCCCAGAACCATAGAACACCATGGACTGGGCTCTGTAGAACCCTGGTCTAAACCTAGAAAATGTTTCCAAAACAGAACATTCTAAAAATTAAAAATGTGTTGATGGTGTTCAATTTATGGAGTCTATGTTCATAAAGTTTTTTGAAGCTTTATGATTATATTAAAACTTTATTAAGGCACAGGCAACTAAGAGCCAGCTGTTCTATTTTCTGTGTATACAAAATTATCATATGTAGGGTAGCATCAAATCCCCGTTATTTCTTCTTCTAACCAGGGCTGGGGGGATTGTACCCAAGGGTAAGCCTACATCTAATTACTCATAAAAATTCAGGTACTAAACACCTGCTCTGAGTTCTGAGGGGAATTTCTTTTCTTTTTACAAAGACCGTTTGCCATGAGCTCTGTTTCCTCAGACGTGTGTGTATTTTAATACTTCTTGAGTGATTTATCACCAGACAATATATATCAGACAGCAGTACAGTATAATAGAGGATGCAGAAGTGGTGCATGCTGGCTGTAAAACATGTTGAAACATCCAGTCTCCATGTTAAAATAAATGTGGGAGAACTAAAAACCAAAAGTATCCAGTATAAAAGCACGTTTGCACATAAATATTGACCTGAGTCTTAAAACTTCATCCGTGAAGGTGATCATATTTAAGTTCCAAGCAGATGACATACAAGCAGAACAAAAATATTTCTGAAATCCTAAAAACACTTTCTTGGGAGTAAAACCCACTGTACACAATGGGACTTATTTTTGAGTAGACAAGGTTAGGATTGTGCTCTAAGCCCCTATTTAAGGCTAACCTAAGGCTGTTTTCACATACGATGACTATGAGAATATCAAACAAATAATGATATTCCATGTTCATGTAGTCACTTGGAACAGAGTTCTGGTATGTACATAGGGGACTGCCACCCACAAAGACTTTGGGCGCGATCCTAAGTTTTCAGCACCGCAATAAAGGGGATGCTGCTCTATGGTAAGGGAACAAACATTATCTTACCTTGAGAAGACTGCCCTGACCAGGTTGACCATATAGAAGGAAGGACAGAGTGCCTCTACCTTTAAGAATTGCATAGAAGAGGGCGCTGAGGTAGGTGCTACTTTTTAAAACCTTCTCTGATGAGCTAAACCTGCCTCAATTACCTCTTCCATGCAATGGTTAAAGGTTGAGGCGCCCTATCCTCCATGTTCAGGATTCCATATGGTCACCTTGGGGTCCCTGACTGCTTCATCCCAAGTGAAGGATGCAGCATATGCCCCATTGGCATAGTTATGTAAGTGTGGGAGAGTTGGTTAGGATTGGGGCCTTTGCCTACCATTTCAATGGAAGAGGCACTTTGTGTTGAATTGAAATGTGCACCTAGTTATGGAATGAATTACAAAGAGTAGAGCCTTGCTAAAGACACACCAGCACTACAACCATGCCCAAAGATACCTGAAAATGAATGTGTTCATTTCAATGTCCCGGCCCCTTTCAAATCTAAGATGAAAATAGGTTGCATTCCCCTTACCTTTTTTTTTTTGAAGACACATATGAGCAATCGCACCCAAAGTGACTTTCACTTTCATTCATACTGCTGTGCAGCATCATACACAAGACAATGGAAGATGGTTGTCCTGCTGCTGGTGCTGGAGTATAAATTGTGTAAATCCTCTAAAATGGTACCATTGCATTTTGGGTATTTATCATTACACAGATATATCAGGCTTTCTGCTAACAACAAGAAATCTCATAATGAAAGATGAGCTTGACCATTATACTCCATATGTTCCAAAATATACGCTGTTCAACAGCTAGAACAAAGCCACAACTAGCCTAGTAACTTCACTGTTTGCTTGTTACAAAGTTAGATTCTACACCACATATTTTATCTGTGGATTAGATGGAGAAAATTAGCCATTGGAAAACAAACGGACTCCCCTTTACACAGTTTATCCATTTGTTTTTGGGGAGCTCTTCACATTTATTGGTCTGGTCATTATGGGAATAGTCTGGCCATTCTTATCTTCCTGTGTTGCGCTGCACAGCATAGCAATGTATGATCAGAATAATTATAAGGTGATGGCAACATGGCAACACTTCTTTGTCTTCCCCTGATGTATCAGAGATCACAGTGTTAAAAGTCATAAAAGAGCTCCATGTTTTCCAGGAAACCAGGTGATTGGTAAAGTCATGGTATGGTTGTTAGTAACTACCAGATACCTACATCTTAAAGTCAATGGATGTTTTACCAGAGGGAGGTATTTCACATCTCACATTTGCCCCCACAATAGCTGGTGTTCAGTCCTAGCAGCAACTTTGCATCCACAGTTCTGTTATTCTAATGATTGTGGTTATTGACAGCTCTGCAGCAATGACCCATGCTCCTGTAACAAACACAGTGTCCTGTGTCTGCCAGATCAACATCACAGAGACCTGAAAGCATGCCAGCCTAAACAGCTGCATGCAAGCCCAATGGCTGCTAAGACTGAACAAGTAATCAATCAACTGTCTCGGTTTCCAGTGATTAAACAATTAAAATGAATAATACCTAGCCCAAGGTATTAAGAAAAAAACCAAGATTTTTGAAACCAAACAGGAATTTTTCAGGCATGTATTCTAGTCAGTTTGTGTGTGTGTGTGTGTGTGCTTGCAGTAGCCACCCAATCGCAATCCATGCCAGGAATCTGCCGTGGCATTTTAGAGGCTCTTTCAGCAGGGTGAAAGGGATTGGAAATGATACCATGAACTGGCATTTGTTGTGCCAACCATTCTAGGGATATTTGCTCACTGTGTTTTGTTCATTCATTTGATTGCTGTAGGTTAAATACAAAACAGGGCAAGCTTGCCATGTTCAAGATGTCTCGAATACATTTTTTCTTCAGATGCTCTCCTAGGCACACTTACCTGGAGAAAGTCTCATTCAATCAACTGAGACTAACTTTTGAGTAAAAATGCATAGGATTGTGCTGTTAGTTGCTGATCATCTGTCCTGTGGGGAAAAGGGGAAAAGAAGAACCATGAGAACAGAGGTGTGCTCTTGATTCACATTGTCATATTCACTGGCGTCACTAGGGTGGTGTAGGTTAAGTTTATTACACCCAAGAACATTTCTATAACACTTTTCAACCAAAAAAGAAAAGAATCACAAAGCAGTTTGCATAGCAAAATATATAAGGAAAGAGTTCCTTGTCCCAAAGGTCTCAAAAAGTCTCCTTAACAAATCAACAATTTACAGATAAATTGCTAAAGAGTAACAATTTATGTTTTCACTTTTGCAATTAACAGCTCAGTTCCAAGTTACTTAGAAGCATTGCGTTCAATGTTGTGTACCTAAAGCTGATTTAGCACTTAAATTATGAGTTCTGGATTATCCCTAAACTGATGTATTCTTTCACTATAGTTATAAAATGTGCCAATTTTATAGGACAACTAGTGATATTCCATGTTCATTTGATTATTGAAATGTCTCCAGATAACAATACTTTTTAGTTTGCAAGCATGTGTTCTAAGGAAATTGGTTTTTTTCAATTATTAATAACTTTCCTAAATTTCAACTCTAGCCTGAAAGTTTTACTGATTTTTTTCCCCAACTCCACACCCATAAAAACCTAAATTACTGAGCCCCAGCCACTGTTTTTGGCTGACATTATCTATTGATTGGCTTCAATCCCCTTTCTAAAAACAATGCCAGAGCCTTAGAAATATGGAAAAACTTCTGCTACTATACTGATCTGTTCAACCTTTTTGTAACAAAAGAGAGAACTACAAGCCGTTCACAATACTGCCTATTGATTGGAAATCATTTAAATACCATCTGAAATGTCACTGACATTTACTGCTCTGTTAAAAAAAATTGCATATGTTGACAAGTAAATAACAAGAGTTTGCTTATCATGGCAGCTGTCATCTAGACAAGCCAATAAATTATTCATATTGGTGAGTTTTATTGTCTTTCCCCCAATGAATGGAGCTGCAAGTTGAAATTGAGAGATGCTCAGAGGGTTAGACTATTGCATAGTTAGGGATGAGCTCCAAGAATTAACACATTAAAAGCCAGAAATTTCTCTTTCAATTTAAAGGACAAGGTACTTTTCCCCTCCCCTGAATAAGATGTTAGACTTCATAAGCACATTTCATGCCATTGCAGGCCTCCGTCAGTCTTGAAAGACTATGGTATTGTGCTCAGAGCTGCATACGCTGCATGAGAAGCACGAAAGCCTGGGTTGGATTGTTATGGAGGATAGGCTGTTACCTAAGCAGCAAATCCCCCCTCTCCACACCACTGAATTAGTCCAATGGAAAGGCAGAGCCAATACAATTGGATCCAGCTGCGTCGCAGAGCTGGGCTAAGGACAGGAGCTCACCCTGTCTTGTGGGGCTGACACGGGTCTTGAACCCTGGCCTGCTGGTTAACAGGCACAGCATCTTAACTGCCTGTGCCACCCACAGCCCTTCATGCCATTATGTATTTCCACAGGTGGGCAGAAGCCAGATTGCGGGGGTCCCCAGGGACCGTTTCTTGAAATTCCCCTGCCGCTAGCGATCCGGCAGCGGCGGGGGGAGCGATAACCAGCTGTGCCAGTTCGGCCGCTGCAGCGGCAGGGGCAGCCGGCAGGGCACCTTTAAATTTCCCAAGGCAGCCCTGAGAGGCGTCCCATAAGCCTCCCATGACCCTGGCCTGGCCCCACCCACTTCCAGGGAACCAGTTCTTGGGCTAGGCTGGGCCCATCACTGTGTATTTCCCTTTCTTTCTTGAATACTGAAGAAAGCCAAAAGTATTACTTAAAAAAACTTTTGGGATTAAAAACAAGAAGAGTGGTAGCATGATCAAGGTATTTTGGAAAATGGGATTTACTATCATTCAACTGGTAAAGAAGTGATAACTGACAGTGCAATCCTAACGCCTGATGAGGCTACCACAAGTCCCAGGATCAGTACTGTGCTGTCCTAGGGGGTGCCATAAGGGACTTCTGAGTCACTCATGGTGGGGGAGGAGTTAAGCCTGTGCACAGACATGGCACAAGTACCCCAGCCCAGTGAGCATGCTGCCCTTGTGCTGCTGTCTCTTCAGCAGGGTGACCAGATGGTGACCCAAGTTCACCAAATTCCTGTCCTTCAAGCCAAAATTCCTGGTTAAAAAAAATTGTAGGATATCCCAAAAATGTAGGACAAATGTAGAACATGTTAAAATAAAGCTAAAAACACTCGTATTCCTTTCCTGAACTTAATTTCAACACTATATTACTTCTTTTCTAACTGAAAACTGATGAAACTCTCTACTCACCCCAGTCCAGTTGACTATGATTTTGCCAAATGAAGCATTCAGCTTTGTGTGGCTCCATCCAGTTTGAATGACTTGTTTGAATGACTTGAAATGGCTCGCCAAATTGCGGGAGAATTGGCACTTGTGTTTTGGCATTCTGGAAAATAAAAACAGATATTTCTTTTAATGATCAGTCACTAAGGGTTTTGCACCAATCTTTGCAGTCACCCAGACACAGACTTTTGCAACAATCACAGAGTCACAAAGTAGGAAGGGACCTCAGTAGGTCGTCTAATCCAACCTCCAACCCCCTGCCTCTGTGTGTGTGTGTGTCACACACACACACACACACACACACGGGGATTGTGTGTGCAGGGAAGTGTGGCGGGAGGTTTGTCTTGGGGTGGTTGGGGGCAGTTAGGAGGTAAGTGGGGATTTTCTCTTGGGGTGGGGGATGGTGCATGGAAGGAAGTGTGGTGGAGGGTTTGTCTTGCGGGGTCGGATAATTAGGAGGTAAGTGAGGGGGAAGGGGAATGGTTCACGCAGGGAACTGTGGTGAGGGGTTTGTCTTGGGGGGTGGGCATGCAGGGGCAGTTGGGGAAGTGGGGGTGTTTCTTTTGGGGGAAAGGGCATGCAGGCACAAATAGGGAAGTGGGAGTGTTTGTCTTCGGGGAAGGACATGGATCCTCTCCACAGGTGGGCTGAGGCCAGTTTGCACCGGCTCTGTAGAACCGGTTGTTAATTTGGGGCTGACATTAGTGAACCGGTTGTTAAAGAGGGGCCATTTCTTTTAAAGGACCTCTGGGTCTGTCTTCCCAGAGCTGAAGCTCCACTCCCTCCTCCTCCTCCCCACTCCCCTTCTGAACCTCACTCCCCCTCTGAGGGGGGCTCCTTCCACTCTCTAAGGGCATTTTTTAATTTTAAAATACAGTCTGTTCCCATGCTAATTTTTTTTAAAAAAATATGTGGGCAAAAAACAGTGGAAAAATAGATTTCAAGACCCACTTCAAGGTTTCTTGCTCCTCCATTGGTCATAATAGAATAAGGTTGTGCCTCAACCTTTAATTCTAGGACTCTCCACTGATACAAAAAATCTATTAAATAAAATATATTAAAAATGACAAAGTTTGTCCCTTTACAGCTGTTTAAAAACAAGCTTTTTACTGATGTGTTGAGACAGTCTTCAATTAGAAATGGAAAGCATACCCGGCCTTTGCCTGGCTTAGCTGAAGAATAGAGTGGTTTCTTGCATGACTGCCTCTCTAAACAGTAGAAAAGCAGTTTTTTAAACTATATGCAGTGGCCATTTGTGTTGAGTCAAATCTGTAGATAAAAAAATGAGCGTATAACACTTTTGGACCTGTATATGTTTAATTTGGCAGCTTTTCATGCATCCAGAACACACAGAAACAGCTTTAGGTCACAGGGCTTGCTCACTTCAAAGTATTTTTCCTGAGACTAAAAATACAAGCATGGGACGTCACAAAAAATGTTGTGACTTCACAAAAAATAATCCTCATTTTCACAGTGATTTCAATCAGAGAGAAGTTCTCAGATTTTGATTTTCCAACAGACTTGCCTCAAAAGGTAAGTTCAACCACTCTTGTTAGCAAATGATATGGATTGCTTTAAACACAGGGAGAGCGAATACCTAAATGTTTCCAGAGTCCTTGCCAGAGAGTGTATTGTCTTTCGGCTCCAGCAGGTGGGAAGCACAAACCATTAGGTAAGAATTTCCCTTGGCAAAAAGAAAACATCTCATATTAATAAAACCATAAGGTCCTCTGTGAGCTTTATAACTTCCTTCCTAGTCACGGAAGTACTGCTGTTCATTCCATCATTCCTCCTTAATCTTTGAACTCTGGAAGTCAATGAGGACAGAAGCTAAATTGGGGCCAGCTCTGGTTTTACACATACATGCATACATACATAAACAGAGAGAGAGAGAGAAAGAGAGAGAGAGAGAGACCCCAAAAAGGCATCATAAACTTAGAGAGAATTTTCCCTAATAACTTTAGAAATAAAAGTCACTCACCAATACAGTCCAAGTCTTTAGTACTGACATCAACATGGAGTTTGGCCTGGACAAATGTGCCACAGTGGCACTAAAGAAAGGGAAGATCACAGAAAGTGATGGCATTGAAATGCCGAATGGTCAAACCATTAAATGCCACCAGCCTGAAGCCTACAAATATCTGGGCATACTGCAGCTGGACAATATCAAGCACAGACATGTAAAAACTGTGGTCAGCAAAGAATACATACAAAGGGTTAGAAAAATTTTGAAGAGCAAATTGAATGGCAGCAACATTATAAAGGCTATAAATACCTGGGCCATACCTGTAGGTAGGTATGCTGCTGGCATTGTGAACTGGACACAAAAGGAACTGGATGACTTGGACAGGAAAACAAGGAAATTAATGACCATTCACTATGCTTTACATCCACGTAGTGATGTTGACAGGCTTACCTGCCTAGAAGATCAGGGGGCAGAGGACTTTTGCAAGTGAAGCAGTTGGTTGAAGAAGAAAAACATGCCCTAGCAGATTATGTGCGAGAGCCAGGAATCCTCTCTGACTGAAGTCAGCAAGAAAAAGTTGCTGAAAGTGCAGCAGACCAACTATGAATATCGCAATAGTGCAATTCAGGCTCAGACTGCCAGTTGGCAGAATAAAGTATTGCATGGCCAATTCCTTGCCAAGATCGAAGGAAAGGTGGATCAGGATAAGACCTGGTTGTGGCTCACGAGTGGAACACTGAAGAAGGAGACGGAAGGCCTGATACTTGCTGCCCAAGAACAGGCAATCAGGACAAATGCCATCAAGGTCAGAACTGAAAAATCAGCCAATGACCCCAAATGCTGGCTCTGCAAAGAAGTGGATGAAACCATCGACCACATTCTGAATGGCTGCAAGAAGATCGCGCAGACTGACTACAAATTGAGGCACAACTCTGTTGCCCAGATGATCCACTGGAATCTATGCCAAAAGTATCATCTGCCAGTGGCAAAAAACTGGGGACCACAAGCCTGAAAAAGTGGTTGCAAATGAGCAGGTCAAGCTTCTGTGGGACTTCAGGATACAGATGGACAAGGTCTTTGAACACAATACTCCAGATATCACCATCATAGAAAGGAGTAAGGTATGGCTTGTTGACATCGCCATACCAAGTGACAGCAGAATTGAGGAGAAACAACTGGAAAAGATCTCCTGCTACCAAGACCTAAGAATCGAATTACAGCGTAAC
Source organism: Cryptoblepharus egeriae (assembly GCA_030015325.1). Taxonomy (NCBI): domain Eukaryota; kingdom Metazoa; phylum Chordata; class Lepidosauria; order Squamata; family Scincidae; genus Cryptoblepharus; species Cryptoblepharus egeriae. The sequence goes on along the minus strand of JAREYC010000002.1, from coordinate 28,372,918 downwards.
TGGTGTAAGCCAGTGCAGGTGGTTCCAGTGGTAATTGGCACACTGGGTGCAGTGCCCAAAGACCTTGGCAGGCACCTGAAAACTATTGGCATTGACAAAATATCACTCTGCCAACTGCAGAAAGCTGCTCTTCTGGGATCAGCACAAATTATACGCCGCTACATCACACAGTCCTAGACTCTTGGGAAGGGTCCAACTGGTGATGTGAATGTTACCAGCATGAAATTATTCGCAGTGTATTTGTGGTTGATTATAATAATAATATTTATGGTTGATTATAATAATTATAATAAAAACATCTTTATTTCTGTTATTTCTTTAATGATGGAACCCTTACATTCAGTACAGTTCTTCCAATTCCTTCACTCTAATTCTGAAGATTTGTATTAGTAAATGCTGTTTATGATCATGATATAAAACCCTACATTGTGTTTTGTGATATACAGCCCAGTCCTATCTAAATTCTCATGTGACAGGCAGCAAACAACACAGGCTGCTGAATGTCTCCTAAGGAAGGGGATATTTGTTCCCTTGTTTCAGGGTAAGGCCCAGATACCTTATTGGGTCAACTCAGATCTACACTATGTTTATTCATGAAATTAATCAGGTCCAGGTTACGCTACAGCCACACATCAGCGTCCCCAATCACTGGTCTAATCTACCTACTTTATCACTCCTCTAAACCCTCCACTTCCTTCCCTCCATCAAGACTTACCTGTCCAGCTTTGTTTCAACTGCCAGTATGCCTGAGAAAATTCAAGCATTCTCACTGGCACAGCAACTACAAAAACACTTTACAGTGTTTTTGCAACAGCACACATCAGAGGAACACCAGAGGCACAGCCCATCCATACAATTAAACTTCTCCAATCAGTTTAAAAATAGGAATAGATTCATAAATAAATAGACTTTCATAAATTTCAAAAATAGGAAGAGACTCTTCATAGAATCAGCACACAGTAGCATTGAGAACAATGATGTGAAAAAAGTGATAAATACTTACCGGTAACTTTTTCAGTCTTTCCATTCTATGAGATATAGACCATTTTTCTCTTTTCTTATCAATAAAAAGCTGTTTTCAAAATGACTGCATATTGATGCAAGAGTCACAGTTGCTCTTGGTATTGATTGTGGGTCCATAATCACTTCTGGCTAAGTTAAGTTAATCCAGCCCGTTCATTTAGAATAGGAAAAGAAGCCATTGATCACTTGGGGGCAAGATATTTTCACATGCTTGGAACACAGATACTCATCAGTCTCTCATTTGGTATGTGATTTTCTTTGTCTAGGAAGTGGATTTGCATAGACTGAACAGCCAGGACAAATTTGGGCTGACTGTGTGCTACAGAACTGACGATGAAGATGATATTGGCATTTATATCAGCGAGGTGAGATGGGACAGCTTTCAGTGTTACACTTGCCTTTTTAACTACAGCTGTTGGGAAATTGCTAAGCTCTTGCTTGCCAATTATATGCCATGCTACTTCCAAAGTAACTTGCTATGAAATATTAAACAACTTCGTTGCTATCAAGCTGTGCATATCTCCATGTTGATGTATGCACTTCTTTTAACAAATGCTTTCTGTGCTTAAGACTTTTGAAATATGATGCTCACACAATTTTTTTTACCAACTGTGTGGGTTTATTATTCATCTCTTTTCTAAGAGCAAAAAAGAAGGATTCTGAATTGTGTTCACATAATACACTACCAGAAAGTATGTCTAACAGTCATGTGTAAAGGACATTTGAACCCTGAATACTCCCAAAAGAATCACCAAGGGGTGCCATTTGTTAACCAGCCATAAATCACAAGCAAAAAAAGAGAATATCAAAAACATCCCATATTTTTTATTCCATAACTTTTACTCTCTGTGAAAAAAATCACCTTCTAATCACCTAAATATCCTGAGACACAAATATCATAATTGTTGCATTTGAGATTAATAGTGCTGTTATGAATAGTCAAGCAGGAAGAGCATTCCTTTTTCCTCATGGTCCTCTACAGAGAAGGAGGACCTTATATATTTACAAACACAAGCAGAGGGGAACACATTCCTCAACTTCATTACTGCCTTAGGGGTTGTTGCATATTGGTGCATATTCTGTTGCATATTCTGAATACCAAATGACTCTTCTCTGAGCCGATTGATTTTTGCCATTTAAACATATTGTGTTTATATGAGCATTGATGATACGAATGTTCACTCTCCAATGTTTGAACTGGCCCACAGGTCATGATGACATTTCCACACTTACCATACTGAGCTCTTCATGCAGTCACTAATTTCACTAACATCAGGAAGTTATACAACCCCATTCTGCACAATCTGAGTTTGATGTGTTACAGTTACCAAGCCCACTTATAAGAATCTTACCTGCCCTAATGTTGATTTCTTTGGAATTAAAAACAACCTTGTCTCTCACCTGCCTCTTCCCTGCCTCCTGAGCTGGCCTCCCCAACTTGCCAGGTGTCTCAGACATGCTGTACATCACATTTGCAACACTTCTGGCCCAGTGGAAGGGACTTGCGTCAGCCGAAGTGGACAATCTGGATTGTGCTATTACTGTTTTTATTAGAGCCAGTGAATTAAACTGAAGCACACAATTACCTATTCTTTTGTAGATTGATCCCAACAGCATTGCTGCAAAAGACGGTCGCATCAGAGAGGGAGATCGTATCATTCAAGTGAGTTTCACATTTTTCAGGTGTTCTTTTCTGAAATATAACACATTTTTTTCAGTCTTCATATCAGTGTTTCATTTGTCCAGTTGGAGAATACTACCAATACCCAGCCCATAAGAAAATTTCAAAATCCCTCATCCATATAAATTGCCCCAAACAGTCTTCTATTTGATGCCTTTTAGTGAAAAGTTGAAGTCCACATGAAAATAATGTGTAACCATCAGAACACCTGTACTTCTGATGTATTTGAATTTATATCCTACTCATGCTTGGAGGTTCTAGACAGATAACAATATGCTAATTATTAATAGTGTGAAGGAAAAAATACTGCAAATGTTTAAATCATTCCCCCACCTTCCCTCTTTCCTGCCATTTAATCAGTGAAGTAATATTTAGTTTCAGAGATCAGCCATGAAAGACAAAGTATTCCCTGACAGCATTATGGTTGTGAGAAACAACCTAAGGGGACAATTCAACTGTCTCTAAACAGGGGAATAATTTTTATTGAATTTGCTGTCATATATCGCTTTTAGTAAGCAAAGAAATTTATAAACTTTATTTAATCCAGCTTCACAACAGCCCTGTGAGTCCCAACTGTCACATTATTTTTTGACATGTTAAGGTTTATGTGGCCAGGACAGGTACCGTATTTTAGTTTGCTAGAAGTAAGTTTTTAAAATTAGATTTGGGGTTGTAGATTTTCCTAGCTGCATGGATTGGTTCCCACTTTCTTTTTCTTCATTATGGAGTCATACTCAAAAGAATTTGCACATTTCCCCCCAGATTAATGGGATAGAGATACAGAATCGAGAAGAAGCTGTGGCACTCCTTACAAGTGAAGAAAGCAAAAATGTCTCATTGCTCATTGCAAGACCGGAAATCCTCCAGGTACTATAACTAATGAAGAATTGCAACAAGTAATAAATTGATTTTGCTTAAAACAATAATGTTTGTCAAATAAAAGATCTTTGTGGTCAGAGGCATATCTGATCTGAGAAAAGCATGTTCAAGAGAGCACAGCTTTGTTCGCAGTAGCAGGTAAAAACTATTATGGAATTAGAGCTTCCAAATGATGGGACAGTTGATGTGTGGGAAGTAGCACCAAAGTATGTAACTTGCATCTGCACAGTAATTATCCAATTGTTAATTGGGAGCATTTGGCCTATCTGCTATATTTCAGAAAAAAATTAAAAATAATTATGTTACCTTCACTTGAGAGTAAAATTCAGCTAATCTGACATGCAGCTTTCTGGGAGTTCAGACAGCATAGTTCTATCCATCTTTCTATCAGATAGCACAGTCCTATATGGGTCCTTCCAGCCTCTGCTGTAGCTCAGCATGACTGGACGTTGCACTTCCGACATTGGCTCATCATGTTCTGTAACATGAGACACTAAAAGGAACAACCATAGCACTCCAGCTGGGGCCTTAACCTTCTCTGAGCAATTCCTCATACATTATGCTTTTAACAGCCCCAAATTTTGCAAAGTTACCGCATGTGTGTGTGCCAACCCATCTGGATCCTTCATCCCGCTGCACCAAAACAAATCTCTTTCCCACATTAGTGGAAGGGAAGGGAATTCTTCAAGCTTGAGATGAAATTCCTTTCATATAACATTTTGTAAAGCATCATTTTCAATTTTGAACATTAACAATAATAATATCCATGCCTTTGGTTCTGTGCTCCGATGCACAGGATTAGCATCAAGCAAAGAAGAGAACAGGATTTTTTAAAATATCTTTGTCCTATTTATAGCAAAACACATGCAGAAGGAAGCAATATTGCATAAAAGATTCTGAAAGGCACTTGCTGAATTTATGTTCGGGGTTGGTACATATTTGTTGTGTTGCCCCCTGATAAGAGTATTTGGCATGTTGTTTTATGTTCCCTTGTAGCTGGATGAAGGCTGGATGGATGATGACAGAAACGATTATCTAGATGATTTGCACATGGATATGCTGGAGGAACAGCACCACCAGGCAATGCAGTTTACTGCTAGCATGCTGCAGCAGGTAGGCACAATTGCACTTAGCTGGACCAAATGTCTTCATGTCACATTATTGCCCGACCTCAGCATCCACAGGAGTTCTGGAACCCCTGTGGATGCTGAAACCTGCTGATAAATTAATATGTGGGTTGGGGGCTGACCTGACCAATAGATGCGCATTCATTTTGTAACCAAAGGTCAGAATGGTCATACACCGCAGATTCAGAACCTGTATTTATTCAAATCGGCAGATTCTGAATCCAGATTAAAAGGACCAACTTATACATATAACACTCTGATATACAGCACACTGTTGGTTAGAGCAACCATCACAGGTGATACTGTTAAAAAGTTTTTATACAAAGCAACGTTGTTTCCAAACACTGATCGATGAAACAACATTAAACCATTTTTACTATTTTTGTAAGGGTCATAGGATGGATGAACTGTGCATGTGAATAAGAATAGCTTATTCTGTGTATTCAGAAGACTGAGAAGTTGTTTATGAATAAGAATACCTGATAAGAAAAATCCTTCACATGTTTAGAATGTGAACTATAGAATGCAATTAACTGCCAAATTTCTCCACTATATTCCTTCACTTTAGAGAATGCCCACCCCAAACAATTCTTATCTATATACCAAGTTGGTTTTGTGTTTTGCTAAGATGGTTCTGTCCCAAGGACTTGCAGCATATTATTAGCTCATTATTTCATTAGCTCATTTGATTCCTCAACATCCCCAGAAGCCTGAAAGATAGTGACAACAAAAGACCATCTATTGAGTTCGTTGCTGAATGGAAATTTGAAGTCTCCTGATCCCAACACTCATTAACTGAAGCAAAATATTAGTATACAAGGAACCTCAAATATACAAAATATTTTAGAAGGCCTTTTGAAAATCTGACCCAAGAATAAAGACTTCTTAGAAATATGTGCCCATTGCACCCCTTCATTGGTTTGTTTCCATCAAAACAGACAGTGAGGAGTTTATAAAAATGGGAATTGCCTTTCCGCAGAAAAACCTGAAGTGCTAGCATAATCCCTGGTAGTAGACTCTGTCAGTCTTATATATAAAATGTTACTTCTATCACTTGTATTTTCTTTAGGGTTATTCCATGTCAAGCGGTCTAGGGCTCTCCCCACAACAATCATGGATCTTGATGAAATTTTGTAACTAATCCACATGTGAAGCTATAACTTTACAAAAGTTCATTTGAGACATGTGGGACTCTGAATACAAAATCCATGGTTGTCATGCAGGACACTTTTCCAAAACTAGACCACTTGACATGGAATTACCCTTTACTTTTTTCCATGTTGGATTTAAAATGTCTTATTTTATGTACATTGTAGAAGAAGAAAAATGAAGAGGATGGAGGTACCACAGATACTGCAACTATTCTATCAAACCAGCACGAGAAAGACAGTGGTGTGGGACGTACTGATGAGAGCACTCGGAATGATGAAAGTTCAGAGCAAGAGAACAATGGTGATGACCATACTACTGCCTCAAACACCTTGGGAAGCCAGAAGAAACTGACATACAGCCATGACACATTGGGCAGTGGTGACATGCAGTTCAGTAATGAGTCCTTTATTTCCGCTGATTGCACGGATGCAGATTTCCTTGGCATCCCAGTGGACGAGTGTGAGAGGTTTCGTGAACTGCTAGAATTGAAATGCCAGGTGAAATCTACAAACCCATATAGTCTGTATTGCCAAAACAGTACCCTGGATATGAGTAAGAGTGATCATGAAAGTGTTGACAGAGAGCTGGAAATGCTGAATGAGGAGTTGCGCAATATTGAGCTGGAGTGCCTCAACATTGTCAGAGCTCACAAGATGCACCAGCTGAAAGAGCAGTACCGCGAGCCCTGGATGCTCCATAACAGCGGCTTCCGCAACTACAACACAAGCATCGATGTTCGCAGACATGAGCTCTCGGATATTACAGAGCTGCCTGAAAAATCCGACAAGGACAGCTCCAGCGCCTACAATACGGGAGAGAGCTGCCGAAGCACACCCCTCACACTGGAGATCTCCCCCAACAACTCTTTATGCAGGACAGCAGAAGGCCTTGAATTGCAAATTAGTGAGGGGGCCGAAGGCTGTCCAAAAAATGTTCTGACAAGTCCAGAAAGTCACGAATCCAGTGCTTTTAAACCAAAAGATGCAGATCTCATCAAGCCATTAGAAATCAAAGAGCGGAACGCAAGTGATGGAAATAAAAGCCCAACCCAACCCCAGAAATCAGGCAGCTCTTACCTATCTTCATACCATCACTCTCCCTATAAACATGCCCATATTCCTGCCCATGCCCAGCACTACCAGAGCTACATGCAACTGATTCAGCAGAAATCAGCAGTGGAGTACGCACAGAGTCAAATGAGCTTAGTGAGCATGTGCAAAGATTTAAACTCTTCAAACCAGAGCGAACCCAGGATGGAGTGGAAAGTCAAGGTCAGGAGTGACGGTACCCGCTATATAACCAAGAGGCCAGTCAGGGACAGGCTGCTGAGAGAGCGCGCCATAAAGATTAAGGAAGAGCGCAGTGGTATGACCACCGACGACGATGCCATAAGTGAAATGAAGATGGGCCGGTACTGGAGTAAAGAGGAGCGGAAGCAGCACTTGGTGAAAGCCAAAGAACAGCGGAAAAGGCGTGAGTTTATGCTGCAAAGCAGGCTCGAATGTCTAAAGGAACAGCAAGGAGCTGAGGACAAGAAGGAGATGAATATCATAGAACTGAGCCACAAAAAAATGATGAAGAAAAGAAACAAAAAGATATTTGACAATTGGATGACAATCCAAGAACTCTTAACCCACGGCACAAAGTCGCCCGATGGCACAAAAGTTTACAACTCCTTTCTGTCGGTGACAACGGTATAATCTTGCTGTGCCAAAGTTATGTACATAAAACCCTACCCTTGAGGTAGAGATTCCTGCCTCGTTAAATGCGGCAACACTGTTTTGGATTTTTGTATATAAAAGACACATGCATCAAGTTTCTAATTCAAATACTAAACTCTGGGTGCAAATGTTCTCAAGGAAGAGAGCAGGCAAGCAAGAGAGAGTGAGTCATCCACCCAAAATCATCAAAGGCAATATTGAACAGAGCTTATTTGGAATACCAATAGTATCTTTTTTTGTAACTTTATTACCCTTTTACATAAAGTCTTTTAAATACCAGGAAAAGCATATTAATCATACTTACACAGGTAATAACTTTTAAAACTATATTCATATTTAAAAAAAGAAAGGTTACACATGCAGAACGCAAAGGCAACTTCAAATATGTATTTTTAACAAAACAGTATTTTGCAATATATCTTTGCTATTGTGACCTCTTTTTCTGCACATGTTGCTGTTTTATCAATATTTTAGCTGAACTGCCAAACTCAATAGAAAAATTTTGCAGTAATGTGCAGCATTTATCAAACAGCCTGTCTTTGGTGTTGTGCATACATCTGCTTTTACCTGTTGGTGTACTACACTTTCCTGCAATATTTCTGATCCAGCATCCTCAATTATAGCCAACCAGCAATAGATGGTGATCCATCCAGCACTTAATAAAAGTGCAGTCCTGTATGTGTTTACTCAGAAGTAAGATCTCAGTGGATTGTATAGCCAGGTAAATGCATGTAGATCAGTGATGGGCTTCAAAGAAATTAAGAACCGGTTCTCTGTCCATCTGGCAGCCACTTTTAAATGGCTATTTTTAAACTTTATATGTACTATCTCTTGTTAAGAACCGGTTCTATAGAGTAGGTGCGAACCTGCTGGTGCCCACCACTGATGTAGATCAATCCTAATGTGGGCTAGCATTGGCACAACAACTCCTGCACTAGCAAATGCTGTTACAAAAATGCCATAAAGCACATTTGAGACAAGATGCAAGTACGCAGCAGTGGTGGTGGAAAAGCTTGACCATCCCAACAGTACTGAATCCAGCAGAACAGCCATTGTGAGTTTTGCACAGGGTGGCACAGTTGTAGTGGGTGGGGATGGACACACGTTAGCAGTTTCCCCAATGCAGATCTGAGTAGCCACATTCGGCAGGCTGGGGCCCAAGACAGGATAATTGAACAAATGTTCCCTTATCCCAAGTAGTCCCCTGGCTTGCCAGTTTCAGCATTGGATCCAGTGAGGGCCATGCAGACCCACTGTACCAGCACTGAATTAGATTGGGCTGCCCATGTTGTTTTGGAAACATGACAGGGATTGTAAGAACTGGAGTTTATCATGTAAATGGCAGGCCTCAATACATTTCTAAAGATAGGGCTGGCACCGAAATTTTGGAAAAATGAAATCTGACGTAATCACAGGGTTCCTCCCAAGGAGCACTATCTGAGAATTCCAGAGTATGTTCTTTCTGACAAGTGAAATTGCTTTGGATTCAGCACATTCTTAGCTGTGTTACATCCTTTGAGTGACTGCTGCAAATTTCTAGAAAGCTGCACCCGTTTTCAAACAGTAGCAAATATATACTCATTTAGCTAGCGACAGCTGAAAAGCGGAGGCTGTCTACTGCTAACCAGCATGAGGACAGAGGGCACCTCAGGTAAATATATTGTGCACACAACCCCTAAATGTCCTGGTTAACATCTACACAGGGATTTTCCCCCTCTAAAGATTCTGAAGTATGTAGGTATCACGCTGAAAGAGAAGAAACAAACCGCTGCATTGTGCAGTGCTGAAGGATTTTGAAGCAGGTCTGCTAAGACTGTGGCCTGATGAAAGAATGTGCATGTATGTCTAATGTTCTTACAAGACTTTTTGTGTAATTTGAAATGCCCATTGTAGTAGCTGTCAGCTTTGTAGATTTGAATGTATTGAAACTGAGAGCAGTTTTTCATGAAATCACGGCTAGTTATAAACATTAACAAGTAAAATGAAGTTAAAAATAAATTATTGTTTTATATTTCACATCCCTTGAAATGGTTATTTGATCTCACCTTGACCACAAAACCTTGGTCAAACTGTACCTAGTCAAGCTAAACTAATTGAGAAACTGACTTGATTTGAAGGATAAACATGAGGGTGGGCACGAACGTCTAGCTAAATGTTGTTCTTGTTTTTATTTGCAAAAAAATTGTTTTCTAATTAACACTTTTGCTGACAGTGCTTTTCAGGTGGGAAGGCAAACGGAATAATCATATGGTTGAGACCGTTCTGAGAGCAAAGTTTAAAAGGGAGATATGGGTCAACATGCATGTATTGTTTACCCACATATATAGTAGATCTGAACTGCATTTGACAGGGCCTAATTATCTGCATGTTATTTTATGTCTGGGTCTCCATGCACCAGAGGAATGTCACCTATTGTCTCTCTCTGTCCATGTAGCAAATGATTATCTCAAAATTATGAAATATGTCTATGTCCCAATTTTATATCAGCTCCAGATTTAAAAGTCAGCACACAATCATTTCATTGAACTGTGACAAGAAAGAAGAAAGTTTGCAAGGTTCAACTCTGAAATGGGTGGAAACAACTTTTGGTTGTTCATCTGCCCCAGACGAGCACTTTAAATTAAAACACTAGTTCTCACACATTAGGAAACTCAAACAAGAGGAGGCAAGCCAACTTAATACCTAGAGATTAGTGCTTGGAGAACTAATTAGGATTATAAACTGAAAGTATATAAATTAAACCAAATATAATTATCTGCCAATGGCCCTTGGAAATAGGTTATAGGATACTTGTTAGCAAAATTGCTCAAATGCCTGGAAGCCACACAAAAGCAAGTAATCAGCAGTTTATACCTCCTTCTCTAATTTTGTTTTTGACAAAATCCTTGTACTGATGAATAGTGTGGAACACAAACTGATTAAGAAAAAACATTGTCACACAAAAGGTGATATGTAAGGATCGGAACAATAATCCAATTCTTCCATTCCTTCCCCCGACCCTCTTCCTAATCCTACCCATTTGATTAAATTTAAATTCCTTGCAGAACAAATGACAAGATATTGTATTCTTTGTCCCTGAAACCCACATTTCCTGCATGGACAAATCAAAGCTATTCCTGATGAACTGGCAAATTTGTGGAGACCAATTCCTATAATGCAGAATATCAAGTCATATTATTTTACTTTATTTTAAAAAGGCATGTACCATGTGCAAGGGAGCACCCAAAATAGATTTCCTTTACTAACATAAATTTTGTTTTTCATGAAAAAGAGCTGGACTATTGTAACAGAAACCTGATGGCTGTTGATTGTAAGGAACAGCAGTAGAAGGGGCCAGGTAGAAGGGGCCAGAGGAGGAAGAAAGGGTGGCTTCCCTTTCCCCACGTGTTCCTTTTTCACTGAGATGCAACTTTCTCTGGAATCCCAAAGGGCAAGAAAGTTAAGAAGTGAACTTCAGTTGAAGAATAGCTGGTGACAAGTAGCATAAGCAGTATTTTGGTAGTAGTAACAGGTTGCAAGAATAGTTTTGGCACAATACTGAAAATGTATTTTAAGCAGAGAATACGGGTAGGTCAGAAAAGTTGAAATTGCACCACTGAAAATAGAGAAAAGCAGAAAGCACACTTTCCTCCCAATTTATAATAGGCAGTACATGCGTAGGCTTTTTGGTTAAAGAGGTTTTTTTAAGAGAATTTGACCTGGATTCAAAAGCAGATGTGACAACCAACTCCAAGGTACATGATTAAGAGTACAGGAAAAATCTGCAGCTATCAAGGATGCATTTAATGAGCTTTCTTGCAATGAGTGAGAACCACCTAATCCAATACTACCAGCTGTTCTCCTAATAAGGGTTTTTTAATGCCAACCTAAGGGTTGGGAAACCAGAGACCGAACCTGGCAGCTCACAGTTGCAAAGTTCATGCCGCACCCCAGATGCAGACAGGACTGGTGAATGAGACACCTATGTTCTTTTGCAACTCTTTTAATCAATGCTTATCTTCCATGTCAAGAAAGCATCTCCCAATTGGAAAAAAAACCAAATCAAAAGTTGTCCACAGGCCCTTGATTCTTATGGTAATAGACATGAGATGGTTCGTGGTGTCAGCACTACTCAAGTGATGAATCAGGCGAGCTGACAACAGTTCTCGCCAAGCTTTTAGATAAACAATCAGTGGAAGGACATTTAAAAATAACCCTTTTGACAATTCTGCCTCTTTATGCACTAAGCCACGGCGGGACCTTGCAACAGGGAGTCCCATTAAGTGGGAGGAAAGAGAGCCTCTGTCAAAAGTGAACTCTCCATGACCTTCCCTCCAAATAAATACTTGATCATATTGGAAAGTGGGCCTCCCAGGTGTCACAGCAAGACTTGGGCTGGAGGAAAGGGCTGCATTGTCCCCATTAGGAGAGCCATTTGAGGTTTTCGGATCAGCCATCCTTCAGCTTCGTAAGCCTTTGTTAACATGGAAGGCCCTGAACAAAGGCCAAACAAAAGGCAAACTCAGATAAAATTGCTTAATAAATGTTAATCTTGGTAAAGCAAGTTCTAGAAAAGATCAAACTTATATTTGAAACATGATTTAAGAATACTTAGCAGTGCTGACACATGGAGATAGGTGGGTCAAAAATCAACCAGGGCCACCACAGAATTTCAACACCAGTGGCAGCAGATTAGGGAAAAACAGAACATGAGCTGGAAGAATCATCCTGCTAAAGTCATCATCATCAACAATATTTATATACCACTTTTCAACTAAAAATTCTCAAAGCAGTTTACAGAGAAAATCAGCATATGACTCCCTTCCCTTAAGATAAAAAGATACAAAGAATACCAGCAGAAGCCACTAAAAAAGACATTTATTGGGGTGAGGAAGATCTGTTACTTCCTCCTTGCTAAATGAAAGAGGGGCACTCACTTGAAAAAAGTGCCTTTTGCCCAGTTAGCAGTGGTAAAGATTGCAGGGTAAAGTGGACAAAATTGCTAGAGATTAGTTTTCAGTTTTAGTACACTAGTTTAAAAAACAACTAGTTATTATTACCAGAATGAAGACTGAAATCAAACATGCATTAAGATCACTAAGAAGGAACACCAACCCGAATAGCTGTCCCATGCGTTGAAGATTATACATCGGTTCTGAGCATCTTTCCTCAGCATCGGTTCTGAGCATCAAACCTTATAAATTTGTCACAGACCCACACTAAATTGTCAAAGGAAACCACCATCTTGCAAACAAGCCCTAATCTGTGTGTGAACCATTAATGACTGTCAACCTCATGTTTAACTGCCTTGTTCTATTAGAATCAGTTGGCTGTTTCTTTCCAGCTTCTTTGAGCCTGGAGAAACATGGAGAAGACATTTTGTACAGAAAGAGCTGTAAAGGAACACATCAAGCAAGGGACACATAGAAGACAAGGAAGTCAGAGCCTCTCCTGTCCTATCGGCTCAGAATCCCCTGCAACTGCACATATAGCCCCACACAATTTTTGCGTCCTTGCACAATCACAAGGAAGGCTGAAGTGCCATTGACACAAACTCTTGAACTTAAACCTCTCATTAGGACTTGGACAGTCTTGGAGGATCACTCTGATGGATTAGAGTTTGCAGTTGCTCAACCTCCTTAGAAATCATGCAACCTCTTGGAAATGGTGGAGTGTGCATGCTATCACCTCCCTTGAAGTAAAATAAAACAGTGGGCCAGGGGAAAGGATACAGAATGATGAGAATCCATGGCAGGATATTGGTAAACTTTAACACTTAACCACATCTTTCTTCCGAGCCCAACTGTGTTCCTGCTTGCACCATTAACACACACAAGAACAAGAAACAGACAAAAACATTACTGAGAGCACAATCCTAACCATGTCTACTCAAAAGTTGTGTTCCATGGGTCTTACTCCCAAGAAAGTGTCTTTAGGATTGCAGGCTGAAAGTCATTCGAAGATGGTAAAATCTCAGACACACCATGTACTTAGGAACTACAGGAACTAATCATTGAAAGCCTTCCTAACCTGTCATATTTTTGGTCTGCAACATTCACCAACACCTACTATTTATATGAGGTATTTTCTAGTGTCAAATATCTGTTTTATGATAAAAGGTTTATCACTGAAGTCAGAAAATGCCACCCATAGACCAGTTTTTACAGTATTCAGCCTAGATCTGAAACAGAAAGCAGGAAACCTTTTGTCTATAGCAGAGCACTACAACTAAATGTAAAAAAAGATTTTTTACTATTTTGTTTGGAAAAATCTAGAAACGGGATGAATTAAGAACTAAAATGATTTTATAGCCAGTTATACTACTTAGAACAAGAGATTGTCATTTGCAAAAGACAGTGGGAGGAAAATTAAAATATGATAGTATAAAACAGCCCAGAGGCTGCTGCTACGTGATAAAAATATGCAGGAATATTTTTCTTGATTTCAGTTGCGGGGATTAGTTTGTTTCATTTCAGGATCTTAATGAAAATCCAACTTAGGCTACAATCCTAAAGACACTTCGCTGGGAGTAAGACCCATTGAAAACAATGGGGCTTACTTTTGAGTAGACATGGTTAGAATTGTGCTCTAAGTAAAGGAATTATTCATTAACAATATTAATTGCACTATTTAGAAATCATCATGTCTGTGTAAAAGCAAGATAATCAGATAAGACCACCCCAGGTAATGAAAAAAACGGAGACTACTGTGCATGTTTTACGTACGGTACTGCATGTCAAACACATGGCTGATGCACTCATCTCAAAGGGTACTGAAAAGCCAGAAAGGGTCAAAGAAGGTGACCAATACAGCAATCCTCTACCAGCATTGGTATGAATAAAAGCGTACTCCAGGGAGACATAGACAAATGTATCTTTGCATTTCATTGTCATAGCAAAGCTTCCAGCACTTGTATTAAGTGCCAAATTGTCCCCTATATCTGTATAAAATGTACAACACCATTCTCAGTTCAGCGATGTGGTATTTAAAATAATCTGCTATCATGGCTTCATTCTGGGACAGTGGTTTCCTGAAAATGAAGTGGTTGTCTCTGATGTGGGCATTCTCCTTCTTGTGAAAAAAAATCAGTGAAATAAGCAACTCAGTGCGAGTTTTCTTCTCCTGTGAAATGACTGCAGAAGCTAACATGCATAGGCGCTCTGAAGCCACATAAAAACTAAAATGGTTCAGTTGGATGGCTGGTGTGCGTGCATACTACCCAGTGTGCAGATGGGCAGTTAGATCTGAAAAGCCATCACAGTTGCATTGAGTTCATAGCCACATGGTTCAGAACTCAGGTTGCATCTTTCCTAGCAATTTCATTCAGGACCATTGACGGCACATGGAGTTACAAATGACCTAAGCACTGTTGGTCATGGTTTTCTGCCTTATCTCCATACTTGCTACCTTTTGTGATGTAAATGCTTTCCCCTTCTAGATATCCCATTTGAGTTTTCCACCTTTTCATGCTCTTTTCAGGTGTAGTTGTTCAATCTCAAGGTTTGACAGCAGCTTTCTCTTTACTATGTTATAGTGCTGAGCGACTAGTTGTTTCTTGGTCAGTGTGGATGTAGGTCTTTTCTCCACCCATAGTCTTTTCATATGTTCCATGTAACCCTTTCATTAGGTCTGCTGTTGTAGTAGCATTCCATTAATTCCAGGTTCTCTTTTCTTG
Source organism: Cryptoblepharus egeriae (assembly GCA_030015325.1). Lineage (NCBI taxonomy): Eukaryota > Metazoa > Chordata > Lepidosauria > Squamata > Scincidae > Cryptoblepharus > Cryptoblepharus egeriae. The sequence continues at coordinate 28,357,681 of JAREYC010000002.1, read as the reverse complement.
TCAATTTATGGTTTGTTCCAGTAGCCCACTTGTCATCAGCTTGTCCTGGTCCATCAACATCTGACGCAGACCTTGTTAATCCGAGCGACATCTGAGCCAGCATGACTCTCTTGGTTTGTGTTACTCTCGTGTTATTTTGAGGTAGGCAGTTAAGGCATTAGGGGGTCTTGCCCAAGGACCCCTTACTGGAGTAGAAGGTTTCTAGACCAGGGTTGAACCCAAGTGGGTATATGGGGATTTGAACCCTGATCTTCCTGCACTCTGGCTTCCACACCAGAGGCGGTGCTCTTAACCACTACTCTACCCAGCTGCCAAACACATATATATGTTTACTCAGACCTCTGCATGTTTACTCAGAATTAATATCCCATTATGTTCAGTGGGATTTACTGTCAGGAAAAAGGACATTACAGCCCTATTTTGCACAATGGTTGCAAGTTGTATGGCAGCCACAGTTTTAACTCAGCTTGTGCTAACTTCCAACTATGTTAGGGTTGGCATATATCCCAAAAAACAGGGACAGTCCTGATTTGGGGGGGTTGTGTTCCTATATTGGCAAGTGTGACAGAGGGTCCTGACCTGATTTTGTAGAAGAGAATGATGGTAACCCTAAACTACGTCAAACTTTGCAAGCCAGCCATGTCCATAGTTCCCTACTGGCAGAATCAACCCAGATTAGCTTTTGACCTGCAACATTTTAAGTGGCAAACTGATCAGTGGACCAGAAACTTGGACCAGAAACTGATCCAAGCTATTTTGTGGCTGAGAAAGAAAAAGTCACTGACAGTCTTTCCAGACAATGAAGGAATTAGAAGACAGCAGGAACTGAGTGAAGGAACTGAGTGAAGATTACACTTCTGAGATACAATTCTGAAAGATCATGAAAATAGGGACATCATAAAGATTTATTGTGGGGGGGGGGTTTCCTCCTATGGCATCTGCCTCTCTCAGATTGTTATTCTCACAGCAGTGCCAGCTGATGTTCAAAACATGGGTTTGGGGCTAGCTCTCTACCACTAAAATAAATACAACTTTGTTTCTTTGGCGGCTGAAAAGAGTGAAAAGCTCTTTTAAAATTCCAAGCACACATTTTCCCCCTTTATCTTTTTGGTGGGCAGAAGATGGAAGTTTCAAGAAACTTGTCCTGGATTTGACAAACACTAATTTCCATGGCTTTTTTTAAATTGGCACAAAAACAATATGTCTACTCCCTTCCAGCTGGTGCAAAATAGACTATCAAAGAGTTCAGGTTACAGTTGGAAATTAATTAATGTTGAAAAATAATGATAGTCAGTTTTATGTTTGATTAACTCTAGATTAAGCTGTCACTGCAATCAACACAACCTCCTTTCTCTCCAAGCTAGGGGGATCTGAGCAGATCAATGTGCGCATGCATGCACACATGTATATCCTGGACTCCACTGTCACTTTGGTGGATGATGTAGCACCACGTGCTCAATGTAATTAAATCTATATATAAAAATGAAAAATCACTCACTCATCAACGGCCAGCCAAAACCGCTGGACCAAGAAGCGTGAGATTCAGGGAGGGTGTTGCTTATGTCACATGAACATGATCCAGATTTCTAGCCTTCGAAATGGGCCAATAAAACAACTTCATTCTACAGATCATGTTAAGACGCTCCAGAAAGCAAACTGTTAAGTAAAGAGTCTATTAAGGTCACCATTGCTTTTTGTCTGGATTTTTCCCCACTTTATAACCAAACCACCTTTTATAAAAAATCTATGTCTCCAAAGAAGTATGCCCAGCCTTTCCACAGTCCATTGGTAAGACAGAAAATTGGAGAAACATCATTCCCCTCTCTAGCGGACTCTACAAAGAACATACACACCAGGCAGCCTACAGCTAGACCTCATTTGACCAGATCTTGCTGCCGTGAACGTCTATTGACTAATAGTCCAACTCAAAACTCTTTCTTGTTTTTTAATCCTAGGAACACATTTCTCGTTCCATTTGAAAGAACATCGATATGCTAAGTCTCTATAAAGCTCCATCGAACAAATCCATTTCCAGCATTCGCAAATCCAAATGTTATCTTAACTCCAGGTATAGAAGACAATGTTTATGATAAGAGAGGAAGGTTATGCACAGACACTGTTCACAAGATGAGATTTGCTGTTATGTCAATGATAAGAAAATGGCCACCTAATAGCTGTATCTCCATCCAAAAGGTTCTCAGTTTTTATGACCTTGTCGCAGTACATTGGGACTAATAGTTGCTACAAGCTGAAATATAATGGCTTCCACCAATGCCTCATGATAATCTGAGAGGGACGGATGATGAGGAAATAGCAGTGAAAATGTAATGAAATCTATGTATTTATGTCCCTGCTATGAAAGTAAAAGCTATAAACATTGACCGCACTGAGGGCAATGGTGCCTATTGCCATTGATTAATACATTGTGGTGGAATATGACAGAAAGGCTGCCATGAAAAATAAACAAAGGCCAATATCCCTCCAATCTTTATCCAGACCGACAAGTCTGTCAGTGCTAAGCCCAGGCTGCACACCTGAGGTAATTCTAAACGGAACACAGCACAGGCCGTGGGTGTCAAAGAGATTGTAATTTATGTTAAACTTTTATTTTGTCTCACACAAACCCAGGTGTGGATGAACATTTCTTTATGATTAATCCTCAAGGCAATTTTGCTGCATAGGTCACTGATGCCCTCATTTTTCAGGTGGCTCAGAGAATGTTTCACAAGCACACCTGAGACACTGGACAGGCTGCACATTCACCCAGATTCACTCAGTTCAAGTCATACTGGTCACGCGCCATAACAGGATTGTCGTACTTAAATACCAAATACTTAGAGGGAGATTGGAACAGGTTATACTTTTTCTATCCTCCTGGATGTTATCCAGACTGGGCCAGCTTCAGACTGACAGGATCATTTTCAGGATTCAGGGAACCCTCAGCAAAATGCCCTCAGTAGGCCCTGTCCTATCATGGCCCCTTGCTCTTGATGGGGCTTGTTCATGATGGACTTCCTTAGTGGTTTGTATATTTTTTTCTGGGACCCATAGGGTTGAAAGAAACACAAAATAGTTGTGGTCTGTTGCTGGCTCCTTCCAAGACGTAACGGCTCTTTTGTGACACCTCCAAGTCAGCACAGGGCTTATGCCAGCCTAACGGGAGGCTAGGATTGCATCCTCAAATTCATGATTTACCCTTTGTCTGCCAAACAAACAAAACATATATGCATATATTGGTGCACCCAAACCACTCAACCCATTCTCTCTTATTTTTTAGTGAAACAAATCACATTTTGGTTATGCATAAGCAAATCACAATTCATGCTGAACATTATCCAATCCAAAGTTAGCAATGTGTGCAAGCTTGACATTATGCCTCCCTCCACCTCATTTGTTGACTTGATATTCATAAACACAGGACAAACTGGCCCTAAGTTCACTGAGGGACTCCAATTTCCATATTTGAGATTTGGTACAATAATTCTTGTGGGAAATACAGGGCTATTCAAAATCTCTGTTGAAAGAAAGAGTAGAGGAGCAATGGCAATTTTCTAGAAAGGATCAGAAACACAGCTTTAAACCATGAAGGTTACACATGAAAAACGGGGGTGATGTCTGGCTGCAGGATGATCTGAAAAATAAAAAGGTAAGCATGAAGGAAGAAGAAATGAACCACATCACTAGGCAGCGGGAGCAGGGATCCCCTACAGAAAAAATTGTCAGCAAAGGAAAATGATCAAAAGTGAAATGCAACCGGGAAAATGCATTAAGAATGAACACAGCATTAAGTATTATCAGGCAAAGTGAAATTCAAACACAGTGAAGGTCAGTATGAACAGGCAGTAAGCAGAAGCACATTTAGTGCTGCAGTCAGCTTTCAGAAGGCTGATCACCTGTTTCAGAGTGGTTTGAGAGGGGAAGAAATGTTCTTATATCCAGCTTTTCCCCTCCCACTATAGAGATGCTCAGGGCAGCTAACAACCTCCTAAATGATATAAAAATAAAACTCAACATCGTAAAAAGATAATGCATTGCACCAACCAAACTAAACCAGAGAAACCATTTCTGTCTGGGATAAGAAAAAACACTAAATAAAACACAGAACAGAGCACTCAAACTTAGACTGCACAAGCGAAGTAGTTGTCAACAGAACAATGGCAGGGATGCCTACAATAAAGATATCTTCATGTCTAAATAAAGGAAGTTTCATAAGCTACTCTCTGTCATGGCTATCTGTCATGGTGGGATATAATAGAAGGATCTCAGGGGCATATGCATAGGTAATTCTTCAAGCACTCTTGTTCCAAACCATTGAGGGCTTTAAAGTTCAAACTTGCACACTGGATTACACCTGGAAACAGACAGGGAACTAATACAGCTGACAAAGCAGAGGTGGGTTGTCCTCATGACATCTGATGCTGGTCAACAATTGTGGAACAACATTCTGAATGAAAATAAGGTTCTGAATGAACTTCAAGGGCACTGAGCCCCATATAAAATTTAGGTGGAAGGAAGGTGACTAAAGTGGTCACCTCAGAAAGCATATTGATGGGGGCTTCTCATCTCTGTCTTCCTTCCTTCCTTCCAGTCTCTGGAGGTGATGACATGACTCCAGTTTTGGTTACAGTAGTGCACAAGCTCCTAAAGGTTGGGAATCACTGCTGCTCTAGAGAAATGTCAGCCAAGATTAGCCACAAACAACTCAACCTGTAGGCTGGCATCTTCTCTCTCTGACAGCAACTCAATTTCTTTGGTCAGTAGAGCAAGAGATTTGTTCCCACATCTCTCCATACTTGAAAGTGCACATGAAGGCTCTTTTCAGGCCTCAGATGATGAGTTCACAGCTACTTCTCCATACCAAACAATGCAAAAGTATCTTTTACTCAAGTCACAGTTAGAAATAAAAATCTTTTTGTCCCTTTTTGGAATGGAGGCATCCTCGGAAAATGGGTAAGAAACAAGTTGTGAACATCAACTTATCCTACTCATCTCTAGGCCAAGTAAAACTGATGATGCAACAGTGAAGAACCACTAAGGATGCAGTACTATTAATGGGACTAAGAAAGAGGTTGGGACAATAGAAATTAAAGATTTTATGACTGATTGTGGAGCCAATCCTAGTTTGGATTGGATTAAACAAACTGTTTTAAGGGTGATGTGCAATGCCTGAACCAGCCCAGTAAAAGACAGTGTCATATTTAGCCACTACCCTCACTGATCTCTGAAAGAGAACAATGAATCCAAGCAGCACAGCAGTCTAAATTGGGACTCGAAGGATCAATGGTGACTTGAATTGTGGCTTAGGATGACAGTTTCATTAAAATCACTAGCGCTGAGAGACCATCTGAACTGGGATGATACATTTAAGGCATGAGATAACATACTGCACATGGCAACAGGCTCCTGCTGCATCCTCCTCCAGAGATCTTTAAAACAAACAACAACAATAATCCCTGTTATTAAAAGAAAAGGTAGTCATTGTCACATCAGTTTCACTGTTCCCTAAAGGAGCAATACAACTATGGCTGCAATCCTAACCTGCACTTAGGACCTAAGACTGGCACAAGTCCTTTGCAGACCTGAGGATGTCACAAAAAAAGTCATTAAGACACTCCTGCATCACTCCTGGGGGAGGGTTAGGCAGGTACACAGACACGCACTTGCCTCCCAATTTCACAACAGGAACAGGAAAACCAATAAGTTGTGCCAGCCTAGGTTAGGATTGCACCCTATGTTTAATGGAATCACAAGCACATAGTGCTGGAACACTTTTGTTCCTCCATATAATTTCATCACATTTTCCACAAAACCTCACTTAAAATCTCATTTAGCCCAAAACTTCATTTAGAAAGCTTTATAGGTTAAGGGGCTCTAGGGTTCTTGTAGGAAAGGCAGGGAACAAGTATGGACTGGTGGAGACACACACACAGTCAAACTCACACACCAAGTAATTTACAGGCTACAATCCTTAAATGGGCAAAGAGACGCTTTCCGGGTGAAGCTCCTTTTATATTCAGCAGGGGGCAAGTAACTGCCCATCTACATACTAGCGCAATGTCTTTTCTGCAGTGGCATAACTAAAGGGATGCAGAGCACAAAGTTCTGTAGGTGCCTGAATGCCTCCATTTTGCTCCCATGGCCTGGAATTGCTCTGAAGGGGAAGGGTGCTTTCATGATGCATTCAGGCACCTGCAAAACTCAGTGCTCTGCATCTCTACCTGCTACGTCACTACTTTCCTCTGGACTGTTGGGGTTTCTTCTGCATCTTTTTCGATTATGAGCCTTTTGGGACAGGGGACCATTTCTTGATTTCATTATCTCTGTAAACCACTTTGAGAATGTTTTGGCGTTGGGAATGTACGTTGTATCCACTCAACCCCTACAAATTGTCAAAGAAGTACCTTTTAAGTGTACTGTTTCTATTTAAGTTCTGTTTCTATCTAGCAGTGAGAGGTGAATTGTCATGATTCATCTCTTTTTCCAGAAGCTGTTTACTGGTGCCTCCCTCCCTTAGACTGAGATCTTTCAAGACAGAGATGTATCTTTTCATTTGTATTATAATCACTTTGTGAACACTATATAATAAAATAGTAATTTTTTACTTTTGATGATGATGATGATGACGACAGCATTGAAGATTACTTGTATTCATTCCATAAGATGGATATGCCAATTTGTTGCTATGGCTATTAAAAAAAACAAACACACCATTATCCAAATAGACCCAGTTTATCAGTTGTTGTGTGAACATTTCAGTGAAAGTAGATTCAATTTGGAGTACAAGTGATAAGCATAGGAAAGAAGTTCAGGACGGGTGTAAGTATCCTAAAGTAATTCTGTAAAATGAAATATCTCTTCCAAGACCGCATCATATCAACAGGAATGCCATTTTAAGATGGCTTGCAAACCCTTAGTAAATTCATATGCAGGCAAGTTAGGCCCGCGATAAATGAAGCGAACAGGAAAAGCAGCCATAAAAACAATCAAGTGAAGTACTAGGGATAATAGCAGCCGGACCCAAATCTCTGCAAACCTTTTTGAAAGAGATTGCAACTCTTGAAATATTTATAAAAGACACAGAACTAATCAGCCATTTAATGGGCAATCCTATAAAATGAGGAACAGTAGAATGCTGCTATCTGGAGATAAATGGGTTTTATTTCCTCTGAGTGTTTGTGGATTTTAAAAGGACACAGCAGGGTTATATATTTTTTAATCAGGAGAAATCTGCTAGGAAATTTTCCTTTTTTACAACTCAAAAACAAATGAAAAGAACTGTGGGGATTGATAATTATTATGTGGGACTTATATAGACATACTGTATATTGTGCAACCATATGATTAGTTTGTTATTTCTTTTTAAGAAATTCCTTTGGCAGGGAAAATGATATTCAAATATTCTGTGAGGGGGGACAAGATCTTCATAAAATTAGGAGGAAAAGAGTGGGTTTTCATTAAATGTCTCCCTTTTCCTTTTCTCCATCATTCAAACCCTACTTTTATCCACAAATCCACTGTACTGCATTGCCAAGTCTTGCCCTTCTTCACTGCCAAAGCTTAGCCCAGACGTGCCTAATAGAAGCTGGGAATCCCACATATCATCTAGAGACCTTCAGAATTGTTCCTACAAAATGCTTCAGGAAGGCCACAGTTTTCAAGGATAGCTGGTGCGGCAGATATCTGGGGAACAGACCATGACTAGCACAAGGTAAATCACACTCTTGATCCACATGGCTAAGTGAATCCACTGGAACAGAGTGTGCAATTAATGAGAATTGCTTGTATCACCAATGCAGGGTGACCAGATGCCCAAACCTCAAAAGGAGAAAGTGAAAGTGCCCAATATTGCAGCTTTACTCGTGGGTAGACATGCCACTGTCCACCGGAAAGGCTGGGCTGAGAGGACTGCAAGACATACCCTACAATCCAGAGTAACTACGGGATCACATAAGAGACATTACGTGTACCCGTAGTTACTGCACCAGCTAGTGAAAACCTATGGGAAATTCATATTGGAATCCAGAGTAAGTTGTTCTTACACCAGAGCAAGGACTCCCCATAGTTACTCTGGATTGTGACCCTTGTCCTCCTCTTGAGGTTTAGGCATCTGGTCACCCTGCTTTCAGAGTCAGTTTAGATTAAATTTGTTCCCTATGATTGTCCTTTGGGTATTTGAAGAGTGCATTCATATTCCATCTCAGCCTTCTCCAGGCTGAACATACTAAGTTCTCTCAACCTCTCTTCATAGGGTTTGTACTCCAGCCCTCTGATCAACCTCATTTGACAAGCTCTAGTTTGGCTGCATTAGGTGAGATGTAACCAACGCAAAGTAAAGCAGAACCACAACTTATTGTGCAGTGTAGAGGAGCTGGGACCCTTGTCTTAGAAGAAGAGCTATCTTCACAGAATAATTGACTGTCCGTTAGAGAGGGGGGAGAGATAGAAACACACTACTACTTTTTACATCCACAAGAATTTTAACAGTGATTACAGCAAAAGTCCATCGGGTTGTAATGTGTCTCCAGGGAAAAAAATTCCTGTGATATATCTTGGAAAAGCATAACAAGCATTTTCCTGTTCTGAACCACACAGATTGTTGCTATACATTTTCCTGATTGTGTCTAAGCCATGTATTGAAACCCACTGTGTACTGTTCCAATAAATAAGCTTTTAGCAATAGTTTAATAAAATGTAGAATAATCATATTATGGAAAAATGGAAATGCCAAATTGAATCTGAAAGACAACAGAAGAACCAAGCAGATGTTTTGTTTTCTCAGCAACCTCATAACTTTGTATTTCACATGCACAAAATTTGTAGGAAGCAGCTCCAAAGCTTTTAAATCCAAAAAAATTACGGTACCCTACTGAAGTAAAATCAAGCATTACCTAAACCTGATTTTCACCCCAATGTTGGCCCTTATTGAATCCTAAACCAACTGCAAATCGCATATATATTGGCGCCATCTACTCAGTAAAAGTCTTGCTGCTTATTGTTTATTCCCAAGTATAATTGGTGTCATTGACTGCCCCTTCCATTTTTTCCTCTTTTCCTTAGTTATAAATTCAGATAAGATACAATCTTGAACACAGAGACAGAGACATCAATTTTTCTTACAATGCAAGCATGCAAATAGAAAATCTCTAACGTATGGACCAACTCAATAGACTTATGAACAACCTGGGTCTGGTCACTCTTGGCTCAATCCTTGAAGAGTAATGTCCAAATTGTGGGCTGAAATAGTAACAGAAAGGGCACAAGCCTAAGCAACTTTCCAGCACTAGCATAGCGGTGCCAGTGGGACACATGGGGCATCTTGCAGTTTGGCAGGCAGTTTCTTACCTTGGAGTTGCATTGCTCTTTGCCCAGTGGAGGAAAGTAGGAATCACTACTTTCCAGGTTCAAACCTAAGTCTTTGCTTAGTCACTTGCCTAAGGCCAAGGTGGCTTTAGGCTAGCCAGTGCCAAATAACCTCAGTCTTTTTCATGTGCCCCATGGGAACAATAATACTTACCATACTTGCTGATAGGAGTGTTGAAAGAACTATTTCAGTGCAGGAGTGCACAGTCAGAAAGCAGTATATAAATGCTATGGGCAGTATTATTATACTTGATTTCATAAGCAGACACTCATGACAAGACACACAGCACAATCCTAACTAAATCCCCACCGTGACAATGCAGCCATACCAGTGAAACATGCACTGTATTATGTGAGCGGATGGGCAAGAAGACATAAGGGAAATTTTGATCTCTTACCCCAGATAATGCTTCTCTTACCCAAGTACGGCTACAATCCAGAGTAACTATGGGAGCATGTAAGAGACATTATGTGCACCTGAAGTTACTGCACCGCCTAGTGAAAACCTATGAGAAATTCATATTACAATCCAGAGTAACTTGTTCTCTGCAAGGACTCCCCGTAGTTACTCGAGATTGAGCCCTAAGACTACTCCGACCTGAACCAGAAATTTTGCTGGTACAAATCTGAAAAGAGTAACAGAAAGAGACATGAAAAATTGTATCCAGCACATACTTATGCCACTAAGATCCACCCTCCCCTCTCCCATTAGAGGAAAGGACCATCACAGGTTACAAGCCATGAGGGTTGTGTAGAGGTAGACAACCTCAAAATGCAAGATGCAGAGTGGGCACCCAGAAGCAGGTGTATTAGGTACTCCCTGAAGTGGTGGGCCACTGTGTGATACAAGAAGCTGGACCAGATGGGCCTTTGGCCCGATCCAGTGGAGGCTCTTCTTATGACTCCCTCCCACTGCCCCTTCCCTGCCCAGAAATTATTCTATTCTCTAAGTTCCTTTCCTTGTTCCACCCACTTCCCACCATTTCCTACCATCACCATTCCTTAGCTAACTTTCACTGCTGGATTAAGCTGATAATAGGCCTTCTAGTACCACCCATTTGAAGTGGTGCATTCAAACTGGCTGCTATTTGTACAAGCAGCAAGCAACACACTGCCATGTGGTAATTTACAACAGAAGAACTTCACTCTATTGTTAAAGTCAGCACATCCTGATGCTGGACTGGGCAGTAACACAGCAAGAACCAAATCTCCATCTTTATATGTTCTACACGTACAGTTTGCAAGGACTTGGAGGACATCTTCAGACCATTTAAAAGATCCTGGTTTTGTGTCTAAGTAGTGAGGTAGGTTAAAAATTCCGTTAACAGCTGAACTACTAAAACTCATAGTAGTTTACTTAAAATACACAACGAGAAAGGGGAGTTATTTGCATTGTGAGTGCAAATGCAACACAACTGCATTCCAAGGTTTACAATGGTTCCTTCAGGCTGTTCTTCTCATTACTACCAGCTGGACCTGATTTTTCAGTGAAGCGCTATTGACAGATTACTATTCATTTCTGAAAATGGTGTACAGAGAAAAAACTGTAACCACACAGGCATTGTGATATAATTTGCAAAATAGTTTGAGATGTGCGTAGTTTGAAACCCAACAGGCCCTCCCTGGGCACGAAACCTCTGAGTACAGATTACTGCTGCTTCCCCATTGTCTGGGATTCAGTGAAAACACAAACATACAAAGAAAACTCTTGGCAGCCTCCAAATTAGTACGTCAGCTTGAGAGTGGGAAGGGGGGCAACGTATCCCATTCTTTGTGGCAGGGTGGGGAAGAGAAGCTTCCATCTCCACGTATTTGATGGTTGATTTTTTTTTCCAGATTTTAACTCTCCGTAAGAATGAGACTGAGTGAAGCTAATGAACATTTTCTAAAGAGCGATCTGACAACCGGTGTCTCGGTTGCAGCAGCTGTTCAATATTCTTAACAGCCAGAAGTTTTTTTTTTAAATGTACATGTTTCTCTACAATAAACACTCTTTATAATTCCAATAAGACCACTCCAGGGAGTGTTGTTACGTTCAAATAATCATTTTCCTTTGGGAGTCAAGCACTTGATTGCTCTTCACAACGCTTGTGAGGGTGTGATTATATTGGAATCGCTACATCCCCCGCTGTGCCTCTTTGTCTCGCCTTCCCCCCACCCCTGTGGACCGAAGCTCATGGTACTCTGTAAGAAACATATGAACAAGCATCAATAGGAAACAATCCATTGCTATACTGGCACATCTCTGCAGTTGTGCTTAACAGATTAATTTGACTGTCAACTCAGTGGTGTCACTAGTTTTTGCGCTGCCCAGTACAGGAGGCCAGTACCTCGCCCTCATGATAGATCTCTTCCATGCAGTGCCAAGGATGTGGGCATGGTGGTGTACATTGCACTGCCCCCCAGAGTTTTTTTGCTTAACTTTTGTATAATAGAAATAGTTCAACACAGTTTGTTTCATTGCATTATGCTTGAAATTACTCATTAATTGATATATAACATGATTTTATAATTTAAAAATATCAAAATTTTAAAAATTTTGGCTTGTAGTGGTGCCACACATCCTCTGGGTGCATCATCCCATGCAGCTTGCACATCTGTGCAACTTGACACCATTTTGTCAACTTCACAAATATTGCAGCGAATTTGGTCACGTTAAAGTCAGTCATCCAAAACTGTATGAAGTGCAAGGCTGTACTGTGTGCCAGGATGTCTTATTTTTAAAAATTAAACACCTTTTAAGTCCAAGTATTTGCAAAGGAGTAAATTACATCTCTGCATGATTCAATTGCACCAATCCTGCCTCCTTCCAAACAGAACCCACAGGTTATTTGCTCATCTCCGCCTGAGCTGCGATTGAAGAATTTATTACCTCCTTGTATAGATACACAGCAAAATTACAAGCAGGATTTAAGGAGGCTGAATTTGGCATCTTTGCAAGAGTTCCTACAGGTACTAACAGAAGCTTTTGGACAGCAGCCACAGGGGATTCGACACAGAACAGAATCACTGTGGCGAGAAAGGGGACTACGCCAACCCCAGGTTAGACTAGACTTGTGCAAGTGATCACTTGCAAAGGAAAAGCCACCTCACTGCCACACAGCAGGCATCCATCAGTCTTGAAAGACTAGGGTATCATGCTGGGCACTGCATACGCTGCATGTGAAGCACAAAAGCCTGGGTTACATTGATATGGAGGATAGGCTGTTACCCAAGCAGCAAATCCCCCCTCTCCACGCCACTGAAATAGTCCAATGGAAAGGCAGACCCAATATGATTGGTTCCAGCTGCATTGCAGAGCTGGGGTAAGGACAAGAGCTCACCATGTCTTGTGGGTTCCGACACATGTCTCAAACCCTGGCCTGCTGGTTAACAGGCACAGTATCTTAACCACTTGCACCACCACAGCCCTGCCACACAGCAAAAGGTTAAAGTAATATCTAATTTGACCTTTAAATAAAATAGAAAATAAAATAAAGTGTCTCTGGTAACAGAAACTTGGAAAACTATGGCTTATGTAAGTAAGGGCCACTTTCACCACATGTGCCTAGTAAAGAACTATTTACAAGAGATAAAAACAGGTATGCATTTACTACGAGAAGCAGTGACAATAAGATCAGACATGGCCACACTTTTAGTGGCTCATAGTAGGCGGACACCAAGAGTTCTCTATAACAATATTCTAGATAGGAGGTGATATTTTTACTGTCAGGGTAGAAAGCAACATTTAAAGAACTTGAACAACTTTAACTCTTTTGGTAAGGAACTTTGGGGCCCAATCCTATACCTGTTTACTCAGAAATAAGTCCAAATGTGTTCTATAGGAGTTACTCCCAGGATTTCTCTGGTATTTATTTCACTGTATGGACTACACATGTGAAAAATTGATATGCTGAAAAACTATTCAGGTGCAACATTTAGCACCTGATAGTTTGCAGATTCCATTAAAAAAGGCTCCTCAAAGTTAAATTCTCTCTACCTCTCTATTACTTGTGTCCCAATGAAATCAACAGACTGCTTTAAGTGCACTGAGCCCCAAGCCTACATCTGGCACAATGTAGCTAACTGGGGTCCAGATCCCAGACTACCCAGTGTCATTCCATTCCATTTAGCACCACATGTCCACTCAAGAGGCTTTTCTAAAGTGGAGCACACTTGCTGAATGATTTTTCAGGTTTGGCTCAAGCAAAGAGGAGAAGCCAGAGAGCCTGAGGACTTTTAGCCGTCTGTTTGAAGCAAATGCCAGGGAAGTTTAAAATTAATAGAACTGCTGTAAAAATGGAACAGGGAAATAAAAGAAACATTTACTGCCTCCATAGCAGGCCTGTGCCTCTGACATTTCCATATCAGTGTAACATCCTCCTGCTTTTAGCACCAGGAACGCATAAAATATGCTCTCGCTGCAAAACACCATGAATTTTTCTGTCCTTTTAAACTTTAGCTCGGTAAGGTTGCACATACTATAAAAACAGAGCAAGAGAATGGAAGGACTTTTATTCTACATAAAGCAATTACCACCACTGTCAGAAGCAGCAAAATTTATAGCTGAAGAGAAAGGGTAAAGAGAAGGGAGTAAGCAAAAGAGCTGAGACTGAACAAGATCCAACATATTCAAAGGACCAAGCAAGTCCATAATGTTTTGGACCAGATTCTCTGACACCGTTAATTCATTTCAGTTCACAGACAATTTCATAAGAAGAACATAAGAACATGTCAGTTAATGGTGCCACACTTACTTGTTTAGTTTTCCTTGGTGTTGGCATTAGTGCGTTACCAGAGAAGGCACCACTGTGCCCACACTAGCATGCTTTGTTACAGTTCGGTATAAACCTGCTCATTTTACAGGTTATGGACCAGAGGAGTTCTGGCAACCCTTCTTCATGGTCCTCAGGTCTAGCCTAAAAAGCTATTTCTTACATTCACAAGTGAACACTTAACAAATTGAGTTCCTCCTGCTTGGGTGAGACTTTGACAGACCCTGAATGGAGACATCTTTGTTCTTCTTGAAGGAGGGACGCTCTCATACATCTTTTGCCCACAGTGGCTTTTCCCTTGTTTATCACAAGAGGAAACCAACACCAAACCTGAAAATGAAGAAACAAGAACTGTTCCAGCCCTGCAACAAAGTCACAGGAGGTCATATCTATCATGCACTCAACTGACTCATGCCTTGCAACCAAACACCAAGAACTGCTTGTTCTAGAGTCTCATTAGGGGAAAAAGCCTCTGATGTCACGAAGGCCATTGACATCACAAAAGCCTCTGACATCACAAAGAGCCTGACCCTGGTTGCTTCAGGAGACCTTTGTTTTGAAAACATAGAGAAAATGTTTCCCTCTGCACCATACATCTTGCCTTATGACTATTGTTTTGCTTTCCAGCCCTGGTCTGGCTGGTCAGCAGAAGGTGTCATCCAGCATAGAAAATCAATGGCGAAACTGGAGAAAAGGCAAAAGAGTTCAGCCTCATAAAGTTTTATAAAAGTATCATTGGAAAAGAGATAAAATACAAAGCAGGAAAATCAACTGAGATTTCTGAAAAAGTATTGAGAAAGGAATAGAAATAGTAACGACAGACATGGCAAGTCTGATGCAGATTTGGTGCATTATTTTTAGTGATGGGGGCAATTGTCCACTTGCCTTAAATTAGCTGAGAAATTATTTGATTTATCAGGCAAAGATACTTAAAGGAAAAGATCTTTAAGGATTAGCTCCTTAAAGGGAAAAGATCCCCGCTCCTTAGAGGGAAAGGGGCAATGGCTTAGACCAGTGGATTGCAACCCAACAGTTTGAGGACCATTGATCTATAGCAGAGTCTATAAACTTTTTGGCAGGAGGAGGGCCACATCATCTTTCTGATACTGTGACAGGAGCTGCAAGAATATTGATTTACATGTCAAATTTGAATAAATTTACATAAATGAATATATTAGTGAAGGAACTTGTGAATGAATGTATTCAAATCAGTTCATAAACACTTTCCAACACACAGGGAAAGGGTGATCTTCAAACCAGTTCATAAGCTCTTTCATACACAGAGACAGGAAATGGGCACAGCCTCCCACACCTCAAAAATACCCTCCAGCAGTGTGGAGAGCAGATCTCCCCCTTGGAGGATTACAGGGCTGGCCAAAGGGATGGATGGAGGGGGTTTGCTGAGGGCCAGATGAAGGCTCATCAAGGGCCACATCAGGCTCCTGGGCCATGGTTTCAAGACCCCTGATCTATAGGTATTCTTGGATATAAACCAGCCATTTTGCTGGCATATATACAAGAAGAGAAAGTGGGCAGGATAGCATCGGAAAGAGGATTAGAATCTGGTGCTGTTGATGCCACACAACAGAGGACGAGCTTTCATGCCACTATAAAGGGCCTCCCACTGTCAGAATACTAGTTTCAATAATGTGAGATCCCAATAAAATTTGGGCCAAAGAGTGAGAGACAGGATGACACATCATATGGCGCATCATATGACCTTGCACTATGACTTGGCTGTACAAAGCCATTATAACTCATATGTCTTATGTTCTTACTTTGAGAATGTGAATTTTCAGTGGAAAAGAGACCTAGGCTATGAACTTCCATTGGTCCCAGTGGATAGCACTAGGCGCCTCAAATGTGTTAATCCACTGCAAATAATAGCCTACTAATTAAGGCAGCATCGCTATTTGCATGACAATGTCCTCTTCAGTACCTAACAAGCTTTATTCACGGATTACTGAGTAATCAGTGGATGTGTCTCTGTACTGGAAGCATAGAATGGGTTCCAATGGTATTTCCCAGCTGGTCTAGGCTTTGAAAGATTAAGACACTACTTTTAAGTATGACCTCTGTGCTCTCGTGTAAGGTTTTCCTAAGTTATTTCGTCCTTGGCAGCAGTGATTTGCAAACTTTGGGAGCAAAAGGGGGGGGGACAGACAAGAACAGCATTCTCAGATCTTTCTTCATTTGAAAACTTTGATGTGTTGATGGAAAGTTAGACAGCAGAAACTGATCCTACCAGAGACCTGTGAAATGAAAAACAAAACACATTTTCTTGTACACCCAACTACTTCTCAGTCATTCAACCGATTTTCCCACAGGCAAAGATCCACTTTTATAAAAATCTTATTCTCAGAAATTGGCTTGTGATATGAAATATCATATGATGGCCAAAAAAAAGGCATACTAGTAACTTGGACATTATACAGTGCCTGTATCTCAAAATACTGGAAATGGGCAATCTCAGGGGTAAGACTTATACATGGCCTTGCAGACATTCCCACTTTAAATCTCTGACATATTAAGGTAGAAAATATTTCTTTAATCAGCATGCAATTGGTCTGTGGAACTCCTTACCACATGGTGTGTTGCTAGTATCTGGCCTAAAGTTTGTCACAGAACACAATTCAAAGTCCCAGTTTCAGCCTATAGAATTCTAAGCATCTGGGAAGTGGATATTTAAAAGACTGCTTTTTTGCATATGAACCTGTCTATCTGATGACATAGTCATCTGAGACCCAGGCAGCGATCCTAACATCTAGTTAGGTGGCATCTACCCTGGCATAAGACCTTTGCTGCCCTAGGAGTGTCTGCTGTAAGGCACTTCTGCCCCACTCCTGGGGGTGTCAGGCCAGTGTACAGGCATGTACTGGCCTCCTCACACCACAATGGAAAGTTATGCCAGGTGAGTTATTAGTTAGGATTGAGCCCCAGTGCCCTTGGGATGTTTGTCTACCAAAGACAAGTCTACTTCTGTGGTGCACCAAACATTTCCCTTTAAAAAGTTCTCAAAATCTCCCCTTTAATTCCTTTTTCTGTAGTGATTTGAAAATTTGGACCCCACAAAAGTGCTTGGAAATGTCCCAGTAGAAGAAATGGAAAGTTAATCAATTTCCTAGGCAGTTAAATGACTCTTCTCTAGTTCTGTCAGAATAACTCACCAGGTTAGAACACATCTTCATGGCTAATATCTTTTACTAAGGATTCTTCATGTTTCTCTGCAAACTCTGGATAAGAAACCGGTTCGTTCCCCTTCTTTGGATTCCTTATACTGTCATCTTTTTTACAGAGACAGACCTGGGTATGTGATGATAACTACTTCTGACAGTTTTCTCTGCCAAAAAGTTGCTGTTCCATGTTTTAGAATCATGCCCCAACCAATTTTCAACAGCTTCAAGGCATATCAAAAAGCATTATTAATTTGAAGCTGCTAAAACCAAAGCAAGATACAATTTTTTTTAAAAAAAAAAGAAATGGTATCCTCTGAGAACCATCTGCAATATACGCGCAGGAAATCAGATGAGTTTCTCTGCCAACAACTTCTTGCTGGTACACTGAAAATGTGTAGAGAGAGCATGGCTGGGGACCAAGACTAAAGACTGAAGCTAAACAAAGCAGCTTGTTAGATGCCCTGCATCAGCAAAGTCTCCTAAGCAGCAATAAGGAAGTTGAGCTTCCCTTATGGGTTTTGTCAGCTCAGAATAGAGAGTAACAAGATTCATTCTGCACTGAAAGGGGGATGTTAAACACTAATACAGCCTAGTCCTCTTATTATTCTGTCTTTGTCGATAATCTAGACAAAGGCTGCAATCCTAAAGACACTTTCCTGGGAGTAAGATCCATTGAACACAATGGGCTTACTTTTGAGTAGACCTGGCTAGAATTGTGCTGAAAGAGTTAAGTTGAGATAACTTTCTAAGCGACACATTACAGTTTTGACAGGGGAAGAATACGAACATCATTATTAACTTCCATAAGAAGCTCTTATATTTCATATTCCACTTGAAGCACTTTTTTATTGCCAAGTAGTAAATGCCTGAAATTAACACACTTCTCTCCCCACCCACCTCTGAAATGCTGACGGATCGTTTGTTTTAATGGTGCTAGTGGGCACAAAGGCCCAGCCAAAACACTAAGTCTAGTCTATTTAAAACGCAACAGCCAGACCAAAATAGAGCTCATGGGGTTCCTGCCAGCCTTACAGAAGCCTGGCTGGTTTTACAGCCCCTTCAACAAGCTTCTCAAGGGAGGCCTGATCTGTTGCCAGAAGAGGAGAACAAAGATGCTCCAAGTGCTGTAGACTGGAGAAAAAAAGAATCCCACATTCTGGCAACGTGATATCATGAGTGTCTAGTTAGACATCCTACCTGCCACAAGAAGGGTAGGGGGTGTTAAGGTTGGGTTTAAACTGCAGATCTAAGACAGTCCAGTGACACTTTGGGATCTGTAGCTTAACCACTTGAATTTCAAGAAAATATTGATGACATTTCAATGATGGTGGGTTTTTCCCTTTCTATCCAAAAGCCACAGTCCTAAGCATCTACTCATTGAAGTATGTCCTTTTCAACTGAAAGTTACCTACTTAGTATAAGGTGACCATATATCTTTTTTCCAGAACATGTCCTCCTTTTTAGGCTGCAACTCAGCAGTAAACATGAACACTGGATCCTGTCCCCCATTTTACAACCCATCCTGTGTGCTTTTTTCTTGGGCATATACCAGCTACATTGCTGGTATGGATCCAAGGAGATCCATAGGTAGCAAGAAGGCCTGTGAAGAAGGCCGACAAATGAAGCTTTTAACATACCTCTTGTTGGCCTTCTAATTATCTCCCACTACCTCCATAGAATGCAAGTGCAGACAAAAAATATTTCTATATGTGGCCTGTGAGCAATCTATGGAACTTCTTGCCACATGATGTGGTGATTGCACCTGGCCAGGACACCTTTAAAAGGAGATTAGATATATCTATGAAGAAAAAAAAATCCATAATAGTTAAAAGCCATGAACGGAATGTGCCACCTCCTGGTTTTAGAAGTAGATTAGGTCTGAATACAAGTATCTTGTTGACTGTGTGGTCTCTGAGGTATTTAGTGGGTAGAGGTATTTAAAAATTGTATTATTTATTTAACTCAGAAGGAAGCTCCTTGTGTTCAGAAAGACAGAGGCTGTAATCTTATCTTTCTCAGTAGACACAAACACTTCTGGTGGGCCACAGTGATATATAGGCAGCTGGAATAGATTGACCTTTGTTCTGATCCAGCAGGGTGGTTCTTATGTTCCTGTGTTTAACCCTTTCCAGTTTATCCGTCCTTAAACCCATCACTTTTGTTGTGGTGGTGGTGGTGGTTGGGGTTGCTCAAGCCATCAGAGTTGGGTCACCCTGCTCTGAACAAAGATGAACATACATATACAAACATACAAAGATGAACATGAAGACATACACAATTAACCCGACAATCCAGAGTAGCTACGGGAGCACATAAGAGACATTACGTGCACCCGTAGTTACTGCACCACCTAGTGAAAACCTATGGGAAATTCATAGTGCAATCCAGAGCAAATTGTGCTTACACCGGAGCAAAGACGCCCCATTGTTACTCTGGATTGCACCCTTAGTCTGTTCTGCCAAAAGAGTATCAATCTGTATTTGCTATGAATGTTTTATAGAATTGCATAACTAATATACATCTATGAGTATATATAAGCAACCCTATAAGCAAGCGTTTCTCAAACTGTGGGTTGAGGCCCACCAGTGGATCAGGACCTGATTGTTCGTGGGTGGTGAAATTGAAACTGAAATGCTACAACCGACAAGGAAACTCTATTGAGCCCTATGGAAAGCAAAACTGAGCTGCAATGTGCATTTACTCAAGAGTAGGCAAGTGAGCCTCAGTCCATTTCAAAGAGCAAGCCAAGAGGAATGCAATATCACCAGAATGGTCCCTTTTCAATGAATGCAGCCCCCAAAAACACTTAAGAAGGAAGTGTTCTTCCTCTTAAGAACAGGCCCCCCTCTCCAAAATCATTAAGGAAAAATGAATTGAGCCTATGAAAACTGAAATTGAACCATACATGCTTGTTTGCTCATGTGTAGGCAAACATGCCTTGGCTCTTATCAAATTCCTGGTGAAGGGGAATGCAAGGCTACCAAAATTGTCCCAGGTTAATGTTTCTTCCCCTACACACCATAGAAAAAAAGGATTTAAAAAAGAGACTCAAGTAGATGGTAAAATGAAACTTTTAAAAAGTCTTGTAAAGCTAGAAGGGTCCCTTTTAAAGTGTCGTTTTAAGAAAAGGGTCCTGACTGAGATGTTTAAGAGTCATTGCTATAAACAATTGCCCTGGAAGAAAACAGAACTAAATTCTAAGTAGTAAAACTTAGCAATGCACTTTTAGAGTTGGGAAATTAGTTTTGACCATGGAAATAGAGGAGTTCTTCACACTTTGGAAGAGTGGTCTGTCAGGAAGGAGGAAATTCCTCTAAATCCCTCACAGGATACTCAAGCGCAGTTACCATCACTTAAATAAATAACAGGATAAAGGAGATTGGGGATTTGAGGCTTCGCTGTCTGTGGCGGACACTGATTCAGAGAGGAAAGTCAACATGCTCACATTCAATCAAACATCTGTTTACAGTGGGGTTTTCGGCCTCAAAAATCTAAAGCTATGCCAACCTAACCTGAAAAATTCAATTTCCAGTGTGTTCACATTACGTTTTCCTCATGTCTGGAAATAATACAAAACCATAGCTGAATTTAAAATTGTGTGTGAATCAGCAACAGTGTGATAAGTCCTATTCCACTGGGGATAAAAATGTGAATAATACCAGAAAAATAAAACAAAATTCTGGATGCTGGAATGGTCTCCAGTGTTGCATGGCAGTGCACCCTGATCTGTTAAGCACCACATTAAGGCAGCCTTAAATTCTGAGTTGACTGGCTTGTGTTAATCTCCCTTGTGGCTCAATTCAAGAAAAGGTCTGGGCAGAAAAAAGTCCACTGAATTGGATGAAAAAACAGAAAGGGAAAAAAGTCTTCCTCTTCTAAAACATGGGGGGGGGAGACTACCCCCCATGCTTAAAGCAATGAAACACTCAAAGCCAGCCTTTGCCAGTCTCCTCCTGATTCACAGCAGGTTCACCACCTGCTTTTCTTTCACTCTGGCAGCCCAAACTTTGCAGGGAAGCAGCCTCCTGCTGTCAGGACTTCAATGCAATCAGAAGGAA
The DNA here is from genome assembly GCA_030015325.1 of Cryptoblepharus egeriae. Taxonomy (NCBI): domain Eukaryota; kingdom Metazoa; phylum Chordata; class Lepidosauria; order Squamata; family Scincidae; genus Cryptoblepharus; species Cryptoblepharus egeriae. The sequence continues at coordinate 28,336,333 of JAREYC010000002.1, read as the reverse complement.
AGCAACCACTACAGTCAATTTCTAAACTTAACAGGAAGTATTATGCACAGGCAAGGCTGCATGGTGACCACACGTGTGCGTTTTGCTGGTGTGACACTGCACCTTTCAAGACATTGCTGACTGCAGAAGTCCTAGAGGTTTTGAAACAGGGTTATAGAGGGGAACGAGCTTCAAAAAATAAACCAGAAGATCATAACCAGGTATAGAATATCAGTTTTGTTGGCCTTTTTTGGCTGGTTTCTTCTTGATATCAGAGTAGGCCTCTTAAGTCAGCAAAGACTGAGTTGAATGACAGACAGTGTGATCAACACAGTGAAGCTGTAAGGTTGAGATGGTCAAACCATTTATATGAGTCCTTAAACAGGAATTAGTAGAACCTTTGCAACAACAATATTATGTTACAGTGTAAATCTATATATATAAAAGTGAAAAGTCACTGACTGACTGACTGACTGACTCACTCACTCACTCACTGACTCATCACCGCCCTGCCAAAACCGCTGGGCCTAGAAGCGTGAAATTTGGGGTGGGTGTTCCTTCCGTGACGGAGGGGTGCACTAAGAACCGGTTTTCGGAACTTCCAACGGGAAGGGGGTGAAAAGGGGCACAACAAGTTTTTCTGCCTATACTTTGCATTGGAGAATTGATGACTCATCAACATTCCTCCCCAACTGCTGGGCCTGAAGCATGGAATTCTGGGAGGGATCCTTCTGTCACCTGAACACCCACCAAGAACCATCTGGAGAAATTTAACCCTTAAGGGGCTGAAAAGGGGTGCAATGTGTTTTTGTCCTATACTTAACAGGGAAGACTGACCAACCTCCAGCTGATTTGGTGCTCGGTGCCTGGTGTACTGGGGGAATGTTGTTAGGAGGAAGAGGTTGCACTGGGGAGGATGCTGCACATGGGGGGTTGCGCATGGGAAGATGCAGATAGGGGGTTGATACTCATGAGGACTGATGTGCATGGGCAATGTTGCGCATGTGGGGTTGGTGCATATGGGGAAGTTGCGCATGGGGAAGTTGTGCATGGGGGAAGTTGCGCATGGGGGTTGATGCACATGGGGGATGATGCACATGGGGAACTGATGCGCATGGGGGACTGATGCATATGGGGGACTGATGCGCATGGATGGTAGTTGCACATGGGGGACTGATGCGCATGGGAGGCTGATGTGCATGTTGGGAAGTTGCACATGGGAGACTGATGCACATGGGGGAAGTTGCGCATTGGGGCAAGTTGCGCATGACGGACGCGCATGGGGGACTCATGCGCATGGGGGACTCATGCGCATGGGGACTGATGCGCATGGGGACTGATGCGCATAGGGGGACTGATGCACTGTGAGGGGATGGCGTATGCGGGAATTTTACTCCCGCAACGCTGGTACACTTTTCACTAGTTAAACTATAAACGGCCAGTTCTAAGAAATTTAGGCCAGTCTAACTGACCTGGCCAATCTTCCTGTGATGATGTAGGGAGATCAGAGTATGTCTATGCATTGGCCTAACACACCCAGGAGTGGGGCAGAAGTGTCTCAGTGGCACTTTTATAACACCCTCAGGTCAGCACAGGAGCTAGGCTGGGGCTTAGGCCAGCCTAAGTAGAGGTTAGGATTGCAGCCAAGGCACATGACTATGTATAATGCGCTAGCTCTTTTAAAATGCATACCACACAAAGATTGGAAAAATTTGAATTGTTGAGCAGCCAACAACATGGCAAAATGATTTAGCAGGGAAAAAAGAGTCAGGTAAGGGTTACAGTGTAAAAACACAAAGCTTATTGTGAGGATAATTCACAGTAATGGGGAACCTCTGAGCATTTGTCCCATGTGGTGGTGGAGTCTGCTATTCGGCATTGGAGTTGTCCAATCCATGTTTTGATGTGACAATGAGGAAACCAGCCAGTCTGTCACAGAGGCCTGTCCATTCCCACCAAACTTGGCATCCATCAGTCATGAAAGACTATGGTATTGTACTTGACACTGTATGCAAAGCACAAAGGCCTGGGTAGATTAATATGGAGGATAGGCTGTTACCCAAGCAGCAAATCCCACTCTCCACGCCACTGAAATAGTCCAATTGAATGGCGGAGCCGATACGACTGGTTCCAGCTGTGTCGCAGAGCTGAGCTAAGGACAGGAGCTCAACCTGTCTTGAGGGGACCTGGATCTCAAACCTTGGCCTACTCGTCTCAGGCACAGTGTCTTAACCACTTGTGCCACCCACAGCCCATATTCCCACATAAGTTAGTGGGAAATAGTGGAAGCTATTTATCTGCATGCATTTAAACTGCTATGTTGGCAGGTGTTGGGATGAGTGTTGGAAGCACACTTCATTGTTCAACAATTAGGTCTCAAACTACCAACCTGCTGAACTTCATGTCAACAAGTGCAGTGTCTCTAACCACTGAACTACTGCAACACCATCAGATAATTCACAATAATAGGGAAGGGAGATCAAAATAAAGCATTGTAGAATGTCTCAAGACTAAATGCCAATCACAAATAGTTGTTACAGAATAGGAAAAGAGAGATGAAAGAAGGAGGGAGGAACTTCTTAGAAGAAAAAGGGTGGGGAAGGGAGAGGTAGAAAAGAGTCCATACATTATGTAGGTTCCCCAAAGAGAACAGGTGTTATGAAAGTTAAGATGCAGGGAAGAAAGGAATTTGGGATATCAAGAGTGCAATACTAACCAACTTTCAAGCACTTTCCCAACAGATAAATCCAAACCACCTCTAAAACTGTTGGAGAACTAGGTTTGGGGTGGTTATGCTGACAGTTGCAGGTGTCATTATGCCAGAGCCTGTGAATCAGCAAACAAGAATTTATACAGCATTCCAGAAGTAAGAAGTCTTTCCCCCACCCTCTTTACTATGGCACTATGGACACTATTAGACACTATTAGAGGCTGATAGTGCCTCAGCACCAGGTATTTTGATACCATTCTAATGAAAAACAGTGTAATCATAATAGTGACAACAGCTATCCACAAGGATCTAGAAAGCTATTACTTAGGCCAAGAACAGCTTGGCAAATATTGATCTTCTCGCCTATTCTTTACTAACCCAACAGCAGACAACTCACACGATAGTTATTAACAAAGACAATCCTATAAGCCTGATGCGACCAAATGATTTAGCACCCACAGGTAAAACTTTTTATACAGTCTTAATTTACTACCCACCAGCGACCCTTTTCAGAACAGGATAGATTAGATCTTGCATGTAAATTTTATGATTTGTCATTTGGAAGATTTATGACTTTAGTTACACCTAGAGCATACAATGAAGTAAAGTCATGTAATCGCAGAACATGTCATCTTAAACTCCATGAAACTGCAGTGCGTCAGAGGATATTACACCCCTAAAAGCCGCAAGAAATAGAGAGCGTTTCAATCAGAGCGCAGCTCAGGTTTGTTAAATTTTACAATCCGTGTGCATGAGAAAGGGAATTAATATCACAAAGTCTCTGAAGTATTCATTATCTTATCAGGTAAATGCTCTGTCAGAAAAATAGATCTCTCTTAACAAAAATACCGAAGTTGTCAGGCAACCAAAAAAGAGAGTTTGCTGTTAAATGTGTATAACTTTTCCACGCTGTGGAAACTGCTAACCTGAATGCCTAAGTTGGCATGTCTGGCCCACAGAAGGCCACTGAGAATGGACCTAATCAAATGGAAATTCAGTTTCTGGAAGCAAATCCATTATGCAGTGTTTTCCATCAGTGTTTCACAGTAATGGTTGCTACCAGCAGGTGCAGTGATTTCCTTGCCCAACAGGCCTGGCTGACAAAGCAAGTCTTGTTTCCCAAAATGGTTGGGAAATGGGAAACTCACCAATCCACCTTGGCCCAAGGAACATCTAGACTTGTTCTGTCTCATTAACAAGCTACATGCAGCCATACAGTCTACAGAGCCTTCCACTATGAAAAAGTATTATTCATATTTTGGAAGTATTAAATATGGAAGTATTTTTAATGGTGCTCTGGAGACCTCAGAAGGCTTTCCAACCATGCATGGGTGCATTTTGGGGCCTCCTCATCCTGAGGAACAGCTCCAGAGAGTGGGTGTGGGCAGTGGTGGTGGCATGACTGCTACTCCCATAGGCCCCATGAACTACAGCTTTCTGTGACCCCAACCCCCAGGATTCCTTTTGCTACATGCAACTGCCAGTTCTATGCTAGTGCAAACTGTAGGGCAAAACGCATTGCTTGCTGTTATGTGGCTACTCCTAAATATCCAGCATGCTGTCCATGAAGAGCATCCTGCCATGTTGCAAACCTGGTGTTGCTCTGCTTCTGAAATTGCTCAAATATGGCTTGAATTTACCAATTACCAGGTCTTCATGTGAAGAAAATAATTGTGCAAGGACATATTTCAGAGGCCAGAATATGATTGTCCAATTTCCGCACCTGTTCCACTGGAGAGGTAGGCAAGAAGAATGTCAGGTGAGTTGCTTCTAGGAAAGGGTGCATAACTTCTCTGCACATTCCAATCATCAAGAAAATGATAGGAAATCCAACAGAGTCACTTGGCGCATTGACTTTTCAATCCAAAATCACTTGGTATATTGCCTTTTTGCCTTTTCCCTCTTCTGTTTATACAGTTCAAACCAACAGGCGATCAGTTATAAAGCTGAATGGGCAGCTGGCCTTGTAGCTTTCCAAAAAATGAAGTGAGCAATAAGAATTGAGTGGTGGCCGGTGTCCTTGTGGTGAATCTTGTGTTCACCTCTTTTTATAATTGTAGCAAATAATAAAAAAAATTCCATCACACTAACATTTCCTATGGAACACAAAAACTGTTATTAAACAGTGGTTTAGTGTAATGGTTCTCAATCCCTTTAAGCACATCAACCCACATTTTAGAATGACAGCATGTGGAGACCCACTAAAAGCAATGCCTTTAACCTGGAAGTAATGTTGTGGTCAGAAGTTTTCATCATCAATTTTAGGCTTTAAGCCAAAGCCGCGATCGGCTGATGTGCCCATTATATAGTGGCTCATAGCTGTGCAAGCTCATGCTTTTGCATAGCTTGAAAATGGGACATTCCATCTTGGAAGTCACAGCAGAAAACAGACTTGGATCCTTCTTCAACCCCACAGACTTCTCCTCTTCCCAGCATCACATCTTTCTACCTCTTCAGAGAAAAAAAATGCATGCCTCTCTCCCACCTGGAGCCCTTCTTGCCCAGCAGGTCTGTGCCCTGTATTTCAGTTTCATATTTTCAATGGTAGTTCATCTAGGTGCTAAGCAGCCTATCTGAAATTGGCTTGCAACCCTACTAGCGGATGTGTATCTCAACCAACAGTTTGAAAAAAGCTGGTTTAAGGCACAATCCAGTGCAGCTACAGGACCTCTTGCGTCGACGTAACTGGCACTTACTATGGATTGCTTTATGCATTTCCCATATGTTCCCATAGATGGTGCTGTAACTACGTCAGCATAAGAGCTGCCGCAGTTACTATGGATTGTAACCTAAGTGAGATACCTGAATTGGGCTTCATTTGGGTCTTCAAACTGCCATGTTTAAAGCAAAACTTGTTTTCACGATTCTGCTCTCCTCCAGATACACTGACTGCACATACGGTGTACATCTGAAAAGGGTTTATGGGGGAAAAGAATCATTTTGAGACCCAGCGCACCACTGAAATACCATTATTTAGTGATAAAAGTTGAATGTTTCCAGGAATGAAGTTCAGAAAGCTTTTATGAAAGTTGAATAAATGCCATAGAGTGTCATAATGCTACATTCCTATGACATCCTGAATATTTTACTTCTCTCTTATTCCAGAAGGAAAGATATTCAAGGATTTTGAACCTTTATAAGATCCTACCCAGTATGCCAAGAAAAAAGATTAGAACATGTGGCCTGATTTACACACGCCACTCAGATTTATGCACTGAGGCCTTGTTAAACAAGAATAAAACTAGTCTTGTTAAAAATACATGGAGCATAACCCTTGACTGGTGTCTAGTAAATGACTGCAGCAGATGATAACTTCCTTGATATAACTACAGAACATGGATACATGTGTATAATGACAAAGTTAACTGCCAAGGCACCAGTAGTGGGCCCAGGCCGGTTCGGGCTGGATCACCCAAACCGGTTGTTCCCAAAACCCTGCCGCTACCGAACTGGTAATTGTGGGGGGGCCAGAAAACCCAGCGTGCCTGAGGTCGTGCTGAGATCGGCGCGTGCGCAGTGTGTCTCCTCCAGCTGGAGGAGACACATTGCGCAAGCGCCGAGGTCAGCACATGCGCACCTGGAGGAGACACACTGCGTGTGCGCAGGGGGTTGGCACATGTGCAGTGCGCCGCAGTTGAAGCCTGCCCCCTCACCTCCGCCCCCTGACCTCTGCCCCACCCTCGACCCCGCCCACACTTCCGGTGAACCGGTTGTTGGGCGAGGGTCAGCCCAACTCTGCAAGGTGCATGGCCGTATTATCTCATTTTAGCTACAAGAGTCATCTGAATTCATAGTAAAGTCCATGGTAAGCTTCACCTAGATGAATCACATATTCTCAGAAGATTATACCTGCTCATTATAATGAGAGCCGAGAGATAATTTAAATAAGTGTGAATTATTGTTTAGGTACTAGGGGCACCTTTTCCAGTTTTGTTGTAAGAGTCATGGTAATATACTTCCTGACAATAGTGCTGAAAGATGCAATGCAAACAGATTAGTGACAACAGAATCATTATTCACCTCCAGGATCCAGTCCTACAATAATTTACCACTTGTGCCTATGTAGAAGAAACCTTCTGGCAACAAAAGTGCAAGGTTCAGTGTATATTTAAAAATCCTAAGTTGCATTCAACTCATTTTCTAATATTTCAAGATAGTGAATTTAGAATATAAATGTTTTGGGGTGGTATGCCTCTTCGGGTGTTTCTTGTTGAGTGCCTCTTTGATTTTAATCAACATTAATTGATTGATTTAATCAACATTTAACATTTTAATCAAAGCTGGTAGAAGCAATCTGAAAGCATATCTGCAGCATTTTGAAACCCTTTTCAGACACAGAAATGAACAGAGAATAAATGAGCAGATAAGTGCAGCAAAACAATAGCAGGCTCTACCTCCAAACTATACATATGCATATTGATGTGGAGAGCTCTCATTATTGTCCAGTATGTAGGTCAACATGTCTATGAGGCCATGGAAGTTTGCTAAGAGAACCAGACGTGATACTGGCCAGATGTGTCATCCTGAAGCGGGCTGATATCAAAGTGAGCATCTGGCCACAATCCTCTAGTGAACAACTCTTTGACTGGAACCACTGATTTTTTTCTCCCCTTCAATGAAGGCCTTAGCCCCTCTGAGTAAACAGATTATGAACCTTATTATAAGTTAATTAATTAATTATAGTATAATTAGTATAACCTAATTATCAGTGGATTTTTCACCCACGGTTTTATCTCAATGCAAATGAGATTACCCATTAAATGAAAAATAAACATCCCTTTAGGTTTAAAAATAGCCTACTTAACATAGCAATGTGTCAGGCAGGCAATAAATCAACCTCCCTTTCCAGGGCTTAGAATAGCTTTGTTTCAGCTGGGAAGCAGACCTCTCCTTTCCCCTGGAACATGTAACATAATGCAGAGCTATTGGGAAGTGATTGACTGTATTGACAGCTGAAAGTAAGCTGTTCTGGAGTAGGAGCTTGATTAATTGCCTCCTTGCCACATTACCATGGCAAGCAAGCTATTTTTAAGGGTCCTGCAATCCTAACTTATACTTAGGCCAGCCTAAGTCCCAGCATAACTCCTGTGATGAGCTGGGAGGGGTCACAAAAGTGAGAAACTCCACTCATTTTAAGCTATAAATGGTTTTATCAGGGGAGGATACCGAGATCTAGTCATCTTGGAATTATTCAAGCTCTTCTGAAGTTTGAAACTGGTAACAATTCAGCCTGATCAATTCTGCTTAGTTGGTTTGACTTTATTATGTAGAATATTTATACAATTAAGACTCTACAGACTGATTTTCAGAGCACAAGGAATAAGAGGGCTCTCCATCCAAAAGAAGAGCTCACAATCTAAAAAGAGAAGCAAGAGAGTCTCCATCAGCAGCACTTGAAAGGGATGCCATGTTGGGATGAAGAGAAAAAATTGCAGTCCCTGTGCCAAATACTATATATGAGAATCACCACTGTAATTCTTTGCCCAGTTAGCTGTGATGAAGACTGTATGATCACACACATTTTCCATTACACTAATGGAGAAGAGCTATACCTAGCTAAGATCTCACTGGCTTTCCATGTCTTCTTGCAATCTGTGCAGACAATACACACAACAGGATACTGTTGCCTAATGAATTTAGAAAATCATGAATTCTTAATGAATTAAATGAATTAAAAATAACATATTTTTAATTAGATGTCAATTCTGAATCATATTATGTTTTCAAAAGGAACAGGCCCCATGATTCAGTTCATGAGAAGGAACAAAGGCTACAACTGCATCTACTAGGCCTTGCTGCCAGCGAACCGTCATTCCTTTCCATGTTGATGGCACACGGCTCCCCTGCAAGCCCCACAGGAACTAATCAAGTTTGCTCAGCAGTGGGGCTCCAAGGGCTGTACCCATTGCAGCTTATAATTTTCACTCTGAAGAGTTAATTGACAGATAAAGGAGTTCTGTATGCAAGTGCATGCATGTTTGTGTATTTTTTTTTTTTTTTTTGCCTCCGGTGCCAGCATTGTTCCCTTATAAGGAATGACATATGTGACAACTGACAGTTGCAAATGGTAAGAACAGGTGTCGGGTTACACATAATATCATCATTATTTACTGAACTACATCTGAGCTTCTTACAAATTAAGAGGGTTAAAAAAAGCACAAGAACAGCAATAATACATTGAAGATTGTAGGTCACCCAGAAAGATGCTTGTTGGAAGAAAAACGCTGACTTAACAACCCTGACTAGGTAGGTCAGGTAGCATGTCAGGGACATGTGGTGTGAGGATGGCAGGTGAGGCAGAATCTCCCCATCATAGTCTATGATGGGTAAGCCGCTGTAAGAAGAACCTCCTTGGGTTTCAGCAGGCAGGGGAGCTGCAGTACTTTTCCATGGGCAACAATGGGGAAGTTCTGCCTCACCTGCCACCCCACAAACTGCACATCTCTATAGCATGTTGATTATTGCATTGCTCATATACTGATTTTTATCTTCAGAAAAAAATTCACGTTTCTTCTAAAGGCAAAAACATTTTTGCTGCTATTCTACAGATCCATTTTTTAATGTTGATACTCATGCTTCAGAAGCTGAAAACACTTCGAATAAATTCAGAGCTGATAGGGGCATTTGACCAGGTCCCATGAGAGAAGGGTGCAGGGGTGCTCTGAGGGACCAACCATGAGCCAGATCCACAGACATAAAATACATGGATTAACTGGCACAACCTGTAGATTTGCAGAAGAGGAATCCCCTCCCTTGCAAGATCAGGTGAGCACATATATTTAGTGTTCCGCACCAGTTCAACTTGTTTTTAGCAAGCTTTCAGTATGACTAGCATGTAGGTTCTGCTGGTACAACCTCCCACGTATTTTAATAGATGTCTTGTGGCTATAGAATGAATTCTAGTTCTTTTTCACTATTACAAAACAAACCCCTTTGGTCATTGCTTATTGGGGTTTAAAAGTAGAGTTGCCTTATGTCCCAGAAAACCAGGGCAGTCGCAGTTTGGGGGGATTGCATTCCCATACTGGCAATGTTCAGAGGATTCTGTACCAGTTTTGTGGAAGAGAATTATGGCAACCCTTTTTAAAAGCATTTTTTTTTGTCAATGTAAATCAATACCCCAGATAAATAAAACAAGTAGGCAACCAGGTGAAAGACTACACTGTTCTGAAAACAAGCTAGCCTACCAAAAGACAAGATCTCCAGGTCTTTAAATTACTCTTTTTTCAATCTGCAACACCCATTTGACCAGAGGCACCAGTGAAAAAAATGAGCGTAAACAATACTGGCTCTATTGTATCAACCTATCTCTCATAAAAGTTACCACCTGCCACCAGACTAGACAATTTCCTTCAGGGTTTGATATCCCTAGCTCCCATTCCTTCTGGAACCAAAAACTCCATGCTCAATATATCCGTCAATGTTCAAACAGAAAATTATTCTAGTTTATCCTAATAATGTTCAAAAGCTATGCTTGGGCACTGCTCAATGCTTGCAAAGAACTGGACTATTGTGGTCCATTTGCCCCACTGCATTGGAAAAATAAGCAGATATGGCAGAAGAAGTCTGCAGCAGCTTTATGAAGAAGTTTTAAGATAGGGGTGGATGATGGTTTTGGCATAAGGTTTTACGAACCATGGGATGCCCACCCAATAAGCCATGAAATATTATATGAGAGTAGAAAGCTTATGTAGTGTAAGGGGTTTGATCAAGTTGGTCTGGGCTGTCCAGTCCTGCCCCATATATCACGACAAATGCCAGGACTATGGCTAGATTGCCTTTCCTGGCTTCTGGGTTTCCACAAGTGGCTGGCCACCACAAGTGGTCAGACATATTAGTCTCTTGGACTCACCCAGTAGGGCTTTTCTTAATTCCTAAATGCCACTTATATTGCTTCAGCTGAGGGCAAGATTTGGCTGCAGTCCAAACCTAGTGGTTTGTGGCCTTGGACATCTGCTGTAGATAAAGCAAAGATGTGAACTAGGGTTTTTATGCCATTGAATCATTCTTCCCACTGAGACACTCAAACAGCTGTATTAATTCCTGCTGTTCAAGAGTAGCTTTTCCCCTCAAGGAACTTCATTTAGATTATTTACTGGTATATCAGATGCATGACAAGGCTTTACTCAAGCCAATTACTGGATCTCTCATCTGGACATGGTTATTTAGCATTGCTAATCACTTCACCTTGCTGAAGAAGAGAAAGAATGAATAAAAATTATCAATTTCTTTCTCAACGATCGAGGAAGGACCATTTAGTGACAACAGTCTTTATTTATCATCTCATCCCAAAGATGTGAGCTGGAGAGCTTGAGGCCTCTTAACCAATTGACTAAGACACCATGACTGGGTTGTTGTTCCCCCTCCCCACAAAGACCCTTGGCAGCATTATTTACTTTCCATTGCGGGGGGAAAAAATCCCCTTACAGCATGTTCAGGATATTAGGAAAGTAAAGAGGCAATCTATAGACGCAAAAGGTAAGATATTGAACTAGATTCCCTCCAGCGGAAGTGTTCCACATGGAGGTAATATTTTAGGATGACGGAATTGATTTCCAAGTCTGTGTAGCCGTGTGTTGCATTCATAAGAGCAGATACTTGATGGGAAAAGTCACTGTGAAAGACAATATTAAATTACAGACACTATGAACTGTACAGGAGACTAATAGTGAATAAATCCCCCATGACAATGAATGAGAAGTTAGAAAAATGTACATGAAAAGTCCTATTTATGTACTTCTGTCTTGAGCGCTATCCTTTTCCTCCTATTGTATTTGTTACCTCTAATTCTTTTAAGTTGAATGGTGGTTGCAATTTTTTTGTCCTTTGATTCCACACATTATGGCAAAAGAAGGGAACAAATGAGAAATTTAATCCTATCAGGTCTTATAACTTGACCTTCCTGATCAAGGATTCTGGTATGCTGCCACCAAATTGGTATACATTTTATGGTATTAAGGCCAATGTACAGTCTCAGCTCAATGTCTGTGGTAGTATTTTACCACAGTAAAATACTTTTACCAGTTGTCTTTTTGTGTTGTCAAAGTTCTGCTCTGGTTACAACCAGCCAAACCAATGATTATTTATAAAATTGAATTTATTTTTAAAAATGAGGGGAAAATACATGGCATGAGCATTCAAGTCATGGTAACCTAAAAATGTGGTTGTGGACAACTTCAGTTGGACTTGAGGTAAGGAATGTGGGATTGAGGGGATGAGGAAGGCATACGGTTTTTGTTTTAATTTTTTTTAGATTTATTTCTCCAGTCTTGACTCAGGCTGAAAGACTCACAACTGTTTTCATAAGCCGAGTTGCTATGGCCGTGTATTATGATATGCAAGGAATGTGCATATTATTAGGTCACTTACTAGGGACTTGAAACACAACTCAAGCTTGTCCTTGGACTTGAGCATGTCTCTAAAAAGAGGAAGGGATTGAGGTGAAATATAAGCAGCCTTAAGATTAAAATAATTCAAATCACACATAAAACAATAAAACCAAAAAGCTGCACATCCAGTCTTCAAGTGTGGATTCTGTGTAATTTTTCACTACATATCAGAGGGGTTGTTTCAACCCCTAGCAAAAGAAGGGCAAACTATTCTCAGCATTATCCCTGAGAGAACAAAAGCAAAGAGTCCAGTGCATCTTCAGCCTCCGATTTAGTCAGTCTGCCCAATTTGTTGATTCAAAACCCTTGAGCCCGCTTTCAAAACCACCTGGTCAGGTAGGCTTCAGGGCCAGACAGTTCAATCCCTGAAGGACAATCTCAGCAGCTGAACTGGCTACTTTCTACTGTTCTGACAAAGATGAACAATGCACAAAATAGCTGGCACAGATTGTTTTTATAGCAGCTAGTGACAGGCTGGTTGAAGCTGATCCTAGACTTTAGTATGGAGGAAACAGGTTGCTGCCCTAGAGCCCAATCCTAACCATGTCTACTCAAAAGTAAGCCCCATTGTATTCAATGGGTCTTACTCCCAGGAAAGTTTCTTTAGGATTGCAGCCCTAGTATCACACACACACACAAATATATATATATTTCCTCAATAACTGAGTATGAGGAAATGAAAATTCATGAAATAAATTGCATGAGTGTCAGTGCTTATTTGGATAATCTCACATTGGATTTGTTTAAAAAACAGGCCCAGTAAATGCTTTAAACCACATTCTAATATGCTGATGGGTTTGTACACAAAGAGTTACACATTCTTCTATAAAAACGAAAAAACAACATTGTCAGGTTCTGTCGAATTAAAAATTTGAGACAAATTAACCCTCATTAAGAACATGCACCTGCATCAAAGCTTACCAACTGTGAAAATAATAAGTGTCCACAAGCCAGAGACCATCTTGTCTTCACTATTCATTAAACAAAATTTGCTGAGCCATCACTTATGGTGATCGTTGCACTTTGTGCCACAGTTAAGAGACACCCTCTTGCAAAAAATACTGCCTGGGTTAACAACTAAGGATTTGAAAGTTTGCAACAACTAGCAGGATAGGGTAAGAGGCCAAAAACATGGCATGAGAGCTGTGATTTCAAGAATACCAGACACATTCTATATACATATACATCTAGGATTTGCAATGCTCACAATGAAGCAAGGTCATCAGTTCAATGACAGTCTCCTAAGTATGGCCTTAATCATAAAGAGATCTCACTCCAGGTCCCTCCAGTTCAGGGAACCCCCCCCCCCATTTCAGACCCTTGTCTTTTCCACCCTTCACCTCTTGAACCAACCAGATGAAGGAATCATCCACCCATCGCCTCTACCTCAATTTTTTACTTGTCAGAAATACAGCACACTTCTTGCAATTAGCTAGTGCACATTTTATGACATGTTTTATTTTTATTAATCATATTATGTTTTATACTAGTGAAATATCCACAGACCTTTCTCACTTATGTTTGTAAGAAAGTTCCACTGCAGGAGTAAATCCTGAAGAAGCAAACAAAACACTGCATCTTAAGTGTCAACTGGCTCAGTGATTTAAAATGCTGTGCTTGTCAACCTGAAGGTTGGCACGATGGCAGATTTAGACCCAAGCAGAGCACAACAGAGTGAGCTCCCATCAGTTGCCCAACTTAACAGTTCAAAAGAATATAAAACGCATGTAGATACATAGGTAGGAACGTAAAGTGTTCCATGCGCTTTCTCATTTAGTCATGCCGGCCATCTAACCACAGAAGCATCTTCAGACTATGCTGGATCTTCAGCCTTGTAACATGTATAAATACTCCCTGGTGTTAAGACACCTGTGAAGGACATGTTTAGGTTTCTGTTCCCTTTCCAAAAAAAGAGGGATAATAAAACAGTGCTGACTGTATGACTCTCATAAAGGCTGTTTTCTTTTTAAAGAAAATATAAAGACTTTCTGGCTTGGTTAAAAGTATCACAGTGGACTGGAACCTATTTGCCTACCTGCTTTGTCTGGCCTCCCTACACTTCCTCTAGTTTTCCAATTCCTCATGTATTGTTGTATTTTTTTCCCCAATGAGATCTCAGGGCCCAGCTCACTGCCAAAGGCTACTCTGATATGACAGGGTTTGGCCTCCACAGTATCACACATAATGAAAAAGAAAACGTGCAGCCAACTAAATTGGCCACTGTGCCTCCGTTGAGACTTGCTCTGAGCAGAATCAAATGTGCAGGGATGATGGTGTGTGCACTTGCCCATAAGGGGGAATAGCTAGAGATTTTCTTATTTTGTTTTCAGTCTTAATAAGATGACTGAGTTTTGTCACAACCCTTCTCAAAGAAGACACACCAAGCAGCACTTGGCATTTTGATATCCTGTTGGTTGGGAAATCTTGACCATGGTTTACCATGGCACACAAGATTCAAGAAATCAGAACAGCAACATAGGGCTACTGAAAAGCAAACCATGACATTAAGAGTAGTACAGTACTTGCCTACATATAGTAATTGGTGTTTAATGCAAATAATGGCTTTTGAAGTTAAAGACTCACTTTTAAAGACAGAATTTCTTCCACTTTCTAAGGCTACCTTAATTGCCACAAGAGAGATAACTGAGAACCACAATACTTAAGAAGAATTAAAATTCTTAAATATATTCACTCACCATGAACGTTAAATATACTTTTTAATCCAGTGGACTTTAGGTTTATACCCAGTGAATATAGTTAAAGCATAAAACAATATAATTAGCTTTTATATTAATTGTGATGCAAAAAAGAGCTCAACCAAACTATGTCCAAGAGAAACCCATTATATGTTAAAAAGCCACATTTGGTTGGAGTTTGGCCATCCCTGTACTAGATACTGATACAAAAAAACTGCTACAAAAACAGACTATTAGTAGCAACAATAGTGCCATTTATGTCCAGAACAACCAAACAGCCTGTACACATTCAAGCTGCTGTCAAACATACCTTTCCATGAGTACAGCTTGAGTACAACTGAGTTCTCCCCCTCCCCTCGCTCCAGTCCTCCATAACACTTCCATTCCATGTGACAGACAAGCCCTGACAAATCTCATTTGAGTTGTCTGAACTGTATTGGATTTGATGTTTTAAATTCTTAATCTAATTAAATAATGTACATGGATCATTGTGGCAGGGTCATTGGTCTTTTGAATTCCAACTTATTCAACAAACTCAGTTCCTTTAAAGTTCACCATCAGTCAGCTGAATGGCTCTATTTAATATTATTGAGGACAGGCACAGGAAAAACACTTGTGCAATTCCTCCATCAAGAAGCAATGGGCTGCGGTTCAGAAATATAGCATGCCTACATGCTTCAAGTATTGTAGAGCAGGAAAAAAATCAGAAAAATAATATATATATAATCTTAATTTGGAGACTCTATACATGAAAACAATGTTAGCAGTCAGTGTTTATTGCCTTCTACTGAAGGATTGTATGGCAAAATAGATATATATTTCTTTTTTAAAAGGTGTACTGTAGGAGTTAGGATATCATCATCATCCATGTGTGAAAATAAAATAGCCCATAAGGATAATCTGGCTAACCTCACAAAGGCACACCATTGAATTTCTCATTCTTGCCATGCAGATGTAAGTCCCACTGTGGTCAGTACTGTTACATGGTCAATATTTTATATGTTTTCTTCAAGGCATGCAGGAGACACACATTTAAACATGTGTACTTGATGCTGAGCACCTGCCTGGAGAGAAAAGAGCCAGACCAGTAATTGACTGTTAGGAAGGATGGCTGGTGAGAGGCCAAAGATCCCATTGCCAGGAAGGCCACATTTCTGATGATGCATTGGAATCATCCATCTCAATTGATCTCTTAAATTCAGTGTTCCAAACTGGGACAGAGCTTATTTAGTTTAAATAAATCCTGCTGGACCACATGTGAAGGTTTAATATAACCAGCCACTTCCCTGTACTTCGGAGGTAGGAAGATCACCTTTTGAAAGAAAAAGGAAAGGTTTCACACTTCCAGAAGTCCTCACCTGATGATGCTATCCTGATAAAGCTCAATCCTGAAAATCAGGGGCAAACCCCAGCGAGCAGGCCATCTGCAGCCTTCATGGACCCCAAATTCAGACCCGCAGTCTCCAATGAGCCTCTGCACCATGAAAGACTGCTGAAACCCATGCATTATTTTAAGCTCCCCAATGACTCTGAACAACTTACATCTTACAACTTATGTGTTTCTAGCTTGATCTGTATGATCAAGAGCAAGAGGTGTTCACAGTTATGCAGTTCTACACGTGGTTCTACGAACTCATAGCAAGCATAGTTATACGGTTATAAATGCCTGTATTATAATTCTCATGTGTGTTAGAAATAGTCTTGGTGAAATTCATTCATTCATATAAATTCCACCTCTAATAATGTTTTCATTTATGTAAATTTATGTTATTTGCCCAAAACCAGGATCCTTGACAGCACTCAACAGGTGCTTGAGGAGGGACATGATTGAGATGTACAAAATTATGCAAGGGATGGTAGAGCAGGTAGGGAGATGCTCTTTTCCCTTTCACATAACACCAGAACTAGGGCACACCCACTCAGATTGAATGTTGGGAGGGTTAGGACAGACAAGAGAAAATAGTTCTTTACCCAGCAAGTAGCTGGTCTGTGGAACTCCCTGCCACAGGATATGGTGATGGCATCTAGCTTTAATGCCTTTAAGAAGGGTTTGGACAAATTCCTAGGAAAAAGGACCGTCACAGGTTACAAGACATGAGGGGTGTGAATAGGTATAGGTGGACAATATCAAAATATCAGATGCAGAAGGGGCACCTGGATGCAGGTGCCATATGTGCTCTGTGAGGCATCTGGTGAGCCACTGTGTGATACAGGAAGCTGGACTAGATGGGCCTTTGGCCTGAACCAGTGGATGCTCTTATGATCTGCTGCATGGCCCTGTCACCCATAGTGAATCTTCTCCCATTTTGGTTTTTGAACCCTCTTTAGTAAACAATGGTGCGTCTTAACTTTTGCACTGCATCACACAGATGCAACAAAGGATCCCTGAACACAATTGCTTCCCACTTTGTGCAGCCATATTATGTATGATTTTAAAAGCACTTCTAGTTACAGAAGGATTCCCAGATAAGAATGCAGAGGTCTGAGGCTTTCCAGTATAACCCTCTCCTCTGCATCTTCACCCAGCACTAATTCCCTTTCAGGAAGCTTTTTCCCAAGTGAGTGCACAGAAGATACTTCACACTTGTCTATGAATAAGCAACACTGAACGCAATGAGATTTACTTATGTGGAAATGTTAGTGGAATAACAGCAGGGAATTCCTGTGCCATATTCCTGTGTCCGCTGGGGAGAGGGAGAGAAGAGCAGTGGAGAAGAAGGAAGCAGCTCAGGGCTAGCCAGAAGGGAGCAGGGGAGAGAGAGGCTCAGGATGGAGAGAAGGAGAAAGTGGGGAGACACTTTGAAGGTGTCTTGGATTGCAGCCTCCTAACCATGTCTACCCAGAAGTAAGCCCCTTTGTGTTAAATGGGTCTTACTCCCAGGAAAGTGTGTTTAGGACTGCAGCTGAAGTAGACTTCATAAAATCATGCACACTGAATGCATGTTTTGAATTCAATCCCAGTGTTCTATCATCATTTTTACATCCAGTTAATATTTTTATATGAATATTTTGGGGGTTGTGGAACCAATCGTCTGAGTTTCCATTATTTCCAATGGGAAAATCCGCTTTACGTAAAGAATGTTTCACGTAAATAACATGCCTCCGGGACAAATTAAATTTGTTACGTGAGGCGCCACCGTATAACATTTGTGCTCAAAAGAAACATTTCAAAGATTTCAGTAATCACAAGTTAAGAGAAAGTAAGTGACAATTGAACTGTGGCTGAAACATTCAATCCTTCCTGATCAAAAGAATTTAAACAATAGAGGATTTGATATGGAGGAACTCCTTAACCCTTTTAGGAAGAACAATAACAGACAGTCAGAGTTAATTGTATACATTAAAAGATGTCTTCCCAACCTGTTTTCCATACTGATAATCACCTCTTACAGCCCATTCCAAACTATTTGCTATGCGCAGCAATCAAAGCTGATTTCTGATCTTTATGTTTTGCATATTTATTAGTAGATGCAGCAAGCACTAACATCTCTCCAAGGGCCCATTTGCATTAAGTAAATATGGTGCTGTAGGGAAACAGGGCACAGAAGCATTTCTTTAGGTGAAGGAGATGGGGCAAGACTGAAAGGAAAGCTCTTTCCCAGGATGCACAAAACACGCTTTGCTGAGATCTACAAAAGTTTGTAGATATCAAACACAGAATGTTTGTTGGCTCAATAAAAATCATCATCTCTCTTGGTCTATCTCTCTTTTATGTTTCTTTTTCTTCAAGATCAGTATGGCGAGAACTCCAGAGAGATGACTGAGGGATAATGCCTAATTTTCATGTCTATTTCACTCCAATCAGTTGGCATGGAGTGGCAAGCGCATGTCTGGCCCAACCCCTCCTCCAGGAGTGGTGCAGAAGTGCCTTATGGTATCTTTGTGACCCCCCTACACCAGCACAGGACTTGTGCCAGCCCAACCAGGAATTGTGATCCGAGGGCACAAGCCTAACAAATGTAGGCTGGCATAAGTCACCTGGCATGTCTTCCCATTGTGGTGTTGGGAGGTCGACATATGCTGTGCACTGGTCTAGCCTCACCAGGAGTGGGGCATAAGTGTCTTACTGCATTTTTGTGACACCCCCAGTTCAGCACAGGAGTTGTGCTGGGGCTTATGCCAGCCTCACTGGAGATTAGGATTGCAGTCTCAGTTATTTATGCATACATTTCTAATTTGCCTCTCTTCTTTCAAAGTGGTTCCCAAGGAGGCTAACAACATTTAAAACATATACAAATACAGTGGTGCCTCACATAAAGAGCTTAATTTGTTCCGGAGGCATGCTCTTTAAGTGAAACGCTCATTAAGTGAAGCGGATTTTTCCATAGTAAATAATGGAAATTCAGACGATTGGTTCCACAACCCCAGAAATATTCATATGAAAATATTAATTGTAGTAAAAATGATGACAAAACACTGTAATTCAAAACATGCATTCAGTGTGCATGATCCTATGAAGTCTACTTAGGCTGCAATCCTAAAGGCACTTTCCTGGGAGTAAGACCCATTTAACACAATGGGGCTTACTTCTAGTTAGACATGGTTAAGAGGCTGCAATCAAAGACACTTTCCTGGGAGTAAGCCCCATTTAACACAATGGGGCTTACTTCTGAGTAGACATGGTTAGGAGGCTGCAATCAAAGACACTTTCCTGAGAGGCTTACCTGGGCTGTTGCTGGAAGTTCAAGGTGGTCAGTGGGGGCAGTTAAAAGCAGCAGCACTGGCCAGCAGCCCTTTTAAAGAGCCTCCATGTTGAGCGTCAGGGCTGCATAGCATGCATGCCCATAGCATGCTTGCTTGTTAAGTGAAGCGGAACTTGTTATGTGAAGCAAGATTTCTTGGAAATTTATGCTTGTTATGTGAGGCACTTGTTATGAAAGGTACCACTGTACAATAAAATCTGCCTACTAAATACTTCTGATCAGGTATAAATGGGATTGTGCTGTAAACCCTAGGCACGTTCTGAAAGTCAAACCTGTATGGCCGATAATTATTTAAATTAATTCAGACCATAGTCCTAAAGATATATTGGCAACATTAAGATGTTCCATCATGTCTATTTTAAAATTAAATAGTAGACTCAAGACTAATACCTTGTTCTGCTCTGTTTGCAAGTTGTAATCAAATGTGACAGTTTCTCTCGATTATGAGAATTAACTAGCAGAGGAGTAGCCTCTCAACTATTGCAAGGTTTATCTTCCTTACATTTTGTAACACTCAAGAGATCATTCAGCAGAGCAAAAATAAACTGGTAGAATAAGATATTTTTAGAAGTATAAAGGTACTGTACATCATAGTCTATATCGGAACGTTAGCAGCAAAGAAAGTTGGTAAAGATTAGAAAATTCATTGGCTAGGAATGCAATCTTATGGTGTAAGTCTCGCTTGTGCTTTCTTCTGTGTAGACCACATAAGATTGCACTGTAATTTATCAAGTTTCTTTTCTGCACTCATGTATATAAAATGCTACAGTTTTCCAACTTCTTAGCTAACTTCTACCAGTTAATCTGCAAGCACAGAGTAGCAGCCTCCCTGGACTGTTGGTATCCAAGCTATAGACATTGCCAAAGAGCAGCTCAACCCTGCCAAAATCAGGAGAACTCTGGAAGGTTGAAATAAACAGGGTCAAGCATGTGGCAACAGAAAGGCTGTCATGAATAAACATATTTGACTATTTCCAGTGGCATATTCAGAGAGTTTCACAAAATCAGCTTTCAATTCGTCCCACTCAGAGCTTAAAAGGAAAAAGAAAAAAGTGTGAAAAGGAGGACCCAGTGAATAAAAAGCACAGCAAGGAAGGAAGGAAGGAATTGTAATTGTTCCCAAAAAAAACCTATGAGGATAATAGAGACATCTTACAAGTACAGACTGTAGATACTATCTCCACAAATACCAAATCTGCTCCAACACAGTTGCTGCATAACAAGCCTGACCAATTTCACAGCAGCTTGCATTCATGTATTTTGTTTGGATTCCGTTCTATACATTTTACTTGGACTTATTTCCAAGTAAAGCTGGTAACTGTCCCTTGGCAGATTCTTTCACAGGACTTTTCAGCTAGACAAACTGCAAAGAGCAGTCAAATGAGTTTTTTCCCACAAGTGAAAATTCTCGAGAGCCCTATGGTGATCTTTCTCTTTTTCGTTTCCTCTTTGTCAAGAGACTGCAGTGTCTGACCCACTTGTTTACTTTGTGGTCATATTCTGGCCTTTCCTCTTCAGACTGTTGGAATTGCCAGTGGCCATGCTCAGGTGTTGCCCGAATAGCAAATGTATCTATTAGTGATATGTCATTTGCAGAATTTGAAAAGGAGAATTACGATCAGCTGTCGTCTGAATCCTGCTTGTGCACAAGTGTGAGGCACATTATGCATGCAGTTCCTAAACTTACCACAGCTGCAGTGCCTTTCCAACATTGTGCCCTGTTGAGAAGCACCAGTCTACAAGATTTGGTCCAGAGCTTGTGAGATCATGCAAGATTTTGTGCAGTTGTGGCCCAACAGAAGAGGAAGAGAAGGCTATGATACGCCCCGTCAGTGAACTACAGCCTAGGGTATTGCGGCACACAGTTTGATACCCTGCAATAGGGTATTGCGGCACTCTGCATTATGCTGATGAAACAAATAATTCCTATGAGTACAAATGGTTCAAAGTGCAACAAAAGCCCAATAGGAAAATAGTAGAATGCATTTCCTAAACATTTTACGAATCTGAAATTCACCAGCTAGATTTCTGAAGATCCTACAATTTTATTGGCAAGCTGAAAAGCACACACAAATGACTTTTTGCATGTGTTTTAAATTCAGGTATATTTTTTATATTTATTTTAATAATCACATTAATAATTAATAATCATTACTGGTATTTGTACTAATAATGACATCCTTTTTACCACAACATCAGTAATGAAACTGTATACTCATCTATATCGGGGTGCCCAAATCCTGGTCCAGGGACCAGAAGCAGACCACAGCAAGCGTCCATGCAGCCCATGACAAGACCTCTTCTTTTATCCTCCAGAGTTAGGGAACTCTGCTCCCCACACCCTCAGAAGGCATTCTGAATGCTCAGTAGGCTGTCCATACATCTTTCCTTTGTGTATGAAAGTGCTTATGAATGGTTTGAGAATCACCTCTAGCTCTTTGTGTGTTAGAAAGTAATAAATTGATTTGAAATCATTCATTCATAAGTTTTGCCTCTAATATATTCATTTATGTAAAATTTATTCACATTTGAAATGTAAATCAATTCTTTTTTTCTGGCCCCAAACACGAAGTCAGAGATATGGTGAGGAACCCATTTCATACCTATTATCACTTTTCACTCTTCACTCAAATCTGATTTGAACAGATCTATGTGAGCTTTGCTTATTTGAAGTACAAAATAATTTTGTGCATTCAGCAGGGTAGAGTATATATTAGGACTTTTTTCTGACTATGGTAACTACCTGTTAAATTTGTCTCACAGCTTTTGTCATTGTTCAATGTTACTAGGATGTTAATATTGTGAAATTTGAAGCATTAGGAGCATAAAAGTTCCAGAAAGTCCCAGGAGGAAATTTAATATTAAGGTAAAAATGAAAGGTAAATATTGGAATTTATATTGGAAGGTAGAAAAGATCTGACTGCCTTAAAGAAGGCTAACCGCCAAAGAATAGATGCCTTTGAATTATGGTGCTGGAGAAGACTCTTGAGAGTCCCTTGGACTGCAAGGAGATCAAATCAGTCCATCATCCAGGAAATCAACCCTGACTGTTCATAGGAAGGACTGGAAATACTGAAGCTGAAGCTCAAATATTTTGGCCACATCATGACATAGGAGGACTCCTTAGAAAAGACACTGATACCTGGAAAAACCGAAAGCAAAAGGAGAAGGGGGCAGCAGAGAATGAGGTGGTTAGATAGTGTCACTGAGGCTGTACTCTTAAGTACACTTTCCTGGAAGTCAGATCCACTGAATACAATAGGGCTAACTACTGAGTAAACATAGATCGGATTGCACCCATAGGCAATGAACATGAATTTGGTGAATGAAGCTGGTGGAGGATAGAGGTCTGGCATTCTGCAGTCCATGGGGTCATGAAGGGTCAGACGCAACTGATCGACTAAACAACAAGAAAAGATCTGGAGATGTGTGCCACTCAAAGTGTCATAAAGTATGTTTGTTACTACTAGTGAGCTAACAGTGCCAGGTCAAAGCCTGCATTCAAGGGAAGCATCAGCCAGAGCAGATAGGCTACTGCAAAATGAAACAGGGGAGGATGGTGAGATGGTGGGCAATCCTAGGAGGGGAGAACAGCAGGCAGATTGGGCCCAGGAGGTGGAAGGGATTGGCAAAGGTCTCCTATGCCATATTGTAACCCCCCTTCATTACAGCATTACCCAGGCTTTCTGGATTTGCACCAGCTAAATATTAGGTGGCTCAGACCCCAGAGGGCCAGATAGGGCTCAATAGGGGGTAGGTGGATCTCCCTTTCTGTGGAGATCTGCAACCACCTACTCACCTGCACTGGACACAGCTTGGGCCATGTTGCCTGGCTATGCTGGAGCAGGTTAGGGCTGTCATGCATCAAAGCAGGGTGCCCAGATGACAGGAAATGCCCAGAGGTCTCCGGAAAAAGGCTGGGCTTACTGACAAGGCAGGGAAATCCTTCCTTAAACCAGGTTCTTGGCATTTCCCCATCAAAATTTGAATTTCACTCACAGCAGCAGCTGTGCACAGTTCTGGGGCTTCCATTGGGAGACTGGAGATGTGGGACTAGGAGGAGGTCCTTCCCCTGCCTTCTGGTTGGCCAGCAGGCCACCAGCCTCACACGGGTCAGCTGCCCCACCCACATGCCACCAGCCTTGCCCCCTTTGCATCCCTCCCTGGGCTCCAGAGCCAAGCCACAGCCCTCTGCAGCTGAGTCACAGCTTCTGGAGGCCCCCACAAGCCACTGCGCTGCCTCTGTGACTTCCCCGGGGCATCCAGAGCCAAGCCATGGCTTCTTGAGGCCCCCACTCTGCCTCCGCAGCTCCCCCCACAGGCTCCAGAGCCAAGCTCAGCTTCTGGAGTCCCCAGCGCTGCCTCTACAGCCCCCAACACCACTCCACTGCTGTCTCCACTGCTGCCATCACCCAGGTACGTACCACCCACCCACCCACCTAGCCATCACAAGTCATTCAAACTGGAATGGAACCCATACCAAGCAGAATGCCTCATTTGTCCAACAGGGACGTATGTCTCGGTGGCGCCATAAAGGTTAGACATGGTCAACCGGACCAGGAGGGGTGTGAGTAGAGAGTTCCATCAGTTTTCCATTTAAAACTAAGGGCAAAATCCAGAGTAACTATGGGGAGTCCTTGCTCCAGTGTAAGAACAACTTACTCCAGATTCCAATATGAATTTCCCATAGGTTTTCACTAGATTGTGCAATAACTATGGGTGCACGTAAAGTCTCTTATGTGCTCCCGTAGTTACTCTGTATTTGGGGGTAAGTAATCTAATGTTGAAATTAAGTACAGCAGTGCAATACGAGTGTTTTTAGCTTTACTTTAACATATCCTACATTTTTGGTGGTGTCCTACATTTTTTTTTCAATGGGGGAAGAATTTTGGCTTGGACGTCAGGAATTTTGGGGAATTTGGGAGGAATTTTGGCTCAGGTCACTCTGTTCAAAGCAATGTTCAGCATCTCCCCAAAATACATTTAAAGTCCATAAGTTCCTTCAGCTTCTCTCCCCTGTTGCAAGTTTCATTTCTCTTCTCTAAAACTGAAAAATATAGAAGCGACAACAACAAAGCCTTTGGAAAAGACTGTGCAGGCTGTCTTTTCCCAATAGGTACAGTTGCTCTCTCTTCCCCTGTTAAATATAAGAGGCAACTGCTTTAAAGATTCCTCTGTGCCCACTAAGCAGGAGTGAATTTAAAATGGAAAGTCACCACATAGCCTTAATTCTTAATTCCAAACCTACAAGAAAATGCTCACAATTCTATCTGAAATAAACATTTTATGCAAAGTATGCACCATATTTGGCAGGCACTCAAGACTTGGGCACAGCCATCTGTACATGAAAGTCTGCCATGAAAGCCTTTAAAAGTGATAAAACACTGTAATTCTTGCAATGGGATACATTATTTCACATATTTAAAAAAATCTAGGAAATACCGATATGCTCTGCAAACTCTGACTGTACTTCAGAGATGATGGATCTGTAAAATAGTGAAGCTGCAATCCTGTGCACATCTGCCTGGGAATAAGCTCCATTGATTATAACTGTACTTACATCTAAATAGACCTGCATAGGATTGAGCAATTAGAGTGCAATCCTAAGCAATTCAGACCAGCACAACTCACCCATATTCCCATTTCAGTGGTTATGAGGGGAGGCCGCACATGGGTTTTTTTAAGTAAGTAAGTAAGTAAGTAAGTAAGTAAGTAAGTAAGTAAATACCTCCCTATCCTCCCCAAGAGTGGTGAACAAGTGCCATACAGCACTTTTATGACATCCTCAGGCCAGCATGAAAATTTTGCTAGGACTTGTGTCAACCTACGTGGGGGTGGGGATAGGATTGTGCTGTGTCATAGGTACTTTCAGGACATTAAGTTCAGGTTACATTTGGGAGAATGTAAATTTATAGCCCAAAGCTAAAAGTGGCAGTGCCTCTGGGCACAGCGATGACATAGTGGCAACGAGTCAACGACTACATCTTGTGGCATCACAGGAGCTGCCAGAAGATCCCAGGAAAACCCCAAGACCCAAAACAGGGCAGTGCAGATGCTGGAGGTCAGCGCCAACACTAATCCAGTTCAAGATTGGGACTTTAATTAGTAATTAGAACCCAAAATGGAGGGAATATGGGGAAAATAGGAAGTGAATCTGAGGATTGTGACCAGATGGGTTTGGGTGTAGATACTAGATCTTAGAACATGAACTGCCTGCCAGCATCCACAAAAAAATCTGCCATCATGGAATTGCAGAGTCCATAAGATGCCCTATTAACACATGGTCATTTGTTATTTTTTAAAGTTTATCTAAAGCACTATTTTCAATTGCCTGCCTGGACGCCCTGTAGTGTTTGCCAATAATTTATGGAAAGTTTTCTGAAATCACTTGCTCTGCCATCAATTATCTTCTTCACCATCCAAATTGCCTCCTCAGATTTAGGGAGTTTTAAGGGGGAGAGAGAAGTATGACTCAACTACCATTTCAAAACATAATTAATGGGCATTACTTTATAAACTATCTCCATAAAATATATGATTATCGATCCTTGTCACTTCAGACACTCCTGATTTCTCCAAGGAGCCTATCATAAATACTTCTTGTCACTTAAATCATTCGCATCATCTTATGCCTTCCAAATAAAAGTGAATGGTGGTTCATTTCCCTCCAGTTTCCTCTCAGGGAGAAAAAAAACCCTTATCCCATTCTTTGAAGACTGGAAGGTTTGCACAGGAGAAGAAATGAAATGTCACCAAAGGAAAAACACCATCCCTTATTTATGTGGTTCAAAGTTGTAACTTAGGCAAAGCTAACCGATTAACCTATAGCAAAAGAGGCCACATGTCCCGCTGAAATAATTTCACCCACATATATCTTTCTCAGAGGTAAGTATTGATTGTATAAACATTATTCTATGTACATTACATTCATTTTAAAAGGGATGCATAAATGGACCTAGCACCTGGGAAACAATGTGGGAACTAATAATAAAAAAAATTACCAAATGAGTTCTTAGATTGCCAAATGATAAAACTAATAATAAAAAATTATTTTTATTAGTGGGAACTAATAATAAAAAAATATTGCCAAATGGGTTCTTAGCTCAGCTGCAACTGAGCTAGGTTCGAAAGAAAGAAAGAAAGAAAGAAAGAAAGAAAGAAAGAAAGAAAGAAAGAAAGAAAGAAAGAAAGAAAGAAAGAAAGAAAGAATGAAAAAGAAAGAAAGAAAGGAAGAAAGGAAGAAAGGATGGAACGAAGGATGGAACGAAGGATAGAACGAAGGATAGAATGAAGGATGGATGGCTATGTAGATCAGAAAAGAGTGATACACCAAAAAAATATAAAGGTCAGAAAAGAGAAGGGTGAAATGTTCAATTGAGCAGACATCACAATGTAATTAAAATGCCTGTCATTCCAGGCCAAAAAAAGGCCTTGGCTTGGCTCTTTTGCTAATTGTACCAGTATTCAGTATGCACTTTTCTGTGGTGCTAAATGGTCCTAAGCCTTTTTTGCAATAATTTACAGGCATAATTGCATGTGGGGCAAATAACTAGTGAAAAAGAAATTAAATAAAGTGTGCTGATATGAAGTGACTTGGAGAGGATAAAACACCCCCCAGTATTAAAATAAGAACAGTGAACTGTTCTTGTGTTCTTGGCAAAACAAAGAATTTCACTCCTAAAATTTGGATCACCTTGTGTAAATTATTACACAGTCACTTACAAGTTGTTGATCACAGAAGTTGTCTTATGCATAGCCCAAAATCATACTAGTGTAGATGACTTATTTCTCTTGCTATTCTCAAGCTTCACGCATGTTTTCTCAATTGGTAGTATCTAGTAAAATTTAAAAGGGATATTTGTTTGAGCCCCTACTCTGTCACCCTGAAAAGGACTTATTGTTGTACCTAATTACCACAATTTAAGCACAATCTAAAGCATCACAATAGAGGCACAAGTTGAACACCACAGAGATATCCTTGTATCAATGGAAAGCTAGTTCCTGCAGTGTAGAGCCCTTTAAGGTTGTCACAAAAACAATCTTCCTTGGCCCCCATCACATTCAAACTCCCTACAAAAATATTCAATCTCAGTCATGATGAACCCAGCAGTAATATCAGGAAGAAGCACTGCTTGTCCAATGTGCTTCCATCTTACCAGGCTCATCCACCTCCTATCCCTCCCCCTGGGTGAGAGATGTCTTCACACAGAATGCCAGTGTGAGACTGCAGAAAATCATATCAATTTATCCACAGTCTCCAAAGAGTTACAATAATTTCAGCAAATAGTTGATGTTGTGTTCTGCAGGGTTATGACTCCCACTGGGTGCAAAGCATTATTTGCTCTGGTAATTCACAATCCAAATGCTGGTGATTATGTGATTAAATAAGTAAGAAGATCAAGCACGCAATTCACTGATGCTTACAGCAGGCTTATTAATTTTTTAAAAATATAATTTAATTTTGTTACAAAACTGCATCCACTTTGGCCAATTTAAAAAAAACAACAACATTTTATTTCATTAAATTATTTTTCAACTCTGCACACAAAGGTTGTAACATTACAAGGCATCTCGCAGCATATATGTCATCTCTTGCATTAAAGAAATACTGATATGTAGCACTATATGAATATTTTAATAATGGAATGCAACTGGGAGTATACAACCACCAATGTGAGTAGCAGGAAATATCCCAAGACAAATATAATTTTATAGGTATTTGCAAAACCGGTATGAGAAATAAGAGGTAAAAGATAAGGCTCACAGGATGGATGTGGCAAGTGGAAGCTCTTTATCAGGTCCTTAGGCTGCAATCCTAAAGACACTTTCCTGGGAGTAAGACCCATTGAACACAATGGGCTTACTTTTGAGTAGACATGGTTTGTGGATTATGCCCATAGGCTTGTTAGGATTGTGCCCATAGGCTCCCTCAGCAACACCATTAGTTGCTCTCAGCTGCTAACCTGTGTTAAAAGTATAACTATAGAAAGGACAATCTGTATAATCGATGGGCTCAAGATTTATTTACTTTTTAAAGATAATCTACACATTTTGTTTGTTTTTTGTAGGCTTATGTGTATGCAAATTTTATATTAAAATTTGTTTTGATCCCATGTGACACATTAACTCACCTGCATTTTTTAAGTGAACATTTTGATTTTTCCCCATTCTTCCATTGACATACAAAGCTTATGCTACATTTTCTTTATAACGTAATTAAATTCTGTGGACGTTGGGTTGTGAACATGGAGTTATGCAAAAAAAAAATTCTAATCAGGGCCCAGCTCCTGTCCTGACGACATCAACAACAAGGCAACAAGGTCCAAAATGTACCAAAAATAGACAGGGAATTGAGCTATTTTCTGCCTTTTGAAGGAAAATAGCTCAATTATCCAAGACCAATTATGAGTCAAGCCCAAGGCATCTCCCATTTCTAGCTGCAAGCTTTAATTAGTTTAATCAATAGATAAAACTAAAACTTTAGATGATTAATCACTGGGGACCCATTTAAATCAAGGAGCACACATTTTAATTAGCAATGAGAAAAAGGCCATACTCAGTTATTTTTGGAGACATCATTTGTTCTGGTCTATGACAATAACTTCAAGCAAAGATATTGTTAATTTAGCTGTATATTTTCTCACACTTTCTGCAATCTCTTACAAGGTATTGTGCAAACCATATTCATTCAAGGAACGTACTGGTTAAAAAGTACATGACTAAAAATATTTATGGGCTGCTTTCTTCTCCAAACCAGCTTACAAAATATCACAAAAGTCACAATCCAATAACAACAGGAAATAACGTATAAATATCTATAAAGGTATATACTGTGTAAATATATAAAATATACAGTAAATAAGATCCCAGCATGAAATGGACCATTCAATAAAGATCAACAGTAATAAATCAAGCAGTTAAAGAACAGTGCATGTCAAGGGTCAACACATGGTAACACCTACCTCCTACACCTTTGCTGCCCCTTATGCTTAGGACTGCCTCATAGAACACCTTCCAGATGTTTCCTCACTCACTTTACAATGTCAAATCCCTTCTTAAAACTGAAAAAGCTTTATCATGAAGTCTTTGTCACTTCACTAGGCAGTGCCCAGTCCTAAGTCCTTGAAGCACCCAGAGGAGCTGTGACACTGAAATGGCCACCACTGCATCTTCTAGCCAGAGATGCCACCAGAATCTCATCAGGGAAAGAAAACATTTTCTCCCTTACCCTGGGTAGAAAGCAGCCAGAAGCAGTGGTTCTCCTTGGAGCTGTGCCAGCTATATAAAACCTGCATGATCAGGTTTTATCTATTTAGCTGACACTGAAATGAGGAAGCCCATGTCGGGTTTTCTGGCTAAGAGGGTGGTATAGAATTCAGCCGCAAGGTCTGCCACCATCACCATCCTCCTTCCTGATAGTCCCTCAGGCCTGTCCTCCCCACATCAATTTCTGCCTCTCACTGTCCTCCCACCCCAAAAATTCTCACTGCCAGTTAAGGGAGGACTTACCACCAGAGCCACCAGCATGACATCGGTGCTGACATCGGTGTCAGACCAGCGGGTTTACTACTAGCATGGGAATGCCTTGCAGCACTTTTTTGACTGCAGTTCCTGTGGCAAAACAGTTGGCTATTGCCCCAGAATAGGATAGGATCATTTGTTTGCATTTTCAACTGTAGTGAAGCTTAAGTAGGTGTAACAATCCTCCATTTCCTTCTGGCCCTATTATCTCAAATAATCAAACTATCAAATTATCTCAAGCACCTACAGAACAAGAAACTTTTCTTATTTTGCTGCCAACATATCTAATTTGATCGGTAGTAGTAGGAGTTATTGTGTGTGCCTTTATTCACCCATTTTTTTCATTGTGTGTACAACTCACTAGTCGATCTCTATAATATCAAGAACGATTTAAAGGTCAACATAAATCTGATACAGTGTGTTAGATTTGCACATGGGATCAAGTCCGTCTTCAGCCTTTAACGCACTGTATAGTGCAGGAAAGATACCATCTCTCACTCCACATCTGTGAAATGGGGAGAATGGTTACCTACAAGTAGTGACTGAATAAGAATTATAAAGTGCTTTGCAAGAGAAATGCACTATAAATGTGATAAACGGCAATGGAAGATATAGTCCAATAATATGCCTGTTAATTTAATTGCTGTTCCCAGCACATAAACAAATCATGAGGAGTTTTATCTGTCCCACAGGACCAGAATCAAAGGCAATGTAAAAAAATAACACCCTGCGGTTTACAGGACAGAACAAAGTTGGTCAGCTTGTCAGCCGTTCTCTCCAGTGGCTAAAAAATGACAGAATTAATATCCCTCTGTAATTTGATAAGATCCAACAAACCTGTTTCCATTCTCTCGAGTGACACCCCTTTTGTGGATCTCTGACAGGCCATTTTGACACATGGCTTTCCTGTCACTTCTAATCAGGTTAACCATGAGAATCTTCTCACCTTTATTTAGCAAACCAGAAAGGAAGGCCTTTTAAACTATTTAAGTCAAAACTGACCCCTCGAATTATGTGCTGGAGGCAATGGCAACACAAATGCCTGCGTAATGCTATAAATGTTATCAAAGTGACTCGTCTCTGGCAGAAGCTGCCATTTTCTATCAGCCTCTGAGGGCACAATCCAGAGTAACTACAAGAGCACGCAAGAGACATTACGTGCACCCATCGTTACTACACAACCTAGTGAAAACCTATGGGAAATTCATATTGCAATTCAGAGTAACTTGTTCTTACTCCAGAGCAAGGACTCCCCGTAGTCACTCTGGATTTCACTGAGACAGAATGGACGAGGGTGACCAGACACCCAACCCAAATTGCCCCCATGCTACCCAAAATTCCTGCCCCCCAAGCCAAAATTCCTACCCAGTTTTTTAGAAAGGACATGTTAAAATAAAGGTAAAAACACTTGTACTGCTTTTCTGTACTTAATTTCAACACTATAGTATACTATACACACACACACACACACAAATAAATATACAGGATGTCCCAAAAAATGTACTCACATTTTAACTGGCTATGTGAGTGATGGGTCAATCAAAAGTGAGTACGTTTTGGGGGGAAACCCTGTATATAGGTGTGCTGTTGCGTAGCTAATGTTCATGTAGCCCAGTGCAAAACTCAAAATGTTGCCCCAGAAGTCACAACCAGAAGTGATGTCATGCCTAGGCTTTTAAAAAAGAAAACTGAGGACAAAACCCACATCATCACCCATGAGCTTGCCACCCATTTACTCTGCTGCTTTTCCCCCACTAGTTACATAGCAAAGACATCTATCTGGGGTTGGAGAAAATTTTGTAGCAATCCTACGCCTGTCTACTCAGAAGTTGGTCCTATTGTATTCAGTGGGGCGTGCTCCCAGGAATGTGTCTTTAGGATTGCAGCCACAGTCACCTAGCAGGTGATAAAAGACTAAAAAATCTTAAGGCTTGATGAAATTGAAATGTTTTAAGAGCATTCATGTATTTTGCCTTCATGTGGTTACTAATTTGCATAAATTAAAAATGTGGGTCGAATCGACCTGCCTGGGAATCTAAGGGTTACACATTCTGTTACTCAAAAACCATTACATGTAACTTTACTCATTACTTATAATTTATTAATTAGAAGAAGACTCTATAACAAGTCTGATAACTTGCCTGCTCACAAGGAAAAAGAGGACAATGAAGATTTTTTTGCAGGACATGAGGCTAAAAAGCAGGACATGTCCTGGAAAATGCGGACATATGGTCACCTTGCCACACATATATATATATATATATGTGTGTGTGTGTGTGTGTGTGTGTGTGTGTGTGTGTATAACTGAAGAGTCATTCACTGACTCACTGACCGACTGACTCATCGATGCCCAGCCAAAACCAGGGGGCCTAGAAGCATGAAATTTTCTGTTTTTCTCCCCTTGCTTGGAAAAGCTCAAGAGGGGAGTTGCTCCCTCCAAGGCTGGCTGCTCTGCACCTTCTAGCTATGCCACTGTGTGAGAGAGAGGAAGGGAGAGTACAGGGCAGCTGGCTGGCTGGCTGGCTGGGGGCTGCAGAGCAAAGAGTAGGAGGGGCTGGGCCAGAGGCTACACAGGCAGCTGGGGAGATGCTCGTCCAAACAAGGATGAGGAGGCGTGCACGGTCTGAGGAGACCTGGCCAGGCGGGAGCAGATGTTCCACCCACAGCTGGCTTTCCGCCTTGGGAGGAAGCCACATCAACCAGCCGGCACCTGTGGGGGCGTACGGCTGCCCCCCCAACAAAGCGACGGCTGGCTCCAAGCCTTGCTGCCACCAGGGCAGCTGTGAAAAAGCCACAAGGACCACAGGGACCCCTCCATTTTTTGGAGGGGTGGAGTCCCTTCCTTCGCCCCCAGACCAGGGGCCCAATTTCCTGGGGTCTCCAAAGAAACCCGAAGGTCTGGGCACCCTGGAATGGACACAATCTTGATCCACCATTATCCCTATGCATGGTGGACACTTGTCACAGTTCTACACTCCATTATATTGGCTTAACTACATGATCAGGTTTGTTGGTTTTCTGGACTGGATCCTAAATACGACACTCACCAGGTTATTATTAATGTATCACGATAATTCCTGAAGCAGCAGATGGATGAAACTGCTGCTCGGTGTATTAAAAGATCCCTTTGTCTCTGGAGAGGATTTTTTGCAGTAGACAGACACACACACAAATGAGTCTGTTTTGAATACACATGCAACACAGCATGATCCTTCATCTTTGTAATAGATCTGTGGAGAGCTGACACTTGGCACCAGTTTCTTGCCCAGGGATGGTGCATCTTCTGTCACTTTTCAGAAAACCAACACATTGTTTCTATCAGGAGAAGAAAACATGAAATAACAAAATTTCCCCTGACCCATTGGGAGACCTTGAAAAATATGGCGCATAAAAAAATCTGACTATGAGATTCCAGTGTTGATGTCACAGTATTGATGTCACAGTGGAGGATTCCTGCAGAGCAAATTGCACTTCCTTCTGGGAGCAAATTTGCATGCATTTACTTAGGGCACAATCCAGAGTAACTAGAGGAGCACGAAAGAGACATTATGTGCACCCATAGTTACTGCACCACCTAGTGAAAACCTATGGGAAATTCATATTGCAATCCAAAGAAACTTGTTCTTACTCTGGAGCAAGGACTCCTTTAGTTACTCTGGATTTCACCCTTAGCCCATTTTTATTCTTGCAAATAATTTTTACTAGCTCAAAGAATTTGTTGGCTGCATGCTTGCCTATGCTTCTAAATCAGTTTTCAATATAATTTTTTTTCGGTAGAAATTACCATTTGCACAAGGGTCTAGTTTTGGGGGAATGCACAGGAACAGAATACCAACACTATCTCAACACTCACACCAACACCAACACTCACTGTGTGAGTACAGAGTACAGAGTACAGTACACACCAACACTCAACACCAACACTCACTGTGTGAGTACAGAGCACGTCTATGGGTGAGTTCAGTGGCCCCCAAGTAGATATGCCTATGACTGCAAATAACAACATCATGGTGAGTATTTGTGAGTACTGGCAGGTGAGTTCTGGCACCTATTTTCCAGAAAAATAGCACTGACCATGCAGGATTCACAAAAATAAGCAGTTTTCAAAGCAACCACACAATAACAACAAACAATGAAATAGCAGCATTAAAACAATCTTTTTGTTCAAATTTGAATTTTTTAATGATTTTTTTGGTTGACTTTGCTGCAGTTTACCCACTCTGTATGAATGAAGTCAAAATTGTTATTAGTTCCACTGAAAAGGTTGTACAACCTAGCTCAGGGCACAATCCAGAGCAACTATGGGGAGTCCTTGCTCCGGTGTAAGAACAATTTGCTCTGGATTGCAATATGAATTTCCCATAGGTTTTCATTAGATGGTACAGTAACTATGGGCACTCATAATGTCTCTTACGTGCTCCTGTAGTTGCTCTGGATTGTAGGGTCAGTTTTGTTTGTTTAGAAAAAACAGCAGAGGAAATATTGTATCCCAAAGTTGCCAAAATCTGATAGTCATACTGTACATTGATGTGGTATGGGGTCAAACAAACCACTATATCTCAATAACTATTCCACATGTGAAGCTATTACTGTACAAAAATTCATTTGAGACATGTGGGACTCTGCATACAAAATTTCATCAAAATCCATGATGGTTGTGCGAGACACATTTCCAAAACTAGAACACTTGAATGGAATGACCCAGTAGGCAACAGGCACCAGTGAGCAACACCAGGCACTACACACCATCAACACCAGGCACCACCAGGCACCAAATCAGTTCTTAGTGGTCCTTACATCACAGAAGAAATATGCTCACAGAAGAAATTTTACTTCTACTGTAATTCAAAATTTACTTCTAAATTTTGCTTCTACTGTAGATGCAGGAGTTGAGGCTTTGTATTGATCAATTTTAAGTTTAGGGACAAAACCCTTTTTCCCACCCTTGGGGGTTGAATTTCTTAAAATTGTTTCTTAGTGAGTGCCTACATCGTGGAAGGAAGACCCTCCCCAAACTTCATGCTTTTAGGTCCAACCATTTTGGCTGGGTGTTGATGAGTCGGTAAGTAAGTGACCTTTCAATTTTATATATATAGATTTATGTTTGCCTCCAAATTAATAATATGTAGTATACCTTTATTACGGTCATTAGACCAGCACAAATTAATAATATGTACTTCCAACACTAAATACAAATGGTAATATCACACACAGCCATTCACTGCCACCAGTTTTCATCTGATAGAAGTCAGCTTTGGCCAAGAAAAGTATCAATTCACATTAGTTTAGATACTGCTACTATCTCAGTCTTCTTATGTTATAAACAGAATATGACTTGGTTATGAACAAGACATTTGTGTGCAGTAATAAGTTAACCCCTTTCTGCTGGAAGGAGAGTTCAGAAAGGTTGCAAGAGCTGTGTCTCTTAGGAGCCAGCGCAATGTGTGTAGAGTTTAATTACATTAGGTCGAGGCTCTGAAAGGAAACTACCTCTGCCTAAGATTGCTTCCTCTTTGTGGCAAAAATAGAAAATGGAAGCCAGATTCTCTGGAGCATGTGGAGAAATTTCCATAAATCTCAAGCCAACTTGCAAGAGAGCCTGGCTTGAGTTAGGAAATTGCTTTCATGTTCCTCATGGAGACATTTCTGCTTCAAGGTGACAAAAAGTATGAGACCCTCTTGCCAACCCCTCTACACTCAGAGTCTGAACATAGCTTTGACTAATGAAGTTTCAACTTGGAAGTTTCACTGGCAAATCTTTGGAGTGCTTGGGCTATAATCCTATATATACTGTATATATAGTTTTCGGGGGGGGCGGGCAGATTTATTGAGCTTCTGAGTAGATATGCCCAAGCTTGTACTGTTAATTTTGACAAAATTCTGAGTGTGGAACTACACTGGCTACAGCTTTGGGCTGCTTCACATGTCACAGTTTCCAGATGTGGAATCATTCGCACTGAGTGACTATCACACCTGAATGCACTTGTGGAAGTATTTTTTTCTGTATTCGGCTGCAATCCTAAAGACACTTTCCTGGGAGTAAGACCCATTGAACACGATGGGGCTTATTTTTGAGTAGACATGGTTAGGATTGCGCTCAAAGTCACTTATGGGAGTCATTTTATGTCTGAAAAACAGAGTGCATGAACAGTTCTTGAAATAGGTTCACAGAGCTAGAAGTGGCACTGTTGTGGACTATAGCACTTTGGACTGCAGGTGGGATTGGACATTAATATTTCTTTTTTGAATGAAAAAGAAATAACCTGCATTTTTCAAAAATGAACTGTGAAGCTGACTTTTATTGAGACAGACATCAAAAAAGAGTGATTTTCAACCTTTTCCATCTCATAGTGCAAAAACAAGGCACTAAAATTGTCAAATCATCCGTTTTTGAACATTTGGCAAAGCCCACTAAACTACTGGTGGACATACTCCCCAACGTCCCTAGGAATAAGTGGGCTAAACTTCCACTGCACCCTTGCAGATCATTCATGGCCAGGAATAGCATAGATACCTAGGAAGATAACCATGGTTAGAAGATCTGGCCCTCGGCACAATAGATTCTAAAATGCACATAGACCAAGCTTGAGGAGCAGTGACTCCTCACCATTTGGATTGTGAGACAGGAAGATTAATAATTACTATTCACTTTTTGCTTAACACATCCTGCTTCTTTGTGCTTATACTACACTCCTGGGGACTGAGAACCAATAACTCCTCCACAGGAGTGGAAAGGCAGGCTAAAGAATTGGCCAAATACTGTATAATGTGATAACGCCGACCTGTGGGAAAGAAGTTAATTAAAGACCACCACCGTCCTTTGGGAAAACTCATATATTAGCTGCACTGACACCAGGTAAACAGAGTGAAATTACAAAAGCTATCCATATTCGGAAATTGCAGATGTGTCCATTTAGAACAAGTGGAAGATATCCTTATATACGGGACCGTTTGGCCACAAATGAAAATATAATATGGAAATTTCTTCGTAGAAAAATCATTTCAGATGAATAACAACCCAATCCTATTGGACGTCTCTTCTGCTGGAGCAATCAAAGAGCTGTGCTTTATAACTGCTTTATTATTTATTTATGTAAGGGATTTTTACCCCACTTTTCCCATATAATACTCAAAAATGCGCAAGACAGCTCACAAAGCTTTAGTTACTCCCCTATCACTGTACTCACAACAACCTTGGGAAGTAGGTGAGGCTGAGTGTGTGACTGGCCCAAAAGGTCACCAAGGGTGCAATCCTGAGTAACTACAGAAAGTCCTTGCTTCGGCGTAAGAACACTTTACTCTGGATTGCAATATGAATTTCCCATAGGTTTTCACTAGGTGGTGCAGTAACTATGGGTGCACGTAATGTCTCTTACATGCTCCCGTAGTTACTCTGGATTGTAGGGCTAGAAAGCTTTATGGCCAAGGAGGATTTGAACCTGGAACTTCCAGGTCTCAGTCCAACTCCCTAATCTCTAATCACTTTTGGTAAGCTTTTACACTCACTCCAGCAGTACACCACAAAGCACTCCAAAGGTGTAACCTAATAAAGATCGATCGATCGATCGATCGATCGATCTATCTATCTATCTATCTATCTATCTATCTATCTATCTATCTATCACTCAGAAGGTAAGATCCAGGAAGACATCAAGCATATTTCAGCCCTGCTGCTCCCATGTGTGAGCACGTACTCAGCGCTTACTGGAAAATCAGTGGGATTTAAAGTGTTCAGTTGGCAGGATTCTCGTAAATAAAGCCTTGAATGTTTGGATTATCAAAATGTTGCATGTGGTAGGGGGTGTTTGCAAGCTATATTTAGAATACAGTGTAATTACTATACATGCTTCTTTGTACCATATTTTAAGACAAAAAAAGATGAACATGTGGGAGGGGTGGGCCACCCATTTTTCAACATAAAGGGCCACTTGTTTATGGAGCTTTCTTGGAGAGTAATAAAAAATGGCATGGTCCATTTGCTAAAAATAAAACCAGCATAAATTTATTCTCTGCAATGCTTTGGAGCAAACGTCTTCTGTGAATAGTGCTATTGTGCCTACCCTTTGCTGTCTTGCAATTCTGATATGCTTTCATAATTACAAACACCCATACCTAGCAACACAACACTTGGATGCTTGTTCCTCAAAAAATAGCTTCACATGAAAGAAATGCTAAGCCCAAATTTATGTTTCATTAAACCCACAAAGGATTTTTTATGAGCAATTTCTTCAAATTAAACTAGCTTCTTTATTTTCTTTTCTTCTAAATTATGTCAGGGATTTTTCCCACCTTTGATGGATGTTTTCACTCTCAGCGACCAATATTATTACTTTTCTTATATAACAATACAGACCACAGGGACGTGTGGTTTATTAGAACCAATGCAACATCTGCCACAATTGCCTCAGGCCAGAATAGGGGTGTCCAAGCCAAAAACTTATTCTTTTCATTTCTGCTCTGTGCCACTAATGCTACCCTTGCATAATATGGTTTAAGCTTCATTGCTAAGTATTGTCGAAGAGCAAGAGCTGGTTCTCAAAGGTGACACATCCTGGATAAACTCAAATGCTCAATGAAGTTTCACAGTCCTATTCTCCCCTACACTGTGTTTTAGCTCCTTTACGCAATACTCAATGCTCAATACTTTATACCACATAGCCCAGCCAATAGCATAGCCAGAGGCGGCAGCAGGACGATAAGTACAGCAAGGACCATTACGTGACATGGAGGTGGCCTTTTCTACTTACCATCTGGAGCATGCCTATGGGTTGCCATTGTCACCTCAAAGGACCCCAAATATGTGTGGGAAGAGCCACTTACATAACAACACATTATACTTACTGTGCCACCACTCCAGTTTTGACACCACTACTGAGGCCAGATCACCTGGTTCTCTCTCTTCTGCTGATCTCAGCAGTCCTTCCTCTTTAGGATTGCCATATGTCCTGAAAAACATGGACAATCCCAATTTTGGGGTATTGTGTTCACATTCTGGCATATGGGACAGAGGGTGCTGTTCCAATTTTGTGGAAGAGAATTATGGCAACCCTATTCCTTATCCCTTTCAGCAG
Source organism: Cryptoblepharus egeriae (assembly GCA_030015325.1). Classification (NCBI taxonomy): domain Eukaryota; kingdom Metazoa; phylum Chordata; class Lepidosauria; order Squamata; family Scincidae; genus Cryptoblepharus; species Cryptoblepharus egeriae. Next base: position 28,297,264 of record JAREYC010000002.1, on the reverse strand, counting down.
TGTGTAGAAGGGCCCAGAAACTGTCTTAAAGAAGAGCATGGGAAAATCAAGAAAAATCTAGAAAAATCTAGAAAAAAAACAGACAGGCTTTCCCCACAGGATGACTTTTACCTCTTAATATTTTAAGAATCACAGTCACAACTTCCTCAGATGTGGTTGGATTTCTAAACATAATGGAATGCTAGCTGTGTCATGAGATTTGCTGTGGATGTTAGGTTGATTTGGACGATTAGGATGATAGTTTGATCTTGATTTGTGCTAGTTAAATCCATGTTGTGTGCTAAAAATTAGTTGATACTATATCAATGGCTTCCGTGACAGGCAAGAATTTTAAAAAATTGTGTAAGTCACAAAGTGCATTTGCAATGATACCAACACAATTATACTGTACAGTGGTGCCTCACGTTACAGAATTAATTCGTTCCAGAGGCAGTTTCTTTATGTGAAACTTTCTTTATGTGAAGCGGATTTTCCCATAGGAAATAATGGAAACTCAGACGATTGGTTCCACAACCCCAAAATATTCATATAAAAATATTAACTGGATGTAAAAATGATGACAAAGCACTGGAATTGAATTCAAAACATGCATTCAATGTGCATGATCTTATGAAGTCTACTTCAGCTGCAGTCCTAAACACACTTTCCTGGGAGTAAGACCCATTTAACACAATGGGGCTAACTTCTGGGTAGACATGGTTAGGAGGCTGCAATCCAAGACACCTTCAAAGTGTCTCCCCACTTTTTCCTTCTCTCCATCCTGAGCCTCTCTCTTCCCTGCTCCCTTCTGGCTAGTCCTAAATTGCTTCCCTCTTCTTCACTGCTCTTCTCTCCCTCTGCCCAGCGGACACCCGGCCACAAGAGGAACAGCGCAGAAGTGTTGCTTTCACTATGGGCAGGTGCGCTAGGCAGCCCTGACGCTTTTTAAACAGGCTGCCGGCCAGCGCATCTGCCCCAACTGCCAACAAATGTTTTCTTTACGTGAAGCACTTTCTTTACGTGAAGCAGAATCATGAGAAATTTTTGTTTGTTACGTGAAACATACTTTACGTGAGGCGTTCTTTATGTGAGGTGCCACTGTATCTCTTTTGAAATGTATCATCTTTTTTGGATCATTTTGAAATGTATGATGCCACCAGATAAGCATGTTGCAGTTTATCACAGCACCCTCCACCTTGTGCCAAAGGTTACCACAGCATACAAATATTATCTGAGAAGCATTTGTAATAATCAATCCTACATCTGCTGTGCTTTGATTTTTATCTTCATTTTTATTTTTTTACAAATAGTGTGCCCACAGCTTTGTGGCTTAGTTTACTGTGGCTTAGTTTACTGCGTGCATCTCTGGCTTGAGTGCAAGAGGATGAACAGAATACATAGCTCACCAGACATCAGACATCACAGGCACTGGAGCCCTCAGCCACTGTGTACACTGTGTGCATCACCATTCATCACACGCTGGGCACTGGACACTGGGAGCAGCAGGCATCAAACCAATCCAGTTAGTGGCGGGCACCAGACATTGGAGGCAATGGTCATAGGGGGCACTGGGCACAAGGGGCAGCAGACCACACCAGTAGGTTGCAGGCGGTTTGTTTGCATGTGCAAACAAATACACAAACTAGAATTTCAATTGTATATATTAGATTTTTTGCATTTATGAATTGGGTCCTTGCACTAGACTGAATGGGAACATGCTTATAGTTGGAGAATCAATAAACTCTGCTTCCATGTCTGCTATCTTTCTCTCAATGTTGTTGTCAATCTCTTGTTCTAACTAATCCTTTTGGGCGCAATCACAACCAAAATTCTAACACAGGGATAGCTGTGGCAATGAAACATTTGCTGGATCTTGCAGTTGGGGGAGACAGTCATGGAAGCCTCCTCAAGTTAAGGCAATGTTTGTTCTCTTACCTTAGAGTTGCATTGCCTTTACCTCAGTGCAGGAAGACTGGATAGGATTATGCCCTTTATCTTGTTAAGGGAAGTTGGGCTGGGTCTTCCTCTTTTACATTATAAAAGCATAATTGTCTGATCAATTCTGTTCATAGATGGCATTTCCCAGGGCTGAAGCATTAGACAGATTACTCTCAACACTTAATGGATCCTTCCTCACTTTTCCCTCTCAATTGACCTATGGCAGCCATAACTGAATGCTACTGTGAGCACCGCCACACTGAGTGAAGAATATACTCCTTTTGTTGACAAGCCCTACAATCCAGAGTAAGTACAGGATCACATAAGAGACATTATGTGGACCCGTAGTTACTGCACCACCTAGTGAAAACCAATGGGAAATTCATATTGCAGTCCAGAGGAAATTGTTCTTACACTGGAGCAAGGACTCCCCGTAGTTACTCTGGATTGCACCCATATTCATTCTATATAATGAAATAAAAATGATATGCTGCTGATTTTGGAAGCAGACATCACACAGTCCTCTACCATACAATTTTTTGAGGTGTGCTTCAGTTGCAGGTTGTTCTACGTGAGGCACAAATCCAAATCATCACTAGCTGTTGTCTAGCGTAGACCTATGCCAGCATCACATTATGCCCTCAAAGCAATGCTAGTGACGGCTGTAATTTAAATCCAAACAGAATTGGTTTTGGAACACTCCATGATAGCCCTTCTACACTCATCAATCAAGATTAACTTTTCAGTTCAAGCCAAGAAGATTGATTCCCTAAATTGAAATGAGAGAAACATTTTGGGCAAGAATTTCTGGGTCAGTGTATTGATGTACTATTTGCTGATCATGCTAACATTAAAAAAACATGTTTCCGAAGATTATCTGATATCTAGTCTTGCCTGAAAATAAGCCCGACAAGGACTTGTAATTATAGTTTTATAGTCTTAATATAGTATTATATGTTTTTATGTAATAATAGTGTTAAAAGTCTACATTTGAAAGCGAAAACACAATTCTAAAAGAAATAATTTTCTAAAAGCTTGTCTTTACAAAAATTGTAGCAATAAACATTTTTGCAACTTTCCTTGTGCACACACCCACAAACTACAAAAGAAAAGTCTTCAATATGTTGGGAACACAACAAACAATAAAAAAGTTAATAAACATGAAATAATTTAGATGAAACCAAGGGGCAAGCTTTGAAAACACAAGCCAAAAAAATTGCTGCATAAATCATGATTACAACCCATAACATCTTTGACCCTGGCACAAGCTACAAAGTTCAAAGGTGATGTTACATAATGTATTTATGTCTTGGCCAAGACATTTTTCACTTGGCTTCATTGTAAAGATTTATTTATTTATTTGTAGGGAGCATGAATAGAAAGAGAAGGATTAATTGGTTGTCTGGACATAGGAGAGGACAATGTCCTCCAAATGAAGATTTACAATGCCCTATAAACACAGGAAAGGAGCAGACAATGCATGGACATGAACTTCACCTCATGGCCAGAAGTGTCCTTTGAATCCATCAAAGGTTCAAGGAGGATGGCTTGAATGCTTGATGAGATGCTTGATGGGCATGGAGGGCATTTCTATTTTTGATTTTTAAAACTAAATACAATGCTGCTTCTAGTATATTTTACAACACAGTATTTCTAATGGCCCAGTTCTACCTAACTTCCCATGTGGTGATGCAGTTGCACTAGTGTTGTACACACTGCATCCCACGAAGGAGCTTCAGGCTGCAAAGGACTCCTTGAAGTAGAGATAGGGGCATGTGGAAGGGTAAGAATTAGGCAAAGGAAAGGCTGGCTGGTAAGTGGAATGGACTTGAGGGACAGAAACGTGGCAGAGGCTGCTGTCATATCTTATACCCCCTCCCCTCTGCAACAGCAGAGCCCAACATTGGTATACTATGTTTTGCATTGATCCAAACAGACCCGTCAGGACCAGCCCATTTGAGATGTTCTTGGGAACCGAGATTCCCTTACCCTGAGGAGACCTGCAGTATGCCTGACCCCATAGGATACAGCAGCACCCATTTTGGATTGGGCTCTAAATATATATATACACCACCAAAATGCAATATTAATGCAATAACTAAAACAGTACAATCAACCAATCAGGAGATCCATAAATAAATTAAAAGACTCACCAGAAGCAACACAAATCAAGAAAAAGACAGTTGATATAAGAACAATTTTAGTCAGTACCGGAAATAAACCAAAGAAGGAAATGATTTCAACTTAGAAGTTGAAGTTGGACAAGAAGTTCCAAAATCTTGGTGGCCACTCAGAAAGAAAGACCTTTTGCTACCAGGTATACCATTGTCAGCAGCAGGACATGCAGAGATCTTAAGATCTTAGAGGACAGGCAGTTTTCTATGGGAAGAGACAGACTTCAGTACTCTGACCTCAAGGCAGTTCAGTTGAAGGAAAGAACAATTAAAATTAGGCAAGTAGGCAAAAATGTGAAGCCAATCACTATAAATAGTGTTATCTATTTTGAAATATCCTAATTGCACTATTTTATACAGCAATGGGTTTATACTGCATTTTAATTACAGTATTTAAACTGTTAAACTAAATACAGACCTCCTACTTATAATCAAAATACTGTATTTACCCAAATCTAATACGCACCTCAATTTTGGAGATTAAATTTGATTGAAAAGGGAGAGCATTAGATTTGAGTAAATATGGTATTCAATTTACAACAAGAATACAGCATATGGGCTGTGGGTGGCACAAGCGGTTAAGACGCTGTGCCTGTTAACCAGCAGGCCAGGGTTTGAGACCTGGGTCGGCCCCATTTGCTGCTTGGGTAACAGCATATCCTCCATAACAATCTAACCCAGGCTTTCATGCTTCGCATGCAGTGTATGCAGCGCCAAGCACGATACCATACACTTTCAAGAATGACGGAGGCCTGCTTTTTTACAGCATATTAGTAACCAGTTTAATTTCCGAATCTTATTTTGGAATAATTTGACCTGGCAGATACTTGATGAAAATGTTTTCATTTCTAACTGAGATTTTTATTTCTGTTTGAAAAAGAATAGTCATTAGACCCTACACCAAGACAATAATAGATCCTAAGAGATCAGGCTACAATCTATATGGGAACTTTTACACCAACGTAGTTACAGGTCCACCTATAGGAAGCCTATGGGAAATGCATAGAGCAATCCAGAGTAAGTGCCTCTTGCATCTTCCCATAATTACTCTGGATTGTAGGGAACACACACACGCGCGCGCGCACACACACACAATAGCTGTATTTTTTAAAATGAGAAAATACACAATCATTCCATTAAGAAAACCCCCTTGGGGATTTCATTGTGTTTTTGACTAATTTTTCATTTATCAAACTCACGGTTCATTTATTTTTTTAATGATAAAGGGCTTACTTGTGTGGGCTTACTTCAAGCTTGTAATTTCTGGTGATGAGCATAAAAATAACTTGATGGATCACCTTGCTGACTGGAATCATATTTTTCTTTTCACAGAAATATTTTGATGAGTCTTGATTCCAATGAATCTCTGGGAGAAATGGCTTTTAGTTCTCAGTCTTTTAGCATGTTTACTCAGTGGTAAATCCAAGGTGATTGCAGATTTTACTCTCTAATAAGAATGCTGTGGTCACTGTTTACTCTCTAGTAAGAATGCTGTGGTCACTGATTTCAGCATCCATTTATTCTACCAAATTTCATATAATTAAAAAAATACATCCATTCAAGTGGGGGGCGGGGGGAATGGTGTTTTTTAAATGTCTGAATTAACTTTCTTAGGCCCAAAAAGTTAAAATCAAGGTTGTCTGTTTTCTAATTTCACCTTTGCTCATTTAGTTTAACTGTACACCCAAAGTAAGGAGTCACAGGACCTTCTCTGTGGCCCACCAATTCTGTTGAATTCTCTCCCTCAGCTTATAAATTCTGCTTTCCTTAGAGACTTTTCGGTGGGGCCTAAAGACACTCCTTTTTACACTGACTTTCTGAGTTTAGGAGATGATTCTAATGTGGAGAATCATCACCAAAGTTGGAGATGCAGTGTCAGGATATAGGACCACTATAGGGCCACCTTATGTATTATTTGATTTGAATACATGTAATCCTTTTAACTTGAGCATTTGTTGTGTGTATTGTTGATAGCATCAATCAAAATCACTATTTATAAGTGGAAAAACAGCCCCTGGATATTACAGTTAGCTTCAAAAATATAGATAATATTTTAATATCTTGGTCCTGGGTGGTTGGCATTGTTCAGCATTTGGTTTTGAACTGATCTAGTTTTTAATCCACAGTGTCCATTAATGTTGTTTCAATATAGTAAATGTCAGTAGAAAAATGGGGAAAAGAGCAGCACACCACTACCACGTATCAAAAGAAAAGGAGAGGAAATGTTTGGCAGCTGGAAGAAAATGTTCACCCAGCAACACTTGCCCTAAACATTAAATGTCTTCCATCACAACAGGAGGACAAAAGTCTACTCCAGTTGTGTGCATCTTTTAAAAAAATATTGATCCACACATTCCCTGTAGAGCTGTTTGCACTTTCTTCCAGACAAGTGTCAGCTAAATAAGGGAAGGCGAACACCCAGGGTCTATGGCGAGACAAAATGCTACTTAGAGGGGAAATATCAGAAGCAGGCAGAAAGGCTATATAGCGAGCTAAGTGGGTTTCTGAAAGGCAGAGAAGAAACAGAGGAGGTAGGTAAAGGGACACTTAAAGAGAATAGAACTGACACTTGGAAAATCAATACGTAGTGAACCCAGCCACTCACACGTCTGCCAATGATATATAAGTCTTACATGGGAGACAGGTAAGTTGGATGTGTGTTCCAAGGTGCAGTTATCACCCAACTTCCCTCTATCGAGCTCTCTTAAAAAACTTACCGAACTCAACTGAGCCACTTTTGACTGCAGGGTTGTACCTTCCAGGGTTGAGGCAACACCTACTTCTTAAAGAGTTGTGAAGAAGGATAAGAGGCAGCATATGTTGTTTCTGTCACATTAAAAAGCTGAAAGCTAATGAAAGCCTGCACCAAGTGGAAAGGTTTGGAACTGATTGTGTTGCTATCGCAAACCAATAGCTGACTTGGGATTAAATCAGTTTGAAGGCCAGAGATGTCCTGTGATTCCCAACCAGGGGATCACAATCCACCCCCAAGGCAAGCATGCACATTTTTTAAAATGGCATTAGTCCCTTAAGGAAGATAGTAACCCAACTGAGGACCATAGCTACCATTAGAATGGCATTTCTGGGTTTTAACACCAGTGCCCGTCATGAACAACAGGGAGTTTTTATTACTTACCTGATGTAATATCAATTACTTTTTTTACTTACCATGATTTTACTCATTGATGGCAGCAAAATCTGGAAGAACCTGATGATGTCACTGTCAGCTGCTTCCAGGAAACCCATTTTGGACCCAGGGACAGGTGGACCAAATATTCAGATGCTCTACTTGACCAGCTGCCTTTGAAAACCCTGAGATATTGGCTATGGCTGCAGGCAATCCACTTGCCACAATAGTATAGACCTCTCAAAGCATGGGGCAAATCAGCTTAAAACTGACCCTACATTTATAGTCCCAAGAAAGCTGATATAGGGGCTTGATGCTGAATGTAAGTTAGAAGGAATGATCCCAAGCATTATAAGAATTGAACCAATTGACATGAATTACAGACAGATACACTCTTACTTGTTGACAACATTCCAGTGGTACTCAAATACCTTATCGTTGCAGGCATTTGACCAGGTGCATATGTGAGAGGTGAGTGGTGTGGCAGTGAGGAATAGGGCCTTTGCGGTGGCCGCTCCCCAATCATGGAATTCCCTTCCCCTGGGATTAAGAGCTGCTCAAGGAGGAGAAATAGCTTGGTCTGGATTTATTCCAACAAAGCAGTCAGCTTTGCCTTCCTCAGATTGCAATGAAGTAACAATCTGTATACGATATGTGAGAAAGAGGTTCCTTCAAGTCCATCATTGAAACAAAGGACTGATTTTATTACCTTGTGACAGTGGAACAACATGGTGGAGACCAGTTCAATCTTGTAGCAAGCACAATGCAACCAAAACATACTAAAAGAATCAAAATTCCAAAAATGTCCAATGCCAAATAATAACAAATTAAACATTTTCCTCCAAAATATATTTTGGAGAATGCATGTGAGCTGCTGTACCATATGAAAAGACAACAAAAAGAACACTGTTCACAATGAAGGAAAAAGAAATTAGTTATGCTCTATGGTTCCTGGTGTAGTTTTCAAACCTCCCCTCAGGCGCCTGTTTGTAGTATTTACATTTTTTACTAAATTATCAAGTGAAAATCCAATTCTTCCTAATGACATTCACTGTGTGCGCCTCCCATTCTCCTATATGAGAAAGGGTTTATTATCCATTTGGAGTAATTAAAGCGCTGATGTTATATGGATCCATAAAAGCAACTTCATTAAAGCCGGCAACGTGGCTTTTGTCAAAACTACAGCTGGAAAATATTTATTTAAAAAATTAAAGCCAAATTCCAATTGAGAGCTACAAGGTGGTTTTAAAACACCAATATGTTAGAATTGGCTGTGGGTGGCGCAAGTGGTTAAGACACTGTGCCTGTTAACCAGCAGGCCAGCGTTCGAGACCCGGGATGGCCCCGCAAGACAGGGTGAGCTTCTGTCCTTAGCCCAGCTCTGCAATGCCAGCTGGATCCAATCGTATCGGCTCTGCCTTTCCATTGGACTAATTCAGTGGCGTGGAGAGGGGGATTTGCTGCTTGGGTAACAGCCTATCCTCCATAACAATCCAACCCAGGCTTTCATGCTTCGCATGCAGCATATGCAGCGCCGAGCACGATACCATAGTCTTTCAAGACTGACGGAGGCCTGCAAAGGGGAAAATAGTTATGATTGTGTGTGAACATTTAAGGAAAACCATAAAACATTTTGCAGGTGTGAAACTGGATCCTATGTTAATTTATTCTGTAGAAAACTGCTCTCGTGCTTAAATTCTATATCTTGGATCTAAAGAACCACCAGGCACACCTTTGTTGGGTGACAGAGCTCAGCCTTTGGTGACAACTGAGAAGTGTGAAGGGTTGATGTGAATATGGTCCTTAAATTGATTCAATAGGGTGGCTGTCTTAAGTCAGTGATAGCCCAATGCTAATTTGATGCCTGCCCCACATACAAGGCAAGGTTGGACCAGTATAACAACAGTATTTAGTTATCACTTTTCAACAAAATATTGAAATTGTGCCCTAAAAGTATTTTTTAAAATCCCCATAGCAATTTGAATTATCCACCTGCTTTATGTCACGTTCGTTCAAAAACATCAATTCTGCATTTCCATATCAAGTTGTAGCATGATCATTACAGAGCATTTGTATAAGAGACCCAACAGATCTTATTTAAAACCAGCTTGTTAACCCTAATGCTGTATTACTTTATAATTTTATAGATTGCATATAAATCATAGATTAAAGAGTGCTATCTGTTTCTCCCTGCTTTACAAAAAGACCCAAGTTGCACCATATGCTTGTTTACCATGAACAGCTCCCCCCTACCCCTCAATTTCAATTTATTTTTGCCTTGGCTGCAGAACAATATCCCATGTTTAATGGTGAATTTCATGGTGCATATTACACTGTCCAAATTGCATTACTAATTATCTCTTTAATTTATATGAAGTTTTGCTACTCTAAAGCAAATTATTTGCAAATACATTGGACACAGCATGCATTTATAAAGAATTGTGGAAAAAAAGGGTACTCATTTGCTCCCATCATAGTCAGTCCAAAAGGGGAAGCTGGTGGGAACACCTCTTTTATGGACTTTTACCCTCCTTGTCATTTGAATGGAAGGAGTACTGACAAAATAAACAGGTAATACACTCATCTATCTTTATAAATTTTATTATATAGTTTCCTCTTGCTTGCAGTATTTTCAACTGAAAAGCTTCCTAGTCAACAGTACACAACAGTACTATATTTTTCAACTATTCAAAACCACTTTCAACGGCTGTATATGGCCATAGCATCTGACACGATCCTTGTCAATATGGGCAATGACCAAGCTGGTGTGAATTTCTGTTTATTTTTCCACATCATAAATGATGGTGATTGGGACACATTTTGTCCAAATTCTCAGCAGAGACCAGTCTCGTTTGGGTCGCCCTGTCCAGCTTAATCCCCTGCCTCATTGAAGCATGCAAGCCTCACCAACACTGAAAAGCAGCATCCCATTGTGGGATGATGATGATGATGATGATGATGAAGTGTTTACATTATTTACTTGAATCTAGCGCTCACCGTTTCCAACCAAATTTAGGGTGCAATCCAGAGTAACTACGGGGAGTCCTTGCTCCGACGTAAGAACAATTTACTCTGAATTGCAATATGAATTTCCCATAGGTTTTCACTAGGTGGTGCCATAACTATGTCAATGTAAATGTCTCTTACGTGCTCCCGTAGTTACTCTGGATTGTAGGGAATGTCTCCAAAATCAGATTCTGTAATTAGATTTGAGTAAATGTGGTATCTTGATTATAAGTTTAGTGTGTGCACTAGATTTGATGGCACATTAGATTCAAGTAGACACGGTATATTCTGCCTTTCTCATTTTCATAAAGAGTGATAGTCTCACGGTTCCAAGGTGGTTCACATAAGCATCACCAAATTCCATATTTTTTTTTACAAATTTACATATATTAAGTATTTTATACACCATCTTTCTCTGATTTTACATATCATTAAAGGATCCCAGACATTCCTAAAGTGAAGTACTCACACAGATTGGAGGAAACCCATTGGTTAGAAGGAAGATAACAGAGAGGTAAAAGAAAATATTTTCTTTCTGATCTCTTCTGCCAGCATTGCATGCTACAGGAGGAAGAGAAGGAGGAGGAAGAGAAGGAGAAAGAAGAAGAAATCCTCATCTTGTAGCACACTTCAGACTTTTCTTCACAGTCCCATCCCCATTTCAAGCCACATGAATGGGGAAGTAGGGTATATTTCAATTGCCAGCAGGTCATTAGAGGTGGTATGGGAATAGGGTATGGTATGGGTAGAGATATGGGAAGATGAGAATAGGCATGGGAAAATGGGAATCCATCATCATTCTCATTTCATATAGAGTACTGTTAAAATCAGTGGCCAAGCAAAATGTCAGGTGGATTCACAGTAGGAACTTAGCCAAACATTCTCAAAAATAGAATCTCCCAACTTTATTCACAGCATCAACAAATTTGTTTGAGGAATGGGCACTACAGTTTCTTCTTCAGTGCTAATTGGAACAAAGTTGAACAGTAATCAATACTTTTGTCTCCTCACCAATTCAAGATACTATCTGGGATCATGGAGATGTTGGAATCTTTTTTTTGTGGGACACTTACAAATGCAAGGAAGGAGATTCAGATTTTTTTTTAAAAAAAATTAGTGTTTCTTAGGCATATACATTGCTAGGCTCTAATCAGTTACTATGGAAGGCAAAAAGGAAATAAGTACATTATTTTATCCATTTACCTGCTACTTCCCATTCCCTATTTACTCCCTCCCCTCCCTTTCCTCTATGATCACTCATCTATTTCTAGATTGTGAGCTCCTTGGAGCAAGGATCTGAACTATCTTCTCTTTTACAGTGTCATGGACACTGATTGTGCTAAATAAACAAATAAAGATCACAGAGAAAATCCCCAAATATCAAAGATTTACTCTGAGTTTATAAGTATAAGTTGAAAGAGAAATCTGATCTCCTAACTCACTGTTACTTGCTCAAACAGAATTAGTGGCCAGAAATTCAATCTTTCTCCTGTCCTGAAATCTTAATTATTATTTTAAAAACCTCCAGTACTCCAAATATTTAAATATTTCAAGACTCCACCTTGAAAGGGGTGCTGAGGAAGTAGAAAGAAAAGCATGCACTCATTTTCTTGAGTGAGAAATAAAAGTACACACCTGTTTTTTGCCTGAAATGTGCAGCATGGCATTGCTGGTAACACTCCTAAGGAACATAACTGCTCAAATTATTTCCTAAAATGGCACCACTTTATGGTTCCCAGCAGAATTGGAAATGCTGAATGTTGCAGGAAGGAGGTGCAGCGATGGTGCTTACAAAAAAAATTGACTATGCTTTGGCCGCCAAGGGAATAGTTCCCTCCTGTGATAATGCAGGGCATAAAACACAGAATTTTAAGGCTCCAAAATAAAACCTGTGTGAATAAATGATTATTTATATAAAAATTCACAGTCAGAACATCTGCTGCATGGAGAGTCAAAGAACTTAACCCTTTAACCGCACCTGCTGCTCAATTGTTTTCCTGGTAAGTCATGAGGCAACTCTAATGGTAGCGGAAAACGGATTAGAGCATTACATTGATCTGATACTGATCGGGGTTCTTTGAATTTGAACACAGCAGTTTCATGCACACATCAGGCGTCTGTGGATATTTCTTTAGCTTGCAGTGACTCATAATTGCAAGGTTAACAGAGTCCAAAGTGTTCCTCACCTTTCAGGAATGAGTTAACTGCATTATCAGGGTTTGAATTTCTGAGGAAAAAGTTTGCCACAAAATCCCAATATCTATATCTGTCTTTATTTCCAGATACCGTGACTAGTGGATACTATTGAAAGTATAAATGCAAAAATAAGAAGGAAAAATGATGAGACATTGAAAAAATGATGAGACAAAAGAAAAAGACAAGACAGTTCTCTCTTGTCCAAATGAAAATAAGAGCACAAGCCTAACCATGCCTACTCAAAAGTAAGCCCCACTGTGTTCAATGGGACTTACTCCCAGGAAAGTGTTGTTCGGATTTCAGCCCAACTCTGACTTAGTGCAGCCACCTGAACTTCTTAACAAGGAAGCACATAGCAATATCTTTTCAATATATTGTTACCTGTCAACCATTTATCTATGTGATAGAAATTTAATGGGTAGAGCTATGTGGTTGAATCCCTGTGGAGAAGACAGCCCTGGAGACCTATGCTGACTTGGTAATATTGATTGGACTTAAACATATATAAAATTAGAATGATAGATTGCACACACACTCCAATCAGAGAATGATGAGAGCGCCCGATACCTGGACACTTATAGTAGTTTTTCCCCACCCACTTCTGCAAAAGTATGCTCCAGTCCTGAAAGTGACACCATATGACACCATTACGTTGCACTTGCACTTGCACTTCATCATGTGACATTACACATTATCACAAAAATGATAACAAATCCTGGTTCTTTGATGCTTCAGGCTTCCAGTGATATTGAAAGTCCCTGAAACTGAAAGGTCCAGAAGTTTTGGCAACCCATCAAAGCAAAAACACCATTTAAAAACAATGTTTAAAAGAGAATTGTGGTCTCTGGGCCGTTACTGGCAGTACACTCCTTGACATCCTCCACATCAAACCATACAGCAATGCAGTACGGTGGTGGGGACAGAGTTAACTGCTTTGGGGAGCAAAAATCTATAATAACAATAATTTCCAGCATGGAACAACAGGCAATCTCTTGTAGTGTCCCCACATTTGCTGAGCTCATATCCCCTTCTCATGAGTCGGCGCTTGGTTCTCACTATAGCCTGTTGTCACTCTGGCTTTGGATGAGGCTCCTCACTCTTCTCTCTGTTCCAGACGAGTCACTGCTCTTCCTGCCAATTCATTCTGAGCCCAGATTTCCATTTTTGGCTTTGCATCCATTTGGACTCTTACATCCAAACTGGCTGAAAGATTTCCTAACAATCTAGTTTCAAGGCACTGCACCTGTTGGTCTCCTTATTTGGTGCAACACTGGACTCCTTTTGAACTCTTTAACTCAGTATCCTGCTCTCCTGTGCTGATTGATCCCTGCTAACCTTGCAGAGCTATTCTTGTGGGCATTCTGCCTGCAAAATTCAGACAGTGTCACAAATGCATCAGTCATCTATGGTCAAACATAAATTATTAAAAACATAGGCCTTTGTGTTTCATGCTTTTTAAGGTAGCATAGTGTTGGTTGGTGGGTGGGTGGGTGGGTAGGTGGATGGATTGTAGAAATAGGCCAAAGTCACAGTGCTGGTATGGGGATTGTTACGGGTAGCTAATAGCCCTTCCACTAGTTCTGAGCCCCCAAGGGGGGCTAGTTTCCAGAACTAGCTTCCACTGTCTGCATGCCCCCCAAGGAGCTATCTGTACGTAAAAAAAGCTTCCATTTGATGTCTTTTTTTAACAAGTAGTGTGCAGCAGTGATGAGCCATAGGGGGCAGAAAAAGTTTTTACAAACCCCGCATGACAAAATCTGAAAAGGAGATGATGTTACCACAAAGCAGTTGTGTTTTCCATTTCTGGTTATTTGGCTGTAGAGTTTGATAGAATACAGATAATTCAGTGCAACTTGTTCCGTTGCATTCTATACTAAATTACCTATCAAATAGTATGTGCTGTAATACATATGTATTACAGCACATATTAGAACATGGTTCTATTCCAGAAACATCTATGGATAAAAAAATCCATGGGTATAAAAGTATTAAAAATAGATTTAAAGATCCACTTCCAGGTTTCTTGCTCCTCCATTGCTCCTAATGGAATAAGGTTGTGCTTCAATATCTGCAGGGGATCGATTCTGAGACTTCCTGCAGATATTAAAAAGTGTGTCATTTTATAATTATTTAAAACATCTTTTCTTACTGTTGTAGTCAGCAATTAAAATGCAAATCATGCCCGACTTTACCTTGTTCAGCTGAAGAATGGAATGTTTGCTTTCATAACTGCCTCTCTCCAACAGCAGAAAAACAGGTCTTAAAACTGCAATTTGCAGAGGCCATCCATATTGAGTCAAATCCATATATAACAAAATTTTACCTGAATCCATGAATACCAAAGATTTACAATTTTTGTCCTAGATTCACGCCCCCTTAAATCCTGAGGAAATGTGTGTCCCCCAGTCCCCCTAGCTATGCTGTTGGTAGGGCTGTATGTATGTCTGAGCCTTCAACAGTCCTTCCTACTGCTATGCTCAGAATAAAAAAGAGGTGATAGTTATTATGCAGTGGTCCTGCCTGAAGGCTGTTGTGTTTTCAACACACAAAGGTTCAATGAGCAAGACATTCCACCCACTAAAATTTAACATGTCTATTTTTGGACATTGAAAAGATAAGGACTGCACCACCACCAACCCTGGTATGCATTAGGTATAATAGAAATAAAGTACAGTGGTACCTTGGTTTATGAGCATAATTCATTCCGGAAGCATGTTTGTAATCCAAAATGCTTGTATACCAAAGTGAATTTTCCCACGGGAAATAACTGAAACTCAGACAATTTGTTCCACCACCCAAAAATATTCATAAAAAATTATTACAGTACTGCCATATAATACAAAATAATAAAGAAAATACAAAATATAAAGAAAAATAAAACAAATTAAGCTGCACTTAAGGCACAATCCAGACTGAGGGCAGTGAGGAGTGCCCTTCTTGGGCTGCCCCAACTATTCTGAATCCAGAGCAGAAAGTTATGCTGCTTCCAAAGAATCAGGAAGCCTGATTATAGTAGGACTTACTTTAGAGTAGACAAGCAAGACTAAGGGCAAAATCCAGAGTAACTACGGGGAGTCCCTGCTCCAGAGCAAGAACAACTTACTCTGGATTCCAATATGAATTTCCCATAGGTTTTCACTAGGTGGTGCAGTAACTACGGGTGCATGTAAAGTCTCTTACGTGCTCCCGTAGTTACTCTGGATTTGGGGGCACTTTTCTCAGGCTCCTTTCCAGTGCCCCCCTTACATAGGAGTGAGCCCCATTTACTGTAATAGGCTTACTTCAGAGTATACATGCATGGTCTCTTAGGAGAGGCAGAGGAGGTGCTGATGGAGTGCCGAAACCAGCCATATACGGCAGGAACTATTTTTTCACCTATTTACCAAGATATCACTTGTATGTCAAGTCAAAATTTATTAGAAACTAGCGAAAAGTGTACCCACGTTGCGGGAGTAACATTACCCCATATGCCATCCCCCCAGGGCACTTCAACACCTCATGCGCAACTTCCCCCATGCGCAAATTCCCCCATGCGCAACTTCCCTCCATGCGCATCATCCCCATGTGCATCAGTCCCCCATGTGCATCATCCCCCCATGTGCCTGAACTCCTCATATGCAACATCACCCATCTGCATCAGTCCCCCATGTGCATCAACCCCATGTGCAACTTCCCCATGCGCAACTTTCCCCCGGGCGCAACTTTTCCCCATGCGCAACATCCCCCCATGCGCAACTTCCCCCATGCGCATCATCCCCCCATGCGCAACATCCCCCCATGCACAACTTCCCCTCATGCGCAACTTCCCCCCATGCTCAGCATCCTCGCCAGTGCAACCTCCTCCTCCGAACAACATCCCTCCAGTGCATCTGGCACAGAGCACCAAATTGGCTGGATGTTGTTCAGTCTCCCATGTTAAGTATAGGACAAAAACACGTTGCCCCCTTTTCAGCCCCTGAAGGGTTAATTTCTCCAGATGGTTCTTGGTGGGAGTTCAGGTGACAGAAGGAACTCCCAGAATTCCATGCTTCAGGCCCAGCAGTTGGGGAGGAATGTTGCTGAGTCAGCAATTCTCAATGCAAAGTATAGGGAGGAAAACGCGTTGCGCCCCTTTTCAGCCCCTTCCCGTTGGAATTTCTGAAAACCAGTTCTTAGTGCAACCCTCCGTCACGGAAGGAACACCCACCCCTAATTTCATGCTTCTAGGCCCAGCGGTTTTGGCAGGGCGGTGATGAGTCTGTGAGTCAGTCAGTCAGTGACTTTTCTCTTTTATATATATAGATCATAGAATCATGGAATCATAGAGTTGGAAGGGACCTAGTAGGTCATCTAGTCCATCATCTAGATCACCTAGTGACCTACATCACCTAGTAGGTCATCTAGGCCTGCAGCAGGAAATCCCCCTAGAGCATCCCTGACAGGTGCTCGTCGAGCCTCTGCTTGAATGTTTGCTTGTCTTGCAAAACATTCTCAATCCATGTCACTCTCAAGCCAAGCTTTTATTGTAGTAATATTTAAGCTCTGTGCCATTTGTCTGTAAAAGCCTTTTTCTAATTTTCTCAAAGGAAGGAAGCATATTTGGTAAATCTTTTTAAGGTTTTTATTAACCCTGTTTTTTAAGGTCATTTAACCCTGTCCATCTGACAGCCACTCTTCTACCACTTCAATACAGGCTGTTCAATGTAAAATAGATGTCATTCCATTTAGTGGTGTAGCTAAGCCATCTGGCATCTGGGGCACAAAAGCTTTTAACACCCATGTCAGATTTAACAACCCCATGTTAACACTCCCTGGTGTCCAGGAGGAGGCCTGATGCTCACAAGAGTCAAGGGTGAGCAACTTGCCTTGCATTTTGGCACTAAAAGAGGGGCCTGACCATGTGGTGTTTCAAAAGGTAGAGGGACAAATGTCCTGACATTCACACAACCCCCAAAGTTCATCAGAAGAGAATGTGACCTTCAAAAAGCCTCTTAGAAGCTTTATAAAGAGACTTCTTGTTTATGGAAAAACCACAAGTGCCTTTCAAAGGCCTCCGGAAGGCTGTCTAAGACTCAGCAGGCCCCCTTTTCCACCTCATGTCTGCTGTCGGGGTGCAGGCTGGCACTCCCTCAAGGTATGGTACTTGGTGCAATGTACCCCCTTTCCACCTTAGGAAAGCTACTGACATATTGGGAGCATACAGTTAGGAAGAGAATTAAGTGTCAAGCTTAGGACTGATAAACCCTTTTATGAATTTAAAGAAAAAATAAAAGAAAGCACCAAACTCACATGTTCTTTATCATGTGTGATTAATTTGATTTCAAATTGATTAAATCTTACTCATCTGTGGCAGTTGTCTTCACACCCGAAAGCTCTCTAGGGTTGTCTGATCCCAGTTGGAAACAGTAGTCCTCCAGCTAATCTTGTGGGACTCTTCTTAAGTGTCTTCTTCATTCCCTGCATTTTTCAACTATCTCAATCAGATCGACACCTAAAACTCAATTTATACCATCATTTTAACTTACTATTAACAAATAATAGTTTGGTGAACACAAGATTTAGTGCAACACATAAAATCATAAAGCAACAATAAAAACATGCACATAAACTTTTGCTAGTGGTCGTATTTTTCTGGTGTCAATTTTGTCCTCCTCATTCCTTTCTTTAAAAAAAGTGCAGTAAATTACCATTATTGGTAAACACTGGCATTCAGTCCTGCAAAAGGAAGATACTGATAACAAACATAACTCTCCCCCTGTCAAAAAACATTCCCATCTTAAAGTTGTTATTTATCATGTATGACTTTCATAGTAGCAGCATCTGCACAGCTAATTTAAAGGAGCACCTTGGTTCTGACCTCAGGGGCTTTTGGTAGGGAAAAGTAAAACAAATTAGAACTCGGATATTCACAAACATACTGGATAAAATCAATAGCTTTAATTTTCACATTTAAACCCACAATTTCCATCTGACAGGCTCAGCAGGTTTTAATGGACACAATTTACTTTTACTGTTTTAATTGTTTTTAGTCAATCACTTTTATTGCTTCCCTGCATCTGACTAAACAAATTAATAGAGCCATGTTCATAAATGATTACTTGGAAAAAACGCTTGATACATGTGTTTGACAATTTCACCTTCATTTATTGCTGGCATTAGTAATGTTTATGCCAACAAGTATCTTTCGAAATTAAAAACAACACAGTCTACAGGTTAAAAGTGTGGTGGGGTAGGAAGGAGGGGAGGTAGAGTTTGTAATCCTTATTTATTAAACAAAGGACTTCTAGTCCTATTCTGAACAGATTTATGCTTGCTCTGCAAGCTCACGATCACAGCTCAGGATCATCTTGAACTCTCTTGTGCTCCTGGATGTCCAGGTGAAGGTGTTTGATGGGGTAGGGGGGCTTTGCCCAGGGTGACCAGATTCATAACCAAAAACAGAAGACAAGGAGCACAATCCTAACCATGTCTACTCAAAAGTAAGCCCCATTGTGTTCAATGGATCTTACTCCCAGGAAGGTATGCTTAGGATTGCAGCCAAGGTCTCCTAAAATGTAGGACATAACAATACAAAAGCTAAAAACTCCCACACACTGTATATTGCTTTCATGTGGTAAATTTAAACTCTACATTGCTTATTATTAAATAACTATTTATATTACGGTGTATATATATATATATATAAAAGTCCTTTTTCCAAGGCTAAAAAAGAGGACATGTCCTGGGGTAAGACGTTCTGTGTGAGACTGCCCTTGAAGACCGTCCTGAGTTACAGTTTAGTGCATAAAATGGTGGCCTGCGCAGTCATGAGAGCAAAGCAATTTGACTTCACCTGCTGGCTGGAGATCTGTTTCGAATACTGCAATTCTAAAGACACTTTCCTGGGAGTAAGATCCACTGAACACAATGGGGCTTACTTTTGAGTAGGATTGTGCTCTAAAGTCCAATTCAAGGCACAGGCTTTGAACTTAAAATCATTATATGGCTCAAGGCTGGGAAACCCAAGGAATTGCTAACTCTGATAGGGACTGACCCCATTCCCTGAGCTAGAGCTCTGGTGGAAAGAGTTGCAGGAGAGCCTTTGGAGACCTTCTCTGCCTCATCCTCTCTGTCAGGCTGAAAAGCCTGGCATGGAGGGCCTCAAGTTTGAAAACTAGCTGGTGCAGTTTCAGATAGCCTCATTGTGGGGCATTTCCTTTACTTGAGGAAAGGGGATGAATCTCCCCTTCTCCCAAGGCGATTTCTTGGGAGATATATTTCCACCTGCAAAGCCACTGAATGCAGCGGTAGCCGTTTTGGCACCACTGCACCAAGCGGCTCTAGGGATGATGGGGTTGGGCTGTTAATCTCTCTTGGACACACTGAAAGAGTCAGGCTGCTTTTTGGTTCTAGATCACAATACTGTGTCCTTTGCAGTACTTGCTAAAACAAATCCTGCAAACAGAATACAATCCTAGTGCAGAGGCATTGAAGAAACAGGCAACAAAGATGTTGCATGGAAATGATGAGTTATCTATCTATCCATTTATCTATCAACAGTCAATTGGCTGAGGACCCACTGCCAATCCTGTCCCCTTTTTGGGATCTAATCTGTCCAACCCCTGCCCCCACCTGACACATGTCCCCTTAATTCTTGTGTCTTAACAACCCTGTATGTTAGCAGCCTGAGCAAGGCCGGCCTTAGGAATTGCAGGGCAAGAAAATGAGACCCCGAAGAACTGTATGAAGAACTCAGTTTTGAGAAGGTAGTCCCATCATTTGATTGGATCCAAGCCCTCTCTTGCAAGGATTTGAAAGGATGCTGCAGTGCCCCAATTGAGGCTTCGCAACCCAGTGGGGTCAAATCCCAAAAGCTGAAGAACACTGATGGAGCATAACTGCAATTCCTGACCCAGTGTCTGATGGATGAACAAGCTGGTGCTTGTTCAAACCTGTTATTTCTAACTATAAAAAATACGCATAGAATTTCTGTTTTTGTTACGTAGAGAAGCGTGGAAGTTTTTTTGAGTTTCAGGAAAAAAGGCTCTCTCTGCTTCCCCAGATGATGAAGCAGCATGAATGATGATCATATGAGTGATGGATAGCGATGATGGACATAACAGGTGAAGGAAAAAGGAGAACTTGAGACTCAAAAAATCTGATTGCAGACATATCGTATAGTCAAGTGGAAGAGATGAGATTGAAGAACACTGTTTAAGAAACATTGCAGTGGATTCCATCAGCCATTTTTGCCTGGACCCTTCTTTTTTCCCCTCAGCCACTTGCTTTGGGTCACCCAGGGCCATGCATGTTTCAGGGACAATGAACAGAAGAAACTCTAACTTACCTGTCCCTGGATTTAGTGAAGATTTAAACTGGGCCAGCTCCACTCTCTAGCTTGCAATCTGGTAACTCAACCCAACTCTCCCCCCTTCTGAAATGAAAGGAAATGCACAGGTGTTGTGTTGCTCTCTCTTTTTTAACTCCCTCAAAAGCTGTCAGGGAGTGTAAACAAATCTTCCCACTGCTTAATGATATAAATTACTCTTGATGAAACGAGTATTCACTTTGGAAAATATATTCCACCTTTTTTCCGTGAATGAACACACACAGCTGTTCAAAAATAAAAACAACCAAAAAACGCTCTGCCTTATAAGTATTAGATGCCACGTGCTGTTTGCAGGACTATCGTATTCATTGCAAGTGACTTATAGGTGACCTACTTTGGATAGAGCAGTGGCATAGCATGAGGGGGTGTAAAGCACTAGGTCTGCAGGGAGCTTCCCCTCTGTGGTGTATACCTCCAGTTTGCAGAATATGCCTTCATCACCTGGAATGGCTCCAAAGGAGAGAGATGAGATTCCCTGCATGCTGTAGTAAAACTTCCTGCAAAACATAATGCTTTGTACCCCTACCTACATCACTGCCCTGGAGTATTGATTCACAAAAAGAATATGCAGATCTTCACACTTTGATTAAGTTTCCTTTTTCTAAACCATAGAGAAAGTACAATGCATAAAGTAGCCAAGATAGAGAAAAGGAGAGAGAGAAAGAAATAAACTTGAAGTACTTTTATCTCATCAGGAAATCTGTTCTACAACAACTTAAGAGATTTCTAGGGTTAACTTGTGATATACGAACAATTGGTGAGGCTTTTACCTGCATAAATTTATAACATTGAAAACATTTCACGTGCTAAACATACCCACAGTGAGAAGGTGCAGGAGCCCTGCCACAAAAATATCATTGGCAACACCATTTTTGGTTGTCAGTGTGTGTCAGCATGGTCATTTGCTGCCATTAATCAGGGATCAACAGCATACTTGTTGCTAGTCTTGGGCCAGCCAAAGACCTCCTAGCACCTGAAGCCCTTTGCCAAATGCTGCCCCTCTTTTTCATGATGATGCACAGTTTGTGTTCCTATATGATGTACAGTTCTGGAACTACCTAGCCCATCACTCTCCTTTCCTCTTCTATTCACCCTCTTCTTCCCTCTCCAATTCAGAACAGAAGAAGGAGAAGTGGAGAAGAAGGTTGGAAAGAGGTTGGTATCCCTACCAGTCTGCTGCCTGAAGTGACACTGAAGTTGGCCTCATGGATGGATCAGCCGGACACATGTTACATACACATGTTCATGGTGCATGCCAGGCAAGCATGGTTCAGGCCAGTCTCATGACACTTTGCTGGGGCTGATGATGAGAAAGCATCAGGTCCAAAAAGCCTTTAGGGAAAAGCCAAACTGATTTATCAGTTAACCTGTTTACTTTCTGGAAAATTCCATGACCAGTCAAATCTGATTTAAAGATGGAAACAGATTTAAATATATAAACAAGAGAACATTCTGGGAACCACTTATCTTTTGGGTAAACACAAATCAGTAGTGGTCATAAAAAAGTTTCTTCAACCGTAGCTCCTTACCAACTTTATTGCAAATTCAGGTAGAAGCCATTTGGCAATTGAGGCACAGTTTGAACAATCAAACTGTTCAAAGTTCAACTGTGGATGGACAATCAAGGCATAAAATGAAAGGTCCTTGGTACGCTCACCCAACAGCTTCTGTTTCTTCTTGGCAAGTTTAGCTATTAATAACTCAGGTCTCTGTTCATTCTTGCTACTGGATTGCTGATGCTGTATCACGCATCCCCATTCCTCCTGCTACCCACGTATCACTGTGCCAGCTGGAATCCAGGAGAGGTATCCACCTGGCAACACATCCTAAAAGTACGGCTGGGGCGCTTTCCCTTCCCATTGTCTGATAAGCTCAGGTAGTGGCTCCCAAGATGTGAACCGTGGGGAGCTGTGAAAACCAGAGGAGCAGGATCCTCAGGAAAAAACCACTTCAGTATGCAGTGAAGATGACTGTAGCCTTATGGAGCCACCAGTCAAAAAAGTTTGGGAACCACTGTACTAAGGGGATACTAACTGGGTGACAATAGGAGGAAACAACAGCTGCAGCACATGCTACGGGTTATGAGATGATGAGCTCTTCTCCATCTGCAGAACTTGGCAGAACACAGAGGGAGGTTTTCTATGCTGTTGTTGTCCAAGTTAGGTGCAGGGGACCTCTCAGGAAAGCCAGGGCTCTCAGGCAGTGCCAGTATTGACCAACCACTGACACCAATCCTACATGGTTGCAGTTTTGTGATGCCTGAGAGTCCACCTTGGCAATGAAACTATTATTTGCAGTGGACAACATGCAACTCAATGACCGTTGGTAGCCCCAAGTATTAGGTATCCAGCGAGTATAACTATGGACCATCAAATGATTTCATGGCTGTTTAAGAAATGCCTCATTTCTGAAATAAGAGATAAACAGCCAGGACTATCAGTCTGCCTTGTCCGAGCTTTTCCACTGCAGCATCTCATAAACATGATCCCCATTTACAAGCTTTTGGAAGGATGCTTTACAGCCACCATTCTCTTCCAGCGACAATGCATCTTATTGACACAGCCCAGCTGAGCCTCTGCAAATAATTCCAGCTCCACAATAACCTTTCACACCAGTCTGTGACTTTCAGATGAAACCTTTATTATAATGTCATATCAGAAATGAAATGGCAGAGGCCTATTTTCTGGGGAGCGCCAAGCAAAGAAAACTCACCCCTTCACCCCTCCAAGCCGGCACTTAAGCCCTATGAAGGTCATCAGTGACAAAGGTTTTGGAAAACCGTCAGCTCCTCACAGAGTCTGTTCCAATTCTTATTTTATAGCTGATCCTATACTTGAGCTTTTGACAGGAGAGACATAAATAAAGGTTCTATAAAGGCACATGAGGGGCACTGCATCGTTCTTGTACCTCCGTCCCTACCCAGTTTTATAACTCTGACCATATCTAAAAAATACAAATATCAAAATGATCCTTTGCCCTTGGCATACTAACCTTTAAGACATTTCAATAATGAGCAACAAAAGGCCAATTGCTAGTGCATTAGCACATTGGCACATATCCTAAAGCCATATTAAGCCCTTTGCTCCGGAGCAGCTAAGGGAACTTTCCATAAGATAACACTAGTGGGTGACGTAACTGCGTGGACCCGTAACAGCTTTGGATTTTGCCCATAGAAAGCTAATGTCCTGCAACACAAACACCACCAATGTACAGTGGGTCCTACGGGTATGTGCTCTGTGTATAATGACAGTTTAAAAGGGTAGAGGTGGGTGTACGTTTCCTGAATGCTTTTTACCTTGGTGTACATTTAATAGAATTCTCAGGAAGCCTCTGGATGAGGCTTCTGCTGGAAAAGCATCTCCAGATCCAAGCAGTTGCCAAACACTATGGATAATCAAATCTGCCAACACAACCCACAGAGTACCAACTGGAGGACCAAACATGGGTAGAGGACTGGGAGGTCTTTTGAGTTATTTGGAGACCTTCAACTCCAAATGTTTGCCAGAGCCTTTTGACAAGCACTTTTATTATAGGGATGTGGTGGCATGGGGAGGTTGATGCAAGTCCCTGCACAGGCCTGCACATTTGTGACACTTCTGAGCTGGTGCAAGGGATTTGTGCCCTCAGTCAACCTAACAGATGGCCTGGTCCCAAGTACTGAAGATAAAAGATTCACCATTTTTCCAATAGCATGAGTGAGTTTTTAAATTTTTATTATCCGTTTTAAAATGGTTTTTGAAAAGAAAAAGCACTGAATCTGTAATCATATAGTTTATAAACACTCAGTTTTTTCCTTTTCTTCTCTCTCATTGCTGTATTTAATTTCCCTTTAAGAGAACTAAAAATAAGCTAGTTGTTGATACTCTGATATCTATCCATTAAGCTGTACAATCAGACAGTGCATTTCCTATATTCATTGGAAATATGTTTTCTATTTTCAGCCACCTGTTTCTCCTGTCATGGCAGCCCAACTTCTAATCTGTGGATGTTTACAACACTCAGAAAACCATTTTTTCCTGTTTTTAAAACCTGCCTATATCTGGCTTGAGCCCAACGTGTTCTTCAGAAGATTTGAAAAAAACTATCACTTCTTTTGTTGTCAATAAAAAGATACAATAGTTAAAAAATTCAATAAGGAATCAAAATCCGTTGGTTCCTTCACTTCCCCCCATCTCCCTTCACAGGACAGGCTGTGGGCCATAGCCTCCCTGCCACAAGTGCTAAGAAGGTAGAAACCACTATCAGACATTATGGAAGACACTGAGGGCACAATCCTAACCAATTTAAAACTTCATCAGAATTGTCTGGAATCTGGCTTGAGATTGCCCCTCACCAGGTAAGGTCTTCATACAGATATGGGACATAGTGGCTTGATGTTATGATAGAGAAAATTCAAGCTTTACATTGAGACAATACTGAAAAGACCAGTCATCTTATGATATACAGCCATGAGCCAGACACAACACATTCTCACCAATGGTATCGCTGGAGGAGTGTGCACCATACCAGGTGTCGCACATGGGGAGTGATGCCATAATTATACATAATACACCACTTTCCATAATTGCACATAATGCTATATGTGTAATTTAATGCAGATGCAATGAAATAAGCAGCTTAGAACTATTTCTAATCTATCAAAAATTATAGCCAAAAAACCAGAAGGTAAGGGAGGGGTAATCGTACTTTACCATATATAAACTGAATATAAATTGAATAAATAAAATAATCATGCCCTGTCTGGGGTGTTGCCACATCAGAGGAGTTCCATCATAGGGATGACACATTGGCCTTCGGCACCAGGTGACACAAAACCTAGTGATGCCACTGGTTTTCAGTTAAAGTTGTTGATAAGGCTTTTGGAAACTGCAACTTTGAGCAAAGCTGTTAAAAAAGCCAATTTTTACCATAAGCTATCGCAATAATACATTAGTTGTGGGCCTACAGAGCACTTTCCTATATGCTGCAAAGCATTGTCATGCCCCAGAATCCCAAAAAGGCTAAGGAAGTGGTTTGCAAGCCAGGTGTGACCTGGGATTGATTTCTGCCAGCCCTACAATCTGCAGTCACGGAGTCTGAAGATGGAATACCTTTAAAATGAAACAATATTGAATGAAACAACTTTTAGGGTGCAATCTTAATATAGGCTGGCACAACTCCCCTTCCAGCGGCAATGTAGAAAGGCAAGCACATGTCTGTGCACTGGCCTACATCTCCCCCAAGGTGTGGTGCAAAAATGTCTTATGGCACTTTGGTGACACCCCTAGGTCAGCACAAGACACATGCTGGAGTTTAGGCCAGCCTAACTGGAGGTTGGAGGTTGCAGCTAGGTGAGGACTTTTTGTAATGACAAGCCATACTCTCCAACATTCTCCACGTACACACATCCTCTCATCACCATCTCACCCAGCGCAATCATCAGCACAAAAGTAGCTTGTCATCTACTGAAAATGCAATACATAAAACAACACAATTTTTTCTGTAGCTCTACTTTTCTACTTACCTGCTGTTCTTTGTGGCTGGTTCTTAACTCTCCCCACAGATCCATTTCATTCTCAGTCAACAATTTGCCCGCACGCACTTCACACTGAATAGCCACTATAAATACACCAGGGAGAGGATCTGATGGAGATGCCACATGTTAAATTTGTATTAATTGATATTTGTTTATGACACTTTCCCTGACACTTGTCCTCAACCAGCAAGACCTGTGAATCAAGAGAGCTATTTCTTCATCAAGCGATAAGTATGCATCTAGACATCAAACAATTAAAGATTTTACCTTACGCATATAGTTGCACTCTGCCCATTAATTATTCAAAGAAGCTAATGTATGCATATTGCTTGTGTTTATGCTTAAAAATCCTCCAAAGTGCCAAAGAAGGGCCCTCAAGGTTTATCTCATTAACTCTTCTGCTCAGGTAGAGTCAATGATTGAATACGCTTTTTACATTATTCAAAGGGCTTTCGCGTACTTCGTTTGCTTTTTGAAGATGCTTCTCTGGCATGACAAGTGTTTCGGAATATGAAAGATCTTCACACTGTGCACCCGAGGGAACCGAGTGTATACAGAGGATTGTATACTGGAAGCAACAAATCAATTCTCCCTTGATCACTACAGGGACACCCTCATCTACTATCCATAACTAGAGCTTGTAAGTTGTTGAAACTCAAAAATATTGGATCCATCACATTCCAGATGGAGGGTCCTGATGTGGTTCCTGGCATCTGGTGGACCACTATGCGATACAGGAGCTATATCTCTAGATGTGTCTTTGATCCAGCAGAGCTCTTCTTATGTTTATAAATATGATTGGGCATCAGTGCCCCTCCATCCCCAAGTAGCAGTTTGTTGAACCCTTGAAGCTAATAGCCTAATCTGCCCTGTTAGTTTAGCAAACCGCCAAATTTGGGTCACAGCCCACCAATGGGTCCTAGATCCACCATTTGAGAACTGGTGGAATAATCATGTGAGGCAGCCTTTAACTTGTTAAAGCTGTTTCTGGTCTACTTAATGTTGTCACTCTCGGTTTTAGCCAGTAGTGATGTCATCTCTCTCTATGTGCATCACCCTGCACAGCCTGCACCCCAGCCCCAAGCAATGCCATGGGACTGAGAACAGTAAAGACTGGCACATCATTGGTTATGGGGTGGGGGCAGGATTTAGCACGCATCTTCAGGCATCAGGAGTTTGCGGGCAAGCTCTGGTATAACTGAAAGTGATTTTGTGTGGTGTCACTAAAAAATTTTGTGTTTTTGTGAATGATCATTCAGCCTTTAGATGGGTATGTGTCACACTTGTGAATTATGAATACAATTTAGCTACAAGAAAGGGAAATCTAAATGTGCTGTTGAAGCACTAGCCAATCAGCACTGACAACAGTGGAATCAAAATGTGTATTGCAGAAACTGCAGACTCAGGGGCGATGACCAGACTTCCGGTGATGCTGCTTTCAACGAAAAGCTGCACAACAGATTAGACCAGAAAACATGGTGTGACACACAAAGATGAACATGCATACCCCAATGACAGCAAGAGAGTATAATATCTTTTGTTCATAGCCAGAAAAGTTGGTATGGGTGTAAGTAGGAGGGAAACACATACCACATTTATGCAAATCTAATGCACCATTGAATCAAATGCATAGCAGGCCTCCGTCAATCTAAAAAGACTATGGTATCAGGCTGGGCGCTGCATACGCGAAGCACGAAAGCCTGGGTTGGATTGTTATGGAGGATAGGCATACAAAGCACCCAAGCAACAAATAGCATAGGCACCCAAGCAACAAATCCCCCCTCTCTATGCCACTGAATTAGTCCAATGGAAAGGAAGAGCCAATACGATTGGATCCAGCTGGTGTTGCAGTGCTGGGCTAAGGACAGGAGCTCACCCTGTCTTGTGGGGCCGACCCGGGTCTCGAACCCTGGCCTGCTGGTTAACAGGCACAGCGTCTTAACCGCTTGCGCCACCCACAGCCATATCATATGTATACCCTATACTTATAATAAAAAATACCATATTTACTCAAATCTAATTAACCACCAAATCTAAAGTGCACCCTGATTTTGGAGACTGAATTCGGCTAGAAAAGATGAGCAAATGCATTAATTAAAAAGGTGATTAAATGCATGGTTCCAGAGAACCTGATGAAATACCTTTAAACGTATCATTGTGTTTTGGATATAACAACAAACAGTTCTTGATTATCTCCCTTTTCTTACTCCCATCAGGTCCCAATATTTATCCTCAGAGCAACAAATATGTCTCTGCAACTAATTTTCAAACATATTGCTCCCCCTACTGGGCATTAGTAATATTGTTAAGCAAAGGTGTCCAGAACAGAGTGATAAATAAAGCATGTCTGTGATCACACAATATAAAGCAGTGTTTCTCAAACTGTGGGTTTAGTGATGGGTCCCCATTCATTTCAGTGTTTTATTTTAAATATATTTGATGATATACTGTGTAAACATTTGGGGAAAAGTTACAGATCTTTACTTTTAATAGTAGCTACTCTGTATATGCTTTTAACCATGATATTATGGAACTTACTCCTGGATAAGTGATTTCTTTTGAGACTTGTTAAAAAGTTTTCTGCTTAATGATTTCACTTCTGGTCATGACATCACTACTATGTGTCCTCACAGATTCTCATTCTAAAAAGTGGGTCCAGGACACAAGATAAAAAACGGAGGACATGTCCAGGAAAAAAGATATGAGGCATGGTAATCATGGTAATCTCACTAAATGCTAAAAAAATGCAGTGACATAACTAAAGGGCAGGGTGACCATGTCTTCTTTTTCCAGGACATGTTGTGGATTTCAGCCTTATGTCCTGAAAAAATAATCTTCATTGTCTTCCATTTCCTTATGAGCATGCAGCATGTAGCCTTCTTGTAGGCTACATTATAAATAAATTATATGTAATAATAAATTATATGTAATAATAAATTATACGTAATTTATTAATAAATTATATGTAATAGTTTTAAATTTAATAATAAGGGATATAATGTTTAAATTAACCACATGACAGCAAAATATTTTATTTTTTACTTTTGCCACATGAAAGAAAGTAGTTTATCTTTTATTTTATCATTTTTCTTGGATGGTCCTACATTTTGGGAGCTCTTATCCTCTTTTTTGGGTTATGACATGGTCAACCTGCTAAAGGGGGTGCAAAGCACCTTGTTTTTCAGGGAGCCTCACTGCAGCATTTGAACTGCCCTCCACTTTGGAGCCATTCCCAGCAGTGGATCAAAATGGAATGCCTCTGTTTTGTTCCCATCACCAGGAATGGCGCCAAGGGGGAGGGTGTTGGTGTTGCTTGTACCCTTGGTGAGGATCCCTGCAAAACTGAGTGCTTTACATCCCCTCTAGCTATGCCACTGAAAATATGTGCAAATTGCATTGCTTATCAATCAAGCCTGTTAATTCCTTCACTTTAGATATCAAAAATATACATCTTCTTAACCATCTTGCAGAACATGCAGAAATGAAAAGGTTCATCTGCTCCAACAGTAAGCTTGCCTCTGCACATTCTCTAACAAAGCTCTGAAAGAGCCATTGAAACCCATTCTGCCTTTTTTTCCTCCTCTGCGGAGCAAGACTGCCCTACAGAGTTGCAGGGAGACATGCAATCCGGCCTGATAGCCATCAGACAATTATAGAGATCAAACTCCTTTCTCACTTAACGCAGCAAATAATTAGTGACTCCAAAGCCATCCAACAGACACCCCAGGGAGCGTGCAAAGGCCCAGGCATCAGGCAGGGCATTTGGAGGAACCAGAAAGATTTTCTTGACTTCCCGACTGTTTAATGTCAGCCTGTCATGGGCTTGGCTGAACAAGCGTTGTCAGGTGTCACACCATTCCTGTCATTCATTCGCCTTTTCCACTTCAATTGCCTTCATGTAGTGACTACATGCTTTCCTGGCTGGTATTTGGTGTTGGCGACAATGAAGTAAAAAAAATAAAAGTCATGTTATTATTGTTGTTGTTGTAAAAGAAGGTGTCATTCTTAAGCAGATGTTCTTCATTTACACCCCACCCTTCTGAGGAACCCAGAGGAACCGTTTGGCTTCATTATAACCTTTTGAGGTGGTTTAAAAGTGAACAGTTTTACTCCAGGCCTATGATTGCCCGTGGATTGACAGGACCAAGGTGGACACAGCTACCCAGAGAGAGAGATGTGGTGAACTGACCTGCTCTGGGAGGTGCTGGCAGATTTGGAGACATCCTTCTTGTCGGCTTGTATCTGCCGCTTCTGAAAATACCACAGAGGAGAATACGGGCGACAGTTATGGGAGACACCCTTTCTCTCTTGCTTTCTCTCTTTTTCTTTGTTCAAAATTAAGCATGCCATAATTAACGTACCCACTGACTGTAGTCATCACCATTGCTGGGCAGCCATCGTCTTAGTTTGCCACCAGCTGGGAAGACCAAAGAAAGCATGGCAGTTGCAGAATCACCCACCCCTTGAAGCCCCGATTGCTCAGCCCAGTAGGAAGTAGAGGGAACAGCATTTAATGCCCTGGTTTAGGTACCACATTGTCTTGGCCAGCTACTGAAATTCCTTGAGTGAATTATGGTTTGTATGAAGAACAGCCCAATCTTAAGCAAGTCTACTCCAAAGTTAACCCCATTATTTTCAATGGGGCTTGCTCCCAGGAAAGTGTGCATAGGATTGCATCCATAGTCTGTTCCTTTTGCTACCCTAAATCTCTCGTCAATAAATTTCACCGCATGGCTTCAAAGACTGTGAGAGAAGTGAGGAGAAGCTTCTCTCTCTTTCCCCTCTCCACATAATTTATAAACTTCTGCCATATTAATTGCCCTCTTTTGGGGGGGGGGGTAAACGAAAGATTTCCAAATGCTTTCAATCTTTTTCAAGGGAAGCCAAGTGGTTTGTTACCCATTTATAGCCCTTTATGGAAGTGGTTACATACAACACAAAATATACAGCTGAAACGCAGCACGTAATCAAGTCCAAAACTAAAAAAGTATCTCTGAAACCACCCATGGTTTATTTATTTCATTGATGACCCACATTTCCTTCCAATAAGGACGCCTGCTAAAAATAGTTCTGCTTTTCAACAACAAAGAAAAGTACACATCACAAAATAAATGAAAAGTTGGCCTTGTCCCAAATGGTTTACAGTCACAGGAACACCCCCAGAATACCCCATTAAATAGCTGCTGAGAAAGGCTTGAATAGGGGCACTTACACTCCCCTGCCTAAACTGAAAAGGACCATCACTTTCCTATGCACAAAATGACATGTGTCATAACAAAACACAACATTCAGTTAACTCATGTGGATAAAAAATTAAACCCACAGCATTTCAGTACTACTATAAAACCAATCACTTTAATACAATTGCTTTGGGTGGGGCAATGGAATCTATGCATGAATGAATGAATGAATTGTATTCAGGCCATTCGCCTATTTATCTCAGTATTATAAGAACTGACCGGCAGCAACTTCCCAGGATTTGGGGCACGATCTTACTTGCACAATCTTACTTACACGATCCAGCCTTACTTGGAGATGCTCGGGATAGAACCTGAGGTGTTCTGCAGGCACAAGCCCACGCCAATACTATGCTCCCCACTGCCTATGTTAAGTCTCTTCTGAAATCTTTCCACATCTTCCCTTCTGGGAAATGCAGTGGGCTCTTTCTTTCCTTTTCACCCTAGATTTGCTTCACATCTGGAAGACTTCATCATATTCGGTTTGGTTTTCCCTGCCGATTTGAGCTTGCCTTCCTTTCTAACACTGATTTCTCCCCTCCTCTCCAAATATTTTGGTTCCTTTTAATAGCCAAGCATTTACACTGAAGACTGGAACAATCGCCTTGGCTTCTCTGTTGTGGTTCCTTTTAAGTTCCTTGAATTATATTGTTTTGACTGAACTGTCAAGATTTCAAAACTCCTTCCTGACTCAAAACACATGCAGTGCTAAACAAGGGCAGCCTTTGGCTGCAGAGATCACCGTTTTCCGCTAGGCGGCACAGCATGCCTATATGAGTGGATGCCACTTCTTTTGCTCTTCTCTTCCAGGCAATGGAAACAAGCTTATTTCAAAGCAATACAAGGAAACAGATTACAGTCTGAAATCTTCTCTTCCTTTGACCTGTGAAAGAACAACAAACAGACCTAAGAACAACCCTGCGGCATGCAATCTTGCTCTGGCTTCTTATCTTGTTTAGCTTGAAGCAAATAAATATGGAACTTGAAAGTCCAGTAAATCAAACTGCACCCATACAGTTGCTTGCCGACACTTCGGAGTCCCCCCTCTCCACCCTTTCTGACTGCTATGCTTTTATGGCAAACCCTCTAGGCAGAGACCATATTTCTTGCACATTCTGTACAGATCCTATCCTGGCACTAAATAAATGTTAAATAGCTGAAGGCAAAGTAGAGATTGCAGGACGTAGCTTGATCTGTGCTGTTCAATCACTGTTTGCACTGTTTGAACACTTGTCTTATTCTCAAATCAGCTGCATGTGAATTCCAGAAGTCTCGAAAGGATTTAGAGCAGAGTTGTCAAACTTGTTTCATATAGTGGACCAAATAGCATTCATGATGTCTGCTGGTGGCCCAAAGTGATGTCATAAAGCAGGATCTGATGTAATTAAGCAGGTAATACTTGAAAATAAACACTTTGTTTTCACCCAGGAGATCTCTTCTGCGGATGGCAGAAAATACACAAATCCTTTGTATGGGATTATATGGGAGAGCCCAAATCTCATGGGAACAACCCTTTCAGTAGGAACATCTTGCTCAGCAGTTGAATGGCTGCTGGTGGTGCTGGGAAAGTCTGAATAAAGAGCTTTCAGAGGCCACATCCAACCCGTGGGCTCTATGTTGACAACCCTGGTTTAGCGCTCGCTAAGACAGACTTCTCTAAACTTTCACAAGATACTTGCAAGGGATTGGAAGATGAAGCCATGCTAGATCACAGTGTTCAACAGCTTTAAATTTGCAGGGTAGAAGGGACTTCATGCAACCTTGAAGGAGACTTTACTGTTCCACTCAGAGTGAAGAAGAAAGTAATGTTTGAGCACTTTTCCAGCTTGGGTGACGACAGCAATGCAATTTGTATTCACTATAATTCCAGAGGCAGAGCATGTAGAAACCTCTGCCATCAAGTTCCTTCCAAGGTGGGTCTTCTGGTCTTCTAAGACCTTCTGGTCTTAGATGCTTGAGAGAGAAGCCTGGATCAGCAAGCCTTTGGATCAGTAACTGCTGCCAACCAACTTCCCTAAAAATAGCTGTCAAATGAGGGAATTGGGACACAACTATGGAATTGTTTATTCACACTACAAGCAGAAGGCATCAGGTCCTGCAGCCCAAAACAGAAATCACCAGTGAGTTATATCTGGCAAATGCTGCAGTAAGTTAAAAGATTGGAGATTCCTCCAAGCAATTAATTCCTAATTATTTTCAACTGCTTGAGAAAGTCCCACAAGGATTTAGGATGGAAATCTTAAAATATTCATCAGGAAGAAATTCCCACTGAGTCCAGGTTCTAAGTGCACATTAACCCCTACCCACCCACCTCCACCTTTGAGCACAACCTCCACCCACTATTTCTGTAGTGCAAATCACACCCTCTGTTACTTTCCAGCTATTTGGCAGATTTGAAAGTGCCACTTCTCATATAGTTGTAGGATGGGTGCATGCAGCTTCCTCATGCATGACGGGGCTCCAGCTCTTCAAGGCAGCTTACCATATCCAAAATACCACCTCATACTTGTGCCGTTATTTCTATTCCCCCAGATACACTGCTGCTTTCCCAACACAGTGCCAGCACAGAATTCAAGTCATTTGGACCAGATGAGATGCATCCTTGAGTTCTTAAGGAACTTGCAGTTGTCCTTGCAGGGCCTCTATCAATCATCTTTGAGAAATCCTTGAGGAGTGGAGAAGTGCCACTGGACTGGAAGAGGGCGAATGTAGTCCCAATCTTTAAGAAGGGGAAAAAAGAAGACGCAGGAAATTATAGACCAG
The DNA here is from genome assembly GCA_030015325.1 of Cryptoblepharus egeriae. Lineage (NCBI taxonomy): Eukaryota > Metazoa > Chordata > Lepidosauria > Squamata > Scincidae > Cryptoblepharus > Cryptoblepharus egeriae. The sequence goes on along the minus strand of JAREYC010000002.1, from coordinate 28,262,982 downwards.
TCAGTTTGACTTCAATCCCGGGCAAGATATTAGAACAAATTATAAAACACACAATTTGTGCACATCTAGACAAGTACTCAGTGATCAAAACAATCCAGCATGGATTTACCAAGAACAAATCTTGCCAAGAACAAATCTGATCTCCTTTTTTGATCGGGTTACAAGCTTACTGGACAGTGGCAATGCTATGGATGTCATTTATCTAGTCTTCAGAAAGCATTTGACAAGGTCCCACATGACATTTTAATTGGGAAGTTTGAAAAATATGGGCTAGACGGGGCAATTGTAAGGTGGATCTGCAACTGGCTCGATGGCCGCACTCAAAGGGTTTTAGTAAATGGTTGTGTCAACCTGGAGATCAGTTTCAAAAGGGGTACCCCAATGCTCTGTCTTGGGCCCGGTTCTCTTTAACATTTTCATTAATGACTTGGAGGAAGGGATACGGGGGAGCCTGATCAAATTTGCAGATGACACCAAGCTGGGAGGAGTAGCAAACACATCAGAAGATAAGAGAAACCTCCAGGAGGATCTGGATAAACTAGAATCCTGGGCTGTAACAAACAGAATGAATTTCAACAGGGAGAAGTGCAAGGTTCTGCACTTAGGAAATAAAAACCAAAAACACAGATATAAAGTGGGGGATACGTGGCTTGGCAGCACAACATGTGAGCGGGATCTTGGAGTCACCGTGGATCACAAGCTGAACATGACTCAGCAGTGTGATGTGTCTGCAAAGAAGGCAAATGTCATTTTAGGCTGCATTAAGAGGACTGTAGCTTCCAAGTCACGAGAAGTTATAGTTCCTCTTTATTCTGCATTGGTGAGACCTCACCTTGAGTACTGTGTTCAGTTCTGGGCACCTCACTTTAAGAAAGATGCAGCCAAACTGGAGCAAGTCCAGAGGAGAGCAACAAGAATGATCAGTGGGATGGAAGGGAAACCCTATGAGGTAAGGTTGGAGGAACTTGGGATGTTCAGCCTGGAGGAGGCTGAGAGGAGACATGATTGCCCTCTTCAGATACCTGAAGGGCTGTCATAGGGAGGAAGGGGCTCATTTGTTCATAGCTGCTTCTGAAAGCAGGACTAGAACCAATAGGTACAAACTGCAAGAGAGGAGATTCCTGTTGGATATCTGGAAAAAATTCCTGACGGTGAGGGCGGTTCGGCAGTGGAACAGATTGCCAAGGGAGGTGGTGGACTCTCCCTCACTGGGGATCTTCAAGCAGATGCTCGATGAGCACCTGTTGGGGATACTCTAGGGGGATTTCCTGCTGCAGGCAGGGGGTTGGACTAGATGACCTACTTGGTCCCTTCCAACTCTATGATTCTATGCACAATGATGCCACAGGCAGGGAGAAGCCAGTGCTGCAACTGTGTGACCACTGACAGTTTTTGGTGTCACAAACTGAGGTTGTCAATTGTTGCAGCAGCTCACCAGCGCCTGACCGGGGGAGGGGTGTGTGTGTGATCACAACACCAGCATAAGAGGACAGCAGAGGATGGGGGCCATCCCAGCATTAAGTTGGTGCTGCATCAGCAAGGTGATAAAGCACTCAAGATAAAGCACTGTAGCACAGACAACTCCACAGTGCTTAACAACTGCCCCATCTACACCTCTGCTGGTATTATGCTTTGCTCATTTCCCTCTCCAAGACCTCTGCTTCCCTTGGTCCTTCAACCAGGCCTTCTCAGAATGCCCACCAATACTCAGGATCTGCCTCCCAATGGCATTGGCTGCAAAAGGGTCATGATCCTACAGTGCCTACTCAGAATCAAGCCCTACTCCTCCCCTCCTTCCACTGAGTTTGTGTCTAGGCTGCAGATGGATACTCTGCCCCCCTGGCGGATGCCTTATTCGAAAGGACACTCTGGAAGTCCTGCTGGTCAACCCGCTAATCAGCTGTTTGGCGGACTTTTGCAGGCTGCAGGGACCCCATGGGAAGCACCCTCCTGCCTGCCTGAGGACTGTGAGTCCCCTGAGTCCCGGAGGGGCCCCTGAAACACTTGCAAAAGGCAATATTTGCTCCATAAGACACACAGACATTTCCACCCCCTTTTGGGGGGTAAAAAAGTGTGTCTTATGGCACGAAAAATACAGTAATTCAAATATACAAAGGAATATGCTTTCCAGTATCATCAACCTCCCACTGGGTTACAACCCTAATTCCCAAAACACAAGCAAAAGATGCTTCAGTGTACTGGTTCTGAAAGTGGGGGTTGGGACTCCCTTGAGGGATACAAGCTGGGTTGCACTGTCTTGGAATGGGGCACTTAGGCGGTAATCCATACTTTCCTGGGAGATTTCCTGAGTACATGGGACTTCTGAGTAGACATAAAAATGCTTTGGTGGCACAGTGATATCACTTCCTGTTTGACCTCACTTCCAGCCATGACATCATATCTTGGCTGATGAGATCACTTATTTTGTGGTTGGGGGTGTACCAGACAGATTGTAATTCTCAGAAGAGGATCCCTGGCTGAAATTTTCAAGAACCACTGCTCTGGTGTATCATGTCAGCACAGACCCCTTGCCTATAGTCAACTGAAAGCAATATACTATGTATACATATACATATAAATATACATTGATATTTTCCGCATGAATATATTACCTTTGCCAACTGATGTGGTCATTCGTAATGTGGTCAGCTGCAAGTACTGAATGGCACTTGAAACATGCACAGACCTTTTGAAGCAGTTCTGGCCATTTCACAGCTGCTTATGTGAAGCCTACAGCACCCAAATCTACCTAATAATCTAGTCCATTACAAGATTTCAAAGGCAAAATCCTGCTCTTTTGAAGTCCTTTTGCCTTTTTCCCCTTTCTTCCAAGTACTTGTTCTCATGCTTTTGTTTTTGTGAGGACTATGTGATGAGGAGAGGCAGTAGTCCTGTGAAAACTTAAATATCATCAGCCAAAGACTAGTGGCCTTCAGCCAATTGGCTGGTAAGTTCCAGTTAGTCTGTTTCCCCTTGAAAATTTCTGTCAAATGTACAATGATTTGACATGCAAAAGGAACAGGATTAGGAAGAACACTGAATATATGGATGAATGAATTTAGTCATATAGGGCAATTCTGAATAAGAAAGAACAATTGATCAGTTAAACACAAAAGATTCCAGATATTAAAAAAACATACAATTATAGTACTTTACAGTATAATTTCAGATATGCATCTCTGTTGTATAGTGCAGGGGTGTCCAAACTTTTAATTTTAGAGTTCCTGGACCTTTAACAATTGTGCAGAAGAGGGAATTTCAGCAGGTGCAGGTTTTGACATATCAGATGAGTTTGGACACCCCTGGTATAATGTATCTTAATACTACACAATAATTTATACAATGTTCATACAAAGAACTGCAATGATGCAATCCTTACAGACACACTGCAAAGTATTATCCCCATACTACAGCTAAGTGGGAGCAGCTCACCTAGGACAACCTAGTAAAATCAAGACAAGAGTTGAGATTTAAATCAGAAATTCCCAATTTTAAAACTCTGTCACAATGCTAAACTGATTCTGTACAACTGAATGGTCTACTGCAAAAGATTTATCTTGTGCTATATCATAAACTGAGCATTATTTCCTAAACTCCAAGACTTGAGTGGATACAAATATAAACAGCCCAGTATATATCACTTAAGGGTAGAATCAGTTGGGTCCTCATTCTCTTGGTGTCCACCTTTTTTCCTGACTGTTATTGCTCCTTCAAAAGGTGTATTACCATGAGGACGCCTCCGTGACTGTCCCCAACTTCAGGATGCAGCACATGCCCCACAAGCACAGCTATTCCAGTGCTCAAAAGTTGGTTAGGACTGCAACCTTAATCTAATTAAAACCCAGTTCAACCAGTGCATATTTAAATTTTGTTTTTGCTTTTAATAATGTGAGATACTGTTCAAACTGATGGTTTGAGCTTTGGGTTTTAAGCTTTATTTTGAAAAGTTAAAATTCAGAAGTTAGTTATTTGTGGTTACAAGTGGAACCACAAGTGAAATGTATACATTCACAATAGTTAAAACATAGCGACATTCACTTTGAGTGAACACTACCAATAAAAAATTACTCTGTCCCAGAACAAGCATCCCCCAAGAATCTGTAATTCTGAAACGGAAGACCAGGGAATAAGAGATCAGCATCAAACAAAAACCAAAGCATTAACTTACAGTTTGATTGTGATCTTAGAACCACCACAAAGGACATTGAACAGCTAAGAAATTGAGACTTTTTCTTAATTGTGGCTTTAAAATTTCAGCTATGTACTGGAGGAGCTTCTCTTGATAACTTATGTTCCTTAAGGCAAGTCAAATGGCCACATGAGTGGGGGGAAATTGCCATTTCAATTGCCTTTGGGATTTGGTATGCTTTGCGATTACATATTTAAGCTAAAGCACAGCCAGACCCCTGCAATAATAAACTTTGCAAGTAGCAAGAGGGCTTGTGCCTGGATATCTAAAGCACTTTTAAAGCAAGTCTCTTCAATCTGAATAATGCTAAATAAGTCATTAAACAGGCTGATCTGATCTAATCCACTTTTGTGAATGACTACAATTCATGCTACAGCATTTTGTTCTCTGAGGGGGAAGTGGTCCTATGTCGAACTGCTCCATTCTACCAACGGTGAACAGGAAGCCTCTGTGCAGAAAGTCCATGGTTGTAGACATTATCCCATATGTAAGGAACAAGTGTCTCATTTCCAATTAAGGAGCGAGTGCAGAAAGTGAATGCAAATCTATGACCTCCTATGCTTGCCAGTTTGTATATAGGCAACAAAACTGTGCTGCCAAAGATATCTCAGCTGAAAGGTCTAAAGATAGGCATAAAATTGGTCATCAAAACTAGTCTAGACACAGATAACCATGCAACATCTACTGCTGTACTAGACATGGGTTTATTTTCCATGCGCCTGCTGCCATGACATTAGTCCACTAACAATCCATGAATTCATTTGAACAAAAAGATCAACAAAGTGAGAGGACACAGGTTTTTAAAAATAAAAATGTCAAAGGGTCATAGATACTTAAAGAATAGGTTTATTAACAATATTTTCACAAACATTCTAAAGAAAGTTTCAGAAATGACTAAACTTAAAATTTGTTCTCATTGGCAAAATATCCCTGAAGGAAAAAAAAAGGAGGAAAAGATTTTAAATCTGGAAACAATAATGTGGAAACCATTTTTACTTACTATGTTTTGGTTTTAGTGGTCCTTAATGATTCCACATACCCAACCCTTCCCACCTCTGCACAGGGGAAAATAAAATAGACAATTGAAAAACTGATCTTTCGTTGTCTGTAGGACAGCAGTTACAAGCATCTCCTTGCCTATTCTGAACCTGATAGGCAGTGTAATTAATCACCACCTTATAAATATGCAATAAATCACCCTAGAATACAAGTCAAATTCAAAGCCCAACTTCTCCTAAATGAAGCACACAATGCAGTACAAGAATGGTTAGCATGCATTCTGGTGATTATTTTTATACTTCAAGGTATGCAATGTCACCTTTTTAAAAAAGGGATGCCTTTTGCTTTTTGATTAAAATGTACTCAAACATTTTATAACATTAATATTTATTGCTTTATAGGAATACTGTATTGAAAGCCCGAGCATTCAGTTTACACACAAATTTTACAGTTATATACTGTTTCACAATGGCAGTGAGCACTCTTTACAATCTACAAAATCTACTTTACAGAAATTTAAAAATTCTAAATATCAAAAAGGTACAGTCTGAAGAAACAGGTATAAATTTGGCAGCCAGTGAATGCGACTGGGAGGTTGCATCTTGAACGTCTTTACACATGGATGTCTGAAAAATATAATGTGAAAAGTTTAAAGCAGTAATTGTGCTTTGAAGCTGGTTTTGGGGGAAAAAGAAAGTTTTTAACACTGGCTGTCAAAGGAGCATGTTCAAAATATATTTAGTTCACTTCCAAAATGATGTACAAATTATGGTATAGTTTCTATGCACCCTTTCAACTGCTACTCAGTCACTCAGCTCAGATAGACAAAGGAATATAATCTTGCAGTGCGATGGCTTTTCTGCCTACTTTTGGAACAACGATTTAAGGAAGGCTTAGAAATTGTCCCAATTCAAAGATATATATCTTGTCAGGTTTGCAAACATTCCCCCTACAGAAAGCTGGAGCTATTGTTTTGCAGTCTGTTCTCAACTCACCACATTTACTCAGGAATAAAATAAAAACCTCTCATTCAGGCACTGCAGAAATGTACATATGTGTTTTGTTAGAACAGATCTCTTGGAATGTGTTTAACCTGGTACTTACAGCAGTGTTTGGATCTTCAGGATATCAGGTGGGCCACATTCTATTTGGTTTATTCAGAGGTGAAAAAGTTGCTGTGTGACAAATGGAACGCAGTGGATTTCATTAGAAAAAAAACATTTGTCTTAAGAGTGCAAGCAGAGTTTTTTCTTAGATTAGCATGTTTTCAAGTGTTTGTCAAGTGTGCAGCTTTTTGAAGCACACAATGTAGTCAAATGAAAACCTGGAAACCAACAAGAAACCCTATTAATTCACACGTTAATGTTGAAACTGTAACCAAAACATAACAGCTATAAGTGTTCAAGGAAGTAAAAGAAAATAAAAGACTAAACACTTCCTTGCATACATGTAACTAAGAGTGGTAATCTCAAAAAAGTTGTCAAAATTATAATTACTTTCCAGTTTAAAAACTTTTATTTCTAAATAAAAAAACTATACACAGACCACTGATTTGACCATACCGAAATTTCAGCGGTAAGCAGGACCCAAAGGAGCCGATATTTCACAGTTCTTAACAAGTACAACTCCTTCAGGATTTAACCGATTAAGAAGTTCAATTTACAGCCTGCTTCTCTGTAAAACTAAAGGTCCACTTTTATTACATAAAATTATTTATACAGTGTAAAACCAGAGCCTTATGGAAAATACTGCCTCTAAGTATTTAAATTATTAGTCTTGTTCCATAGGTTCTTCTGCAGTTTCTGTGGCTTCACTGCTGTTTTCCATTGGTGTCTCTGATGTCGTTTCAGGAGTTTCACTGGTATATGAGCCCAACTCTTCCGTTTCACTGCAGTCATCTCTGCTACTGACTACTGAACCACTGTTTTCACTGTCTTCAGAAGGCAAATCCTTCTCTACTTGAGTCTGGTCAGTTTCCTCCATTTGATTATTCTCTTCAGAAATATCTTCTTTCACAGTTAAAGATGAACTGTCTTTATCTTGATCTTTTCTCTCTGGAATAATTTCTCTTGGTGTCAAGATGGATTCTGGAATCAAGTTAAAATCTAGCATAAGTATCTTTATAACAAGGGCAATATTCAAATTCAGTCATCTGCTATGCAATATCAGCATATGTGAAAATTCACTAGGATTTTGTATAGTGTTTCTTCTCCTACAACATATTAAAGAAAGGATTTCAAAGACATCAAGGATTTTTTTCATTTTCTACAGCACACATAACCACGTGATATGAATTCCTTGCTATTCCTTTTACTATACATGAACTACCAAATCAAACACGTGCACCCAGGACACTCAAACATTTTGTCATTAGACTGAATAAATACCATGGTCAACTGAATGTATACCATGGTCAATCCCCACCATCTAATGAGAAAAGCATAACTCACAATTTACTACCTTTTAATAGTACCCCATATATTCTTCCTTCTACTCAATGATAGGGCTTGCTCTGATCCCAAACAGAGGCCCTCTGTGTTAACCTAACAACTGCTGTGGTATGGAGCCGATCTACCTACACCCACACTGACCTTAATGCAGGAAATAGGGCAAGATAAACAGGTAGAATGTATACCCCAGGGCAACTCACGATTATGAAGGCACTGTATATGAAGACACTGAATTTGTAGATATTCACAAATTTGGGTTACAGTAGTTGTGAAACCATCTGATCCTTAACTCTGTTCCATTGGGAGTTGAATTCTGGCACACTCATGTTTTTGGTAAAGCACTAAAATTATCATTTAATGCAGGTCCCATCCTAACACTTCCCAGGTCAATTCCATCCCAACACATGGTCTGTACATTAATATCCATCAACTTCCATTTTCTCTTCAGCGACTATCCTTGTACCTTGCACCTGTTCACTATAGCTGTCATCAATTGACCTCATGTTTAATCCAAATGAAAATTTTAAATGCATACCCTAAACACAGTTATTTTCCTGTTATCAACATACCTTCCTCCTCCTCATCTTCCTCTTTACAATGCTGTCTTTCACAGAGGGTTTCTTTTTCTTTGTCCTGAGATGAAGAAGTTGTATCTGTCTCTTCTACCATTGCTGAACAAGTCTCACTGGAACCACTGTGACTGGAAGGCTCTTCAGCTTCATCCTCTTTGTCAAATTTGAGTCTTTTAACCTCACGTCCCTCAACGTCTACTGGATCTTCTTCGGGGTGTTTATTTTTTCCAGGGCTGCTTGGGACTCTTTCTGGCTCAGATGTTGGCGATTCACTAGAAAACCAAAAACTGATGTAAATGCAAAGTTTCATATACTAAATAAAGAAGGCAGCTTTGCAGCATCATCTTCATGCATCAAGTGATTACTTTGCCAAGTTTTTAATAAACTTTTGTGAACAAATTAAGAGACCATTTTTGCTAGACTCCCATAGGTGAAAGACAGACACTAGCTCCTTTGCCCATCCATTGAAAATCTGCAAACCCAACTAACACACTTTTCCTTTTCTCATATGGTCAAACTCCTAAACTTGGATTGTTTCTCCACACATACCAGTACACAAAATTAGTGACCAGACACTGCAACGATCTATAGAACAAATAGCAAAGGAAGAAGCACTTGAGAGAACACAGAATTGACTACCAGCCCAGTCACAGCTAAACGTTTCTTCAAGAAATTTGCCTCTGAGTAATCAAGGGGAAGCATTCAGTGTCTGGAGCAATTGGAGAAAATCTAAAGCATAAAAGCAAACAAGTGTCTTGGTACAAACCTGTTAGTTTTCTCTTCTGATTGCAGCAAACCTGACTCCTTGCTTTCTGGGCTATCAGGTAAACCGTTTGTTGTCATAGGAGCTGTCAAAGAAACCTTTGGTCGATTTACAGGTCGAGGAGTTCCAGGACCATTTATGTTGGATCTACAAAGACAAGTTTTAAACATCTTTCATCATAAAAGAATTTAGACAGTCTGATCTACAGGAGCCAAGGAAAGCATTCAAACTAGAAAATGCTCATTTTCCAGGGATAATATTCATTGCATATTTCAAAAATTCATCTTCGTGCAAGAAAATGAAAGAAGATCCACAGGACTTTGAATTATTATGAAATTATTTCTTTAAAAGAATTTGACCATCCAATTTCCTAAACCATAATCTAATCCAATCACTGACACTCAGTAGATTAGAAATAGGGAGGTTTGGGTTCAAACCCTGACTGAACTATGACATTCACTGGATGGCCTTTCAGATGAATTTATGTCAGAAGTTTTCTGTGAGGATAACATGGGGAAGGGACACTTAATTCCGAGTTCCTAAATAAATCACATTTTTGCATAGTTACTTTCTATTTAATCAGATTTCCTTACCTCTCAGGATAACCTGGTGAGTTTCCTGGGAACATTACTCCATTCATCCTGTTTAAACTATTGGAATTATTTTTTCTATAAGAAATAGAAATGTAAGATTTTAGGACTGACAATTTCATAAAAGGATGTCTCTTCTAAAAACAACACCCCTGATTTTAACAACCCTCAGTTCTTAGCATTGTTAGTTAACTACCCTTCCGCTAACTACCCTTCCTTCCTCAAACTAACCATATGTTTATTACAACTGCCCCATGCAGCTGTGGAATATTGAAAATTATCAGAAACTGGAATCCAAAAGTTGCAAAAGTTCAACACTGGATGGAAGAAAAAAACAGTGTCTAATGTGACGGGGTCCTGCAACCTCATATGGCTTCACCCATTACTTATTTAAAGTTAATTTTTTCCAGTGGCAACACTGGCTAGAATTTTTTCTGTCATTTGCACCATGCCACTTCACTCTTGACCCCCTTGCCAAGAGCCAGCCATAGGTCACTTGGTTAGATGGCCCATTCTGAATTGCAGTTTATTTCTGTTCTGAATTATCCCATCTATTGTTTTCATACTGTGCTTATGTAGGACCTATCAAAAGTGCCAAAAAATTCTATCTTAAATTTATTAGAAAGACTGAAGGTGCAAAATATTCACAAATTATAATAACCTAGTAACTGTTCCTATGGTCTGTAGCTATGCTAGCTATGAATCCATGTCAAATTAATGTTCCAGGAATAATGTGTATCAGATATTAGTGAAAAGTACCCCCACTGCATAAGTAAAATACACACCACATGCCACACCCCATTGTGCATCAATCGTCCCATGTGCATCCCCCAATTGTGCATCATACCAATTGCACATTGATCCCCATGCGCATCAACCCCCGCATGCGCAACAACCCCCCCCCCCTGTGCATCAAGCTCGCATAAGCAACATGCTCTGGCTGGTGCAACATCCCACACCACGTGCATCACCCCCCCACAACCGTGGGCACCCCTACCAAGCAGGTGCAGAATTGGGGGCTAGGTGTTGTTCTATCTTCAGTGGTAAGTATACATGAAAATGCATTGCACCCGTTTACTGCTCCTAAGGAGTAAAATTCCTAGACATTGGCTCTTGGTGGGTGTTCATGTCACATAAGGAATGTCCTCCCCAAATTTCATCCTTCTTGGTTCGGGGTTGGGGCAGAGCATCCCTCAGTCAGGATTTCTTCAATGTAGAGAGGAAAACATGTTGCACCCCCTTTCACCACCTTCCAGTTGAAATTTCTAAAAACCAGTTCTTAGTGGGTGCGTCCAGGGAGAGCGCAGGGGAGAGAGAGGCTCAGGGTGAAGAGAAGGAGAAAGCGGGGAGCTTTGAAAGTGTCTGTGATCGCTGCCTCCTAACCATGACTATCTAGAAGTAAGACCCAATGTGTTCAATAGGGCTTACTCCCAGGATTGATTGCAGCCTAAGTAGACTTCATAGGATCATGCACATTGAATGCATGTTTTTAATTCAATTCCAGTGTTTTGTCATCATGTTTATATACAGTTAATATTTTTATATGAATATTTTTTGGGTTGTAGAACCAATTGTCTGAGTTTCCATTATTTCCTATGGGAAAATCCGCTTCACATAAAGAGAGTGAAATGCTTGTTGCTAGAAGCATGAAATTTGGGATGTTCCTTCTGTGATATCATCACCCACATGAACCAATGCTGAGAAATTTAACCCTTAAGGGGCTGAAAAGGGGTGCAACGTGTTTTTGTCCTATACATAACATGAAAGACTAACCAACATCCAGCCAATTTCGTGCTCGATGTCTGGTGCACTTGGGGGGGATGTTGTTCGGAGGGAGGGGTTGCACCGGGGAGGATGCTACATATGGGGGGGGTGTTGCTCATGGGGTGATGAAGCACATTGGGGGATATGCACATGGGGGGATGATGTGCATGGGGGATTGATGCACATGGGGACTGTCGCACACGGGGGACTAAAGCACATGGGGGATGTTGCGCACAGAGGGTTGATGCGCGGTGGGGGGATGGTGTACGGGGTAATATTACTACTGCAACATGGGTATGTTTTCGCAAGTATGTATATAAAATTGAAAAGTCACTGAATGATTCACTGACTCACTCATCAACGCCCAGGCAAAACCGCTGGGCCTAGAAGTGTGATAGCTAGCCCTGGCTAGCCTTGAGCTGCTTCCCTTTTCTCCACTGCTGTTCTCTCCTTCTGCCCAGTGGACACGTGGCCACAGGAGGAACAATGTGGAAGTGTTGCTTTCGCTGTGGGCAGGCACACTCGGCAGCCCTGATGCTTTTTAAAAGGGCTGCCAGCCAGCGCATCTGCCGCAACTGCCGATAAGTGTGCTTCTTAAGTGAAGCTACACTTGCAATGTGAGGTAGAATCCTAGAGAAATTTTTGCTTGTTATGTGGATGACTTGTTAAGCGAGGTAACACTGTATACAGAATAGATTAGAAAGACAATCTTTTTTTATATAGCACTATTGAGAATGTTCATCCCTATTAACAGAGAATATACCATTGGTAAAACACATAATAAAAGCCATATTATCCAGCATAGAGAACAGAGAGGTGCAAGTGAACCGTATGTGTTGGTTAAGAAAGCTCCTAGGTTAAGCTCCTAGGTTAAAGCTTCCAGGATTCAGTCTGCTATGTTTCTTCATCCTTTCTTCTTCACTTGGGCTTTCTAGGAAAAGAGATGTTCCATTTCTTTCCTTACAAGGGAAGGAAGGTGGACAAAGAAGCACTGTACAGGGAGTCCCACTGGGTAAGCAGCAGAGGGATCAGAGGCAAGTGGTCAGACTCCTTAACTGACCATTCATTAAGCAAAATACCCACTTGTTTACTCTTGTGGCAATGCCAGTTCAAAACATTTAATGCTGGATAATGTAGCTTTTGCTGTATGTTACAAACATCTTGACTGGAACACACCAATCTTAAAGGTAACAAAAGATGCCCACTAATGACAAAACAAAGGTTATACTCACTCTGAAGATGGATACACACAACTGACAACCATAACGTTCTGTAAAACAAAAAGAACACCAGGACTTTTAGGAGAGAAATAGCACATTTCCAGTTTTCAACCTTGACATGGCATGATTCATGCAAAGTACACACAGAACTCTGACTCCCTCCCCACCTACTCTAATAGTTGTGTGCTTGAGGTTCTGAGCACCACTTTTTAATAAAAAATGAAAAATTTTCAGTAACTGTCAATTTACAAACTGTCCACAATTTACAAAGTTCTTTTTTAAAATTAGAAAGTTTTACACTGTAGTATTTGGCTAGTTAAATTAGGAAGAAATAGCACTTTTCTACTCAACTCTTCTATAATACTTTTTTGGTTCTAATTAACAGTCTGCCAGGCTCTGATGTTACGTTGCCTACTCCACTGAAACAGCACATGACCTGAGGACAGGTCCCTCCAAAATATAAAATACCCAAGAAAACATAGGAGGTGATAATATAAAAGCTGAAAACACTCATATGTATTACTTTTATGTGGTTAATTTAAATTCTATATTACTTATTGAGTACATTTAAAACAATTACCGTATATACTCGAGTATAAGCCAACCCGAGTATAAACTGAGGCAACCTAATTTTACCACAGAAACTGGGAAAACTTATTGACTTGAGTATAAGCCTAGGGTGGGAAACGCAGCGCGTATTGGTACTGGTCCTTTTCCTTGTAGCCTTCTTGGAACTCATAGGCTGCAATCCTAAGCACACTTCCCTAGGAGTAAGCCTCATTGAACTTAGTGTGGCTTACTTCAGAGTAGACATGCATAGGACAGGGTGACCAGATGCCAAACCCAAAATTCCTGAATCCCAATGCCAAAATTCCTACCTGCTTTAAAAAATTGCCAAAAATTTATTTATATTTTTTTATATTTTTTTTGTTTTTTGGCCATAACTTTTGATAGGAAGGAGATATCTCAAAACTGATTTTTGCATTGGATTCTGCTCTTCAATATGAATCCAACAGTAAATAACATGATGGGATTTAATCCTGCCACTTTTCAGTTCACCCAAGTATAAGCCGAGGGGGCTTTTTGGGCCCATTTTTTGGGGGGCCAAAAAAATCAGCTTATACTCGAGTATACACGGTATATGTATTACATATAATTTAAGAATTACAAGAAAGCTACATGATGCCTGTTCACAAGGAAATGGAGAACAAGAGAGATTTTTTCCAGGAAACAAGACTAAAATCCAGAACATATCCTGGGAAAAGAGGACATATGGTCACTCTGCATATAACCCACCTTCAGTGCTCAGACATTATGATGCAATCTCAGTGCAACAATGTTTCTGTCTTGTGTAATTATCAGGGTATGAACAGGCCTTTTAAAAGGGAGTCTCTTTGACTGCAGGTCACCAATCATAGGGGCTCCTTGTTAAGCTGGAAAGGAGATTTTTTCAAAGCAGTCTTCTTTCTGAGTACTTTAGCCTTGGGTGGCAGCAATGACTGCTCTGTTTTCCTACATCATTCCCAGTTTACCCAATTAGAAGAGTCAAGTGGGGAGCAGAAATGTGGGTAACAGTGACTACCATAAGGTACTGTGTCAACTTGCTCTCCTTCCCTCAAAGAGCTTGATGCAGGTTTCTTCCCTTACACAGCCACTATGTGAGGTCGGTTAGGATAACATACAGTGACTGGCCCAAGGTCACCTATGTTACCAAAAAGAAAAGGATTATAATTTAAAGGGGCAATTTTGCTACTGCCCTTAATGGAACAAGTGACCTTTGGCTGGATAAACAAAATAGCATCCCAGAAAAATACCTTTAACAGAAAAAATGAAGCTGAAGGTGTAATTCTAAATACGAATTTATTACGAAAGGCAACAATACTCAAAATAACAGAGAAATGCCTTAACAACTAGCTAACGTGTACCTAGCTTTGCATGAGGTAAATGAAATCAGCAAGAGAAACGAGCGGGTTGCCAGGGAAGATTTCTGTGGTTCCTTGCACCTGAACCTCTAAGAAAGCAGGGTGGGGGGAAGAGAGAGAACGCATACATAGTTATTTCTGAGGCACAAGTCAAGCCTTCGTGAGGAGAAGGCAGAACAAGTCAGCCTGCTTACTTAGCACAAGGCCCATGTTTTTAAAGATCTTTTTGGGTGGAGGAGTGTCTACATGATCCACAACCAGGTCTTATTCAATAATTCTTTTGCTGATTGGTTTTTCCTAGATGTTTACTGAGACCAGAAAGGATGCTGACTATGTGGGTTACTTTATCAGCTAGTTTTACTGAAGTGGTGACACAGTACCTATTGGTAGTCACTGTTACCCACATTCCTGCTCCCCACTTGACTCTTCTAATTGGGTAGACTGGGAATGATCTAGGAAAACAGAGCACTCATTGTCATCACCCAAGGCTAAAGTACTGAGACAGGAGACTGCTTTGAAAAAAATCTCCTTTCCAGCTTAGACAAGCAGTTCTTATGTTTTTTCTGGTTTGCCTTAGAATCAAAGTGGAATCCTTTTCAGTGGAAAGGCAAAGTATGAAGGCGTTCTTTAAAACTTCTATAAGCACAGTTGCAACAGTTAAAAATGTAGAGCTAAGTTAAAAGTGTACAGCTCTCTGACAAGCAAGCAACACAATTTAACCAGAAAACAAGCATACCTTTTCTACTCCTCTGAGAAATTTGTCTGTTCCCGTATAATTTCTCCGTGGATCTGTCAGAAGTTCACAGAGTCGCTGAATAGTAAAGGGGATCCTTCAATTAAATGTGAAAAGAAAAGTTAATTTTCTCCTGCTTGAATTTTAAACCCAAGAGAAGGCGTAAGTATGATAATTTCATTATTTGTATTTCTCTGCCTGGCTACTGCAAATGCATGTGAAATCAAAAGCAGGCCTCCGTCAGTCTTGAAAGACTATGGTATCATGCTCAGCACTGCATACACTGCATGCAAAGCACGAAAGCCTGGGTTAGATTGTTATGGAGGATAGGCTGTTACCCAAGCAGCAAAGCCCCCTTCTCCACGCCACTGAATTAGTCAAATGGAAAGGCAGAGCCGATACGATTGGATGCAGCTGGTGTTGCAGAGAAATCAACACCTTAAAAATTGTACTAGGCTTTATATACAGTAGATGGCACTGCATCATCACCAAATAATTTGATGGCCAATGTATTCACTGCAAAGCCTCCAAAGTGTGCAAGAAAATCCCTCAAAAAGGTTCATGTGACCAATTATAGTAAACCAGTAAGCATTAGCTTGGTCAGAGAAAGCACAGTAACAAACATTGACATCAGTTTCCCTGAACTGATGTTTCATCCCAGTGTTCATATCGTAAAGCACCAAGATGGGAAAGTCATGTAGACTAACCATACTGCACAGAGTTCAAGAAAACTTAGGGGGAAACGGAGTTGCATCTGCAATTTAAGGGATGGGGGAGCTTAATTTGGCCCTATCTGAACTGCTTATTGTATCTGGACTTAAAAGTGTCTCACACAGAAGTGTTAACTTCACAATTCAATGAAAGTCACAATGGTCTGAAGGAGGATGTAAAGGAATACATGACAAACAGCTACTTCAGTCCTGACAAAAACCAAAAGAGAACAATTTGGCTGTATTTCTTCTAAATCTGATCACAGCAATTCCTTGAATTTTGGACATATGTCAAACATATCTAAAACTGAAATGTACAAGAATGCTGCACACTTGAAATCTTATGTTCAGTTACTAAGAAACATGGTAAATAGTTAGTTCCTAGCTAAAACCATAGCATATTAAATGCAGCTAAGAACAAGCAACTTCATCATTTTTTGCTGGGCTACAGCATGTAGAAAGAGGCTAAATATCAGCTCCATATGCAATTGTAAACAATGCCAGATGTTTTGATGACAGTCAGGGTTACTTACATATTATATATATGTGTGTGTGTGTGTGTGTGTGTGTATATATATATATATATATATATATATATATATATATATATATATATATATATATATATATATATATGTATCTCTCTGTGTGTGTGTGTGTGTGTGTGTGTATACACACATATATATGACATATATATATGACAGCTACATAGTTCTTTCCAACAGCCCCAGAACCTATGTGATTCTAAACAATTCTTTTTTAAATAAAAGTATATTCCCTTTCTTGGTTAAAGCTGGTTAATATTAAAAAATACGTAAGAAACCCAACCTTGAATTTCTCTACTACGCTAAAAAGATCTGTTTTTAAAAGCTCATGTATTTTAGGAATTCCAGCTCCAGAATACATACTTTTCCATATGCAGTAGTAAGGGAAGATACTATGAATGCAACGCTAAGCACAAATTAGGCCGGCCTCAGACCTCACAGAAGTCCTGTGCTGAGCTGGGGGTAAGCCACATCTGCCCCATTCCTTGGAGATTTAGGACAATGCACAGGCATGTTCTGGCCTCTCCATACCACCATGGTAAGTTATAGCAGGTGAGTTATGCTGGCCTAAACTGGTTAGGATTGCGCATGAATTCAACTGAATTATCAGGCTTTTTGTTCAAATAAAGTATCTTAGAGCACAATCCTAACCATGTCTCCTCAAAAGTAAGCTCCATTGGGTTCAATGGGTCTTACTCCCAGGCAAGTGTCTTTAGGATTGCAGCATTAGTGATTAAATCTGCTAAATCAGGAAGCAGCAAAGTTACTCACCTGATTTTTTCAAACTTATAATATAAATACCCAGGTTATCCTTTTCAGTAATTAAATGCTTCTACTGTGCTCAGCTTTCAAGTCAAGCCACATGCAGTGTTAACATCCATCTTTAGTAGTTCCATTTTTCATTTAAACAGTCTTCAGGTTGGACAATCAGGACTAGGACAGCAATGTATGCATGGATGAAGGGATATACTTAACCCTTGCCTTCATGTTACTGTACAACAGTTTCCCTTCCCCATAGACTACCAATCACACATGTTGTTAAATACATATGTAATACTAGTTTCCTTCACATGCAACCTGGCTTCAACTCCCCCAAGATTTGAATGTTTCAAGCAATCTAGGCACTATTTGAACGTGGCAACATTGAATGTGGTTATTCAGATGAAGTAATCTGCATCAAAAGCTTAAGTCTAGATTCTTGACAACTGTATTAAGAATAAAAAAATCAGGCTTGGGACATGAACTCTTTCTCCTCAGCATATTTATCTTTACCCTTAAATCATGGTTAAAGTTAAAGCATTTACTGGTGCACCAGCTCCCCTACTTAATATACAGGTTAGGTTCTAAAATTTAACTCATTTTGTACAAGTCCAACGTCACTATTAAAAGCAGTCAACAAGCTGTGAAATAATTTTTAATGTTATTTTTCCTATACTATTAACAAATCCTAAAGACTAGCCTTTGAACAAATGTTTTGACTCATGGATGCCCACTAGGGCAAAACCATTACAACTCAGGAGGATACTGGCAAAAGAATGTTCCTTTGGTCTTAAAATTTTTAGTTACATATGCTATATGGTATTTAAAGAAACTAGATGGTAGTTGTAGAAAGCCTTGCTAAGTCTCAGTTTCAGTCCTATCCTCTTTCTTCCTGCTTTGCAGCGGCAAAAATGTGATTGTTTAGTTGTTCTGTTGGTGGAGTCAACCTTCATTTTCTCATAAACTGTAGTATTAATGTTCCTCTGTGCCTCACAATCTTAGTTCTTCTTATACTCCAATCAACCTTGCTACACTAACTACTTCCTTCCATTTTCTCTCTCCTCTCTGCCCAGAAACCCCCAGATTTTCAGCATTCTCCAAAGTTACTGAACTTAGTTTTCCCCTGCTGCCACAACAAGTAATTATTACTCTCAAAGTTAATGAACTACTCAGGGTGTCCTCCAAGCAGCTTCCATTTGTTCTGTCACAAGCTACAACTCCTTTAAAGCCCCATTCACAATTCCAAAATCTTGCATGGTTAAACTTAATTGACTTTCCATTTAACCAGATCAGAAAACAGGGTTTGAATGGGGTTTCAGTTAATTCTTGTTAATTGTGACTATATAGCTTGTCAACATTGATATTAGCCACAGTGAAGGTTAAGGAAAAGAGTCATACATACAATCTTATGACTGGTTCCTGATTTAACCACCATAGTTATGCTTGTGCAGACCAAGCTTTCTGTGTCCAAATACTTAAAAAGTCTGCCAAACCATTAAAACTAAAAAATAGTTGCATTTCTGAAGTAACTACAATGGAAAAGAATTATCTCATCTATAGGAGTATGCCTGATAGAATTAGTAGCTCAGACAGCTTTCATTGCATAGTCACTTGGAACAGTGAGCACAATCCTAATCATGTCTATTCAAAAGTAAGCCCCATTGAGTTCAATGGGTCTTACTCCCAGGAAAGTGCTTTTAGGATTGCAGCCTTACCCTACCCAGAGTAACATATCCAACATAAGAGACATTACGTGCACCTGTAGTTACTACACCACCTAGTGAAAACCTATGCGAAATTCATATTGCAATCCAGAGTAAACTGCTCTTACACTGGAGCAAGGACTGCCCATAGTTACTCTGGATTGCGCCCTTAGTAAGCTATTAAATAAACCTATCGTGCAGTAAAGAGTAACTTTTGAAAAACATTTGTCCCTCTCATGAGCTAAAAGAATGTAAGCAAATGACTTTATAAGGAAGATTCAGAAAGTTTACCAAATTCTCTGAACTTTGCCAACAAACATTTATTTATAGCAATTATATGTTTTACCAAACACATGGCAGAAAATTACTACAATATGAAGGTTGGAAACAGAATGCCTAAACTTAATAAATCATGTGGTCCAAGAAGAACGGTTTGATCTAAGACTGCATACCCGTTAAAGCCAGTGACTATTTTCAGAATACGTTCTTTCATCTCCTCAAAGGGAATGTACTCCACATTGGGGTTAGGAGGGCCTCTTGGCTCAGGAGCAGAAGTTCTGAAGTCATCCATCACTTTCTCCAATTTGAAAATAAAATAGCCTTTGAACTGCGACCACTGAATCCTAAAAAAGAAATACACACAGTTTGCTTAACAGCATAACCACATGCTAACAATATTTATATTAAAGCAATAAAGCATATGTAGCAGAGTTGGTTTTAGAACTACCTGCAAGTAAGACATAACTAAGATCAAACATTTTATATAATATGCTTTGTAACAGGCCTCCGTCAGTCTTGTAAGACTATGATATCGTGCTCTGCGCTGCATGCGAAGCATGAAAGCCTGGGTTGGATTGTTATGGAGGATAGGCTGTTACCCAAGCAGCAAATCCCCCCTCTCCACGCCACTGAATTAGTCCAATGGAAAGGCAGAGCCAATACAATTGGATCCAGCTGCCGTCGCAGAGCTGGGCTAAGAACAGGAGCTCACCCTGTCTTGTGGGGCCGACCCGGGTCTCGAACCCTGGCCTGCTGGTTAACAGGCACAGTGACTTAACCACTTGCGCCACCCACAGCCCTTTGTAGCCAACACATAAAATGGAAAACATTAACAAAGGACAATGTGAACTATCACAAAGACCACAAATTGCAACTCTGATAAACTTAATTAGATAAAACCAAAGCTTTAACAAATGAAAAAGGGTCAATGGCATCTCAAAACTAGGAACAAGTAAACTTACTGAGCAGGCTTGCCTGGAACATCCAAATAAGGACAAACAGAGAACACTGTGCATTGCAAAAGTGTTAGCCATCAGGCCTCATACCCAAGTTTATAGAAAGAGTTGTAATATAAAGGTACCTTCTCCAATAAAAGTCTAGCTCATCACCTCTTCCTCCCCAGCTGAGCTAGTGAATATGGGCTACTTGACATCCCAGTTTGGGAACCTCTGTATTAGGCTGTTTTACATCTAACTACTTGGTACCTTAGTTTACAAGTGTAATTCATTCTGGAAACATACTTATAATCCAAAACACTTGTAAATCAAAGTGAATTTTCCCATATTGGAAACACAGATATTCGTTCCACGACCCAAAAATATTCTTATAAAAATGATTACAATACTGTAATATAACACAAAGTAATAAAGAAAACTAAAACAAATTAACCTGCACTTAGTCTCACAGGTCTTTTAGGCTGCAATCTGCTCCCCTTACACAAGAGTGAGCCCCACTGATTATAATAGGGTTTACTTTAGACATGCAAGGCTAGGTCTATCATGCTCCTTTCCACTGCCCCCCTAACATAGAAGTGAGCTCCATTGACTGTAATAGGCTTACTTCAGCATAGACATGCATAGGCTGGTCTCTCAAGAAAGGCTGAACAGGTGCTGACAGAGTGCTAAAACCAGCCGTATGCCAGCCAGGACTATTTTTTCCACTTGTTTATCAAGAATTTATTAGAAACTAGTGAAAACATACCCGCTTTGCAGGAGTAAAATTCCCCTGTATGCCATCCACCCACTGCGCAACAACTGCATGTGCATCATCCCCCATGCACAACATCCCCGATGGCGCATCAACATCCTACATGCAGATTGTCCCCATGCACTTCAACCCCCCCATGCGCCACATCCTCCATGTGTATCAACCGCCACATCCCCCATGCGTATAAACTATACACAACATCCCCCCATGGACATAAACCCCCATGCACAACATCCCCCACGCATATAAACCCCCATGTGCACCAACCCTGCATGTGCATCAACCCCTAGGCGCAAGAACACCCCATGCACATCATCCCCCATGTGCATAAACCACGAAGTGCAATATATCCCCTTGGGCATAAACTCGCATGGACATCAACCCCCCCATGTGCAACACCCCCTCCCATGTGCAATACCCACCCTCAGATTGGTGGGCACCCCTATCTGGTAGGTTCAGGATTTGGGACTGGGTACTGATCAGTCTTGAATGTTAAGTATAGGCCAAAAATATTTTTCACCCCTTTTTAGCCCCTTAAGGGTTAAATTTCTCACCATCAGTTCTTTGTGGATGTTGATGTCACAGAAGTAACACCCTCCCAGAATTTCATGCTTCTAGATCCAGGGGTTGGGACTGAGCTTAGTCAGGAACTCTTCAATGTAAAGTATAGGGAGGAAAACGCATTGTACCCTTTTCTGTTGGAATTTCCAAAAACCGGTTCTTTGTGGGTGCTTCCATCGTAGAAGTAACACCCTTCCCAAATTTCATGCTTCTAGGCTCAGCAGTTTAGGCTGGGTGTTGATGAGTGTGTATATGAGTGATTGAGTGATTCTCACCTTTCAGTTTTATATACAGAATATAGATGCTTTGTTGTCTTGCAAAACACTCTCAATCCAAGTTTTTAGTGTACATCTAAAAGACCAAGCTAGTTTCCTGTTGACTTTCAGCATGCAATACACCTTGCCTTATGAAATACATCAAGTCCTTCTCCATCAGTTACAATCCAAATACAAGTCCTTTTTTCTGAAGAAGTCTTTCCCTTAGTATATATCAACTGTACGAGTATCAACTCGTACACATGGAATGAAACAAAACACACAAAGCAATATTTGTGCCTGACACCCTACTATGAGTAAGGAACCAAGAAAAAGCTACTCTTACTGCTCTTAATGTTGCTGGACAAAATCACTAGCAGCCAAAAGGCAAGAAAAAGTATGGAACTTTTTAGAACTGACCCAAACGAAGCATGTGTGCACTTATACACTGATTTTGCAGCATCTAACAATTTTTTCTATTGTTTTACTGAGATGTCATTTACCACCTTCCTTAATATTAGAAAAGCAGGAGATAAATCTTTAACAAATGTGAAGGGTGCAGACTTGTTGCAGCTTGGCAACATTTCGATCATCAGCTCCATATCACCTGTGATGCTGCCTTTGTGCCAACTCTTCATCTCGTACAGTGTGAATGAAGGACTGAGCTCTAAAATAAATCACTAGGATTTTTAGAACATGTGCAACAAGGGAAACAAAAGGCTGCTTAACTTGGTACTGCTGATACATTTTGAAATTGTCATAGCACAATGTTGTGAGTTCATCTTGCCTTGAAAAACTAATTATGAGAAGACTACATATTCTTCATCTTATTCTTCATCATGTTTGCTTGTTTGAGTTCAAATGAAGTTCTGCAACTTTATCTACATGATTGCAACACCATGTTCCTTGCTGGCCACATTCTTTATTCAGCCTACTGACGTTTTTCATTCTTCTGGTTACCAGGGCTTCATGACAACAATGCTTTCACAACCTCTCAGGGGAATGTATGGAAAACAGTACAGTAGCTTATTCAGCAACCAAGGGCGGTATTTTATTGCAAGAACAGTTAGCAAAATTCTTGATGTATCACACTTGTCCCAAACTTCACCAGATCATGTATAATGTATGAACCTATTCTAGGCAGTCTTATAGAAAATCCAACTTTTTTCACTGCATACGCAATGAGGCAAGTCATCCCACTATTCTTTAGGCAATATTGTGGGTAGAATGCAGTGGGAGATTTTGTGGGCAGATCCTGTTTGCAAGATTTCTGACCTTCTCAACTTTGTCATTAATTCACAATGGGGAAAAATAGGAGAATTGGAGATTTCTGGAGGAAACATCCTCCACATGTTACAAGCCATGATGGGTATATACTGTACAACCTTTTTGCTTTAGAAGTAGGCTACCAGAATGCCAAATGCAGAAAAGCGGCAAAAGGATGCAGTTATCTTGTGTGATCCCTGAGGCATCCTGTGGGCCACTATGAGATACTGGAAGCCACACTGATGGACCTTTGACCATCTTATTTTCTTAACACTGTCCTATTTCCCTTTTATTTCACAATGTAAAACCAATTCCCAATTCTTACATATGATTAAGAAGAATAACTGGGAAATTCATTTCACAATCTCTTGATTAGATATTTCTTGTAATTAAAATTTATTATTTTTAGGTAACCTGTACTTTCGCTTTACAATCCTAGGAAAATGGTTTCACATTAGTATTTTGGTCTATTATCCCCTGCTAGATATTTGATTACATGAAAAAATGTAGTGGTCTGTACAAAATTAAGTTTAAGCTTCATTGTGAAATGTGATTATCCAAGACAGAAGCCCTCATGGACCCCCAGTTTGGCCCATAGGAGCTCCAAGTCTGCAATATTCCTCTTGTCCCAGGGCCTCCAAAATTTTTGGCAGGAGGGTCACATCATCTCTGACATTATCGTGGGCTGGAAAACTAATTTACATTTCAAATTTGAATAGATTTACTTAAATTACATATAAGAATATACTGGAATGAATTACAAGGTTTGCCCAAGGACCAAACAGAAGGTTTTTGCTGGGGGCCACATTGAGGCTCACCAAGGCTGCATCTGGTACCTAGACTGGGGTATGAGACCCCTGCTAATGTAAAGGGGTCTTCAAACCCTGGCCCTGGGACCAGATGTGGCCCTTGGTGAGCTTCCATCCAGCACTTGTACAAGCCCGGTAACCCTTCAGAGGTGAGGGGAGAGCTCTGCTCTCCACACCTCAGGAGGATATTTTGTGGGCCTGGGAGGCTGCATACACCTCGTCTTTCTGTTTATGAAAATGCTTATAAACTGGTTTCAAGATCACTCTGAGTGTGTTGGAAAGTGTTTATGAACTGATTTGAATTCATTCACAAGTTCACAAATATATTCTAATATATTCATTTACATAAATGTAAAATCTATTTTTTTCTTCCAGCCCCGACACAGTATTTGAAAGAAGACGTGGCCCTCTTGCCTGAAAGTTCAGACACCCTTGAATTAGTCCTTCAGGCAACTGAGAGTTCATGCTGGTCCTCTGGCATTATTTTAACCTCCACATTGCCTCCGAACAACTCATGTCTCTATATGTTTCTGCTTTGGTCTGTATTTTTCACTGTGTAAGAGGTGCATGGCAAACGGTCCATAGCTATCATATGGTTCCACAAGCTCCGTAAAATTCATTCATTCATATATTTGATATTCATATAATATTCATTTGTGTAAATTGATGCAATTATTCCTTTTCCCTTGGCTCCCAATATAGTGTCAAAGAGATGTTGTGGCCCTTCTGCCGAAAAGTATGCCCACCCCTGTTCTAGAGGAATTTTAATGTGTTTCATCATAATTCTCTCACTGTTACACCTTATCCACTATCAGTAACCTTCTCCTGAGTCACCTGAGTTGATGAAACTCTCAGAAATACATATGTCCACCTAAAACAAGAACAAAGCAAATTCAGTGTCTCTACACTGAAGGGGGACTCTTCATTTAGTTTGTTCCTTTCCTCACTCAAAAGCAGAACAGCACAGTCCACAGAATAAGATTTGTATGTGCCTCCTCTATTCCCATACAGATCCCACCTCTTCCTGACTAAGATTGCAATCCTAAAGACACTTTCCTGGGAGTAAAACCCATTGAACACCATGGGGCTTACTTTTGAGTAGACCTGGTTAGGATTATGCTCTAAGCCACATACACTCTGCAGTTCATGTAATTTCATTGGAAGAGGTTGGTTTTGTCCAAGAGCCATGGTTGTGTTGAGCCCTAAGAAACTTCTCCAAGCACAAGTTCCTATTACTATGTGGGGAAAAACAGTATCTACAGTTAAAAAAAACTAGGAGGCACATTCAGAGAAAATCACCTCTTCTCTTTGCTCAGGATTTTTTTTTGCTCAGAAAATGTATTGTGATACATTTGTAGCAAAATGCTATATAAAAAAATGTATATACGTTTATATACATATATAAATATATATAAATGTATATACATTTATATACAAAATGCATTGTGATACATTTACAGGAGGTGTGGGAGACTGGAGGATCCACTGCATGACCCAGAAGAGGTTGCAAAAAACTCAGAAGGATGCCAGAAGTGCTTTGAATGCTGTGGTTTCACTGCATAACTGGAGGGGAGGCTATTTTGGGTGTCTTTGCTTTCTACATGTTTCGTGGGTTCTTCAGTATCCAGAGCACCCACAGATATTAGGACGACAATGGTACCTTGTAAGATGAACATACTGTAAACACTATAAGCCAACCCGCGTATAAGCCGAGGCACCTAATTTTACCACAAAAACTGGGAAAACTTATTGACCCGCATAGAAGTCAATAAGTTTTCGTGGTAAAATTAGGTGCCTCGGCGTCTCCCCACGCGCCTCTCCAGCTGGCCAGAAAGGCGCACGGGTAGTCGCTGGTTGTGGCGCCCGCACGCCTCTCCAGTTCGCTGCAGAGGCGTGCAGGCGGACGCTGGTGGTCGCAGCCGCACGCCTCTTCAGTCGACTGGAGATGCTGCAAGCACCTCCAGCCAACCAAGGAGGCGTGCGGGCGGCTGCGACCACCAGCAGCTGCCATTTGGGGGCAAGTCTGGCACTTGCCCTGTGTATACACCGAGGGGGCTTTTGGGGCCCATTTTTGGGGCCCAAAAAACTCAGCTTATATGCGAGTATATATGGTAATTCGTTCCGGAAGAATGCTTGTCTTACAAAGCATTATTTATACAAAGCGGTTTTTCCCATAGAAAATAATGGAAACTCAGACAATTGGTTCCACAACCCATAAATATTCATATTAAAACATTAACTGTATGTAAAAATGATGACAAAACACAGTAATTCAATTCAAAACACTGTAATGTAATGCAGAACACAATTACCATAATGATAACAAAAACACTGTAATATACTGTACAGTAAAACAGAAAAGCAACATCTTTATGGCCATGGATGACTAATTTTCACTAGAAGAGTCACTGGTGTCTTTTTGAGCAACTTTAACAAGGAACCTTATATCCTTGTCTTAAGCTACAATCCAGAAGTGCACTTGGGCTGCCCATTTTGGTGGCTCAAGTCCAAGATGGGGCAGCCCAGTTATGCCAGAAGAGGCTTGGAGCAGCCTAAGACAACAGAGGCTGCCCCAAGACAGATGGACCTGGAATGCCCTAACTGGGCCAGCCTAGGAAGTTCAGGAGAGGTTTCCTGACTCTCTGGATCCAGCATAACCTTCTGCTCTTGATTCAGAATAGATGGGGCAGCTGTAGTGAAGTATGTGGGCTGTAGTGGCCTGGTGCTCTGTAGTGATGTGTGGTGGTGCCCACTGTCCAGTTGTGTCCAATAGGGTTGCCAGTGGTTCCCAATGGTGCCTTCTGCCCACTGTGTAGTGTGCCTAATAACTGGTAAGGATGCTTATTGCTTGGTAAGGATGCCCAATGGTGCCTGCTGCCACCGAGTATCTGGTTGGGGTGCCCACTGCTGCTTGTCACTGCCCCTTGGTATCTTCTGGTGTCTGATATCTATTGGTACCCCAGTGCTAACCAATAGCATCCGGGGCATACAAATAATCTTTAAATTTTACCCCACAACCATGGGAAAATTCCACGAATAGGTAGATATAAACAAAATCCAGTCCAATAAACAAAATCCCATAAACAAAAAACATGACTGTGTACAAAGTTAATAATATTTCATATCACTTTTCAATGACACTTTTCAGTGACAGTTGTTCACTCTTGATTAACTCAAGATGCAAATATTGAAAACTCTTTACTAATCATTCCCAGATCCATCATGAAAAGTACAAGGAACACTAATTTTTAAGTAATGGAACACTAATTAGCTTAAGAATTTATAGGAATCCATTCAAGTATTAGTATCAGTATTGGCATCCATCAGTCTCAAGCCTATGGTATCGTGTTCGATGCTGCATGTGAAGCACGAAGGCCTGCATATATTAATATGGAGGATAGGCTGTTACCCAAGCAGCAGATCCCCCATCTCCACACCACTGAAATAGTCCAATGGAACAAAAGAGCCAGTACGATTGGTTCCAGCTATGTCACCGAGCTGGGCTAAGGACAGGAGCTCACCCTGTCTTGTGGGGACCTGGGTCTCGAACCCTAGCCTGCTGGTTAACAGGCACAGTGTCTTAACCACTTGCACCACCCACAACCCCAATTCATGTACCATTCATGTACCAATTCAATAAATGAGTATGAAAGTATAAATTAAGATCTAAGTTAACAGACATAAAAATTATCCTGTTGTTTTCTTGTCACATGTTGGTGCAGTAATTCATACTGCAGACAAGATGTGCATTTGTAATAGGTACATAGTTGAAGTTTCTTCACTTACATGTCCAGGCATGCAGATAATTATATTTCCAGTAAGAACTAGTGCATCTCACCAAGACTGT
Source organism: Cryptoblepharus egeriae (assembly GCA_030015325.1). Classification (NCBI taxonomy): domain Eukaryota; kingdom Metazoa; phylum Chordata; class Lepidosauria; order Squamata; family Scincidae; genus Cryptoblepharus; species Cryptoblepharus egeriae. Next base: position 28,235,340 of record JAREYC010000002.1, on the reverse strand, counting down.
GGAAGTTCTTGACATCCAAGAAAGCTATGTCAAATCAGAAGGTTCTTATTTCTGAAATTCTTCATGGAAAATTAAATGCCAGAATCTAACTGCAGTAACTCATTTCTTGAGGTCAAATTTCAGATTTGTTCAGCTCCCAGCTCTGAACTACTGAAAGCCTGTAGATTGTGAGGCTTACTAATCCAGAAAAAATCTATTCCCAAGAAAGCACAGCTTACGACATGCCATTTGCACAATTTCTTGAAACAATACAGCACATTAAAAACTGTAATGCTGACTTATAAATGACATTCCCCACATATGCATTCTCTACTTCATAGGGATAGAGCTAATGTTTCTCTGCAAAAGCCAGAATGGTAGCATTTCAGTTCAGTATTAAATTCCAAAGCATACGGTCACCAAGAATTTAAAACCACGAATTTAAAATGGAAATGTAAAATTTGCAGTTATTCCAAAGAACAAAGTTAGATGGCTAACAAGAATACCTCTGCAAAAAGCAAATATATGAACAGATTTCTATTTTTAATGCAGAAAGACTTCAATGAGGTAGGTCAACTGACCCCTACAACTCTCTTGTGCAATAGGTGACCTATTTGCGAAATGCCTAAAGTTTTTATTAAGCCTGAAAATGGTTCAAGCAGCAGAATGACTTACATGGACTTGATTCAAACTTCAGGTTTCCAAAAAAAAAGGTTTAACTCAAGATCTGCATTCAAGTCAGATAAGGTTTTCTCCTTGTTCAACTTGTTGAACTGCACAGACAGATGTTTCTCTGCAGTGGTATTTCTCAAGCAGAATTACTATGTGTTTACTGACAAAGTTGCCAAGCAACATTTGTCTTGTGTTTTCAGTAGTTGGAATTTCACACCAAAATTTATTCCTACTGCCAAAATGCTGTTCTCATGGCCTCCAACCCACACTGCTTTTTACTTCAAAATTTCTTTGCAATGTTAGCTACAAAAGGAAAAATGAAGGAAAAATTACATGCATACTGTTTTCCTGCCACAGCTCCCTCTCTACATTATCCCTTTAAAAAATCTTGCATCACCTGTTAAATCTCTTGCAGAGCAAAGGCAAGGTATGCACACACACATCTGGAATGCAGCCAAAGTGCTGAATGCAACACCAGGTATGAAACACTGAACAGTCTGCACTGTTAAGGAGTCTGTTTGCAATGCTGGATAGCTTAAAAAAAAGCAGGCCTCCATCAGTCTTGAAAAACTATAGTATCATGCTCTGCGCTGCATACGAAGCACGAAAGCCTGGGTTGGATTGTTATGGAGGATAGGCTGTTACCCAAGCAGCAAATCCCCCCTCTCCACGCCACTGAATTAGTCCAATGGAAAAGCAGAGCCAATACGATTGGATCCAGCTGGCGTCGCAGAGCTGGGCTAAGAACAGGAGCTCACCCTGTCTTGTGGGGCTGACCCGGGTTTTGAACCCTGGCCTGCTGGTTAACAGGCACAGCGTCTTAACCACTTGCGCCACCCACAGCCCACTAGTTCAGTTTATTTACAGTACATTCACATATCTTTGAAAAGCCAATCACCTGGGCTAGGGAGAAGTTTCTAAGAGAAGTGACAAAACAAAACATTTTTAAATTTACCATATTTAAGGACTTTATAACCCACCTTTCCCATGTCAACACAAATGCCCAAGGTGGCTTACAAATCTTTAGTTCCTCTCCCTCCTGCTGTGCAAACAATCCTACAAGGTAGGGGAGTCTGAGTGACTGGCCCAAAGTCATCCAGGAAGCTTCATGCCCAATAAGGAATTTGGACCTGGAACCAGGTCTCAGTCCAACTTTCCAACCACTACCACACCATCCTGGCTCAAAAATTGCAAAAGCTGAAATCGCACTTTGGCCCAATCACAAGCCATCAACATGTTGTACAATAATTATAGGTCAGTATGAAATTGAGTATGGCCACTAATTTTTCTGATATCTAGTAACTTCTGATCAATTTATTGTCTAAAACAAGGATGTCAAATCCTGGCCCCGGGGAGGGGGTGTCAGATGTAGATTGTGGCAAGACACTCATTTGGTCTGTGGGCAATCCTTGAAATACTTCTTAGAGGTCTGATGGTTTTGGTTGGGCACTGATGATTGGGTGAGTGACTTTTCATTTTTATATATAGAGAGGGAGCCCACTTCAAAAGAATGATATATTATTCTGTTGGCTGATATAATGTTGGCTGATAACTATACTCCCCATGATATTCTGTAGATAAATTGCTGTATATATCTATTCCCTATGATTACTGTGCTAGGTCTGCCATCATATTGTGAAGCATGCAGATGATACAACAGTGGTGGGCCATATACAGGATGATAATGAGGGTGCCTATCAAGGAGGCAGTAATAGGTTTAGTGAATTGGTGTAAGAATAACACTTGTTTTAAATGTTGAAAAGACCAAAGAGATTGTCCTTGACTTAAGAAAGGGCAAATTAAGCCACTCACCACTACTTATTGATGATTTACCAGTTGAAATGGGCAATAGTATCAAGTTTTTGGGAGTGCAACAAATAGGTTGGCCTGGTTGTTAAACACTGGGTCACTGGTGAAGCGGGCTCAGAAGTGTGTGTACTTTCTACACCTTATGAGGACTTTCTATGCCTGTCTGTTGTGATCTCATTCTATAGAGGGACAATTGAGAGAATGCTGTCATATGGCATCACGGTCTGGTTTGGGAGTATTATTGTTTACAATTGGAAAGTATTAGAGAGTAGTGGCTGCTTGAGAAGGGTTCATAGTATTGTTCATGATGCTACACATCCCCTTAATCACCTGTTCTCTTTGTTACCCTCGGAGAGGAGGCTCCGGAGCATCCACTGCAGAACAAGTAAATTGGGAGTTTTGTCCCCCACTGCATCAAATTAATAAACTCCCAAGCTGCCTTTTTCCACTATGTTTTTGAAATGGTCAAAGTTAATATGATTTATATGTACTTATTTGGCTGTGGGTGGCGCAAGCCACCTGTCCTTAGCCCAGCTCTGTGACGCCAGCTGGATCCAATCGTATTGCCTCTGCCTTTCCATTGGAGTAATTCAGGGGCGTGGAGAGGGGGGAATTGGTGCTTGGGTAACAGCCTATCCTCCATAACAATCCAGCCCAGGCTTTCATGCTTCGCATGCAACGTATGCAGCGCCAAGCACGATATCATAGTCTTTCAAGACTGATAGAGGCCTGCTTATTTGGTTGATATGTATATATTGGTTTGATTGAAGATGTTGTCAGGGGATTGTTTGAGTTGACTCCTGGGAGAAAGCAACGTAATTTCATTTGTGTACATGTGTGCATGTACCTGTGTGCCAAAACAAATGACAATAAAGGTATCTTATCTCAAAGATATTCTGTTGGCTGATATCTATACCCCCATGCATGTATGGACATTAAAACCAAGGGGACCAAATAGACTCACTCACCACCATAACTCCCTCTTTTCTGTGAAATTTTGCTCAAGAAAGTCCTTGACTCAAGTTTCTCCAAATGAGTCAGGAGTCAAAAGACCTGGTTTTTTTGAGAATAATGCTGCAGTGGAGATGACATTACAACTTGTATAAGTCCAGCCATGGAGTCACTGACTGAAGACTTGAACACATGTCTGAATGGAAGTACAGCAGAAACAAGTTTAGGATCATATATTTGTTTTGATGGATATTAGGGTTTCTCTGTAAGTTTTAGAATGTTGCTGTTGGGCAGCTGGATTTAGTTGATGTTTAGTTGCTGTTGGGCAGCTAGATTCTTTGAATCAGCATTAGCTGTTGGAGTAAGCAACAGTTTTAGCTAATCAATACTCTGTAGAGGTTAGTGAAGCTGAGCACCTTCCCCCATCCCCAGTTATGATATGATTTCCCCTTATTTTATTTTTTGGAAGAGTGACGCGTAACCATCTTGGTCACTAACACCTTATGTCATTTGTGGTCCATAAGGTTACCTTAAGTGTTGCACCCCTGTGGAAAGGGAGCCGGATGGAATAGGCACAGGATACAGTTTTGTTACCGTTATGCTAGTTAGATAACTGATAGTATACTCACTGAAATTATGAACTTGTGACTGGTGGTGGCATCTCTACATCTACAATATTTATATACTGCTTTTCAAATAAAAAGTTCACAAAGCGGTTTACAAGAAAATAAAAAAAATTAATACCTAATTAATAGCTAATGGGTCCCTGTCCCAAAAAGGGCTCACAATCTAAAATGCAAAATGGAATCTTGAAATTGGAAAAAGAAGTTCCCCTGTTATCCCCAATAAAAAAATTCTAGTTAAGTTTGTGTTTCATAAAGAGAGTGTGTGTATATCACTTAAAGATACCCAACTAAAGTTAAAGCCACAGATATAAAAAAGCTCCATATAGTGTTTTTTATTGTGTGGCTAACCTTAAAGCTAAATACAAGCATGCCCCTATATCCCTTCATGTTCCATCTCAGACCCTTCTCCTCAGATACCAAAAACTGTGGGTGCGGGAAAGGCAAAATTCCTTGCATTAATTCCTTGTTTAAACAGAAAATAAAACATAGACAACAAGGCTGTATATTGCAAAGATGACTCTGAACATTTAATAGGAAGCTCCTGTTTACTGTTAATGTTTAGAATCCTAACTGCAGCATCCAACCTTATTAACTGCAGGCTCTAATCTTCTGGTTAAACAAGGGAGTAAAAGCAAGATTCACCTGGGTCTCTAGCACTACTACACATGTGGGGGTGGGGGAGGCCCACAGGGGCCTTCAGATCTGGATCCATGTATAACTGAAATTGTGGATATCAAATTTGTGAGCCTGACCATACTTATGAAAAGGTATTTGCAATAATCCTAAAAATATTCCCCAAAGTGTTATCCTGAAATATGTACAAAACACTGAGCCAGATGCATGCTTTCAAGTTAAAAAATGTTACTAAAAACTATAGATTTCTATTAGCGTAAGGACATATATGATCAAGATCAAACTAACGCAGTGGTTCTCAACGTGTGGGTCACGACCCCTTTGGGGGTCAAACGACCCTTTCACAGAGGTCGCCTAAGCAGGCTGGGCCCATCCAGGATTCAGTCGGGCCCGACAGCCATGTTTCCCCCTTGCGCATGCCGTTCAGTGCATTTCTGGTCATAAACTAGGGAGACTGGAGCTGTTCAGCCTCAGGCCACCGGGGGGGGGGCTCCAGCCTCCTTAGTTTATGCTCTGAGGGATGCCCAGAGTGGCGCCCACAGCCTCGCCAGCCAGAGAAAGATGGAGGGTAGAGGAATAGCGCATGGAGGCTTGCTGGCTCTTCCCCTCCAACAGCACAGCCTTGTCAGCGGCTCCAACCGACACAGAGGCACAAGACACCCAGGCTGTGCTGGGCAAGAGAGCCAGCAGCCTCCATGCGCCTCCCTCTCCCTCTCCAGACGAGGTGAGTGTGCTTGTGTATGCAAGTGTGTGTGTGTGTGTGTCTGTGTGAGTCAATGAGTGCATGCTTCATGTGTATGGTTTGCATGTGCATGTGCAAGTCAGTGAGTGCATGCCTGACACACACACGCAAAACACACATACACATAAGGCATGCACTCACTGACACACACACATGCAAACCGCACACACAAGGCATTCACTCACTCTGTCTCTCTCTCACACACACGTAAACCACACACAAATAAGACATGCACACCACACAAACACTGGGGGTCACCACGACATGAGGAACTGTATTAAAGGGTTGCGGCATTAGGAAGGTTGAGAACCACTGCACTAACAAATATGACAAACAATATACAGCAGTGGTCCTCAACCTTTTGAGAAACCCTGATCTACAGAACACCAGTTAATCCCATACTTATTACATTGTATCTTATTGACACAAATTACTACAAGCACAGTGTTGAACAGGTCCTCTGCCCTACATTTTCAAACTGTAGAGTGCAAATACAACGTCTGCGTTTATAGTAACGTAACTAATAGATATATTTTTATAGACATTTTATTTTATGTAGAAAAATAACATTTTGAAACTTAGATTTAAAACACTTCACAAAGGGCATGAGCAAGTCTGTATTCTTCATCCTAAACTGAATCTTTTGATTTGAAGAGCAGAAAAAACTTAAATGCGAAAGCAAAGTCATAGTTGCCTCTTCTAAAGGAAAAAAACTCTGAAAGAACAAAGCTTGCTGAAATTTTCCTTGTTAAATTCTGTGCCCTAAACCCCTCCCCCCCTTGCCACCATGACAACCTGGGAGTTAGAAAACAAGCATCTCGGTAACAGTTTACACTGGAGGTTTTTTCCCTTTCCACTGAACAGTGAACTAATAAGGAAGTCCCAGAGAAAACCAGTAATACAGCTTTTTAAGTGAATACCATTGACCATTGAAGTGGAAGAGAGCCAGGAGCCTGAATCTCTTGTGCAGTGGACTACCAAGGCCTTGACTACCACCACTGAATCCTAAACTGCCTCAAGGATGCTCTGTTCTGTAACACCCTATTACAGTAGTTCCCAAGCATTTCAGACAGGGACCCCCTCTGAGAAAGACAATCTGTCTGGGACCCCTTTGATGTCATAGCCAAAAGTGCCATTAAACAGGAAATGATGTCACTGTGATGCCAGAGCTTCTCCATGTCTACTTGGAACTAAGTCCTGCTGAAGTGTACTCCCAGGAAAGCAGCACAGGTGCCTCATTTCAAGATGGCAATGCCCAGTGTCAGACTATTTTGCAACCCACCTGGAATGAAGATGTGACCCTGCCAAGGGGGTCCCTGCCCCCCACTTTAAGAACACTGCCCTACCACATGCCACTACACACCAAACTTTCTAACTATGTTATCCGAAGCAGCAACAGTCCCAATGCAGGACTATTGCTTCTGAACTTGAAATGATACCTAGAGGCCCACAAGAACAAAAGCCATTGCATAGTTGGAGAAAAGAGTGATAGATGAAAAAGATGAAAAACTGACATTTGGGAATGTCAAGCACTTGTTTCAACAAACATCTCAATTTCCTTCCTAGGTGCATAGCTAGCCATGCTGGTGAAGAATAGCATCTCTTAGTAGAAAAATCAAAAAATAGACAAAAATGCTCATTATGCTCTACAGCTAAAAAAGATAACATAGGGCGCAATCCAGAGTAACTACGTGGAGTCCTTGCTCCGGTGTAAGAACAATTTGCTCTGGATTGCAATATGAATTTCCCATAGTTTTTCACTAGGTGGTGCAGTACCTAAGGGTACACATAATGTCTCTTATGTGCTCCCGTAGTTACTCTGGATTGTAGGGATAGAAACATAGGAAACCATCTTAGCAGGTGTCCCTCATTATCCACTAGGGTTCCAATTCTCCAGAACTTCCACAAATTAAAAAAAATCCATGGATTTTTTTAAAAGTGGAAAAATAAAGCCTCACTTCTAGGTTTCTTGCTCCTGCATTGCTACTAATGGAGTAAGGGGTCATACCTTGACATCCACAAAGGTTTGATTCTTGGACTCTCCATGGTATCAAATAATGTTTTTAATAAAACCAGCTTAAAAAATAAAGGGATGACCCTTCACATTTTTTCCTGTTATAAAGAGGAAGTCAGCAATCAGAAATGGAAAGAATGCCCTGCATTTGACAGCCTCAACTGTCAAAAAATGGAATTGACTGCTTGCATGACTGCTTCTCTGCAACAGGAAAAAAAGCAGTTTCTTAACCTGTGATTTGTTTAAAGAATGCGTTTTTCTCTTTCTATAGGGATCAGCAATTTCCTTCTCATCTGCAATAGCCATGAATGGCTATTCATGTTGAGCCAAATCCACGTATAACAAGGTTGGATCTGTATTAAGAGAATTTACTATCAAGCAACAAGGTTTCAGACAGGATTATTTCTTTGCCCTACAGATCTTCTGAGATATTCTCAATGCGAAGAAGGTATTCTTCCACCGAGCTATGGCTCTTCCCTCAGCTGGTTTAATAAATATTATTATTACCATTAAAAGAAAAACAAGTTCGGGGGATATCTGATGGGTAGGGTTGTTAGTCCCCAATTTAATTTAACAATCTGAGATGTGGAGAAAGAAGAAAAAGTAACTTATCGGTTAGCTTATTCTGAACAGTGATCTTCAAAGATCTCCAAAGATGGGACCACTGACCAGTGAAAAAACGCCCCAACTCAACTGGAGCTTACTCTTCCACCCAGCTGTCTTCTAAAGTTTGTTGCCCAGTCACTTCCACATTCTGCTCTTTCTGCAGGCTGCACACCCAGATTTCTGGGCAGATGCAAGTTGGTGGGAACTTTGGGAGAGAAAGCTGCAAAAAAAATAGCAAGCACCTACATGTTACAGTAAGCTTCATTCATGTGGATTTTAATGGGCACAAGATTAGGCCAACAGCCCCACTGCCTTCTGATTTTGAACATTAGTTCTTCATGGAAGTAGGAGCCCTTAAAAAACTAATATACAGTGATACATCACGTAACAAATTTAATTCGTTCTGGAGGCATGTTTGTTACGTGAACCGGATTTTCCCATAGGAAATAATGGAAACTCAGATGATTGGTTCCAGAACCCAAAAAATATTCATATAAAAATATTAACTGGATGTAAAAATGATGACAGAACACTCGGATTGAATTCAAAACATGCATTCAATGTGCATGATTTTATGAAGTCTAAAGACACTTTCCTGTCCTAAAGACACTTTCCAGGGAGTAAGACCCATTTAACATAATGGGGCTTACTTCTGGGTAGACATGGTTAGGAGGCTGCAATCCAAGACACCTTCAAAGTGTGTCCCCACTTTTTCCTTCTCTCCATCCTGAGCCTCTCTCTCCCCTGCTCCCTTCTGGCTAGCCCTGAGCTGCTTCCCTCTTCTTCACTGCTCTTCTCTCCCTCTGCCCAGCAGACACCCAGCCACAGTAGGAACAGCGCAGAAGTTCACTATGGGCAGGTGTGCTAGGCAGCCCTGGTGCTTTTTAAACAGGCTGCCGGCCAGTGCATCTGCCCCAACTGCCAATGAATGTGTTCTTTATGTGAAGAAGAATCCTAGAAAAATTTTTGTTTGTTACATGAAACATACTTTACGTGAGGCGTTCTTTACATGAGGCGCCATTGTATACGCTTAAACATACTCAGCTCTATTCCTGGATCAGGGATTTCATGCACAATGATGAGGTACATTTTGTAAGCAATAGCCACTACTGATTAATGGTAGCTCCCACGTTTTGGACTTTGTTTCTTTTCACATTTTATACGTATACATATACATGTCACTAGCTGACTCACTCACTGACTGACTCATCAACACCCAGCCAAAACCACTGGGCCTAGAAGCATGACATTTGGGGAGGGTGTTCATTCTGTGATGGAGGAACCCACTAAGAACTGGTTTTTGGAAATTCCAACTGGAAGGGGGTGAAAAGGGCACAATGCGTTTTCCTCCCTATACTTTCCATTGAAGAAGCCCTGACTGAGGGACACTCTGCCCCTCAGTCCTGGACCCAGATGCATGAAATTTAGGGAGTGTATTACTTCTGTGAGAGGAACACCCACAATGAAACAATTTCTAGAAATTTAACCCCTAAGGATATGAAAAGAGGTGTAAAACATTTTCGGCCAATACTTAACATTCAAGACTGATTTATCAACATCCACCTGATGCACTGGGAGGAAGGGTGCACAGAGCATGCTGGTGTACATGGGAAGGTGCTGGTGTGCAATTGGAGGATGCTGGTGCTCAATGGGGGGAATTTTACTCCCGCAACATGGTTACCTTTTTGCTAGTGACTTTTATAATTATATTAGTAAACGAATGTTTTACACTACCTAGTGAATCAGCTTAACTAGTGAATATCACAGTACATCATATTCCAACAATGTTTCATACTAGCTGCAAAATATAGCAGTGTCCTAACAACATGGCTGTTCCCCAAGCTAATTCACAATTCTTATAAAACCCAAAATGAAAGCATTACGATTTAATGTATCCAGTACAACTATAGCAAACCCCAGAGAGAATCATATGCTCTAATAGAAAAATTTGTTTCAAACACTTATGACTAATGGCAACAATTAAAGTCTGAAAATTTCCAAACAAAAACTTTTGAGAAATTATCAGTCAAGCAGTCCTGAATTCGAAATTATACATAAGTTTAAACAGTCATTAACTCTAACACCTCAACATTTGGTTTCTAACTTTTCTTCCAACTGATCAAAGAACAGAAAAAACAAATTAAAATCACTTACACTGTCTCTCCAGTTTTGGCAACATGACAAAGAAACTGATCCAATATTGGACACGCTTCCTTTTTCCCTCTCTTTTCAAAATCTGTGAAGAGAAAATACGGAAGAGTTATTTAAATCATCCTCTTACCTCTCAAACAATATTTCTACCCCCACGTGCTATATAGGAATCATTACCACACTTATTACATGTCCCAGACAATGGCCTCAAATGCTTTGAGGGACACTAGATACTTATTAATAGCTGAGAAGTTGATTTCCAACATCTCTTTCAAAGCTGGCTTTTACTATCAAACTTCCTGCCTCACTTCAGGCTCTTAAGAGAAAACAATCCAGTGTGAACAGGGGGAGAGAAGAAACATAAGAAGAGAAGGTAAAAAGTTAAAGGGGAAAGGCCATGCTGATTGGAAAGCAGCACAACTACTGAAGCCTCAGGGCAAACATGAAAAACCTTCCACCAAATACAACACAAATACAAGAGTTGTGGCCAATAGACTAGCAGTCCAAGGACTGGCCAGCTGAAAAAATTTGGGAACCACTTGATTAGACTCCTACAGTTTTGCATTTTTTTCTTTCCTCTGTCCATTCATCATGGTTGCTGTACTAGAAATGTATGTGACGTATAGAATGGTTGTCCTAAGGGGAGCCATGGCCAGTGACACAGGAGGACAAGGGAGTCCCAGTAAAGAAAGGTTTAGGAACCACTGCATGGGGGGAAGGAATGCAGGTGATGCTGGAGGAGAAGCTCTAGGCCCTTTGGGAGAAGAGGAGGAAAGAAGGGAAAAGCAGAGGATGAGGGACCCTAGACTGTCAACACTGATGGGGACACTAAAGTACAGAGTAGGACCCCCAAACTCAGGGTGGGAGAGGAGTGTGGAATTCCCCTACCCAGTATAATGCCCCTCACTGGGCCCTACACCGTCTCTTGGCTCCCAGTCTGCCCTCACCCCATCTCATGGCCCCCACACTGCCTCCCCCCATGTAGCCCCTCAGAGCCCCCTCTACTTTACTGGACCCCACATTGCCCCTCAAAACCTCTACACTGCCCCTCTCTCCTGCCCCCACTGTACCCCCACCCCTCACTACCCCCTTTGCCCCTCAGTTCCCCCTCCCCTCTCACAGGCCCCTCACTGCCCCCTCATGGCCCCCACTCTACCCCCTTTGCCCCTCAAGGCCCCCTCCCCTCTCACAGGCCCCTCATGGCCCCACTCTACCCCCTTTGCCCCTCAAGGCCCCCTCCCCTCTCACAGGCCCCTCATGGCCCCACTCTACCCCCTTTGCCCCTCAAGGCCCCCTCCCCTCTCACAGGCCCCTCATGGCCCCACTCTACCCCCTCTGCCCCTCAAGGCCCCCTCCCCTTTCACAGGCCCCTCATGGCCCCACTCTACCCCCTTTGCCCCTCAAGGCCCCCTCCCCTTTCACAGGCCCCCTCATGGCCTCCACTCTACCCCCTCTGCCCCTCAAGGCTCCCTCCTCTCTCACAGGCCCCTCACCCCCGCCCCTGCCCTCCTCTCCCCTCAAGGGCCCCCATCCCTGAGCAGCCTGCGGCGGAGCCTCCACCTTTGAGCGCCTCCTGCAGCCTCTCGACGTCCATGTCCGCCGCCGCCTCCTCCTCCGCTCCTCTTGCCCGCGGGGCCTCGCAGGAACTAGGCAGCGGCAGCAGCGAAGGGCCGGTGGGCGGAGGGCCGGGGGAGCGAGGCGGCCACGGAGGCGCGGAGAGGCAGGACAGATCCCCCGGCGGCCGGGCTCAGCGACCTTCCAACATGGCGCCCGAGCCGTCGCCGTGCGCGCCCCCGACGCACGCTCACACTCACCACACACACCGAGCGCAGCCTCAACTACGCTTTCCGCGGACGCCTCGGGGGCGCGCTCGCAAGGGGGAGGGAGGGGCGGAGCCGCGGTGACGTCAGCGGCAGCACTCGGGAGTTCGATGGGGGTGGGGAGGAAGGTCCGTCTTGGCCCCGCCCACAGGGCGCTGACGTCACACGACGGTAGAGCCAGGCGCCTAGTCGACACCGCCTCCCCTCAGTCAGGCTCTGACCTCCTGCGCTCCAGGCTCTGGGATGAGACTCCTCACACACTCCCTCGGTGTCTCCTCAGGGGGCCTGAATGAGGCTGCAGGGCGTTGCGCAGGGGCTCTGGAACTCCCCGCCACAGCATAAGGGTAGGCAGGGGGAGGGATCCAGTCCTCCTCACTGCCCTCCTCCCCCCAGCACCAGAGAACAGCCACTGAAAGTGGCCTGTGGAACTCCCTGCCACAGACTAGTTGTCAGGAGGGGCTGTGTGGGGGCCAGTCCTCCTCACTGCCCTCCTCCCCCCCAGCACTAGAGAACAGCCACTGAGAGTGGCCTGTGGAACTCCCTGCCACAGGCTAGGAGTCAGGAGGAGGAGGGGCTGTGTGGGGGCCAGTCCTCCTCACTGCCCTCCTCCTCCCCCCCAGCACCAGAGAACAGCTACTGAGAGTGGCCAATGGAACTCCCTGCCACAGGCTAGGAGGGGGAGGGGCTGTGGGGGGGCCAGAACTCCTCACTACCCTCCTCCCCCACAGCACCAGAGAACAGCCACTAAGAGTGGCCTGTGGAACTCCCTGCCACAGACTAGTAGTCAGGAGGGGCTGTGTGGGGGCCAGTCCTCCTCACTGCCCTCCTCCCCCCCAGCACCAGAGAACAGCCACTGAGAGTGGCCTGTGGAACTCCCTGCCACAGGCTAGGAGTCAGGAGGAGGAGGGGCTGTGTGGGGGCCAGAACTCCTCACTACCCTCCTCCCCCACAGCACCAGAGAACAGCCACTAAGAGTGGCCTGTGGAACTCCCTGCCACAGACTAGTAGTCAGGAGGGGCTGTGTGGGGGCCAGTCCTCCTCACTGCCCTCCTCCCCCCCAGCACCAGAGAACAGCCACTGAGAGTGGCCTGTGGAACTCCCTGCCACAGGCTAGGAGTCAGGAGGAGGAGGGGCTGTGTGGGGGCCAGTCCTCCTCACTGCCCTCCTCCTCCCCCCCAGCACCAGAGAACAGCTACTGAGAGTGGCCAATGGAACTCCCTGCCACAGGCTAGGAGGGAGAGGGTCTGTGGGGGGGCCAGAACTCCTCACTACCCTCCTCCCCCACAGCACCAGAGAACAGCCACTAAGAGTGGCCTGTGGAACTCCCTGCCACAGACTAGTAGTCAGGAGGGGCTGTGTGGGGGCTAGTCCTCCTCACTACCCTCCTCCCCCCCAGCACTAGAGAACAGTCATTAAGTGTGGCCTGTGGAACTCCCTGCCACAGGCTAGGAGTCAAGCTAGGAGAAAAGGAAAGTTAGGACAGACAAAAGAAAATGTTTATGTGCTCAGCCTGTGGAACTCCTTGCCACAGAATGTGGTGATAGTAATCTGGCCTAGATGACATTAAAAGGAAATTGCACAAATTGCTGGAGAAAAAGTCAATCACTGGTGACAATCTATGATGGGTATGTGCAGCCTTCTGGTTTCAGAAGTTGGCTTACATCAGAGTGCCAGATGTGGCACCAGGATATAGGACTCTTTTGGTCTTGTGTGCTCCCTGAAGCATCTGGAGGGTCAAAGTGAAATATAGAAAGTTGGTCTAGATGGGTGTTTAGCCTGATCCAACAAGGCTCTTCCTAGGTCATGGATCGGGGAACTTTTTTGCCTTTGCCCCAAAATATATTTAGATACACCAACAATACCCCCTTGATTTGAAAGGAAAATTCGGACACTTTTGTTTCAAAATGTAGGACAAAATGTAGGATGTCCTACATTTTGTCGAAAAAGGATGTCCTACGTCATGTCATATACCATTGGATTCGTACTGAAGAGCAGAATCCAATGCAAAACTCAGTTTTGAGATATCTCCTTCCTATCAAAAGTTATGGCCAAAAAACAAAAAAAATAAAAAAATTTAAGTGGGTAGGAATTTTGGCCTGGGGGTTTAGGAATTTTGGTTTTGGCATCTGGTCACCCTGTCTTATGCATGTCTACTCTGAAGTAAGCCCCACTAAGTTCAATGAGGCTTACTCCCAGGAAAGTGTGCTTAGGATTGCAGCCTATGAGTTCCAGTAAGGCTACAAGGAAAAGGACCAGTACCTGCTGCATTTCCCACCCGAGGCTTATACTTGAGTCAATAAGTTTTCTCAGTTTTTTGTGGTAAAATTAGGTGCCTCGGCTTATACTCAAGTATATACGGTAACTGAACATGTCTTCCAATGCCTAAACCCTAATGCATTTTTTCATAGTCTGCATGGAGCTATGCAGAATAGCCTAGTACTTCTCCTTCTACATTTATGTTTTTTAATTCTATCATGGCCTCCAGACTCCCTCCCTCCCCTCTCAAGGCCCCCACACTATGTCCTTGCCAAACAAAAAAATTCTAACCAAAAGGCCATCAAATATGAACGATGAACGGTGGGGCTTCCAAAATCAACTTTTCAAATGTCTAGAAAACCCAGGAATGAATGCACAACAATGGATTATAGCTGGCCAGAAAAATCTCAGATCTTACATAATCTGTTTTGGTGAATAATATACCATCTGTGCATATTCACTAGGTGGTTGTTTGCTTATGTACGACAGCACATTCTTATTCAAACTCACATGGAAATCAGTCTCCCTGAATTAATGGTGATTATTCCCAAATCAGTGTTTGCTTGTTTGTTTGTTTATTAGATTTATAGCCCACCTTCTTCCCTAACGAAAGGGGACTCGAGGTGGCTTGATTTTTAGGATTGCAATCTTTAAGAAGCTAGACCCATGGAATAGTAGACATCTGTTTACATTGAAGGATGTTTGGTCAGCCTTTGTATAACAGTCAGCATGATTTGCTGAGTTCCTTTCTACTTTCCTGGATCATTATGATAATACTCAGGGCTTGCTAATCTCCATGGCTTGTTAGCAGGTTAGAGAGTCAGGGAAAGCTTATGACCTTCTGAATCACAGGAATAGCAGAATAACAGGTCCTAGAGTCTTTGCTTCCCTGAGGATTGTTAGTTTACATGCTCCAAAAGTCTAGCAGTCTGGAGGAGAAAGTTCTGCTTGATGCTGTCACTTAGCAGGTTGTCTCCCAATCTCTGTTGTAGGCTGTCAGATCTTGGTGCTGGCTCTGCATTCAGTCCGAGGGCTTTGTTGGATGGAATTTGATGAGCAGAGAACTAACTGTTAGTTGCAACTATGCAGGTGTCTTGAATGATCATGCATCGAAAGAGGTGTCTGCCTGTTCCCAAAGGACTTCCTTTGATATGTATAATCTATACAGTGGAACCTCTCATAACAAGTGCCTCACATAACAAGTGTTTCACATAACAAGTATAAATTTCCAAGAAATCTTGCTTCACGTTAACAAATTCTGATTCAGTTTTGTATTCTCTGTCATGACATCAGAAAGAAGCCAAATTTCCCTGCATTTTCATGAGATTTGAAAATGTTATTTATATCTTCTGTGATTGGCTAGTTTTTCTATTTCCTTCATTGGGTACGAAGCCATTTCTCCCAGTCTGATTGGGTAATCTTTCGATACCAAGTTGTGAGAGATACAAATGGAAATGTCTTCACTAATCCAGGAAATTCTTCTTTTCTGGAGAGATTCCAATTAGAACTTGTTTACTATGGCATAATCATCCTCCTTACTTTTCTGCTCAGAGACAACACGTACCTGTATTATCTTCTTTTAAAATGCAGTGTACATTACTATTTCCTTAAATTTAGTTTTAATCTTTCCCTGCATGCTGTGCTAAGGAAAAGAGATATTTCATTCACTATCTGACATGGACCTCCTTGAAGCAATGGGCTCCTCATAGTCTGGGGCCTCCTCAGAAATGGGAATGGAATGAGTACTGCCAGGATCTAACGGTCCCTGGGAGGATCTCCCTGAGTAGTGCCTCAGGAGTCATGGCCGGAAGGGATGACTGCTGGGTTCATAAGGAGCCTGGGAAGCAGAGGGAAAGGTTGCTCTTCCTAGGACCCAGGCTCCTGGAGGACCATTGGGGGAAGCTATGGCATCTGTAATACTTCTACTCAGCCTGTCCATTACCTTCAAGGGATAGAATCACCTCCCAGAATTTGGGGGAAGGTGGGATGCGGCAAGGCTGTGGGTGGCGCAAGCGGTTAAGAAGCTGTGCCTGGTAACCAGCAGGCCAGGGTTCAAGACCCAGGTTGGCCCCACAAGACAGGGTAAGCTCCTGTCCTTAGCCCAGCTCTGCGACGGCAGCTGGATCCAATCGTATTGGCGCTGCCTTTCCATTGGACTAATTCAGTGGCGTGGAGAGGGCGGATTTGCTGCTTGGGTAACAGCCTATCCTCCATAACAATCTAACCCAGGCTTTCATGGTTCGCATGCAGCGTATGCAGCGCCGAGCACGATACCATAGTCTTTCAAGACTGACGGAGGCCTGGGATGCGCCAGGAACGGTGGGGCCTCAGAGTGTGGAGCAATTCAGCCACTCCCACCAGGTAGGGAGCTCAAGAGGAAGGAGACGCTAACAGCAGGGGGTAGCACTTGGCCAGGAGCCCCAACTCCAGAAGGGTTTCTACTTGGCAACAAGCAACTCAACCAGACACTGGCTCCTTATGGAGCCATAACACCCACCTTCGCTGGTGAGTGAAACCTTTTCACTTCCTGTGAAACCTTGGACTATAAACCTTGACCCCTTGTAGCTAACGAGGAAGTCCAATAAATGTCACATCAGAATAATCTCTGCCAAAGTAGCAAATCATCTCTATATCTCAAAAGGGGAAGTCAGCTGTGCTGCATCTGCCACATCCCTTAGCCCAAGACCACTCAGGAAAGGCAGGATACCGCCATGGACATCACACTGTGCTATGCCTGAGTTTGTTCTTTACATAATAATGTTCTTTGCATAATATTTGCTCTCTACCTAATATTGAGGTATATTTCATAAGAATAATAAGGTATTTTAGCCACCTGAATGAGCAAATGGCAGCTGTATACTCAAAATTTTTAACATCTATCTACAGTATTTATATACTACTGTTGAACTAAAATGTTCACAAAGCAGTTTACAAAGAAAATGAAAAAATTAATAGCTAATGGGTTCCTGTCCCAAAAGGGCTCACAATCTAGAATGCAAAAGAGCACCAGCAGAAGCCACTAGAACAGACATTGCTTGGGTGAGTAGGCCAGTTACTCTCTCCCTGCTAAATAAAAGAGGAACACCAACTTGAGGTGTTCTCGTCCCTTGGACAGTTCAGATAAAAACACATGGGGGGGGGGGGGGCTTGAGACTAGTAGTCCATTGCATGAAATAGTCAGCAACAGTCTAAAAACTTTCCTAGCAGTGTTATTTAATTCAGTGGGACTTCTGTGTAAATGTGCATAAGCTTCCACTGTAAGTGTAAGTTTACATACACAGTGGGCCATTTTACACAAGTTAATTGTTAGCCCACTAGGGCAAAAACCTGATCATCATTGACTGAACTATGATTAAATGGATAAAAGGCATGCTCTGAGGAATTGCTTTGCTCATAAAAGTCCAATTAGATATATTGTGATCTTTGCCCCTTATTGATGTAGGGGAATTTTGTTTAAAGATCAGCATGGGCAGGGGTTGTATTAGCTTTCCTTCAGATCTGTTAGTGCCCTATTGTTTCATGAGGCTGTGCCTGGAATGACATGGATGCAAGCAATCTGTGGTATCAAAGGAACATGCTTATGACCAACATCTATGCCAGTTCAGGGATATCCTCAAGCAAATTTCTATCTGGGGCCCCTGTCCAAATTCTCCATGGCATCTTAGTGTATCTATGTATGCTGAAGGTGGGAATACACTATGTGGGCGTTCCTCCCGTCTGAAGACAGTATCGAGCCTCTTTCTTCTGCAGGGAATGTGCATTGCCTAGAACAATCTGAACATCTGAGCAGGAACATCCCCAGGTCCTCTAGTATCTACACTGTCCAGGGTTTGCCATGACCCTGTAGATGACTAATCTGCTGGGAAACAAAACTGCTATATACTTATGTGCCCACTGGAACAAGTGCAGACTTAGAAAACAAACTCTTATGATCCGGAATGAAAAGTTGGTCTCTACCTACCCCCTTCCTTCACCTGAGAAAAATCTCATTTACAAATTCACCTAGTCTGATTACAGTAGTGGTGAAATTCCTACCTTCCTCTACCTGCACTGGAATTTCCAGTAAGAAATTCCAGCTGGGAGAGGACAGGTGGTAATCCTACATCTGGAACCTGCCAGATCCTTGTTTGGTGGTGGGACAGGCGTGAAGTGTGACTAGGTTTCTGCCACCTGTTGCAACACCCTTCTAACCGAGGCAGCCACATTGATTCAATAATACTGTGAAACGTGAACTCATGACCACCCATTCAGCAGTCAAATGTCAGATGAAACAGGGATGCTTTCAGTCTTTGCTGAAAAGCCATGAGAGGGGGAGAGGTTCTCAGTTCTCTTGTGAGGGAATTCCATTATTTTGGTGATAAAAAGCCTCCTCAGATGACCTAAAAGATCAGGCTGGGATGTATGGAAGATGGAAGTCTTTCAGATTGCTTGGGCCCAGTTCAAGGAGGGCTTTGAAGTTTGGAACTATATATTGAATTGGGATTGGAAACAAACATGCAGCTAGTACAGCTGTTGAAGCAGTGGTCCTGCCAAATCATCTTCTGGCCCCTGTAACCACTCAAACTGTCGCATTCTGAACTGACTGGTTTCCTGATTACTTTGGGTAGCGCCACATATAACACACTGCAGTAGTTCAGACTTCAAGATACTTAAGCACGGGTTATTGTAGTAAGGTCCAAACAACTCAGGTATGCAACTTTTGTTACCTGGTTCTCCTGGAAGAACTCCCAAGCTGTGAACCTGTGTGTGGTTTAATGTGATGGAATCCTGTTCAGAGAAGGTAGATTACCTTCATGGAGGATTTCTTAACCAGAAGAACTTTAGCTAATTGGCTTTCATCTTCTAGGCAAGGACCATCACAGGTTAGAAGCCATGAGGGATGTTTGTGTATGTGTGCATAGACAGATGTGGACAACCTTAAAATGCCAAATGCAGGGGAGGGCACCTGGATGCAGGTATCATGTTTTCCCTAAGGCATCTGGTGGGCTGCTGTGCAATACAGGAAGCTGGAATAGCAGAGGATCTTCTTTTGTTATTAATGGCAAGGAGAGGTAGAGTTGGGTACAGTCTGCATATTGGTGGTATCCCACTCCAAATTCCCAGATGATCTGCCCCAGCGGTTTCATGTAGATTTTAAAAAGAATGGGGGATAGGATAGACCCTGAGACACCCCAGGGTGCCAAACAGGTGTGTCTCGGTGTAACCATCTGGGACCTTGTAGAGCGAAGTGTGGAACCATTGCAGAACAGTGTCCCTAAGACCCATTTTAGCCATTCTCTCCAGGCCAGGATATTATGGTTGATGGTGTCAAAATCCACTGAATGGCAGGGTGACCAGATGCCAAACCCAAAATTCCCCCAAAATCTTGACAACCAAGCCAAAATTTGTCCCCCGTTAAAAAAAATATAGGGTACCCCAAAAATGTAGGACAAATGTAGAACATGTTAAAATGAAGCAAAAACACTCGTATTGCTTTCCTGTACTTAATTTCAACACTTTTTAAATTGAAAACCTCTTTGCAAGAGCTATTTTCTCCAACGATGCACATGTGAAGTGGCTTAAAGCAGACATGATCTTGTCCCAGAGATCCCAGCCCTACAATACCTGTTCTCATCACCCAAAGACATAACAAGCCCAGTTCTGACTGAGGCTCTGAAGTCTCTCCCAAAGCTGTTTGCAGCAACAGAACTAGAGATAGCAAAATTAGAGATTTTTGTTGTTGTTGGAAAGTTTGTTCATGAGTATTTTATTCCTGTACCATTATGAAAAACTATGACTTTTGTTTAACATTGTCTAGTCACTGCAGATACCCCTTTCAAAAACGATTGAAATGACTGTTTATCTCAAACTGTAAATGGCTTGTTGCTTTGTCCTACATGCTCTCACTACTGTACTCATTTTAATGATGCTTTATGCTACATCAGTAGTAACTATTCCAATAACACAGGATTTCTGGAGCTTGTGGTTTTTTTCTGAGGTCCCATATACACTCTGCACAGAGTCTGGTGAAGCTGGTGCAGAGCCACTCCAAATGATCAGACTATTCATATGTTCCGTGAAGTCTGATAACTATATAATGGTGGTTTTTCAGTGGCTGCCATGCCACAGTGGTAATCTGGCATAATATAGGATATATTGGTTTTAGGATTTCAAATTGACAAACATGGATACATAAATTTTTGTGTGGTTTCTTCCAGCCTCAATATTCTGATGCTAGGGAAATGACCAATGTTGTTAATCCTTTCATTCTTGGTTTCCAGATCTAAGACATAGACAGTTCCACAAATGCATTGGGTAAAAATGCGAACATTGCTTAACTACCTGTGCTGAAATGGCAAGAGTGGATGCTTTAACTCCTGGTAACTTAGGCTGCAGTCCTAAACACACTTTCCTGGGAGTAAGCTTCATTGAATATAATGGGACTTATTTCTGAGTAGACAGGTTTATGATTGCACCCTTAGTGACAATGGTGTAGTAGTAGAGCTTTCCTGCTCAGGCAGCATCTTAAATTTTTATTGGGCTGGTTGAGATTACACCTGCTTCTTCTGGTGAGCATGGATGTAGGGTCCATGTGTCCGTGTTTCTCATCATAAGTGATCCCATGAATAGTTACAGAACAAGACTACAATATGATTAAAGAGCATCCTATCTATACTGCAGCTGTAATATGCTTGAAATTTAAAGCACAAAGCATGTCCACTCCCATTGTGTTCAATGGGACTTGATTCCCAAGAAAATATTTCAGGATTTCAGGGGCACAGTCCAATGCTATACAGAATCGGATTGGGCTGCCAGCAGTGGATGGAAAACTGTCTTGGCTGTTTCGGGAGCACAGTCACAAGTGGCAGCATCACTCTCCATTTGTTGCTGAACTCCCACCAGTTAACAGAGCAGATAAGGCACCTGTGGGAGCAGGGAGGGGTAGTGAAAATGAGAGGGAAGACTATGAGAGGGGTTGAGTTGGCAGCAGATGCACATGCTTGATTCTGTCCCCATTTTGTAGCCTTCCTGCCTCCTTCCTGTCCTGGGACATGTGCCAGTTAAAGAGCCAAAGAGCTATCTCAGGAAATCCATGACAAAGCAGGAGGCTTACAAAGTGGGCAGAGAACTCAGATCTCCTTTCTGCAGTCCTCTCCTTTGGATACATCACACTGCTTTTTGGTGCAGCTGTGATGTAGTGGGAGGGGGTAAATGACAGGACTGGGTGTCAATGGAAATGAATATTGATGTCAATCTGCAAATTTCAGAACTCCAATCAAAAGAGGGTGTTTGATCCAAAAGGGGAAAAATTTTAATTGTTTTTTTTTTAAATACTTTCTTGTGAACCGTCCAGTTGGTTGGGAAGTGTACCACATTTTTTGGACACACAAATTACAATTTATCTTTTTAGAAACCTTAGAGAAAAATAAGTAGCTGGGTGAGGGAAGGACAAGGTGGGGAAGGGGAGGGGGAAATCAGGGTGACCATATGATCATAAAAACCTGGATTTGTCCAGATTTTTAGCCTCCTGTCCAGGTGTCCTACATTTTGGCTTCATTGTCCTATATTTTGGCTTCATTTTTGAACTTCACGATGAGGCGCAGTACCCCATTGTATCATATGTTGTTGGATTTGTATTGAAGAGCAGAATCCAATGCAAAAACAGGTTTTGAGATATCTCCTTCCTATATAGCTATGCATAGGCCATGAAAGCTATGAAAGCTATGACCAAAAAACAAAAAATATAAAAAAACATTTTTGGCAATTTTTTTAAGCGGGTAGGAATTTTGGCCTGGGGGTTCAGGAATTTTGGGTTTGGCATCTGGTCACCCTGAAGTAGGTAGATGGCTGGCCCCAGGGGAGGGAGGAGCACTTGTCTGCTGGTGCTGGCCAGACCAGCTAGAGGGAGCTGCAGGCAAGCAGGCAGGGAGTGAGTGCTGCCCCCCCCCAAGCCTCTCCCAGGCAGAGCAGCTCCTTCCCTGCCTGCCTGCCTCCCTCTGCCTGCCAGCAGTGGGAAGAGAGGGGAGGGGAGGCTGTACTCCAGTGACATCACAGAGCCTCTGCCTCAAACAGCCTCTGGGGGCACTGTGGAGCTTCCTCTTGATGGTCTGGTACCACTTTTTAGCCCCCCCCCCCCCCAACACACACACCCTCACTCAGCCACACATCCCCAGATACACGCAAAGTGCAAACACACTCCCCTCAGACACACGCACCCTCAGGCAGACAAAGGCTGCAATCCTACAGACACTTTCCTGGGCGTAAGACCCATTGAATACAATGGGGCTTCCTTCTGAGTAGACGTGGTTAGGACTGCAGCCTTACACACCCCCAGATAGACACATGCTCCCCTCAGACACCTGCACCCTCAGGCAGATACCCTCTGGACACACCTCTCCAGATAGACACATGCAAACATGCTTCCCTCAGACTCATGCACCCAGGGTGACTAGATGCCTGAACCTCAAAAGGAGGAAAGGTCTTGGATTCTTCTCAGCCTGGCCTTTCCGGCAGACAATAGCACATTTGCCTCCTCATGAGTAAAGCCACAACATTGGGCACTTTCACTTTACCATAGAGTTTAATGCATATTTTTTTTAGCTGTAACATTTGATAGGAAGGAGATATTTCAAAACTGATTTTTCCATTGCATTCTGCTCTTCAATACAAATCCAACGATATATGACATGATGGGGTACTGCACACCTTTGCAAAGTTCCAAATGAAGCCCAAGTGTAGGACAATGAAGCCCTTTTGGAGGACATATGGACAGAAGGCTAAAAAAAAGGACAAATCCAGAAAAATCCGGACATATGGTCACCCTGCATGCACCCTCAGATAATACTGTATTACGTCACTCTTTGAGCCTGACAACCCATAGTGATTCTATGGTGGAATCAGACCCGCTTCCAATCTCTACTTTGCTGTATTCCACCCTTTTCTTAACATAGATGAACACCCCACCACCAACTCAGTCTTCCCTATCTCTTTTAAGTAGCTCATAGTCTGGGATAGCAATATCCCACTGATTCTCCTCATTCCAGTTTTGTTACACTTACTATATCTATGTTTTCCACTAAACACTCTCATTCTCCCATCTTAGCTTGAAGGCTCACTGCAATCCTAAACACACTTTCCCAAGAGTAAGTCCCATAGAACATGCTGGGATCTACTTCTGAGCAGACATGCTTTGGGTTTTACCCTTGTGTATTAGTAGAAATGCACATGTATGTGGAGGTTTATGGGCATTTACTACTACCATAACAGATAGCCTCATTCTCAAGATTATTTACAGCAAATGCCAAGGGTTGCTTAAATGAGAAGTAAGTGCCATATGGAATTTATAAAGTAAAATAAGCACAAGGAGGTTATCACTTAAGATATCACAAGGTACAAGAGATCACAAAGGCAAACATAACTGCAATCTACACCACTCATCTACCCTTGTGTGTGGGCATCTCCAATTTGATGCCCAAGAAACTTACTTTGATGCCCAAGAAACTACCCTGAGTGTGTCCTGCAAGCCTCTTCCTTTTAAGAAGGGGTCCCATGAAATGCTTTAATGTTTAGCAGGTAAGATACCTGCTACATGCTCTTATGCATGTTAAGATACATGGAACTGAATAGATACATTTAGATCTGGGGGGAAAGGAAGACATTTAACTCCCATTCCCTGCTTGTGAACTTCTTGGAGGCATCTTGCCAGCTATCTGACCACGCTTGAAAACAGAACTTTGGTTTTGATGTACCTGTGGTCAGATAAATAAGACCACATTCACAGAGTTTTTGTGCCTTAAATCCCAAACCAAAAACTGTATTGGATTGGATGCAAATTTTACCAATCCTGCCCCATTACAGAAGTGAATTCTGCCATTCTTATTGTCCACTTGTCCACAGGGGCTTCACTAGGATGTTGCAGGTGACACACCCGGGGGAGGGTGACACGCACTGGGGGACCTAAAAATTGCAACTTCGTGATGGTGCATCAAACCCCATCATGTCATACTGGTGGATTTGTACTGAAGAGCAGAAACCAATGCAATGCAGAATCCAATCTGTTTTGAAATAGCATCTTCCTATCAAAAGTTATGGCCAAAAAAACAAAACAAAAAAACTAAAATATGCATTGAACTCTGTGGAAAGTGAAAGTGATCCATATCGCAGCTTTACTCATGAGTAGGTAAATGTGCCATAGTCCATTGAAAAGGGCAGGCTGCGAGGAATCCATGGATACCAGAATTGTCCTGATCCAATGAACAGTTCCCTGAAAAATCACCCCAGAATTAGGTCCCTGATGATTTCATTGAAATGCATTGAAAATGAAATGCCTTTTTTTACTAGCAAAATGGTCCTGATCAGGGGCATCAGTAGGTTGTTAGAAAGGTGACACCCCTACTGACCAAACTGGCTAAAATCATGGTTTGTAGCAATAATCCTATACCACTGGATGCATACTTTGCAGCAGAATGCAGTGTAACAAACCACTCTGAAATATTTTTATTCTATGAAAATGTGTGGCTAAAAAAACTGGGGGAGGCAGGGCAATGTCAAATGACCATGCCCACCATCTAGGTTTTGTCCCACCCATGGGGGTGACATGCTGGCCTCCGCACCAGGTGATCTGAACCCTATTGACTCCCCTGCTTGTCTGGCAATAGCAGCATCAGTTCCTGATAATTCCTTGACTGATGCAGCCGTTCCTCTTCATAATTTCTGAAAACCAGACAGTTCATCAACCTGAGAATCCCCACATTTCCTGGCTGTTTACATTCATTCATTTCAGGATGCAATGTGTACATACATGACGCATGGTGTTCTCCTCATGTTGATATTTCCATGCTCCTGAATCAGCCTCTAGTGTGCCCAGGAGCTGCCCACGCCACTGCCACCCAAGGTTCTTCCTCTCTCCCTCCATCCCACCCCAAAGAGAAGATCCTTGCTCTCCATTTCATTTCCTCAAAGGAGGGCAGCACATTCCCCCCTCCTTTTCACAAGCACTTCTCCAAGAGTCCCAGTGATATTTACTATTGTGCTGGTAGGAACACAGCAAAAATGAACTACATGCAAGTGCTCTTACTTGCCGGCCTGGCAACATTTGTCCTCCTCATTGGTATGTATGATTTGCAACAAACGGTAAGAAAATACTAAGAAAAACAGATTGAATGTCATCTTAGAAGGCTCTAGTGCCTACATTGTTGCTGTATCAGGTAGAGTTGGACAATTTAGTAGGATGGGAGAGATGATGAATTTAGCTTATCAAATTCCTAATAAATTGATAACATTTAGCTGGGTCAGCAATTGTTCATGTCTGTCCAAAATATGGCCTGGACTTCAATATCAATTTCTATTCCTTTTTCACCCATTTAGAATGGTGAAATACCAGGTTTGTATACTAGGAGGGTTTTATACCAGAAGGCTGCTCTTGCTTTCTCAGCAGAGGCAAGGTGAAAAGCAGGTTGGGAGGCAAGGTTGATGGGGTTTTGGCTGGTAGAAGGTTTAAATACTCACCCAAGGTCTTCTCCAAGATGCCACCGAGATTTCCTCTTCTGCAGAATCTAAAACTTTGTGCTTTTTAAAACCTTTTTCTAGTTCTCGAAGGAGGTGACTCTGTGGCTGTGACTTCTCAAAAGTCTGCTAGAGATCTGAACAAGGAAAGTAAGTGGGGAGATGCCCAAGAATTTTGCAAAGGATAGAAACACAGGAAATCATTTTTATTCCCAATTCCCCCGCTTTCTGATTGACTGGATGCCAGTGACCGGACTGACTTGATTCTCCATTCCAGGTTTGAAAAATAGAGTTTTCATGCAGGGATCCGATGCATCAAACTTTTTCAAGAAACGAGGCAAAAGGTCCACAAAGTCCAGGGATGAAATGAATGGTGAGATTGTTCAGAGAGTGTTTATGGTATTAAGTTAATGTTACATTTCTTTCTTTCTTTCTTTCTTTCTTTCTTTCTTTCTTTCTTTCTTTCTTTCTTTCTTTCTTTCTTTGCCATACGCTAAAAGGATTTGTGAACAAACAGAGATTAATGGTTTGAGATTAGAACACTCTTCAATTTTTGGACTTAATTTTGGGAAAGGTATGTAGAAACTGGTTGCATTCACCTGCACAATGGAAAATGCGTTTATTTAAACAGCTACTCTTGAATAAGGAATAGTGTATTATTGAATAAGGATAGTGTATTCTTGAATGGTGTATTCAGGACTACTCTTGAATAAGGACAGGTGATGGAATTAAAGAATTATAAAGATGGAATTACAGAATTATAAAAAATGGGCTATCTAGATTATAAAGCCATATAGGCAAAACCTTTGGTCTGACTTTGCTATAATTATCCAGTATTTGCAGAGTGCTCTGGATGATAGAGGTTTTCATTTAATTTTTCTTTTTTCAAGTTTTGTTTTTATTTATTTCAGATACAGGAAAAGGGCTATTGGATATACAGCAATAGGGATAGGTATACACAGGAATATACAAAGGTTCTCCTGGCACAACACCTATTTTACATTCTCTTAATACTACTTTACATACATCTAGTTAATCAATTTCTATCTTTTTGCTATTAATATAATTTTAACTCATATCTTTCCTAATGTAACAACATATTCTCTTCAATATACTGTTTACAACTTCAGCCATACATAGAATGGCTTTCAAAAAATTTTAATTTCCTCAACTTCTCCATCTTTCAATCTTTCTGTCAGAATATCCATCCTGACAATTTCATTTAATTTTTCAAAGTTGTGTTTGTATTGGTAGCCTCTCTAAACATGCCAAGAGTTTGCTCTGCAAATGGAAAGAGTATCATCTGCCAAGTATCCTTGAAAGCATCAGATGCTTAATTGGCTGCATATCATAACATAGTCTAGACCGGAGAGGGCTTAGGAAGCTGTCGTGGGAGGTGCAGGACAGCATGGAGGAATGAATCTACCTGCGGGCAATACAAGGTGATTCAAAATGAATGGGAGAAAAAGGCAAGCAACCTTACATCTTTTTGTCCCATTCATTTTGAATCACCCTGTACATTGGTCTGCACTGGCTCATGGTGACAGCTTGCTTAGGAAAGAAACCATCTTACCAGCCAGTTTTAGGTTCTGAGCTCAGTTGCAGGTTTTTCTGCCCTGTTGGATTGATTGAATGTTGGCAGTCAGAAAAATATGCACCTGCTTTCCTCATGACTCTTCTTACTGTCCTGTGGTTAAATGGGGCAACCAGTCAACATGTCCAAGTAATCAAAATGTTCATTGAAAGCAATTCCTACATTTCTGTGTCTATGATCTGGGACATAATGTGAGTGGTAGAAAAAAAATGACAAATAGCAACCAGCTTGAAGCTTCACTCTGGGTGAGTAAAAAAGTTTGCAACTCTTTCCCCCATCCCACTCTAATTTTGTCATATGCTAGGGATCATAAAGCAAGCAGCGCTTCTTGGGCAGCGTGTAAGACTATAAACAGAGAGATTGAGAGGGAACCAGCCAGATGGCTTCTCGATTCCAGGGCTGATTCATAGTATCATAGAGTTCAATGGGGAATACTCAAGGTCATCTAGTCCAACCCTCTGCCTGTAGCAGGAAATAATCCTAGAGCTTCTTCAGCAGGTGACTGCTGAGCCTCTGCTTGAAGATCTCAAGTGAGAAAGAATCCACCACCTTCCTCAGCTTTCAGTCTGTATTATGTGCACTGTACTATGTGCACTTAACCTGATTGGCATGTTAAGCCTAGCATTTAAGTGGAAACACTTAAGAGGCGTGTGTCATTATGTGACACATAAGGTCCCTATTTACATACCAAACTTTCCCAACCACTTATGATGAGGGAAAGCAAAGGCTGTACCATTATTGGATTGGCTCCAGTCCCTATCTAGTAAAGACTTTGAAAGTTGTGGCAAAAGCCTTCCACAAATGAAGCTTTGTGACCCACAGGTTGGAGAACACTGCTGTGAGAGAAATATGGCTTTCTTTTCTCATAACACAATTTCCAAAGGGACAATATCATATTACTTTAAAAAGTATCTTTTAAAAACCTGTTATAGCTTTGAAATAACTGGGGTTAATCCAATAATTGGGAGTATTGGCTCATACCATTTTCTGCTTAAAAATATAAAAGTAACTGTACCTTGATTATTGCCCCTGGCTTGTGGGCTGGAGGCTACCCACCTCCAGCTTGCAATACAGCCACAAAAGAGACCACTTACAGGCTTTTGGAGAAATCAAGGAAGGCAATAAAAAGATTTCTGGTGCAGTGATTCTCTACAAAATCCCAAAAAGGACCTCCTGGGCTTATGTTTTATGCATATGTTTTAACACAGCTGAGACACGCCAGATGCTGGCTGCTGATGAACAAAGGAGGGAATACTATGAAGAGCAGAGGAATGAGTTTGAGAACTTTGTGGAAGAGGAGCGTGATGGTAAGAGCACAGGGTCAAGAATCAAAGAAGCTGCCTTAGACTGTGTTAGACCTCCTAACTATGCCTACTCAAAAGAAAGCCCCATTGTGTTCAATGTCTTGAACCTTACAGTCTTGAGGATTGCAGCCCAAGTCAGGACATTGGTCAGTGTAGTTCATCATGTGGTTACCAAAAGATGTGCCATGTTGCACTCAAAGGAGCACAGTGGGGATGTCCCTGGTGGCAAACATCATAAGAGTTGGGCACCATGTGTGATTTTTGCATGACACAAGATAGTAGCATCTAACTGAGCCAAGAAAAAGCAATGGGGGACACCATGATCCACTATTTTTGGGAACCACAAATATTGTCTGTGCTGATTGGAAACAGCTCTCCGAGTGTTTCAATGTGAGTGGGGGATCATTCCTATTCCAGGGATGAAGCTTAGGGCTGTCTCCATGCATAGCCCCTCACCTAAAGAACAGTTGTGAGCTCTTTGCATGTTGCCATGTATCATGGGTTTCTTTTGGGGCACACTTAAGCCTGCAGTGAAAATGCTGACAGCTTAACAGCTTGCATGGCAAGGATGTAACTTCTAGAGAAGCTAGTACAGTTCACCCACCATTATCTGTAGGTGAACCATAGATTTAACTCAGTACATGCAAGCCTGTATTGAAGGGCCACAAAGAGGCTCCTGGTTGCGATCAGAAGTTATGTCTGGGGAGGTCTTCTGAGATGGAAGGAGGCTACACATGACCTCCCTGTCCCTCAAAAGGTCTGCAGGAACCTTTGGAAGAAAACTTCCAGTACTTTCAAACTGGGCTTCACACCAGATTTAACTATCCATGGATATAAGTATCCACAGGGGTCTGGGAACTGAACTCTCTTAGATACCAAGAGGCAACTTTATTGGTTCCCTGGCCGAAAGAAAATGCTCCATGGATCCTTCTCTGGGCCAGTATTAGGTTGGGTTGACAAGAACTCTCCTGTGAAACACATGCAATGATAAGAAAGGAGTCATACTGTACTTTGCAAAAGTCTCCATTTCATGAGATTGTATTGATAGTGTTTAAGATAATAGTTCTCCAAATGGAGTCATTTGATAGTGCCAAGACACAAACAACAAGCTCCTTCTTGTCCCAGGTTGGCAATTGTTCTGGATTTTGTTAAGGCAACCCAAGAGTACAATTCTGCCTTGCATTTAAAAAGAGCCCTTCAGGCATTTGAAGAATAGAGAAGCAGATGGTGGCTTTAGAAACAGGAATCAAATATGGAAGTAACCTTTCTAAAGGTGGTATGTTTGCTCCTCAAGAGCTATTGGAATTGAGTATCTCCTACCACATGTATCTACACATATCTATGCAATTGTTTTCACCATTTTAGTCCCATACCGTTTCATACACCCGGCTTCAATCCTAAAGACACTTTCCTGGGAGTGAGAACCATTGAACACAATGGGGCTTACTTTGAAATAGACATGCTTAAGACTGTGCTCTTAGCCTCATATCAGTGAGGGATAAATTCCTGCTGCTGTGCTGGCTACCTGAAATAATCAACAACAGGAACCTCTATATATATTGTTGCTCCACATGAGCCCTCCAATCCCCTTCCTTTTTGTGTCTGGAGGGCAAGTGTTCATAAATGCTAACAAGCAGATGTGAGGAGGAAGCCATTTAGAGGGCTGCAAATGAACAAATACGAAACAAAACGGAAGAGCAGAATACGGAAAATTTGTGAACTGTGAACGGGTAAGATCGAGTCTGCACATACAGTGGGTGACTGCGTTTTTGGAAACCTCTCAATTTCAAAAAGTAATACCCCCCCCAACCCATGCTACTTGTGAGAAGTTTAAGGCAAAAACTTTGGGTGTAAGAAGTTAGAAGTATGATTCTTTGTGTTATTCAATAGTAACCTGAAATCTAATTTAGTGTTTGTCAAGCATTAGTTGTCAGCTACAGGATGCCTCCTGAGAGTAAGAGTAAGCAATCTGTATATGGAGAGCTACGTCCACCACAAATGCAAGGACTTCTTCCCAAGCATCCTTTACTAGGATGGAAAATATATGTCGCTTCTAAAGGTTACCACCACAACCCATACTGGGTAGTAATATGAGTGGTGATGGTTTTATTTGTTTTTAAAAGTCCAGTAAAAGTTTCTTTCTTTGAAATCCCCACTACTGTCCACGGTGAAAATTTAACACACTATTCATTTGCTATGAAGCAGAGTGTATTTGTTCTGTTGCAAACATGAGGAATAGAAAGAAAAAGCTGGAATTTACCCCAGATTTGTCTAATTCTTTTTTACAGTGATTTCAAAATGAGTTTCTAAGGGGAGAATCCATGTGCAGATTTTAGAGTTCAAAATTGAGGGGGAAGGTCTTCAGCTTGCACAAAGAATATGGGGGTTTTAATATGGGAATGTGGCCATAATCCTACATTTAGGTCATTAATTTTTAGAGCACCGACCAAGCCTATAACGGAATTTTTAGAGCAACAACCAAAGCAGACCAGTTCCCTAGCTGGTCCCATTAATTTTGCCACATGCCTCGTATTACCATACAGCAGTGTTCCCCAAACTGTGGGTTGTGGTGCAGTTTTTGGTGAGTCTCAGGGCCATTGAGACCAGGACACTGCAGGTTAAAATGGCACTCATGTATGCCTTACTGCATTTTGTGTGTAGCACTACATTCTTCGGTGTGTGTTGTGTTGGAGGTTTAGGGCTAGGTTGTCTGCCTTTTTTACTTTGTGGTATCCTGACCTCAGCGGGCCCCAATACACTACTGGTGATGCAGTGGGTCAACATCATAAGGTGTCTGAGAACCCCTGCCATAAACACATTGGGAGGGGGTTGGGGCTCACTTTCTCCATTTGGCCACCATCAATGGAGGGTCATTTTTTGTTTTTTAAACTCTGCCTTTACAGAGCAGGATGAGAGAAGCAGAGAACAGATCGAGCAGTGGCGTGAATACCATTATGACGGCCTCTACCCCCCTTACCTATATAATCGTCACATTATCTAAAGCAAGCAGAAGGACTGTACCAAACAATAAAAAACTGAAGTATTTTTGGCTGCCAGCAAAACATCCTTGTGAAGATAATCTTGTTATCAAAGTCTGTTGAACTTTCCAGTTCAATCTTGTATTGGGTTTTATGCACTGTAGGCAGTTTTGCATCTGAAGCAGTTGTACAGACATAGAAGATTCTGGAGTTGGATATCTAGGGATATTGTAGCACAAGCTGAATTAGGTCTTTCAGGATTGATTGTATACAGAGCAGCTTCATTTAAAAAATAAGTAAACTTTAATCACTACTTTGGGGGATTAACTGAAAACAAAGACAGCTTTATCCGAGTATATACTACAGTTTTTGAACACAGGGTAAAGAACATTGTCATGATGTTATATTTGTTAAAATATATATTTTAGCCTCTTGCAATCTTGTTCTTTAAAGAATACTGTCTATTAGCAATTCCTGATATGCTTTTATGCAAATAAGGTATAATTACAAATAGGAAAAACCAGAACACATCTTTAATGGTTTTTATTGTAAGAGTATTTTTGACCTGCATTTAGGTCGAAAATTTAGAGGAATGAGCAGTCTAAAACTGGACTTAAAACTGGTCCTACTGATATTGCCTCGCATTACCATATGCTAGCTTTTCCCACAGTGTAGGCAGTGCCCAGTTTTTGTTGAAGTCTGCTACCGACACCACTGTGGTGGCTCAGCAGTTGTGCCAAGTACACACAGAGACTTTCCTACAGGCTTCCACCCATGACCTTGCCAGGAAATGCTAGAACTATCCCCCCTTCTTTGGTCAGAGCTCTCTCTTCACAGCCAGAATTAAAAGTGCAACTTGGTTCAAGATGGTTGTATCATTTCAAGTAAGCACACACAGCCCTGTTTCATTGATTTATAAAAGCGCCTTTGATCAAGAAAACTGCTCTAGTGGAACAGCTGACGAAAATCATGTGTAAGTCACCAACGTAAGTGGTTTCACACAATCTTGCCAGACATTCTATGGACATGAATCAAAACAACAGCACTAGCCAACCATGCAAAATAAGGTGCTATTCATGAGGATATAGAACAACATTATAGAACCGTCCCTATTATGGACGCTTCAGTGACCAGGGCCACCTTAGGTTCCACTACAGTTCAACATCAAAGATTTGAACACTTGACCTCTGGAGAATAAAAATAATGGAAAGTTGCAGGTGCTTTGAGACACTTTCAAAGCCTATATTACATTTCCATCAACTAGTTCTTTAACTTACAGTTAATGAGACTGAGCAGAAATTCTGAACCTTTGGCGGTTGCCTGCCAAGAGCAACAAGCAGAAATTCAACAAGCAGGAGAACACAGCAAAAGCATTTAATGAATCAAAGTTTGATGAGATGCGAAGTTCTTATTTGAGGCTTAGCTTTGCTCTGGAGACAGGAAGTTTGTCTAGAAAAATCCTCTGCAGACAAGTAAACGTTTCTTTCTGAAGAATTCCATCACCTGCTGGCTCTTCCAACAAGAAAACAACACGGCTTCTCATAAAGCACATTTTTTTATACTACACTGAATTCCAGACATGTTTACTCTAATAGGCTGAATGGAGTGTAAAGGCAGAACCTTCAGCACCTTCCATATTAGCCATTTACAGAGTTCTCAAAAGCAATTTTATTATTCTTTGCATCTGTTCTTCCTTCTATACCCTTCTACTTGAGTTCTCTTTGTCCTATTGTTCCCATAGGCCGGTGGTTCCCAATCCCAACATATGAGCTATGGCTCCCCAGGGAACTACAGAAACTAGCCAGGGGAACTGTGGAATCCTTGCAAAAATTATGCCATCCTGTACAGTGGTAACTTGGTTTATGAGCACAATTTGTCCTGGAAAGATGATTGTAATCCAAAATGCTCACATATCGAAGTGAGTTTTCTTTTAAGATCTAAGGGAAACCCAGATGATTTGTTCTGAATCCTTTTATAGAATTGCTCAAAGATGCTAAGGTTGCCAAGGAGCAGGCTAATTCTCTTGCTATGGCTGCCCACCATGGTCCATGGGGCCAGCTCTCCACTAATGTGTTGCTTGTTTTACAAGACATCACTCGTAAACTGAGCAAAGATTTCTTAGAAACACTTGTTTCTAATTACTCATTAATTGAAGTACCACTGTATAGTATTTCAGCCCTAATGAGAACCCATAGCAATGGCCCAGTAGGTCAAGAGAGCCAAAAGGAAAAAAAAAACAAACTTGGGAGTAACAACCACTGGATAATGGCAACTACCAAAAAGCCAGTTCAAGAATACCTGGAGACTTGAAACAAGAATACCTGGTTCAAGTATACCTGAGACTGGCTGAGTGATTTAAGACATATTTGTGATGGCAGTTCTAATCAAGCCCCCATGGATGAGGAGGATGCCTGCAAATAAAAGGAAATTAATGCTAAGACACTGCAAATATAGAGGTGATATTTTCCCTCCTTTCTCCAGAAGTGGGGCCATGAACAAGCAGTTGCCGTGAAGTTTCCTTATCATAAGAGTTGGGTTTAGAACAAACACCTTCTTTTCCCACAGAGCTGCCATCTGTTTCAGCACATATGCTTGGAGATACTGATACCTAAGCCCACATCCTGCACATGGGAACACACTAGGAAGCAAAGAATTTCCTGATACAAAGCATTCACACAAGGATGACTCCTGAAATGTGAATATCTGCTGAACATATAACTGCCATCCTATTTTAAAGCTAAGAAAGCTCTTGAATTCTGCGCAAGTGGTTAAGACACTGTGCCTGTTAACCAGCAGGCCAGGGTTCGAGTCCCAGGTTGTCCCCACAAGACAGGGTGAGCGCCTGTCCTTAGCCCAGCTGTGACACCAGCTGGATCCAATTGTATCGGCTCTGCCTTTCAATTGGACTAATTCAATAGGGTGGAGAGGGGGGATTTGCTGCTTGGGTAACAGCCTATCCTACGTAACAATCTAACCCAGGCTTTCGTGCAGCGTATGCAGCGCCGAGCACGATATCAGTGGTGGGCTCCAGCAGGTTCGCACCTACTCTATAGAACTGGTTGTTAACGAGAGATAGGACATAGAAAGTTTTAAAATAGACATTTAAAAGTGGCTGCCAGATAGGCATAGAACCAGTTGTTAATTTCTTTGAATCCCATCACTGCACAATACCAGTCTTTCAAGACTGACAGAGGCCTGCTTTTTTTTGAAACTCCACAACTATCAGCTACAGATTTTTTAAAAAAAAATTTAGTTTTAATGATTTGTGATGCTCGAGAGGAAAAAAAGCCATTTTGCCTCTCATAACTCTCAAAAGAACTAGGAAAACAAACTCTGCACCTCAATTCTGATGTGCAGAATATGATTTACCACACCGAGGGAAAAATACTAACCAATTTAGGCCAGCATAACTCACCCTCTCTCCTATCCCATGGTGGTGTGGAGAGGCTGGTGCATGCCTGTGCACTGGCAGAACCCTCCCCAGACTGGTGCAGAAGTGCCTTATGGCACTTTTTCATCACCCCCAGGTCAGCACGGGACTTGTGCCAGTCTAACTGAGGTTTAGGATTGCACTGTGAGATACTTCCCTATTACAGAAAAGAAGAGGAATCACCCCAATCTTGATAGAAAAGTTTTTCTGTTCAAGGAGTCACATGGCGCATGGATGGAATGCACGTAGATGGATACATCTGGGTGGATCTCAGAACTCAACCAGTACTCTCTCCCATTGACTCCCCTATCCACAATCACAAGTAGACATAAGGTGCAACCTTATGCCTGTCTATTCAGAAGTCCCATTATATTCAATAAGGCTTACTCCCTGGAAAGTGTGTTGAAGACTGCAGATGTACTTAACGAAATTTAACTCAGATTAATTAAAACAGAGCATGCAGGATCTTGCTTTTAGCTCCAGAAAACTTAACTTCAGCTAAGCTGGAGCTACTTTCTTTAATTGTGTGTTACCCCCAACCCCAGTTAGTGTCAGAACACAATCCTAACTATGTCTACTCAAAAGGAAGCTCCATTATATTCAATGGGTCTTACTCTGAGGAAGAGTAGCCTGTGGAACTCCCTGCCACAGGCTAGGAGTCAGGAGGGGGAGGGGCTGTTTGGGGGCAAATCCTCACTGCCCTCCTCTCCCCCAGCACCAGATAACCACCACTGAAAGTCTGACTGGTGATGTGACAGAAACCAGCATGACGTTCACTGTGTATTACTGTTTGATTTTGAATAAAATAATAATAATACAATGTAATAAACAACTTTATATCCTGCCTTTTTTTTCAGGGGACTCAAGGCAGCTAAAAAGAAAGCTAAAAACACTCATATATATTGCTTTATTTAAAATTTCTATTACTTATTATTAAATTTAAAACTATTCCGTATAATTTATAACATAAAGCCTATTAATTACAAGGAGGATACTTGCTGCCTGCTCACAAGGGAAAGGAGGACCATGAAAATATGTATATATATTCAGGCCACAAGGCTGAAAAAGAAGACTGTTCTGGAAAAAGAGGACCAATGGGCCCTGATCTTGCTCCATTGGCAGCCCAGCCCAGCCAGGGCACTCCCAGGAAACCCAATTTCCTCTTGAGTTCACATTCACTGCCACAACAAAGCAGTGCACAGTTTAGGTTCTGCTTAATGGGGAGAGGGAAGAGTCAAGTGTCAGGGAGTTCTGCAGGTGCCACTTTTGGGAAACCTGCTTAGGCTGTTCCAGAGCAGGGCCCCCTTTGCTCCCCATCCAGGAGGACCTGCAGGCTTACTGGGGAGGGAGCTCTCTGCTTGGAGAGGTCTGGCACCCACTTGATAGGCCAGCAGGGAGTTCCACAGGCCACTCTCAGTGGCTGTTCTCTGGTGCTGGGGGGAGGAGGGTAGTGAGGAGGACTGGCCCCCACACAGCCCCCCCTCCTGACTCCTAGACTGTGGCAGGGAGTTCCACAGGCCATTCTCATTTCTTGTTCTCTGTTGCTGGGGGGAGGAGGGTAGTGAGGAGGACTGGCCCCCACACAGCCCCCCCTCCTGACTCCTAGCCTGTGGCAGGGAGTTCCACAGGCCACTCTCGTTGGCTGTTCTCTGGTGCTGGGGGGGAGGAGGGTAGTGAGGAGGACTGGCCCCCACACAGCCCCTCCCCCTCCTGACTCCTAGCCTGTGGCAGGGAGTTCCACAGGCCACTCTCAGTGGCTGTTCTCTGGTGCTGGGGGGAGGAGGGCAGTGAGGAGGACTGGCCCCCACACAGCCCCTCCCCCTCCTGACTCCTAGCCTGTGGCAGGGAGTTCCACAGGCCACTCTCAGTGGCTGTTCTCTGGTGCTGGGGGGAGGAGGTAGTGATGAGGACTAGCCCCCACACAGCCCATCCCCCTCCCTACCCTTATCCTGTGGCGGGGAGTTCTACAGGCTCTGTGTCATGCCCTGCAGCCTCATGCAGTACCCTTGAGGCGACTCTGTCTGGGGAGGCGCGGCCGTTGCTGCACACGAGCGACGCCTCCCACGGCTGTCTGTCCCTGCGCGCCTTCCCGGGCCAGAGCGTCTCCAACGGCCGGCCACGCTCGCGCCTTACACCGTCCGTAGCGCAGGCCGTCCCAGTCTGAAGGTGGCCTGTGGAACTACCTGCCACAGGGTAGGAGTCAGGAGGGGGAGCTGCAGGGAGGCAGGGAGTATGCGCTGCCCCCTCACCCCAGCCTCCCCCAGGCGGAGCGGCTCCCTCCCTCCCTCAGCCAGCCAGCCAGCCCTGGGAAGGGAAGGGAGGAGAGGCTGCGCTGCAGTGACGTCACAGAACCCCTCTCAGAGACAGGAGCGGGGGGGCTGTGCTGCCCGAGAGGGAGAGAGACAGATCTCTTTGCTCCACTCCTTGGGGGCGTGGTCGGGGAGAGAGTGGGCGGGGCCAACCGCATCCTTCGCCGGCCAGACACGCCCTCGAGCTCTGCAGGCAGATCTGCTGTTTGGGGGCGTGGCCGAAGAGAGTGGGCGTGGCCGGAGGGAGAGTGATTAGAGCGCCCTCTGGAGGCTCCTCCCTCCTCGCCCAAAAGTTCTCTGCACTTCTCTCTCCAGCACCTTGGAACGCACCGTTTTTAAAAAAATGTTTTAATTCATTCATAGATTATTATTTTTATTTATAAATTAATTTTCTTTTTTAAAAAAAATTAATATTTGATCTATATTTAATTTAATAATTAATTTGTAAATTTATAACTAACTTACAAATTATCAAATTAATAATAATTTTATAATATATTATAACAATATATAATTATATTATGTAACATTATAATAAATAAACATTAGTTTTTATTCATAAAATTTATTTCATTTTAATTTAATATTAATTAAAAAAATCATTTTATTAATTTTAACAAGCAAAAAGCACACCTGCATTGCAAGAGTAAAATTCCCCCATGCGCCACCCCACCCCCCACGCATCCACCCCCATGCACACAACCCCTCCATGCGCATCACCCCCATGCGCATCACCCCTCCATGTGCATCATCTCCCCATGTGCAACTTCCCCATGTGCAACTTCCCCATGCGCAACTTCCCCATGCGCAACTTCCCCATGCGCATCATCCCCCCATGCGCAACTTCCCCATGTGCAACTTCCCCATGTGCAACTCCCCCATGTGCAACATCCCCATGCGCATCCCCATGAGCATCATCCCCCATGCGCAACTTCCCCATGTGCAACTTCCCCCATGCGCATCCCCCCATGAGCATCATCCCCCATGCGCATCTTCCCCCATATGCAACTTCCCCCATGCGCATCCCCCATGAGCATCATCCCCCATGTGCAACTTCCCCCATGCGCATCCCCCCATGAGCATCATCCCCCATGTGCAACTTCCCCCATGCGCATCCCCCCATGAGCATCATCCCTCATGCGCAACTTCCCCCATGCGCATCTTCCCACATGTGCAACTTTCCCCATGCGCATCCCCCCATGAGCATCATCCCCCATGTGCAACTTCCCCCATGTGCAACTTCCCCCATGCGCATCCTCCCATGAGCATCATCCCCCATGCGCAACTTCCCCCATGTGCAACTTCCCCCATGTGCAACTTCCCCATGCGCATCCCCCCATGAGCATCATCCCCCATGCGCAACTTCCCCCATGCGCATCTTCCCACATGTGCAACTTTCCCCATGCACATCCCCCCATGAGCATCATCCCCCATGTGCAACTTCCCCCATGCGCATCCCCCCATGAGCATCATCCCCCATGCGCAACTTCCCCCATGCGCAACTTCCCACATGCGCATCTTCCCCCCATGCGCAGCATCCTCACCAGTGCAACCTCTTCCTCCGGAAAACATCCCCCAGTTCACCAGGCACTGAGCACCAAACTGGCTGGATGTTGTTCAGTCTCCCATGTTAAGTATAGGACAGAAACACGTTGCCCCCTTTTCAGCCCCTGAAGGGTTAATTTCTGCAGATGGTTCTTGGTGGGTGTTCAGGAGACAGAAGGAACTCCCAGAATTCCATGCTTCTATGTTCCCCTTCCTTTTGCCATGAATTGATGGGCGCAGAAGCCATGATCTTGGTTTAGTTTTAGGCACATTTTGCACTTTCTTCTTTCAGCCTGCATAATGCCACGTCCTGTATAATGTTATGGGCCTCTCCACAGTTCTTCAGGCACTCTATCAAATCTAAACCCCTAAATCTGCTGTCCGCTTCCACTGTGTATTCAGGTGGGATGCGATTTATAGGTCAAAATAATCTGAGTCTAATTTATTGCGCATATAATTTTGGTGTCTACTATTCTCAGAACAAGTTGTCGTGTCCCCTAAGAGTACCGTTCATCTACTCAGAGTATTTTCTTTCACCCCACACAGTGAAATCTCTCACGTTTTCCACAGGTCTAAAAGTTTGGCTGCTCCATCCTGAAACCACAGCCGGAGAAAGCAATAGTGACAGATCCCCTTTGCTTGGCAGCCAGGAAACAGGAGCTCATTTACCCTAGGAATGGTTTGGCTATGAGAAGGATATATACACCAATAGCTATCTTGCCAGTACTTGGTGGTATAAAATTGTTTAAAGGGTTTAGCTTTGATTAAAATTGGCAGGCCAAAGTAACTCCCAGAGGAACAATATTTTAGAATTGGTAGGTAGGGAAGTGGCCAAGCACATGTGGCTGCTGTCTTACAAACCTACCCTACAATCCAGAGTAACTACAGGAGCACGTAAGAGATGTTATGTGTACCCGTAGTAACTGCAATACCTAGTGAAAACCTATGGGAAATTCATATTGCAATCATGAGCAAATTGTTCTTACACCGGAGCAAGGACTTCCCGTAGTTACTCTGGATTGTGCCCCTAGACTCGTTCAGAGGTTTGAATGAATTCCCATTCAGTCACATATCTTTGAAGGTTTGAGATCCAGAGACAGAAGACTTCCAAAGAGCAGGAAAAAAAATATTAATCAGAGGAGTAGCATCACAAAAATCTCAGCTGTTGAAATACATTGTTTGTATTTCAGACAATATATATATTGTTTGTATTGTTTGTATTTCACATATTTCTGGCTAGCTCTGTTTATCCAGATCTAGGCCACAGAATGGTGATGCCGCTGGTGATTTCACTGGCATGTCTTTAAAAAGAATAGAAAAATGATTGGAAACCAGTGACTCTTTTTTATATAAAGTTCTAACATGTCTATATTAGCTACTCTGGAACCCCAAATTTAAAGGGGGAGCTGTTTCCTATTTTTCTTCCCTAATATTTTTCCTTCCTAATACTCATATACTGGGATACAACTGATTGCCTTTGTGTGTGTGTGTGTGCATGCATTTGTGAGAATCATTTTAATGTCTTGTAGGCTCTCTAGTAATCTACTAGTAGAAATCCTTCTAATGCATCCTTAGTG
The DNA here is from genome assembly GCA_030015325.1 of Cryptoblepharus egeriae. Taxonomy (NCBI): domain Eukaryota; kingdom Metazoa; phylum Chordata; class Lepidosauria; order Squamata; family Scincidae; genus Cryptoblepharus; species Cryptoblepharus egeriae. Next base: position 28,194,860 of record JAREYC010000002.1, on the reverse strand, counting down.
CACAGATCGGTTTATAATCTTAACTTCCTCATGGCTCCTATTTTAGCCCATACAAACTAAAATCCATCAGCACTCCTTATTATGGCTACAATCCAGAGTAACGACGGGAACTTTTACACTGATGTAGTTATGGTGCGACCTATGGGAAACATATGGGAAATGCATAGAGAAATCCAGAGTAAGTACCTCTTACGTCTTCTGGTAGTTACTCTGAATTATAGGGTAAAATGCCTTTTTAAGGACAGACTGGCTCCACTTAAGAGAACTGTGAGCATAAATACTTAGGTCTGTTCCATGTATTCTTGGGCAAGCATAAGTGGAAGATTTTTCAATTTCAGTGAGTCCTCAATTTCAGCCTGTATTGTATTGAGAACCATTGTGGAAAAGGGAAATATAGGCTGAAACATAATAAATATCAGTGGACCAGAAAAGGTTCTTGACATGAGCTTCAGAAAAATATGGTCAAATGAAAGGATTTTTCTGGATCAGCCCGAAATTGGGATCTTGGGTCTACGAGTCTTTTTCTGCTTGGTACTCAAGTGAGCAAAAAAGGCCTTCTACTTCTGGAAGGACTTGGGATTAAAATCACTTTTTGGCTGTTACCAAAGTACATTTATCTGCATACATGCAGGAATATAATCCAAGTAATCACCAAAAGGGTCTTACAGCACAATCCCAACTTGTGCTACCAAGTGCGCATGGCATATTTGCAACACTCTCAGGGCAACACAAGGGACCAGTGAGGGGGAGAGTATGGATTGCGCAGGCAGTTTGAGAAAAATAGAGGCAACACATATGTAAGGTTTGCTCAAGTTTGTTTATTCACACTGTATGCCTAAAATTGTAAATGATTTTGAAATGCAATGACTGTATTTGCTCCTTAGGAGCTATAAACATTTGGTACACTCATCAAATAAAAAAGTATATTTATAAAATGTATAAAAAACACTTGACATGAAATTGATTGCAATTCTTGGTAGGTACATATGCTTCTACACATGCACAAAGCAATTCCCATTTTCCACTTTTACGGGAATTTGTACCCTTTGCAATCACATATCCGTACAGGATTGAGCACTTGGGCTACAATTTGATACACACCTAGGAACAAGTTCCCCTGAACTCTCTGAGAAGAAATAGGATTTGAACTGTTAGTGGACTAACTTTGAAAGTATTAAGTAACTATGAATACTTTAAATATCTTAAATTCTCCTCAACTAATATCCTGGAAGAAATTTAACTTAAATTGAATTTCTATCAAGCCGACTTCTTTAAATATTGTGTCTTACACAAGAGAAGATCATAAGCAAATAAGATCATAAGAAGATTGTGGCAAATTCTTGTACACTATCATTTTTGAATTTAAAATTCATCAAGGATAGAAAGATTCTGGATTGGTATATTAAAGAGTTGAGAAATCAAATTAAAATGTAAAATAGATATTCATATTCTTCATGATGTTTACATCCTTCACATAACCATGATAAATGCTCCTGAGTTTGAATGATCAGGATGCAGCATGGACTTTGTTGATTGTTTGTATTGGAAATCTCTGGAAAACTGTATGGGATTGGGCCCCAAATATGTTTAGGATTTCCTTAATGACTGATGTACATAATTTCCAGTTTATATTGCTTGTGACACAGGAAGATTGAGTAAATCCTTCTTTGTGGATGAATAGGTGCACTTATGAGCCTCAAAGGCTGCAATATTAATCTGCAGTAAGGCCGGCCTAAGCCCCGGCACAAATCCTGTGCTGATCTGCGGGTGTCACAGAAGTTGTGACATTATGATACTTCTGCACTGATCCTGGGGGATGGTTAGGCCACTACACAGATATGCATTTGCCTCTAAATCACCATAGGAAAAAGAAGACTAATGATTTGTGCCTAGGTTAGGATTGCACCCAAAGCTGACATCCTGAGTCAGGTCATTGGTTTATCTAGTGCAGTAGAGTCTACTAGTGGATGCGCTCTCCATGCTACCTGAGATCTTTTGACTTGGAGATGCCAAGAATTAATTCTGGACGCTTCAGTAAAGTACGTGCTCTACTACCAAGTTATGGTTCTTCCCCAAAATAAGCTTCTGAGTTCTTCACAACTCACTGCCATTCAATGCCCTTCAAATGAGGTCAGTTCACCATGCTGCACACAATGAAGTTATCAAATTATAGCTTCACCAAATGAGCATACAAGACGCCACAAGATGTGTCTATTTTTAAATGTACTGTTCCCAAATGGCTCAATGATGTGAACTTATTTTAATGCTTACTGCTAGCTATTTTGGTGGCTTCTTTTCATAGTCAATCAATAAAGATCAATAGGCAGCAAGAAGTCTTCTGTCAACCCTCAGAATATGATAGTAACATTGTATATAAAGAAGAGAATGCATATAATTCCAGTATTTTAAAATTTGTGATGGTTACTTTAAAAGAAATCAGAAAAGAACATAACATATAAAACAATACAGTTAAGTGGAGAAACAAACTATTGTTAAAAGGAAAATATGATACACATTCTGAAAATTCCAGTAAAGTATAAATTACTATTCAATGGACAATGCATTAAAAAGTAAACAAGTTATACAATTGTTTTAAAGAATTCCTTAAGAGCTTTATAATCTTCTCCCCAAAACAATATAATGCAGATAAAACATTTTCTTTGCGTAGTTTGATTAACGTTGTATAGAAACAGTTTTTTTTCTTGTTAAACCAAATTATATACCAAATAAAGACAATGAAAAAATAGAGTTTCTTGTAAAAGGAAAAAAACCTGAACACAGTAAATCACTGCAATTTGTGCAAACAAATCAAGCACTATAAAATATAATTTTATTAAAGTAGGCTCTAGTCCTTTGCTTCCTTCATTATGAAGAACCCACATGTTCAAGTTTACTCTAATGATATAATAGGATTTATTTATTTCGTGTATGGCATACAATACATGGGCTTATGGTAAACCAGGTATCAAGTACGGTCCTTCCAGCCATTCAAAGACAGAGTGGCCTACAATGAAAAAAAATCAGACACTGGGCTGGTATTCACCATTTAAAGATGAGGTCTGCCCATATAAAAAGTTTGACTCTAGAAACAAAAGGGATATGACCTGCAACAATCACCTAAGTTCAGGTGAAGTGTTGGAAAAAAGCCCTAACCCTTACATTTTCACTCCTGTCCTCATCTTTGTCAACACTGGCCTGAGTTGTAGGTAAAGATGAAGCATCAGCGTCATGCCACCTTTCACCACACTAGCTTTTACAATGCCGCTCCAGGATTTACAGTAGCAGAGCATGATATCTACCACCTTAAGCACAACGTAGGGTTGGGCTACCCAATATGCAGTGGGCTACCCAATATATAAACTGCAGCATCAAACAGATCATAGACATATCTGTTTCAAAAAGAAGATGCACAAATTTTGTATTTATTCTGGAACCATACCCAATAATATTCAGCTGTAAAATACACCTGTATTAACTGTTTTGATAGTACATTCTTTCACATCTTATGGCATGGACTGCCAGCCTGATCTTATTTCATTTTATAGCATGGACAGCCTGATCGTTCACCAGTGGTCTGTGCGCTGCCCCAGCAAAAGCTGTCACATACATGCCATAAGGCATGTGGAAGACAGAGTGCCTCTTCTTTTAAGCATTATGTAAAAGAGGGAATTTAGGCAAGTTTAACTCAACATAGAAGTGTTTAAAAAGCAGCACCTGCCAAAATTCCCTTTTCTATACAACGCTTAAAAAGAGAAGCACTATCCTCCATTCTTTATGGTCACACTGTGGCTGGCATGCAGAGACTATACAAGGAAGCAGTATATTTTGGGGCCTATTTTGCTACCTGTGAAAATGCATACATAAGCCCTTTACAAATACACGGATTACACCTTCATTTAGAACAGAGGTTGTTTTCATATGCTGTCCTGTGGAAAGAGGTGTTGATAGGTAGGTGCATGGTCCTGCCTGAAGCCATTACACTACATGATATTTGATCCCTTCCAACACCATGATTAGAATGAATGTCAACCTTTGGTTAGCCTTTTCCCATTCCCCAGTTTCTTTGACTTTGTCAAGAAAAACAACAAAACAAATCAAAACCTACCAGAATTTGAACTGTGAAAAACTTCCCCTACTCACTGTTAGTGTAGAGATAACCTGAACACTTACATGGTAAGAACAGATTCTGTGAGACTTCAATTCAAAACCTCTACAAATGAGGAAGTCACTTGGGTTTTGTGGCCTTAAGAAATTATATAAAGGAGGGATGTGGTTAGATAATATTCCTTTCAGTCTTGTAGGATCACTTGACCTGATTTTAACTACGGTACTCCTTTTTCCTGAGCATCAATCATCATCACTTACATTCTGGGAATGTACAACCTGACTAGTGTGCTTTTCACACCATGTAACAGTTCACTGCTCTTAAGGGCTTTTGTCACCTGGTTATTACCGCTTGGTGAACTTTAGCTGTACAGATTCTGCATCCTCACCACAGGCTCACTTCTGCAATTCTATATTTGCCCACGGAAAAAAAAGATTCATTGATCATTTTCAGATGTCACCAAATCAACTGAAACGGGTTACCCTATCACCACGGTCAGCTTATTTATAACCTGTAGGGTCCCTCACAATTGCGTTTCAGCCTGCTTGTCCTTGGGCAAAATTCAGAGTAACTATGGGGAGTCCTTGCTCCGGTGTAAGAACAACTTACTCTGGATTCCAATATGAATTTCCCATAGGTTTTCACTAGGTGGTACAGTAACTACGGATGCACATAAAATCTCTTACATGCTCCCATAGTTACTCTGGATTTGGGGACTTGTTTCTTTCCAGCTAATACTGGAAACTGTGTTACCAAACTCCATTCCCCACAAGAGTGTTACTGATCCGAGGCACAGAGATGGTCCAAAGATGCAATTCCCATTGCAGAACAAATGTTAGAGGAGCACCCACTACCTCCTGCACAAAAGCTGAAGGCAAAGAGGTGCTGCTCAGAATTTACTGATTCTTGGCAACAGATTTGCACCTAGAAATATGTTATTGTCACAAATCTGTCAATGCTTAATTTTCTTCCATTTCAGAAAATAAACCTCATGCTTCTTTCTCAATAGAGCTGTATGTTACAACATACAGTTATACTGTATGTTACACTGTATGTTACAACAGATAATTCTGTTTTTCAAATTCCATTTGTAGAATAAGATCATATTTCTGTCAATAAGCATCCTGTGGTTTTTATTAGTTACAAAATTAACAGTACTACTGTGATGAGAAGCTGCTTCTCCATTCCTAAGCACTACTTGGGGCAAATTACAGTGCAGGAGCTGTGTAAATCTGCTGCAGTAAAGATTAGAAAGGGCACATATTAGATTAAGAGCACAATCCTAACAATGTCTACTCTAAAGTAAGCCCCATTGTGTTCAATGGGTCTTACTCCCAGGAAAGTGTCTTTAGAATTGCAGCCTAAGCCTGTTTAAGCTCGCTGAAATAGATGGGCTTAAGAGCCGTTAACTCTGCATTGCATCATGCACTAAGAGGTCTATTCTACCCAATGGCACTAACAACCTTTTCATCATCCAGTTTGGGAGGCCATCCCATTACCCCATGATATATCTCCTCCCATGCAGTGGGTAGGGCAACACCTTGGGCAGCAGATGTGGTGATGCAACATCAACCCACACACTGCTGGATTTTGTGCTATAATGTTTGACAGAATAGAGATATTCCAACACAGTTTGTTTCATTGTATTCTGCATCAAAAATACATGGAATGATTTATAATATGATGGTAATATTAAAAAAATACCAAGAATTTAAAAATTTTGGCTGGTAGTGGTGTTCATTTCACTTTGCGCATCACCCATGTGGTCCCTGCATCCCACACTCCCTAGAGACACCACTGATCCCACCTTAACTACTAGATTATGTATTTTACATTGAGTCTTCATAGCCAAGAGCCTGTGTGGGTCTTTGTGCCCAAACTTAACCACCAACCAGGGGCAGGACTCAGCACAAAATAAGGGAAAAGCACCAACAGGGAGAAAAGTTATTTTTTCCTTCTAAAAGAAGTAGTTTGCATTTTAACATAGAGCACAATCCCAACCATGTCTACTCAAAAGTAAGACTCATTGTGTTCCATGGGTCGTACTCCCAGGAAAGTGTCTTTAGGATTGCAGCCTTAGAGTACATGATATACACACTGTACTTTTGTCTAGTTAGGGAACAGAGCATGGATGAAAGTCAAATATGGATGCTTTTTTTAGCTTGCAATTTTATTTTGGCCAGAATTAAACCCAAATTTTTAATGGCTCAATACTCTATTAACAAAGCTACTCATTTCCTGTGTGAAGTGCAGAAAGGATACTTGGAGTTATCTTACTATTCTGCAGTGAATATTTTATATTCTGCATGAGATCCACTTTAGGTAAGATTTTTTACCACTCTTTTTTGGAACTATCTCACCAATACCAGCCTTGATTTTCTTCACATGCAACTAACCATAAGCCTTTTCCTGAAAATGACACTGAATTTGAAATGCATAAGAGTTCTGCAAGAACTCGTATGTACAGTCCATTCACATCAATGAGGGTTGCAAAGATGAAGTTGTAGGTGGATTGAGACCACTAAATGCAATCTTCCAAGTTCATATATAGAAACATCGCCACATCCCTGTTGCTGGAGAGGAAATAAACAATAAAGTGGCAGTGTGATTGAACACTTGAACACATGAGGGATATCCTTCACTTCCAATAATCATTGCTGTGCAAGTAGCTTTAGTATGGATCCATTAAAATTATAGTATTTTGATGATCTAAAGTTGATTCTTTGAGCTGGTCCTGTGCCACAATGGTAATTTAGGAATGATTTGATCATCTGGCGAGGATCATACTTTGCATGTTAGTTTTGGTGGTTCCAAATGGAAAATGAATACTTGTGTGCAAAGTATCAAGATTAACAATACCGCTGACATGTAGGAAGTAAACAGAGCATCCAGAATGCACTGAATGACAAATCTTGAAGTGTTGCTTCATCTGCAATTGTCTAAAATAGTTGATTTCCCTTTAGGTAACTGGCATTGAGCGGGTTTGATAAGAAGATGAAGGCTGTATCAAAAGTTATACGATGTTATAATCTGAAATTGGCTCCAACATTGACAATCACCCGATTTTCATAGACCTTCTTCATGGTCCTTTCAATCTGTTTCAGAAAAACCTGTGGAATTCGTCCACACAAAGTGTGTACAGTGTCGAGGAATTTTGTCTGGAGAGGATAGTACATGGACTGGAAGAGATTGTCTTCAAAGGAAAACTACAGAGAAAAACAGGATAAAAATGTCAGACAGCATGGATTACTGAATATCCATTACCGAATTAACTGTAAGTGCAATACCTTATTTTTTAAATGATGGCGCTATGTTCACAGCAAACAGATTTCATTGAAAAATTGAGCCTTTGTATCCAGCACAATCACTTTTGTACTTTACAGTGGTATATCAACACCAATCTATAGTGATCATCACCCTGCCCTTTATGCAGTTCTTGTGTAATTAATTGTCCCTAAGTCTAATAGGCTTACAAGTGCTTAACTCCATATTGGATTGTAGTCTTCAGAGACTGGTGGTGGCCAGGATTTTAGTCTCCTTCACTTTCTAGCTGAGATACTACTGAATCTTACTAACAGTCCTCAGTTTACATACTTATAAAAAAATTCCTTGCCTACTAGCAGATCAACTGACAAATTGTTTTATCATTGGTTGTCTCCGAGTACTATTGCTGCTCCATAGCTAAGTAAAAAACCTAGGAATGAAACTGGACCACCAAGTGCTAGAGATAAGAGGTGCTACAATTTTACAAAAGGGCTATTTCTGTGGATTTACTCACTATCAGCTAACCAGAGTCTATCTTAAGCTTTTTCTGCCCTCTTCTTCAGAAGGCCTAGACTGTATGACCAATGGCCAGGACCAGAAGACCCTGCCAAAATATTCCTATATAACTGTATCCTTGGGCATATTTTAATTGGGAGTAAATCCTGACCAAAAAAAAAAAACGGTAGAATGAGTCAACATTGGCTGTCAATAACTTACTTTCCGTCTGTCTATCCAGGGTCGCCCCACTCCAGTGGGGCAACCCTGGCATCCCCAGGCACCTCAGGACGTTCCTTCCCAGTAGGTTCAAGGCCAGCCCGTCAGGTGATTCCCCTTTTTAGTCCTGAATCTGAGCTCTGGGAGTCCCTGCCAATTCCAGGGAGCTGTCCAGCAACAGAGCAAAAAACCCACATGGGATCTCGTCCTCATTGTCTACTCAGAAGGTTCACTGAATTCAGCAGGACTTCCAAGTATGTGTGCATAGGATTGCAGCCTCAGTGTGCACAGATCTACTGGTATTTCAAGCATGCTGTTATTACTACTGAAGATACTAAAAAGAGTTCTGGCTGTTCTGAACCTTGGACAACAAACTGAGCTGTTGAGCAATACCCAGGTAGACTCTTCCCAACCAGACTCTTATCACACGTTGATAAGACTGTGTACTTTGGCATCACACTTACACTGTGTACTTTCACACTTACATCACGTATCACTTCGTAGATTGCTTTGAAAGTAGGTTGCTTATCATCATGGTAGACGCCTCTGTTCCCATGAAGAATGGATATGCCTTCTTCCTCTGCTCCTTTGCAGTTACTGCCATACATGCAATGATCTGGCCGATAGTTCCATTGACAAGGAAACAGGTAGAGATATTCTGCAAAGTGCAAGAAAAAAAATGGAATGACAAAATTAATACACAACACAGAGAAATTATTTCCACAGACACATATGGAAAGGATGTGCAGAATCCATTAATACAAATTCAACATTTTATCAAAAGTTATAAATTTGTTTTTTTTAATTTCATGGAATTTATAACCTGCTTTTTCCAGGCCAATGCAAATGCACAGTGGCTTACAAAGCTTTATAATCAAGCACAAAGTAAAACAAGTAAATATATCAAACGAGGCATTAGAACATTAATTTTAACCAGTTAAAAAAATTAACAAGGCATTCAAAGCTTTCATTTTAGCATTAATTGGTGACAAATATCAGAGCAATCATGACTGCCTCTGTTCCAAAATCTCACCTGACACCAGACAAAAAGGGTTACAATAGTCCTTCAAATCTTAAAACCCCAGGAGTTGGGATGTCACCACTCAATACATTTGTGGAGTCCAGGGACAGCTTTTTAAAGCAGGGGACACACAGATTCGGTCTTCAGGACGTTGGGCTATACAACATCTTTCCACAGATCTGTTCGCTCTTCTAGCTGCATCTAACCAAAACTCTGTGATGCCAGCAAGATCTTCACTGTCATCCAGAATTAAATCCTTGATCAGGCAGATCTTATTATTAACTGACATAGCGTTTACCAGCAACAGTTTTAGTATTTTCCATCAGGTTCTCTACATGTTGTGGGGTAGAGGAAAGGCCCAGAGAGAGGAACGGTCCGCTTATGAGCAACCTTCCTTCCTTCCTTCTGACTGAGCCAGCCCCATAAACCTATGTCCCACAGCCTATCACTCTTTCAAACACTCCATCATGTTATCACCCAAGTTTCCCCTTGCAAGGCTATCAGCAGCAAATAAAATAATAAATAATAAAATAATAAAATAATAAAACCAAATTTAAAGGCCTGGAACAACCTGGTGGCAAAAATAGGTGCAGGAGTCCAAACTAATGGAAGGCATTGCAAAGATACAGTGCTGCTGGCCTGATTCCTGGTCTTCACTGTCACAACTTCAGCAAGCAAGGAAAAGAGCAATAGGGCCTATATTTGAACTTAAAGCACAGGAAGATTCGTATAAGTAGAGTGGCTTTCAGACACCCTGACCATACAGAGGAGATGGGCATTGCAATATTTTTAAGTACTGTCTACATTCTAAGCGACTATTTGTTCTTAACCTTTGGATTGCCAGTTCAGGCAGAAAGTTAGGAGGAAAAAACAAAATGGGAAGGACCAAAGAGATTATCTCATTACATTCCCAAAGTAGTCAAAAGAATACCATGTTTTAAATACCATACTGTACCTGGATTAAAGTAAAAAATAATATTGAGCAGGTCCTGGTCTCCCCATGTAATGTAGTTTTTGTACTTTTGGTATAAAGGGTACAACATCTCCTCCCATGTCAAGCCTGATGGTATCATGCTGTTCTGAAAGACAGGAATAAGTGATACAAAAAGTAGTATCAGCAGGAATCACAAGAAGAGAAGGAAATACAATGATCTGCTAGCCTTGCTAGATTTCTGGAAGCAAACAGCCAAAGAAGATTATCCCTACAATCCAGAGTAACTACAGGAAGACATAAGAGGCACTTACTTTGGATTGCTCTATGCATTTCCCATAGGTTTCCCATAGGTGGGACTGTAACTATGTCGGCATAAAAGGTCTTGTAGTTACTCTGGATTGTGCCCTATGTGGACAAGATTATCCTGTGACCACTTCCATGTTCAACTGATTGCTCAGCCTTTTTCTCCTAGCAATTAAGGGGATACAATTAAGGGGATACAATACAATCTCCTAGCAATTAAGGCGCAGTTAAGGAGATACATACCCTGGGTATCATGCCTTAGGAAGGGGATGTTAAAAGTTGTGGGATGTTATGTGGGGAATGGTGTTTAGGGGATATAAAAATGTTTATGCCTCAGGTGCCAGAAAACCTGGCTGATTCCCTTATTAGAAAGAATTAGTGTTACCCCTTCCATTCCATGGCATAGTTAACCATTTCACAGTGCCACATATATTACAGTGCTATGGTCATATTCAAAAAGGGGGTTAAAATCAATGAAAAAAATTATGAAGTCATAGGAGGTCCAGGGAGCATGAAGCTGACATGGCAGGAATGCTTTCTTAAGAATACAAATCACTTTTGCCTCAATTGAGCAGGGAGATATAAGAAATGTCACTATCAATATGTAACCAAATGACTACACTGATGACACCCTTGTGTGAAAACAACTGAATACATACAAAGAAGATTCCTGTACTGATTTTCCTTATTATCCACTTGGGTTCTGGAACCTCCTCTGGATAAAAAAAATCAGTGTATAAAGAAAACAATGGAGAAATAGGTTTAAAGGCCCACATCCAGGTTTCTTGCTTTTCTATTACATCTAATTGAATAAGGTAGAGCCTCAAAATCTGCAGCGGTTTGATTCTGGGTCTGAAAAAATTGAATAATTGCTTGCATGACTACAGTAGAAAAGCCATTTTTTCAACTGTAATTTGCAGTAGACATTTGTGTTGAATCAAATCCGTGTATAAAAAATCTGTGTATAACAAGATTGGACCTGTACACAACACACACTGTTAGCCCAAGTTAACTGTGAGCCAATGTGAGAAGAAACATGATTGGTTGTGGTGGTGATCCACACTTTTCAGAAGTCTGATGATCCAGGTTAATTTTTTCAAAATATTAAAGTTACGTGTCTAAAAATGCACCAGGTAAAATATTTGTACCTATGAAGCCAAAAACAGAAGGCATAACAATCAATCCCTAGCTGGTGGGATGAGCTAAATCGTCCCTCTCATCCCTGCAAAATATTCTTACCTTGAACTGAGCATTTCTTATCCGGGTCAAATTCATCAGCATGACACCGGAATTGACCCCAGTCATTCCATAGTATGGATGGCGAGCAAATCGACTGTACCAGCCAATCTTTGGTATTTCATGTTCAGGTGCCATCGCTGCCAGCTGTGTGGAATTGAAGACCTTCAGAAAGCCCCAGAGGTCATCAATAGGCCGCAAAAAGAGGACATCTGTGTCCACATAGAGAAGGGAGTCCACTTCTTTTAAAATCATCTTTGTGGATGGACAGGAGTAACAGGAAGTGCACAGGAAGAAAACAGGAAAATCAAAGAAGAATGATTACAAACCAATTATTCTTTTGTATTGTGTATACATCAACATGCTTTTGACCCTCACTGTAATCAATAGAGAAGGATGCTATACTCTATATAGATAACTTGATCATTAGCTGTGCCAACTGATCTGAGCACCATGCTCTGGAGTGCAAGAGAAAAGGGTATGGATTGTGGTTTTGCCAGGTGATATACCTGTTCACTGTTATCAGTTTTAGGGTGCAATCCTGACAGCATCTTGGGCAATCACAAATTCCTTGTACTGGCCTGGGAAGGTCTCAAATGCGACCGTTTGCACCTTCCCCCAGCAAGCTGCACTGACACATGGAGGTGCACCAGTCTGTGGAGGCTACATCCAGCCTCTGCGGGCAGCTTTTGGAAGAACCTCTGCTATAGTGGAGCTCAACCAACACAGCTCTGAGAGGAGGGATGTGTTTTGGGGGTGGGCAGGTTGGGAACAGGAGGTGGGGCTGGGACCCAGCACTTGTGCCAGATCCCAACCCCATTTCCTGGACAGCACGGATAAGTCTTGGCTGCTCATGCCTGTTTGGTTCTGTTCCATCTCCGGAGGTGGTGCAGAAACAAATAGACCCATTGGGGCTGTTACTGCTTTACAGCTATTGCTGGGGTAAGGAAAATGTTTGTCCCTGCCCTGCGGTAGCAGAGCAGCAACCCCAAAATTGTGCACTGTGTGTTATTTAAAGTACGTCTACCTCTTCTTTTCACAAAAACACCGTGTGTAAAATACACATGAGCACCACAACAGCTAACAGGAAACATAACATAAATTTTTAAAATAACACTGGTAGAAAACTGCTTTGTAACACATTGCTGAAGAGCAAGATTGACAGGAACAACATACCAGTGGAAGATAAAGCTAAGTCACACTACCAGACAGTGGTTGAACTATGTACATGCCAATACTTGTGAACATTATTGATTGTGCAAGGTGAAGACAATTGTGCAAAGAATGACCATGTGATAAAAACTCCCACCATCCAGGCTGATAACTGTGATCTGATAAGGGATTCCCGAATGCATCCTCACTAAGCAATCACAGCCAAAAACTTAGCAAAGGAGACTAAGCAAAAAGTGAGCAGATGGTAGTCTTATTCCAGTTCAGGTTTTGGATTCATCTAGCCCAGCATGGTTACTCAGACCGGCAAAGGGCTCTTCAATTTATCCCAGATACCCTTCAATTGGACATGCCAGAAATTGAATCTGTACCTTCTGCATGCAAAGTATGGGCTGCAGGACAAATATGAGATTTATTTCAAATGCTTTATTGTTCATGATTTTGTTAGCTCAGGACTGGCTTGCCCCAACATGTCTTGGATACAGTGAGAAATTGACTAATTGACAAAAAAACTCTGCTTCTCCCATTTAAAAAAAAAAAACGCTCTTCTTCAAAACAGCATAATTTGTACAACAGAAGAGTGTTTCTAGGATTGTACCACAGGCATGATGTTAAATCTGCCCCTGGAAAACTGGGGAGGAGGACTAAAGCTTTCTTACCAATATGGCACCCAATGGCCCTTCACAGAGAGTAGACCTTTACCCCAGCCCTGCTTTTCCAGAGGCTACCATTTCATTAGAAATGTAATCTGGTTATATCTTACCAATCCCTCTCACTCCTCCCTCCACCTCCAGCTGCTCATTTCCAAACCTGAACCCTACAAATGCAAGAGGCATCTTTAGTCAAAAAGAAGCACAACAATAAACTGTCAATTCCTGTTCTTGGTGTGCCCTCTTGTGGACATCTGGTCCTGATCATATATAATGTTAGTAATTTTATAAACAACCAGGACAAGGGATATTAACGTTTCGCTGAAGGGAGCAGATCATTCTATTTGTTCCAGCTTTAATTTTGCAGGAAATTCTGCCTTTTGTTTGCCTTCTTTACCATATAATTGCTTATTAGAAAATCAGCAGACACTTAATTCAACAATCCTATACAAATGCACCTGGGAAAATATCCCATTACATTCAATTAGCATTACTTCTGATTTGTCATGCATAGGCTTATACTAAGTCACCAGGTTGTAGTATTGAGCTACTAAGGTATAATAAGGATTCCAAAGTTCTGAGGCTTGCTCTTACATACCCAAGGTGACCCAGTTCGAGTCTGTAAAAATTTTTTGGTTGGGATAGGACCTTGCATGGGCAATAGTGTTTGGCTAGTGTTCAGTGTTGGTATGTTCTCCAGCTCTTGCCTCATTGCTACCCAAGTTCAGCTGGATAGCCACTTGCAGCTCCTCCTGACCCCTTCATCTAGAAGGAAGGCCGTGGGATCTGAACAATGTTAATAATGGCTAGGAATTAGAAAACCAGCACACATAATGTCTCTTTTCCACAGGTAAAGAGCAGGTGTCTCAAAACTGTGGTCTATGGTACATGGAGAAAATCCTCTTGTCTGTGGTGTAGCAGTTACAAAGGAACACATTGCCTAGTGCAGGCTTCTGCAAAGATTGCCATCTTGGGTCACCATGAGAAAAGCAGGATATAAATATTGAAATATAAAAAGATTGGGATGCAAAATGCACAAAGATGCAAAATGGCAGTGTGGAACAGGTACACCACAGCACACACAAGATCATTTTCTCTGCTCTCCAGATCTGGCTGGTGGATCATATTTTGGAGGCTCCCTGATGTAGTATATGATAAGAAGATTTGGTGGTCAGACCTATGGTGATGGAAGACACTAGAAGGTTAGAGCCAGTACTAATAGCCCTCTACTAATGGGCTGTGGGTGGCGCAAGCGATTAAGATGCTGTGCCAGTTAACCAGCAGGCCAGGGTTCGAAACCCAGGTCGGCCCCACAAGACAGGGTGAGCTCCTGTCCTTAGCCCAGCTCTGCAATGCCAGCTGGATCCAATCGTATTGGCTCTGCCTTTCCATTGGACTAATTCAGTGGCATGGAGAGGGGGGATTTGCTGCTTGGGTAACAGTCTATCCTCCATAACAATCCAACCCAGGCTTTCGTGCTTTGCATGCAGCGTATGCAGCACTGAGCATGATACCATAGTCTTTCAAGACTGACGGAGGCCTATAAAAAATGCCCACATTCTGAGTGCCCTTATATTCTAAAAAAACAAAAACATAACACAGTACCACAAGCAAAAAGAAGATATCAAGGAGATGACTAGCTGCCACTTGACTCTGAACCAATTTTTATTAGCAAGGAAGAACAAGCAACACCTTCTTCTTTGTCTATAAAACCACAACTCATGCTGTCAAACCATTTGAAATCCAAGTCCTCAACTCCTCAGCCTCCTAAGGGTATGCCTCTCTTTCTTAAACTAACCATGAAGTTTAAAACAAAAATATTTTGCCTTCAATGCTGATGAAATGTATTTCAAGGTTCATTGTTTGGATTCAGAAAGCCAGATTTCCTCAATGTAAGAAAGGGAGAGGAATATTTGGAAAACATTTTGGCTAATTATCTCTAAACTGAATCTTACTAGGAGATGAAAAAGTTGCTTTTTCTGTTGTTCACCGGAAAGTTGGTTTACTCTGAAGTGCTTCACAAGGGAGAAATATTTCATTACCCCCTCTCTCTTTAAAATGAATAAATATATAATGAATTATATATCAGTCCTGCTGGGCCTTGACATTTACTCAAACAGGGCAAGTGCAATGCAAGCTCACAGAAGAGAAGACCCACAGGCCATAATAAGCAACCTCAGATCAAGGTTGGATCCATACCTCTCACTTCCTGGCTGCTTTGACAGCCCAAGTAAAAGTGGTAAATATCTTGCCTGAGTATTCAATCACTGGGGCTATGGGGAGGGCAGGAAGAGCAACAAAACCCTTTGTTATTTTATTTATTGCATTCATAGAATCATAGAGTTGGAAGGGATCCAGTGGATCATCTAGTCCAACCCCCTGCCTGTAGCAAGAAATCCTCCTAGAGCCAAGTGCAGGTTTCGAACCCTAGCCTGCTGGTTAACAGGCACAGTGTCTTAACCACTTGTGCCACCAGAGCCATTCCACTTCTTACACGGTCAATATTTTATTCCTGATTACAGTGGCGCCTCACGTAAAGTATGTTTCATATAACAAACAAAAATTTCTCTAGGATTCTGCTTCACGTAAAGAAAGTGCTTCACGTAAAAAACACATTCGTTGGCAGTTGGGGCAGACGTGCTGGCCAGCAGCCTGCTTAAAAAGCGTCAGGGCTGCCTAGTGCACTTGCCCATAGTGAAAGCAATACTTCATGCAGTTCCTCCTGTGGCCGGGTGTCTGCTGGACAGAGGGAGAGAAGAGCAGTGGAGAAGAGGGAAGCAATTTACGGCTAGCCAGAAGGGAGCAGGGGAGAGAGAGGCTCAGGATGGAGAGAAGGAGAAAGTGGGGAGACACTTTGAAGGTGTCTTGGATTGCAGCCTCCTAACCATGTCTACCCAGAAATAAGCCCCATTGTGTTAAATGGGTCTTACTCCCAGGAAAGTGTCTTTAGGACAGGAATGTGTCTTTAGACTTCATAAAATCATGCACATTGAATGCATGTTTTGAATTCAATCCGAGTGTTCTGTCAACATTTTTACATCCAGTTAATATTTTTATATGAATATTTTTTGGGTTCTGGAACCAATCGTTTGAGTTTCCATTATTTCCTATGGGAAAATCTGCTTCACGTAAAGAATGTTTCACGTAAAGAACATGCCTCCGGAACAAATTAAATCTGTTATGTGAGGTGCCACTGTATTTACATCTGTTTAATTCCAGGTATGTAGATGATGTGTAGCAGGTAACAGATCCCTTAGTACCTCAGTTTCCAAATCTAAGAGGATATTCACTCATATTAACATGTTGTTGTGTGAGTATTAGCTGTAAATTCCCCCTCTCTAGAGCAGGGGTGTCCAAACATTAAACTTTAGGACTCCTGGACCTTTAAACTATGTAGAGAAAGGAACATCAGCAGGTGCAGCTTGTGATCTGTGCGATGAGAAGCTGCACCAGCTGAAATTTCTTCCTATACACAATTGTTAAAGGTCCTATACTCCTAAAGTCAAAACTTTAGACACTCCAGCTTGAGAGTAACATGTGGCACGATTCATTTAGGTCCCTTTATTGTTGTTTTTGAGCACTTTAATAAACTTTTGCGCACCTCCACCCTTGCCACCACAATACAGACTCCCTGAACATGAGTGCTTTCCCTCATGCACACACATTACTTGTGTTGCTGGAAACACTCTTCCCAAATTTTAAAGAAACATCACTGTTAAGTGGTAATTTGTTGGCTTGGACAAGGTAGATGTGATGGAAATGCTGCCTGTGATGGAAATGCTGTCTGTGAGTGGAAAAACAACACCTCCATTTTTGCCCAACACCTCAACATTTCTGAAGCTGACGCACTCTCCTATGTTCATACTTCTGGGGCTCTAATTATGGAAGTCCAGGCACCTTACCGGAAGAAAGAGCCGCTGGGCAGCACATGGCTTGAACAACTTTTTCCATTCCTGAGCATTTCCAACTGAAAAGGCAATTGGGTAGACATTATAGTCAAACTTCTTTTTGTAAGAAGGAGGCCACTCCTGCAGCTGAAAAGCACAGGAAAGAAAAGGGGATTAGAATTCCTGAGAGGCGGTTTGTGGAAACTCTTATTGCTACAAAGTCAAACAAATTAACAGAAAGCCCCTGCTCAGGCTGAGCTTTAGCAAAGACTTACTACCAGAAAGAGTTTATCCACTCATTAACATGTGGCTGCTGGAGCATTTCTAATTGAATCTGCAGCCTTCCAATCAAAGATCTGGGCTTGGGTTGTGTTTTTTAAATGACTGAAGGGAACTCACTTTCCTCTCAAATTCGGGCTTCAGGGAATCCTCTGCAAAGATGTGAAACTTGAGCTTCCTGTTGCTGAAGAGAACTGCTGATTTCAGCATGATGAGAGTTTCTTCCAGACGGTCGCCACATGCTACAACTGCCAGATGCATCCATTGTAATGAGGAGAGCTGCGCTGTTGAATGTTTCTGGTCCTTTGGTCTCCTGAAAAACAGTCAAGGTGAGAATGGGTTACAATGACCATTTGGGAATCTTGGCAAACTGATTCGTGTCTGACTCTCGGAAGCAGTGCTCATCCCCTAGAGCAGTGATATTCAGGCATTTCAGTCCAGAACCCCCTTGCAACCTTTAACATCAGACCAAGTCCCCCTGTCAAATTTACTGGGATGCTCTTCCTTGCCTACTTTGAAGTAAGTCCCATTGAGTTCAAAGAGACTTACTCCCAGGAAAGTCAAATGCCAGATTCCAAGATGGTGGATCCCATCATCTCATGACCCACCTGACCTGAAGTTGTGACCCCCCAAGAGGGTCTCGACTCCCACTTTGAATACCACTGCCTTAGAGCTATAGAGCCAGTGTTGTCCAAAGATGCCACATATAGGACAGGTGGCCTGCATGTGCATAGAACGCTGTACCTTCCCACCAAGATGGTACCTATTTACTTCCTTGCATTTTCCATGCTTTTGAACTGCTGGTTTGGCAGGAGCTGAGCTAAGGATGAGAACTCCATCTTGCAATACTCAGTCTAAAATAGCTGACCTGCCGATCTTCAGACTTCAGATCTTTAAACCACAATGCTTTAAAATACTATGTCATCTGCAGCCCTATTAAATTCATACAAGGCATTAAAAAGGTGTGTTCTTGGATTGAACAGTATTTATACACAGCCATTCTAACTGAGGGTGAAATCCTAACCAATTTTCCAGCTCTGGGATCAGGGCAATGAAATTCCAAGGTAAGGGAACAAACATTGCTTTATGTTGAGGAGATCTCAACGAGACTGCCCCCTACCAACTGCAGGATTCAGCACATGCCCCACTGGCACAGCTATGTCAGAAACAAAGTGGTTCACATAGGCAGGATATAGTAAACTAAATTTATTATAAAGGCATTTTTCCAATAATTGTTCTACAAGCAGCTCACGAAACACTTCATTTCAGATTGATCCCTTCACGGTGTGGTCATCATATCTGGCATCTGGGTATACCATCTATGATTCCAGCAGGATCACCTGTGGGACAGCCAGGCTGTTAATCATTCTTCTTGGAAGTTAGGTTTCCATGCTCCATTGCATTCCTAAGCCAGCTTATAATTACAAATCTGTCTCCCTCTCACAGTCAAGTTGGTGACTCCTGCTGGCTCTGCTCTTTCACAACAGCTTTGTCAGCTTCAGGCTGCAACTAACCCCTAGTTAGGCTGGCAGAAGTCCTGGCACAAGTTCTGTGCTGTCCCGGGGGTCTCGCAAAAGTGCTGTAAGGCACTTCTGTACCACTTCGGGGTGCAGGGAGGTCAAGCCAGTGCACAGACATGTGCCAGCCTCCCACACCATCACAGGAAAGGGGAGCAGGTGATATGTTCTGATCTAAATTGATTAGAATTGTGTCTTCAGTCTCTCATCCAAGATTAAACCAGGGTTGCTCCTGCTTAGCTTTCTGCCCTCTGGCAACCATCTCAATTGCCAGATTAAAACTCCAGCCTACA
Organism: Cryptoblepharus egeriae; assembly: GCA_030015325.1. Classification (NCBI taxonomy): domain Eukaryota; kingdom Metazoa; phylum Chordata; class Lepidosauria; order Squamata; family Scincidae; genus Cryptoblepharus; species Cryptoblepharus egeriae. The sequence continues at coordinate 28,175,487 of JAREYC010000002.1, read as the reverse complement.
ACTCCTGTTTAAGACTAAATTTGTCCACCTGTGTAGTAATAACCTTTTCCCATATTCCACTCTAATCACAATTCATTCATTGTTTGAATGATGGCAGCAGACTAGAGAAGAATTAAGCTTTAGCTTTGTTTTCAAATGGCTATGAAGGCAGAAAGGTTCAGCAATATTTTTGTGTACTTCAAATGCCCTGCAGTGGTGCAATACCCACCAATTGTACTTTGTGAACTTTTTTGTTGAAAAGCAGTATATAAATACCATTGATTGGTTGGTTGTACATGCCTGACTTCCTTATTTGCAAGGAAATGTGACTGAGAAGTCCTCATTGTTAAAGGGCAATTTCTACAGCCAGTACTTAGTTTTGTAGTCTCCAATCACCCTGCTCTTTCCTACATATCCCCTACTATCTCCCTAATATGTACTTCTGTACCAACCCAAGCTGTGTCCAAGGAACTCTATTCTGCCAAATGCAAACAGTTGGTAGTCAAGTACATAGAAACCCTGGATGCAGACTCATTGCCATGCATTTCTTTAATTCTCCGCACAGAATTACGGTTCCCTTGGTGCCAAGCGCACGCAGTCCGGGACTGAAGTACTTCATCCATTAAGGGAGAGGGAATTTTTTCTCCCCTTCCAGGCACGAAAATAAAGTCTGTAATAGTGGCTGCTCGATATTGCAACATAAATCTCTTGGTGCCTTAAGGGACACCAGCCTTTGGTACCTGACTCGCTGTGCAGTGCAATATATTTCATTAATTGCTTAAAAGTCTACAGGCTTTTGTCTTAATTAAACCCCCATTTCTGTAGTGGATAAATAATGGCAAGCTACATTTATGCAAATGGTATTTACTTTCCAGCCAATTAGTGCAAAACCCACTGAATTATTAAAGTGTATAATTGGCGGCTTGCATGGGTTGTTCTCTTTCCCCTTTCTTATCACTCAGCTTTTCTGCCTCCTCCTTCCATGTTCATTCTTAATTGCTTCTCTAAATCAAGCTGTACATTGAAAATGAACACTTTTGTACTGCTTTTGGCCCATACACTACAGCCAAAGCAGGCAGAAAACCCCAGCTGCTTATTATATCGTGCCAAAAACTTTTCTGGCCACAAATATAACCCTTAACCAGCAACACTAATTGTATGTGTGGCTTTTAATCATGGCTGTTTGCATACAGCATAGTACATAATAGCACAGATTCTTGGAAGGGACAGTGTTACATGTATGACCAGGAGGCCTAGAAGGTCCTAAGGATGCATGACAGTGACAGTATGGTAGCGCACCTGCCAATAACCACAGCCTAGCAGAGAACCTTGTGCTCATCTTTGTCCTCTTCATCTTTCTAGGGCCAAGGCCATGCATTGATGGAACATGCTCTCTATCACTGCAAGTCTTTGGGTCATGCAACGACTTGCATGTGTATCAACTGAGGCACGTAGGTTTATGGAGGGGGCATTCTGGGGTGCATAGGGGTAGGATAGATCCAAGATAGGGCTGCCATAATTCTCTTCTACAAACAAAATCAGGATAGGACCCTCTGTCCCATTTGCCAGTATGTGAACACAATCCCCCAAAATTGGGATTGTCCCTGTTTTTTGGGACATATGCAATCCTATTCCAGGAGCATTGAGAGGAGGCTGGCAGCAGATTTTGGTGGCATGGATATCCTATGCCCCTGGTCTGGTCTTGACATACTCTTGTATACTAGACATACTCTGATTTATGCCAGCCAAACAGCTGGTGCAGATCCAAGTAGGCCCAATGGAGCCAGGCAATGAGGGATTAGGTAAAAACCTTTTTATAGCCTTCTCTGTCACTGCTTCCATCACAGGGCCCAGTTAGGTGACCTGCCCAAGGGTCTCCAAAACCAGGAGCACAAAACTGTGGCAGGGAAGCAAAAGAGGGGAGCAATATGCAAGGAAGGTCTTTCTCAATATTTGTTTGTGCACTCTCCTAGCCATACTTGCCAATATTTGTGAACTTCCATTCCTCTCTTTTCTTTGATTTCACTGTTGTGCAATTACAGCAGAGTAGCTGATCCAACATGCATAGTAACAACAATGGCCTGAACCAACAATGACCACGTCTGCTCATGGAAAAAGAACAGTCTGGTGACTTACACACAAAACCCAACTTGTGAAAATGCTTCGTGTACAAATGGTCTCATTCAATCACCTAAAGGTAGGTTTTTTCCTACATAGAAGGAATGCTTTTCTATGCAGGAAACAGCTTGCCTCCAATACCCGTACAGCCCTCCCTCCTCTTTGGCAGCTGAAGTACTGAAAAGAAACAGTTTGCAGCACTCTTGACAGTTTAGAACAGTGTTTCTCAAGGTTCATTCTCTGCTGTACCACTTTACATGGTCCACTGTTCAGGATATCATCAGAAGTACTAGCGAACTTATCACCAGTTACTTCTGGTTTTAATATTATTTTTATTCAAATAATTATATAAAATAAAAATTATATTTTTATGTTACAACAGTAAAGTCATAAGTTAATGCTGCAATCCTAAAGACACTTTCCTGGGAGTAAGACCCATTGAATAGAATGGGACTTACTTTTGAGTAGACATGGTTAGGATTGTGCTATAAATCACTTAAATTTTCTAACATACTCAACTAGTCACTGACAGCCACATTTGTTTTCAACATATTCTTCTTAAATTATCTATATTCATCTATATGAAATATCTCTAAATACCACTTCCATTTCTTCCTTTATTAAAACAAGTTTAAAATGTAGCAACTTAGTGATTATGATAAGATTAAAAAATGCAATTCTTACATAGCTAACATTTGCTTAATTCAAAACAGACCAATGAGACTGTTTGAAGAGCCAATGCCATTATGACACAGCATGGAACCAATAAGATGGTAATCAGGTGATACCTTCGGAAGGAGTGCAACTGATAAAGTTAGTGAACAAAATGGCTAAAATCACAGTTTATAGGAATAATACCTCAAATTATATACTATTTGATGCATAATTTATAGCAGAATGCAAAAAAAAATCCCTCTTTGAAATATATCTTCTGTCTAAAGGTATGACAAAAAAGGGCAGGGATGGTACATCATCACTACCTACCACCCCCATTGTTGACCTGCCCACGGCACAGGAGGAATGCCTTAATTGGGGTGAAGCGAGTGACACAAACCCTAGTGATGCTACTGCTCAAACTCATGTTAACCATGATGTCCAAGTAGGAAGTTTCCTGGTGCAGTATTTTCTCATTTCTTGGCAAATCAATAGATTGACTGATTCATGCTTTCTATGACAGGTCCCATCAGCTTGCAAAGCTGCCCTCGGCCAATGGCCCTTTCAAGGGTTGTCTGAGCTTAGCCCAGGTATCAGGGTGATCACCAACTAATTCACTACTACCCCAGAATTAAAAAGATCTGGGTAGGGAAAGATCAGCATTCTTGTAGGAGGAAGAGCACACAAAGAAAAAGCTGACATCTGGAGCACAGATGTGTCCCTGAATTTGAGCACTGATGCTGAGTCACAAATTGTTTGTGCAAAGCAGCAGTGATTGGACCTGGGTACAGACAGGAAGTTCCTTTCAATCCATTGCAAGCCCCAAAGTTTTTTTGGGTTTCATCACTGCACTCAAGGGCCTAGACTAGAGCAACAAAGGAAAAGTGAGTCCCAAATCCTGAGTACCCCAACAGTGAATCTCTGCTACACTGCACTGCACAGTTGTGATTGTTCCAACCCTTACAGTTGAGAGAGTCAATCAAATGGCACATGAGAAAGGCAACCTGGAGATAAATATATCGTACTACCAAATATATCATACTACCACCAAATGGATGTGTGGACTGCAGATGTGACACAGGCAGCTATAAAATCAGGAGGTGTATTAGGAAGAAAATGCACCAGAACCTCCAAAGAAGGAAGCTCTGCTTATCTCCTGGGGGCTTCCCAGTGATTCTTAGTTATTCTGGGGGCTTAGTGATCCTGGGAACTTTCCAGTGATTCATAGTGATTATCTGAGGCTGCAATCCTAACCTCCACTTAAGCCAGCATAAGTCCCAGCATAAGGTCCTTCATGGCCTGAAGGTTATCACAAAAATGCATAAGGCATTTCTGAGAAGCAGTTATGTCCTGGCCACACCACACCACCACAGGAACAGATGAGTTGTGCTGGCCTAAATTGGTTAGAATTGCTCTCTAAATCTGGTGCTCAATACCATTGAGAGATGGAAATGTAAGCAGTGTGAGCCCTGAAAGACTGCAGAGAGGGAAGCGGGCCAGAAAAAGCCAGATGAGGAAGCTCTGTACCCCTGGCGGGGAGAGAATGATTCATTGCACAACAATGCATGTGCAGGACAAAGAGAAAAGGAGGAGTATGGAGAAGACTGGGTAGGAAGAGAGAAAGGGGAGGTGGACGGCTAGGCAGAAAGCAGGCTGGGCAGAAAGCAGCGGGAGGGAAAAGTCATGACCAAAGCAAAGTGGACAGAGAAGACAGAAAAAGGCCAAAAAATAAAGGAGGGGTGGAGTGATGCATGGAAACAAGTAAAAGCAGAGCTGGATCCCACCCTCACCACCACCCCATCCATGCTCAATTTTTTACAAAGCTGCTTTTGTCAGCACCAACAAAGCTGTATCTTTTATGACACCCAAGGCTGCTGGTGTTGGAACTGAGTGGGATGGATGGGAATTCCCTGGAATGCCTCATTAGAGGACTCCATTAGCCAGTCACAGTCTCTGACAAGAAAAATTCTGGTTGGATCAGAACAGAAACGTTATCCATTTATGGATTGTTTGATGAGCCAATGGGATTTATACTCTGCCTTTCCCATACCAATGCAAAAGTCCAAGGCAGCTTGCAAACCTTTAGTTCCTCCCTTCCTGTTGTTCTCACAACAACCCTGTGAGGTAGGTAGGTGAGGTTGAGAGTGAGTGACTGGCTGAAGATCACCCTAACCCTAAGGAAACCTGGATCTTCCAGGTCTCAGTCCAACATCCTAACCACTATACCATCCTGCTGTCATTATCAGAACATTCTGCCAGACAAGAATTCTAAGGTGTCAAGGAGCATCTCTCCAACCACCTTTCCCTGTTCCCTGTTCTGCACTGTGTTTCCAGACTAAAGCAAAAATTTCTTACCCTTTCTCATATAGGTACTTTGGTCAGGAATTGCAAGAATTGAAAAACCATTACCATTAACTCCAAGGGGATTCCAGCTTGAAATCCCAGTGAAGTTCACACATCACAGCTAGGAATGAATACACAGAGGCCAATACACCTAGGGACCAATACACAGTTCCAGGGCTAAGTGTAATGGTGAACACACTGGTGTGGGGTGAACACACTGGTGTGGGGTGTTGCTATCTGACATGCTGGCACTTTCCCCTTTCAATGAACACAGGAAGCTAACAGCCAACCAAAGCTCAAGACATATTGAGATAAACTCAGCCCAGTCATGGAAAACACTGCTTTTTTAACCGGTAATTTAATTTATTAGATTTGTATTCCCCCTTTCTCCCTGAAGGGCACCCAACTTTGCTAACAATCAATAAAACATATAATAAAATGTGTTTTATTAAAAATTAAAACTATAAATTATAAAATACGATTAAAACAATATAAAATATCTTGCACTCAGCAATAAAATACCAAGTAAAAGATAGTAAAAGTAAAACTTCAAACAAGAAGTTTGAAATTTCATGTAGAATTTCATGTGAAGTGTGTACATGCAGAAGGTATATAATGTTAACATTAAACCATAGTCGAACTGTTTCTAGTGTTGCCTTATATTTTCAAGATCAAAAATATAGTAGTTAGCCACTTCTTTTGTGTGGCTTTTCAAGACATTGAGTCAGGGTGATAGTGACCTGGAGGTTTGAACATCTGCCATGTTTCTAGTATTTTAATTGGGCCTCAAATGAGTGTTATGAAATAGTCTATATTTATTTTTTAATTGTAACATTACCCACCTCAATCCTTGAAAGTATATCCAGTATATTCAAAGAAGCAAATCAAAGACAGCACCTGGCTCTATTTATATGGGCATCTTCTAATATTTGTCAAAATATTTTGCTGATGCTTCTTGGTCTGTTTCTATTTTTAGGCTGTATTTATATCTTGCTCATATTACACTGATTTTAAGGAAGTGGCTTTATACGCTTCTGGAACATAATAAATCTAAATCAAAACCTTATAAGCAAAACACTATTAATATAATAAACTTCTAAATAGTTTAAAACTAAACATTTAAGTTCTAAAACACTTTGAGCACAATCTTAATAATGTCTTCTCTAAAGTAAGCCCCACTGTGTTCAATAGGTCTTACAGCCAGGAAATTGTCTTTAGGATTGTACCCTTTAAAATATTAGGGAAAGAGGTTCTAAGTGAACATGGCATCTAGTTCCTTTGGGAATTCCAGTTTAAACAGCCAGCAAAGAGTGCTCTGCCATGGAGCAGTAACTCATAAACATTACAGCAAAAAAAAGTATTTTATTGTCAACCTGAAGCCTTTTTAAGTAAACTATATATACCAGTAAATGACTGACTCATTCACTGACAAATCAACAGCCAGCCAAAACCGCTGGGCCTAGAAGCGTGAAAGTATAAACTTTATTACAGTCCATAACCAGCATTAAAACACCAACATCCTGATTAATTTGAATGCTAAAAAAATATAACACAATCAGTGAACATCTTTTCCAATAGCCATATTCTTGTAGTTAAAATTGTTTGGGGTTATTTAAGCTGCTCCTATTTTACAACATTTTTATATCGGACAGCCATGGCTTTCAAGCAAAACTTTGCCACCTTATACGTAACTTCTTTATTGCTATCTTCAAGCAGCCGTTCCAGGATACGATGAGCTGAAGTTCCTGAGAACCTTCTAATTAAGGGCTCTAGAGAGTCTTTCCTTATTTCCTCATAAAATTGGCAATACAGAAGTATATGCTCTGTTGTTTCAATCTCCTTACTACCACAAGGGCAAAGTCTCTCTAAATATGGCTCTCTAAGAGCACAATCCTAACCATGTCTACCCAAAAGTAAGCCCCATTGTGTTCAATGGGTCTTACTCAGTGATGGGCTTCAAAGAAATTAAGAACCGGTTCTCTGTCCACCTGGCAGCCACTTTTAAATGGCTATTTTTAAACTTTATATGTACTATCTCTTGTTAAGAACCGGTTCTATAGAGTAGGTGCGAACCTGCTGGTGCCCACCACTGGTCTTACTCCCAGGAAAGTGACTTTAGGATTGCAGCCTAAATTTCAAATATTACACAACTTGAAAGCATCCAATCTAAATTTATCAGCGTTTTGCTTGCTGTTCCCAATTGGGTATCTAATGCCTTCTTGAGACTTGAAGCGTGAAATTTGGAGAGGGTGTTCCTTCTGTGACATGAACACCCACCAAGAACTGATGTTGAGAAATTGAACCCTTAAGGGGTTGAAAGGGGTGCAACGTGTTTTTATCCTATACTTAACATTGAAGACTGACCAACATCCATCCAATTTGGTGCTCAGTACCTAGTACAGTGGGGGGCGGGATGTTGTTTGAAGGGAGAGGTTACACTGGGGAGCAACAGGGCTGAGCAAAGGGGCTGCACAACATGTGAGTGAGACCTTGGAGTCACCATGGATCACAAGCTGAACATGAGTCAGCAGTGTGATGTGTCTGCAAAGAAGGCAAATACCATTTTAAGCTGCATTAAAAGGACTGTAGCTTCAAAGTCACTAGACACTTGTAGTTCCTCTTTACGCTGCATTGGTCAGACCTCACCCTGAGTACTGTGTTCAGTTCTGGGCACCTCACTTTAAGAAAGATGCAGCCAAACTGGAGCAAGTCCAGAGGAGAGCAACAAGAATGATCAGTGGGATGGAAGGGAAGCCCTACGAGGAAAGGTTGGGGGAACTTGGGATGTTCAGCCTGGAGAAGAGGAGGCTGAGGGAGACATGATTGCCCTCTTCAGATACCTGAAGGGCTGTCATATGGAGGAAGGGGCTCATTTGTTCTTAGCTGCCTCTGAAAGCAGAACTAGAACCAATGGGTACAAACTGCAAGAGAGGAGATTCCGGTTGGATATCCAAAAAAAATTCCTGACAGTTTGGGTGGTTTGGCAGTGGAACAGATTGCCAAGGGAGGTGGTGGACTCTCCCTCACTGGGAATCTTCAAGCAGAGGCTCGACGAGCACCTGTCGGGGATGTTCCAGGAGGATTTCCTGCTGCAGGCAGGGGGTTGGACTAGATGACCTACTATGTCCCTTTCAGCTCTAAGATTCTGTGATGGCTTTCCTAAATGGGAAATCCCTCCTGCTCCTGAGAGTCCACTGGAAATAGAGATGTTACCAGAAAAGATTCTAAAAGACATCTAGGCTAGATGGAATCACCACATCCTGTGGCAAGGAGTTGCAGAGACTATTCCCTGCTGGATAAAGAAATATTTTTTTCTGTCTGTCCCAACTTTCCTAACCCTCAGTTTTAGTGGCTGTGCCACGTTTCTGGGATTGTGCAGGAGGGAAAAGAGCATCTCTCAGTCTACTCTAGCTAAACCTTGCATAAGTTTTTTTAATGTCCCAATCATGTTTCCACCTCCAGGCACCACTTTTCTTATTGAAGACCCTCAAATACTGGAGCCTTTCAGACCTGATTTCAACTAATGGAGAGACTATCAAATGTCAGACTAATCCAAGCCTAATATTAACCTTAGCAAAACCCTCCATATCTGAAGATACATTATTTATTTAAAAGATTTATACCATCTTTCCTCTGCTCGAGTAGATGTCCAAAGCAGTTTATAACTGTGGGTTTTAAAATAATCATAATGACAAATAAATAGATGCATTTATAGTACACTTTCCAAGTATGATGCAAGCAATTATCAACAATTCTGGTTTCCTAATGTTATTATTATGGTTCTCCTACTTAACTTCTCCATGCAGTTAGGCCGGCATAACTCACCCACTCTCCGTTCCTGTGGTGGCGTGGGATGGCTCTGGACTGGCCTAACCCCCAGCCTGGAGTGCCGCAGAAGTGCATGAAGGCACTTTTGTGAAACCCCCAGGCCAGCACGCAAATTGTGCCAGGACTTATGCCGGTGTACCTCGGGGTGAGGATGGCAGCCTCTGCGCCTGGCAGGAACAGGCGAGATCCCCTTGCCAGGCTTGTAACGGAGGTCTGAGCAAAGAGGAGCATCAGTGCAGGAGGGAGGAAGAGACCCTGGGGTTGGAGGGTCTGCTGGGCCAGGATCTCCATTGCTAGCAGAGCTCCGTTTCCTATTCTGAGACTTGGCCCTGAAAGAGGAAGGGAGGAGACCTTGCTGAGCCTGGAGTGGCTGGGAAGGCCTGAGCCAGTGAGGGCCACCTGGGAACAGGTGTGTGGAGGCCTCATGCAGCCTGGACGGGCCGTTCGTGACAGGGAGAGAGAGAGGGAGCAGAGGCGGTGCTGGGGAGACCCGAAAAGAAAGAAGGGCCTCCTGACTCTCCTTGTGCAGCTGTGAAAGGATCTCCTGCTGCCCCTGTGGGTGCCAACCCCGGTGACCGCCACCCTCGCCTCCACTGAAGCCTCCATTGACCTGTTCCTTCCATCATGGAGGCGCCCACTAAAAACAGGTTTTCAGAAATTCCAAGAGGATGAAAAGAGGCACAACGCATTTTCCTCCCTATACTTTACATTGAAGAATCCCTGACTGAGGGACGCTCTGCCCCAATCTGAGTCCCAATCCCTGGACCTAGGAGCATGAAATTTGGGGAGGGTGTTCCTTTTGTGACATCAACACCCACCAAGATCCAATGTTGAGAAATTTAACCCTTAAGGGGCTGAAAAGGGGTGCAACATGTTTTTGTCCTATACTTAACATGGAAGACTGATCAATATCCAGCCAATTTGGTGCCCAGTGCCTGATGTACTGGGAGGGAGGATTTGTAAGGGGGCATACATCGCACATGGGGGGAGCGTTGCGCATCAATGGGCTTTGATGCACATGGGGATGTTGTACATGGGGGGTTGATGCGCATGGAGGTTGAAGTGCATGGGATTTTGATGCACATGGGGGTTAATGAGCATGGAGATGTTACGCATGGGGGTTGATGCACAAGAGGGGTTGATGCACATCTGATGCGCATTAATGGAGGGTTGATGCGCATCAATGGGGGTTGATGCGCTTAGTGGGATGTTGCGCATGGAGGAATGTTACACATTCAGGGTTAATGCGTATGGGGAGGTGCATGGAGGATGTTGCACATGGCTGGTTGATGTGCATGGTGGGTTGATCTGCATGGTGGGATGTTGCGCATGGAGAGTATTTTACTCCCACAATGCGGGTATGTTTTGCTAGTTTCATCATAGATTTGTGCAGGTCAGTTTGGGGGGGGGGGGAGGAGAAAGGAAAGCCGACAGGAACTTGAAATGGGAAAACTAACATTACTCTCTTAGAAACCTGGTAAAAGTTAGATAAAGATAGGAGTCTTCAGCTGCAATCATATATACATAACATTAAATTCAGTGGGCTTACTTCAGAGTAGAAATGCCTGGAACTGTTGAAAGACTACCTGCATTAAGAAGAGCAAATTGGCTGCTGGCTTCAGTAACTCACAGCACAGAACTGAGTTATTAAAAATCACACTACACTGAAAGCCTGAAGGAACACTCCAAAAGAATACCACTGGGGACATGTCACCAAATATGTAAGTTTAAGGAGTCTGCCAGCTATTCCAACCCCCAAGTGGGTCTATGGCTGCCAGAAGCATGAAGGCTTTGTAGCAAAAGACCAAGCATGAGGACACAACACTTGTGTTTGTCAAGAAGGCTGGATAAACCTCATTCCAGTGTGGACACAGCTTGAATTCTGTCAATCTTGAGCTATCCCAGATCAAGAAGTAGGCTTATTATAATTATTAATATATAGTATTTATATATAGCTTTTCAACAAAAGTTTGAAAGCAGTTTACAGAGAAAAATTTGGGACTGGAGTCATCCAAACCATGATTGATGCAACATTGGGGAAATCTGGCTAGTCTGCCTTCCTGAGATTAAAGAATTGACATAGTAAGTAGGTGGTGTTCAAAGGTGGTGTTGTAGACTTCAAATCTGCAGGAACTACGAGCTTTTGGCTGCAATCTGAAAGACACATTCCTGGGAGTAAGACCCACTGAACACAACAGGGCTTACTTTTGAGTAGACATGGTTAGGATTGTGCACTTTGTCCCCTTCCCTTTTGCAAGCATCACTTTTTCAAGTGCACAAAAGTGGCTTGTCCCGAAGCTTCTGCTGTGCTGGAGAAGCTTCTCAAGTTGAAGATACCTCCAGATTTCTCTTCTGCCCTATTTGCTTTTGAAGGGTTAGGTAACCAGGCAATCACATCTTGCTACCAATGGATCACTCCATTTCTAGTAAGGTGGATCATTTCCAGGAGCAGCAATTTCATGAAGACTTCATAGCAGTGGACCAAAGTACTGTGCCATATCGTGAAGTACTAGCGTAGGCATAAAGTCCCAGTATGACTGGGTTAAAAGTAGTAATCTAAAGAAAAAAACTGCCTGATGAACAGCTGCAAGATCTCTGTCCAGATGTGCAGTCCTCAGCGACTGAAATTCATTTAAGCAGTTATGCCAGGACAAAGCGCTGGACTCCTTCTAAGTCTGTTATGCAACAAAATACAAAATACAAATCCAAGCAGATGTGAGCAATTACACAGGCAAAAACTTTTGCAAAAATAGCACATCAGGCCACCATAGTCACTTCACTAAGAAACCTATTTCTTGTAAAGCTTTGAATGACAAAAGTCCTACAGTGCAATCCCATTCAATCCAGTGCATCAATAAACATTCATGGATCTGCCATGAAAGAAGGGGAGGAGCACGCAAAACAGGAGAGGCTGCAGGAAGTGTGGATCCAACAATAATGCCACACACTGGATCCTTTTTTTTTTTTGCAGCCTCCCTGCCACCTTCCTCTCCTTGGTCTTGTACCAGCTACAGGAGGTCCAAAGGGGACCCAGGGCACAATCCTAACCAATTTAGGCCAGTACAAACTCGCCAGCTTTCATTCCTGTGATGGTGTGGGGAGGTTAGCACATGTCTGTGCACTGGCCTAACCCCCCCTCCCCCTGAAGTGATGCAGAAGTGCATTGTAGCACTTCTGTGACATCGTCAGGCCGGGATGAGACTTGTGCCAGGACTTATGCCGGCTAAGTGGGGTTTAGGATTGCAGTCCCAGAGTGAAGCAAGAGATTTACGGAGGGGTAAATCCTCATTTTGCTATGCAAAGGGAAAAGAGTCTGCCCATAAGCCTTTTCAGTGGAGCACCTATTCACTGTAAGCCTTTTTATCATAAGCTACAGCAGTGGAGCTAACCGGGTTGGTTTGCCTTACTTCATCATATAGTGAGCACATGGTTTGCCTTACTACACTGTATGTTGATCTCTTCCTCCATTTTACTGTTTTCTGAAACTATTGTTCCCAGAGATTTAAACTCTACTCCCATATTAGACCCTAAAAAGAGCCCCCGCTTGTATTTAATCATATTTTATCCCAAATTTTTTGCCATCTACATTCTCTCTGTCATTCCAGCTTTTAGGCCGCAATCCAGAGTAACTACGGGGAGTCCTTGCTCCAGAGTAAGAACAATTTGCTCTGGAATGCAATATGAATTTCCCATAGGTTTTCACTAAGTGATGCAGTAACTACGGGTGCACGTAATGTCTCTTACGTGCTCCCGTAGTTACTCTGGATTGTAGGGTTAGTGACTGTAATCATTAGAGTAGGACACAGAGGGTGCTAAACACTCAGGTTAGCCTTGAGAGAATTATTAAGGTTTCAACAAATTCGTTTGAAATTAATTTTCTAGTTTGGAAATCAATAAGATGCATTTTTGTGAAATAAAAACTGAATAAATCAGTTATAATTTTTTGCAGTTTTTTTTTTACAAAAATGAGAAGTGAAGCAAGCATTATGTGATTTTTGTCATTACTGCCATTTTCACCCGTCTCTAAATAAAATAATCTATATTGGACAAAGGAGTTAATCCCTGTTCTAACCATTCCTAAAACCAGTCCTAGTCAGACCGCAGGTTGCGGTCATGACCAACTCAAAGGGCAGTGCTCATCCCTGCTATAAGGCCGTAGAGCAAGTGTTGTCCAAAGATGTCCAAAGACAACACGGTATTGTATGTGGTAATGTGGCTGGCATGACTAAACACTATAAACATGTGGGGAATGTTGTTACCTTCCCATCAATGTGGTACCTATTTATTTACTTGCATTTACATGCTTTCAAACTGCTAGGTTGGCAAGAGCTTGCAAATGTGCAGCTCCCACATCTCACAACAAGGCAGGAGCAAAGCATTTTTCTTTGGCACCATGCGGCCGAGGCCATCTACGTGTCTTGGCAACACCGCATTGAATAACCCTAGACTTCCTCCCAAAACTGGAGCCACGGGAGTCACTGTGCAACTCAAGAATGACTCCTTTCTTGAGCACTGCAGTTCCAAGGTAGAGAAATGCTGGAGTGCATTAATCAACCTCAGCAGGGGGCAAAAATGTAGAACCCTGGCCAGAACTAATCGTCTCCAAAGTGTCAACACTAAATCTAACATTATTTTGATCTAGTAGTCTGTAAAACAGCTGCATGAGCAACCCACTCTCAGAATCCCTAAACCACATCTTGAACAAAAGAATCTGGTAAGAGTTTCAAGTCCCTTAATGCAACAGAGCAGTTTTTAAACTTAAAGTCTGCAGCCTTAAGAGAACCGATTCTGAGTATTATATATACACACCACAAAATGCTGGGATTTTGAGACTGAAGTGTGACTTGTCAAAGACCTAGTGACTCCTGGTAAGATCTGGAGTGGGGAAGATCTGATTTGAGTTTACAGCATGCCTCTTCAGAAGTACTGTAACTCCTATTATATTTAATTGGGCTTACTCCCAAGAATGTGTGAGTAGGATTGCAGCATCTGTCTTATAGATACCTATCCTATGCCTGTTTATGTATAGGTCAGACCCATTTGTTGGCTTTATTAGTTACTTCATCATCAATCTGGGCTGTGGGTGGCGCAAGTGGCTAAGACACTGTGCCTGTTAACCAGCAGGCCAGGGTTCGAGACCCAGGTCGGCCCCACAAGACAGGGTGAGCTCCTGTCCTTAGCCCAGCTCTGCAACACCAGCTGGATCCAATCGCATTGGCTCTGCCAATCCAACCTAGGCTTTTGTGCTTCGCATGCAGCGTATGCAGCGCTGAGCACGATACCATAGTCTTTCAAGACTGATTGAGGCCTGCATCTTCTCTATAGACCTCTTTGTGAACTTTTGTTGAGAAGTGGTATATACATACTGTTGATTGTTGATTGGTTCCACAAATGGGTAAACAAAATAGCAGTCTTCATTGTTACGCTAAATCTGCTCAGTATAATATTCACACCTTTTATGTTACATATAAAATGCAAGACATTAACAGCATCCATTTCACTTTAATCAAACTGCTCCATATAACATCAGGCAAGACTTATCAAAAGCATAGCAAGATGGAAAGTTAGAAAGTCTGCATCCTACTTTTTTATTCTGAAGCTTCCTCCGCTGATGAACCAGAAGTACTTGACATTTCAATAAATAGGTAAAACCCTGATAAAACAAAAACTTTAGAACATCAGATTATTTCTGTTCATTCACTCACTCATCCTTTCCAGAGTTTTTGCCACATTACCTTTCCTCATGCATACGGTGCTGCCTAAAATTTCCATGATAATCTAAGAGATATGCTCAGAAGAAAAATTACTTCAGGAGGTACAGTTGCTAATGGAAAATAATCCTGCTTTAATACACCCATTTGAATTCAGTCCATGATCCAGTCCTGGTCACCGTAAACATCTCTCACACTCAATCAGATACAATGCTGGTAAGAAACCAGCCGCTTTAATGGGGTGAAGAATAAGATCTTGGGAGAATGGGGCAGTCATTCATTCAGAACATCTCTGTGAAATCATGAATCAAAGACACACAGGGTTTACTTGATAGATGAGGTCACACGGAGCTGCAAAGGGGATGGGAGAGCAGTTTTCCAAACCGGAGAAACCACATAGCAATTATCTATACTTTCCTGATTTAAAAGCCTATTATTTTCAGTTTCACTCAGGAAAAAAAGCAGCAGCATAACTAGCATAAATTGCAGTATGTTTTTCTAATTGCAATTATGCCAAGAGCAGTAATTAATGTCTAAATTAAAGGTATGGTGACTGTTCAGTTAATTATTCAGTTTCATATGATTCTGTGCTCTTTCTAGCATTAATAAGGGCACACACCTGTCAGGACATTTTGTTTCATGGGTGGGGGGAGATTTGAAAAGAGAGCATTAAATTAATTGTTAGGGTTGACAGATGCATTCTGAACTATCACTGGTAAGGATGAAATCTCATACACACATTCCTGGGAGAAAGTCCCATTAAACTCAGTGGGACTTACTTCTGAGCAAACATGGCTAGGATTGTTAATATAGAATAAATAAATTCAGAAACTGCCTTTCCAGCAGACCTTTATTCATAAAGGGGAGTTTCACCAGTGCATCTTTTCACATGTGTAATAACCTGGGACTCTCAATTGGATGAAGAGGTCTATAGATTACTTCCTATAGACCTCTGCTAATTGGGAAGAGGCACTTTTTTCAAGTGGTCTTCATAGTTTATTTAGCAGGTGGAGAGTAACTGGACATTCTCACCCCAGTGGAGTTTTTTCTACTGGCTTCTGTTGTTATTCTTTGACATCTTTAGATTGTGAGCCCTTTTGGGAAGAAAGAGCCAGTAGTTTTCTACTGTAAACTGATTTGGGAATTTTTTGCCAACAAGCAATATATAAATGATATTTGTAAACAGTTAATGGGAGAGGAGGTCATTTTCAGTTACTCCTCCTCTACTCCAACATTGGGCACAATCCAGAGTAACTACGGGGAGTCCTTGCTCCGGTGTAAGAACAATTTACTCTGGATTGCAATATGAATTTCCCATAGATTTTCACGAAGTGGTGCAGTAACTACAGGTGCGTGTAATGTCTCTTACGTGCTCCCGTAGTTACTCTGGATTGTAAGAATTGTCCCTATCCAGATCACCACCCATAACTGCTTTTTACAACAATTTTAAAGAAGCACTCACCAATCATGGATTTTCAATTTTTCATCGAATTTGGTACACTAAAATATAAAGGGATGTCAATGTGAAAGCAATGTGAATGTGATAGGTTCTTGTTAACTTATCTCACTCAGGGATGGCCATCCTTGGTTTCTTTAAATTAATTTTTTATTACAAAGTTTGTTTCTAAAGCATGTTGAAAATTAAGATCTGTTCACGCAGGATATAACTTTGTCTAATATCAGTTTTGTCTACATAAGACTAGGCACGACTATTTCACAGAGAGTCCGTCAAAGCAAACTTTCTTTTAATCTATTTTAAATTCTGCCTGCAGCTTGTCTGGAAAGAGCTATCAATTCACTAGTGAGATTTGAAAAGGGAGAAAAGAAGATATATTTCCAAGACGGATGCAAATGCATATTGAAACTCTGTTCCATAAAATCAAGACAGAGAAACTGAAGTGGGGAATTGCAATTTACCATACCCCTGCCAAAGAAAATCTCACCATTCAAGAAAATATTCTGCCCTGGGGAATGAAATTTTTCTGTACCAGAGTGTTCAAAGCACTTCACATAAATCATCTTGCAGTTTAACAACTCCGTGAAGTGAGTGACATCAACAGTTTTTTTCCCTGTAAATGGGGCAGGCAGAAGGGGAATAGTTTGCCTTGAGCCATGCAGTGAGTTTGTGACAGAGGTGACTTCCTGATTCATTTCTGCCCAACGTTGTGTATATGCAATAGGGATCAAATGTGTACACCTGTGGGCTGAACAAAAATTGGTTAAGGTAGTGTTTCTCAACAAGTGCTATATGTACCACCAGAGGTACTTGATGAGGTGAATGGTGGTACTGGTAGGACCCCTGGATTCTTGCTGCCCAGCAGCGAGACTAGGAACATGATGCAACAAACAGCACTAGGAAACTTGGTATGAAACTTGGTATGATAGGAAATGCTCCAAAGTGTGATTTTCCACACTAGATAAAGCCCCACCCCATCCACCCAGAGCCTCTTACCTGATAAGAACATGTTTGTTCAATATTTGCTGCATCACCACTGGCCTCCTAATCCCAAAGCAGAGGCATACCCACTTGTTGGCCTGGTTAGGGCCCAGAGCACTATCCAAAAGTGAAAACTATTGAAAAGTGGAACCCAGTCTTTTTCAGTTTACAAATGCAAAATGGCCATCAAAAAAGACATACCGTAAATATCACTTGCAAAATCCTAAATAACACATATTTATTAACATATAGCTAAAATACATGACTAATTATGGTAAACTGTACAAAGGCATGTGGGGACAATGACTATCATATATTTGAATGATAATAATTACTGAAGTCATAAGAAAATACCAAAAACACGTCACATCCCCATGTCACATCCAAATTAACATCAGGGAAGACCATTTTAGTCTTTAGACCAGCAGAGGTTAAAAGAGTGCATGTGCTGAATAATTTCTGGATACAATTGAAAGGTGTTGAAAGAGCAGAACTGTCAGAAAACAAACCATCAGGAAGTAGGGAATGCCTGTAACTGGTTATTAAATCATCACCAATTATTTCCAATGGTGCTTTGAAAAGGTAGACCATGGGAAGTGGTACAGCAGAGGATAAACCTTGAGAAACACAGGGTTAAGACATCAAGCTGTGACACTTCCACAGCTGAGTAGACAGAAGAGAAAATGAAGAATGAAGACAATTTCACACATTGCAGCCAAATACACTTGAAAACTGTAGTGTGCTTGTGTATACACACACACACACACACACACACACTACAGTATATCAGTATACAGAAAGCTGTAGTACATATATACTACAAATATACAGTGGTACCTCACTTAACAAGCGCCTCGCTTAACAAGCGTATCACATAACAAGCAAACATTTCCAATAAATCTTGTTTCACATAACAAGTTCCGCTTCACTTAACAAGCAAACGCGCTATGGACACGCGTGCTATGCAGCCCTGACACTCCACATGGAGGCTCTTTAAAAGGGCTACCAGCCAGTGCTGCTGCCTCTAACTGCCCCCAACTTGGGGGCAGTTGCTTGGAGGTGCCAGAGGCAGCTGCCCCCAAGTGCCCCCACCGACCACCTTGAACCTCCAGCAGCAGCCCAGGTAAGCCTACCAGGAAAGTGTCTTTGATTGCAGCCTTGTAACCATGTCTACCCAGAAATAAGCCCCATTGTGTTGAATGGGGCTTACTCCCAGGGAAGTGTCTTTAGGATTGCAGCCTAAGTAGACTTCATGGGACCATGCACATTGAATGCATGTTTCTAGTGTTTTGTCATCATTTTTACATCCAGTTAATGTTTTTATATGAATATTTTGGGGGTTGTGGAACCAATCGTCTGAGTTTCCATTATTTCCTATGGAAAAATCTGCTTCACTTAAAGAGCATTTCATTTAAAGAGCATGCCTCCGGAACGAATTAAGCTCTTTATATGAGGCACCACTGTAATATAATATATATACTGTGTATGTATGTTTGTATATATACATGCATGCATGCATACACACACAGTCAAACACACACACACGAGTCAAGATGGTGATACACCCAGCTATTCACAAGTGACTGTGTACACGGGTTTCTTCTCCCTGCCCCATATAAAGTTTATCCTTTAATAGGAAAACCATCCAAAGTAAAACAACTGGGGGGGAAGGAGAGACCAACATTCTACATAATGAATTAAGCAGGAAACTACTTTCACAGCTGATCCAGAAAAACTTTCTGGGAAGAATCCATATTTGTTTGGATTGCTGATTCTTGCCCATGGGCTGTGGGAGGTGCAAGTGGTTAAGACACTGTGGCTGTTAACCAGCAGACAGTTCGAGACACAGGTCAGTCCCCATAAGACAGAGTGAGCTCCTGTCCTTTGCCCAGCTCTGCAACGCAGCTGGAACCAATCGTATTAGCTCTGCCGTTCCATTAGACTATTGACGAATGGCATGGACTAGCGGCATGGAGAGGGGGGATTTGCTGCTTGGATAACAGCTTATCCTCCATATTAATCTACCCAGGCCTTTGTGCTTCACATACAGAGTCCAGCATGATACCATAGTCTTTCAAGACTGATGGATGCCAAGTTGTTGTTGTTGCCTCTGAGACAGTGATGAGCCCTAAGCAGCCTTAATTAATGAGAACATACTGTAGGAAGAGCCTTGCAGGATCAGGCCAAAGGCCCATCTACTACAGTGGCGCCTTCACGTAACAAACGCCTCACGTAAAGCATGTTCCGTGTAAAAAACAAAAATTTCTCTAGGCTTCTACTTCAGTAACAAACTGCTTCATGTAACAAACACGCTTGATGGCAGTTGGGGCAGACGTGCTGGCCAGCAACCCTTTTAAAAAGCATCAGGGCTGCCTAGCGCGCCTGCCCATAGTGAAAGCAACACTTCTGCGCTGTTCCTCCTGTGGCCGGACATCTGCTGGGCAGAGGGAGAGAAGAGCAGTGGAGAAGAGGGAAGCAGCTCAGGGCTAGCCAGAAGGGAGCAGGGGAGAGAGAGGCTCAGGATGAAGAGAAGGAGAAAGTGGGGATACACTTGGAAAGTGTCTTGGATTGCAGAGTGTCTTGGAAACACTTGGATTGCAGAGTGTCTTGGAAACAGAGTGTCTTGGATACACTTGGAAAGCGTCTTGGATTGCAAAGTGTCTTGGATTGCAGAAGAAAATGTCTTTGATTGCATCATCCTAACCATGTCTACCCCACTGTGTTAAATGGGGCTAACTCCCAGGAAAGTTTCTTTAGGATTGCAGCCGAAGTAGACTTCATAGGATCATGCACACTGAATACATGTTTTGAATTCAATTCCAGTGTTTTGTCATCATTTTTACATCCAGTTAATATTTTTATATGAATATTTTTGGGGTTGTGGAACCCATTGTCTGAATCTCCATTATTTCCTATGGGAAAATCCGCTTCACGTAAAGAATGTTTCATGTAACAAACATACCTCTGGAACAAATTAAATTTGTTACGTGAGGCGCCATTGTACTTATTTATTTTATTTATATCCAGCTTCCTGTATTGCTAAGTGGCCTACCTAATGCCTCAGGGAGCACACTAGATAACAAGAGACTTCAGATTAGTTCTGGTCTAGGGTCTACTTACTTCTGAGTAGACACGCACAGGGCTGGGCTTTAGTAGATCAAGAAGAACCAAGTCAGAGCATCACCTGAGGCTTGTCTACTTAGAAGTGCCACTTTACTCAATGGGGAAAAGTGGTCTTAGGAAAAGCGGATCTTGTACAGAGCAAACAGATGTGATAACTGCAGAAGAGGACAAGCCACTCCACAAATGTAGGACACCCAATAAAAATGTAGAACATGACAAAATAAAAGCTAAAGACAGTTATATCATATATCTTATAAATCACTCATCTATCATATACAGTAACTTCACGTGTTAATTTAAATGCTATATGAGCACAATCCTAACCATGTTTACTCTAAACTAAGCCCCATTGTGTTCAA
Source organism: Cryptoblepharus egeriae (assembly GCA_030015325.1). Lineage (NCBI taxonomy): Eukaryota > Metazoa > Chordata > Lepidosauria > Squamata > Scincidae > Cryptoblepharus > Cryptoblepharus egeriae. The sequence continues at coordinate 28,154,935 of JAREYC010000002.1, read as the reverse complement.
TGGATTTTACTCCCAGGAAAGTGTATTTAGGATTGCAGCCTAAGACTTCTTAAATTGAAAACTATTACACTAATTTATGAATTCCAAGAAGGCTACATGCTACCTGCTCACAAGGAGAAGGACACTGAGGTTTTTTTTCCAGGACACAAGACAGAAAAAGAGGGCATGTCCTGGAAAAGGAGAAGGACATTGAAGTTTTTCCATGATACAAGGCTAAAAAAGAGGACACGTCCTGGAAAAAGAAGACATTGAAGTTTTTAGGATAAAATCCAGGACATGGTTGGGAAAAGGAGGACATTGACATTTTAAGGGTAAAATCCAGGACATGTCCTGGATAAGGAGGAAATTGAAGTTTTAAGATAAAATCCAGGACATGACCAGGATAAGAAGGAAACTGAAGTGTTAAGGCATGTCCTGGATAAGGAGGACATTGAAGTTTTGGGGGCTAAAATCCAGGACATATCTTGAAAAAGGAGGAACTAAAAGTTTTTCCCCAAGACAACAGGCTAAAAAGGAGGACATGTCCTGGAAAAGGAGGCCATTTACGTTTTTAGGCTAAAATCCAGGGCATGTCCTGGAAGAGGGGCGCATAAAAGTTTTCTCCCCGAACACCAGGCAAAAAAAGGAGGACATGTCCTGGGAAAGGAGGACAGCTGCCCCTGCTGAGAAGTGAGTGCCCAGTGGTGGGTGTTTGTGCCAGGCCAGGAGTGCCCCCTCCCAAGACAGCCTTGCTTTACCTCCCTCTGTACGCGGTGCGCCTGCGGGGCTTCTGGTGGGGACGTGGCTCTCTCTTGGGCAGCTGTGGAGGCGCCTCTTCCTGCAGGGGCTCCCCAGCCTGCGCAGCCTGCGCCCGGGGGTCGGAGGAGCGGCTCTCCGGTGGGTCTGTGGACGGGGGAGGGTCGGGGTCGGCGCTGCCCGCCAAGAGGTAGAGGAGCAGCAGCAGCGCCAGGCTCAGCCCCAGCGCCAGCGCCTTGCAGGGCAGCCTCATCCTGCAGCTGCTCAGGGAGAAGACCCAGCAGCACAAGCAGCACCAGCCCCCTGCAGCCCCATCACTGCGGGATGCAGGCGGGACATCCCAAGGATGCTCTCCCAGGGATGCTCCCCAGCACAGCTCAGCTACAGCACAGCACAGCTCAGCCGGAGCACAGCGTAGCTCAGCCGGAGCACAGCACAAGGCAAGGCAAGGCAAGGGAGGAGCCACTCTTCAACCCACTACCGTAAACTTCAGAATAGCAGCTCCAGGAGGGCAACAAAGTTTCAACGTCACCACATGTCCTCTTTTTTCCGGGACACGTCCTCTTTTTTCAAACCTGGCAAAAAGGTTTTTTCATTATCCTTCTTGGAACTGATCCATTTTATGCAATAGTTTTAAATGTAATAATAAAAGCTGCTGCAAAGCTATCCACACTTACTCAGGAGTAAGTGTCATAGAGTATAATGGGTCTTGCTTCTGAGTAGATATTCTTAAGATTGAGTATGTGATGTTTTGGTTAGGCTGCAATCCTAAAGATACTTTCCTGGTAGTAAGACCCATTGAACTTGTCTTTTGAGTAGAAATGATTAGGATTGTGCTCCTTCTCCCAATACAATGGGACTTACTTCTGAGTAGACATGTTTAGGATTGGGCTTATAACAGGTTCAGGATTGGGCTTATAATGTTTCAATTAGGCTGCACTCCTAAGCACACTTTCCTGAGAGTAAGTCCCATAGAATACAATGGGACTTACTTCTGAGTAGACATGTTTAGGATTGGGCTTATAATGTTTCAATTAGGCTGCAATCCTATGCACACTTTCCTGACAGTAAGTCCCATAGAATCCAATGGGACTTACTTCTGAGTAGACATGTTTAGGATTGAGTTTATAATGTTTCAATCCTATATGCTGCAATCCTCTACACACAGGGTTAATGCTGCAACCCTGAACACACTTTCCTAGGATTAAGACCCATTGAATACAAGACTTACTTTTGAGTAGACATTCTTAAGATTGTGCTCCTTGTGCCATAGAATAAAATGGGACTTACTTCTGATTGGACATGCTTAGGATTGCACCCATCGCCACATATAAACAATATACAGTATATGAGTGTTTTTAGCTTTTTTAAAATCATGTCCTTTTTTTTCTTGGGTGTCCTCCATATGGCACCTCTTTTTTGGTTATGACATGTGGTTACCCTGCACCAAAGCCTTCCCAGCCCAGACCCCAGGCTGCATTTCAGGGATTCCTGAGCGCTTGTGTCACCCTATTTATTCTGGCAGCCAATGCTGCAATTCTCCAGGGGGAGGACTCTCCTCCTCCATAGAAGCACATGGCCAAAGAAAACTTCCCCCACATCAACCAGCCATACTGATCCAGGCCAGGGTGACCCTGTGTCCTCCTTTTTCCAGGATATGTCCTCTTTTTTAGACTTTGTCCTGGAAAAAAACTTCACTGTCCTCCTTTCCTTGTGAACTGACAGCATGTAGCTGTGTTGTAATTCATAAATTATATATAGTAAATTGTATGTACAGGCATCCCCTGCTTATTGTTTTGGTTGGGACCAAAGCACTGGCACTTCAATTCTTAGGGTCAGTGTTACCATAAAGAATATATGGGGTAAAGAAATCTAAACAAGGTCTTGCTTGTACAATATTTAAGAATGTTTGTTCTATGTAATTGGCAAGTTTCTCTTAAGCCTCAATTTAAATTCATTCAGGATGGAACTAATTGCCCAGCATCTGGTTTTCACTTAAAAGCATCTCACATACAAGATTAACTCTAAGTTCTGGTTATTATAAGCAGACACACGAAGACAGTTCATCACGCAGCCAGAGTTTACAGATGGCTAGGCTTGTTGTCATGCCATATCACAGAAGTTCACGCTGACTTAGATCAGTGATATTCAGGCATTTCAGTCTGGGACCCTCTTTCAGACTTTAAAATCAGTCTGGGATCCCTTGTCAAACTTATTGGGATGCTCATCAATGTCTACTTAGAAGGAACTCCCATTCTGTTCAATGAGACTTACTTCCAGCAAAGCCCAGTGTCAGATTCCAAGATGGTGCATCCCACCATCTCATGACCCCCTTGATCTGAAGTTGTGACCACCCCACAAGGGGGACTTGACCCCCACTTTGAATACCACTGCTTTAGAAGGACCAAAAGTAGCAGACTTCCCTGTTCTTTTCCTGCCATTTCTACACTCTTTTTTCCCTTGTGGTTCCCAAACATTTTTGGCTGGTGGCTCCTTTACCTACTGGGTCATTGGTTGCAGCTCCCCATTAGAGCTACAACCCTGTATATTGCATAGGGCAGTGGGTTTTTCAAAAGGATTCTATGGCTCCCCACAATTTGGGAGCCACTGTCCTTCCCCCTTGGCTGTCATGTGTCCTGACATAAGACTCAGGATGACAGGGATGGGGACAGCTATGGCTGCTGCATTTCTAAAAAGGATAATCTCATGTTCGTGATCCGGCAGCCTACAAATGGTTCTGCATATGGTCAGTATTACCATATAAAACATTTTCCAATAAAAACCACATGGTGTCCGATGCTACCCTCTGTTGAACATCCTACTTATTTCAATGAAATTTAGATCTGTTTGAGCCAATTATGGAAATAAATTCTACTACAGTTATTAGGGCTCAATACAGTAAAAGTAAAAGTTATAATAATCAGTGATCTCTAGACAAACAAAAACACAACACTCCAGCACCAGCAGTTGGAGGAAACCAAAATCTTGGCAGAACAGATTTTTTTGAGCATCATTTTAAAAGCAAAAACAGAACTCAGCCTCTTAAACTTCAGAAAGTAGAGGGCTCCATATTCAGGGGGCTACAACAGAAAAAGTTCTACCTGGCTCCATGGCACAAATGGAGCAAAGTCTCTCCAAAAGATCTTAATAATTGGCTGCATTAATATGGCAGAAAATGATCCTTAATGTACAAGGTGATTCAAAATGAATGGGAATTTTGTCCCATTCATTTCAAATCACCCTGTATTGAGATCCTAAACCAAATAGGGGTTTCAAAGTGGCAACCACCACCTTGAATTAGAATGGGGAATAGAGGGGGAAGCCAGTGTAGTTCCTGCAGGATGCAAGTAAAAATCTTCCACTATGTTGCTCACATCAGAAATCTGACTGCATTATTCCAAATCAGTTGTACGTTATGGAGCACAATCCTAACCGTGTCTACTCAAAAGTAAGCCCCATTGTGTTCAATGGGTCTTATTTCCAGGAAGGTGCCTTTAGGTTTGAAGCTTACTTGGTACCCAAATATGGGTTCTGGGGCTAGCCCTACAATCCAGAGTAACTATGGGAGCATGTAAGAGACATTACGTGCACCCATAGTTACTGCACCACCTAGTGAAACCTATGGGAAATTCATATTGCAATCCAAAGTAAATTGTTCTTACACTGGAGCAAGGACTCTGCATAGTTACTCTGGATTGCTCCCTAGACCCAAGATTATAGGGGTCCATGATAAGGCAGAGTAAGAATGCCAGTGTTGACCAAAAATCTGAGTTCTTGGCCAGCCTAGCTGCAACCCTGCCTCTCAACAGGATTTGGCACAACTATGGCAGTCACTAACCTGGAGATACAGCAGGCCACTCCATGAAGCCCCTTGTATTCACTGTAGACTGTACTGGCATCTCATCAGGGACTCCATATAATGCAGGCACCACAGCTGTTCCTTGTTCAGTGTGATCTGAGGGGGGCTCACCACACACCACCACACTGAAAAAGTGGGTAATAAAAATCAGATAGTAGTTGTGAACGGTGAAGGGAGCATCTCTTACCACATCCTGAGATGACGCTTTGCACCTCCTCTGTCCACTTATTGAGAGATTCCCTGGCTAGCAGTTTTTTCAGCCAAAACAAAAAAAAGGATAAAGAGATCAAAGACCAAAACTAAGATCAAAAGGAAAGATCCAAAATAAGATTTAGGTTTACAGTCCTGGCTTTGCACTTATTTCTATATTTGTATTGTCTATACTAGTGATTTTCAACCATTGTGTCATGGCATACTGGTGTGCCACAAACAGTTCACAGGTGTGCTGTGGGAATTTGGAGATTGACATTCATTAATGGGAAAATTGGGGGGATTTGAACAGTCTTGTGTCCCTTGTCAATGGTAAAAACAAGTGAAGGTGTGCCTTGACAATTTCTGTGCCTTGTTAAGTGTGCCATGAGATGGAAAAGGTTGAAAATCATTGGTCTATACCTTTGATTTTCAACCAGTGTGCCGTGACAGATTGATGTGCCACGGCTAGCCCTCAGGTGTGCCACAGAAATTTGGGGATGGACACTTATAAATAGGAAAATTTGGGGATTTGAACAGCATGGTGTGGCTTGTCAATGGTAAAAACAACTGATGGTGTGCCATGAGATGAAAAAGATGGAAAATCACTGGTCCATACAGACAAACAGTGAATGTTACTAGTAGAGTGGTGGGGCTAATAAGAGTGTTCATAAGAAGACACACGTTTATTTTTCATGGGAGAGCAACTGGTTTATGCATCTGCCCTGTCAAAACAGGGCATTTGTTTTCTGTTAGTCATAACTGATCCTTTTGTTTAAGATGCATCTTTTTTGTTTTCATGCAGTTTGAAAAATGCCTGGCTAATGTTGTCTGGAAACTTAACGAAGACCAGATGTTTTTCTCTGTAAACAAAGCAAATCAAGATGCAACCCAATATAAACATGGCATTATTCAAACAGAAACTTTGCATGTAGTATTAAGATTACAAATGTTTGTTTTCATATCCAAATGCAGTTACGCTTCACGTGTGATCATTGTTTTGTATATTCTCAGCCCCTTCTTGAGAATTAAGGGTGCTCAAAAGACATGCTGTCCTGACCTCCTTAAGAAGAAGAATAAAGATGTAGTAAATAACAGTTGGATCCTAACCAATTCTCCAGTACCTGCGCCAGAGGGGTCTGTACTGTATTCTGTGGTAGGGGGCCAATAACAGAGGCCTCCTCAAGGCAGCATTGGCTCTGGAAAATTGGTTAGGATTGGGTTGTAAATAATATATTGATATATACATGTACTGTACATATGCAAATGGAACAGGCAACCCCACTTTTAAATATTTTAAAAGAAAGTACTCTCACTTAACTGGTTCGTGGACTGCAGCCAATGACATAAAATAACCGTCATGATGTAATATAGCCACAGTTGTGAATTGACAGTAATGATTTTATCATCAGCAGCAACAAGATGAAAAAGTCTTTAACAAGGGAATCAGTCCAACATAAAATGTTTTACAATACATCATTTTCTAAAGTAGCTGATAAAGATGATTGATTTCATAATTAGGTTGTTAGTCTATTATGGCATAAGCATTAAAATGGGAAATAGATTATTTTTTTATATTGGCTCAGAAATGTGGGCATTGTGCCCTGTTACAGAGAGAGGAGGAAGGATATAAATGGTTTTAATAAATTAATTCACATGGGCAGAGCTGATAATGGCAGCCAGGCTTTGTTATTTCCTGCTTTTCTACTCAGGATCCTAAAGGATCACAGATCATGTGTCATGTGCAAGCCAAACATTATTTCTTCCTTCCAGCAAGGCAGGCCTGTTTGTGGCTTGTCCACCCGCATTTGAGTGAGCAAACCCATCTCACACCTGAACCTGCAGCATCCTCTGGACTGACCCACCATCCCAGCATTTCATAGATCACGTGTTCTCAAAGTGGAGGACAGGATTTTAATGCTTTATTCCTTTTTACAAGGTATTTAAAGGTGGACCTCGATATCAGTGGTAAATCAATGGATACAGGGGTCCCACTTGTACTTTTGACTTATTGATTACAAACTGCCTCAGAGCCCAATTATATTTTGAAGTAAGTCCCATTATAGTCAGTGGGGCTGACTCCCAGATAAGTGTGAACAGGATTGCAGCCTTATTTTAAGGAAACTTCCATTATTGACCCCACTGGCACAGCTATGCCAGTCTAGACAGTTGGTTAAGATTCTTCCCTTAGAGATTAGAATATAGTCTCACCAAATATTTCTGAAGCAAAAAAGAATCAGATTTCTTCATCCTTGGATTTACAAGATGCCAGGTTTGGTGATGGTCCCCCCCCACCTCCAACAAGTATGTTCCTTGTCTTGTATGCCCTGAGGGACACCACCCGAATCTAATGTTTCTTAACATTATCTTGTTTTCCGGGTCATTGATTTAATTTCTCAAGACTTTATAGGCTTAGAAGTTTCACTCATAATAGTATTATGGCCATCCACTGCTATTTTTCCAGGATTTTTTATTTCTAGCCTCATGCAATGTTTATCCAAATCCCTTGCTTAATCCTTGCAGAGAGAATAAAGAAAATTGAATCTTTCAATTCTATGTTCATTTTTAGTGGGAAATCTAGTTTCTTTCAAGTTGGGCAGGTTCCTAATGCAAGCATAAAATACTCTGGATTGTGGTCTCTGTTTGGAATTGCTTTGAAACAAAGTTGAAAGCAACATTAGAAAGCAGAGGTTCTTGTCATAAACTTGACAACATATTTAGGCAGCAGTCCTACACAGTCCAGTTTATGCTTTCATGGGAATGTGTTTGACTGAAATCAGTGGGGTTTGCTTCTGAATAGGATTGTACTATTAGGTTTATTTTATTTATTTATGGGATTTATACCCCGCCATTCTCAGTTAAACCCGCTCAAGGTGGCTAACAAAATAAATGACAATAAAATATACCTATATAGAGATATTTACCGTAAAAACAATTCATCACCCAAAATTAGGTTTAAAAACTTAATTAAAAAACCAGTTAAAAACAAAAAACCAGTTAAAAACAATACTGAAAGCACAACAACCTCTTTCCCCCCCCCAAAAAAAAACCTCCCTATCAATTGAAAGCCTTTGCTTGCTGTGAATTTGCTCCTTATTTGCAGGTTGTTAAGTGTTTGAGACATTTTTGTTCACAGAATATTTTTATTTTCCATTCTGCATAGCTTTTGAATCACCGAAACACAGCTAAAAAGTATTACAGTATATTGTAGTGTTTAGTTGATTGGGACCTCCATCCTGGATGTGTTCAGATGGATACAAGTGCTGCCGTTGCCAATTCATTACTGCAAGCTTAAATGGCATTTAAGAAGGGTTGCCAAGAGCAGTCATCTATTGAAATCCACAAGAGGTATTTCCACATTAAGAAAGATGGGAAGGCTTTTTCACACGTATTAAAATACTACTCAATGTGTGAGAATTACTGGAATGCAGTTTGAATGACAAAGTCAGTTTTTTCATTAACCGAGGACTATGGAGAACGATAGCGCTATTATATCTGCACTATAACTTTTATGTTTTACCTGGGAATAGATGTGTTCAACTCAAAGCAAATTTAAGTTCTGTAACTTATGCCAGACATGAAAGGAGGGGAAATTTCTGGCAAGAAAGCACAGCCCGCCCTAATTATTTACTGTGTTAAATGGCACTTTATTTCCCTAACTGCAGAGTATGTCTGAAGAGTTTTCTCTGCAAAGATAGCCTCTCTTTGTTGAACCAGCCCAAGAGCTACTATTATTGTACAATTTGATTTAAAAAAAGCAGGCCTTTGTCAGTCTTGAAAGACTATGGTATTGTGCTTGGCGCTGCATACGCTGCATGCGAAGCACGAAAGCCTGGGTTAGATTGTTATGGAGGATAGGCTGTTACCCAAGCAGCAAATCCCCCTTCTCCACGCCACTGAATTAGTCCAATGGGAAGGCAGAGCCAATACGATTGGATCCAGCTGGCGTCGCAGAGCTGGGCTAAGGGCAGGAGCTCACCCTGTCTTGTGGGGCTGACCCGGGTCTCGAACCCTGGCCTGCTGGTTAACAGGCACAGTGTCTTAGCCACTTGCGCAACCCACAGCCCAGTTTGATTATTCTATACTATTATCATACAATAAGGACAATAGGATCAATAAGTATCAGGACTGGTGCCATAGTAAAGGAGCTAAAAGATACAGAGTGAAGCCACTTGGCACAGATTGACCTTGACCCCAACCATGCATGCACACTAAGTTTTAACGTCCTTGCTCACTTTCTCTCTTTATAGCAGTGCTCGGAAGGAACATGTGTAGCATGTGGTTGTCACACTGACCATGACAGAGAAAGACTTGCTAACATGTTTAACTTGTTTTAACTGTTTAAAGACTACTATTATGCACCCTCTCCTTAAAAAGCCAATTCTGGATTCCAGCAATTTAAATATTGACCAGTTTCCAACATTCCTTTCTTGGGGAAGAAAGTGGTGCAAGTGGTGGCATCCCAGGAGCTGGAGCCCGTTCAATCTGGCTTCAAACCAGATTTCAGAATAGAGGTAGCCATGGTTGCTCTTGTATGACAGATGACTTTTGTAAAAGAGTGGTTGATGCACATGGGACATCAATCCCCACATGCGCACGAATTCCCACATGCACATCACACTCCCATGCACACTAACCCCCCATTGTGCACCAATCCCCATGCATAACACTCCCTCAATGCACAGAATCTCCCCCAGTGCATCAGTTACCCAGTAAAAAAATTGTAGGACACCCCAATAAAATGTAGGAAATATTAAAATAAAGGCTATAAACACTTGCGCTGTTTTCCTGTACTTAATTTCAACACTATATTACTTCTTTTCTTCCTCACAGAGGTCAATGCATATTTTTGTTTTTTGGCCATAACGTTTGATAGGAGGGAGATATCTCAAAACCGATTTTTGCATTGGATTCTTCTCCTCAATACGAATCCAACGACATATGACACGATGGGATACTGCACACCATTTCGATGTTCCTAAATGAAGGACAATGAAGCCCTTTTAGAGGACACCGGGACAGAAGACTAAAAAAGAGGGCAAATCCGGAAATTTCCATGCATGACGCCAACTTTGAGCCCCTCAGAAGCGCGCACAAAAAAGGTGGCCAACTTCGCACCAAAGCCGCGGGCGAGGGCCGGCCAGACCGCTCCGATAACGGACACCAACGATGCAGAGACGAGGGCACAACCTTTGACGCCAAGGCTTGTGGCCTCCATCTGCACCGGGCAGAGCGTGAGTCGACGTCCACCCGCCACTCTCCGGGGTCGATCTAGAGCAGGCTGTACATATCCCTGGAGCCGCATCATAGAGTCTTGCCCCTTTGAGTGAGGGTGTTGCGCTTCCCCACTGAGCCACACGGCCTGGTACTGGCCAGGGCTTCCGGCAGCTATTTGAGGCAGGCGGGCCAGGCCATGCTGGCTGTCTGTGGGGGGGGCCTTACCAAGGCCCGGGCCCCTTTCTAGCCCCTCGGCCTCCTGCCACAGATGGCATGGGCCACCCGCCTCGAAGAGTCACCAAAGGCCTCAAAGTCCTTGTGGCTCACTAGGCAGCACCTTCCTGTCCTCCTCTGCCTCGTTGGCTGGCCACCTGCACCACAACATGGCAGTTTGAACCCCGGAGGTACCAGGGGAACCGCAGGCCACCTCTTTTGTGGGTCAGGCCCCCTCCTCCCACCCCACCCCACAGTCTCCCATGCGAGTTTCATCCTCCCTTCAGCACTAAGGAGCTGCTTAGCCCAGTGAGCCACACTGGCTTTCAGCTCCACAGCCAGCTCAAATGGCCCTTTGAGGCAAAGGCTTTGTGACCTCACTGCACAGTAATCCCCTATGCACACTACCCTCCCATGCACACTAACCCCCCATTGTGCACCAATCCCCATGCATAACACTCCCTCAATGCACAGAATCTCCCCCAGTGCATCAGTTACAAAATTGTAGGACACCCCAATAAAATGTAGGACATATTAAAATAAAGGCTATAAACACTTGCGTTGTTTTCCTGTACTTAATTTCAACACTATATTACTTCTTTTAGAAAACCTAATAGCAAGACCCGTTTACACCAACAATGCGCATGTAAGTGGCTCAAAGGAGACATGATCCTCACCCAAGGTGACCTCATGCCATAACCAAAAAAAGAGGACAAGGCCCCCCAAAATGTAGGGCATGACAAAATCTGAAAACACTCAACTGCTGCCTTGTGGAGCATTTGCTGGATGCGCTGGATCAGGTGCGCTGATCTAAGTGCGCTGGATCAGGACCATTCTGGAAGCCTTGCACTCTGTGGATTGACCTTCCACATCAGCAAGGCATGCTTGCTTACTTGTGAGTAAAAGTGGCTGTGCAGTCTCACTTTCAAAAGGGTTAAATCAGTGGCGCTTGGAAGAAAGGTTTCCTTGTGAGGTGCCTGGTAGGGGCTTCATTTATTAGATCAGGACCAGAGTTGTCTCAGCCTGCCCAAAATATCTAGGTCAGGTTTGCCTATTTGCGAGTAAAGGCGCAATATGGCTCCCTTTCAGTTCCCTTAGAGATCAGTGCATTTGGAGGAGTCTCTTTGGAGTGATTTTGTAGGCTCCGTTCATTGGATCAGGACCATTGCGGTGACCTTGGATTCCTGTGTCTGGCCTCTCTGGCAGACTATGGCAAGTTTGCCTACTCACGAGTAAAGCTGGGCTATGGGGAACTTTTCTTCCTCACAGAGGTCAATGCATATTTTTGTTTTTTGGCCATAACGTTTGATAGGAGGGAGATATCTCAAAACCGATTTTTGCATTGGATTCTTCTCCTCAATACGAATCCAACGACATATGACACGATGGGATACTGCACACCATTTCGATGTTCCAAAATGAAGGACAATGAAGCCCTTTTAGAGGACACCGGGACAGAAGACTAAAAAAGAGGGCAAATCCGGAAATTTCCATGCATGACGCCAACTTTGAGCCCCTCAGAAGCGCGCACAAAAAAGGTGGCCAACTTCGCACCAAAGCCGCGGGCGAGGGCCGGCCAGACCGCTCCGATAACGGACACCAACGATGCAGAGACGAGGGCACAACCTTTGACGCCAAGGCTTGTGGCCTCCATCTGCACCGGGCAGAGCGTGAGTCGACGTCCACCCGCCACTCTCCGGGGTCGATCTAGAGCAGGCTGTACATATCCCTGGAGCCGCATCATAGAGTCTTGCCCCTTTGAGTGAGGGTGTTGCGCTTCCCCACTGAGCCACACGGCCTGGTACTGGCCAGGGCTTCCGGCAGCTATTTGAGGCAGGCGGGCCAGGCCATGCTGGCTGTCTGTAGGGGGGGGCCTTACCAAGGCCCGGGCCCCTTTCTAGCCCCTCGGCCTCCTGCCACAGATGGCATGGGCCACCCGCCTCGAAGAGTCACCAAAGGCCTCAAAGTCCTTGTGGCTCACTAGGCAGCACCTTCCTGTCCTCCTCTGCCTCGTTGGCTGGCCACCTGCACCACAACATGGCAGTTTGAACCCCGGAGGTACCAGGGGAACCGCAGGCCACCTCTTTTGTGGGTCAGGCCCCCTCCTCCCACCCCACCCCACAGTCTCCCATGCGAGTTTCATCCTCCCTTCAGCACTAAGGAGCTGCTTAGCCCAGTGAGCCACACTGGCTTTCAGCTCCACAGCCAGCTCAAATGGCCCTTTGAGGCAAAGGCTTTGTGACCTCACTGCACAGTAATCCCCTATGCACACTACCCTCCCATGCACACTAACCCCCCATTGTGCACCAATCCCCATGCATAACACTCCCTCAATGCACAGAATCTCCCCCAGTGCATCAGTTACAAAATTGTAGGACACCCCAATAAAATGTAGGACATATTAAAATAAAGGCTATAAACACTTGCGTTGTTTTCCTGTACTTAATTTCAACACTATATTACTTCTTTTAGAAAACCTAATAGCAAGACCCGTTTACACCAACAATGCGCATGTAAGTGGCTCAAAGGAGACATGATCCTCACCCAAGGTGACCTCATGCCATAACCAAAAAAAGAGGACAAGGCCCCCCAAAATGTAGGGCATGACAAAATCTGAAAACACTCAACTGCTGCCTTGTGGAGCATTTGCTGGATGCGCTGGATCAGGTGCGCTGATCTAAGTGCGCTGGATCAGGACCATTCTGGAAGCCTTGCACTCTGTGGATTGACCTTCCACATCAGCAAGGCATGCTTGCTTACTTGTGAGTAAAAGTGGCTGTGCAGTCTCACTTTCAAAAGGGTTAAATCAGTGGCGCTTGGAAGAAAGGTTTCCTTGTGAGGTGCCTGGTAGGGGCTTCATTTATTAGATCAGGACCAGAGTTGTCTCAGCCTGCCCAAAATATCTAGGTCAGGTTTGCCTATTTGCGAGTAAAGGCGCAATATGGCTCCCTTTCAGTTCCCTTAGAGATCAATGCATTTGGAGGAGTCTCTTTGGAGTGATTTTGTAGGCTCCGTTCATTGGATCAGGACCATTACGGTGACCTTGGATTCCTGTGTCTGGCCTCTCTGGCAGACTATGGCAAGTTTGCCTACTCACGAGTAAAGCTGGGCTATGGGGAACTTTTCTTCCTCACAGAGGTCAATGCATATTTTTGTTTTTTGGCCATAACGTTTGATAGGAGGGAGATATCTCAAAACCGATTTTTGCATTGGATTCTTCTCCTCAATACGAATCCAACGACATATGACACGATGGGGTACTGCACACCATTTCGATGTTCCTAAATGAAGGACAATGAAGCCCTTTTAGAGGACACCGGGACAGAAGACTAAAAAAGAGGGCAAATCCGGAAATTTCCATGCATGACGCCAACTTTGAGCCCCGCAGAAGCGCGCACAAAAAAGGTGGCCAACTTCGCACCAAAGCCGCGGGCGAGGGCCGGCCAGACCGCTCCGATAACGGACACCAACGATGCAGAGACGAGGGCACAACCTTTGACGCCAAGGCTTGTGGCCTCCATCTGCACCGGGCAGAGCGTGAGTCGACGTCCACCCGCCACTCTCCGGGGTCGATCTAGAGCAGGCTGTACATATCCCTGGAGCCGCATCATAGAGTCTTGCCCCTTTGAGTGAGGGTGTTGCGCTTCCCCACTGAGCCACACGGCCTGGTACTGGCCAGGGCTTCCGGCAGCTATTTGAGGCAGGCGGGCCAGGCCATGCTGGCTGTCTGTGGGGGGGGCCTTACCAAGGCCCGGGCCCCTTTCTAGCCCCTCGGCCTCCTGCCACAGATGGCATGGGCCACCCGCCTCGAAGAGTCACCAAAGGCCTCAAAGTCCTTGTGGCTCACTAGGCAGCACCTTCCTGTCCTCCTCTGCCTCGTTGGCTGGCCACCTGCACCACAACACGGCAGTTTGAACCCCGGAGGTACCAGGGGAACCGCAGGCCACCTCTTTTGTGGGTCAGGCCCCCTCCTCCCACCCCACCCCACAGTCTCCCATGCGAGTTTCATCCTCCCTTCAGCACTAAGGAGCTGCTTAGCCCAGTGAGCCACACTGGCTTTCAGCTCCACAGCCAGCTCAAATGGCCCTTTGAGGCAAAGGCTTTGTGACCTCACTGCACAGTAATCCCCTATGCACACTACCCTCCCATGCACACTAACCCCCCATTGTGCACCAATCCCCATGCATAACACTCCCTCAATGCACAGAATCTCCCCCAGTGCATCAGTTACAAAATTGTAGGACACCCCAATAAAATGTAGGACATATTAAAATAAAGGCTATAAACACTTGCGTTGTTTTCCTGTACTTAATTTCAACACTATATTACTTCTTTTAGAAAACCTAATAGCAAGACCCGTTTACACCAACAATGCGCATGTAAGTGGCTCAAAGGAGACATGATCCTCACCCAAGGTGACCTCATGCCATAACCAAAAAAAGAGGACAAGGCCCCCCAAAATGTAGGGCATGACAAAATCTGAAAACACTCAACTGCTGCCTTGTGGAGCATTTGCTGGATGCGCTGGATCAGGTGCGCTGATCTAAGTGCGCTGGATCAGGACCATTCTGGAAGCCTTGCACTCTGTGGATTGACCTTCCACATCAGCAAGGCATGCTTGCTTACTTGTGAGTAAAAGTGGCTGTGCAGTCTCACTTTCAAAAGGGTTAAATCAGTGGCGCTTGGAAGAAAGGTTTCCTTGTGAGGTGCCTGGTAGGGGCTTCATTTATTAGATCAGGACCAGAGTTGTCTCAGCCTGCCCAAAATATCTAGGTCAGGTTTGCCTATTTGCGAGTAAAGGCGCAATATGGCTCCCTTTCAGTTCCCTTAGAGATCAATGCATTTGGAGGAGTCTCTTTGGAGTGATTTTGTAGGCTCCGTTCATTGGATCAGGACCATTACGGTGACCTTGGATTCCTGTGTCTGGCCTCTCTGGCAGACTATGGCAAGTTTGCCTACTCACGAGTAAAGCTGGGCTATGGGGAACTTTTCTTCCTCACAGAGGTCAATGCATATTTTTGTTTTTTGGCCATAACGTTTGATAGGAGGGAGATATCTCAAAACCGATTTTTGCATTGGATTCTTCTCCTCAATACGAATCCAACGACATATGACACGATGGGGTACTGCACACCATTTCGATGTTCCTAAATGAAGGACAATGAAGCCCTTTTAGAGGACACCGGGACAGAAGACTAAAAAAGAGGGCAAATCCGGAAATTTCCATGCATGACGCCAACTTTGAGCCCCGCAGAAGCGCGCACAAAAAAGGTGGCCAACTTCGCACCAAAGCCGCGGGCGAGGGCCGGCCAGACCGCTCCGATAACGGACACCAACGATGCAGAGACGAGGGCACAACCTTTGACGCCAAGGCTTGTGGCCTCCATCTGCACCGGGCAGAGCGTGAGTCGACGTCCACCCGCCACTCTCCGGGGTCGATCTAGAGCAGGCTGTACATATCCCTGGAGCCGCATCATAGAGTCTTGCCCCTTTGAGTGAGGGTGTTGCGCTTCCCCACTGAGCCACACGGCCTGGTACTGGCCAGGGCTTCCGGCAGCTATTTGAGGCAGGCGGGCCAGGCCATGCTGGCTGTCTGTAGGGGGGGGCCTTACCAAGGCCCGGGCCCCTTTCTAGCCCCTCGGCCTCCTGCCACAGATGGCATGGGCCACCCGCCTCGAAGAGTCACCAAAGGCCTCAAAGTCCTTGTGGCTCACTAGGCAGCACCTTCCTGTCCTCCTCTGCCTCGTTGGCTGGCCACCTGCACCACAACATGGCAGTTTGAACCCCGGAGGTACCAGGGGAACCGCAGGCCACCTCTTTTGTGGGTCAGGCCCCCTCCTCCCACCCCACCCCACAGTCTCCCATGCGAGTTTCATCCTCCCTTCAGCACTAAGGAGCTGCTTAGCCCAGTGAGCCACACTGGCTTTCAGCTCCACAGCCAGCTCAAATGGCCCTTTGAGGCAAAGGCTTTGTGACCTCACTGCACAGTAATCCCCTATGCACACTACCCTCCCATGCACACTAACCCCCCATTGTGCACCAATCCCCATGCATAACACTCCCTCAATGCACAGAATCTCCCCCAGTGCATCAGTTACAAAATTGTAGGACACCCCAATAAAATGTAGGACATATTAAAATAAAGGCTATAAACACTTGCGTTGTTTTCCTGTACTTAATTTCAACACTATATTACTTCTTTTAGAAAACCTAATAGCAAGACCCGTTTACACCAACAATGCGCATGTAAGTGGCTCAAAGGAGACATGATCCTCACCCAAGGTGACCTCATGCCATAACCAAAAAAAGAGGACAAGGCCCCCCAAAATGTAGGGCATGACAAAATCTGAAAACACTCAACTGCTGCCTTGTGGAGCATTTGCTGGATGCGCTGGATCAGGTGCGCTGATCTAAGTGCGCTGGATCAGGACCATTCTGGAAGCCTTGCACTCTGTGGATTGACCTTCCACATCAGCAAGGCATGCTTGCTTACTTGTGAGTAAAAGTGGCTGTGCAGTCTCACTTTCAAAAGGGTTAAATCAGTGGCGCTTGGAAGAAAGGTTTCCTTGTGAGGTGCCTGGTAGGGGCTTCATTTATTAGATCAGGACCAGAGTTGTCTCAGCCTGCCCAAAATATCTAGGTCAGGTTTGCCTATTTGCGAGTAAAGGCGCAATATGGCTCCCTTTCAGTTCCCTTAGAGATCAATGCATTTGGAGGAGTCTCTTTGGAGTGATTTTGTAGGCTCCGTTCATTGGATCAGGACCATTACGGTGACCTTGGATTCCTGTGTCTGGCCTCTCTGGCAGACTATGGCAAGTTTGCCTACTCACGAGTAAAGCTGGGCTATGGGGAACTTTTCTTCCTCACAGAGGTCAATGCATATTTTTGTTTTTTGGCCATAACGTTTGATAGGAGGGAGATATCTCAAAACCGATTTTTGCATTGGATTCTTCTCCTCAATACGAATCCAACGACATATGACACGATGGGGTACTGCACACCATTTCGATGTTCCTAAATGAAGGACAATGAAGCCCTTTTAGAGGACACCGGGACAGAAGACTAAAAAAGAGGGCAAATCCGGAAATTTCCATGCATGACGCCAACTTTGAGCCCCGCAGAAGCGCGCACAAAAAAGGTGGCCAACTTCGCACCAAAGCCGCGGGCGAGGGCCGGCCAGACCGCTCCGATAACGGACACCAACGATGCAGAGACGAGGGCACAACCTTTGACGCCAAGGCTTGTGGCCTCCATCTGCACCGGGCAGAGCGTGAGTCGACGTCCACCCGCCACTCTCCGGGGTCGATCTAGAGCAGGCTGTACATATCCCTGGAGCCGCATCATAGAGTCTTGCCCCTTTGAGTGAGGGTGTTGCGCTTCCCCACTGAGCCACACGGCCTGGTACTGGCCAGGGCTTCCGGCAGCTATTTGAGGCAGGCGGGCCAGGCCATGCTGGCTGTCTGTGGGGGGGGCCTTACCAAGGCCCGGGCCTCTTTCTAGCCCCTCGGCCTCCTGCCACAGATGGCATGGGCCACCCGCCTCGAAGAGTCACCAAAGGCCTCAAAGTCCTTGTGGCTCACTAGGCAGCACCTTCCTGTCCTCCTCTGCCTCGTTGGCTGGCCACCTGCACCACAACACGGCAGTTTGAACCCCGGAGGTACCAGGGGAACCGCAGGCCACCTCTTTTGTGGGTCAGGCCCCCTCCTCCCACCCCACCCCACAGTCTCCCATGCGAGTTTCATCCTCCCTTCAGCACTAAGGAGCTGCTTAGCCCAGTGAGCCACACTGGCTTTCAGCTCCACAGCCAGCTCAAATGGCCCTTTGAGGCAAAGGCTTTGTGACCTCACTGCACAGTAATCCCCTATGCACACTACCCTCCCATGCACACTAACCCCCCATTGTGCACCAATCCCCATGCATAACACTCCCTCAATGCACAGAATCTCCCCCAGTGCATCAGTTACAAAATTGTAGGACACCCCAATAAAATGTAGGACATATTAAAATAAAGGCTATAAACACTTGCGTTGTTTTCCTGTACTTAATTTCAACACTATATTACTTCTTTTAGAAAACCTAATAGCAAGACCCGTTTACACCAACAATGCGCATGTAAGTGGCTCAAAGGAGACATGATCCTCACCCAAGGTGACCTCATGCCATAACCAAAAAAAGAGGACAAGGCCCCCCAAAATGTAGGGCATGACAAAATCTGAAAACACTCAACTGCTGCCTTGTGGAGCATTTGCTGGATGCGCTGGATCAGGTGCGCTGATCTAAGTGCGCTGGATCAGGACCATTCTGGAAGCCTTGCACTCTGTGGATTGACCTTCCACATCAGCAAGGCATGCTTGCTTACTTGTGAGTAAAAGTGGCTGTGCAGTCTCACTTTCAAAAGGGTTAAATCAGTGGCGCTTGGAAGAAAGGTTTCCTTGTGAGGTGCCTGGTAGGGGCTTCATTTATTAGATCAGGACCAGAGTTGTCTCAGCCTGCCCAAAATATCTAGGTCAGGTTTGCCTATTTGCGAGTAAAGGCGCAATATGGCTCCCTTTCAGTTCCCTTAGAGATCAATGCATTTGGAGGAGTCTCTTTGGAGTGATTTTGTAGGCTCCGTTCATTGGATCAGGACCATTACGGTGACCTTGGATTCCTGTGTCTGGCCTCTCTGGCAGACTATGGCAAGTTTGCCTACTCACGAGTAAAGCTGGGCTATGGGGAACTTTTCTTCCTCACAGAGGTCAATGCATATTTTTGTTTTTTGGCCATAACGTTTGATAGGAGGGAGATATCTCAAAACCGATTTTTGCATTGGATTCTTCTCCTCAATACGAATCCAACGACATATGACACGATGGGGTACTGCACACCATTTCGATGTTCCTAAATGAAGGACAATGAAGCCCTTTTAGAGGACACCGGGACAGAAGACTAAAAAAGAGGGCAAATCCGGAAATTTCCATGCATGACGCCAACTTTGAGCCCCGCAGAAGCGCGCACAAAAAAGGTGGCCAACTTCGCACCAAAGCCGCGGGCGAGGGCCGGCCAGACCGCTCCGATAACGGACACCAACGATGCAGAGACGAGGGCACAACCTTTGACGCCAAGGCTTGTGGCCTCCATCTGCACCGGGCAGAGCGTGAGTCGACGTCCACCCGCCACTCTCCGGGGTCGATCTAGAGCAGGCTGTACATATCCCTGGAGCCGCATCATAGAGTCTTGCCCCTTTGAGTGAGGGTGTTGCGCTTCCCCACTGAGCCACACGGCCTGGTACTGGCCAGGGCTTCCGGCAGCTATTTGAGGCAGGCGGGCCAGGCCATGCTGGCTGTCTGTAGGGGGGGGCCTTACCAAGGCCCGGGCCCCTTTCTAGCCCCTCGGCCTCCTGCCACAGATGGCATGGGCCACCCGCCTCGAAGAGTCACCAAAGGCCTCAAAGTCCTTGTGGCTCACTAGGCAGCACCTTCCTGTCCTCCTCTGCCTCGTTGGCTGGCCACCTGCACCACAACATGGCAGTTTGAACCCCGGAGGTACCAGGGGAACCGCAGGCCACCTCTTTTGTGGGTCAGGCCCCCTCCTCCCACCCCACCCCACAGTCTCCCATGCGAGTTTCATCCTCCCTTCAGCACTAAGGAGCTGCTTAGCCCAGTGAGCCACACTGGCTTTCAGCTCCACAGCCAGCTCAAATGGCCCTTTGAGGCAAAGGCTTTGTGACCTCACTGCACAGTAATCCCCTATGCACACTACCCTCCCATGCACACTAACCCCCCATTGTGCACCAATCCCCATGCATAACACTCCCTCAATGCACAGAATCTCCCCCAGTGCATCAGTTACAAAATTGTAGGACACCCCAATAAAATGTAGGACATATTAAAATAAAGGCTATAAACACTTGCGTTGTTTTCCTGTACTTAATTTCAACACTATATTACTTCTTTTAGAAAACCTAATAGCAAGACCCGTTTACACCAACAATGCGCATGTAAGTGGCTCAAAGGAGACATGATCCTCACCCAAGGTGACCTCATGCCATAACCAAAAAAAGAGGACAAGGCCCCCCAAAATGTAGGGCATGACAAAATCTGAAAACACTCAACTGCTGCCTTGTGGAGCATTTGCTGGATGCGCTGGATCAGGTGCGCTGATCTAAGTGCGCTGGATCAGGACCATTCTGGAAGCCTTGCACTCTGTGGATTGACCTTCCACATCAGCAAGGCATGCTTGCTTACTTGTGAGTAAAAGTGGCTGTGCAGTCTCACTTTCAAAAGGGTTAAATCAGTGGCGCTTGGAAGAAAGGTTTCCTTGTGAGGTGCCTGGTAGGGGCTTCATTTATTAGATCAGGACCAGAGTTGTCTCAGCCTGCCCAAAATATCTAGGTCAGGTTTGCCTATTTGCGAGTAAAGGCGCAATATGGCTCCCTTTCAGTTCCCTTAGAGATCAATGCATTTGGAGGAGTCTCTTTGGAGTGATTTTGTAGGCTCCGTTCATTGGATCAGGACCATTACGGTGACCTTGGATTCCTGTGTCTGGCCTCTCTGGCAGACTATGGCAAGTTTGCCTACTCACGAGTAAAGCTGGGCTATGGGGAACTTTTCTTCCTCACAGAGGTCAATGCATATTTTTGTTTTTTGGCCATAACGTTTGATAGGAGGGAGATATCTCAAAACCGATTTTTGCATTGGATTCTTCTCCTCAATACGAATCCAACGACATATGACACGATGGGGTACTGCACACCATTTCGATGTTCCTAAATGAAGGACAATGAAGCCCTTTTAGAGGACACCGGGACAGAAGACTAAAAAAGAGGGCAAATCCGGAAATTTCCATGCATGACGCCAACTTTGAGCCCCGCAGAAGCGCGCACAAAAAAGGTGGCCAACTTCGCACCAAAGCCGCGGGCGAGGGCCGGCCAGACCGCTCCGATAACGGACACCAACGATGCAGAGACGAGGGCACAACCTTTGACGCCAAGGCTTGTGGCCTCCATCTGCACCGGGCAGAGCGTGAGTCGACGTCCACCCGCCACTCTCCGGGGTCGATCTAGAGCAGGCTGTACATATCCCTGGAGCCGCATCATAGAGTCTTGCCCCTTTGAGTGAGGGTGTTGCGCTTCCCCACTGAGCCACACGGCCTGGTACTGGCCAGGGCTTCCGGCAGCTATTTGAGGCAGGCGGGCCAGGCCATGCTGGCTGTCTGTGGGGGGGGCCTTACCAAGGCCCGGGCCCCTTTCTAGCCCCTCGGCCTCCTGCCACAGATGGCATGGGCCACCCGCCTCGAAGAGTCACCAAAGGCCTCAAAGTCCTTGTGGCTCACTAGGCAGCACCTTCCTGTCCTCCTCTGCCTCGTTGGCTGGCCACCTGCACCACAACACGGCAGTTTGAACCCCGGAGGTACCAGGGGAACCGCAGGCCACCTCTTTTGTGGGTCAGGCCCCCTCCTCCCACCCCACCCCACAGTCTCCCATGCGAGTTTCATCCTCCCTTCAGCACTAAGGAGCTGCTTAGCCCAGTGAGCCACACTGGCTTTCAGCTCCACAGCCAGCTCAAATGGCCCTTTGAGGCAAAGGCTTTGTGACCTCACTGCACAGTAATCCCCTATGCACACTACCCTCCCATGCACACTAACCCCCCATTGTGCACCAATCCCCATGCATAACACTCCCTCAATGCACAGAATCTCCCCCAGTGCATCAGTTACAAAATTGTAGGACACCCCAATAAAATGTAGGACATATTAAAATAAAGGCTATAAACACTTGCGTTGTTTTCCTGTACTTAATTTCAACACTATATTACTTCTTTTAGAAAACCTAATAGCAAGACCCGTTTACACCAACAATGCGCATGTAAGTGGCTCAAAGGAGACATGATCCTCACCCAAGGTGACCTCATGCCATAACCAAAAAAAGAGGACAAGGCCCCCCAAAATGTAGGGCATGACAAAATCTGAAAACACTCAACTGCTGCCTTGTGGAGCATTTGCTGGATGCGCTGGATCAGGTGCGCTGATCTAAGTGCGCTGGATCAGGACCATTCTGGAAGCCTTGCACTCTGTGGATTGACCTTCCACATCAGCAAGGCATGCTTGCTTACTTGTGAGTAAAAGTGGCTGTGCAGTCTCACTTTCAAAAGGGTTAAATCAGTGGCGCTTGGAAGAAAGGTTTCCTTGTGAGGTGCCTGGTAGGGGCTTCATTTATTAGATCAGGACCAGAGTTGTCTCAGCCTGCCCAAAATATCTAGGTCAGGTTTGCCTATTTGCGAGTAAAGGCGCAATATGGCTCCCTTTCAGTTCCCTTAGAGATCAATGCATTTGGAGGAGTCTCTTTGGAGTGATTTTGTAGGCTCCGTTCATTGGATCAGGACCATTACGGTGACCTTGGATTCCTGTGTCTGGCCTCTCTGGCAGACTATGGCAAGTTTGCCTACTCACGAGTAAAGCTGGGCTATGGGGAACTTTTCTTCCTCACAGAGGTCAATGCATATTTTTGTTTTTTGGCCATAACGTTTGATAGGAGGGAGATATCTCAAAACCGATTTTTGCATTGGATTCTTCTCCTCAATACGAATCCAACGACATATGACACGATGGGGTACTGCACACCATTTCGATGTTCCTAAATGAAGGACAATGAAGCCCTTTTAGAGGACACCGGGACAGAAGACTAAAAAAGAGGGCAAATCCGGAAATTTCCATGCATGACGCCAACTTTGAGCCCCGCAGAAGCGCGCACAAAAAAGGTGGCCAACTTCGCACCAAAGCCGCGGGCGAGGGCCGGCCAGACCGCTCCGATAACGGACACCAACGATGCAGAGACGAGGGCACAACCTTTGACGCCAAGGCTTGTGGCCTCCATCTGCACCGGGCAGAGCGTGAGTCGACGTCCACCCGCCACTCTCCGGGGTCGATCTAGAGCAGGCTGTACATATCCCTGGAGCCGCATCATAGAGTCTTGCCCCTTTGAGTGAGGGTGTTGCGCTTCCCCACTGAGCCACACGGCCTGGTACTGGCCAGGGCTTCCGGCAGCTATTTGAGGCAGGCGGGCCAGGCCATGCTGGCTGTCTGTAGGGGGGGGCCTTACCAAGGCCCGGGCCCCTTTCTAGCCCCTCGGCCTCCTGCCACAGATGGCATGGGCCACCCGCCTCGAAGAGTCACCAAAGGCCTCAAAGTCCTTGTGGCTCACTAGGCAGCACCTTCCTGTCCTCCTCTGCCTCGTTGGCTGGCCACCTGCACCACAACATGGCAGTTTGAACCCCGGAGGTACCAGGGGAACCGCAGGCCACCTCTTTTGTGGGTCAGGCCCCCTCCTCCCACCCCACCCCACAGTCTCCCATGCGAGTTTCATCCTCCCTTCAGCACTAAGGAGCTGCTTAGCCCAGTGAGCCACACTGGCTTTCAGCTCCACAGCCAGCTCAAATGGCCCTTTGAGGCAAAGGCTTTGTGACCTCACTGCACAGTAATCCCCTATGCACACTACCCTCCCATGCACACTAACCCCCCATTGTGCACCAATCCCCATGCATAACACTCCCTCAATGCACAGAATCTCCCCCAGTGCATCAGTTACAAAATTGTAGGACACCCCAATAAAATGTAGGACATATTAAAATAAAGGCTATAAACACTTGCGTTGTTTTCCTGTACTTAATTTCAACACTATATTACTTCTTTTAGAAAACCTAATAGCAAGACCCGTTTACACCAACAATGCGCATGTAAGTGGCTCAAAGGAGACATGATCCTCACCCAAGGTGACCTCATGCCATAACCAAAAAAAGAGGACAAGGCCCCCCAAAATGTAGGGCATGACAAAATCTGAAAACACTCAACTGCTGCCTTGTGGAGCATTTGCTGGATGCGCTGGATCAGGTGCGCTGATCTAAGTGCGCTGGATCAGGACCATTCTGGAAGCCTTGCACTCTGTGGATTGACCTTCCACATCAGCAAGGCATGCTTGCTTACTTGTGAGTAAAAGTGGCTGTGCAGTCTCACTTTCAAAAGGGTTAAATCAGTGGCGCTTGGAAGAAAGGTTTCCTTGTGAGGTGCCTGGTAGGGGCTTCATTTATTAGATCAGGACCAGAGTTGTCTCAGCCTGCCCAAAATATCTAGGTCAGGTTTGCCTATTTGCGAGTAAAGGCGCAATATGGCTCCCTTTCAGTTCCCTTAGAGATCAATGCATTTGGAGGAGTCTCTTTGGAGTGATTTTGTAGGCTCCGTTCATTGGATCAGGACCATTACGGTGACCTTGGATTCCTGTGTCTGGCCTCTCTGGCAGACTATGGCAAGTTTGCCTACTCACGAGTAAAGCTGGGCTATGGGGAACTTTTCTTCCTCACAGAGGTCAATGCATATTTTTGTTTTTTGGCCATAACGTTTGATAGGAGGGAGATATCTCAAAACCGATTTTTGCATTGGATTCTTCTCCTCAATACGAATCCAACGACATATGACACGATGGGGTACTGCACACCATTTCGATGTTCCTAAATGAAGGACAATGAAGCCCTTTTAGAGGACACCGGGACAGAAGACTAAAAAAGAGGGCAAATCCGGAAATTTCCATGCATGACGCCAACTTTGAGCCCCGCAGAAGCGCGCACAAAAAAGGTGGCCAACTTCGCACCAAAGCCGCGGGCGAGGGCCGGCCAGACCGCTCCGATAACGGACACCAACGATGCAGAGACGAGGGCACAACCTTTGACGCCAAGGCTTGTGGCCTCCATCTGCACCGGGCAGAGCGTGAGTCGACGTCCACCCGCCACTCTCCGGGGTCGATCTAGAGCAGGCTGTACATATCCCTGGAGCCGCATCATAGAGTCTTGCCCCTTTGAGTGAGGGTGTTGCGCTTCCCCACTGAGCCACACGGCCTGGTACTGGCCAGGGCTTCCGGCAGCTATTTGAGGCAGGCGGGCCAGGCCATGCTGGCTGTCTGTGGGGGGGGCCTTACCAAGGCCCGGGCCCCTTTCTAGCCCCTCGGCCTCCTGCCACAGATGGCATGGGCCACCCGCCTCGAAGAGTCACCAAAGGCCTCAAAGTCCTTGTGGCTCACTAGGCAGCACCTTCCTGTCCTCCTCTGCCTCGTTGGCTGGCCACCTGCACCACAACATGGCAGTTTGAACCCCGGAGGTACCAGGGGAACCACAGGCCACCTCTTTTGTGGGTCAGGCCCCCTCCTCCCACCCCACCCCACAGTCTCCCATGCGAGTTTCATCCTCCCTTCAGCACTAAGGAGCTGCTTAGCCCAGTGAGCCACACTGGCTTTCAGCTCCACAGCCAGCTCAAATGGCCCTTTGAGGCAAAGGCTTTGTGACCTCACTGCACAGTAATCCCCTATGCACACTACCCTCCCATGCACACTAACCCCCCATTGTGCACCAATCCCCATGCATAACACTCCCTCAATGCACAGAATCTCCCCCAGTGCATCAGTTACAAAATTGTAGGACACCCCAATAAAATGTAGGACATATTAAAATAAAGGCTATAAACACTTGCGTTGTTTTCCTGTACTTAATTTCAACACTATATTACTTCTTTTAGAAAACCTAATAGCAAGACCCGTTTACACCAACAATGCGCATGTAAGTGGCTCAAAGGAGACATGATCCTCACCCAAGGTGACCTCATGCCATAACCAAAAAAAGAGGACAAGGCCCCCCAAAATGTAGGGCATGACAAAATCTGAAAACACTCAACTGCTGCCTTGTGGAGCATTTGCTGGATGCGCTGGATCAGGTGCGCTGATCTAAGTGCGCTGGATCAGGACCATTCTGGAAGCCTTGCACTCTGTGGATTGACCTTCCACATCAGCAAGGCATGCTTGCTTACTTGTGAGTAAAAGTGGCTGTGCAGTCTCACTTTCAAAAGGGTTAAATCAGTGGCGCTTGGAAGAAAGGTTTCCTTGTGAGGTGCCTGGTAGGGGCTTCATTTATTAGATCAGGACCAGAGTTGTCTCAGCCTGCCCAAAATATCTAGGTCAGGTTTGCCTATTTGCGAGTAAAGGCGCAATATGGCTCCCTTTCAGTTCCCTTAGAGATCAATGCATTTGGAGGAGTCTCTTTGGAGTGATTTTGTAGGCTCCGTTCATTGGATCAGGACCATTACGGTGACCTTGGATTCATGTGTCTGGCCTCTCTGGCAGACTATGGCAAGTTTGCCTACTCACGAGTAAAGCTGGGCTATGGGGAACTTTTCTTCCTCACAGAGGTCAATGCATATTTTTGTTTTTTGGCCATAACGTTTGATAGGAGGGAGATATCTCAAAACCGATTTTTGCATTGGATTCTTCTCCTCAATACGAATCCAACGACATATGACACGATGGGGTACTGCACACCATTTCGATGTTCCTAAATGAAGGACAATGAAGCCCTTTTAGAGGACACCGGGACAGAAGACTAAAAAAGAGGGCAAATCCGGAAATTTCCATGCATGACGCCAACTTTGAGCCCCGCAGAAGCGCGCACAAAAAAGGTGGCCAACTTCGCACCAAAGCCGCGGGCGAGGGCCGGCCAGACCGCTCCGATAACGGACACCAACGATGCAGAGACGAGGGCACAACCTTTGACGCCAAGGCTTGTGGCCTCCATCTGCACCGGGCAGAGCGTGAGTCGACGTCCACCCGCCACTCTCCGGGGTCGATCTAGAGCAGGCTGTACATATCCCTGGAGCCGCATCATAGAGTCTTGCCCCTTTGAGTGAGGGTGTTGCGCTTCCCCACTGAGCCACACGGCCTGGTACTGGCCAGGGCTTCCGGCAGCTATTTGAGGCAGGCGGGCCAGGCCATGCTGGCTGTCTGTGGGGGGGGCCTTACCAAGGCCCGGGCCCCTTTCTAGCCCCTCGGCCTCCTGCCACAGATGGCATGGGCCACCCGCCTCGAAGAGTCACCAAAGGCCTCAAAGTCCTTGTGGCTCACTAGGCAGCACCTTCCTGTCCTCCTCTGCCTCGTTGGCTGGCCACCTGCACCACAACATGGCAGTTTGAACCCCGGAGGTACCAGGGGAACCGCAGGCCACCTCTTTTGTGGGTCAGGCCCCCTCCTCCCACCCCACCCCACCCCACCCCACAGTCTCCCATGCGAGTTTCATCCTCCCTTCAGCACTAAGGAGCTGCTTAGCCCAGTGAGCCACACTGGCTTTCAGCTCCACAGCCAGCTCAAATGGCCCTTTGAGGCAAAGGCTTTGTGACCTCACTGCAGCACAGCCTACCCTCCCTTCTCTGCGCTGGCAGGCTGAGGGAGGCAGTGAAGGAGCCGCTCCCCCTGGGGGAGTTCGGCGTTCTAAAAAACAGCAGGAGAAAGGCGCATGCGCAGCAGAACCTTCACTCCAGCTCCCCCTGCCTTGGGTCACGTGGGCCTCTACACTTTTTCTTTGGGCGGTTTGTGATTGGACGACGCGATGCAGCTTTCAACCAATCGAGTTAAAGCCTCGCCTCCTCTGCAGCCCCGCCTCCTTGGGTGAAAGGAGTTGGGAAGTGCCAATAGGAAGCCGTAACGTCATCCTGGTGGGCGGGCCATAGGCTGAAAGGGGACAGTGGAGGAGCGAGGGTGCAGCGCGTGGACTTGTTGGTGAGGTGAGTGGGGGAGGGGCTGAGCTTGTCCTCCAGCTGGACCCCTCAATGGGCATGCATGGCAGTGGAAGCCTACGCACGAGTAGCTCCATTGTATTCACCTAGGAAGTTAAGCCTTGAGTGCTCCATGTCTACTCAGAAGTAAGAGCCTTGTGTTCAGTGGGGCTTCCTCTCAGGAAAGTGCCCCTTGACGGCTACATGTGCTGCATGTCTACTCAGAAGTAAGAGCCTTGTGTTCAATGGGGCTTCCTCTCAGGAAAGTGCCCCTTGACGGCTTCATGTGCTGCATGTCTACTCAGAAGTAAGAGCCTTGTGTTCAGTGGGGCTTCCTCTCAGGAAAGTGCCCCTTGACGGCTTCATGTGCTGCATGTCTACTCAGAAGTAAGAGCCTTGTGTTCAATGGGGCTTCCTCTCAGGAAAGTGCCCCTTGACGGCTTCATGTGCTGCATGTCTACTCAGAAGTAAGAGCCTTGTGTTCAGTGGGGCTTCCTCTCAGGAAAGTGCCCCTTGACGGCTTCATGTGCTGCATGTCTACTCAGAAGTAAGAGCCTTGTGTTCAATGCGGCTTCCTCTCAGGAAAGTGCCCCTTGACGGCTTCATGTGCTGCATATCTACTCAGAAGTAAGAGCCTTGTGTGCAGTGGGGCTTCCTCTCAGGAAAGTGCCCCTTGACGGCTTCATGTGCTGCATGTCTACTCAGAAGTAAGAGCCTTGTGTTCAGTGGGGCTTCCTCTCAGGAAAGTGCCCCTTGACGGCTTCATGTGCTGCATGTCTACTCAGAAGTAAGAGCCTTGTGTTCAGTGGGGCTTCCTCTCAGGAAAGTAAGAATAGGATTGTGGCATTCGAATCTACAGTCAGTCACAGTGGTGTGGTTCAGCATGGTGTGTGTGCTTAGGGGACATCCTTAAACAGCATTGGGAGGGGTAGAACCAACCAAATATTTCTTTACCCAGCATGTGGAACTACTTGCTACAGGACATGGTGATGGCTGATAGCTTAGATGCATTTAAGAAATAATGCGACTAATTTCTGGAGAAAAACCCCATCTTAGGTTACAAACCATGTTGGATATGTGCACATTTACAGTGTAACAGGTGGTGATACTGTATTTTTTATTGATCTTATTCTTGGCTGGATGTTGTGTATTAAATAGTGTTTTTTTCCTATCAACATTATGTTGCAGGTGTTTTTATTGCCATGATAACTCCAGCATTTGAACTGAGCCAGGATTCAGATTTTCTTACAATAGTAATCAAGGTCCCATATGCAAGAGTTTCAGAGTTTGATATCTATTTTGAAGGAAAGGACTTCAAATTTTATGCAAAACCTTACTTTCTCAGGTAAGTAATGCCATTTTGTTAGTTTGAGCTTAGTTTTTCACCCTCATCAGTTTTTCACCCTCATTAGTTCGCCCTCACTTTCTGCTATTAGAGTGGTACTGTCTGTGTATTTAAGGTTATATCGGATACTTAAGTAAAATCTTTCAACCTTCAACAGATTGGCTCTTCCCGGAAAAATTGTGGAAGATGGAAGAGAAAGAGGAACTTATGACGATAAAGGTTTGTTGTGCTTTTTAATTAAAACCACAATATGGCTCATTCCGTTTTGTCATGTTATGCTTTGTTTACTTCCCTTTACTAATACAGTGCAGTAGTAAGTACTGGCTGCTAGGCTTATACTATCATTGCAAAGTTCTTTGTATAGTTAAGTAGCATAGTTAGGCTGCAATCCTAAAGACACTTTCCTGTCAGTAAGATCCACTGAACACAGTGGGGCTTACTTTTGAGTAGACATATTTAGGATTGTGCGCTTAGCATGGCTTATGCTTTCTAGATGGCAGATACAAGAATAGTTCCCATGTGATCAGTTTCTTTGCGCATGCAGCCTCCAACACATGTTTCTATTGTATAATGCACTTTCTAACAAACAGAACTCTGGATGAATTATTACATATCATATTTCTTGAGTGTTTTAGGAGTCTAAAAAGTACTGTCTAAAATAGAAAAATTATGCACATTGTACAGAGGAAAATTTGGGGTTCTATGAACTCCCTCAGCTAATTGAAGCACATACAAGAGTAGGGTGTTTTTCTGTTGGATTAGGGTTAGTAGGTGAATGACATCTGGTAAAGGTAGGAGGTTTACCTTTTAATGATATGTTTTATAGGATATCAAAATATGAAAATAACTTGGTTCTTTAAATTTAGAAATACCTTTTATAAAAATTGTTTTCTTTCAAGGTGTATTTACAATCCATCTTCCCAAGGAGACTCCTGGAGAATATTTTGATGGATTAGATATGTTGACAGCTTTGTTGGCACCCAAGAAATCCAGATCAGCAAAACCTTTAGTTGAAGAAATGGGTTTGTATAATTTTAATTAAAAACTAATTAACTCTTCTGAGTTTATAAACCATACAGTTCTGTGTAAGAGATCTATAATGTCCATGATGTTAAATGGCATATATATAAAGAAATACATGTTTCTAAAGAGCTGATGTGAAATAGTAGGGAAGAGGCTGAGCTGCAATAAAGGATATTTTCCTGGTTTGAATGTTACCTCTGCTGTATGCAATTCCTCTTTGTTTTTGCAGTACAGTGACATTATGGAATTATATTCCTTTTTGTAAGTGTAATCAGATAATACATGAAAAGTAATTTGCGCACTTGGAAAGCATGATACAGATGTACATTACTGTTTTTGAATGAATTAAGTTGTGGTGTTGCTGGCTCTTTACCTCGGCATGTGAAGCTCGAATTGTAAGTAGGCTTCCATATGTGGACTTCTTTAGATGCTAGACTTACAGCCCAATCCAGAGCAACTATTCCTTGCACATAAGAGGCCTTAGGGTGCCCTATCTATCACTAGGGTGGAGCAACTGCAAGATGCTCCAGCCCAGTTACTCTGGAAGAGGCTTAGGGCAGAGCAAGGCAACATAGGGTGCCCTAAGAGAGGTGGACCTGCTCTGCCCTAACTGGGGCAGCCTAAGCAGCTCAGGAGAGGCAAGTTGAGGGCAAATTTAGCATTGCCTAGGGCAGAGCAGTTACTCTGAATCCAGAGCCTGTTTCAAGGCAGAAATGCCCTCTTCCAGTTCCTCAGAGATATACCACCTCAGGAGCAGGTATAGTAATGAGTAGACCCATAGGGGTCCATGATAAGGCCTGAGTAAGAATGGTAGTGTTGACCAAAAGTCTGAGTTCTTGGCCAGCCTAGCTGCAATCCCTGCCTCTCAACCTCAGGATATGGCACAACTATGGCAGCCCACTAACCTCAGGATACAGCAGGCCACTCCAAGCATCCATCTTGCACTAGAAGAACTGCAGCTGTAACTGGTTGTCAGGAACTGCTGGGCTTCCTTATAATGTAGGCACCACAGCTGTTCCTTCTTCAGTGTGATCTGAGGGGAGTCTACTCAGGAGCAAGCCCTCCCCAGCTGTCACTGACTTAGCATGCGCTGGAGCAGTTAGGGCAGCCCAGGCTTCCTGACTCTTTGGATGCAGCATAACTTTCTGCTCTGGATACAGAATAGTTAGGAGAGAGCAGTTAGGGCAGAGCAGGTTGAACTTGCTCTGGATTGTGACCGTAGAGCAGTGTTTTTTGTTTTTGTTTACCTCGCAGCACACTGTTTAGGGAGTTAAAATTGTTAAGGAACATAACAATTTCTTGACAAGGCACACCACAGTGATAGCAGGGCTTACATCCCTGGTTGCCTGACTAACATGCTCTTCCCCCAAACCTCACATCTACAGACCATCCATGGAACACCAATGTGCCGTAACACAGTGGTTGAAATGGCTGGTCTAGAGATTACTCTTAACTTTAAGATGAATAACTTGCCTTTCTGGTATCTTTTGATGGCTTCAAAATTTTAGGTGCTGAAAATGAGGAAGAAGAAGAGGAAGAATTTGACTGGCAAATAGAACAGATACCCTATGATGAACTCCAAGACAACCCTTTAAGTTCAAGTTGTAGCTATGGATTTGGAAGCCTGAAATCAGGAGTATTCAGACGGCTTCAGGTCTGTGATTTAATTGATTTAAAAAACAGCAGACCAAAAGGACTAATGAGACTGATTGTTCAAAGAGGCAGTAAGATATGTTGTCACAGAATAGAAACAAAAGGATGTGATACCCTTAGGTGAGGTGGCACTACTAGTGTCCAAACTCATTAATATTGTGGTTTGTAGGAGTAATACAATCATGTTATATACCATTCAATGCATAATTTACATCAGAATGCAGTGAAACAACTTTGAAATATCTCTTTTCTACCAAAAGTTAAAGGTGTCCCTTATTATCCACTAGGATTCTGTTCCAGAATAAAAATAAAATCCATAGTCAAAAACTAGTGGAAAAATAGACTTAAAGACACACTTCCAGGTTTCTTGCTCCTCCATTGAGCCTATTGGAATAAGGTTGTGCCTCAATAACATCAGAGGTTTGACTCTAGGACTCTCTCCTTATATCAAAAAATGTGTTAAATAAAAGCAGTTTTTTAAAAAAAAACTGCATCCCTTTACAATTGTTTATAAATATCTTTTTCTATTATAAAGAGACTGTCAGCAATTAGAATTGCAAAGGACCCTCTGCTTTTGCATGGTTCAGCTAAAGAATGGAATGATTGCTTGTATGCCTACGATTCGACAGCAGTAGAAAAACAGTTTTTAAAACTGTGATTAGCCATGGCCATTTGTGTTGCATCAAATCTGTGCATAATTAAAATCCATGCATAACAAGTTTGGATCTGTATGGCCACCTGGGTTTGTGCTTCTCCCAAAGCATGGTGCCTCTCCCAATGCATGGGTGACATGAACTAATTTACTTACCTTATTTATACTTTGCCTTATTCATAAAGCCCCAAGGTACTATTGCTCATGGAGAAACTGGAAGTGAGGTTTTTAGGAGGCCAGAGAAACTCTCCAAGTTCGTAACTTTTAACTGGTTTAAAAATTATATTTTTTAACTGGTACCGTATATACTCAAGTATAAGCCGACCCGAGTATAAGCCGAAGCACCAAATTTTACCACAAAAACTGGGAAAACTTAGTGACTCGAGTATAAGCCTAGGGTGGGAAATGCAGTGGCTACTGCTGTTTTAATGAGGACAAAATAGCCAATGTGGCCAGCCATCAAGCTCCTACATGCAGGGAGGAGAGGGATCTATCTTTTGACTTGGTTTTTTTTTAAAAAAAGAAGGAATCAAAGCAGCCTTTACTGCTTTTTAAAAAGACTGACCTGAGCTGAGCTGCTTGTGCAGAAATCCACTTCTTTGCCCATCTTAAGCTGACCCGAGGATAAGCTGAGGGGGGCTTTTTCAGCATAAAAATATGTGCTGAAAAACTAGGCTTGTCCTCGAGTATATACAGTAAATTGATAGATTTTATTAAGAGTTTTTGAGAAATTGGATATTGTTACTGTAGAAACTACTCCTTTATTGTAACACTACTAAACAAATTTAGTGCAAAACCATGATTATGCTTGTATTTTTAAGTTTGGTGGTTTAATTTTTTTCTGTTGTCTTTTCAGGATGAACTCGGTGAGGTTATTGACCTTAAGAATCCAGATACGACTCCTGTAGTTGAACGCAGAGAAAAACGGCTGGCAGCAGAAGCTGCCAAATTTGATTCCGATCATTATCTGTAAGTAGCTGCCTGATGGTGAATGCTACTCTAATATATGGAGTGCCAGAGCTCTGATCATTCAGTAAGAGCACAATCCTAAGCATGTCTACTCAAAAGTAAGCCCCATTGTGTTCAATGGGTCTTACTCCCAGGAAAGTGTCTTCAGGATTTCAGCCTTCGTTTATTGTGAAAAGCCTGCTTTATTTGTGCTAATGCCTTGTCTTGGGTTGCACCTGGGGAAGTTTTCAGAAGTTCGACATTGTGATTGCTTGAATAGCAGCCGGCTACAGTGCTTCTGAGTTTATTTTTGAAAAGATAGCGCATAAAAGCAAACTATCAGTGGTTCCCAAACTGGTACGTTGTGGCTCACCAGAGGAACTGCAAGTAGGCAATCTCCCTCAAGGGGAGTGGCCCTTTTCCAATGGCAGTGACAGTGTGGCCAGCACTAGTCTCCTGTTTTGATCTGGAGACTCGCAGCTCTCTGTGATCTCCTCTGCAGCTTGTTTATTAAGCCATTCTCTCTGATCTAAAACTTCTGTTAGTTTTCAGGAAGAAGCTTTAGATTAGATAGGACTTTTTACCGCAACTGGTAAAACTGGAGATCACTGGGGAAAACTGGAGATCAGTGGGGGCTGCCAGGTTTCAAGACCTGGATCTACAAGACAGGGTGAACTCTCATTCTTAGTCAGCTCTTGCCAACCCAGCAGTTCGAAAGCATAGAAATGCAAGTAGTTAAATAGGTACCACCTTGGTGGGAAGGTAACAGCATTCTAGGCACCTTTGGCAGTCATGCTGGTCCCATGACCACAGAAATGTCTTTGGACAATGCTGACTCTAAAGGTTTAGAAACAGGAATGAGCATCGCACCCTACAGTCTGTCACGACTAGCATGGCTTGTAAGAGTTAGAACTTTTTTTGTACTGCTTGTGGTTAATCTGTGGAACAGGATGTGATTATGGCACCTGGTATTTAATAGGGTATTGGACAGATTTATGGAGTAAAAGTTCATCACAGGTTACAAGTTGTGACTGTAAGATGCATATTACATGTATTTTTTCTATTTTTTGCTTGGAAAAAGGCATGTTGGTTCTCGTTACTCCTCTTTACTTCCTCATAACCAGTTATATTTGTGTTCAAGCTTTAGCAAGCTGGGTATTAAGTAAAAATATTAAAGGGATGTACCACAGCTGTAGGACTGACATGGAAATGACCTGGAATGAACAGAGGAAATGATAGCTTGCACTTTCAAGCATAAATCTTTTATTAAACAAAAAGCCTTCAAGAGCCTGATTTTTTTTCTATTTCTCACACATCCTGTGCTTAGCATGCAAAATAGAGATCTGTAAATTTCATTTGTGTATTATGGTAATGCACATGTTTTAGTAATGCACATGATAAAGCCCTTGTTTTGTTATACTTAAATCTCACAATAAAGTATACATTGGCTGCATACATCATATAAAACTGTAACGCACAAATCCTTTTCTTTGCAGTGCTGACTTTTTTGAAGATGAAACTGTCAATCATTTGTTGAAATACAAGCCGTGGTGGGTTAAAGCCTACGCAAAAAAGATGGGATCTCAAGAAAGCAGTCTTCTGGATGAGGATTGTCAAACTGCAATGGGTAGGAGTGTGCTCTTAAATTTTAGATTACCGCTGTTTTTGTGTTCCTTGCCAATGGGCAGGCTCCTGTGTGTGATTTTTATCAATAGTTTACTCTGCTTGTGTGAAAAGGAGGGATGTTCCAAATATCTTTTCACACGTTTCTAAATATGGGTAGCAAAAGGTTGCTTGAGGACAGCTGAAGCGTTAAAGAGTGATGAATTCTACTTTCACAGTTGACTGCTATTCATTCCTGATTTGTCCCCAGAATCTATTTTTTGCTCTGTTTTCCCTGCTCAAAAGACTGAGTCATTCTTACCAATTTAAAAGCATCTTGATTTGGCAATCCACCTGGTCTTACCTTTGAGAGATGTGCCTGTCAGTGGCTCTGACTGTCACATCAGACTGTCACATCAGAGGAAAATTTCATATTAAAAATTGAACACAAACTGGATCTGAAGTGTGGCAGGCTGTAAGTCCTGGGGCAAAGGTGTAATGTAGAATACTGACACAGGGGTACT
Source organism: Cryptoblepharus egeriae (assembly GCA_030015325.1). Classification (NCBI taxonomy): domain Eukaryota; kingdom Metazoa; phylum Chordata; class Lepidosauria; order Squamata; family Scincidae; genus Cryptoblepharus; species Cryptoblepharus egeriae. Next base: position 28,119,416 of record JAREYC010000002.1, on the reverse strand, counting down.
TACTACCCTCATTAGCAGGCCAGCAGGTAGGCTTGATAAAGAGGAAAGTATTTGTGAAAATGGCTCCTTCCTTCTCCTCTTTCACCTTTTTGCTAAGGTTTTAATTTCATTTGGGCTTTTGCTCTGCATTAGAGCTTCCTGCTGTATGCTGTGCACCTTAGAGCACAATCCTAACCATGTCTACTCAAAAGTAAGCCCCATTGTGTTCAATGGATCTTACTCCCAGGAAAGTGTCTTTAGGATTGCAGCATTCGGCTGCAATCTTATGCAGCTGGGAGTACACCTCATTTAACATGAGTAAACAAAATTAGGATTGCATTGCCATTCTTTCTAGTGGGGTACTAAATGTGTCATTTAACTTAAATGTCTTTTTTGGCTGTGTTTCATTCCTTGTTTATTCAAAGACCTCAGGGGCAGGATCATTAGATTTTATTCTCTCAAGAGTTGAGGCAAGCTGAGCAGAGACACTTGCTAAAAGACTGAGGCTGCAAACCTAACCTTACTTACTTGGGAGTAAGTCCCATTGACTATAATGGGGCTTACATCTGTGTAGACAGGGTTAGGATTGTACTCTGACTGGCTGATTATTTGAAATGAGATTACTGCCCTATACTTATCTGTGGCTTATAGGGTTTGTCTGCCAGACTTCCTATATAATTGTTGGGAGGACAAAGAAAGGGTTGTAAGTGCTGGCACTGAACATATGGCAGGTGATTCTGCCTGTGCTGACATGGGGTGGCCTCTCCTCCCCAGATCTGTGGTAGTATCCCAAGAAGTCCTTGATGCAGCATGGAAGCTTAAATCTCCACCCCTGGTGGAAGGGGAAAGATCTAGACTGGAGTGGTAGAGTGGTGGACCTGACTTCAACCGCATTGCAAGGTGGCCTCTGGGGGATGGAGCAGCTGATCAGGGTATTCTTGGAAATGAACAGAAAGATCCATAAAGAAGAGGGGGCCTCAGGAGGATAATTGTTAAGCAGCTGGTGCCAAGCAGCCTTGAGCCTGGGCTTCAGAGGTTTACAGCATGCCAGACGTGTTGATGGAAACTGCAGTTGGTACAGAATGCAGTGGTTCAACTGGTTATGGGGGCCACGTGATATGTGGACTGAACCACTGCTTCAGCAGCTATACTGGCCGCCCATTCACTTCTATTCCCAATTCCAGATTCTTCCTACTCCAACTCCATTAAGCAGGAGTTTGAGGCCAGCCCAACAATAAATTGGGCACACCAACAATAAATAAGACACAATTCATTTTTTGTTCTGTATCCGTTGTACAGTGTGGTGGAGTAAAGGCCCATGCATCTTAGTAGAGCTATTCGTGCTCTGCCTTCCTGCTAACAAAGTGGGAATAGCTAAGTGCCAGAGGGTTACTGCAAGATGTTATGAAAAGGCTCTACCCAAACAGTCCTTTCATGTTTGTGCCACATTTATGTGCCTTTTCAACTGATGCAGATCAAAACCTTGCTTTGACATTTGTCAGTGTCTGAGGAAAATTGTGGCTGTGATGAGGTTTTTGTTCCTATGTTCATAAATGGTGCAGTCCTCCACTTGGATGATATTAACAGATGTGCTTCTTCTGGGATTGCACGGCCTCGTGTCCATAACTGTTGCATTGAGTGAATCTATTAAAAGGAATGCATTATCTGCTCTTCTGAAGTTAGACATTGGAAGTGCTTTTTTCCTGCCAGAAATTTTATGATGAGGAAAATTACTTCAATTTGCACTCTTTTACAGAACTTTAAGAATAAACTGTCAAGCCTTTTATTTGTAAAGTCATTTATGTTGCCAAATCTATAGTGTATTTCATAGATGTCAGAAAGCTGTTGTGTGACCAGGATAATTCCATTTTGTGTAAGAAACAATTGATTTGCGCATCTGGGGATTGAATCTTTATTGGTGGTAAAAGTGGGTGGCTAGGATCTCTTTGATGGTCTGGTCACATGCTATTTTGCTCTCTAGCACTTCATGTTGGGCAGCTTTTGAATCCTCATCTCTGTAGTACACTAGTGTGAGTTGTGGAGGCTGGAACATGGAAAGCACTTATACTTCCAGCTTCCAGCCAAAGATTCAAGTGCATTTTGAGGTTTTCTTTTGGTATTCTGCTTTTACGCATCGTATGAGCCTTGTTAATCTTTGGATATGGTATAGACTAAAAAGTGACTACGTGCTTAGGAAAAAAATGCTTTCGCTGTCAGCTTGAAAATAGACTTTTGTTTTAACTTCCATAAATCTAGCTCCAGCAAGGCTATGAAGCTGTGTTCATTCCACATTGGTTTTTAGTTGTCAAAAGATGTGTCTCATCTTCCTTGAGTATTGACACCACATGAATGAGCAGCTGCTTGTGTCAGTAGTATATAGCTTCATTTTGTAGTAAATGTCAAGCCCATTTTAGGCACATTACATAGGAGTAAGTCCAATTGATCTTTTTTCATGCAACATATTTCTGTGTTGCAATGTCAGGCTATGGTCCAGAGAACCTTTACAATAAATGAATTTCACTGATTTTATTGGAGTTTGTTTGGACATGAGTTGTTGACATTGGAGGAGAATGTAGTTAGCTTCCCCCTGCAAAGAAGTTTACTGCAGTATAGTACAGGTGTAACCTATTTATATGTGAATTATATGTGATTTTGTCTCAGTGAAAGGTTGGCTCTTTAAATGTCTCTTTAAGTAGTTAAAGGCTCAGAAATATCCTGCTTGCCATGGTAATGTGTAGGCAATAAATCTTATGCTCTGTGCTGCAATAAGGATCTCAGGTTACAAGGCAGACCTCTCCCTTCCCAGAATGATGATTGCCTCCCATTTACATGTGAAAAAAAGAAAAGATCAGCCTGAAATGGAGTTGTTTTAAACCAGGGAAAAGGAAATTGATTCATCCTAATTCATTAGTTCCCATGGCAAATAATTGTTTTTGTATAATGTGAAAATAGCTGTTCATGGTGATTCCCAGAATCAAACCTCACAATTGGGGAGTCTCAACCTGTAACCTTCCCTCTTAAATTTTGTCAAATAGAGACATATTTTGCAATTGAAAATCAGATGGTTTTGACTTGATACATCACATCTGTGCACCAGTCAGTAATTGTGCCCTGGTGGAGGGTCTTCAGTAGCTTTTAATGGCACTGTTGTCCATCTCATTTTTCTTTGCTGATGTCTCTCCAAGAGGTGGCTTCTACTTGCACTAGCCTCAAAAGTAACTTGATTCCTCTATTGTTCTTGTCTGTATTTCTAAACAGTACTTACCTAATTAATTTCTAAATAGTACTAATTTCTAAATAGATGTAGATTTCCTGTCCGTATTAATTTCTAAATAGTACTACCCAACCATTTGGGTTGGGTGGTACTTGATATCATACCATGTGGATAATCATATGGTGGCTTGATAATGCCCCAGAATGTTTTGCAAACTGTGGTATCATCCCAGTTTGGGAAGTGCTGTTCTAGAACATGTTATGCCTTTATGACCACGGACAAAGAGTATAATGAGTTGGTGCCAGGAATAAAAAATTTATTCACTTTTCTTGGGACAAGTTTTTCCTCTGCCTGTACTCTGTAGTGGCTGTCCCTTGTGCTGTGCTGCTTATAGGTGTGCCCTCAGGGGGTACTGTTCTGCAACCATCTGATACAGGTATGGACTGTGGCTGTAAGAACAGATTGTTGAGGATTTGTGGAACCACCTTCTGTTGACTTATTGAAGTAATATTAAATGAACATCAGTTCTTCAGGAGAAGAAAGGCTAGCAGTGATGGAAGCCACCTCCAGGGAGCATGAATATTTTCCATTAGTTTGTATTAGTAACCATCCTCCAGGTTTCAGTCAGGGGAGGAACATGTAATCAGGAACATGTAGTCACAGAACATGTGATCTGAGCCTATTAATTTATTGATATCCCCTTTCTATCACACTTAAGGGCCCTCAAAGAAGCTTACAAAATAAAACACTGATATAGTACATAAATATAAACAATACAATCCATTAACATTAAAACAATGAAACACAACAGACTCTTAATGGAACACAATTAAAATTACATTTCATAATTAAAAAAAGAGAACATATCTAGGATGGTAGTTTATACTTAGTTACCTTGTTTAGGACATCAGAGTGGCATAATAAATTGGTTTTATATCACTTTCCAGGGCCAGTGTATGTACCACCATTTTGCCAGTGTGATCAATACCTTCATGGCAGAGTTTTGGACTAAAGTTCTCTACTAAGTTTCTGAAGTGAGTTTTGAAGCCATATGTTCTTCAAATTAAATAAATAAATAAATAATATTTATATTTGCTTAGAGAATTCTAAGTGTTGCCCAGGGTGTTTCATGCTTTGTAGAGGTGTCCCCCACAAATTGCCCTGCTAGTCGTGTCCTACCCTAGGGAGTGGTACTCCATGTGGCTGAAGAGCCAGCATTGTCCAAAGATGTCTCTATGGTCATGCGGCTAGCATGACTAAAACCCCAAAGGCACATGGAACACAGTTACCTTCCTACCAAAGTGGTGCCCTTTTATCTACTTGCTTGTACATGCTTTTGAACTCCTCAATTTGCAGGAGCTGGCCAAGTAATGGGAGCTTGTTTCATCTTGCAGTATTTGAGTCTCAAAGCACAGCGACCACCAACCCATGCAGCCCACCATTCTTTGTATTGGCTACCAATGTTGTTTGTTTTTTCCTGTTTTGAACTAATTTATTGCGGAGCATTGGGGCTGAATGTGTGGTACTTCTTTGCTTCATTTTAATTTCTGTGTTTGGTTTTTTGTGGCTATTATCTGTCTATCTACAGTATTTATATACCGCTTTTCAACTGAAAAGTTCACAAAGCAGTTTACAAGAAAAGAAAAAATTAAGAACTAATTAATAGCTAATGGGTCCTTGTCCCAAAAGGGCTCACAATCTAAAATGCCAAAAAAAACCACAAAAAAACACACCAGCAGAAGCCACTAGAACAGACATTGCTGGGGTGATTATGCCCAGACATTTATGCCCATTTTATGTCCTCTGACATTCCTGCTCCTATCTCTTCCTCTCTAGTTTCTTCCTACATTTTATCTCAGACAACCAGAAGACATAATCCATGATGGTTGGCTTTGTAGCCAGGTATCCCCCCAGTAGAGGGCACTTCATTCCTTCCATTGCCAGCCCCAAGTTCTACACAATGGAACCATGAAGGAAAGTCAACAGATTCTTTACATAAGCCTAACTAATTTCTTGTAGTTTCCCATGACAAAGAAAAGCTTTGCAAAGGCATTGTAGGTTGCTGCTGCTTAGGTTTGCACCGTACTCCATATTCCTTCATTCCTCCAGATGAAAGGATTAAAGTTTTGTAACAGTCACGTTGGGCTTAATTGACAATTCATTTTTATTTGGCTTCACAATGCAGAGCTCTAAAAGTCCGTTTTAGGTGACAGTCTTCAAAAGCGGACACAGCCACATGCATTTAATATATCATTTACATTCTCTTGAGATCATTTATTTTGTCTCCAGTAATCTATCATGCTTACTAGCAATCTGTCTCCAATTTCCCTTTGTAGGAGAAGAAAAATGATACGTTATTTTTAAAAAGGCCTGGTCTTTCCCTAGGCTTCTAAGTGTCCAAATAAGATTCACAACTCACTTTTTATTAGGGTCTTGAATTTAATTGATATTAAGCATTCCTTGTTCTGCATTCCAGTCCTTGTAATGTCTGTCACAACAGTGTTCAGCAAAAAGATTTCACAAAGGTTTGAAAGTCTTGATGGCCTATATATATATATATGTATATATATATATATATATATATGTGTGTGTGTGTGTGTGTGTGTGTGTGTGTATGTATATATATATATATATATATATATATATATATATATATATATATATATATATATATATTAGTATTGGCATCGTGCTCTGATTGGAGGTCCTGAAACAACATCTAGTGTGGCTAAAGAGGCCAATGTGAGAGTGGCAATCCCTTCCAACGCGTTTTCCTCACTATACTTTGCACTGGAGAATTGATTGGAGAATTGATGTCACCTGAACACCCACCAAGAACCATCTGGAGAAATTTAACCCTTCAGGGGCTGAAAAGGGGACAACGTTTCTCTCCTATACTTAACATGGGAGACTGACCAACATCCAGCCAATTTGGTGCTTGATGCCTGGTGCACTGGGGGGATATTGTTCAGAGAGAGGGGTTGCACTGGGCGGGAAGTGGCGCATGGGCGGGAAGTGGCACATGGGGGATGATGCGCATGGGGTAAAGTTGCGCATGGGGGATGTTGTGCCTGGGGGAAAGTTGTGCATGGCAGGTTGATGCACGTGGCAGGAAGTGGTGCATGGGGGGAAGTGGCTCATGGGGGGAAATTGCACATGGGGTATTGGCATATGGAGAAATGTTACTCCTGCAACGCGGGTATGCTTTTCGCTAGTGGTATAACACAGGCCATGTGAACACTTTGTGTGTATTTTCCTTTACAAAGCAGGTCTTTATGATATAGTGTCTGACATGGTGGGTGGAGGCCTATTCGCTCTGGTCCCGGGAATAGGATCTTCCAAATCCCCAGCCGCTGGAGAACCTGTAGCAGCGGCAGGGGGCTCAACCAAGGGGACAGGTACGCCAGCGGTTAAAGGCTCCAGCAGCGTCTTTCCTCCAGCATGGAACAGCAGCTGAGCAGCAGCTGGCCAAAGGAGAACACAGCCTCCCCAGCCCCTTTTTCTTTTTAACTCTTGCCTGCCTCCTTTCCATGATAGAGCCTTTTTTCTTAGCCTGGTGCTTACAATCCTAACCATGTCTACTCAAAAGTAAGCCCTATTGTGCTCAATGAGGCTTACTCCCAGGAAAGTGTGGACAGGGTGCATCCTCAGGGAGTTAGGCTAGGCAGATATACTAAAAAGTAGATCTTACTCTACGGCTTACTCCCATGCAAGTGTGGCTAGTACTGCAGCCTGAGAACCCTATCCTAAGCATGCCTACTCTGAAGTAAGTCCCATGACAGTCAATGGGGCTTACTCCCAGGCAAGTGTGGCTAGAACTGCAGCCTGAGAACTCTATCCTAAGCATGCCTATTCTGAAGTAAGTCCCATGACAGTCAATGGGGCTTACTCCCAGGCAAGTGTGGCTAGAATTGCAGCCTGAGAACCCTATCCAAAGCATGCCTACTCTGAAGTAAGTCCCATGACAGTCAATGGGGCTTATTCCCAGCAAGTGTGGCTAGAACTGCAGCCTGAGAACCCTATCCTAAGTATGCCTACTCTGAAGTAAGTCCCATGACAGACAATGGGGCTTACTCCCAGCAAGTGCGGCTAGAACTGCAGCCTGAGAACCCTATCCTAAGCATGCCTACTCTGAAGTAATCCCATGACAGTAAGTCCCAGTAACAAAAACTTAGATTTTTTTAAAAAATTAAATTTTAATTTTTTTTAATTCCCCCTTTAAATTCTCCCTGGCCCTGCCCCCTGAACCTTGCCATGCCCCCTGACCCTGCCTGGCCATGCCCACTTCCGGGGAACCAGTTCTTGGGCCATGCTGGGCCCACCACTGGTGTCTGACCTACACCCAAATTCTCTGTTTGCAACTGATGGTTATCTATCTGATATAACTTATGTAACTGTCTACAGTGAGGATGTTGAATGTCTTCCATACAGAGGACCAAAGTTAGCCAAGGTTAGCATTTATCCTTCTTTTTGAGGGTTGGAAGTGACATCATCAAAGAAAAAGTGAGATCATTAAAGCTGACAAATAACCATTTATATATGTGAATAACCACATATATAAACTTGTTAGCTACAAATGGCAGAAGAGAAAATAAACACATTTTGTTTATATATTCAAATATGGGAGAGTCCAGTTATCACGCTGGAGAAAACCACTTATAACAGGGGCCAGATAAATTGCTTACCAGGACTTCATTCAGCTTGCGGGCATTATCTTTGACAACCCCGATATACAGCAAAGAAAGACTGTTGCTTTTATGTTTAATTTTTAAGTTTATTCATTTAACGGATTTATGCCCACTTTTTCCATGCCCAAAGTGGCTTACAAAGCTTTTATTCTCTTTTATTCTTTTATTCTTTTATTCTTTACTTTTATTCTTTTATTATTTACCCTTTTATTCTTACAACAATCCTGTAAGGTAGGTGAGGCTAAGAGTGAATGACTGGCCTAAGGTTGCCTAAGAAGCTTCATGGCTGGATTTTCTAGGTCTCAGCCCAAATCCCAAGCCACTTAGTAGTAAAAGCTGGTAGTCATTAATCTCTCTGGCAACTGGGTACTTATCCTTGAGCATGGTTATTTCAAGAGGGGTAAAACTATATATAAGTACAGTGGGGCCTTTTTTCCAGGGTGAATCTCTAAGACCCTGTGAATATAGGAATCCCAGCCAGTTTGAGTTAACTTTTATCCACAGTATCCATGGTGAGTCAGATCCAAGGATGTTGGTTTTACATATACTGGATCACACTGTACAGTTATTTTTATGTACAAATACCCCAAATAGGAGGAAGTCATCACAGCTAAGTTTTGAACTGACAGTCAGTCATATACCAGACATTCAATAGTTATCTTTTGCTAGAGGAAAAGAAGCTGCTGGTGCATAGTATAATTACCATGATGTGTTCCTTTGTTAGCACTGCATGTTACATATGCTATAGCACTGGGCAAGTAGTACCTAGTTTGGTGGATTGAGAAAGATAATGGGATTGTAAGTAGTAGGACACAAAAACGCGCATAAGTGGTAGAAGATTCCTTGTCAGGACTTGTCTTTCAGCTAGGATCCTACATTATTTTTATTTCAATTAAGTGGTTTGAGACAATGGTTGTCAGAAAAAAAACATCTGTTTCAGTACTAAGAACAGGCTTTCTTCTGTTGCCAAATATCATGAACATTATTTTAGGAGAGGGGAGAAGCAAAGGTGTGGTGACTTCTGGAGTAGCAAGAAGGAACTGGCACATTCAGTAGGCTCAAGGCCAACAATTGGTCAAGTAAAATAGCTGATGGGACCCTGACAGTTAGAACTCTGAATCAGCAGCAAACTGCTGGTTGGGCATGTTGAAATAACATAATTTACTATTTTGCCTTTGCTACTGACTGCCAGTCTGGTTCCTTAAAAGATTTTTTAAAGAGTGTGTTTTGTTTGATGGTTTTGTTTGGTGTATTTTTTTCAGTCAAACAAGTTAAACTCTAAGTTGATGGTACAGTAAATGTCCAACTTCAACATAAATAACATAACTAAAGGCAATCAGTTCAAATATTTTAGAGGGAGTCACACTCTTATGTTTGCTAATACTGCTTCTGAGCAAATTCATGTACTTAGATAAATATATTATGTCAGTAAGCTGTTGATTACATGATTAAATATGATTGCTTAATGCTGTTAAATGTATTCTTCAAATACTGGTACTTTTTGCTGCTTGGACAAATACATGTTTAGTCTTAATTTCTGAGAACTAAACTGCAGAAGAAGATATGGGATGGATGTTGTCAGTTAGGTGTGAGTTAAACTGGCAAAAAGTGTGACCAGATTTCAGATTAATTACCAATTCAAAATATCTTTATATGTCAGTGAGAGCAGGTTTATAGGTTCAGGACATTGGACATGGTGTTGAATCAGTCAGGACATTTGGTTTAATGGGGGATAGATAGGGAAATAGGTGCTTCAGAAGCTAAGTGGTTAATGCCAAATGGTTAATGCCATTTAATGCTAAATGGTGATGGTATTAGGACTTAGAAAAACAGATCCTTTTCATCAATACTTTCCTTGTTTAATCCATGGTATGCTTTCTTACTGTGGCTATGGATATGGTGTGTTAAAATAACTTTGCTGTCTTTAGTTTCCTTTGCAGAAGATGAGAAAGAACAGCTAAGAAAATTCACAAACAGAACATACCTGCTTGATAAAAGGGCCTGTCATCAAGTATATCTGAGCTTAGTTGATATCCTTTTGGCATATTGCTATGAAGTCCGTGCCACTGAAGGAGAACATAATGTGAGTAGGTTTTATTTTTTTTTCTTCCCTGTGTGAAACTTTAGTTGAGTAGTTCCACCAGTGTGGCTACAAGGCATTACTCTTGTCATCTGCGAAGCAGGGCTTTTAAAAGCAGACTTTGTTCTCAGTGTTAATGCACAGAACTGAAATGCAATATCACTAGGTTAACTTGCCAGGTGGCTGTGCGAAATTAACAATCCAAACTGTGGGGTTCCTTTCTTTTTTTGGAATGTAGCTCTGCTTGTGTTATGCTTAAAAGCTGAGGGGAAAAAAGGTGGAAGAGAAAAGAAAACTCTGCTGGAAATGTGAACCTGAAAATAGTGCTTGAAAACATTTTTCAAATCTTGGCTGACATGTTTTGCTCCCCCATTTGTAAGATATCAAATTTTTTAATGCCATTTTGATACTTTGCCCTGGTACTTCAGAACAGTGCTAATGTATGTTTTGAGCAACCTCATTTGCTGAGAGTTGTGATTCTCAAGATATGAGGTTGGCATTCCCAAAGAGGCATACTATCCTCCGTGTCCTGTCTGAAACTGTCTGGTTCTGAACCACAGTGTGGGCATTTATATGCTTCCATGACAGTTACATGGGGGCATGTGGTTGATAGGCTTAGAAACAGAGGTTGAGGGCCAGCAGGAGTTTCAAAGGAACATTAACAATTTGTCTAAGGTAAGCAAAATAATGAAAAAATGTAGAGATGATAACAAAAAAACTTAGGCTAAATGCACTATTGCTCTAACTTGCAAGGCTGTCCTTTTTCTTAAGCTTGTAGTTGTGCAGTTGCTGACGCATGTTATGCAAGTATAGAAAAGAGAACATAAACACTTCTGAATGTTCAGCATCTAAAGAACCAGCCAGGCCTTTCTGGGAACTTGGCAACATGGTACTTAATGCTTCATGGTATCAGAAGTACTTCAAGCTCTATGGTATCAATTTTGAAGTACACTGAATTTCTACATCCTTGAAATTTTCTGTAGAACATTTTCCTCTTAAAATGTGCAGATATAGAGATTAGTGCAGAAACAGAATTAAAATGATAACAACATGACTTTTCTACATAACTAAAGTGATGTTTAGGATGTATTTTGATTTATGAGGTTTGAGCCTAATCATAGCTATTTTTCCCCAAGGAAGATCTAAATTAGACTTAACTGAATCAACATATCTTGCCATTTCATTTCCTTAATTCCTATGAGAATAACCAGTTCTTCCTTACACTGTGGATGTCATAATTGTGGGCTTTTCCTTCTTTTAATGAATAAGGTTGAGTCACCATGGAATATTCGAAAACTGAGTGCAACTCTGTGCTGGCTGGAGGTAAGCTTGAATGTACAAGTGTTGTAATGTATTATGTGTTAAAATTTTTATATAGGGGAATCTCTATATCTATGGGTCCCATATCCCTGGATTCATTTATCCATGGATTGGGTCTATAACCCCTCGTACCCTATCTGGAGGCAAAGGGAACTCTAATCTGGAGGGTGGAGGTAGGCAAGGGTGACCATATACAATGGAGGACAGAGTCCCTCTATCTTCAAGCATTGCATTGAAGAGGGAATTTAGGAGGGTTTAAAAATCAGCACCTGTTAAAATTTCCTCTTCTATGCATTGCTTAAAGGTTGAGGCACTCTGTCCTCCATTGTACATGGTCACTCTGGGGTAGGCATCTTCTTGGTTTTGGTATCCTTGGGTGGCCGTGGAACAGAAACTCCACTATGGGGCGCAGCTGTATCTATTTGAGAGAAAATTAATATTAATATTTTATATTAATGAGACAACACTATTTTATAGTACATTGGGGAAAGTGCTTTTAAAAACTTGAAACAGTCCTGGGATGTAGTTGCCAAATTAAACAGCTGAGACATGGTAGATGCATACAAAAATAAGAGGAGGATTTGCCTATGCTCCTCTGTTGATTTTGCACTTGAAAGCAAATTGCAAGATAAGTAATGATTATGAAAGTGGTTTCAAAGCACTATTGAAATAAGTTAGTTGTGACTAAGGTTGCAATCCTAAAGATACTTCCCTGGGAGTAAGACCCACTGAACACTCTAGGGCTTACTTTTGAGTAGACATGGTTTGGATTGTGCTCCAAATCCCATTACAGATTGAATCTTGGTATTCAAAGTTCTTCAGGTTTCCTTAGCAGGCTAAACCTTCTCTAGCAATGGTGTCCAAATCATGATGGTTGTGTGTTGAAGATGAGATCCCTTTTCAGACTGCAGCTTTTAGTTCACCTACATGTGGTTCCTTTTCTAGGTAGACCTGGGAATGAGGATGCTCTGGGAAGTCTCATCTATTGCCCTACATCACAGGAGGCAGCACAACAGGATGTCTAGAAAGACGCAACTGTCAAAAGCATCCTTTTGCCCAGGTTTACCCCAAAGACGAGCCAGGTGGGGGCAGAACCAAATGGTCTGCTCACTAGGCGGATGGATGAGTCCAAACCCTAGATCTCAGATACAAGTGGCATTCTTCTTGTTCAGTAATTTTGCAACTGCTGTGTTGCAGCATATTGATGTGACGCAAATGGTCCACAGGTGTGCTGCAGGTGTCTGGAGGAAGATTAGTAGGTCCAGTGGGGATGTGAGCCACCCATTGGCAGCGCAGTGTGCGTTGTCAATTTATAAATATAGCACTTTGACAGTGTGCTGTGAGGTTAAAGGTTGTAAACTGCTGTTTTAGTTGTCTGATTATGTAGCAGGCAAGTGGATAAAGAACATTGATAAGTACTTGAACTTTCAAAAACATTAGTTTCTCTTTAGGGCTGTAGGGTGAATTTAGCAGTCATGGAATAAATGTTAAATCCTATTATGGCTTGGCAACTGCTTAAAGAACAAGAAGCAGAGATCAGGAGTAAAATGGGTAATTCTGGGAAAGCAAGATGTGGTTTTTTCCCCCAAATATCTGTATTAGAACCAGTGCTGTTTAACTTGTTCATAAATGTCTGAAGTTGGGCATGAATAGAGAGATGGAAAAGATTGCAGATAACTTTGAAATGTTCAGAGTGCCTAAAAACTCACTACTTAATCCTATACTGCACTGGTACAAGCAGTCTGGTTCCTAAAGAGGTGACACAATTCCAAGCAGCCTGACTCTAAGCCAAGACACCTGTGATAGTGGTGATGATCTGGCCTAAGAAGTTCAACCTCCTTCTACCCACTGTTCCCCCCCCCCCAATCTGGAACACCCCTGCAATGGTTCCCCATGCTTGGCAGCCTGCTGTCTCCCAGCAGTTCTGGAGCCACATTGAAGCCTCCAGTGGCTGGCTCAACAATAATAATACTGGTATTATTGTGTATATGACACAGCCTTTCTTGGTCATTAGAGTATTCCTTTGACTTAATTCAAGATGGTTTCATGGGCAGTTTGCCCATAGGGTTTTTTGCAATAAAGTAGTTCTGTGTTTCAAGAACACGCTACATTTCAGATGGATTTTTTAATCTGGTAAATAATTCTGGCCATGTCCCACGTAGGAGAGCTAAGCATATCTCATCAGCTTTGTGGTCTCACCGCACACGGCACCTTTCAGTGATCTTGAATTGGTGATCTTCAGATGTTGTTTTCAGGCTTAGCCGGACCTTCTGCCTTTACAGCACCTTTATGACATTGGGAAGCTGGTGTAGGTAATCCAGTGCAGGATTTTCAATGGTAGAGTTCAAAGAGACAAAAGGAGATTTTTAGCTATGCAACGTATAAATTACTCTGTGGAATTCATTTCCACAAAGTGCAGTATTGGCCTTAGCTAGGATAGCATTTAAAAGGGATTGAGTATATTCAGTCAGGTCTGTCAGTGGCTACAAGTCACAATGACTAGGCACTATTTACTTACTTACTTACTTACTGTATTTCTTCTTAGCCTTTCACCCCTAAGGGAACCCAAAGTAACTAAAATCATTTGCAGATTCAATAATGGACTAGCAGTTACAATGCAGCAGAGGTGGGAGAGAAGATTGCCTTTCTCTCAGCTTGTGAAGTTTACCAGAGGAAACTTGTAGTCCCGTGTAGGAAATAGGCTGCTGGACTAGATGGACCTTCAACATGTTCCACCAGGACTTTTCTTCTGTGGTCTTGATCAATTGAACATTGCAAAATAACACAGGGATCAAAAGTAGCCTACTCTGGTGTTAGACTGCAAATTCCCTATCAACTGGAAGCCCATTCTCAATGCTACAGAAATCCTCAATATTAGAAATCTTACAGCTTATACTTGCTGTGCTGCTGTAAAATTTAAGTGTGTTGTGGCTGCTCTAATCTGTGCCTGCCTGTCCTCATTCATGCTACCTTGAATCTCAGTAGGGTGCCTCTTTCACAAGAAGAAGAATGTAGCTATGTATATGTATATATGTATATAGAATGTATATCTGAGTGGGGATGACCAGGACACCCAAACTCCATTTGAGAGGAGCTCCTGGAAGGTCTGCAAAAAAGGATTTCTATGGACTTTTTGTCCTTTTTACTGCCTGAAAATTACCCATTCTTTTCATAGACAATATCTATTCGTTTTACATGATAATACCTGCTGGTGTTGGGAATACAGCAGCTGGTGGTGGGAATACTTTGAAATACCTTTGAAAAAAATAGTCAGGAAGAAGTTTCATCTTCCTGGGCAGCTAACCTTGATCTTAATTCTTACCTTGCTTGCAAAGAGCTTGACATAGAATACATTTTCCTATTTGAAAGGACACTGAGGGTGTATTGGTTTCAAAACTTCTCTGATCAGCTAAATCCTTTGCATTTCTTTTTTCCCCCTCAAACAAGGTAATTGTGGCATTGGAGAATGGGGAATAAGCAGAAGTGCTCCCTACAAGTGTCATGCAAATATGAATTAATTCAAAGTCTCTTTAGGGAATGAAATCATTTCAAATTGTAGGTTTGAAATGGATGAAAAACATTTTTTCCTTTGGCTGCAGGGCTATCTTCATTTCCTAGGTAGCAAGTGACACAAAGCCTAGAATTTTTTTATTTCAGACATATTAAGTTATGTAATGTAAAATCAATACAGGTTTCTGTGTTGATATATCAGTCATGTGCAGGATGAATTATGATCTTCTGTAATCTCATTTCCTACCAGGATTGCCAATCCTACAATTCACCGCTTTGACTTAGATCTTAGAGAATATATTCCATTTTGAAAATTTCAAAAAAAATATGACATTCATGTTTTCATCAGACACACAGTTTGTAGTTCTTGCCCCCGAAGCCTGAACAAGATAGTAGGGGTTAACTTGTCTGCTAAACTGGTGAGGTGAGGCAGGGTTTTTGTTCTGTGGTTCTCAACTATGGGCCGTAGTGGCTCCCCAAGATGCCTTGCCTGTTGACCAGAGGGTTGGCAGGTCAAGTTCTGAATACTGCAGGATGGAGTGAGCTCCAATCCTTAGCCAAGCTCCTGTCAACCTAGCAATTCAAAAGCATATATAATGCAAGTGGTAAATAGATACCACTTCAGTGAGAAAATAACAGTATTCTGTGTCCTTGTTATGCTGTCATGGTAGCCACATGACTTCGGCTTCAGACAAATTACAAGCAATTATGTAAGAAAAGCATCTGTTGCATTTTATTTTTTCTCTAAGCCTGTATTATATATTATAATATATATTATAATATATCATTATATATTATATATTCTGTTAAAATTTTAATATATTTTAAATTATATTTTAATTTAATATATAAAAATATTATAAAATTTTAAAATTTTAATATAAAATTTTAATTTTAACATAAAATTTTAACATAAAATTTTAATATATATGTATTATATATTCCGTTAAAATTTCCATTAAAATTTCCGTTGATCTTGTTTATAATTCTACTGTAAAATAATTGTTTCCCACAGAGTTTTACTAGTGTTTCAGAAGTCCTGGTTTCTTTTGGAAGAAGAGTTCTGTGCTACCCACTCTACCGACACTTCAGTTTAGTGTCCAGGACCTTGAATGACACAGTTACAATATTAAAACTAGGTAAGATGTTTAAGTGTTTGCTATGTGGATTGTATGATGTTTTATGAGTCTGCTTCAGTTTGCATGTAGTAGATTCAGTTTGTAGGAACAAAGCTTTAGAAAATATTTGTGTACAATTTTTTTTTAAAAGGTGTGGGCATCTTTTAAAGCACATGTACCGTTTTATTGCTGTTATAAATATTGTAAGTCTGATTTTTCTTTAATGAGTTGTCATAGTGCTTCCAAGATCCATGGAGCAGTTGATATTACCTTTATATTTGTAAATCCATCTTTAGCCAAGATTACCCACTAATATAGCGATCTTATTTCCTCAAAACAATGCTGTTTGCACATTCTCAGAATGCTTTTAATCTTGAGGGATAGATATTTGATCTTTTAAACAAGAAACCTGAGCTGTAGGATATACACCTAAGCCTTACTGACAGGCAGTTCTGTTATTAAAAAAATCATTTAGCCTGGTAAATGGTATTAAAGGTATAGGTGCTGGTTTCAGGCAGGTGAAGGGCTGGAATTTGTGCATATGTACAAGTCCCATTAACACTCACATAGATGAATTCTGAGTAAAGGTTCTTGGGTATGCTAGGAGATTTATGGGTTTTTTGGTGTTGGTTTTTTTTTTTTTTTTTTTTTGCAAATACAGCAGCATAATATGAAATTCACATATTTAAAGTAGTAGGTTTCTGGACTTTGTTCCCTTAGTGTTCCCCTCATCCCATGACTTTTCAGCAAATGAAGGTGTAATGGTTAAGGGCTTGTTCTAAAAAAAACCCTCAAACCCATGATGTTTTACCCATGGATATGACTTGACACAAATAGCCATGGCTACCTATGTTGAGTCCCTTTAAAGTGGTTTATGTGGGGGTATAGAAGAAAAAGGGTTTCTTATAGTTGGTGGCAAGCTGGATGGCTGCAGGGCAGTCTGTGGTACTTTGGGAGGTAGTTTTCTTGTGGCACTCCTGGAGGCCCCTTAGCTCTCCCCCAGGGGGGTCTGAGAATGTTGCCCTGGGGAAAATTGGATGTTTGCTGCAACTGCCTCTGAAGGAAAGGAGGGAAGAGTGATTGCATTCTTCATCCCTCCCCCATTGACAATCTCTGTTTCACTGGGTGTCTCTGCAAGAGAGCATTGCTTGGAATGGATCTTTAAGCACCTGTAGAAGGAAGAGAACAAATTGAAGGCAAGCTAAAGTGGGGAATGGGACTGGTGTTTGAGGGCAGCTGGGAGAGAGGAGCTGTGACTTTCCCTGGAGTCTAGATGTGCTTGCAGGCACATGCTCTCTTACACACATTCACACAGAGTCCTCTTACAATGATTGCTGGAGATACTCAGCAAAACTAATTTCCCCAAGGAGGCAGAATGCTGAGCCGCAACCATTCTTCTCTCCTGATCTCTCCATGCTACTAAGAGCCTAGATGTGCGAGAAGAACAGCCCGGGGCAAGTATGAAGAAAATGAGAGGCTAGGCAATTGAGCAAGCACACACAAACACATGGAGTCCTCAGGATTTATAACAGGATCTGCTGAAGGAGAGAAGAACTTGTTCACATAAATGAAATGAAATCTGACAACTGTTGATTTGCAGTCTCCGGAATAAGTTGAAAGACTAGCAAGAAAGCAGCTGTTGTCCAGATTGCTGTTGGATTGTTTCTTGTTTTGGTTTCACTGACAGCAGAATCTCCATAAATGTGCACTAAGTCATAAAGACCAATAATGTTGTCTTGAAATATTTTAGTGCACCTGTTAATATCCACTGAGCAAACAGGAATGAACAAGGTAAAGAAAGAATAACAGCGTATCCAATCTTAAGTCACCCTGCTGCCTTGCTCATTAATAATGTTGAACAGTTTTGAAGCTTTGCAAAAAGTCAACGTGTGGAACAATTCAATTTCTTTCTTTTTTATTACTGTGGCAAATACTTTTCTTTGGTTGTGTAAAGTTGCCTAGGAACCATTGTAGGATGGGATGCGGTTGGCTCAGCTGGATGATTGTTGGAATTGTGTGTGGAATTTAAACAGCCACGCATGGAGATGAGAAAAATGTGTTCTTAACCACGTCCACTTGGATTATTTCATTAGAGGGAAGAAGAATACCAAGCATGCTCAATTATGCTTTGAGGGAAGCTAATGAGACACTACTGGACTAAACTGAAAGCGAAAGAATAGTTCTAATAATAGAGTATATAAATCGTTGCTCTGAGTAAAAGTGTGTGTAATGTACTGCATGTTGAAAATGCTTGTGTTTGGGCAGTGTGGGCTTATACTGCACACGAGTATGGTGTTTAATCCTGTCCATATTTATCTGCAGTTGAACGACCCATCTCCCTCCCTCCCTCCCCCCCCGAAATTCCTCCTCTTCACTTCCCATCACACCCCTTATCTTTGCTGATCCACAATCTGCTTGAACCGCAGAAAATGGGCGCCTCACTCACTGTGCCGGTGCCAGCAGCAGGGCCCGCAGACAGGCCTTATGGCACATTTGCAATACCTCTGTGTACTTGCAGTAGGCCTGTAGAATTGGGCCCTAAGACTTGACTTCTGGAAAGTTTTCAGGGTGGAAAGTAGGTAGTTTTACTCCTCTTTTCATGTGCACAGAGAAATTATTTTCATAGTTATTCAAAGGAAGAGCAATTTCTTCCAAACAGGACTGTAAACCACTACTAAATTAGTTGTCATATTAATCACCAGCCCCTCTCTCTTATATGTCTTAATCAATTCATTAGCTTGCATCCAGTCCTTCCCTTCAGGCATTTAGGGATTCAGGATATTTACTGTCTTCCCATATGGAGTCAGATTTGACATGAGTTTTCCTCTACTCTGTCTTGTTATTTCCATAGCTGAAAATGGGGCAAATTAAATCCAGTGAGTGAGGATCCGCTTTGCAGCGGATCATGTCAACTGTTTGTCTCCTTGTTCCAGAGACAGTAAAACTACCAGTAAAACTACCCAAGCAGTTAAAAATCATCCATTATGGTTTCCCACTGCTGCAGAGGTGATCAGTCACAGAAAATGAGTAACACTCCATCTATGATGAGTAGCAAATTGTTACGATACAGAAGTCAGTACCATAACTAGCTACTTGGAACAGGTCCTCAGTATCCAGTCAAAATTTGTGGTTGCAACTGATGCCCGTTTGGCTTGGGGTTTGCGCTCTTGCACCATTTGCTGAATTTAATAGTTTTCCTGGTGCTGTGGCAGCTGTACAAATACAGTGGCACCTCACGTAACAAGTTTAATTCGTTCCGGAGTGCTCGTTATCTGAAGCACAGTTGTTACCCAGATCACTCATTACCCAGGGCACTTGTTACCCAAGGTACCACTGCATAACCAGTTCTCTGACCATATTCTTTTATTTCCAGTTGTACCCAA
The DNA here is from genome assembly GCA_030015325.1 of Cryptoblepharus egeriae. Lineage (NCBI taxonomy): Eukaryota > Metazoa > Chordata > Lepidosauria > Squamata > Scincidae > Cryptoblepharus > Cryptoblepharus egeriae. The sequence continues at coordinate 28,100,124 of JAREYC010000002.1, read as the reverse complement.
TGCTACTTCCTGCAGGCTTTTCTCTTAACAGCCAGATGTGTTTGTATGTTAAGCCACTGAGTCTGGTCTATCAGATAGAATGGAACCCAGAAGTGGATCACAACTAGATCTCCAGTGTTGCAGCTATGCTTCTATCACTGTTATATTTTATAGGATTTGAGTCTGCCATTTGAATAGTAGTCTTGATTAATTAGGTGGTAGTAGTAGTAGTAAATTAGTAGTAATTAGTAGTAATAAAGGTAAATCCCACTGGAAACGTTTGGCTTTTGAAGGGTTGGTTGGCTTGCCCAAGTCCCTCAATTTATGGACTCCCTTCTGTTTGCACTCCCTTACTGCAACCTTTTCCTCTGACTCTCTTTCTCTCACTTTGTCTCGTTCACTCACCATTCATTTTCCAAATTGACTTCACTCTGTTGTCTAGCTTTCATCTTTGGAAGCAACACTACAACTACTTCTACTACTACAATGATAGCAGTTGCCTGTCACTAGAAATATTTACATATCCCATATTCAGACACAGGATAATTGAAAGAGAATAATGAAGTTCTAAAAATTTACAGAAAAAAAGTTGTTCTTTTCACATCAAAGTTTTTACACAACCATGGTCTTTATCACCTGGATATGTGAAATGGTTGGATTATTGCTGTCCATGCAAACCTATGTACAGTACATGATTGAGAACAAGGCCTGGAGTCTTTAAAAGCTGTAGTCTTCCTTTGTTTGTATTACATATTGAACAACCATATGTTTGTGTATCCTCCTTGATCTTTTCATGGTGCTTGACCTTGAACATTGCTATGGCAAAAGGGAAATCCTTTGAGAGGAGTAAGAGGGTTGGAGCTTGCTTAGTGCAATAAATGTTTTCTCTCTCTTTAAAAGCTTGTTTCATTTTTCTGCCAACAACCGTTGAAGATGGCTCTCTCACTATAATAGCTGCAATTTGACAAATTACATGGTCTCGTCTTGTTGCATTACAGGAAACAGTGTATTTTTTATATCCAAGTAACTACATTGAAATGTGTTTTTTTAAAAACTAAATGCAGTTTTTCCTCTCCATGTAACTAACCTCTGACTCTTGCCTGATAAAATGTCCCAAGTTCACATAAATTTTAACTGCCAATGAAATGTGATTTGTAAATACTGTTAATTTAGTTTTTTGTAAATTGTTCTAAATCTGTGCAGTATTTTAAAATAACTTGCCTGATGCAATCTTGGTTTTTTGAAAATTGGCAGTGTTGTGAGTTCAGCGTTGTCAGCAATGGTGCCTTAAGGCAGTGGTCCTCAACATTTTGAGGAACACAGCCTGGTTCCATGGGAAATTTTTTCCCATGGCCTGAGAGGATGCGCATGCACAGTTCCTTCTGGACCATCCTTCTGGATGCGCATGTGCAGTTCCTTCTGTGCAGTTCCTTCTACCTGTTGCCAGGAAGAAATACGCAGGCATGGCCTTGCACTGGGCTGTGCCAGTGTAGTTCTCCCTGGCTGCAGGGAGAACTGTGCAAGCGCAGCCTGTCAGCCGGGCCGCACTTGAGCAGTTCGCTGTGGCTGCGAGGTGAACTGGGCAAACACAACCTGGCTCACCTCGCAGCAAAGGCAAACTGCGCAGGTGCAGCCCAATTGCTAACTGTGCCTGCTCAGTTTGCCACATGGGCAGGGCAAACTGCACAGGCACAGCTTGACAACTGGGCTGCACCTGTGCAGTTGGGCCAGGCCAGGACTGAAAGCCTCCAGGGCTTCTGCCTCCGGTCTGGGTCCCATTACCAGCGTAGCCCAGTGAGCAAAGGTGCAATGGACTGGCACTGGGCTGTGAACCAGGGGTTGAGGACCACTGCATTAAGGTCTTTATGAAACTGTGTAGAAATACCATTGATGGATTTGGGTTCAGTGTCATCCATTTACTGCAGGTATCAATATTACAATAAGCCAGGACTTTTCAAATTCTGGCCTGTATTCAGGTTTGGAGAAAGCTCCATGAGTGGAGGTTCCCAATGCATCCTGGTGCCCAGATCTGGTGCCCAGAGAATGCATGCATCATGGAGATGGTAAGTTCCAGTCCAAATAGGGACCGTTTTGTTGATGGACAACATTTGCGTGTTTGGCAACTTGCTGGTCCAAGGAATTACATTTCATGTGTAGGATCTACCCCTTCTTTGTGGCTGATTGGAACCCCCTGCTTCACCAGCACCATGCCACTAAATACAGATAGCATTGGAATGATAGCAGAAGAGGGCTATTACTTTAATGGTGTGGTTTCCCAAGAGGTATCTTTTTGGAAGTTCAATCCAGCCTTATGCTCTTGAACTAGAGTAAGGATCTTGCTATGCTCTGGTAATTTCAAGGATTAGCTATTGTAATACATGCTTCCTGGGGCTGCCCTTGAGCATAATTTGAAAGTTTGTACATATCACAAAATATTACTTCCTGCATACTTATGAGTGTCAGGAGCTGGGAGCACATTGAGGCAGTTCTGTAACAATTGCACAGTGTGTTGGTTGGCTTCTGGGCTTATTTAAAGTGTACCTTTTTGTTTTTCCTACTTGCTTATCAAACTTCAAAGCGTGTCACAAATTACTTTACCATAAGGCATCTATAGTCTTTTAGTATTATCCCAGATGTTAGATAGGAAGGGGATTGGGGCTTAGGCAGAGAGAACTGTGTCTTTCCTAAGGCCACTGATAGAGTTTATGGCTAAGCAGAGATTTGAAATGCTGACTGCCTACAGCTCTATAATCTTATGAGTACATTACTGCTGTCCTTATCTTATCTGTTTTTTATGGCTGACATTTCATATTGAAACATATTGAGAGGCACTGATTTTTTTCCTCTAGTGCCTTGTGCAGAGTTATCTGTGCTTTGACAAGTTAAGCAGCCATATTGACTTTGTGTTGCTCTGTATAGAAATAGTCTTGACTCTGGTTTTCATCAACCATTGATGAATGATTGGTATGAATGGAAGAAGTGATGACTGCCTTCTGGAAAATTTGCTTTGATATATAAGCATTTTGGATTACAAGCATGCTTCCAGAACAAATTATCTGACAACAAACAACATTATCTGGCATAACAACAAATTATAACAGATAATAACAAATTATCTGGCAACTAACAACATACATGTATTTACTTCTGATCCAAATATTTGAATCAGAAAGTTGAAGCAGTGAGTTAGGGGATGGGGAATTAATTGTGTGTTCTTACATTTTATAGGTAAAAGTGCAGTTCTGAAGTGTCTATTAGATGTGCACAAAATTTTTCGAGAAAATGATCCTGCATACATTTTAAATGACCTGTACATAACAGACTACTGCATTTGGATTCAGAAAGCTAAGTAAGTTTCAAATATGTAATTTGTTTGGCTTGTTATTATCCGGTAAACTACTGAAGAGTTAGAGAATTCATAGGACGTAAAATATATTTGCTTTCTCAAAGATTCAGAGTATAAATGTTCACAACCCTCATTCTGGAAGGGAAAAGTAGAAATTGTTGGTGGGATTCTAGCTAGATGATTGGGTTTGTTTTTTTCAAGCCTTTGTATATATTTGTTGCATGTTCATGTATTGATGATTGACATAGGCTGCAATCCTAACCATGTCTACTCAGAGGTAAGCCCCATTGTGCTCAATGGGTCTTACTCCTAGGAAAGTGTCTTTAGGATTGCAGCCGTAGTGCACAAGAAACATAGGCTGCAATCCGAAACACACTTACTTCTGAGTAGACATGTTTAGGAGTGTACCCATAGTGTTAACCGTGTTAAAAGTCAATATTAAGTTCTGATTTTAAGAAAATGGCTGAATGGCAGGGGAATAAAATAGCTAAAATGGTTAAACAACATGTGTCCAATCTGGGGCAAACTTCACTGCTTGGAAGCCATAATCTGGGCTGTTTATATTCTGAATTTGGTGGTCTGAGGAATCCCAAATTGTCTCAAAATGGATTCTGCAAATAAAGTTTTGATTTGCATAAAAATGCCAATTTTGTGGGTATTTATCCGAGGATAATAAGTTCTGCAAAATTTAAGAGCAAACCTTGAGCCAGGAAAGCAAAATATGACCACACAGTAGAGAGTATATATGAGGGTAAGGCAAAATGTTTGCAAACAGATCTTGAAAGTGTATTGCTTGAACTCTACAGAGTCTTTTGCAGGCACTGTTGTCATTCTTGAAGCAATTGTGCAACCTAGAATCTTTTGTTAAAAGTTGAGAGAGTGAATAGAAAAGTATCACTTGGTATGTCAAGTGTCAGATTACTAGTGACATTCCACGTGTACTACATCTTGTAATATTAACAACCCAAACCATACTTAAACATTCATTTACCAGAAATGTGGACAAGCAGGATTAGTGTGTATATAGATTTATGCTGACATGAAGCTACTTTAGGGGATTATAAATAAGGATAACAAATAGTTTTGTTTGAATGATTAGGTGGGGATATTCTACTATGTTCCAAATAGTTTTTGGAGGTTTTCCATATTAAAGTTAATAGTGGCATGGATGCAGAAATTCTACAGTGTATTTCTTCAGTTCAAAAGTTCACTTCTGTATTAGTCAATCTGAATTACGACAGTGGAAGTTAATGGATAGGCCAGCAGTTCTCAAACTTTGTGATCTCCAGAGCCTTTTACACTCATAAAGGAAGTTTTAGGGAGCCCCACAGCCACATGCATTCTTGGAGGCCAAACAGTGGTATAATGCCAAATAGATGCTGACCATCTATGGTGTGTTTATGAAATTCCTGAAGGGGTCTCATGGAGCCTTGGGTCTCCTTGAACACACTTTGACATGACAAGCAAACAGTTCTAATAAATTTTGTCTTGCAATACAAGTGATGTCTTGCAATACAAACAAAAAATAATACTCCTGGGATATGGTTGGTTTTGGCTCTCTGCCAACACCTGCTCCTCCTATCCTGAGAAACCTGCCTATGCATGTCTACTCTGAAGAAATCTATTACAGTCAATGGGGCTCACTCCTATGTAAGGGGGGTAATGGAAAGGAGCCTGAGAGACCTAACCTTGCATGTCTACTCTAACATAAGCCCTATTATAATCAGTGGGGCTCACTCCTGTGTAAGTGGGGCAGACTGTAGTCTGAGAGACCTGAGTTACTAATTTGTTTTATTTTTCTTTATATTCTGTATTTTTTATTATTTTGTATGATATTACAGTATTGTATTATATTAATGTAATCATTTCTATATGAATATTTTTGGATTGTGGAGCGAATCATCTTGAGTTTGCATGATTTCAGATGGGAAAATTTGCTTTGATATATAAGCATTTTGGATTACAAGCATGCTTCTGGAACAAATTATACTTAATAAATCAAGGTACCACTGTATTTCATTGTGTGAGATTACCAGACTTGTAGGTCAGTGTAGTGTGGAAGTCCTGGCAGTTAACTCTCAAAATACACTATGGGCTAGGAAAAAATGAACAGATGTCTATATCCTGAATGCAAGTTCTTTGGACGGATGTAGAATGCTTTGGCTTGGATCCTAATTGCTGCTCAGACAGATACAGTGGCAAGTCCTTTTGAATAGTAGAGTCTCATGCTGTAATCAGAAAATGCTTTTCAAAATCAAAAATACTTAGATTATTTTATTGACATAAAGACATGGCATGATTCTCACTTTCCATTTAAGAAAATCTGGAAGATGGGCAATTTGAAATGCCTTCTCATTGCAACCCTATTAATACATATTCCAGCAAGTTGTTGGCTATGTATGCCATGCAGAATCATACCTATGTGCTGTTGTGAACGCCTGCTAATGTGACAAACTTGCACAACAAATTAACATCTCACATGTCAGGCAGAATATTGGGCTGATCTCTTTATGTTTAACATGATGCCATTTCTGGGCAAAGTAATGTTTTTGGGTGGGTGGGTGGAAAGCTGAATAGACTGCTGAACAGGCAGATACATAGATAACACAAAAGATGCCAGGTTTTGACCTACTTTGCCTGCATTGGTCAACTCTGAACAGGATCCTCACCCAACATGGTGTCTGCCAGGACTCACTGTTCAAAGAGGGTTTTGTATCTACCCCTCACTGTGACTGTGGTGCTCCTAAACTATCCATCCCATTGTGTCTGACTATAAATCAAGAGCTTATGCCTGCCCAATGTCTGATTCTAAAAAAAATGTAGATCACTCTGTCTTTGCATGGGTAAGTGGACTGGACATTTACATCTGATTTACCATAAGAGCACGATACCATAGTCTTTTGAGAATGAAGGATGCCAATGACCATAAGTCCATGTATTGTATGCCATATGCGAAATAAAATAATAGTGTAATCATGAGCAAAGGGAGACGGTGCTCCTGTGTCTTTTAATATGTAGGTATGAAAGAGGGGATTTTGGCAATTGTAGCTTTTCAGAAGGGCTGCAGTTGGCTTAGTGGTGAAAGGCTCTGTGCCTGTCAATCTGAAGAAGATTGGCAAGACAGTGGTTTAATACCCAAGTACTGCAAGATGGAGTGAGCTCCTGTCCTGAGTCCAGCTTCTGCCATACTAGCAGTTCAAAAGAAAGCAACTGCAAGTAGATAAATAGCTACCACCTTGGTGGGATGGTAACAGTGTTCTGTGCACACGCAGGCCACATGTCCATGGAAACTTCCTCAGACAACACTGATTCTATGGCTTTAGAAACGGGATGAGCACCACACCCTAAAGTTGGTCATAAAGAGCAAGGCAATCTGCAGGGGACACATTTACCTTTACCTAGCTTTTCAAAACATAGCATAATACATCCTTGCCACAGTTCTTCTGGTTTGATCAGAACCTTAAACTGGGTTTAAGAGCCCTAAGTGTTTGTTTTTACATTTTTGCTGTATGCTGCAGTTATCTCACACTTGCTTCCACTCAGGTTGAGCAAAAGGTTGGTGGGTTGGGACATCTGCATTTGATGGGCTCTTGACTTGAATCTCATCTCTTCCACTTGACTGTCTGTGTTTGTATGTCTGCTGTGAGATGTGCTTTTTAAACCTGTAAAGCTGATCTCATTTCTCCTTCACTCTTGCACTTATCTCCATCATCACTATCCACTTAAGTATCTGAAGAAGAGAGCTCTTTTTCTGGAGACTCAAAAAAAGCATCCACACATATCTATGCAACAAAAGGGAAAATTCTGCAAATTAGAAATGTCTGGTTTAGACAAGCACAAGCTATTCAAAAGTTGAAGTTGAAAATCTCCTGTCAGGGCCAGTGATTGCAGTTATGCTACAGCAGTTTTCTTCAGTTTCTGGATTGCAAATCAGCTGAGGTAATAAATTTGGGGTTCTGTGGCATCCCTTCAAAGACTATGCAAGAAAGGGATTTGATCCAATCCAGTGGTGATATTGCCTTTTCAAAAATATAGTTCTTTATTCTGCACAGCCTCTCCTAATTCTCTTGCCCTTGCTCAGACACCTTGTTTTGACGCTAGAGATTGGGAAAATAGGTTGGGTAGGGGTAGCAATGTGTCTTATGGCTGCAATCCTAAAGACACTTTCCTGGGAGTAAGACCCACTGAACACAATGGGGATTACTTTTGAGTAGACATGTATAGGATTGTGCTATTAATGGGGTTGGGGAAGTGGTTGACGACCACTGTGCTACATAATAGTCTGAACTAAATTGATGCTTATGAAAATTCAAACTTTAGTAGTTAATATTTGAAGTTTTATAAGACTTCTCCTTGAAATATATTTATTTTTCAAAAGTAGGGGGGTTGTATGCTACATATCCTTGGGCACATATGTCGTTACTAGATCCCCTGTACAGAGTGAACTCTGACAACAGGATCAACTCCAGCCCTTTCATTTGTATGATATATTGCTTGCTGTGTTAAAATGAGGCATGTGTAAAATTATATTTTCTCTGTAAAAGAAATCTTTAGTCTGAAAGGCTCTATGGGACCTTTTTTTCCTCATGAAGGCTCCAGCCCTGTGTACCAAAGCTGTTGGCAGTCTCTGATTATGTTGCTATATCGTAAGTTAAATACTGCATGGGAGGTAATTTTCTAATAGTTATTGTTTTAATTACTCCCTTACACGCATTCTATATAAAACTTTCTGCTTGTATGCAGTTCAGCAATTATTTGCACATAAGACATATTGCACAAATCTGTAAAACATGAGAGCAGGAAGCAGTTAATGGGCTCTCCAGGTTGCGGCGGATACATAGAGAGCAATCAAGGCAGCTCGTACAAGAGTCTCGGCAGGTGTCGTCAACACTTTATGTTGAAAAGCCAGATGCGGCCAGATGGAAAATTGCATCTTTAACCCCTGAGATCATACAGCATGTCACCACTTCACTTGATTCGGCTGCTAAGCAAGCTTATCCCCTCTCCCTGCTGTCAGCCTTGTGACTACTTTCATTTTCACAATAAATTTAATTTGCAAGGGAACTCATGATTTTTTCTTAGCATTTGGAAAGGGCTCCAAATGCTCAGAGGAAAAGGTGGATGTTTTTAACAGATGATGAAAATGCAGACAATTTTTTACATGCTTGGTTTCGTTGTCCCTCTGACTTCTCATCAGTTGCATAAAATCGCTGTGCTTTTAGCTATTCCTATGGTTGAGTTTGGAGACTTATGCAAGGGGACAGGTATTTGAACTGCAAAACTTTAGCAATGAAGCAGCAGCTTGCTTTTCAAATCTTTTGAACAAAGTGGCAAAGCTAGTTCAGTAAAAGTGTACCCAGTGCCAGAGAATATTTTAGCAGCTGTGTTCTTACCCTAAAAAAGTAGTGCTTCCCAAACATTTTAGCACCAGTATCCACGTTTTAAAACAACAGTCTACCACAACCCTTAATCCGTGCATGTGCATACATACTAATTGTGAAAGAAACTATTATTATTATTAAGTAATTGGGTTCCTGTGCTTCTGAGGCTGATAGGTACTATTACATATAGTATATTTGCAGACATTTGTTAGGTTCTCCATAGATAAGGAGTTCAAGGACTGTTCTCCTAGCATTCATTCCAGGGCACCCAGTAGCTGAACTAGAAACACTGCCTTAAAGGATTGTAAGTATTCTTTAGTCCATTCTTTAAAGTATTATTTAGTATTCCGTATACTAATCTATCTCTCTATCTCTCCTTTCCCCGAGTCCAAGAAGGCAGTTGAAGCCCTAAATCGTTGTCTGGAGGCAGTGGGGGACTGGATGAGAGTGAACAAGCTGAAATTAAATCCTGATAAGACAGAGGTTCTCCTGGTCCGGAAGTCCTCGACTCAGGTATTGGAATATCATCCTTTTCTGGATGGGGTTGCACACCCTCTGAAGGAGCAGGTTTGCAGCTTGGGGGTTCTCCTGGATTTGCAGCTGCTCCTGGAGTCCCAGGTGGTGGCTGTGGCCAGGGGAGCCTTTGCTCAGCTTCTGCTGATCTGCCAGCTGCAACCATACCTGAGTCGCTCGGATCTGGCCACGGTGACCCATGCCCTAGTGACATCGAGACTAGATTATTGTAACGCGCTCTACATGGGGCTGCCTCTGAAGACGGTCCGGAAGCTTCAACTAGTTCAGAATGTGGCGGCCCGTGTGGTTGCTGGGGCTTGTCGGTTTGACTCTGTCGGGCCACTGCTTCAGCGATTACACTGGCTGCCCATTTGTTTCCGGGCTGAATTCAAAGTGCTGGTCCTGACCTTTAAAGCCCTAAACGGCTTGGGTCCAGGGTATTTGAGGGACCGCCTTCTTCTGTACAATCTGACCCATCACCTAAGGTCATCTGAGGGGGCCCTACTGAATGTGCCACCACTAAGAGATGTGAGAGGTGTGGCGGCCAGCAATAGGGCCTTCTCTGTGGCGGCACCCCGGCTTTGGAACTCCCTCCCCATAGAACTTAGGAAAGCTCCCTCAATACAGAGCTTCAGGCGGAGCCTTAAAACTTTTTATTTTAAAAAAGCGTTTTAAATGGGGCAGAGGTTGGGAGGAAGTTTTATTGTTTTATTTTTTATTGCTTTTAACAATTTTTAGTCTGTTTTAACTGTTCCTAGTTTTTAAAAGTTAATTGTATTTTAATTATGTTTTAATCTTTATGATAATTTTAATGGTGTTTTATTCTTTTGTTAGCTGCCTTGGGCTCCCTCTTGTAGGTGAGGAAAGGCGGGATACAAATCAATTAAAATAAATAAATAAAATAATAGTATAATTGTATACTATTATAAAATATTTAGTATTCCATTGTCTGGGGTAGAAATGGCTTGAACTGAGCTTTTTCCTACTTACTACTTTGTTGTTGCTATTTACATAAGAGCAGAGTTGGGCCCTGCCTCCCCCAACAACTGGTTCGCCGGGGGCGGGGGCGGGGGCGGGGCAGGGGCCGGCAGGCCACCCACCCCAGCCTTGGCTGTGCGTGGGCGGAGTAAGGGGCAGCCCCCAACCCCAGTGCACTGCGAATGTGCCCCCAACTTCACGCACACTGGGGGTTGGTGCATGCGCAGTGTGTTTCCTCCAGCTGAAGGAGACACAGTATGTTTCCTCCAGCTGGAGGAGACACACAGTGCATGCGCCGAGGTTGGTCGCGTGCGTCTCCTTCTCCCAGCCTGTGAACCGGCACACTGGGTTTTCTGGCCCTCCTGCTGCTACCGGTTCGGTAGTGGTGGGGTTTTTGGAACAACTGGTTCGGGTGATCCAGCCCGAGCCGTCCTGGGCCCACCATTGAAGAAGAGCCTCCACTGGATCAGGCCAAAGGCCCATCCAATCCAGCTTCTTATATCACACAGCAGCCCATCAGATGCCTCGGGGACATAATCCGCCTGCATTATGCACATAATACACCTGCATCCAGGTGCCTCCCCTGCATGTGGCATTTTGAGGTTGTTCACATCTATGCACACCTCTCATGGCTTGTAACCTGTGATGGTCCTTTCCTTGAGGAATTTATCTAGTCCCTTTTTAAAGGCATTGAAACTCGATGCCATCACCACATCCTGTGGCAGGGAGTTCCACGGACTAACTACATGCTAACAATAATGTCCTAACTGGATTGCTATGGACTATTCCTGTGCTTCTGACAGCTGGTTTCTTGAACCTAGTGCGGGTGTATATTTTTCATGAACTGAGACTCACTCTTTGGAATGTTCTATCCACCCCAGTGGTCTTAACCATTGGTCTTAACCATTGTTAAGACCAACAATGTTAAGACCAACAATTTTCTTAACCATTGTTTAGTGGTACTGACTATGGTTTGAAGTTTTACAAACCCTGAAGATTCTGGTCAGCATCAACTATGATTAGGATCAAGTTATGTATGATGCTAAACCATGGTTAAGGCAAACAAGGGAAAGGAAAGGAGAGGAGAAGAAATTTTTTCTAGAAAGATATCTACATTCCTGGTTTTCAAGGAGTTGATTACATCATCATGGGAACTTAGAGTTTAACAACACTATATTTATGTGTGTGTGTGTGTGTGTGTATATATATATGTGTGTGTGTGTATATATATATATGTGTGTGTGTATATATATATATGTGTGTGTGTGTATATATATGTGTGTGTGTGTGTGTGTGTGTGTATATATATATATATATATATATATAGTGATCTTGAGATCCCTGTCCTAGTATATTTCAAATTCTGAAAATCTTGCTACATGTTTAAAGTAAGAGAAGTTCAATATGAGATATTGTAGTAAAATTTCTACATTCTAGCTCCCTTGCTTACCACCGTTAACACAGCCTTCAAATATAAAGTCTAGAGGCAGAAAATATTCGTGCTGCAGTCACTTTGAGAATACATCCTAAAGGGCGGTTCATTGATTTGCATTAAATCTTGAGTGCACACCCTTGATATTTTTGCTTGTGTCATTACCATAACAGTCCAAGGGTGCCAGTCTGGCTTTGGCATGAAAAATCAGGCTTTGGCAATAGTTTTGCAATCCATGAAGGCTTCAGCTTTATCCGGTGATGACTTTGCAACGGCAGCTCAGCCCTTCATGACCCAAAGGCTCAATTATTGTAATTCCCTCTTAGCACAGCTTACAAGCACAGCAGTGCCATAGCTGACAGCATTCTCAGAATGTAGCAGCACATCTGCTTATGCCTCAGAGCAGGCATGCTGTGTTAAGCTTGTCCTTTTATTTATGTCTTGGATGGCCTGCGGCTATGGATCGGGCAGTTTAAAAATCCCTGATTGATAGACACCATTGTTGCTTCTTTCATCTTTCTGAGAGTTGTCTGTAAGCATGTGTCTGTTCATGTTCCATCTCCCTTATTAGAAGAGCAATGGCTGAAGTCAGGGCTGGGCAAACATTTTGGTTAGAAAGCCACATCATCTCTCTGACACTGTGTCAGGGCCAGGGAAAAAATTTATATTTCAAATTTGAATAAATTTACATAGATGAAAATATTAGAGATGGAGCTTATATGGATAAATGCATTTTACTGAGCTTTTTTATAATGCACATGAGAACTATAATACAAGCATGCAGAACCACGTGAGAACTATGAACTGTTTGCCACACACTTCTTGCACAATGAAGTCATACAGACCAAGCTAGAAACTCATGAAGACATAAGTTTGTTCAGAGGCAATGGGAGGGTTAAAATAATGCCCAGGGTAAATCAGAAAAGCATGGAGGAGTTAACTGATGCACTCTGGACAATTATGGATGTTGCAACCAGTGGTGGTGGGCCAATGTGGGATCCAACAGTCTCTGATGGTCAGAGACTCATTGGAGACTGAGTTGGGGGTTCCCAAGGGCTGCAAATGGTTTCCAGGCTGTGGTTAGCCCACCCCTGACTTAGGTGACTGCATTTCTAGGCCTTTGTGATGTGCTTTCCTTTGGCCCAGACCCATTAAACTCATGGGTGGTATTATCTCTTCTCCAATTCCCCACCAGTTGACTAATTTAACACTTCAAAGGATAGATGATGAAGTTGGGGAGGCAAAACATGCTACTTTCAGTTCTTTGGAGGAAGTGCAAGATAAATGTGCATTTACTAACATAGTCATTGAGTGCACATGAACTAATCCCATAAGGTTCTGCTTTTATACTTATTGAGCAAGCCAAGAACATGGGCAGCCTCTGCTTAGAGTTGCTGGGATCCAAACTTGAGAGTTTTCTAGATGATGACCCATGCCTCTACAGACAGCTCATCTTTCTTCCATAATGGACTTCAGGACAGTTTGTGTAGAATTCTCCAGGCAGCCTTTATATAGCCCTGACAAGACAGTCCAGCTTCAGCTGCATCATGCAGCATGCGCTTTAAAGACTTCATTCTGCATGGTGTAGTGGTGGTCTCTAGATCAGATGGCTTTACAAGATCAAATGGCTTTATATGCATGGTGAGCAGGTTTGGCTAATGTTCAGGAGGCCTGTGTGCTGCCTTTAGAATCTAAGCCAGTGTGCATCTAAATACCAGCTGGAGAAAAGCAGAAGTTGGGGGCCTTCTTCAACTTGCAGGTTACCCAGATATGACTAGTGGGCTATTGGGAAGCAGCTGCTAGAAAAAGCTGATCTAATGTAACAAGTGTCTGATCCTAACTGTCTTTAGGCATCTGATTGCTGAAGCTATCCAGAATATGTCTTAGGATCACTTTTAGTGCTATAACTGGGATACTGCAAGTGTAATATCAACTGTTCACATTTAAATAAAGCTTACCTATTTTTTTCTTCCCCTTACCCTTGTTTCACTTGTTACCTGAAGTACCATGTCTCCCAGAGAAAGTGCATCATCTCCAACCTGTCATCATTTTGGCTCTGCAAAGTGGTAGTAGCACCAAGGGCATTTCTGTAAATAATGGGTGGATGCGTCATCCAGCCTACAGGTTAGGAGAAAGGGTTAGTTTGCCCTGCAAAGCTGTGGAAAGAGTGGCAGGCAGGAGCAGAGGGATGCCAGAAATTCACCTTTGTGTGTGTATTAGCAGCCCTGTAAAACATGCCTTTTAAGCAGGGGATTTAAGCTCTTCTCTGAGCTGCTCATTTGATGTTTGTACTCCTTTCCCCACCCTATGTTTATTCTATCATCTTTCTCTCCCCCTGTAGTTCCTGTTCCTTGAGGCTGTGTCTGAATGATGCACCTTGCCATAGGTGGAGAGGAGACGAAAGAAAGAAAGGCTCGTCTCTCCCTTCGTGCTGCGGCTTTGATTTCTCTGAAGTTGCAGGGCAGGAGGCAGCTTCCTACCGGCTTGCTGCAAATGTGTGTGTGTGTGTGAGAGAGAGAGAGAGAACAATTCCTGTCATCTCTTTTCAGTCAGCACTTCTCTGCTGTTTCCTACTGTTTTGACTACAGGGACGACATTTAGCCTGTGTAGCTTGTTGCCTCTTTTAAGCAGGTGCTGCTTTCAGCTGTGATCAAAGAGGGGGAAGCTGCTCTCCATGCAAATGCAACATCTTTCTGTTCTGTTCTCCGCCCTGTCAGTTGCTGATACCCTTTGGCGATGATTCTGCCATCAACCATTTAAGTAGAGTGGGGGGGGGGGGGAGAAAGGGAAAATGTTCCTTTTACATGTACCCGTAGTGATTTGATGTGAGATCTATAATGTGGAGGTTCTTACCCACTACCGGCTGATCTTCCGGGGATTTCCTTTGTCAGCAAGGATTGCTCTTAGCCTCGGGGAATAGAACTACAAGGGGACAGAAAGATGATGGAACAAGCTATGGCTGAATGGTGCTCCTTGCCATAAGTGGATAAGTTATGGCCCCTTGCCATAAGTGGACCATATCCTAGGGCTTGAGGGAGCAGCTTGATGAGAGATGGTCAGAGGACAAGTGGAGGGAAGGCCGTCCATTACATATTAGGACAGCGGAGCTTGTGCCATTGAATTGGCATCTCCTGCCATCTTCCAGAAATATTCTGAATCCTGCAGTGCTCTGTTTTCTAAGTGATCACTCAAAATTACACAGTGTTCAAAGACAGATGTGTGTGATCTTGAGTCTGTGTCTTCATTTGCAATTACCTGATTAAAATTGGGGTAAAAGGAGACTGACAGTGCAATCCTAACCCCAGAATAGGTTGGCACAAATCCTGTGCTGGCCTGGGGATGTTGTAAAAGTACTGTAAGGCATTTCTGCACCATTCCTGGGAGGGCATGCTCTGGCCTTCTATAGGATGAAGACAAGGGAGGAACTTTTAGGAGAAGGATTTCAATGTTAGTGGTTTCAGCTTATCTTCAGCTTCTGGAGATATTTAAAATGGATAAGAAAATGTATAGTTTTGAAGATATTATGTCTTTACTGAAGAGTCAGTTATGTTCAGAAGAGAAACAAGCTATTACTGTACTAGGATATATGTTATTATTAAACTATGAAACAGAAGAACATAATCAGTTTGCATAAAAGTTATTAGGTTTCTATACAATAACCAGACCCACACAACTCACCTATCCCCATGGTGGTGTGGGGAAGCCAGTGCATGTCTAATTTCCCCAGGAATGGCAGAGAAGTACCTTACAGCACTTTTGTGACATCCCAAGCCAGCAGTGGACTTGTTCCAAAACTTATGCTGGGATTGTAGCTTGAGTTCCTCCTAACAAACAAGTCCCCTTGGAGTAGCTCATCAAGGCATAGGTAGACTCTGCCCCCCACCTGTGTCTCCAGATTATTTTTGCAGATAGTTTTGTAGTGTTTCTGAGTCTAGTTTGCTATTCTTCCCAAATAAACCACTGTTCTGAAAGGAACTTGCAAAAGAACCAAGTTGATGTATACTGTTCTCTAAAATCACTGTGGGGATGGTCACAGTGATGGCAGCTTAGCCACTGTTCTGTTTTATCCTACCAGAATCTGAGGTTTCAAGAACGAACAAAACTAATTGACTAGGATGAGTTGGGTTAATCAGAACTGAATTGGATTTCAGAGTGTCAGAAGACACAGAGGCGGGACATTCTTCAGAATATAATTACGGCATCTCTCAAAGTGAGAAATTCACTTCTAAGAAAAGTGGGATATGAGTTTGGCAGGTCAGTTTCGCACAACTCATGAAGTCATTGTTACGAAACAGCAAACCATTGTAGAACTGGATTGGCTGTGAAATGTGGGTGTTGAAAAAAAATTTTAAAAATGGGTTGGTTACTGGAAGGAGGGAACTGTTCTTTTTCTCTCCCTCTCTCCCACTTAAAAGCAATTTTCCCCTAAAGCAGAGAGGCTAAAAGTAGTCTGCAAAGATAGAATATGTTTCTTTTTTTAAAAAAAGCAATGATAGAAAAGTACTTATGACAGGAGAGTTTCACTTGTCTTGAGCAACTTTGGGTCACCTCTCCGTCACCTCTGTAGTACCATTAGTGGAGTAGAAAACTAAACTTATTCCTGAAAGCAGTGCTAATAACTGAAACTTAATAATGACAGTTGGTTCTTTTTATGTGCTGAATGAGTCATTCAACTCTTTCATTATTAATATTCTTTTTTTCTGTTGCGCTATTGGAGCACAACACTTGCTTTTCTTGGCTTGGTCTACAGGCCCGTTTAGTCCAGCTTTCCGTCTCCAACAACAGCCAGTCAACTGCCAGGAAACCATATTACTGCTGAGTGCTTTGATTGGCTGCCAATCCTTGGGTCTCATTGACTTTTTTGGCAATACCAAGTGGTTTTCAAAGCCCAAGTAATTGCCTGTCTTTCCCCCTTCAAAGAAATCAACAAATGTAGGACAATTTCTTTTATAGTTTATTGTTGTTTGCCTGGTTGTTGAACATATGCACAATATCTTTACATATGTATTCATAGCTGTCGATTTCTGTATTCTCAGGGCCCAATCCTATCCAGTCTTCCACTGACAATGTCCCTTGGGAAATAGGATAGGATCAGGCCTACAGTGTGTACGTTCCTTTAAGAAATCCTGCACAGGTAGAGAAAAATGTTGCATCTTTATGTTAAATCTTTAAGGATTGTTATGCTCTTTTTGTTTTGGATGATCTTTCGAGTTCAGGGTTCACCAAGCTGGGGCTAACATTGACATTCAACTTATTCAGGCTTGTATCGCCATTTTCTACAAAACAGTTGTGCTTAGAAGGAGACAGCACTACCAAAAAGGAGAAAGTAAGCATGTTTGCACACCTCCGTAGACAGGCTCATGCCCCTTGGCTGTGATTCTACTGTCAACTTAACCAGTGTGAGCAGATTGAGGGAAAAGGGGGGAGAAGGGCACATCTTACTTTGCTTGCCCCCATATTCTAGTGGAATGATGATCTATAATTGGGGTATCTTACCCCCTACAACTCCAACCTTCAACTTTCTACAACTGTCATTTGCTAAACCTTTCATTTGCATCTTTACAACTATTACTTAAGTTTGACCCAAACCTGAGGTAGGGCAAGAGTATTTGAATTCCTTTCAGATAAGCTACAATTCTAATAACAGCAATAATGAAATCTTTTTATCACAACAATCTTTATGTACTTTGGTCAGGAAGTGTTTGCTTCATTTCCTCTGTCCTTCTCTCCCACCGGTCCCCATTCCATTTTTGGATAATCCAGTGGAAGAGAATGTGACGCCGGATCTGTTGTACATCTTCATTTAGCTTTAGGGTGAAATCATAGGTTAAAATATTAATGTGATGTCATAAGATATAACTTAGGCTATCTATCCATTTAAAATTGCTATCTTAACTTATCATCAGTTAAATCATTGGGAGTACTTCATCCTGATATGCTGGCTATTCAACAGGAAAGGCCAGTCAGAGCTGTGATGAAAAACTGTTCATACTCTGGCTGTCGCTTAAACTGAAATACACTCGGTTATATTTTTGGGAGATTTGAAACAGCACCCCTTGTCTTGTGAGGGGTTTTACTATGACAGGATTGAAGAATGTACACTTTTGAATATAATACTTCCATAAGAAGATCACAACCTTTGAGACCTACAAATTTTTGTTCCCCTGCTTAGTATGAATTGATGGGTGTTGGAAAATTGACAATTCAACTCAGTTTGATGTCTGTCCCTATGCAGACCTTATTGTTTCAGGGTCCCCAACATTTGGGGGTGGGGGGGAGTGAGTGAGAGCAAACTGGTTGGTCTGTCCCAAACTGCTTCCAAAGGACTCACCGTCAAGTGTACAACATTTGTGATTCCTCGAATATATATGTACATGTACACACTCCAAATTTACTGAAAGCATGTTTTTGAACACTTTCCTTTTATCAGTATGTCTTTACATGAGAAAATATCCTAGCCTGAGAAAAGTTTATTTATAAAAAAACAGGAATATTTGTGTTCAGCTGCAGCTTTGGGCTCTCTGCTTTCATCATTGCTTTTTTCCTCCATGAGACTTCGTGTGTACAGTGTGGAATGGACCATGTCATTGTTTTGACAGCTGATAACCACCAGAGGAGGTTTTGCAGCTACTGTGTTGCTTGTTATCCTGCCCTGTTGGAAGAGCTGCTGTTTGCCCTGAGAAATGTTAGCAATTCAACTTGGATTTCCTGTGAGCAAGTCATGCTATTCATTATGATCTGCTTTAACCTACTTTTTCATTCTTCTGCTGATAACATAATAAATATTTAAAATTACATGTAGCTACCTCTTCCCACTCCAGAAGAAATAGAGATGCTAATTATGCCACTTGGGGGGGGCGGGGGCATTGTAGAAGCAAAATGTTTAAAATATATACCTATATATATTTTAACATACACCTTCTCTTTTGCTAATAGTCCACAATTTCCTGGGAGTACTCCCCTTTTACCCTAATTGGACTTATTTCGGAGTAAACAGGTATAGGATTGTGCTATTAGATTCCATAGGATGGAATATGTGGCAAAGCATGTTTCTCTTTAATTGGTTTTGACTTCCTGCATGTAGTGGGAGAAGTGGGACTATTTGACTGAGGTAATGTTTCTGCTCTGATGTCCATGGTTTTGAGCCACATCGCACCACTCAAGCAGCAGCCCTATCAGTGCTCTTGTGCTGAGCAAGGCTTGTGATGAACCTTCCTGAAAGGGGAGAGCTCTCCAGGGACTTACTTTGATGTGCAAGGCTTGAAGTCATGGGGTGAATCACTAACCACTTGTTCCTATTTAGTGGTGCCTGACAGGTGTTTTAGGAAGCAGTGTGGTCAAATCACTGCCAGTGTGGTTGTAGGAAATGAATTCCAACAGCCTGCAGTGTTTAAGGTTGGGTCTACTCAATCCCAGCTCTCAGCTGTGATCAATTAAAGTTGTACCACTCTGTGCCTAAATCAAATAAGTTAGGCA
Source organism: Cryptoblepharus egeriae (assembly GCA_030015325.1). Taxonomy (NCBI): domain Eukaryota; kingdom Metazoa; phylum Chordata; class Lepidosauria; order Squamata; family Scincidae; genus Cryptoblepharus; species Cryptoblepharus egeriae. The sequence goes on along the minus strand of JAREYC010000002.1, from coordinate 28,081,019 downwards.
TGCTCTTGTTGTGGCTTCCTTTCTTTTACAGAAAAAGTGGTGATGTTTGACTGCAGCTGCTGCTCTTCAACATAAATGTGGCTGTGACGGTCAAAGCAATGTCTCTCCTTTTCCTCTATTGGTATTTCAAGGACAGCAATCTGTAAGATACGAGTAGGAACATAATTTATTTGGTACCATTTTTCCACAAAGGATTTCAGGGCAGCTTGCAGAGTTCCTTCCCTGCTCCATCCTCCTCTTTATTTTAGAATCTATAACATATTTTGGTCCAAAGGCCCTTTAATTCCCAAGTGGTTTCCAATTAATCCTGTTCAATTATTGAGCGGTTCCCAATTCATAACTCAGGGATTCATAAGTATGGTCGTCAGGGACCATGGAGACCCAATTTACTGACATACTGTAGGTGTGTTTGGGCAATACTGAAAAAGTTGCATTTTAGAAACATTTTCAGGGATCCTCCAAATTGAGAAATATGTTTTTGAAGAAAATGTCAAGGTGTTTCCACATACCTGAAAACAAGTGTGGGATCTGATAACATATGTTAGTCTACATACATGCACTATCCTAGGATTGCGTCCTGCTCCCCACTTGCCTGCTCCCAGAAATGCCCTCCGCTACCCCAGAACACTCCCTCCCGCCTCCTCCCCACCTTCCACAAGTCCCAGAGCTCTGTTCCCATGGCAGATTGTATCAGTGAGGATTTGGTGGAGTTGAGCCTTTCTAGTCCTGCCTCCTCCTGTTCTGCTCCCTGCCCCCCCCCCCCGCCTCCTACCCACCCTCCTGCCACCTTCCTTTGGGCCCAGAACATCACCTTCCCCCACATCCTTGCTCACTTCTCCTCTGCTCAGCAGTCCACATGACTGCAGAATGGTATAACACTGACCTCCCACCAGAGCTAGCCTTGCTACAGGCTCACACTGTACTAGCTCTAGCACTGGGCTGGCAGTAAGCACCACAGATGTGCATTATGGCATGTTGGTGACAGTGCACACCAGGTAAGCAGCATGCAGAGCTCAGGACTGAGTCCTAAGTTTTCTAAACTAAACAAATATACACGTATAGTAGTTGTGGGACATATGCAGTCAGAGGCTATGACTTTCTTTGGAGCAACATTTTATATGCTTTGACATTAATTTTTTTGTCATTTTCTTTGTAAAACACTTTGTGAACTTTTTAGTTGAAAAGTGGTATATAAATACTATAGACCTTGTGTTGTTTTTTTCACAGCCTGAACAGAGACTTGTGCGCATGAACTATGTTAAAATGAGTGACTTTGATTTGTGGTTTCTCTTATAAAAGTCAGTAATATGTATTGGCGTAGTAAAATTCATTGTTGCTATATGAAGTATTATGAGTGAATTGGTGGAAATTCCATGTATAAGTGTAGAAAATAGCCTTTGCAATTCTTCGGAGAGCTTTCCTGTATCAAATGGTCTCAGCGAACTATTAGTAATGGAAATGTAATGCATTTTTGTTTCTACTGTTTGATCATTACATTATGTGGGTATGCTAGATGATACAGTCATGCACTGAGGAGACATTGCATTCTTGCATTGAACATAAGAGTAGATGCAGAGTATCCTTTCTAGGGTTCCACAGCTACAATATTTACACAGCCATTTAGCAAAACTGCAATTATAAAACCAGAGGTAGTCAGATGGTATATAATTTTGTGTACAGTATTCAATGAAAGCCTAATCCACCCTTTTGGCAAAATTCCTTTTCAATCTAGCTAATTACCACAGGGCACATGCATGTGTATGCAAGGGAGCCAGTCTGTGCTCTTTGTATATGACCAGTTAAAACTACAGTGACTCTGAGAGGGGAGATTTCACAATAGTGAACCCAAAGCAGTCTGCTTTCTGAATTCTGGATAAATGCTGTATTAGTTCATTTTATGTCAAACATTTTCTGCAAGGTAAAGTTTTCATACATGTGTTTAAAATTTCTAATATACTTAGCAAATACATATATTTGATTAAATGCATATACAATCTTTATAAAGCTTGTTGATAACTCTTAAGCTCCTTGGAAATAGCCTTAATGTTGTAATGACTGTATGAGATTACATCATCTCTGTTAACGTTCTCAAAAGTTCAATGGGGAACCCCATTGTTAACGGCACTACTGCAGCAGAGTTATACAACATGCCCTCTGCTATATCCAGCACAGCTAAGGAGCAAGCTGGAAGTCTCCTCCAGATAAGAGGATATTTTTCCTGCATCCTGAATAATAACCCTATCTCTATTGGACTTCTTGGATTTCTGTTTGTTGAATAGTGAGCAGGCCCATGAAGGGCATTAGGATGTGACAGAGTCTGACTCAGCTGATACTATCCACTCTTTGGCTGTATCTATAATTATACTTCTCATGCCCAGAAGTATGTATCTCTTTCACCGCCTCTTGCCCTTCATCTTGTCTGTTGCATTCTATACCTCTGCTAGCAACCAGATTCATAGTTGCACCTCTGACTGTGAGGTGGCACAGGGACATTTGGGTCACCCTCCACTACAGTGCTGGTGGATCTGCATGTTTGGACTGCACTGAGTCCCATCCAAATGTTCTCTCCAGCCATGCACTTTTGTCTTCTGAAATATTTATGCAAAATTGAGGTATTTGGAGGCTGATAAATTTCTTTCAGTTGAAATTAAAGATTAATTTTAAGGACTTTTATCTCAAAAGCACTGTAAATGAATGCCACCAACAGTTCAGTTATTGGTTCCTTTTTGACTGAAGTTTCTGCTTTTGCTATTGGTTGTACCATTGACCCTTGGTTGCTTCTGCATGAGCTTCTGGGTTTGTTCCAGGCCTCCATCTGTGTTATCTTTCAGCCTTTACTGAAGCTTAATTGAACTTCTATTGTATTTCAGTTCTGCATTTTCTGCTGTTAAATTGCTGTCAATGTTTCTTGTCATCTGTCTGGAATTACTGTTCCTAATTTAGATAGAGGTTTGATTTCCAAGGGCAGTGTGTATCTTTAATGCTTTGACTTCTCAAAGTTTTAGAATATTTGTGGAATTGGACTCCTTGGCTCTGACTTTGTCTTAAAAATAGCTGCTTTAATTATTTTCTCATGAGTTTGTCTTCATTTTCTCAGTGCTTGTAATATATCCAGAAACTGTTCTTGTATGCCGGAGCCATTTTATAGAACTTGAAGTGTGACAACTAAAGGTGAGAGAAGATTTTAAAAGAGATGTAAGCAATTTGAAACCCAATTACTACAAGATGGAGTGAACTCCTATCCTTAGCCCAGCTCCTGCTAATCTAGCAGTTCAAAAGTATTCAAATGCAAGTAGATAAATAGGTACCGCCTCCGTGGGAAGGTAACGGCATTCCATGTGCATGTGGGCCATATGTCCACAGAGGCGTCTTTGGACAGTGTTGGCTCTATGGCTCTAGAAATGGGGATGAGCACTGCACCCTAGTCTCAACGTGCAGGGTTACCGGCTTGGGACACCTTTACCTTTTTAAGCAGTTCTTAGAAGAGGTTCAGTATTTACTATGATTCCCTGCTTCACCTTATTTTTTTCCATTTTAAGATCAAACAGTGAGAAGTATGCTAACCTTGCCTTGCAATTGCCCTATTTCTTTGACTGGGGTGAAGGAGAAGAGAGGGGCTACAGCAGTAGAAGATCCACAGCCCCAGCCTGGTCAAACTCCCCATTCAGAGGATTCTCCTCTTCTTATGACAGGATAGTTGTCCCAGCTCATGGGACAGGTTGCCACTAGTGGCTCACCCTCAAAGTCGTAACACTGAAGGGTTACCCTTTTGAGTCATCCCTGGGTACAGGGTAGAACCTTCCCCTTATAAACACAAGAAACCCTCGTAAAAGAAAAATGAGGGTTTGAAAGACAGTGGAAGGAGTCCCCATGAGAAAGAGGTAGCAGGATATAATGTGTTCCTTTCTCATTTCTGGTATCTGTGGAAAGTAAGGTTTTGGGGATGGTAAGGTTTTTTTGTTTAGTTTGATTTTTGCTTTAATTTTGCTCAATGGGTCTTGTGTGCCTAGGTTCAAGGGGGCCTAATTTAAAGTTGGGATTACCTGGATGGTGGATTTAGTCTTGGTGGGGAAAGGATGTTCAATTTAGGGTTGGAAAAGTACCATTATTGAAGCTGCATGTTATCAATATTCACTATCCAGAGACACTGTGGATGTGGGCCAGAGGGAACCTCTGCTCAGCTTAGGCGTGTATGCTGTCTTAGGCCATATCTATCAGATTTAATACAGAGTCTGTGCCTTGGCAATGTTGAAAGTTGGCCACTGTGGTGGACTTGATATAGAGCTGCCCTTGAAGACACTTGGGGACTCATAGTTACTGAAGAATGCAGCAGCCTGGGTATCCTTTGGGGCGATTTATTTTATTTATTTATTGAATTTAAATCCCACCTTTGTCTTTTTCAGTGGATCCAAGACATATATACAATTACAAACAGATACAATAAACAGTAAATACAATAAACAGTAAATACAAAAACAAATACAAAAAGATTTTAAAAGATTTAAAAATATTCAAAAAACCTGGATTACAATAAAATCAATTAAAATAATAACAAATCCCACCAACCCACAGCATCCATTAAAAGCTCTTGTAAATACTAAAGATTTTAAAGCTGTACTTTATTTTCCTTCCCATTATTTTACACTTTTTAAACCGTGATTTTATTGGCAGGGGAAGGTAGGATATGTTATTTAAATATTATGTTCCTTAAGAACCTGCAGGGAATTTATTCCAATACATTTCCCCCCTGCCGATGGATACTAAAATGTGGGAGGGGTGTCTCAGTGCCTTAATAAACCTACAGTTGTGCCATCCAATCAGCTCCTGGATGCCACCAAAAGTCATGACTGCGAACCAGAAGTGTATTCTGGTTACACCAGAAAGGTGTTCCAGGGCTGAGAAAGCTCTGCAATCATGGCTCTCCCACTGACTCAGTCGTCCACCCAGAAATGATCAGTAGTGGCTTCTGAAGCCACATCCTGAAGGCCGTCTTAGGCGTGGGCTCTCCACAGATACCAGGTACCCTGCTCCTATTAGGAGTTTCCAAAAACTGGTTCTTAGTGGGTGCCTCCATCATGGAACTTTACTCAACTTAACTCCCACAATGCGGATATGATTTTGAGTTATTAATAATTTTGTCATTATTTCAAGAAACATAATGATATTTCAATTAATACAAGAAATGTCATTATTTCAATTAATTTTTTTTAAAATGTCATGTTGGAACGTTCTGTATTTTGGAATTCTGGATAAGGGGCACTCAATCTGTAAAATATTATGGACAGATTCTGACATGATATTTTTCTAGTATGGAAAGTGCTAGAATGAACAACACATAAGTTGGAATGAACAACACATAAGTTATGTGTGCCTGTATTTCTCATTTCATGCCTTCTGTAGGCATTTTCCTACTGGCATTGTTCTCATGCACCCTGATCCACAAGAAAATGTGAAATCAAGCTCAGCTTTACATTTCTGGTTGAACTCCGTGTTAGAATTGTAGGTGGGAAAAACAACGCTTCTAAATTCTTGCCTGCCCTTCAAAGGCTTTCTGCAAATAGTGAAGTTGTTAGAAACATTTTTGAACATAATTTAGCCAAGGGGAGAACCAGACATGGAGCAGGGTGACCACCATCCCCACCAATAACAGCTTTGTGTCTTGGTTGTCCCTTCAGGTTTATTGGCAAACTCTGAGATGCTGCCTCCACTTCTTTGTCTGTTCCCTAAAGCTGTATGTTAAATGAAAACATGCATATGATTCATTTAACTTGCAATTAAACACTTTCCTTAAGCAGTTGGCACAACGACAACTGATAATTATCACATGCAAACACTTTGAAAAGCTTTATTACGCTTGTTTATGTAGGATCACTTTCGGCATAATAATCTATCATTACTACAAATGTACTTACTTTACAAGCACACCTTAGTGTAATCATGAGTCTCAATTAATCACACGGGAGAATTAAAATGAGTGACTTTAATCTTTCCAAATTAAATGCTTATCAAAGAAGCTTTAAAACTTTAGGGCACAGTTACCTGATCATGATACCCCCATGCTTTGCACATTTTTTGTCTTGGCTAACTGCCTGAGATCACATTTGTACTGTAAGAATTTGTTTTTTCCTTTATTATGTCCGTAGAACAGCATCCCTGTCATGGTGTCTTGGGATGGTGCCTGCATTGTGTTTACTACCCTTTGCCTTTCTTCTCTTCCACTGACATGAATTTTGGACTTTTTATAAGCTCTATTTCTAAGCTGGCAAGTGAAGATGCCCCCCAAATCACTGTACCTTATAAAAAACAAAATTGGCCATTCCTTCCAACTCATCTCTGCTGTAGCTCAATGACAAGCCCGTTCTTGGTGTTCAGAGGGTCCAAACTTCCCTTCCTGGCATGTCCAATGAAAAAGGGATCTGTTAGGGAAGGGAAGGAGCTCTGACCAGTAACCCACAGGGCTGGTGCCATTCCTATCAGCCTGAACTGACCAGTCGCTTGGTTCAGTGTAAGACAGCTTTCATTTGTTCTTCATTAACTTTGGTTTAGGAGAAATCATTTTATCAAAGCAGCATCTTCCCAGCAAATGTCACCAAACTTTAATTAATCTTGTTCTGAAAAAAATTGTGGTGCACATAGCATCAATTTCCATTGTTGATTACTGTTATTAATGACGCTTTTGTGTTCTTGACCAGTTAGAGTATTATAACCACTTGAGGCATGTCTTTGGTTTGTATGCTAGAACCAATCTGAGGCTACATCCTTGCTCATTTTTGTTTCACTGTTGCTCAGAAGACACTGTCAGTGTGATAAGTTCTTCCCTCCAGTGGCTCTGGCAGAAGAAAAAATACCTGCATTACTTTATGCTGTCAGTATTATGCCTTTTCCCTATAGCAAGGTGATACTGCAAAGGCTAGCCACTTTATAGAATGACTTGTTATGAAAACCTATTGAACTTGCACTGACAAAATCAAAGGGGGTGGTATCTAGACGTATGCATATTTTACATAATTACTACCACACTCAGAAAAAGGTAAAATGATATCCATAATGGAAAACAGTCTCATTTTCAGGCTTTTTGTTTATGGAAAAACTATTTGGCTCTAGTTTGATTTAAACAGGGCAATCTCTAGTGTATTTAAATTTTGGAGGATTTGCAGGAGCAGACTAGCTATGATCATTCCAAACTCCTTAGAAAATAAATTATGGTTTTAAAATAATTATAGTATGATAACCATAGTCCAAGTTGTTAATTATAGTGTAGTCTAAATCAGAGCTATAAAACTCTGGCCTGAGGATCACATGCAACCCTCTGGAAGTTTTTATCCAGTCTGCATGATTCCCTGGTTCCCATGATTCCCTAGTTAAAACTAGGTCCAAAAACACACTTCTGGGTTTCCCAGCTTGGATATATACTGTGTTCAGGTGTTAAATAGAGATGACATCTAGAGTATCTAGATTGGATTATTGTAATGCACTCTACATGGGGCTGCCTCTGAAGATGGTCCGGAAACTCCAGCTAGTACAGAATGTGGTGGCTCGTGTGGTTGCTGGGGCTTGTCAGTTCAACTCAGTCAGGCCACTATTCAGCAGCTACACTGGCTGCCCATTCGTTTCCGGATGGATCTCAAAGTGCTGGTCTTGATCTTTAAAGCCCTCTATGGCTCAGGCCCATGGTATCTGAGGGACCAGCCTGTCACCAGGGTATCTACAATCCAGCCCGTCACCTAAAAACATTCTTAGGACAAAAGCTTTTTAGTTATAGAGAGGTTGTGGGTGTTAGCAGTTTTTAGCCATGATTTAAGCCAATGTTTTTATGATAATATTTAGGGTAGTGGGTTGTTTTAAACTTTTTAATGTGTTAAATGTTTTTATATACAGTACATTTTTTATCTGCCTTGAGTCGGCCTTGCCGAGAAAGGCGGAATACAAATTCAGTAAATAAATAAATAATAGAATGGGAGGCGGGTGTATTTTTTTTTTTTAAAGATATCTATCCTACCTTTCCAGAGCTCAAAGTGTCTGGGAAGTTCATATTTGATAAAACACAATCATAAAACACCATAAAATACATAATAAAACACAAGTAATCCATAAATTGTGAGGGAATGACTTGAAACAATTTCAGAATGGTCTTTTAAAAGACTGTTCTATGTGTCCGCAGGGTTTTTATTATGAAGCGAAACTGGAATCCTTCCAGTATAAACGATTGTTCACCTATAATTTATGACCCTGTATTTGTGGTGAGAACATAATGGAATGTATTCTGAACAGGATGTTCTGTGGTTCCATCTTGTGAATGTGAAGAATAGATTTCTCCCTAGGGCCATGTTCGTTGGTCAAGCTAGCCAAAAACAGAATTGCTGTTTAGTTTAGTTGTTACACTGTGTCCAACTCTTCTTGACCCCATGGACTGCAGGCCAGAATACCTGCTTGCTAACCACTTCACCCAAACAGTGACCACTTTTTGCCTTGGTTGTTGAGAAACAGAAAAGGAGTTAGTTCAACTCTCATCATGGTCAGCTTGGATACTAGAGGTTGTGTTGAATAATATCTTAAAGGCTTTTGTTATGGAATATTGTTGTGGTTTATGATTCAGCCTAGTGCCAGTTGTATTCTCTTGCAGAATTTCTTAGTATGGTATGTCTATTAATTGAGACATAAGAAAGTGAATGGAAACAGTGAAATAGCAGCTGCATCCACACAACTAAATTAATATGCTTGAACTAGATTCAGATTGAGAAAGCTGGAAGGAAATGCAGCTATACAGGTATACCTAGTTATCCACTAGGGTTGTGTTCTGGAAACTCACGTGGATAAATAAAATCAGTGTATAAAGAAAATAATGGAAAAATGGAAAAACCCACCACCAAGATTGTTGCTCCTCTATTGTGGCTAATGAAAAAAGGTAGTGCCTCGATATCTACAGGGATTTGATTCTGGAACTGAAAATGAATGATTGCTTCCATGACTGTCTCTACAACAGGAGCAAAGCAATTTTAAAAACTGTGATTTCCAGTGGCCATTCATATTGAATCAAATCCATGTATAAAAAATCATTGTATAACTGGGTTGGACCTGTATTTGCTGGCTGCCACATGGATTTCATCAGCTAATAGAAATTTTCTGCCTGCAAAGCCAACAGGACCAGAACTGGATTACTGGAACTGGTTAATAAGATTTTTAAAACACAGGATGCTTTTGATTCAGTAGTGGAGAGGGATGGCATTGGGTTGGGAGAGTCAGGCACCAGCCAAGGACACACACTTTTCCGAGGGACCCCCTGATCCCAAAATCCTTTGGTTGTAGTACCAAAGGTACTACAGTAGTACCAAAATACTCCCTATCTATATCCTGCCAGTGCATTGGGTACTACAGCCTAAGGCGTTGGAGCCTAAGGAGTTGGCAGGGAGTACCATGGGGCTTTGCCAGGGTCCCCAGCAACTTAGTACCAGCAATTAGGACTCTACTGTGTTTCTCAATGTTTGTGTCATCCACTATACCACTTCACACTGTCCATAATTTCCACATCATCACCAATTACTTATGGGGTAGAAGTCCAGATGAGATGTGTCAGCAACCAGTAAGAGGCTTAGGGGAGGACCTTGTGCAAGTGGAAGGGTTAGGCCTGGAGGGGTTAGGCTGGCACACAAATGTGGACTGGCCTCCCCATGCCAATGTGAGAACAAGGAGACAGCTGAGTTGCTCTGGCCTAAATTGATTAGGATCGTGCCCTTTCTCATGTTATTTTCTATATATATAAAGCTGAAAAGTCACTCACTGACTCATCAACGCCCAGCCAAAACCACTGGTCCTAGAAGTATGAAATTTGGGGAGGGTGCTCCTTCAGTGATAAAAGCACCCAATAAGAACCAGTTTTTGGAAATTCCAACCAGAAGGGGGAGAAAAGGGGCACAATGCATTTTCCTCCCTATACTTTCCATTGAAGAATTGGTGACTGATGGATGCTCTGCCCCAACCCCTGGACCGAGAAGCGTGAAATTTGGAGAAGGTGTTCCTTCTGTGATATCAACAAGAATCACCAAGAATCAATGTTGAGAAATTTAACCCTTAAGGGGTTGAAAAGGGGTGCAACATGTTTTTATCTTATATTTAACATTGAAGACTGACTAATTGACATCCAGCCAATTTTGTGCTCGGTGCCTGGTGCACTGAGAGGGATGTTGGGATGTTACACATTGGGGGATGTTGCACATTGGGGGGTTGCACTGGGAAAGGTGCTGCACATGGTGGAATGTTGCACATGAGGGGGTGTTGCGCATGGGATGTGTTGCACATCGGGGTGATGCACATGTTGTGTGTTGCGCATGGATGCGTTTTGTGCTTGGGGGATGTTGCATATGCGGTGATGATGTGCATAGGGGGATGATGCGCATGAGAGTGGATGAGCATGGGGTATTGATGCGCAGTGGGGGGATGGTGTACGGGGGAAATTTACTCCCTCAACACCAGTATGTTTTCGCTAGTGAATAATAATTTCTGGATTCAGATAGATTCAGCCAGGTTGGAGGGGCTTCCTCAAATCTTGCACTTTGAGTTTTTATCCACCTGGATGTTTCTGTTACTCTGTATAAGCACATATTAGGCCAGAAGGAGGCGTATTGTTAATTACGTGTGTGACTCTAAAGGTTAAGGAGAATGTCACTGCTCAGTGAAGAACTCTGGAGCAGACATGTCAGAAGAAAGATGTCGGTATAGGGGAGGCAGGAGTAAGTGAGGGAAGAACAGAGCAGTGCCAGTGAAAATTAATAATGAAGACCCTTTTAGGAAGAAAAAGAGACTTTTGTTTGATATTGTGAGGGGGGAGGAAAAGAGCAGCAATACAGTTTGAAGGCTGAAGATCTGCCTGCAAGGGGATGAATGTTCTTGCTGTCACAGCAGGTCACTGTTGTCGGCACAGCTTAAAAAAATTCAGACAACTTGAAACTGGTAAAGGAATCTTTTCCTGTGTAGTGTATTCTTGTGCTAGCCTGGGGAATGCATTTGCTGGAAGGTATCCCTGACACCAAGGCGTTCTTGGAGCATCAAGAAGCTTGTACTGACAAGGCTGCTTCTTTCCAGGGATTACAATCCAGCAGCCGTTCTTGACAGTGTAACTGTCTTCGTCAGAGTGTTTATTCCACCGGCTGGGCTCTGTGCTGCCACTCCATTTAGAGCAGCTGCTTTTTGGAACTTGCTTTTTAGGGAAAAACATGCAACAGGAAGTGCTTTCTTCTGGGTAGCTCAAATGATGTATACATACTCACGGATGGTTATGCATCATGGCATCTGTCTTTCTCTCCTGCTTTTAAGCTTACCATAGCCAGACGCCAGGCCTCTGTGAGGGTGCTGAGATAGCCTCCATTGTCTGATCCTGCTAGATTTGTCTTGTTTCCATTGCTGTGAAGCAAATGGTCATCCACCAGCTTTGCACCTTTGCAATCCTGTCTCTGAAAGCAGGTGCATCGCATAAAGATGCTTTAAGCCCTCATTTCAGGGAGTGTATGAGATTCTTTGAATCAAATACAGCACATGGTAAGTTTTTTATCCACCTGGATGTTTCTGTTACTCTATATAAGCACATATTAGGCCAGAAGGAGGCGTATTGTTAATTAGCTATCTGTTAGTGTATTCCTTGAGGTTGAGCAATCTCTTGATTGCTCACTTGTTGTGAGGACATTTTGTGTGCAATAGGACTACAGCCAATTCATAACTCCTAAGTTCTGTGATGAAACTGTGAGCACAAGGGGGAAGAAATGCAAGCAAGTATTGCAGATTAAATGCATTCCTTGTTGGAAAGCTAGGCCACAGCTTTATTTTTTTTTAAAGCAATCGTGTTGCATGAAATATGGAGCGGGAGCCAGAGAAAGGAAGAAAGGGAAACCAGGTATAAACAGCAGGCCTTCCGCCTACTTTTTTTGCAGTAGAGTTTTGTCTCAGGCTATCAATCAACTTTTCACCACTTCCTGCAACAGCAGGTCTGCTATAAATCCTGCCGTAACTGACTGGGTTTCATTTCCTCTGCGAAACCCTGCTAACCTGCGAGGCATGACACAATGACACCAGTGCGAGCTGCTGATAATGTAATACACGACTCCTGTGAGGCTCAAGTTGAAGCGCTCTTGCTCGCTCAGTTGAATGATTTTCAAGATCTTTATATTTCAGTTCCCAGGGGGCATAATTACTCAGTATCACACACTACTTTTTTCTAAGTCTCCTAAAGGAATTTTATTTAAAGGTGCGTAGAAAGGATGGGGACTGTTGAATGGTGGTTCTGATGCTCTCTCACCTGTCCAAATTGCCTCCATTTCAGGAGACAATGCAACATTTAAAAACATAGTTCAGGTGGGTGCTTTTACATCCGCACCAGTTATAAAAATATGATGAAAAGCAAAGCACAGATGGGAAAGGCAGAGCTCTGCAGAAGTACACATATGAGGTCCTTCCCAGTTCAGCCACTGGTATTTTAACTTTAAGGATCCCCATTAGTGGGATGACAAAATTTTACCTGAAATTCTGAGGAACTATTGCAAAATGGCAGTGACGTGTGCCAAGCATGTCTATAGACCACTGAGGCTGCAGTCCTCACCCCAGTTAGGTTGGCACAAGTTTCGTGCTGGCCTGGGAGTGTTTCAAAAGTGTTGTAAGGCAATTCTGTGCCACTCCGGGGGAGGGGGGGTGGTTATGCACTGGCCTCCTCACACACCATCATGGGAACCGGGGAGACAGGTGAGTTTATGCCAGTCTAAATTGGTTAGGACTGCAGCCTGACTTGATCCTTCACAAAGCAAATCCTTGCATTCTTGTAGGACCCAAACTTGCATTTGACTCAAGTCACTCCCTCTAAAAATTATGAACATTCAAAATGTACAGAAAACCCATGGTAAACAGATGCCTAAACCTCAAAAGGAGGACAAACCCTACAATCCAAAGTAACTACAGGAGCACATAAGAGACATTACTTGCACCTGTAGTTACTGCAATATGAAAACCTGTGGGAAATTCATACTGCAATCCAGAGCAAATTCTTCTTATACCGGAGCAAGGACTCCTCGTAGTTACTCTGGATTGCACCCATAGTCTTGGATTTCTCTCAGCTTGGCCTTTCCGGCAGACAATGCCACATTTGCCTACTCATGTCCAGTCATGATATTGGGCACTTTCACTTTCCCATAGAGCTTAGTATATATTTTTAGTTTTCGTTTTTTGGCCGTAACTTTTGATAGGAAGAAGATATTTCAAAACCGATTTTTGCATTGGATTCTGCTTTTCAGTACGAATGATGGGGTACTGCACACCACTGCAAAGTTCCAAAATGAAGTTCTTTTGGAGGACACCCAGACAAAAGGCTAAAAAAGAGGACAAATCCAGAAATTTCCGATCATATGGTCACCATGAGAACACCCTACAGTAATTGAGAACAGCACCCACAAATTTACAATTCAATCTCTCTTAATTCACTTTTTAAAGATAAAAGCCATTAACGTATGTTACCTTATCTTTCCTCCTTTTCTTTTTTTCCTTTTTCAAAGCAAACAAATTTTCTTTTACTGTATTTTTGTACAGGACAGGCTGGCTGGAGTTTATGAAAAAAATGATCATATATCTCATTCATAATAGTTTCTCACACTCACAAAATTCACTTGTTCAGAGCTCATCGTGCATAAGCATGCATCTTCCCATGGAGTAAATGTCATTAGCACCTAAGAATGCTTTTTAAGGTCACTAACAAGTATTGACTACTATTACTACTACTAAGAAATAATGGATCTCCAGACTCTGGATGGTGCGGGGGGAGGTGTCTGAAAATCCCCTTTGCAGCCTTCCACATAAGTGTTGTAAAAAGGGGGCAGAAGCCATTTCCAGTTTCTAAGAGAGTTTGGGAGCTGCTGCCTTTAAGGAACATCTGAAAACCATATTTTAGGTAGAGATTCCATGCAGCCACCATTTTGATCTGTCTGCCTCAGTGTTGCACCAACAGGTAGTTGTACATGACAGCTATATCTTGTCTTGTTCTGTTAGCCCTTGAAATTTTACTTAGGTCTGTGGTTCTTCTGCAGTGAATTCCACTTAGGCGCAATCCAAAAAGTGACATATGCCAGAGCATGTCCTTGCACAGGCTACCCAGTGTTGCAAAATGTTGTTTGAGAGCAAGAAGGCCAGTGCACAGTCATTCACCACCCTCCATAGGCTGCTTGAAGCCCTTCTCAATCCCAACACAAATGTTTAGTCCACACTGGCTGACCTGGGTTGGCATGTGGGTCTTGGATGGTTGTGAGGATAGCAGGTTGGAGGTGTTTTGGGTTGGGGCAAGGACAGCCAGTGCATGATCCATCATGATCCAGGATCTGGCACTTGTGCTAGATCATAGGGATAGCCCTGGGCTGCTCAGATCCGCACCACCTCTTTCGGTGCCACAAATCCAGGTAGCCCCATTTGGGCTGATGTGACTTTACCTGGGAAAAGGGGAAGATTCCTCGTGTCCTTGCCTGAGTGTCAACTGCCCCCAGCCCTGCTCTGGACATGGGACAGACCTACTGGCCTTCCCACCACAGGGTGGATTAGGATTAGGCTGCTTCAGAGACATTTTCTTTCTATATTTTGGAGCAGACTTCCCTCATGCCTCAAAGAAACTTCTCAAGTGTTGTATTTTGCATAAATAATATCCTTCAGTTTCTCTGGCACTTGAATTGACAGGGTGGGCAAGGCAGCCTAGAGATTTAAAAAAGAAGCATGCATTTGCAAGACTAAGCAAATCTCTTTCTTTTTTAAATGTGGGGCTTTTTTCTTCATTCTTTGCTTCAGGAAACGTATTTCACAGTATTGTAAATTGACCCGAAAAGATATGTATGTGGGGGTACGACTGGAAAGGCATTTTCCCTTTCAGAAAGGAAATTTAATTCAAAGGTGCCTCTTTAAAACCCAAGTCACCAATCCCAAAACCTGATACTTTAATAGTGTACATTTTCCCTGTGCCCCAGGATACATGGTTTCTTACTAGTTTTATTAGCAAGAAGAGCTTCTTTTAAAGAGAAAATTGCTTTCTGCTGACACTTTCTGGAGTGACCTGAATGTTTTGCCAATCCAGGGAAAGTAAATCAGCCAGAGGAAAAAACAAACCAATCTCTCTTTGTATTGTCACTTTGTCTTGTGGATCTGAAGAACATTAGAGGGAAAGGGCATAATCAAGTCTTTTCTGTAGTATCGAGAGAAGGAGGTAAAGAGAATAATTTTAACAGCATTTTAACCTCTTCTCATATATTCGGGACATTTGTGTAGCATCTGTAATAAGCATACTCTGGGTTTCAACATTCAGGTTCACTCACTTTAATTTGCTCTTTTAATTTGTGGCAGTCAAATAATGCATGCTAAAAAGTATCAATAATTCTTATTCTGTTTGTATTTTTAAAGGTCAAAGAAGTTGGCCGCCCTTGCAGAACGTGTGCAGAAAGCAGAGCTGAGTAAGGCCACATTAGGTTTGGAGCTGGAGGAGCTGGAAGCAGCCGCTCTTCTGGTACAAGAGGAAGCCAAGGAGTTAACAGCTGCTGGCACAGCCGTTTCCAGGCAGCAGCTGCCTCCCTCCGAAGGAGAGGAGAGCGACTCTGAAGAGTCAAGCAGCACTTCATCATATGAGACAGGAGGCTCGGATTCAGAGGAACAAGAGTCCTCAGCCAGTGAAGATGGGAAAATAAATCCTTTACAAAGCACACTCCAAGAGGAGGGGACAGCCCCACTTATTGACTGTAATGGATTAAGGCGAGACACAGACACTTTGACGGTGGATGTTAGTAATGAAAAATCAAAGTCTGTCTTGCCATCTACATCTGTTCCGGGGAAACTGATAGAGGAATTAGGAAAGCAAATGCAGACTGCAATTAGGCTTTCGGAGCAGCCTGAAGGATCGCCTCCTGCAAGTGACAGCAGCAGTCACAGCCAACTCACTTCAGCAGAGATGGCAACAAGCTGTGTGGGACAAACTGGAGGACTTTCACCAGATCAGACTGGAAAGGGACAATTCTTGGAGGTGACGCCAAAGCCCAGCCCTTTTTTATTTCTTGGCACCACAAATGAGTCTTCCTAAGACACTCTGAATGGGATGAGGACAGGAAGGATTTGAAGCTGCGAGTTGCAAAGGTCCATTTTAAAAAGTGGAATGATGCTTTAACAATAATATGTAGAGGCAAAATGGATGGGTCCATTTATTTTTCAATTGCTTTGCATGTCCTTAGTCAAAAACTGATGAGGAATCAGTGTACAAGATTGTATTAAAAGTTTGCTACGTTATTGATAACCCCCAATGAAAGTAATGCCTGTACCTAGAAGAGTTTGATAACCTTGGGGTTTGATAACCTTAATCTCTTTGCTCTAACCACAGCCTTGTCTTTCCCACGTCAGTTTTGAAGTAACATCATTCATCAAGGTTAGTAATGTTGCCAAGACATGGTCAATTTCTATTCAGTAACTTGTATAAAAATATTTTGACTTATAAACATTCTTTTCTTAGTACCTAACTTTAAGAAAATGTTTACTTATTATTGTAGTATACATTTGTAGTGATCCTTTTGAGTTTCTCCGTAGTGTGTAAGCAAGCAGTGAATTTGTGACACTGGGATCAAAGAAGCTTATCTTTGTATTGTTTGTCTCTGTATTGTCTCTGTATTGTTTGCCACCTCTTCAGTGCATTTGCAGCTATCCTATGCATGTTTATGCAGAAGTAAATCCCACTATGTTTAATGGAGTTACTGCACATTTAACTGAGCACAGGACTGTATTGGTGTGTTTTGTTTTCTGTGAAACATTTTTTTTCAGTGATGTAAATTGTATAGATAAAACACCTTTCACTTTTATGTATGAACATGTGTTTTTAGGCTTTGATTGCTTTCACTATTTTGCTACGGATTGTCTGAGATCTGACACAACAATAGGGAAGTGGTTAGACCTTAGATCTAAATACAGGGAACTATCTTTTTTTGATGTGGCTCTTCCAATGTGTCACTATCAGTCAAACTAAATGTGATCATGAACATGACAGTTGCACGTGTGTGTGTTAAAAATGAAGTGTAAGGGAGGGGAGTGCTGTGAAACTTCAGTAGGATGATAGAGGGCTTTGGTGCTTGATGTTACCATTGTAACAACCCCAGTTATACTCCCAACACAGTATTTTGATAGGAGAAAAGCTTCCATTGAAGATTATTTGGAGTGGCAAATTACTTAAAAGGCTCTCTGTCATTCCACTGCATGTTCAAGAACATCCTAGTTCCCAGTGTGTGTTTCTTTAAAAACAAACACTGACATGTAATTGACACATTTAAGGTCATAGCTACATTAACCTTAAAAGGTACAATATGTCTCATTGCTAGACTTCAGAATATTTTATACCTGTTTTAAGTCTCTGCTCCAACCACTATTCTCTTCAAGTTCCTATGGCTGGCAATAGGCAGCACTTTTCATGCATATTCTATAAGTGTGGTGTCAATTATGCAATTCAGCATCTGAGGGATTCTTTTTTGTTCAACTTTGACTTCCCACCATGTTTAGCAGAGACAGAATAAATTATGGAAATAACGTGCACAATTTCTTCATTGCCCTCATTTTATTATGCACAGTATGTGAATGTATCCTATACATGGCCCTTGCTCTGCAGAGCTTGAAAGAAATTTCTGCTGCAAAAAAGGACCTCATTCCTCCATCTCTTTCCTCCAATTTTATGGCTGGCAGCCAGGGCAAGAATCTGCTTGTCTGTTCTGCAAACAGCTCTCTTTATTTCTAGGAAACGACAACTCCTGTGTTAAGTGACGTCAGTCTCTTTGCTCTGACTAGAGCCTTGTCTTCCCCACTTCAGTAGGGAAGTTTGCTCTGGTGTACCTTGTTGTACCTGATCACTTCATTCTTTTTTCCCTGTTTAACTTGCTGTTCCCAATAAGGAATTTTTTCTAGACAGAAATGTCAGTGAAATTTTTCATTTGACATCCCTGATGTGGTGACACCCTTCATTTGTCAAGGTGAAGCAGAGAGATGTAAAGTAATATGAAAACATGATATACAGTGGGCTGTGGAACTAATTGTCTGAATTTCCATTATTTCCGATGGGAAAATCCGCTTCACGTAAAGAATGTTTCACGTAACAAACATGCCTCCGGAACGAATTAAATTTGTTACGTGAGGTGCCACTGTATGTCCAAACTAACAGCAGCTGATACATCATAGTTTGTGGACAGAATCCTATCCCCTTCACCACCCATTGATGCAGTCAAAATGGTTATTCTAGATCAGGAGATTTGTTACCAAAAGAGCAGCATACAGTATTTGTAAGGGGAATTAAGCACTGCCTCTTTGGTCATAAGACTGAAGGCTAGACATTTAAATCAAACAGTGTCACTTCAGATAACCTTTGTAGAAGGATAAGCTTTAGAAGGTATATTTTAGCACAGTATATTAAGAATAACCACAGTAAGATTATATGAATAACAATCAAATACAATCAATCAATTGAGTTCTTATGCTCTTACTTAGCTGTCTAAACATATTTCAAACAACACAGAGAGAGAGAGAGAGAGTAGGAAAGGGGGGATTTTGAGAAAGAAAGCAGGTTTTTAAAAGATGGCACATTACCTGTCCAGAGAGCACATCCTTTCATGGTCTGGTCTGGCAATCTTTGGGGACAGAGAGAGAGAGAGAGCACTGCTCAAGGGAGGCAAATTCTCTCCTTGGTGAGGGACCATCTCCACAAACACCTTGAGCCAAAACTATAACTCTATTTATATGTATTTTGGCACCTTGTCTATGTGACTGTTTTTTGGTTAATCCTTTGAATGTTTACTGGGCTACCCAGACAGGAAATAAACAATTTACATTGATTGTAGGAATTTGCATTGATTGCTGTCTGAGTGTTGACTGAATGTTGACAGTTAGCAAGACAACGGGACTTGTCTTAGACCAGATTAGAGGCCACAGTACACAATGCAAGGGTAAGGGTCAGAAAAGGTACACCTGACTAGGCCTTCAGTTTGGTCTATTGAGGCTTATGGGAAAATATATCCGTGCTCATACATTATATGTATTATAACAGATTGATTTTGTAATGATGAAACATCATGGGTAACAGTTTCTTAAAAATTTTGGCAAGATGGTCGCATCATCTCTCTGACACTGTGTCAGGGTCCAGAAAACTAACAGACATTCAAATTTACATCAGTTTACATATAAAAATGTATTGGAGTGGATTGCAAGGCTTGCTCAAGGGCCAGATAGAGAGGTCTTGCCAGGGGCCACATTGAGGCTCACCAAGGGATGCATCTGGCCCCCATGCCGGGGTTTGGGGACCCCTGTTCTAGATTCTGCCCCAAGTCAGTGTTCAGAATGACTCTGGAAATATTTGGTTCTGATCTTTTCATTGCCAGCGTTCTAGCCACTGTCCAAACCCACTATTCTGCTTCTGCCACAGGACTATAGTTCCAGATTCCCATTGACCTGTGCAGCACAGAGGACAAGATCCTTCCAAAATGTAGGATACCCAAGAAAAATGCAGGACATGACAAAATAACAGCTAAAAATATTCATGTAATGCTTTCATGTGGTTAATTTAAATGCTATTGTCCTTATTCTTAAATCTAAAACTATATTATATAATTCCATATAATTTATTAATTACAAGAAGGCTACATGCTGCCTGCTCACAAGGAAAAAGAAGTCAATGGAGTTTTTTCAAGGTTAAAAAGGAGGATATGTCCTGGAAAAAGAGGACATATGATTACCCTGTTTAAACATGAAGACATTTTCTAAAGTGATTTGTCTTATGTGTGTTCCAGCATCCAAGAGTACCTTTGTATCATCATATATCATATGTATCACATGTATGGTGTCATCCATGTTAGGACACCAAAGGTCTGTCTGTTTTCATGTCCTGCTAGACTTGCCAGAGCCTTTGCATTTTTTGGGAACCCCAAAGTTAAGGTAGGAGCAGCTTTAATCAGAGTTACTATCATACGTTAAACTTTACTGGATGGTTAAAATCTTTAACTCCTAGTCGCCTATGCCAAGACAAATAGGGTGGCCCCTTTCTCAAAGAAATAAGATCCTTCAAACTGCTCCAAAGATTGACCAGGTACAATTCACACTGGATGGTTATCCTGGAAATAAAATAAACTCTCATTTATTTTAGTCAGATTAGCTGGAGATTTACATCCTTGCTATCTTTAATGAGTATATTGCACTCTATGATTCACAACACAGACCAGAGCAAGTCCCTTGTGTTGGTGTGGGGGTGTTGCAAAAGTACTCTAAGGCGCTTCTCTGCCACTCCAAGATGGTTTAGCCAACATACAGACATGCCTGTCTCTGCCATTGCAGGAATGAAGCTCATGGTGAGTTGCATTGGCCATTGCTGGGACAAGGATCCAGCACAAGTCAGGACTGTGCTCTCAAGTCATATACATACTGTAGTTCACAAGCTGCAACAGGAGAAAAGCATAAATCTGTAGTTCCACCACCCCTCATATCGGTGAGCTGATCAACACAATATTTGTTTGGCCTTTGCCAAAAATAATGATTTCCAAATTTGATCAAAAGAATCCCCAAATGTGATTTTTTTTGGCATTTTTTTCTAGTCATAGTCTGTGCTCTTAAAGTTATCTACAAGATAAATGTAGCAGATTAGCCAATGCTTTTCTCCCAACTTCCTATCTTTGTTTGGAAAGATCTGTAGGATTTTATATCAAAATTAAGGACGCATTAATGAGCCTTTATGTGGGAGGTTCAGCATATCATGTAGCACATACGTCTGGAGCTAGTAGGCTCAGTAACTGCCACCATTGACACAGCTCAATGTTGTCAAAGCTGGTGTTTCAAGGCTGGAGAAAACAAACAGGGAAACACATGTCAGACAGATAAATGGCTTTGCTGTTCAGAGCTGTCTGTGGACGCCATTTATTTCCGAGATAAGGCAGGATGTTCTCCAAAGCGGCAAAGGAGATAAGCCAGAAGAGCAGAACGAATGCAAAATGGTGTGGCTATTTGGCTGAAAGAAGAGGAATGCACAACTAGGGAAGTCTGAGGACGGTATTAAAATATGATAAAGTGGGACTTCTACAAGCATGTTAATATTTTGACACTTCCCCCATCCAGTGTCCTGTGCTCATTCTGCTGTGCAACTGCTTTCATTACTTCAGCTTAAATGTAGCGTAGTTCCAGGGCTGCCGTTAAGCCAATTGAACCAATTGCTCCCAACTGGGCCACGTGTTAGGGTAATTGACCCTATTAACTTAGCTATTATCTTAATGTAGGGGGAAATTTAGCAACCACTGATGCTTTTTTCCCTACCACAGAACAGGTTATATGCTTGTCAGGATTGCAGCCAAGTTAGGATTAGCCCAGCCAACAAACTAGTAATCAGGTAAAGTGAGTCCAGCACTGATAAAGGCTTTGGGGCAAAGAGACCAAGTTGTATAGGGTCTTTTCAGGTTTGAATCTTCTTCTGCCATTAACTCAGAGGTGAACTTGGGCAAGCCTCTGCCTTCTGCTGTGGTAGGAGGTGATATAAGGACCATTTTAAGACACTGGAGTGTTGCCATACTATAGGATAACAACAACCTCCTAAGGTCAGACATATGTAAGCAAGTGACAGGAGCCAGTAGGCACCATATGACTTGCCCATATTCTGTTTTGGTGTTCTGGATCTTCATTAGGCATCACTGTTTCTCACGCCGACAAGGGATTGAATCCACACTTCCTCAAAAGACATTCAAGGGGAAGTCAAGTCCCATTTAAGTGTTTAAAACATCGTGTTGTATATCTACAGGAAACATTGAGGATAATACAATCTATAGGCTTTCTGATTTGGCAAACCTCACTATATTGTTCAGTAGATTTAACGTAGATTTAAAGTAGATTTAAGAGCAGCGATGGCCTGAGATATTATTGTGAAGCAGGAACACACCCCCTTCTCTGAACTGCTGCTTTAATGTTTTTTATTGACATGCTTGTGAAGACAAGGCACAACTCCCTCTCCACTGGACTCTGCTGGCTGTTTCACAATATGGGTGGCCCTTTATGGGAAGCACATTTGAGTTTTTGCTTCACATCAGTATTTTTCCCACCTCCGCCTTGCAGCCCGTTATAGTATTTATTCTTGTGTAAGATATAATATGATAATTTGGCAGCAGGCATGGTCTGGGTGGTTGAGCAAAGGACTGCCAGAAGACTGCTTAGTAAGAGAAAGACTGGATGACTCTTGGATGGGAGACTGAAAATGGATAGTCATTAGACCACATAGCCAGGAGGCATCACTGTTTACAGTCTGACCTGAAACTGTTCCGCTGGAAGCTTGGAAAGGTATTCCCTGATGCCAGATGTGATGCCAACGCCATGAAGGATTCCATCCGGAAGTGAAGAGCTCTACAAGCTACCCGTAGAACAATTACCTACCTCACAGGGTTATTACGGAGACAAAAAGGATAAACATTATGGAAGCTGCCTTGGACATTTGCATCAGCATGGAAAGATGGAATATAAATCTCTTAAATAAATCATCCCCTAGCAAGTATAATAGTTCTCCAGGTTTATAAATTCATCAGCTTTTATGTTTGAATGGAGAGAAAAGTGTGCAGAACAAAATATCAACTTGCTATGTAATGTGTATTGGTTGGGAGATAATGCAAAAACCATGATTCATGCTAACCATAGCTTAGGCTCAGAACCCTTATGTAATTCATGTGTGCAGAAATCATGGATATATATGTGTGGTTTCACTCTTTCCTTGAAAATCCAATGGTATGGTATCCCAAACCACCATTTCTGGTAGGTATAACATCAAAACATAGTCTGCAAACCTGTGTCAGCCACTGATTTATTTTAAAGAGATTTTTACCTTGCCTTTCCCATGCTATAGGCAAATGCCCAATGCAGCTTACAAAGCTTTAGTTCCTCCTCTCCTGCTGTCCTCACAACAACCCTGTGAGGTAGATAAAGCTGAGTAAGAGTGACTGGCCCTATGGCACCCAGGAAGCTCCATGGTCAATGAGGGATTCAAACCAGGATCTTTCAGTTCTCAATCCTACTCTAACCACTACCCTATCTTGGCTCAGGCTCATGAAAGTTACTTGAGCCAGGCAACACAAGCAAGATCCCCATTTGGGGACATGAATGAACTCCAAGTATCCTTCGGGGAAGGCCGATGTTGCTGCAGGAAGGCAAGAGCTGTATCGGTCAGGGATAAGATGGAACGACATGCCGTGTAATTACTCATGAACTGAGATGCTTCCATTGAGTGAGTCATAAATGTTAATGGCACTTGTAAGTATAAATCACCTGTGAGCCAAGCTTCAAACAGATCCTATAAATTCCATGCTTAAATATTCTTGGCAGTGGACAGGGTTCAAGAAGGCACCCCCGCCTCCCGCTTACCTCTGGCATAATTAGTCTTTGCCTCCTGTCTGCACTTTTCAAGTAATTCGAACAAAAATGTCCCGACCACTATAGTAGATCAACAGGAATCTGTGCTTGGCTGGCTGTAGCTCCTCTGCTGTAATCTGCTGCACTGGCCATTGCCTTGCCTAATTACGTGTATTACAACTGCAGAAGGCTTACAGTGACAGCAGGGGGGCTAACCATGGAATGAGTACAATTATTGTTCCATCTGTTCCTGCCGAGCGGGAAGGAAGGACGGCCAAGCACTGAGGCCAGGCTGGAGGAGCGAGGAAGGAAATGCCGTCTAGCGCAGGTGCCTCTGGAAGTGGAGCCCCTTTACAGGGTGCCGACAGACAGGCAGAAATGCCCTTGTGTTTTAATTACAGAATATTGAAGCTTCCGATTTGAAATGAGCACATCCAGGCGTAACTGAAGGCTTGGAAGAAAACCGGAGGCCCTGAGCTGATTTTTTAAATTTTAATTAATTCAATTGGCTTTTGTGTGTTTTGGTATTTTATGCCATGAAGGGGTCTGTTTTCTGCAGAGCGGCGGCAAAAGGTGCAGAGAATGTAATTTTTTAAAAATAAAAAGAAATCTATAAAATCTTAACTAAAATTCTTACAATCATAAGAATGAGCAAGCAACTAAAAAGAGAAAACCCCATTTTACAGCTAGCACCCCCGCTTTCTTTTGGTTCATTTTCTGACAATCCACACTTTTCAATGATATGCTGAACTCATTCATTCAATGCATGTTCTGCTCTTTCAACCGCTCTCTGGTGTTCTAAAGGCCAAAATTGTCCTTCCCCATGTTGTTGCTCCTGGTCTAATCCCATTCCCAAAGGAGTGGATGAGAATTTGCAGAAATCTTTCTGTGGCAGCAGGAATTAGCAAGATAAAAGATAAAACTTTTCAATTTGCTAGCTAAAAAAAGCATTGGAAGCAATATTTATAAACTAAAAAAGATTGGGTTCCGGTTTTCAATGATTTTCACTTTTAGACAGTGCTTCGGTCCCTAACCCTTCTAATAAGTGAGGAATTCCTGTATTACATTCCAGAAATCACAGAGAAAATTACAGTAAGCAGAAACAATTCTGTTCCAACAGTGGTTTCAGAGGGAGTCCCAAACTATGCCCCATCTAAATAAAAAGTGCATTTTTAAAAACCAGAAACTTTTTTTCCCCAGGGGAGGGTCCTTAAAAGGAAAAAAAGTATAGTATTGGGAAAAGTGTAATGATTCCTTTGTACTTGGCCCCAGCGTGGCACTCTTCAGCCTGCAGCGCAGGATGCTGCTGAAGGTCTTTCAGTCCTCAGTGACGTCTATTTTTGGGGTAGGGGTAGTCAAGGGGGCTTCAGTAGGGAGGAAGGGGAAGGATGATGCCTTCTACAGGCGCATGTTATCTCTTGGTGTTCTGGCTGCCAACAATGTGTTTCCACAAAGTGCACAGTTTGGACTTGAAGGCTGCAATTCTGTCCCCACTTTCAGGAAAGTAAATCCTATCATCACAGTGGAGCCTACTTCTGAGTAACCATAGATGGGATTGTACTGTCTTGTGACCACTGGAATAACTCTTCTAGCAGAAGAATAACAAGTCTGAAAGAGGACTTCTGTTAGCTGACCTTTATTGTCCTTTCATCTGTTTTTCAAATGTCTGGCTGTCTTTAAAGCCCTGTAGATTTATAATCCATATTCCCCTTCCCCCTCTTCAGGTTCCTATCTCTATATCTCCATTTTAAGTATGCTAAGCAGTTTTTTAAAAAAATCTTGTGGCACCTTAACCATTACCAACGATATGAAGTTGTGAGTAGTGTCCATTCAAGGGAGCATTAATGTAGGAAGGATCCATCTGCTCTCTATGGGCAGAAGTGCTGGAAACCATTGCTGGGGGGGCAATGTGAGAAGTGGGTCCCCTTTGTGTGGGCTTCCTGGAGGAAGCTGGCACAGTCCATCTTTCTATCCAGCAGCTGTCCAAAGGGGGCAACATCTGGCTCTTGCTACCCGTTCTCTCTGTAATCCTTGCAATAGGTGGTGGTGGTGGATGTCATTACTTCTCTCCCAACTCTGAGCCTGTCTCTGAGCCTCACCTCTTAATGTTAGCTCCTAATCCAAGAGCCAGGATGGCATAATGGTTAGGGAGAGGGAACGAGATCTGGAATATCCAGGAAATTAAAATAATCAGAACCCAATTCTGTTTCAACCATGGATCAGATTGTCTTTGGAGGGAATCCCAAACTGAAGAACCTGAAGATCCAGTTTCAAATCCCTCCTTAGCCATGAAGTTTCCTAGGTGATCCTGGGCCAGTTACTCACTCTCAGCCTCACCTACCTCACAGGGTTGTTGTGAGGACAGCAGGAAGGGAGAGCTTTATAAACCGCCTCGAGCATTTGCATTGGCATGAGAAAGATGGGTATAAATTGCATTAAATAAATGAATAATTGAATAAACAAACAAATAAATAAGATTGTAAATATCCAACCACTGGAACCCTGAGTAAATGTTTCTTTTACAACTTTGCCAAGTCTCTGTCTTAAGTATTTAATAGCAGTCAGCTTGGGTAATGGAGGTTTTTTCAGCATTATATTAAACGGGGGAATCCACTGCCCACTCCATTCTACTTCCCTGTCACCTGTAAGAAATTGTGACTAGGATGACTAGAGGATGGCCTGGTATTACATAGAGTGGGTAGCATTTGGTATATCATCTTATATGCCAGGAGGTCTCAGGCTGGCCAAGAAGCTGAATGATGACATTTTATTAAACATAACTTCTAAAAAACTAGATGGGCAGATGCAAACTATATTAAATCTCTGGAGGAAAAGCCATTCTACAGCTTCAGTGTAGCCACCAAGAAGACCTCTCTGCACATGACCTTGACATCTTCACTTGGCACACATAAGGCATTGAGCGGCTCATCTCAGCTGGGACTGAAGCAATGACGGTTCACAGGCATAGATGTGGTTGATTCTGTTGAAAGGACTCCTCTGAGTGGCATAAAAACAGGAATCTGCCGAGCTTCCACTGCGTGGTGATTTCCCTTGACGCTGCTCAGTTCACAGTCTTAGTGCTAACTGCTTATTGTGCTAATGGCATCATCGCGCGCGCCAGAGAAAACATTATACTTCACATCTGAAGAGGTTGGCAGAAGCTGCAATCGAGGTGTGAAGTGAGTCCTCCAAAGAACATGGTTTTCGTGCTCTTTGGTATCGGATTCCTTGCTTGCCTTGCCACGCGGAACTCTATTATCAAAACCTCCTCATCCATTAGGGCTTATAAAAGGATCTGGCAGACTTGCCGTGACTGGGTCTTATTACTCTCTGTGGATGTTGTTCTGAATCCCACATTTACCAAGGAGGATCAATACTGCTTAAGCATCGTTAACATTTAGCAAAGGCAACTACAAGGATTTAAGCTGGCAACCCATGTCTCTTGGACAAAATGAACTGTTGCATACATTATTTTTTTTACAGTATAGTAGTTTAAAGCAAAATCAGCTATACTTCTGGGATAGGACTGTAGTGTAATGGTATAGTGCCAGTCTTGCATGAATCCTTAATATCTGCAAGGAGGGCCAAGAAAAAAGCTTGGAGCAGTTGGATGGAGAGGAAAATAGTGACCAGACAGTGGTGACCCTGCATCCCATGTCAGTCCTCCTCCCAGCCATTTCTATCAACTCCCTTCTGCGTCCTATTTAAGTTGTTTTAAAGCCTAGGGCTTTTACAGCCTACATAGAATAAGACTAGGTTACCTCAAGGAACAACTTTTCTATACAGTGGCGCCTCACTTAAAGAGCTTAATTCGTTCCAGAGGCATGCTCTTTAAGTGAAACGCTCTTTAAGTGAAGCAGATTTTCCCATAGGAAATAATGGAAACTCAAATAACCCCCCAAATATTCATATAAAAATATTAACTGTTTATAAAAATGATTACAAAACACTGCAATATAACACTGTACAAAACACTGTAACGTACAGTAACACACAACACTGCAATAAAGAAAATACTGTACAGTACTGAACTGTACTGTACCTTTGAAAACATTCATGGCTGGTGTGAGGGTTACAGAGAGGGGATGACTTTCACAATTGCTAATGGAGTCACTACTATCCATTTGCTCAATGGAATCTTTGTCTTTTTGTGTAACTTTAACATTCCCAAGCTGCTGACGGGGAGCAGCACTAGAACACTGATAAGGCACACTTTCCATGCTGCCACACAGAGATCCCACATACAGACCTGACTCAAGCTGCTCCCCCCCGGACGTCCCATGAGTTCCCTGGCAATGGAAGCCTATTCCAAACTTTGCCCAGGGCCCCACTGTAGGTCAAGCTAGTCTCCTCGTCCCGCCTGTGAGTTCCCTTGCCATGGAAGCCTGTTCCAAACTTCCTCAGAAGTGCTCTTTATTCAAGACAGTGCTCTTTAAGCAAGTCAAAATTTCTGAGAAAATTTTGCTCATTATACAAAACGCTCTTTATTCAAGACGCTCTTTATTCAAGGTACCACTGTATCTTCTTCTATATATATAAAACTGAAAAGTCACTGACTGACTCACTGACTGACTCACTGACTCATCAATGTACAGACAAAACTGCTAGGTCTAGAAGCATGAAATTTGGGGTGTTCCTTCCATGATGAAGAGACCCACACAGAGGTTCCTGAAACCAAATGTTACAGATGATGAATTTCAACCTGTACTGGAGATTTTCCTGACACACCTATTATTTACACCCCACCCAACTATGTAGCAGCAAGTTGATCTATCACACCACATTTATGAATCTCGCTGAATTCAGGAAGCTGTTCATTATAATATCTTATTCAGTACTGCCTACTTTGGCTGGTGGCAACTCTTCACAGTTTCAGATAGTGGTCTTTCCAGGGGGGTTCCAATGGATCTGCCACTTGGTGCAGATCCCATGTGCACCAACCCGTCCATGAGCACCAACCTTCCATGCGCATCAAACCCCCATGTGCATCAAACCCCCAATGTGCAATACCCTCTCCATGCGTAATATGCCCCCCATACAACATCCTTACACAACCAAGGGCACCCTGGGCAGATGCAAAATCCCTCCACAACCATGGGCAGCCATGGGCAGATGCAAGATTTGGGGCTGGGCGTTGATCAGTCTTCAATGTTAAGTATAGGCCAAAATGCATTGTACCTCTTTTCAGCCCCATAGGGGTTAAATTTCTAGAAAACAGTTCTTGGTTCTTCTTGGAAGGAATATGCCCCCAAAATTTCACCCTTCTAGGTTCATGGGTTGGGGCAGAGCATCTCTCAGTCAAGGATTCTTCAATGGAAAGAATAGGGAGGAAAATGTGTTGCGCCCCTTTTCACCCTCTTCCAGTTGGAATTTCCAAAAACTGGTTCTTAGTGGGTCCCTCCATCATGGAAGAAACACCCACCCCAAATTTCATGCTTCTAGGCCCAGCAGTTTTGTCTGAGCATTGATGAGTCAGTCAGTTGGTCAGTGACTTTTCACATTTCATTTTCACTGTATATAAAAGCAATTACTTAGCATGGTTATGAGGCAGGCAATGAAGCCATACAAATCACAAATCACTTTACTCAGGCTTAGAACAGTTTCATTTCAGCTCAGAAGCAGAAGCTTTCCTTGCAAAGCAATTCAACATACAGACGGACGGACAGTCGGTCGGTCGGTCGGTCGGTTGATCGATCGATCGATAGATAGATAGGAGGGGTCTGCCTCTCCTCTGAAACCAAAGCTGAACCTTTTCTGAACATATCTAAGGAAAACTTAATCGCCTTCCATGTCACCATGGTAAGCAGGCTGCTTTTAAGGTATTAACTGCTACTTAAGGAATATTTATCTTTTAATTTAAAGAGCCAACCTCATTCATGTTGAGACCAAAAAAATGCTGATAAATAAAATGCTGATAATTAGGTTGTACCTGTGTTTTCTCTTAGAACCCTTGGATGTGGTGTGGGAATGCTTTGCTGTCACCTGTAATACTACTAGTGCATGTAACACCAGATCCCATTTCCTCACCAGATCCCATCTTATTAAGACAGACAGCCATCTTTGTATCAGCCATATTGAAGACTAAATTGGAGCAATAGTCTTTAATTTGAGAATTATAGACCCTTTGAATTGTGCTGCTTTTTTATTTTGATTTTAAATCTGTGTTTTTATTTTGATTTTAAATCTGTGTTTGGATGTTTTTGTATATTCTATGCCAATAAAAGTATTTGTATTTGTATTTGTATGTAACATTTACCCTAACTGCTGCCACCACCAAAGAGGCCATGAAAATCTGGGACAATTAAGGCAGTGAATATGTTCCATTATTATAATGATACAGGGTTGTGGGTGATGCAAGTGGCTAAGACACTGTGCCAGTAGGCCAGGGTTTGAGACCCAGGTCGGCCCCACAAGACAGGGTGAGCTCCTGTCCTTAGCCCAGCTCTGCGACGCCAGCTGGACCCAATTGTATTGGCTCTGCCTTTCCATTGGACTAATTCAGTGGTGTGGTGAGGGGGGATTTGCTGCTTGGGTTACAGCCTATCCTCCATAACAATCTAACCCAGGCTCTCGTGCTTCGCATGCAGCGTATGCAGCGCAGAGCACGATACCATAGTCTCTGAAGACTGACGGAGGCTTGCTTTTTAAAAATAATGATACAGTCTTAATGGTTCTTTTTAACACTTTCTTCTGCTTCTGCAGTGTGACTCACCAGATGAACCAGCTTGCTCATTTAAAACTGTATAAAGATATGCAAAAACTAAAAACAGCAAGAAAAAAAATTAGACAGCTGCAGCTATTATCTTATTAGCAGAGGGAAGGAGACGGTTCCCTGAGAAGTATTTTGCAGACAGCTGGTGCATACAAGATGGCAGCAAGAGGGAGGCAAGTGGCTTTTCTGCACATTATCTGTAGATTTTCTGTTAGAACTAGTTTCAAGTTAATGCTATCAGTGGGCCTCCCTGAGCATCATTTATGTTCCTAGATCACAGTGTCCTTAAGGCTGACAGTAGTTTACAAACACTTACAGCTTGCTGTAGTCTCTAAACCAGAAATGGAGGTTTGGGATAATATCCATGGATTTTCAAGGAAAGAGTGAAACCACATACTGTATTTATGCACACCAAAACTACTAAGCATGTCACCCATAGGATGTAATGCTATTCATGACCAAATATAGGATGCGTACTCATACCCATTTCTAAGCCGAACATTTCTAAGCCGAACAGCCAGTGCTGTCCAGACATGCCTCCACGGTCATATGGCCAGCATGATTATATGCCAAGGCACACAGAACATTGTT
The DNA here is from genome assembly GCA_030015325.1 of Cryptoblepharus egeriae. Lineage (NCBI taxonomy): Eukaryota > Metazoa > Chordata > Lepidosauria > Squamata > Scincidae > Cryptoblepharus > Cryptoblepharus egeriae. Next base: position 28,050,331 of record JAREYC010000002.1, on the reverse strand, counting down.
ACCTTACCACCAGTGTTATTTATTTGCACTTTCATGCTTTTGATTTGGCATGAGCTGAGCAAAAGACAGGTGCTAACTCTGTCTTGTAATGCCCAGGTCTTGAACCTGGCCTGCTGATTGATAGGAATGGCATTTTAGCCACTAAACCACTACAGCCCAGCATAAGCTGCTAATAAAGAGGCAAAAATGTACAAACACATTTTGGTGGTGTTTTTCCGAAGCAACAGCAGGGTCATAGTGAAGTGGTTTGGGTTGGTGTTATAGTACAGAAGACACTCCCGTGCAACATGACCATGTTCTGATCCAAATTGCGCTATGGCTGTTTTTTTAAAAAGCGTTTCCATCATGGAGGATCACATTTAGTTTGATCTTTAGGCATATAAGGACCCTGTGATTATTACCCTGTGGGTAATATTAAACTTCTGGATTGTGGAGATGTGGAATAAGGAGGGTGCTGCTCTGAGGGGGGGGGGGTGCCAAGGCACTATTTTCCTTAGTAGTAAACAACATAAAATGGCTGCCATTAAATTATATTCAGACCCACCTGCAGCACTTAACCGCACCAAAACTGAGTGGGAGAGGAGTGGGGGCACTCAGGAGGTGTGGGTCACCCACAGTTAGGTGGGCGTCATCCAAAGTACTTGAAGGTCACTGTCACAAGTGTGCCTGTCTCCCCTTTTTCTCCCTCTACTGACAGTGACTTGTTCATCTAGGATCACAGATATTTGTGTCCCATCTTCCTCTTCATCTCCCATGGGGTACATAGTAACAAACAACTGGGCAATAGTAAGTGTCAAAACAAATGTCACCAATATTCTTAACCACAAAAGTAGGTGGTGGGTGACTGAATTCTGCAACCTGTGCAATGTGAGTTGGAGCATAGAAATTCCAGTTTTGGCTCCAGGTCTGGCTGCCAATAGCCATGACCTCACTGGAAGAGAACCGATAGGATAAACGGAATAAGGATTATCTGGCACTTTCCACGCTACAATGTGTTATATGCCCCTGCTAATTGAGCATCTTTTAAAGTGGTATTCTTAGCAGGCAGGGTGGAGGAAGCAGCTATCCCTGTTCACTCCCACATAATGCCTTCTTTAGTGGGCTATTTGCTAATGTTCCTTTTTTAAGGAATGTTTTAAGATTGTGAACCCATTTGGGACAGAAAACTATTTATTCATTTATTTTGTTTTATAAATGACTTTGTGAGGTTCTTTAAATTGAAAAAATGTTGTTTAAACATTCTTAATACGAAACAAATGGATAATTAGTAACCATTTCTTATTTGCTGCTGGGAATTCTCCAGGGATCATCTTCACAGTATATACAATTGCATTTCAAATCGGTAGAGGAATTTCAGTATCCACAAATGGAATGCAAAATTCTGGTTTTTTTTCCCTACTCCTTTTGCCCTATTACTAGAACAATTAATTAAAAATGGTAGCACTGAGCCCTATTGATTCATTTAGCACTTGCAAGCTTAATGAGGTGTAAATCCTACAGGCAGCTGCATGGTGGAGCTGACAAAGTAATTTATATCAATTGATGTGATTAGTACAGGTCCTCAATCACTCCATTGTTGCTCCCTGCAATCTGTCATATTCTGAACAGGGGAAGCTTAATTTTGAAATTTCTCATAGATTGGATATAATGTTCTTGGGGTTGCACTAATGAGACTGGAAATGTGATATTCTGCATAGACAAATAAATACATATTGCTCTCTGTTGCAAAAGGAGTTGTTCAAGTCCAGCCTTTTCCTCCAACAGAGTGCTCTAAATATTCGCATGTACATTTTGATCCATTTAATGATGTTTGCAGTACCGTCCACTCCTCTGGAGGGAAAGATTCTGGCATAACTCTGGGATTCCTGAGACCTGTTTGGGTGTTTTGCCTCAGTTTTAATACATATAAGAACATTTTGTTTTGTTTGTTGGGTCAGTAGGTGGTACTGGTACAGGTAGGAGGGCTGCCTTCTCCATGAAACTTTTAACAAACAGCCCAAATTTCTATGGTGGGCTCCAGAGGCAGAATGCACATTCTAGCAGAAGAGATGGCAATATTCAGGCAGAAGTACCTGGAGCCTTGCCAGAAGCCATGCAATGGTGTTGGGCACTCCGGCACAGCTTGTGGGCCCAACAAGCCCACCAGTCACAAGGAGACAATCCACTGGTGCAGTGGTGGGCTCCAGCAGGTTCGCACCTACTCTATAGAACCGGTTGTTAACAAGAGACAGGACATATAAAGTTTAAAAATAGCCATTTAAAAGTGGCTGCCAGATGAGCAGAGAACCGGTTCTTAATTTCTTTGAAGCCCATCGCTGCACTGGTGTAAGGTGAATTAGCAGTAGAGGAAGGGAGTGGAAGGTGGTAGGAGAGATCAGGAGTATTTCCCGACAGAGAGGAAGGGTAAGGCGGAGGTAGGAAATAGTGGATCCAGTGGCAATGGTGCACATGAGATATCATCCCTCTAGTTTTAATCTTTCCCCTCTTTTCCTCTTCTTGGACAAACAGAACTTCTGCTTTTCAATAACTGACTACATTCCAGGTGGATCTTTTCACAGTCTAGTCACATTCTGCCTTACATGCCGACAAAAAGCTTCAAAACTGGTTTTTTTGGCTCTCACCCAAAAGATATCAGCTCAGCTTATCAAGGTCTCACCACTCACAGAGGTGTCTGGTGAGCTTGACAACCTTCAGATGATATCTTCAGGCATACAGCAGTTCTTCCCTCTAGATTAGTTCTCCTGCCCATCAAAACACTATTGTATGGTTGTGACTTGCAGCCCTGTTGCTCTAGCTGTTAGTGATGTGTCAAGAGCAGCTCCCTACACACAACTGGGCACATTAACAATTTTTGTGACTGGAAGTCAAGCCTTAATTCCTTTTGGAGATGGAAGACTTGCTTAAATTGTATACAGTTAGGATAAATGCACTTCTAGACAAAGCTTTCAATCTCTGTAACAGCAAAAAGAAGCTCCCCATTATTGACATGTATGTAACTCAAAAATCTTTAGAGGGGCCTGGCCTTACAAAAAAGGAGGGAAATGCATCGAGTTGCAACCTCCAGGGCTTAAGTTGCATTTACGCAAATGCACAGAGCCTGGGAAATAAACAAGATGAGCTGGAGCTTTTAGCAAGTGAAGGGAAATTTGATTTGATATGAATAACTGAAACTTGGTGGGATGACTCCCATGACTGGAACACACAATTGGAAGGCTATCAGCTGTTCCGGAGGAACAGAAGTGGCAAAAGGGGAGGTGGAGTAGCATTATATGTCAAGAACATATATACTTGCTCTGAAATCCAGGAGAGTGGTCCGGATATCCCTGTGGAGTGTGTTTGGGTAAAAGTAAGGGGGGAAAATAAGAAACAAAACATTGTGGTGGGCGTCTACTATAGACCGCCAGGCCAAGGAGAAGGAGTAGACGATGTCTTCTTGGAGCAACTGGCAGGCATTGCAAGGAAATATGAGGTAGTAGTAATGGGGGACTTTAACTACCCAGACATTTGCTGGGAGACAAACTCAGCCAAACATGGAAGCTCCAGTAGATTCCTGATGGGGCTGGATGATAACTTCATGGTCCAGAAGGTGGAGGAAACGACAAGGGGAGGGGCCATCCTTGACCTGATCTTAACAAATCGTGAAGAACTGGTTGATCAGGTCAACATAGTGGGAACTTTAGGGGAAAGCGATCATGAGCTGCTGGAATTTAGAATAATGTGGGAAATAAAAAGAGTGCAGAGTGAAACTTATATGTTGGATTTCAGGAAAGCTGGTTTCAACAGGCTTAGAGGAGTCATAGGTGGGATCCCATGGGTTGATGATCTAATGGGGAAAGGGGCCCAAGATGGGTGGGAGCTCCTTAAGAGGCAGCTTCTACAAGCACAGTCAGAAACAATTCCCATGAAAAAGAAAGGGGGGAAAATGCTGAAAAAACCAGGTTGGCTCCACAGGCAACTTGGGGATCAGCTGAAGTTAAAGAAAGAGAAGTATAGGGAGTGGAAGACTGGAAAGATCACCAGAGAGGAGTACAGGCAGGTAGCCTGGTCCTGTAGGGAGGGGGTCAGGGATGCTAAAGCTCAGTATGAGCTGAGGCTGGCCAGGGGAGTCAAGGATAACAAAAAGAGCTTCTTTAGATATGCCCAGAGGAACAGGAGGAGAGACGAGGGGCTGGGGCTGCTCTTGGACAAGGATGGACAACAGATGTCTGGAAACCAGCAGAAGGTGGAGCTGCTCAACTCCTACTTTGCATCCGTCTATTCACAGAAGGAGGGCTGTGCAAATGGGGGTGCGGGATCATTGACTGATTCGGGGATGTGTTTACATCCCCTAAGAGGTAATGAAAACATGGATGGTGCAGAACAGCAGATTAAGATTGACAGAGAACTGGTTCGAAACCACTTAACTGGCCTAAATGAATTCAAGTCATTTGGACCGGATGAGCTGCATCCTCGAGTTCTGAAGGAACTGGCAGATGTCCTTGCAGAGCCTCTGTTGATCATCTTTGAGAAATCCTTGAGGAGTGGAGAAGTGCCACTGGACTGGAAGAGGGCAAATGTAGTCCCAATTTTTAAGAAGGGGAAAAAAGAAGACCCGGGAAATTATAGACCAGTCAGTTTGACTTCAATCCCGGGCAAGATATTAGAGCAAATCATAAAACACACAATTTGTGCACATCTAGACAAGTACTCGGTGATCAAAACAACCCAGTATGGATTTACCAAGAATAAATCTTGCCAGACAAATCTGATCTCCTTTTTTGATTGGGTTACGAGCTTACTGGACAGTGGCAATGCTGTGGATGTCATTTATCTTGACTTCAGCAAAGCATTTGACAAAGTCCCACATGACATTTTAATTAGGAAGTTGGAAAAATATGGGCTAGTCAGGGCAATTGTTAGGTGGATCTGCAACTGGCTCGATGGCCGCACTCAAAGGGTTTTAGTAAATGGTTCTGTGTCAACCTGGAGGTCAGTTTCTAGTGGGGTCCCCCAAGGCTCTGTCTTGGGACCGGTTCTCTTTAACATTTTCATCAATGACTTGGAGGAATGGATACGGGGGAGCCTGATCAAATTTGCAGATGACACCAAACAGGGAGGAGTAGCAAACACATCAGAAGATAGGAGAAACCTCCAGGAGGATCTGGATAAACTGGAATCCTGGGCTGTAACAAACAGAATGAATTTCAACAGGGAGAAGTGCAAGGTTCTGCACTTAGGCAATAAAAACCAAAAACATAGGTATAAAATGGGGGACACTTGGCTTGGCAGCACAACATGTGAGCGGGATCTTGGAGTCGCCGTGGATCACAAGCTGAACATGAGTCAGCAGTGTGATGTGTCTGCAAAGAAGGCAAATGCCATTTTAGGTTGCATTAAGAGGACTGTAGCTTCCAAGTCACGAGAAGTTATAGTTCCTCTTTATTCAGCATTGGTCAGACCTCACCTTGAGTACTGTGTTCAGTTCTGGGCACCTCACTTTAAGAAAGTTGCAGCCAAACTGGAGCAAGTCCAGAGGAGAGCGACAAGAATGATCAGTGGGATGGAAGGGAAGCCCTACGAGGAAAGGTTGGGGGAACTTGGGATGTTCAGCCTGGAGAAGAGGAGGCTGAGGGGAGACATGATTGCCCTCTTCAGATACCTGAAGGGCTGTCATAGGGAGGAAGGGGCCAATTTGTTCATAGCTGCTTCTGAAAGCAGAACTAGAACCAATGGGTACAAACTGCAAGAAAAGAGATTCTGGCTGGAAATCCAGAAAAAATTCCTGACGGTGAGGGCGGTTCGGCAGTGGAACAGATTGCCAAGGGAGGTGGTGGACTCTCCCTCACTGGGGATCTTCAAGCAGAGGCTTGATGAGCACCTGTTGGAGATGCTCTAGGGGGAATTCCTGCTGCAGGCAGGGGGGTTGGACTAGATGACCTACTAGGTCCCTTCCAACTCTAGGATTCTATGATTCTATGTCCCCACAGCCTGACCCTTAAGCTGCATTGCCGCCAACCCATTCATTTTCAGGCTCGGTAACACAGAAGCAGAGAGATACATTTTCAAGGCCCACAATTTACTGTAATAAGAGTTAAGTCAATGAACTGGGCTGGATATTGAACTGATTAGATTTGTTAATGTCCTTGATGGGTGTCCTGCTGAGCCAGTGCTTCAGAATTCACCTCAGAATGCCAGATGCAAGAGAAGGCACCAGGACGCTTGTGTGTTCTGTGTGGAACCTCATGGTCCACTATGAGATACAGGAAGCTGGACTGGATGGCCCTTTGGCCGAATCCAGTGAGGATCTTCTTATGTTCTTAATGGGCACAAACATTCACTAAGGCTGCAATCCTAAAGACACTTTTCTGGAAGTAAGACCCATTGAACACAATGGGGCTTACTTTTGAGTAGACATGGTTAGGATTGTGCTCACAGTGTGTTGCAGAAAATATTAAGAGCGTATGGATTTTGTCATCCTTGCACCAGAACCGAGGAACGTTGCATTGTGCATGGACTGGCCTAGAGGAAACATGTCTATTCAATTGTTAACATTCACTACCATTGATTGATCGACATGATTGTGCCTGCTGATTGCTCATATTGAAATTGTGTGCAGTATTATCTCCCACATGAAGCTTTTGTGGCTGAAACATTCTTTTCAATTGCTTGGGACCTTGATCATATAAAGTAATTCTTGTTATCTGAAAAGATTAGGTTCCAGGAAAACCTAGTGGATGTTGAATGATTGTGTTTATGGGGAAAATATGAATAAAGGTTGTAATTTCATGGTTGTGCATGGCTGTGCATAAAGTTCTATAGGAACTTGATGAGAACCTAAATCTTAATGTGAAGATTAACAGGTTATAGAAAGAGCTCATCCACAATCTGTGCTGGATATTCCTCAATGCATTAAAGATTGTGGTGATGGAAGTTTCTCTGTGTTGGCTATTCCTCAACTCATTGAAGGCTGCTGACAGAACAAAGTTCAGGAAAGGGGTTGCTTTCTCCACTTGGACCACTCCAGTACCTCCAGTACCTCCTCTACCTAAGAAAATAAGAAGAGCATCCACTGGATCAGGCTAACAGCCCATCTAGTCCAGCTTCCTGTATCACATAATGGCTCACCAGATGCCATCAGTGGTGGGCTCCAGCAGGTTCGCACCTACTCTATTGAACCGGTTGTTAGCGAGAAAGAGGACATATAAAGTTTCAAAATAGCCATTTAAAAGTGGCTGCCAGATGGGCATAGAACCGGTTGTTAATTTCTTTGAATCCTATCACTGCTCAGGGACCACATAAGACACCAGCATCCAATCCCCTCCCCTGCATCTGGCATCTCATTTTTGCCCTCCCTCATCACCTGGGTGAAGGTTTGGCTGGGGTCCCCAACATGATGTCTACGATGGTGGGGCAAATTTGGAAAACTCCCAGCTGTGGCAAGTTCCCTGAGCCCCAAGTGCAAATGATGCAGCATTTGCTGATAACAGAAACAGACTCACAGGCAGGTGGCAATTCTACCTCTTGCAGATAAACAAATTTGCATATAAAGAATGCTGACTGCACAGATATGCTATTTTCCCACAAATTTGAATCTCCAATGATTTTCGAAGATAATGTGCCAATATTTTCTGCCACTTAAGAATTGTAGGTGAGATGCTTCCCAGAGTCCAAAAACCAATGAGGTCATAAAACTGGAACTGAGGCTGTGACATTCATGCCACAATCTTGTGTTGTTCCTGTGGCCCATTGGGTAATCAATCACTGCTTTGGCTGCCTAGTTGTGGTACTTGCTGCTCTCCTAATATTTTATTCCTCATTGCAGTTTCTGTCTTCCTCATTTTGCAGGAGGTTTCGTAAATCTTGAAAGGACGTCAGGGACAGGTGAGGTCAGGGTACAGAGCACATGGTAAGACAAGTCCCTAAAGCTTCCAACAAAGCTGGCCTTTGGAGCTATGGGTCCAAATGCAAAACATTTTTGCGGGGTCCCCACTTCCAAAGTGGGACCATCAGAATGAGCTGCTGTGGGAAAGTTGGAACCAGTGGCCTTCATGAAAAGTTGAAAGGAGGTAGCAGTGACTTAATGACACCACCACCAACTGCTTCAAGGGGGTCCTATTTTGTGCCAAATGGACACATGGATGGATGAGCATGCTGTCTGGCATCAATTCTCCACTTGCTGTGTTCTCCTCACAATGTCTCACATGGAAGATTCAGAAGTGGTGCACTGGGGATGAACTGAAAAACGTGACATTTTGTGTGGGCTACACAATTTAAGCATGTGCATATATGAAGATGCTGCTGCTGATGTGACCTTAAACAAAAATCTGGCTTTGCTGAAAGCATCCGCCACACCTAGACCAGTTCTCTGACATTTACAAAATAAATAATTCAGAAAATGGGCAGAAAATGTTCCCACCCAACCAGATTTTTTTCTGATTGGTTGGCTATTGCGAGACCTGCTCTTATTCCTGGTTCATTGTCTTATTTCCTTGGGACTGAACTATACATAATGTTAAACATTATGCTTCCCATGGACTTTATAACACAGCAAAACACAGGACATAGGGGAATAAGGGTATCAATACTTGGGCAGTGCACCCCCTAGGATGGCACATGTCACTTGTTCATATCTCCAAGTGTCACAAAAGTGCCATAAGAAGGGACTGGGACAAAGCCACTTTTGGTTTCCTTTGTTAAGGAAGAAAAGGGAGATATAAATAAACAAGGTATGTTATGCTGACCTTTCCAGGCAGGGAAAAGCTTTCAGGTGATGGAGGTTGGGTGTTACAGGTTTGGGGGTGGTGGGCAGAGAGCAAGATGGTGGGTGGGAAGGAGGGCTTGGACCAGCAGTTATGCTCTCTCTGAATCATAGAATCCTAGAGTTGGAAGGGACCTAGTAGGTCATCTAGTCCAATCCCCTGCCTATAGCAGGAAATCCTCCTAGAGCATCCCTAACAGGTGCTTGTCGAACCTCTGCTTAAAGATCCCCAGTGAGGGAAAGTCCACCACCTCCCTTGGCAATCTGTTCCAATATGAGCCTCTGCTCTGAGTGGCACAGAGGCAGCTCCCATCTGTTCAGATTTACCCTACAATCCAGAGTAACTACGGGAGCACGTAAGAGACATCACGTGCACCCATAGTTACTGCACCACCCAGTGAAAACCTATGGGAAATTCATATTGCAATCCAGAGTAAATTATTCTTACACCACAGCAAGGACTCCCTGTAGTTACTCTGGATTGTGTCCTAAGTCCACCTCCATCCAAACGGTAGCCTATGTCTGAGCTGACACACTGAGGCTGCAGTCTGCTGCTAACAGTGTTCCCCTTCTCTGCGGAAGCACTTAGCAGTTCCAAAACTTGCGCTGAGCCAGCCTGCCTTTTCCAGTGCAAGTTTGGATTGCGCTCTGCCTCTGCAGTGGTGCCAACTGAGATCAACAACTCCCTGAACACTATTTATGGAAGGAAAAGCACTTCTATTGTGAAGTCAATTACACTTAGTAGTGGGCCTATCAACCCTCCTCTCTACAGAGTCCAAATCTGTCAAATTTGCAGGAAAAAGGACTTAGGCTTAGATGAGCCGTGAACAGCAGTCCCTTAAGTTGTCTGCACATAGTTTGGGATCACATCAGCCTAATAGTTCCTATATGGCTGAGGAAGGCCCTTGCAAAACTTGCAGACACTGAAGCAGAGCAACCCACAATGGATCTTGTGTGTTATAAGCCACAACTAGGGTCAGCCTGAGCTGGCCTGTCTGTAAAAGCTCCGAATAAATCACAGGGGCTATTTCCACGCACAGTCTTTGGATATAAGGAAGACTATTTCAGAAGGAAGAGTTAAGATGCCAGCAGGCTGCGTCTGTTCTGAGGGGATGAAAGATTACAGTGATCAGCTGTGTGTGGAGAGGAGATTTTTCTCCATCTGTCCACCCTCAAGGTCCTATTTCCTCATAAACTGTTCCCTGAGACATGGAGAAAATTGAAGCTGCTCAGAAATGAAAAAGATATTTAGCCCCAAAATGAATGAATATCTGACACACTGGCTGACTTCCATGGAACATATGGGAAGCAGCCAGCTGAACTGATGGATTTTCTGCAGCCTGATCTATTCTCAAAGAGAGAGAGAGAGAGAGAGAGAGAGAGAGAGAGAGAGAGAGAGAGAGAGACTCCCCCTCCATCAAACTGACTCTCATAAAATAAAAAAAGTTTCCATGAAATGTCATTGAGGAACCCTAAGCTGTACTGCGACCCCGTTGTTTCCTAGCCTAACACCATGGCAACATTTAGAGTGTTTAGTGTTTACGCATTTTAGCCATACACTATTTTTCCTGTTAATATAAAGAGTTGTTCCTAAATCTTTACTCTTCTCTGAAGGGAATGTTAACATAAGGAGGAAGAAGAACCTTGATTGCTTTTCTTGACTATTACCATTAAACAGTTACCAAGTACAGTGGCGCCTCACGTAACAAACACCTCACGAAAGTATCTTCCGTGTAACAAACTAAAATTTCTCTAGGATTCTGCTTCATGCAACAAACTGTGCTTGATGTAAAGAAAAAACTCATTGGCAGTTGGGGCAGATGTGCTGGCCAGCAGCCCTTTTAAAAAGCATCAGGGCTGCCTAGCATGCCTATCCATAGCGAAAGCAACACTTCCGTGCTGTTCCTCCTGTGGCTGGGCATCCGCTGGGCAGAGGGAGAGAACAGCAGTGAAGAAGAGGGAAGCAGCTCAGGGCCAGCCAGAAGGGAGCAGAGAGAGAGAGAGGCTCAGGATGAAGAGAAGGAGAAAGTGGAGAGACACCTGGAAAGTGTCTTTGACTGCAGAAGAAAGTGTCTAAGATTGCAGCCTCCTAACCATGTCTACCCAGAAGTAAGCCCCATTGTGTTAAATGGGGCTTACCCCCAGGAAAGTGTCTTTAGGATTGCAGCCTAAGTAGACTTCATAGGATCATGCACACTGAATGCATGTTTTGAATTCAATTCCAGTGTTTTGTCATTTGTCATTTTTATATCCAGTTAATATTTTATATGAATATTTCTTGGGTTGTGGAACCAATAGTCTGAGTTTCCATTATTTCCTATGGGAAAATCCACTTCACGTAAAGAATGTTTCACGTAACAAGCATGCCTCCAGAATGAATTAAATTTGTTATGTGAGGCGCCACTGTATGTGTGTTGGGGTGGGGGGTGAAGGGGATGGTAGATACCCCTTTTGGCCATTGCACCTGGCTCAAGGGAGTTAGTGTGCAGGGAAAGGCCCAAGTATAGGCAGGAGACAGTTTGAACCACCAAAGCCAGCAGTTCCCTAACTTGCTACTGCTGCGACACCTGGAAGTGAATAATGACAAACCCAAAACATGTCACACAGCAACAGCATCACCATTCACTTTCTGATGCTGAGGCCTTAGCATAAGTCTTTTAACCACAGGAAGGAGGTCATGGTGGTAGGAACATTTTCAGAACACACTGCTTTTATGTGCTGTAGCTCTGCTTGCTGCATTAAGCCTTCTTCAGCCATCTGGAGAAGGCACTGTGGTCTTGCTGCTGTGACATGGGTGGCCAGTAAAGCACTGGCAAGTGCCTTGCAATGCTCCAGTGCATTGTGGCACAAAGATTGGGAACCATTGAACAAACCTCCCATCAGTCAGGATCTCTTTACTGGAAGGCTATACAGTGAACAGTCAATGAAAGTATGCAAATATTTCAGAAGGATAGCTGAACATAAGCCAAAGGAGATGGGAAAGGAAGCATAAAATAAAAGTAAAATTAAAACTGCAAGGTCAGCTTTGGTTCAGCTCCACTTCAGGATGACCTTTATAGGAGCATCTGTCAGAAAAGGATTGGAGACTTGCTTTCATTTTTATTTAAAGGGACAAGCAATGAATAACAGACCTGAATCTTGAATAATGGATATTGGTTCCACCCTGGAACTGGTAATAAATATATACAGGTGTCCCCCACTTATTACTGGCTGTGGGTGGTGCAAGCAGTTAAGACGCTGTGCCTGTTAACCAGCAGGCCAGGATTCGAGACCCGGGTCGGCCCCACAAGACAGGGTGAGCTCCTGTCCTTAGCCCAGCTCTGCGACGCCAGCTGGATCCAATTGTATTGGCTCTGCCTTTCCATTGGACTAATTCAGTGGGATGGAGAGGAGGGATTTGCTGCTTGGGTCACAGCCTATCCCCCATAACAATCCAACCTAGGCTTTTGTGCTTCGCATGCAGTGTATGCAGCGCTGAGCATGATACCATAGTCCTCCAAGACTGACGGAGGCCTCCCCCACTTATTGGACGGTTAGGGATCGGAGTACCGTCCAAAAGTGAAAACTGTTGAAATGTGGAACTCAATCCTTTTTAGTTTAGAAATGTTGCTTTCAATGCTTTTTTAGCTAGCAAATTACAGATTCCTTATTGCCACACAAAGATTTCTGTAAACTGATTCTCATTAACTCCTTCAAGAATAGGATTAGACCAAAATGAGTGAGGGCAATTTTGGTCTTTAGAACAGCAGAGGTTGAAAGAGCGGAGCATGCATTGAATGATTGAGTTCTGGGTATAATTGAAAGGTGTTGAAAGAGCAGAGCATCAGAAAACAAACCTTCAGAAAGCAGGGGATACCTGGATGGTCTTCTGGTAGGGCCCTAAACATAGTCACATATCAGGGTTTCATCTAACTCAGGAAATAAGGGGGGTAGCCTGGAAATTGGGATGCACTTAATGGGGAAATCCACACTTTTACCCACTTCACTTGAAGGCACAACTGAGGCAATGCACATCTCTTTTGTATGTAGTCAAGTAAAAAGCACACCATGGCTGTAATCCTAAAGACAGTTTCCTAGGAGTAAGACTCATTGAATAGAATGGGACTTACTTTTGAGTAGACATGGTTAGGATTGTGCTGTTAGGCTATAATCCAGAGTAATTACGGGAGCATGTAAGAGACATTACATGCACCCGTAGTTACTGCACCACCTAGTGAAAACCTATGGGAAATTCATATTGCAATCCAGAGTAACTTGTTCTTACTCCGGAGCAAGGACTCCTCATAGTTACTCCAGTTTGCACCCTTAGTGATGAGTGTAACTGCTGTTTTAAGGCCATAGGGCAGCATTCCAGAAATGGACTTGAAATGGAGACAATAGGGCTGAAGAGAGAGGTGCGGGGATGGTGTCTGTAAAGGAAATAGTAGCCTTGAGTAAAAGATGGTGAAATTCAAAGGCATCACCAGCAATTATGATGCTAATCTCTGCAAAGAGGGGTTGTTTCCATTGCCAGCACAGCAGCAGCTCTTCCTGCTTTTATACTCTTCCTTTCTAGTATACATGAGTATGAGCACAATCCTAACCATGTCTACTCAGAAGTAAGTCCCATTGCATTCTATAGGCCTTACTCTCAGGAAAGTGTGTTTAGGATTGCAGCCTATGTCCCTCACTGAGGTCAGTGGTAGAGTATGTATTTTTCATGCTGATGGCACCAGGTTCAGTGGTTGACATCAAGTGTTGACATCATACCTAGTGGTGTGGAACTGCAATATTGCTAAGTGATGCACACTAGTAGGTGGACAGATAACTTGCCTCCGAGTACACAGGGTGACCATATAGAACGGAAGACTGTACCTTTAAGCATAGTATAGAACAGGGAATTTTGGCAGATGCTGCTTTTTAAACCCTTCTATGTTGAACCAAACCTTCCTAAATTACCTCTTCTATGCAATGGTTAAAGAGGAAGGAACTCTCTATTCTATATGGTCATCCTGAGTATAGATAAGGCAGCTTCCATTCAGGCCACAGGCATGAAAAATCTTATTTTTCATTTTTCATAGGGCTTCCCTTGCTAAGGTTCCACTTTAATTGTCCTTCTTCCTAATCTTAGTCCCATCAAACTTTCCTACAGACTTCATATAAATTTGCTTGGCTGATGGAAAACAGCTTGAAAACCTTGAAACCCAATTCATGTTTGGCCCCATAACATTTTTTTCCCTTTCAGGGGAATTTTCACAGCCTTAATAAATGTTTCCATATTTTAAAGAGTGTTAAATGATCAGGAGTTTGTCCTCATGTGTTAAACGTGATCCCTCATCTCGCATGGGGGATTCCCATGTGTTTTCTCAATGGTGCACACCAGTATGGGGTTTCTCTGGAACATATTACATTACAGCAACTTGGGGGAAATTCAATCCACAGCATGATAATCTGCTTGCTGGACAATTAGGTACAGCAGCTGCACATGTACAGTACCCCACCATTAGGCATTTTGCATGCTGTCAGTGCATGGAGACAACAGATCAAGAGAGAAGGGGACAAAATATTGACTCTATTATTCACAAGGAAGGATTTGGGTGACTGTTGTATATTTCAGTCACCAGATGTTCATATTCGCTAGTCCATAACCTCACTTCAGGAGGGGTGTTTAAGTAATGCAGAGTTTCTTATGCTGGCCTTGGAGGGACACATTAATGTGCTTTTAAACACATTTGTGCCTCCTCTTGAACAAGCTGGGATACAGGACAAATTCCAGCACAAGTGAGGATTGCGCTGTCAGTGTTTTCCCATTATTTCAAATCCAGCCTGTTTCTTCCTCCATCTTAAAGCACAATCCTAAATATGTCTACTCAAAAGTAAACTCAATTGTGTTCAATGGGTCTTACTCCCAGGAAAGTATCTTTAGGATTGCAGCCAAAGAAGCTGTAATCCAATGTTGATTGTGTCTAGCTGTAGGGTTCAGCAGGAAGTGTTAATCCAAGAATAACCTCAGGGGGCATTCACTGGCAGTGGCCATTATTTGCCATTCATTCATTCATTGGCATCCTTCAGTCTCGAAAGACTATGGTATCGTGCTCTGATTGGAGGTCCTGAAACAACATCTGGTGTGGCTAAAAAGGCCAATGTGAGAGTGGCCATCCCTTCCACACTGAGGACAGATAAAATCTGTCCCCTGCCCAGGATCCAGGTTTCGCTGCTTTCAGATCTGTCTCTTTGCTTTAGCCTGCCGAACAAGTGTCTCTTCCAGTTGGAGAAGGCCATGCTGGGTCTTTTGCCTCCACGCTGAACGATTGGAGGTCAAGGTTTCCCAGCTGTTGATGTCCATTCCCAAGGCCTTTAGATCCTTCCTGCAGATGTCTTTGTATCACAGCTGTGGTCTCCCTCTAGGGCGCTTTCCCTGCACTAATTCTCCATATAGGACATCTTTTGGAATCTGACCATCAGCCATTCTCACGACATGCCCAAGCCAGCGTAGACGCCGCTGCTTCAGAAGTGTGAACATGCTAGAGATTCCAGCACATTCCAAGACTGCGTCATTTGAAACTTTCTCACACCAGGTGATTCTAAGAATACGTCGGAGACAGCGCATATGGAAGGTGTTCAGCTTTCTCTCCTGCCATGCATAAAGGGTCCAAGACTCACTGCAGTACAAGAGTGTGCTCAGGACACAAGCTCTATAGACCTGGATCTTTGTATGTTCCGTCAGCTTCTTATTAAGCCATATTCTCTTTGTAAGCTTGGAGAACGTGGTAGCCGCTTTACCAATACGTTTATTCAGCTCAGTATCTAAGGAGAGAGTGTCAGAGATAGTTGAGCCAAGGTACACAAAGTCATGGACAAACTCCAGTTCATGTTCAGAGATTGTGATACAGGGAGGTGTATCCACACCCTAACCCATGACTTGTGTTTTCTTCAAGCTGATTGTTAGTCCAGAGTCTTGGCAGGCTTTGCTAAAATGGTCCATAAGTTGTTGAAGGTCTTCAGCAGAGTGAGCAGTAACAGCAGCGTCATCGGCGAAGAGGAACTCCTGCAAGCATTTCAGCTGGACTGTGGACTTTGCTCTTAGTCTGGAGGGATTGTAGAGTTTTCCATCGGATCTGGTCCGTAGATAGATTCCCTCTGTTGCGTTTCCAAAAGCATGCTTCAGCATGACTGCAAAAAAGATCCCAAATAAAGTTGGTGCGAGGACACAGCCCTGCTTCACTCCACTTCAGATGTGAAAGGAGTCTGATGTTAAGCCATCAAAAACTACAGTGCCCTTCATGTCCTCGTGAAAGGACCTGATGATGTTGAGGAGCTGAGGTGGGCATCCAATCTTGGGGAGGATTTTAAAAAGGCCATCCTTACTAACCAAATCAAAAGTCTTTGTAAGATCTATGAAGACTACAAAGAGTGGCTGTCTTTGTTCCCTACATTTCTCCTGCAACTGTCGAAGGGGAAATACCATATCAGTGGTGGACCTGTTGGCTCGAAATCCACACTGTGATTCAGGATAGATTCTCTCTGCAAGCACCTGAAGCCTCTTCAGTATGACTCGGGCAAGCAGCTTCCCTACAACACTAAGAAGAGAGATGCCACGGTAGTTGTTGCAGTCACCCCTGTCACCCTTGCTCTTGTACAGTGTGACGATATTAGCATCCTTCATGTCCTGTGGTACTCCACCTTCCCTCCAACAAAGGCAGAATATCTTGTACAGTTCAGTGGAAATGGTCCCTCTACAGCACCTCAGAACTTCAGCAGGGATGTTATCTTTCCCGGGTGCCTTGCCAAAAGCAAGGGAATCCAGGGCTTCGTTTAGTTCTTCTAAAGTTGGTTCACTGTCAAGCTCCTCCAAGACAGGCAGGCACTTAATGTTGTTTAATGCTTCTTCAGTTACTGCATTTTCTCTGGAGTATAGCTCAGAGTAGTGCTGCACCCAGCGTGCCATCTGCTGTGCTCGGTCCTGGATGACCTCCCCTGTAGCGGACTTAAGTGGAGCAGATTTTCTCACTGTTGGACCTAAGGCCTGCTTGATGCCATCGTACATCCCCTTGATGTTGCCTGTGTCAGCTGCTACCTGGATCTGAGAGCAAAGCTGCAGCCAATAATTGTTAGCACATCTCCTGGCAATCAGTTGGACTTTACTTCGGGCAGCTCGCAGGGCTTGAAGGTTGCGCTCACTAGAACAGGCTTTATATGCAATTAGAGCTCTCCTCTTTTCCTCAAGGGCTGGTGTCAGCTCCTCCGAGTGGGCTTCAAACCAATCTGCTGTCTTTCTAACCTGCTTACCAAAAACTGACAAGGCGGTAGTATAAACAACATTCTTGAAATGTTCCCACCGTTCAGAAGCGTTTGCCTCAGCCGGGCCTGGGAGAATTTCCTCGAGTGCTTGGTCAAATTCCAACACTTTTTCCAGACTGCGGGTCTTGCTGATGTTAATTCGTGGTCTTCCTTCCTTCTTGGAGTGATGCAGCCTCTTTGCTTGTAATTTTACTCTGCTGCACAACAAGGAGTGGTCAGTATCACAATCAGCACTCTGATAGCTACGTGTGATCTTAAAGCTGGGAAGGCTGGAGCGCCTGGTGAGGATCAAATCAAGCTGATGCCAATGCTTCGATCTAGGGTGTTGCCAAGACACTCTGTGTTGAGGCTTTGTGTTAAAGAATGTGTTGCTAATGCAAAAATCATGATAACAGCAAAACTCTAGCAGGCGTTGGCCGTTTTCATTCATCTTCCCGATGCCAAAACGACCTAGACAAGCGGGCCAAGAACTATGGTCAGATCCAACTCTTGCATTAAAATCACCAAGGATAAACAATGGTTCTTTCTCAGGGATTTTCTTGATAGTGGCAGCCAGATCATCATAGAATTTGTCTTTGGATTCTGCTGAAGATGATAGTGTTGGTGCATATGCACTAATAAGAGTGACCAACCCTACTGATGACTGTAGCTGCAGAGACAGAATTCTTTCACTTCCTCCAGTAGGTGGAATAATGAATCCAAGTAGGGTGTTTCTAGCTGCAAAGCCAACTCCATATTCCCTAGTCTCACTTGATGGCTTTCCCTGCCAGAAGAATGAGAAATTTCTCTCCTTAATAGATCCTGAGTCTGACAGCCTTGTCTCTTGAAGGGCAACTATGTCCATCTGCAGTCTGCTCAGCTCCATATCAATGACAGCTGTCTTATGTATGTCATCTAATTCTTGCAAATCGTCAGAAAAGCTGGGGGTCATTGTCTGAACGTTCCAGGTGCCCAACTTAAGGGCTGAAGTTTTCTTATGTTTGTTGCATGGTGCAGAGTTGTCAATCTGTTTGTTGGTTTTCACCCTAAACTCCACGCACCCAGTGAGGTTAACAGACCGTGGCGAGGCAGCATCTTACTGGCTGGGGGCTGCCCAGCTTAAGGCGGGCGATAGCTGCCCAATGAGGCATGATGACCTCTCCCACCGTTGGAAGTAGCCCCTGGCGTCATGCTCTTCGCCAGTCGAGCAACGACTTATAACCGGTAACTGCCACTTCCCGTGTTGTTTCCATGCTGTATGCAAGGCTGGAGTTCCTCTTCAGAGCACGAAGGCCTGGGTAGGTTATTATGGGGGATAGGCTTTTACCCAAGCAGAGAATCCCTCATCTCCATGCCACTGAAATAGTCCAATGGAAAGGCAGAACCAATATGATTGGTTCCAGCTGTGTTGCAGGAGTTACCAGAACATGACTGTAACACAGTCACGAACCGCTTTCGGGACTCCAGCTCCGGATTTTTCCTCGAGGTTTACTCCTGAAGCCTTTCCCATAAATGGGTATAGCAATTTGGCTACAGGAGCAAATTGGTATCATAGAGAAGCTGCAAATACAGGGATCATAAAAGGAAAATGGAGTGCTGGACTGGCATGCTGCAAGCATGGGGTCAGGCACAACTGAATGACTAAACAACAACAGGAAGATAAAATTTTCTGGATGACTTGAGGCCAGTCACTCTCTCTGCCTAACTTACTTCACAAGACTGTTGTGAAGTTGAAAGGAGAGGAAGAACATGAACTGTTGGGGATGCTCTAGGAGGGTTTCCTGCTGCAGGCAGGGGGTTGGACTAGATGACCTAGGAGGTCCCTTCCAACTCTAGGATTCTATGAACTCCTTCTATAAATATGTCTCACCTTGCTTTTCTCCACCTAATTGCTGATGGAATTTTTATTTTGGTTTTATTTCAGTTTTCCTGTCTCTGTGGAACATATTTCCTAGGAAAATTTGCCTTTTCATTCAGCTTGCTATGTCCAGTGCTGTGGCTGATGATCATATAGCCCAGTGCAAAGCTCAAAATGTTGCCCCATAAGTGATGTCACAACCGAAAGTTATGTCATCCCTGGGTATTTCAAAAAAGAAAATTAGGGAAAAATCTGCCTCTTCCTCCTCAGCAGTTCACCACCCATTTGCTATGCTAGTGGCACAACCAAAGCACCTATTCACTATCCGAAGTGAAAGAAGATTTTGCTGCTTTCCCCCTCCCTGACCTGCAACAACAAAATCAAATTTAATTAAGTAAAAAAATAAAAATTGTGTCCCTTATTGGTTAGGGAACCTGTCCTGGAGCAAAGAGAAATTGTTCTTCTTTCCCTGCTAACTATAAGAGGAGCACCACTTAGAAGTGTCTGTATCCCCAGATAGCTTGGGTAACTGTATTATATGTACTATATGTCATATATGTACTGAGAGCTGATTTATATTAACACCTTATTAATTCCATACAGTACCAGAATTACATCTCATTGGCTCTCAAGAGCAATCAGTATCATAGGAAAGTTTGAATTAAGAATATCCACTTTTTGTGTTTTCATTGCCCCGGTTGACCAAACACGACTGGAGTTGTGATGGTGGGGTGAAGCAATAGCGGTCTGTTTAAGTATGTCCTTTATTTCCGTGCTCTGTGTTGGTGCTTGCAGAAATCTTGGAAATCTGAGCTCTTATTCATTAATATAAGTTCCATCCCTAATGAAATTTTGAAATAATGACATTTATTGATATTTTAAATTGAATTTTTTCCAGCCCTTGACTCTTCAGATAGTTGATGTGGTCCTTTGGCCAAAATGTTTGGAGATTGCTTCTTTAATATACTTAGTTGCCTGCTGCAGTTAAGGGCTTCTGGAGCTTAGGTGCTTATGTTCCCCCTTGTGTTGACACATGAAGTAAACATTATAGCAGGCTCTTGACTGTGGTGAAAGGCAATGCTAAGTAATACAGTACGATTTTAAAGTGATGAATGGAAGAACCACTTTAATTCAATTTCTAGCTAATTATGGGGGGGGGGAAACAGTAGCACTACAGGGACTTTCAGCAGAAACAACAGAAGGAATTTGCAAGAAATATTCTTACTCTTAATGTGACTTGAATCTTGACCCTCTGCTTTTTCGCCTGCATTAGTTTTACAAAGTCAAAGACGTACATAAAAGCAAAGTATAACCATAATCTTAAGAGCAAAGACCAAAAGTGCTTCAATTTCTGCTGAATTACAGAATTATGTTTGATTTCAGGGCAGTCTCACCTTGACACAGAGCCAGTGTCTGGATTACCAGCCTTGTTCCCTTGGCTTGGCTTCATTCCATCATGCCAAGTGCTGGGAATCCTATACACCCAGAGCAGGCAAGCGACTGATGCACAATAACTGAGGACTACACAGAGCCTGTAATGCTGACTGGCATGATGCTCGGGGGGAGTGCAATGCCAGCTAGTCTCTATTCTGAATCGTTCAACCGCTGTGGCAAAAAAGAAACCTGAGTTTCCCAGCCAGCTACTGTGTTCCACTTGAGCAGGCTCTTGAGAAACTAATTACCTCTCTAATATATTTACACCTGAGGTCCAGAAAGTGGTTGCTCCACAGTGGATTCAGCTTTCAACAAGCATATGCCATCAGGATTGTATTTGAAGCTTTGGCTGGGAATGTAGGAATCTATTTTATCATAAGATCTATTTAACGCTATGTGCTAGGGATTGAATATGGAACCCCTGGTATGCAAAGCATGTGTTCTCCCACTAAATTACAGACTCATTTCTTCATGTCTGCCAAAGTAATAGTCGAAGCGATTCCGACCAATTGATTCTCTTCCATCCACCCTGTGGCTCAGTATAATTAAATACATTTGTGGTGTGACTACAGGATCTGGCAGGCAGTTATAGAACTGTTCTTGCGCATCTGGCAGTGTCCGCTTTACGTCTTGCAGCTGATTGGTTCATCAACCAGAAATCCCTTCATTACTCAAGAAAAATGGCAATGAATCAGAGAAGGCTTCTTTTTCCTCTTTGCCCTGTTTGTGCATCTTGATTTGAAGCTGTCAATTCCTTGACACCCAAAACCAAGCCTCTTTTACTTCTCCAACAAGAGGGAGCAGAAAACAGGATCAGTGGCTATGATAATTCAGAAATTCAGATAGCGTAAGGAGCAAATCCCCAGGGTGACCATATGTCATAGCTGCAAAAGAGGACAAGGTCTTCTAAAATGTAGGAATCCAAGAAAAATGTAGGACATGACAAAATAAAAGCTAAAAACATAGCTTAATTTAAACTCTATACTACTTATTATTAAAATTAAAACTTAACATATAGTTTATTACATATAGGGCACAATCCTACTCAATTTAGGCTGGCACAACCAGCCTTATAGCACTTTTACAACATCCCCAGATGTGACTGGGGGTGTTGTAAAAATGCTGGAAGGCACTTCTGTGCCACTCCTGGGGAGGTTAGGCCAGTGCACAGACATGTGCAGGCCTCCCAACACAACCACAGAATGGGGAGATAGGTGTGTTGTACCAGCCTAACAGTGCAGTCCTATTAATGTCTACTCAGAACTAAGTTCCTTTGAGTTCAATGGGGTTTTCTCCCAGGAAAGTGCTTTTATGATTGCAGACTAACTTGGTTAGGATTGTGCCGAGAGCGCAGGTATTACAGAAGTTAGTACAGCGTACCGTAATGTAATTCTGTACTGATGTGAACCTGGTCTATGGACAAACACTCTTTGAACCAATGCATTTCTTATACGGTGGTTGGAAGATTTAAATTCAACCATCAGAGCCCAAATTGCTCCTGTCAGTTGTGCAGCTTTTGAATTCAGTGTAATTAGTTCTTATTTGTACTGCTGTAAAACACTGAAAAGGCAGCCCCTTCTCAATTATTCTCCTGCATGTGTGAATGCTCAAGTGCTTTCCTGACAGACAAGGCTTCAGGCTTTAAGCAGTTCTCATAAGAGTTAATTGCCAGCATATTGGAATAAAGAAGCATTGTTCCAGACTGGGTTTGTCATTGTCTGGAAGCAGGGAACTGTTGCAAAACCGTCTCGCAGGACCACATTGCCTGATTGACAAAGGCATGCGGGTTCCTAAAACACTGTTGAATGTGCCACACTGCTTTCCTTCTCTCTTGGTGTACACCGGCCAAGGTGTGCTCTTTCTCCATTTCAAAGCACAAAATCCAATTAGTTGACTGAAAATGTGAGCTGAGTGGGTTAGTAAAGAGTTTATCACAGATCAAATGGTCCTGTGTTTGCCATACTTGTGAACATCTTCCCTAATGCATAGCCTGCAACTCTAATCCCATTTCCAAGCCTGGAGACAGGTGGGGTGGATGGTGGATCTAGAGTTAAAATGTGGGACAGCCAGGAACACATCGGTATGTTTTGGGGAAGTCTGGCCTCCACTGACATCACATACATTTGCTTTTAGAAGCACAATTAGTAACCATTATCAAACTATGAGCTATCTTCTTTTTGAAACATGCAATTTTGCTGGTGGCTATTATAGCATCCCACCACTATAAGTTAATTATGTGTTGCACATTTAAAATACCTCCTTTGGGTTTTTCTGAACTTGCTGCCTATCAGTTTCTCGGCATGAGATTTATATGCTTTAAGACAGAGAAGGAACATTTCTATCTACCTATTTAAACCTAAAAGGGTGGACTCAAATCATTCATCCACTTAGGCTTAAACAGAAACAATCCTTCCTCACCACATGTGTTAATTAGCACAGCCAGGAAGACTGTATTTTCCATCATTACTGCTGTTGTGAATCATCAGTGTCCTTATCTCTCTCATTTAAGATTCACATAAGAATGGTTACAGACTTCCACGTCATCATCCTTTGACCTTCTAACCAAGTGATTTTCAAACTTTTCCATATCATAACACATAGACAAGGTACTAAAATTGTCAAGGCACACCATCAGCTTATTGAAAATTGACAAGTCACGCCACACTGTTGGTGGGATGCTCATGTCCCATAACCAACAACCAATCAATAGTACTTACTAAATTTACCCTCCCCCCAAAGCCCGCAGCACACCTGCAGAGCATTCACAGCACACCAGTGCGCCAGGACACAATGGTTTAAAAAAGCTGCTCTAACCATACTGTGTGTGTACAGCAGTGGTCTTCAAAGTATTGGTCGAGACCTCCTTGGGGGTTGTGACTTTATTTCAGGGGTGTAACAAAAAAGCAGGATGCAGCCATTTTGGAATCTGGCACTCGGCACCTTTAATGACGCTTATAGCCATGATATCTCTTCTGGGAGATCCTGGCTAGAATGTCATTCTCAGAAGGGGGTCCTGGGCTGAAAAGCTCAAATACTGTATATTTGCAAAGTGAGGACAGCATTTAAAGTCCATGAGAGCTGATGCTCTAATCATTTATTTCTCTTAGAGGTGCAACATGATTCTGTTGGTGTTTTCACTACTGGTTTTTAATGCTGTGCACTTAAGTACCCACAAAGCAGCCTATTTTCAAGCATGCCAGAGATGGAAACTTTTGGCCCATCAAGGATGGTTTCGAAAGACAGATCACCCCATCTCACAATAATGGGTAAGCTGCAGCTGTATCTCTGAAGCTGTGCAGAACTGTTTGTGGCTCGAACATTTCATGCTTGACAAAAAAGATGCTATTATTATTTGTGAATTTTGCTTAGGAAAAACAATTGCCTGGATTCTTTGCAGCTTTAGTAACAGTCTCCCTTAAGTGGCTCAGAACCCAATTGCATACATGTCTACACAGAAGTAAATGCCATTCTAGTCAATGGAGCTTAGTGGGGAAAGGATTGCAACATCATTCTCTTTACATCAGATTGATATGATTGAGAGTGAAATTTACAAGCTGCAGAGATAGTGAAACCAGCAATGTCTTACTCACTAAATTGCCTCTGATTTCTACAGTGGTTTTCAGGTTAAACTGCTAAAGAGCAAACCTGTCATTTTTTTATGGCTGCAGCCAAGATTCACCGAAGGTTGACCCCTCACCTCATTGGAAAGCCTGGCAAGTGACCACAAGAATTGCTCAGGAGAAAAGCTCCACACCCCATTATTCAGAAGATAAACTAGCAGCTTGCACCTCTGACTTGCTCTGTTGACAGAAAGATTTTTTAACACATCTGGCTGAAAAAATTGCACTATGGATGGATGACTCTGGCTGCAATGACACCAGCTCAGTGATTGGGAAGCCCAGTTCGAAGGGAACACAGTACAGCCAATCCAGTGTTCACTAAACCGGTGGTTCTCAAAATGGGGGGCTCCCTTGGGGAAGGTCACTTAATTTCAGGGGGGGTCATGAAAAGTTGGGTGCCACCATCTTAGAATGAAGCACTCAGGCTTCCTGGAAGTAAGGGAAAAATCCAGAGTAACTACAGGGAGCCCTTGCTCTGTTGTAAGAACAACTTACTCTGGATTCCAAGATGAGTTTCCCATAGGTTTTCACTAGGTGGTGGAGTAACTACGGGTGCACATAAAGTCTCTTATGTGCTCCCTTAGTTACTCTGGATTTGGGGGTAAGACTCACTGAACACAATAAATAGTTACTTCTGACTAAACGTGGAGGAATGCTGGCATCGCAGTGATGTTGCTTCCTTTCAGCCATGACATCACTTTCAATTTGATGACGTCACTTGTGGGGGTCCCAGACATTGTCATTCTCAGACAATAGGGTGAGAAACAGTGCTCTAAAGCCTGTCACATTTAAACAGAAGTAAAGGAATTTCTGGATTTCCACACTTTATTTGCTTAAAAAAAGTCTTTTCATGTGCTTCCAGTTCGATAGGGAATACCAGGATGATTTACAGCACTATACAGACACACAGAAATTAAAACCACCCAATGCAAACTTACAGAAATAAGACTGAGGCATAATTAACAAGATGTCTGGTTTGGAACTAGTTGGACTAAACCATATGCTTCAAAGTGGGACATCTGGTCCTCCTGGAGAAGGGAATTCCACAATCTGGGCTCACCATTTGCCTCATATCCCCACCAGCCATACATTAGGCCTTCTTTGCTATTGAGTAGCCTCTTTAGAGCTTTGATCCTATTTTTTTTTTTGCATTTGTCTTCCTGCACTATTTCCCTTGTCTCCCATACCACTTCATTGGGTGCAGCTTCCTACCTTTTGCCTCTCTGCAACTACCCAAATCTCTCCTGTCCCTAACTGCTTGCGGTAGAAGGAAAAACAGGCCCAAACAGGCATAGGTATCACATAAAGTTGGCTTAAAAAACTATTTCACATATTATACAGATACAAATCTGGGTTTACCCCAAATGCACACCGAACAGGAAGATGTAGACAATCCTGAGAACTGGATTTGACTACTAAAAGCTTTGGCCAACACATGCCATCACTCTATACCTGTTTAGGCAGATAACTTTTACGATAGGCACTGAAGGCCCCAGATGGATTGGTGGATTCTTTGAACCAAACTTTGGGTTCTTTTAGAAATGGCACTTGGGAAGACTAGTCGAACACGAACACCCAGGAAAGCTTAGCCCTGTCTGTACTTCAAAAGGCAAGGGAGTTGGGTGTCCTCACGACAGCAGGTCCCTTGCGCTCTCAGAACTGTCACTCATCTGATCCTTTGAAGCGGCTTGTCCTTCTGCCAAAAATAGCCAGATGCTGATTATAACGAGTTTTGTGTCATCTCTTAATTGGGCAGCTGGAGTGTGCCTGATAGTTACCTCAGTCAGAGTGAGCTCATCATCCGATGTTTGATATGAGCCAGAAATAATTGGCATGCCTCTTTGAATTAAGTGTCCTCAAAAATGATTTATGCTCTATTTTGATGCTCCCTTGGACAAGAGATTGGGCTAGGTCAAACAGGAGTTGTTTTCTTTCAGTTAGTGAAGTTTTAATTGTAGGCTTTGATTCCTTCTCTAAGAAACTAAAAAAGGAGATAAAAATGCAAGAGGGAATGTGAGTGGGTGTGGAAGCTCTGGAATGTAATCAATAGTGTGTTTGTGGTGTGCATACATGGGGCGAGCACAAGACCATGTGTCAACTGAGGAAGCATGTCAAATGGTACTCCCTCACCTCACAATCTTATGCATGTTTCCTTGGAAGAAGGTTCCACTGAATTCAGTAGGACTTACTCTCAAGTAGATATGCATATGTTTGCAGCCAGGGACAACCCAACCAGGTTAGCCACCTGAGGTCACCCCATAATCTGTTACTTCTGTTGCGCATGCTGTCATATTCCCCCCCAAAAACCCAGAAACTACAAAAACAACCACTTACCTTGCTCTTTCCTGCCATGAATGATTGATTGATTTTACAAAACAGGAATGTGGGTCATGCTGCAAACTCTTAGCGTGTCCCACACTTTCTGTTTTATTTAAGGAAAGTGCAAGGAAAGAGGGACTGCTTCCCTCTCCTGTTTCTTCCACAGTCCTTTCTAATTTGAGGAGGTAAGTGAGGAGGTAGGGAACCCTATCCACAGCAGGCTCAGCAGGGGTCTTCAGAGTGGGGGGTCAGGACCCCATTGGGAGTTACAACTTTATTCCCAGGGGGTCATGAAGAGCTGGATACAGCCATCTTGGAATCTGGCAATGGGCATCTTTAATGATACTTCCAGACATAACATCACTTCCAGTGGGTCCTGGACATATTGTCATTCTCAGAAGGGGGTCCCCGGCGGAAATGCTTGGGCGAAAGTGTTCCTTAGGATGGCACCTGGGCTAAAGTGTCATCAAAGCGATCACAAGAGAGTAACAAGAACTTGCCAACAGCATCCGCTGTACCTGTTTTTTTGATGTGAGATGCATTCACAATGTTTGGAGAGAGGCAGTAGCAGACACAGATTGAGGGATACCCTAAGTCAACTTTCACCCTTGGAGCCATGTGATGAGAGCTGTGTCGTTTGTGTTATGATGGGCTGGCCCTGAAAGCAGCCCCAGACAACTAAAAACTCTTGTCATTAATTTACCAAGAGTAATTTTGGTGGGAAACAGCCTTCACAACAGCAGGTAGCACCCAGAGTGTTATATATGATGATCAAAACTCTGCTGGCATATTGGTCCAGTTATGCGGCTCACCAAACAGCAACAGGATTATAATTCTGCCAAACTGACTGGTCCAGTGGAATAGTAACTTTGAGAAACCGGTTTGAAACAACCCATCACAGGTAATTAAGAAGAGCTATAAGGTATAAAAGTAAGAGTTGCTCATGTGTTTCTCTGTTCTGATCTGCAATAAATATATTGAACTGGGATAGTTCTTATTGTATAATGGGCTTCAGTAGGCAAGAAGCAGACCAGCTTAGCTACAACAGCATTTGTTGACTCAAACTAGAACTGAGGAACAACAGGCAATGCCTGTAATTTATACTCTAGGCTAGTGATTTTCAACCAGTGTGCTATGGCACACTGGTGTGCCACGGATAGTCCTGTGCCACGGATAGGTGTGCCACAGGAATTTGGGGAGAGTCATTAATCAATAGGATAACTGGGAGATTTGAACAGCCTGGTGTTACTTGTCAATGGGAAAAACAACTGATGTTGCGCCATGACAATTTCAGTACCTTGTTAGTGTGCCATGAAATAAAAAAGGTTGAAAATCACTGCTGTTGGCCCACAGGGCCTTAACCAATCATAACACTGGGGGGAAAAACCACCCAAATATGAATGTTCTAAGTTTCCTTCCAAAACAGTTGGAGTTAACAGTTAGAGTGATCTAAAGGTTAGTTTCACTCTAACAGGGCTTAACACAACTATATATATTCAACACATAACTGTTCTGTCTTCTCTAATTTTGCATCAACCCACCCTGTAACACAGGGTAAGGTACAGTACATTCCTGTGTCCCAAACACAAACAAACTAATAAAAAGTTTCTTCAGCAGCAAGATTAACAGTGTAGCCCATGCGTGTCTACTCAGAAGTAAGTCCCATCTTATTCCCAGTAAAGCATACATAGCATTGCAGCCTTAGCCAGTTTATAATGCTCTGCCTGTAAAATACTCACTGATGCCACTTTGATCTGAGACAGTCAGTGCAACGCAAACCCTGATGTGGGCAATGATGTCATTCCACGTAAACCTCATTCTCTTCTTTTCAAAAGGCTGCACTTCCATTGTCCTTTGATTCCCAAATAAACAAAAGAGAAATTTCTATCCCTTCAGACAAAGTTTTAAGAAAGAACAGATTGTGATGGATTTCAGCACTTGGCAAGCTTGAATCTTTTGCTATGTCAACGACCAGAAGCATCCGGTTTCCTTTTGACAAAAGTTTAATCTGATGTTCATTCTATTGAACATCCATTGAACACTTTATTGAACATCTATCTATTCTAAATAGATGCTATTTTATGCATAGAACTGGTGCTTGAGTGCTTATTTAGAGTGGTTTTGGTGTTTGCTATTGAGGAAAGCCAATGGGGGAGAAGAGGGATTTTGTTAGCATTCCTCTCCCCAGCCATAGGTACCATCAGGATTCCCCACTTCCACCCCATGGCTGCTTTTGGCCCCACTCAAAACTGCTTCCCAGGTTATGAATTCTAATCCAGTCTACAGCACCACATTAAACACTAGAAACTGAATTTAAAATCTTGAAACATTTTGCTTCCTAACACTTGCTGTATTGTGTTGCATTTGGAAAACATCTCTCAAGAGCTGTCAATTTGCTTAAAATAAGCCTTTTAATAAAGATTTTTGACACGCAACAAAGATTCATCTCAGGATTCTGCCCAGGTTGGGCCCCACTTCCAGATGTATCCCAATTTTTAAGAGAGTTGACAAGCTTATGACTTCATCAGGTTCCGTAGTAACATTTGAAGTCAACACACCGTGGCTGTGTATGTGTGTTGTGTGTTTCCCTATGATGAGAAAAATCCAGTGGGGCTTGCATCAGGCTCCCCAGCCCAGAAGTAACTACTGTACTATTGATATCATCACCAGTTACTTTGGTAGAATTTTGAATCAGTGGACCATGTGAAGTGGTATGGTGGCGCAAGCCTTGAGAAACACTACTTTAGGCCTCCAATCCTGATCCTTGCACACCGGCTTACTGCCAGCACAAATCAGTTTTTGCAGTCAGATATCTGCAATCAGTTATGTGTTCCCAATGCTGGAGCTAGTCCAGTGCCAGTCTAGTCCAGTCCTCATGCTCCGGTTCTGGCGCCATGATGATGGTCTCCAGGAGAGCCAGGTGGTGGAGAAATGAGTTGAGGCATGGGGGAAAGAAGGGGGAAGCATTTTAGGTTAGGAGAGGGTGAGGAGGAGGTGTGGTGTGGGGAAGGAGTGGGACAAGATGGGAAGAGAGCTCTGCTGGGTCCAAAGTCCCAAGTTGAGACTCACAGCCTGATCACTTTCCTTACTCAGGGGACGACAGAGTCCCCTTCTCCCCAAAAACTGCAGCCAGCTTCAGGATGCCATGGCAGCCATTTTAGTGCCACAACAGTCATATGCACTGGGCAGCTCAAGGTTGGGCTGCCCATTAATACAAAAATAGATACGTATGCATACCTGAAGGCTATGGGGGAAGGGAACGAGCAGATACTATAAATCCATTAACCAGGATGACATCCACAATGTAATATGTAAGCTTTCGAGTCAAACCTATTTCCCCATTTTAATTACCTCCTGCCCGAGGAAAAAGTTTGGTGCTTCTGAGAGAGGGGTTAGAATATTGCCAGGCCTGCAATCTGTTTCACAAGTATAACGAATGGAGGAAACATTCTTGGCGGCTCATTAAGAACTGCATGCTTATTTGAAACAGTTCTTTTTTTTCTTTTTTCTATGGGCAGCTCTCCAAAGCTGCTTACATAAAATATCAATATCATCATAATGAAAGGATAAAAAGAAGCATAATATTCACTTATGCTAAAAGTCTCAAATTGAGGCACGCCAGTCAGACAAGACAAATTATGAGCAAGATCCTATTTACGTCTACGAAGAAGGCAGTCCAATTAATTTTAGTATAGCTCACTTCCAAGTGAATGTGCTCTGAGAATATTTTGAGCCAGCCCAAGAAAAGGATGCCTTTCTTTGTTAACATGTTACTATAATGATGAGGGTGGAGAAAAAGGATGGGAAGTTTGGGACAACACAATCCTAACGTGCTGGAACAGACAGGCTGGTAAGCCTGAGCTATATCCAGCGCAAGATTCAGGCACCCAGTGACTTGTCCCAAAGCAAGGGGGAAATTTCCCTCTCTCTCCTGCCCCCTTCCTGCTCTCCATGTGTCCCCAGACCCTATATCAGCCAAGTCTGGCCAATGCAAACTTACTCTGCTGGGGCTGTATCTGGTGTAAGGAGGCCAGTGCTACTGGTTGCACCAGCCTCCCTGCCTCAAAAGGAGGCACAAACATGTTTTATGGCACATTTGCAACCCTTTTGGGCTAGCACAAGGGATTAGCACTGGCTAAGGGAGCAATTTGCATTGCACCTTTAGACTTGGAACATATATGCAGCTGTTCCATAGAAGAAAATATCAGTAGGTGATATCCATGAGGGCCATATTTTCACCATCTACTGCCATCCAGGGAATCATGTGTAGCAAAAACTGTGCTAATTCCTCCTCCTATACTTCCAATCATCCTTTGGCATGGTTTGTGTGTCTGAGGGTATCCAAGTTTTATCCTGAAGTCTTTCCCTTCTGAGGATAGAAAGCCTCCTGGTTCAGGGAGTGCATATGATTGGCCACTCTAAATTTCACAGAAATATATTTTTCCTCTTGTTTAGCTTAGTTCTTCAACAAAGAACTGGGTTGTGGGTGGTGCAAATGGTTAAGACACTGTGCCTGTTAACCAGCAAGCCAGGGTTCAAGATCTGGGTCCCCACAAGACAGGGTGAACTCATGTCCTTAGCTCAGCTCTGTGATGCAGCTGGAACCAATTGTATCGGCTCTGCAGTTCCATTGGACTATTTCAGTGGCGTGGAGAGGGGGGATTTGCTGCTTGGGTAACAGCCTATCCTCCATATCAATCTTACCCAGGCCTTTGTGCTTTGCATACAGCATCAAGCACAATATCATAGTCTTTCAAGACTGATGGATGCCAAGTTTAACCAAGAGAGCAGGATTCCCCCAAGCTGAAATTCCTTCAAAAATTTTGACTTCCTACTCTCTAACCAGCAGGGAGTAATCCATGAATTAATTGGCAGTGGCTGCCCAGTGATCGTAGTCATCATGTCTGACTGGTTGGAACCAGGAAAGGAAGGCCTCCACTAAATCTGAGAAGATGGGAGTTGCCTCTGGCTGATCTGTGCCACGCTGGAATGGAAGCTTGGATCTGGCATAACCGTCAGACCAGAGGCCCACCTCCTGCTCTTCACTCTCTGCCCCCAAGACTGCCCTTCATCACTGTCCCCCTGTCCCAAAACGCCCCCTCCCCACCTTCCCCCTGCCCTCCCACTCTGTGCTGGCCCAGCTTTGCTAGCACATCTTACCCTCTGCTCCATTCTTGCAGTGATACAGGAAGTCCTGGGCCCAGAAGTATCTTTTACAATTCCTTTGGCCCATGCAAGGAACTTGTTCCACCCTAAGTTCCCATTTAGATTGTGCTCTGTAACTTTCAAAGCACCAATTTTACTTCCATAATTCTTCAGTCTGTCATTAAGATAAAGATTTTATGGAT
The DNA here is from genome assembly GCA_030015325.1 of Cryptoblepharus egeriae. Lineage (NCBI taxonomy): Eukaryota > Metazoa > Chordata > Lepidosauria > Squamata > Scincidae > Cryptoblepharus > Cryptoblepharus egeriae. The sequence continues at coordinate 28,018,756 of JAREYC010000002.1, read as the reverse complement.
GTGGAAGAGGCTCCCAAGAATAACTTGAATTTAAATGACAATTGAGGGTATTCGCACTGATTTTAGCTCTATTTGTTCAGCAGATGCTGCCTGTTAATGACTTATGTATGCAACTCTTCAAATGAGATAAAAAAAGATATATCATTTAAAAAAACCACAATTGGTTGGCAATTTGTCTGTGCTTCTGAACTGGGAAGAACAATGCAAAATCCTGAAGTATTCTTTATGGGTTTTTTTCTTTTAACAATGGTTGGCTCAGTGGCATAGCTAGAGAGGGTGCAAAGCACTAAGATTTGCAGGGAACCTGATCAATCAATCAATCAATCAATCAATCAATCAATCAATCAATCAATCAATCAATCAATCAGTATTTTTGTACAAACTTCTCTTTTTACCTTTGGAGTCATTCCGGGGCTGGAGATGGTGGGGGGAGCTTTGCCCCCCTGAGCAATCCCACTTGGTTGGCTTTTACAGTATTGATTCTATATAATGGGAGGTGGTAGCAAAAGATTGTATAAACTAGCAATGACTTTTTTTAACCAAGCCTGCTGAATCTTGTCTTTTAGCTTTGTGCAATTAAAGAACTTCACACACTGGGAGGCAAGTAACACACACAATAGTACTCCTGTGGCAGCCCTGAGCAAAGGGGTGGGCTTTTTGAAAAGATCGCAGCACTTAGTGGAGTATCAGGAGTAGGAAAAGGATAGAACTGGTGGAAGAGATGCTGCCTTGGTCTTGTAAGCTACTCCTCAAATCCCCACAAAACTGCTAAAAGGAGATGGAAGTACCACATGAGAGGGCAGTCAAATCACTTTACAGGTTCACCCTTGTTATACATGGATTTTTTTTATACACTTATGGACCGTTTTAGCAAAGCCTGCCAAGACTTTGGACTAACAATCAGCTTGAAGAAAACACAAGTCATGGGTCAAGGTGTGGATCCCCCTCCCTGTATCACAATCTCTGAACATGAACTGGAGGTTGTCCATGACTTTGTGTACCTTGGCTCAACTATCTCTGACGCTCTCTCCTTAGATACTGAGCTGAATAAACATATTGGTAAAGCGGCTACCACGTTCTCCAAGCTTACAAAGAGAGTATGGCTTAATAAGAAGCTGATGGAACATACAAAGATCCAGGTCTATAGAGCTTGCGTCCTGAGCACACTCTTGTACTGCAGCGAGTCATGGACCCTTTACACATGGCAGGAGAGAAAGCTGAACACCTTCCATATGCGCTGTTTCTGACGTATTCTTGGCATCACCTGGCGTGACAAAGTTTCAAATGACGCAGTCCTGGAACGTGCTGGAATCTCTAGCATGTTCACACTTCTGAAACAGCGGCGTCTACGCTGGCTTGGGCATGTCGTGAGAATGGCTGATGGTTGGATTCCAAAAGATGTCCTATATGGAGAATTAGTGCAGGGAAAGCGCCCTAGAGGGAGACCACAGCTGCGATACAAAGACATCTGCAGGAGGGATCTAAAGGCCTTGGGAATGGACATCAACAGCTGGGAAAACCTGACCTCTGACCGTTCAGCGTGGAGGCAAAAGACCCAGCATGGCCTTCTCCAACTGGAAGAGACACTTGTTCGGCAGGCTGAAGCAAAGAGACAGACCCGAAAGCAGTGAAACCTGGGACCTGGGCAGGGGACAGAATTTATTTGTCCTCAGTGTGGAAGGGATGGCCACTCTCACATTGGCCTCTTTAGCCACACTAGATGTTGTTTCAGGACCTCCACTCAGAGCACAATACCATAGTCTTTCAAGACTGAAGGATGCCAATGAATGATTTGATACAACAACCAGGATGACCAGACGTCCAAACCTCAAAAGGAAGACAAGGTCTTGGATTCCTCTCAGCCTGCCCTTTCTAGCAGACAAAGGCACATTTGCCTACTCACAAGTAAAACACTTTCACTTTTTCATAGAGCTCAATGCATATTTTTGATTTTTAGTTTTTTGGCCATAACCTTTGATAGGAAGGAGATATTTCAAAAGCAATTTTTGCATTGGACTCTGCTCTTCAATATGAATTCAATGACATATGAAATGATGGAGTTCTGTATACCATTGCAAAGTTCCAAAATGAAGCCAAAATGGAGGACAATGAAGCCTTTTTGGAGGACACCAGGACAGGAGGCTAAAAAAGAGGACAAATCCAGAAATTTCTAGTCATATAGTCACCCTGCTCAGCACAAATGGCCACTGCAAATTACAGTTTATAGAACTGCTTTTCTACTGTTGTAGATAGGTAGTTATGCAAGCAATCATTTAATTTTTCAGTCCCAGAATCAAACCCCTGCAGATAATAAGGCACTATTTTATTCCATTAGGTGCTACAGAGGAGTCAGAAACCTGGAAGTGGGGTTTTAAACCTATTTTTCCATTGCTTTCTTTATTCATGGATTTTTATTTTATCCACAGGACGTTCTGGAATGGACCTAGTGGACTAAAAGGGACACCTGTACTCCTTAATCCCTACTTCATGCAGAGACTGATAGTACAAGCCTCCATCAGTTCTTCCCTTAGTTGTCTGGTTAGGCAAGATCCTGCAGCCTGTAATGATGGTGCCTCCCTTCTCTGGAGCCTGAAGTGGAAATACATTTCTCTTTTTCTGGTTAGATTTAAACCGTTCTTTCCCAGACATTGTCATGCATGTAGTTCATGGATTGGATTGGTTTTTGATTTCCCAGCAATCAAGTATGAGGTGACCTGACCGTCTCAATGACAGAATTGCTGCTGAGGTGACCCATTAGTTATTGTCAGTGTTGGTCCTCACAGGGAACTGACCAGGGCACTTTTCTCTGTCTGCCAATCTGTGGATAGGGATCTTATCTCCTGCCCATTGCCATCTCCACTTCTCCTTCTGTTCTCAGTGGTAGCAAAGAAGACAGAGCAGAAGAGAAAATGCGGAGGAAAGTTTATTTATTTAGCACAGTGGTTCTCAATCTTCCTAATGCCATGACCCTTTTATAAGTTCCTCATGTTGTGGGGACCCCAACGATAAAATTATTTTCGTTGCTACTGCTGCAGTGCTATGCACACTTTCCTGGGAGTAAACCTCACTTAACTCAATAGGAATGACTTCTGAGTACACATGCATAGAATTGGGCTCTAAGCCTGCAATCCTAGCACTTTCCTGGGAGTAGGCCTCACTCACTATCATGGTACTGACTTCTGAGGAGACCTCCATAGGATTGGGAGGAGGAGGAGGAGACTGCTGTCTGTGGTGAGTTTGTCGGGCGCCTCCCTGCCCCCAAGGCTCCACATTGGTCTTCTTCCAGCCGCAGCGGCTCCAGCGTTTCTGCCAGGTCTTCCCAGCTGGCCCCCTGCACCAGGGGTCTTTAGGCGACCCCCAGGAAAGCTCCAGGCGACCCCCAAAGGGGTCCCGACCCCCACTTTGAGAAATGCTGATTTAGCATATGGCAAAAACATGGTGAACTTATGGTAAATAGATGTTAATGTTCCATTGCCATGTACGAGTTGAGAGCCAGCATATTGATGTCTGGCTGCCAACTGCCAATTCTTCAATGTAGTCTGGCTGCCAATTGTTGCTCGGCATTTGGTTCACACTTTTGTGCTATTTGGGGTGCACCATGAGGAGATAAACTAGCATCATACCCTGCAGAGGGAAATAACAGTGGGGCAGAGCAGTGGTTTTTGAGCATTTCAGCCTGGGACACCCCTTCTGAGAATGACAATCTGTCTTGGAAGTGTTGTCATGTGATGTCAGTAATGTCATGGCCAGAAGTGCCAATAAACACAAAATGACATTACTGTGATGCCAGAGCTCCATCATCCCTATTTGGAAGTAAGTCCCATTGTGTTCAATGAAACTTAGGCTGCAATCCTAAAGACACTTTCTTGGAGTAAGACCCATTGAACAAAAAGGGGCTTACTTTTGAGTAGACATGGTTGGGATTGTGCCCTTAGGCTGTTTTCCTGGGAATAAGCCCCTTTGAATATAATGGGACTTCTGAATTGACAGGATTAGGATTGAACCCATACTTCAAGGAAGAGTATGAATTGCAGTCTGAGTGTCCTATGCCATGATGGTGGCACCCAATGCTTAATTTTAAGATAATGGCTCCCAGCTTTTTGTGAACCCCAACAGCTCATGACCCCTAATTTGAGAATCACTCGGTGAGAGAGTTCAAGATGCTCTCCTCTGCACTTCCTTTTCTACTTTTTTCCCTTCTTGAGAGAAGTGTTGGCAGTAGCAACTGAAGCACAGCTGGGGAAAGGCAAGCAGCATTTGATGCACTGTCCTCAGGTGCAAGGAAGGGATATTTGGACCCAACCTGATTATTGCCCATTCCTATCTAATGACCAAATTTTTCAAAAGCCAAGGAGCATGGCTCAAAGCATGCTCAAGAATCAATTTCTCTGTTTTTGTAGTGATCTTGGCCAGCACAGGAGTAATAAATGTGAAAGGCTTATTGTAAAAGGCTTGTGCAAACATTAAGGAACTGCTAGCGGAGGCAACTTTCGCAAAGGAATGGTTTGCAGTCCTGTTTATTCTAAGATCACAGAATGATATTCCCTACAGCACAGAAGGACCAGAGCAGGGCCCGCATTCCACTTAAACTCTTGACAGCTCGAGCTCCCTATAGGATTCAGGCAGCAGCTGTAGGATTCCATAACAACAGACCACACACTCCCCGCACCAGCAGTTCTTCCCACTCAGCCACCTTCAGATGAACAAAGGCAAACAGCATTAGGTATTCCAGAGGGGATATTGTAGACCTCTGTGGTACTATTTGAACACACTTGACATTACAATTGGTATATACTCTCTGCTATGCCTGCTAACATGGAAGTTAAGATCCATTAAAATGGACTTACTTCTGAATAAAAATTGGCCTGTGCCCAAATTATGATGGAGTGAGCTCTCAGATACATCATCTTGATCTACCTTGATATATAATATCTTGATATATAATCTTGATCCAAGTGCAAAAGAGAATTTTGAATATTATCATAATCAGGTGCAGACTTGTGGTAAAGGTTGCCAGAAGCCAGATGTGGCCAGCCATGAGCCTCCATGTAGCTTATGGTAAGTCCCCTTCACTTGATTCTTGGGCAAGCTATTCTGAAGGCTGTGAAAGTTGCATGCAACTCCTCTCTCTGTGTATGAAAGCGCTTATGAACTGATGTGAACATCACCCCTTCCATGTGTTTATGAACCAATCTGAATTCATTCATAAATTCCATCTGGAATATATTCATTTATGCAAATTTATTCAAAGTTTAAATCAATTCTTTTGTTTTCCTTCCAGCCTCCAGACACAGTGTCAAGAGGTGATGTGGCCCTCCTGCCAAAAAGTTTGGATGTCTCTGATTTAGAGCAGAATCTGATGCATGCTTATGAGACTTAGGGCGCAATCCAGAGTAACTACGGGGAGTCCTTCCTTTGGTGCAAGAACAATTTGCTCTGGATTGCAATATGAATTTCCCATAGGTTTTCACTAAGTGGTGCGGTAACTGTGGGTGCACATAATGTCTCTTACGTGCTCCCGTAATTACTTTGGATTGTAGGGTTAAGCAGTGATGGGATTCAAAGAAATTAACAACCAGTTCTATGCCCATCTGGCAGCCACTTTTAAATGGCTATTTTTAAACTTTATATGTCCTCTCTCTCGTTAACAACTGGTTCTATAGAGTAGGTGCAAACCTGCTGAAGCCCACCACTGCGCTTAAGGCTGCAATCCTAACCACACCTCTCTGGGAGTACTATTGAACATAATGGGACTTATGGTAGTCATGCTTAGGACTACACTGTAATTCTCATTTCATTTATTGGTTGCAGAGAGGTGAGTGAGGTTTGAGAGAAGGTACTCTAGTGTGTGGGCAGTGAGAGTGAGGGAAAGGAGGGCAGGGAGAAAGGGCAGGTGAGCAGATGCACCAAATTCAAGTAACCCATGCAAAATAAAACAAGAAAAATATCATCCCTCACCACCTCTGTCTCGGGGTTTGTCTCAATCTGACCAGTATGGATATACTTGAAGCACAATAATCAATGAGAACTCAAGCATAAAAACCAATCCAGAGAGACACTTCAGACAAAAAGTCACCATTATCTAGAAAAAATAAAATCAACCATCTTTTTCAACATCTCACTGCTGGCAGAAAGGAAAAGCAGAATAAAAACTCCAAGAATACCAGGTGTCCAGATTTGGCTTATGTTTCAGAGGTTTATCCTTCTTGGGATCTTTGGGAAAGAGATTCAATGTTAAAGAACAGAAAGAAAGAAGGGAGCAAACAATTTTCCACAAAGCATATCCTTGAGAATGAATTACCAGTGCTGGCATAATCTCTCTGCTTTGGGAAAGAGGACCAAAATTTTGCAGTGGAGATCAGCAAGAGGAGATGCCCAGGTTCTCTTTGAAGGAACAAAACATTAGCAAGTCCTACCTGGCACTAGCCCAACCAGGCATTGCCCCTGACACAGAAGATCCAAATCTCTGGAGACTTGACAATCCTAATTTTAATGTGGCTTGTGAGTTATGCAATAATTATTTGTATGGCAAAAAAGTTCAGCTGTATGGCTTTCAGATAATTTTGATCCTGTGTTCTGAAACTGGAGCAAATATAGAGTGTGCCTCATTGTAGCTGCTGTATCAATCTACTGTATTTCCTGGTTTATAAGACGCACTTTTTTTTTCTTCCCAAAGGGGGGGAAAATGTCTGTGCATCTGATAGAGTGATAGGGCCAATGCTGGAGCACCTTACCCCATCATGTCATATGTCGTTGGATTCGTATTGAAGAGCAGAATCCAATGCAACAATCAGTTTTGAGATATCTCCTTCCTATCAAAAGTTATGGCTAAAAAAGTAAAAATCAAAAATATAAAAACAAAAAATACATTTTTTGGCAATTTTTAAGCATGTAGGAATTTTTCCCTGGGGGTAGGAATTTTGGCCTTGGGGTTCAGGAATTTTGGGTTTGGCATCTGGTCACTCTGGCACAGTTGCAATCCTAACCAGCCTTCCCTGGCTTGGAGACTTGCTCCAAAGTAGACATGCACAACCGGTAATTCAGATTCCAATCTCTTTGTGGCCTCCAGATGTCTTAGGGAACACATGAAAAGAGACCTGCATCCTGGTGCCATACCTTATACCTGGCCTTCCAAAGTAGCTCCTTCTAAAAAGTAGCTCCAAAGTAGCTCCTTCTAAAATAAGGAGGTTGCACATAACCATCATATCCTGTAACTTGTGATAGACTTCCAGAAATTTCTCCAATTCCCCCTTTAAAGGCATCTAGCCAAGATGACATCACCACATAGTATCCTATGGCAAGAAGTTCCAGAGACCAAATACATGCTGGGTAAAGAAATATTTTCTTTTATCTGTCCTAACACTGAGTTGATGTCCCCAGGATGTGGGATGGTGTGAGAGGCAAAAGACCATTTCTATCCACTCTCCATCCCCTGCATAATTTTCTATGGACGCAATCCAGAGTAACTACAGGGAGTCCTTGCTCTGGTGTAAGAACAATTTACTCTGGATTGCAATATGAATTTCCTATAGGCTTTCACTAGGTGGTGCAGTAACTACGGGTCATGTAATGTCTCTTATGTGCTCCCGTAGTTACTCTGGCTTGTAGGGTATGTCTCAATCTCATCTTCCCTCTAGTGCCTTTTTATGCTGAAAAGCTCCCAAATGCTGTAGCCTTTCCTTGTAAGGAAAGGGCCCCAGTCCAGTAATTTATTTTGGTCGCTCTCTTCTGCACCTTTTCCTCTTTCTCTGATATTTTCTTGGTGGTAGAGTGGAAGCCCCTCAGGGCAGAGACTGTCCTCTCATTATGAATAAGTGTCACATATAGTGATGTACCACACAAATCATCGTCATACAGCTGAGGTATGGATTACACATGAGAATGAGGTGGTGGAATTCTGAGATAGTAAAAGTGGACTTTAACACTTCATGCTCAAAGGAGTAAAATCATATTTTGAAGGATTAAAATCACTTCCTTCATTAAAAAAAAGCTTAGACCATATGGAATGGGCTGGCCAAGGATCTTTTTTCCTGACAGTCTAGTCTTAATTTTCAGGGAGTTCTTATATGGTGAAGCACTAAGCTCTCTCTCTCTCTCTCTCTCTCTCACACACACACACACACACATGCCTGTAGTGGGAACTCTACCAACTGAGGAGTCTTCCATTCTGTTCTGCTGCACACATAGATCAGGCCCCATGAGAGCAAAGCTCAAGGGAGGGTGGAGAAATTCAAGCAAGGGCACCATAAGCAAATAAGATTTATGCTCCTTGTCATATTTGCAGTCATACATTTTAAATTTCCTTTCCTCCTCACTGTTGCTTTATTGTCTGCAATAACCTTGATGGTTTTTCTGACCGGTCCTAACTCTCCCTGTCCTCCCCGCCAGTGCTTAATCATTTTATTTCTAGGCTCAAGGTTCACTGTTTGTCATTTATCTGCATTGACTTTTTGGCATCTGTTAGCCCAAGGTATGGGACTAATCTGAGTCACTCCCCACCTGCCTGTATTATTCTTCATTATTTACTGTTCCTCCCCATTTGGCACTGCCTGTGCTAGAGATATCTGGCTTTTTCCTCAGTCACGGTGAAGTTGTGCCTCCTTTTTTGGAGGATCTCCTCAGTCACAATATTCTGCTTTCCAGAGCACTCCCCTTTTCATAATCTCCTATAGCTCCTTAATAAACTACTTAGCTATATAAAGTATTTAACTGGTCTGTAATTTCCTGGTAAGCCAGCAGGTTCTCTAATAAATACACTCATGTTGTGCTGGCTGCGGGCCAGGATTCAGGAATCTCTCATGAACTCCACTCATAGGGAGCTTGTAAAAACATTTGTGCAAGCTTCTCCAGTTTCCAGCCTGACTTCCTTTACCATTCTCGGAGCATTAGCAGAGCCCTCCCTCACTTATCACTTATTCAAACATCTATGCTGAGAATGGTTGTGGGGCCTTATATGTGCTTATTTTTGTAAGGTGGTCTCAGCACACATCAACTGAAACAAAAGGCTTGGCACTTTAGCACTGAAGCATTTTAAGTCACAATCTCAATCATGAGTGATAATGAGAAACTGATCTTCAAATGCCCTCCCTTTCTTATCCTAGTCAATCCCGGGATCACAATTTCTTGAGGGTGGACGGAGGATCTACATCTAGGACTGCTCAGCCAAACACTTAGCCTTGCTAAGGTTTGCCAGCCAGTAATCTCTTCCTCAGGCACAGGTGTTTCGAAGGCAGTGGTACTTTGGCATTTCAGCACAGGACCCCCTTTCAAACTTAAAAATCTGTTTGGGACCTCCTGTTGAACTTGCCAGGATATGACATCACTGTGATGCCAGAGTTCCTCCATGTCTACTTGGGAGTAAGTCTCATTGAACACAATGAGACTTGGCCTAGTGCCAGAATCCAAGATCAGACCAGAGGCTTCTCCCCTCTTGCGACCCCCCCCCCCCCGACTGACCCAAGGTTCTGATCCCCACTTTGATTATCACTGATGTAAGGCATGTACTCTGGGTGCCTCTTGAAAATAGGCTCTTATTGAACCTCAAATGGTGGAGGAAAGGAGGTGGTAACCAGATAGTAAGGCTACCAAAACAGAAGGAGGTGATCCATAGAAAGCAGCTAGATCACAAGGCCAGATCACAAAGCCTAGAAGTGATGTTCTTGGAAGAGGAGAAGCTGGAAGTGACATCAACATCACCATCCCAGGCACTGCAGCTTCTAACTACGCTATTCCTGCTGGCTGCATTCAGATGCACGTATTTTCAGTGATGCATCGGGATGCAGCAGAGGCAGAAGTGAGATAGCAATGCTCCTTCTTTGTTTCAATGGGGACCAACTCTCTTCCACCCATTGTCCCCATCAGCAGCCATTTCACTTCCTTGCCACTGAGGGAATAATAGGAGAGTCAGTTCCTTCTGTTGGCTCAGCTATGACTGACTGCCATTTGGGTTCCTTCCCTCCCATAATTATCTGTCTCTTGCAGAGACCTCTCTTTCTGGTCATTATACAAGGTATATCCCTGTCTAGGCGTTTGTGCCCCCTATGAAAACAAATGCATGAGAGGAACTTCTTGATGCATACGGTGGCCCCACATGTTCCACAGATTTATGTGTGTTCGCTCCTTATCTACCCTCGCCACAGTCCTTGTTGGGTGGAATAACAACTGCCAAGCAGAATAAGTAAGTGGAGCCTTGTGATTATGACCCTGATTTGTTAACAGTCTGCAGCGATGTAGAGCAACAGAATTAACCCAGGATGGAAGATTTCTGGATCCCCTTCATGTTGCATTGAAAAGGAAAGTAGAACTATATACAGACTTCAAAAAGGGTTCTGGTTGGTAGCCAGAAAAGAAAGTTCAAAGTAACAGCAAAGAGTTGAAATGATTGAGTTTGGGCACTTTTTAAAGCCAAATCTAAAGAAAAACTTAGCCATAGACTTTATATTTCATTCAATTTGCCATGAGACAGGCCTTTGTTTGCAGACAGGAATTCTTCATTTTTGTTTCTCATATATTTGGGTTGTGTGTGTCGAGCACATTCCCCTTTTGCAAAACATTTGTGCTACACTCCAGTTTCTTCCTCATATGACTGCCTGGTTGAAAGCTTGCCCCCTTTTCCCCCGGGTGTGCTGTAAATTTTACCTCAGGAACAAAGGAAGCACGGAGGGACCGGATGCCATTTTGTGTGAAGTAAAACCATATGGCAAAGACAATATGTCTGGTTTGAACAGCAGACTCCCTAAAATACCAAGCATTATTGCTTGCTCCCCAAAGGACAGGCTTTATCTTCAAATGGAGTTGATCCTTGGAACAACCAAATCCTCTTAGACTTACATATCCATCTGTGCTACAGCCACATCCCTTAAAGTGACTGTGTTTTATTGTAGTATATAAATAGCATCGGGCAAAATATGTTCAACACCCACCTCTCCTAAAATTTTTTAGCAAACTTTAATGTAAAGATCTTAAGAAAAGTCTGGTGAAAAACAGAAATTTAACAGGTAAAGCATATTCCTGCAAGTAGTTACCACATCACCTCTTGAGCTTCCACCTGGCACGCAGCTGTTGAAATGCAAAAAGAGGGGGTGCTCAGAAAACACACACATCAGAAAACAAAAGCACCCCCAAAATTGTGATCCGTAGGTAACATACAGTATATTAAATCACAGCTAAGGTATCAGGCACACAAAAGTAATTGTCAAAAGGATAGTAAAATAAAACACTATAAACATGCTTAGAATCCAATTTTTGAATTCATCAGGCTAAATCCATTTGATCATCATATGGCTGAATTGGAAGATAACTTTCCCTGACCCACATGCATGGAGAAGAAAGAGACCACACATGTCGAAAACCTCAGTGGTCCATGTGACTGAGCGCTTGAACACAGCTGATGTGGCACTTTCAAGAGAATGAAAAGATATGGTCGCAATGGGAAAAATAGTGGAAGTGAAAGAACATAGAAGCTGGGAAACCTTTGCAATTGTTTTAGTTATACACTAGTGAAAAGCGTACCCGCGATGCGGGAGTAACATTTCCCCATATGCCATCCCCCCATGGCACAACTTCCTCCCATGCGCAACTTCCCCCATGCGCATCAGCCCCCATGCGCAACTTCCCCCATGCGCATCAATCCCCCATGCGCAACTTGCCCCCATGCGCAACTTCCCCCATGCGCATCAACCCCCCATGTGCAACTTCCTCCCATGCGCAACTTCCCCCATGCGCAACTGCCCCCATGCGCAACTGCCCCCACGTGCAACTGCCCCATGCGCATCAACCCCGCATGCGCAACTTCATCCCATGTGCAACTTCATCCCATGCACAACTTCCCCCATGCGCAACTTCCCCATGCGCAACTTCCCCATGTGCATCTTCCCCCATGTGCATCAACCCGCCCATGCGCAACTTCCCTCCATGCGCATCAACCCCCCATGCGCAACTTCACCCCATGTGCACCAACCCCCCTTCCACAGCATCCTCCACAGTGCAACCCCTCCATCCAAACAATATCCCCCCAGTGCACCAGGCACTGAGCATCAAATTGGCTGGATGTTATTCAGTCTCCCATGTTAAGTATAGGACAGAAACACTTTGCCCCCTTTTCAGCCCCTGAAGGGTTAAATGTCTCCAGATGGTTCTTGGTGGGAGTTCAGGTGACAGAAGGAACTCCCAGAATTCCATGCTTCAGGCCCAGCAGTTGGGGAGGAATGTTGATGAGTCAGCAATTCTCAATGCAAAGTATAGGGAGGAAAACGCGTTGCGCCCCTTTTCACCCCCTTCCTGTTGGAATTTCCGAAAACTGGTTCTTAGTGCACCCCTCCGTCACGGAAGGAACCCTCAACCCAAATTTCACGCTTCTAGGGCTGGCAGTTTTGGCAGGGCGGTGATCAGTCAGTCAGTCAGTCAGTGAGTCAGTGAGTCAGTCAGTCAGTGACTTTTCTCTTATACACACACACACACACACACACACACACACACAGAGGCATGGGCTAATACCGGTTCGGACTGGATCGGGCGATCCGGTTGTTAAAATGAGCCCGCCAGTCGCAAACCGGTTGTTATGGGGGTGGGTGAAACACAGCGAGCCGGATCGGCACGGCCGTGATCTCCCCGCCTCCCTCTGCCGGCCGTGGAGGCCAAGGGGAAGCCACTCGGCGGGGCAGCACTCACCCCGGCTCCCTCTGCCGGCCGTGGAGGCCGTTGGGAAGCCGCTCAGCAGGGCAGCGCTCACCCCGCCTCCCTCTGCCGGCCGTGGAGGCCGAGGGGAAGCTGCTCAGCGGGGCAGCGCTCACCCCGCCTCCCTCTGCCAGTCTTTAGCTTCAGATCCCCATCCTAAGCAGGTCTACTCGGAAGTAAGTCCCATGAAAGTCAATGGGACTTACTTCCAGGCCAGTATGGGGAGGACTTCGGCTTGAGACCCCATCCTAAGCAGGTCTACTCAGAAGTAAGTCCCATGACAGGCAATGGGACTTACTCCCAGGAAAGTGGCTGGCTTTGCAGCCTGGATCCCAATCCTGACTACTCAGAAGTAAGTCCCATGACAGGCAATGGGACTTACTCCCAGGAAAGTGGCTGGCTCTGCAGCCTGGATCCCAACCTGACTACACATAAGTAAGCCTCATGCCAGTCAATGGGGCTTACACCCAGGACAGTGTGGAAAGGACAGCAGCCTCAGAGCACCATCCTATGCAGGTCTACTCAGAGGTAAGCCACATGCTTAATTTTTTTTAAATTTTTTTAATTTTAAAAAAATTATTGCTGGCCCCGCCCCTGGCCTCAGACCTGCCCCCTGACCTGACCTGGCCCCGCCCACTTCTGGAGAACCGGTTGTTAGGGCCAGGCCTGCCCATCACTGTGTGTGTGTGTGTGTGTGTGAGTGTGAGTGTGATTAACCCATTGCTGCCCAGTTCACAGGTGTTGCATATAAGCAGGGGCAGAAATGGCTTGAAATGGGGCAGAAATGGCTTGACTGTAGTCACAGTAGGGAATGTGCTGCTGAAGCAACACATAACCAGTTTACATGAAGGGAGTTGAAGGGTGTGACAGTCCAGTCCTAAACTTCCCAATCCAACATTTTCAGTGATGTTCAAATGGTGTCTGCTGTATCCTATGGGGCAGGGAAGCATCTCCACATCTCTTCAGACTAAGGGTGCAATCCAGAGTAACTACAGGGAGTCCTTGCTCCGGTGTAAGAACAATTTGCTCTGGATTGCAAAATGAATTTCCCATAGGTTTTCACTAGGTGGTGCAGTAACTACAGGTACACATGATGTCTCTTATGTGCTTATGTGGTTACTCTGGATTGTAGGGTTAGTGTACATTTTTTTCTTACCCTGACTATATCCTGGTAATTTATTTATTTACATGATTTGTACCCCGCCTCACTTGTGAAGACCTAAGGCGGCTCTCATAATTATCTAACTATAGTATAATCTAACTGACTAGCAATGGAATATTTTAGAGATTTTGCTTAACCTGACGTGGCTTTGGTGGTCTGACAGAAGGTCAGTCAGGGGTTGACTACAGAGAACATGAAAAACCACAAGAGCTTCCAAAGTCCTTGTCACAAAACAATGTTTGGTAATGAAGCCAGAGCTGCTGAATTGGAAGCTCCAAATGAAAACATGCATACAAGAGCATTATCTATCAACACAAATAGTCCAAAAAGCAGTGGAGCACCAGTTTCTGAATGTTTGGAGCAGATTCCCCATTGTGATGTGTTCTACTGAAAGGTCATTTGTTCCTGCTTTGCCTGGCCCTATTCCCAATAATGGTTCCAGACCTGCCCTGTCATCCAGGTTTTTGTCCAGTGCTTCTCTTCCAGGTTTGCACTTGGGTCAAATGTCTGATTTTTTTACTTGGTCTCCTTGACTCTGCAGAGAAGCCAAGACCAAAAGAAATATTTACAACACATGCATTGGCGTATCTACTCAGATGTAAATCTTGCTAAAGTCAGTGGGACTTACTCCCAAATAAGTGCATATAAGATTTTAGACTTGGATCTGAATTGGAATGGTTAAACAAGGCTATAAATAGATACGATACTGGCAATGTGTGATCAGAGAGTATGAGATAAAATAATTCAGTAGTTTCCTCGCTTAACAAGTGTTTCACATATCAAAGCAAAAATTTCCAAGAAATCTTGCTTCACATAACAAGTTCCACTTCACTTAACAAGCAAATGTGCTATGGGCACGCGTGCTATGCAGCCCTGACGCTCCGCACAGAGGCTTTTTAAAAGGGTTGCTGGTCAGCACTGCTGCTTCTAACTGCCCCCAACTTGGGGGCAGTTGCCTGGAGGTGCCAGAGGCAGCTGCCCCTAACTGCCCCCAAGTGCCCCACTGACCACCTTGAACCTCCAGCAGCAGCCCAGGTAAGCCTCCCAGGAAAGTGTCTTTGATTGCAGTCTCCGATCCATGTCTACTCAGAAGTAAGTCCCATTGTGTTAAATGGGGCTTACTCCCAGGAAAGTGTCTTTGATTGCAGCCTCCTAACCATGTCTACTCAGAAGTAACCCCATTGTGTTAAATGGGACTTACTCCCAGGAAAGTGTCTTTAGGATTGCAGCCTAAGTAGACTTCATGGGATCATGGTCATTGAATGCATGTTTTGAATTCCATTCCAGTGTTTTGTCATCATTTTTATATCCAGTTCATATTTTTATATGAATATTTTTTGGCGCAAGTGGTTAAGACACTGTGCCTGTTAACCAGCAGGCCAGGGTTTGAGACCTGGGTCGGTCCCCACAAGACAGGGTGAGCTCCTGTCCTTAGCCCAGCTCTGCGACGCAGCTGGAACCAATTGTATCGGCTCTGCCTTTCCATTGGACTATTTCAGTGGCGTGGAGAGGGGGGATTTGCTGCTTGGGTAACAGCCTATCCTCCATATCAATCTAACCTGGGCCTTCGTGCTTTGCATGCAGCATATGCCGCGCCAAGCACGATACCATAGTCTTTCAAGACTGACGGAGGCCTGCTTTATGTGGAACCAATCGTCTGAGTTCCATTATTTCCTATGGGAAAATCTGCTTTACTTAAAGAGCGTTTCACTTAAAGAGCATGCCTCCAGAACGAATTAAGCTCTCTATGTGAGGCACCACTGTATCTGAATGTTTTGTCTTTGGGGCAAGTAGCAGTAAAGGGGATTGGTTTTAATCAGGAAGGAAGGGCAGGACAGAAGCATTAACCTCTCCCACCTCACCACAACCCTTACTACAGTCTGATTCTGTCTCAGCTCCTCTTTTACAGCTTCTGCTATTTTTTTAAAAAGACACTTGTGGGAATCCTAATCCTGAATTGCATCCAGTTGAGCCCTACGTCAGACAAATGCTTAAGAGCCTGAAATGGAGTACTTCATGCGCCAATGGGAGAAAATTACTTTCCTTTACCTTTATTAAAAAAGCAATCCCTAAGTAAGTGTAGTTCAGCAAACGGTGTTAAAGGAGCTTGGCCTGTCCCTAGCAGCAAAATTTCTGTCAAAATCAAGAGCCCCCTTTGCCATCTAACAAAGAAAACGCAGCCTGCCAATGTTCGAAAAAGCGGTCATGAAAGCTAATTATCTCCAGCTGCATAAGACCAGCAATTCCTCCTTGTCAGGCAGAGCCGCAAATCCAAATTGACCCATTTATCCAGCACGATCACACACGCTAATGACCCCCTTGTACCTGTGCTGACCAAATCACTCTCTCCCCCTTCCTGCCACTCACTGTGTCAAGGGAAGACATTGAACTGTAATCATTCAGAGGTGTGAGGACATAACTCTTGGTCTTGTCTTTCCAGTCACACTTTTAAAGATTTACTGTCTTGGCAATTTGAAGCAGCAAAGTGAAAATACAGTGGCGGACCATTTTGAGGTTTTGCTGCTTATCCAGAGAAGGAGAAATGGGAAGTAGCACAGGGACAGGATGACACATTCTTTGCAGGCGTTAATTTCCTTTTTCTTCTCTTACACACAATCTTGCATTGAGCACAATGGTGTACGGGTCCCTACAGGCCACCATGGCTGGAGCAGTGGGCACCACCAGCATGAAGAGGTGCCAATGCGCCCACCTGGGGAAGTCCAGGGAAACCTCAGGCGTTCTCTGAAGCTGGTTAGGTTCTGCTGTCTGGCCGACTGTGGAGGGTGCATGTGCCCTGTGGAGGATATGCATGTGCTGTCCACAGCCAGCTGGGAGCAACAGATTACCAGTGAGGGGAGTAACTGCAGTGCACCTCTATGGCGCATGCACATCATGACATAATGGCATCACAGGATGTCATGACATCATGGCATGCCTTGGGCGCAGATTGCACTTGGTACACCTCTGACTGAGCATCAGCCAAAAAATTCCACCAGCCCCAGTTCTGACTAGAGATTTCAAAGGCAGCCTATTTGTGGGATCCTGGGTCACTTTTATGACCCAGCATGGACATAAATAATGCCTGGAGACAGATAACACTACTTGCTTAATCTGCAGAAGAAGCTATATACGTATAAAACTGTAATTATGGAAGAAGGTGGATAAAGTTGACCATTTCTGATGTGATTTGGCAAGTGAATGTCACAGACATTCCGTAAATTGAATCACAAAGTGGGGAGAAGTGAAGGGCTAACTCTGTGCCCCATAACACAAAGTATGCCCATTTCCCCTTTGTCTATAAAAGGCTGAAAACAGAAGCTGATCCACCATGGGCTGTATGTGATTTGCTTAGATCCAGGTGAGAAGGCATCCCTCTACGCATATTCCATGTGGCATATTCCTACAATTATAAGGAATAATTTTCCTTATTCTCTGCTATTCAGGAGACATGGAAAATCTCTATAAGCAGGAATTAAATTGCCCACATATGACCTGCAGATTATCGATTGTGCATCTCTGGTGTTATTTATGTATTGATCATACTTATGCCTCTCCTTTTATTTGATGAGTGGAGGAAGGTGTACCTTGCAGTTATCCTAGTGAAGGTCCTCATCAAATCTGTGTGGCAGGTATCAGATTTTTGACATCACAGTTACAATCTAAGTTTCATGACTAAGCTTTAAATGGAAGTGTTTCTGGTGCAAATAGGATACTCCATCCTGCCAGAGATGCCACTAAAGTGGTACACCTGCCAGCCACTTTGTTAGGGTGTGTGTTTGCACACATGCAAGAGCACTGACCCATTCCACCTGCTGTCTCCTCAGTTTGAGCCACCACACCACTCTGGGCAATGAGTGAAAAGGGAGAACCTTGTTGGTTGCAGATGCTGCAGTAACAGCAGGCCAATTCTTGTACGGGTAGCTGGGTGTACACAGGTAGACACAGGGTGTAGACAGGGTATACAAAGAGCATATCCAGTTATTGGCTGCCTTATGAGTGAACTGGCTCAACTTCTAATACACCAGTCTAGAGCAATATTTCTCAACCAGTGGTATGGGTCCCACCGGTGGTACCTGAAGAGTGTCAGCTGGAACTCATGGGACTCCTGGATCTGCCACCCAAAAGCTTGCAGGAATTTGATCTCCAGGAATGAGTCACAACAAACAGATCAGGAATGAGACACACCCTACAATCCAGAGTAACAACGGGAGCACGTAAGAGACATTACATGCACCAGTAGTTACTGCACCACCTAGTGAAAACTTATGGGAAATTCATTTTGCAATCCATAGCAAATTGTTCTACACTGGAGCAAGGACTCCCCGTAGTTACTCTGGATTTCGCCCACAAAAAATTGTGGAAGAGTAGGCTCGGCTCAGGAGGCAGAGCTCCAAAGCTTGCTTCTCCATGCTTGAAAAAGCACGCCTGTCCACCTCGAGCAACTTTAATGATGATTGTAGCATTGCATCTGGACTCCCAACCCAGAAGTCACCGGTAATGAAGAAGGAATGTAGGCAGGTTTACCTCAACATAGAAGGGTTTAAAAAGCAGCATCTGCCGAAACCCTTTAACTAGGCAGTTGTTAAAGGTACTGGTGCTCTGTCCTCTATTCTATATGGTCACCCTGGAAATGGTACAGTGGAGGACAAACATTGAAAAACACCCCTATAGGGCGCTAAGCAAGAAGACATAGGGCGCAATCCTGAGTAACTATGGGGAGTCCTTGCTTCGATGTAAGAACAATTTGCTCTGGATTGCAATATAAATTCCCCTTAGGTTTGCACTAGGTGGTGCAGTAACTACGGGTGCACGTAAAGTCTCTTACGTGCTCCCGTAGTTACTCTGGATTGTAGGGTAAGCCATGATACAGGTGCCACTTTGTGGAATTGGTGAGTCAAGTTCTCGTTGGCTTTTCTGAAACAAATGAGTCTCTGTTTCCAATCAATTCCTTTATTGTTTACATGTTCCTTTGGCGCTCCTGTTTGTCTTGCTGCTTTTCTCCTGAAGGTTACTAGTTATCCACAGCACCCTGTTTTAATTTAACTGGCCAGAGAACCCTCATTACAGCCTCCCCTTTTGAAACAAGAAACCTACATTCAACTAAACACAATTTACTGTGTAATGGTCCTTACCTTGTTTGTTCAGTGAAGCTTATATAATGATTCCTATGATCTTTGCAAAACATAACTCTGGGATTTTACTTCCCCACTTTATAAAGCTGTGATTTTACATTAATGTTTTATAACCTCGGGGTTCTAATCATAAAGTCATAAGGACTTTAATTGATTTGAAACTAGCCAGGCCCTCAAGTGCGTGTATGTCAAATTGATTCAAATTGATCCAATGTGTTTAAATACAGACTATGCTAAGAATCTTATGAGACTGAAGAGTTGCTGGAAGGATAACGCAACTATGTTGCCATCTTGGTACACTAAATTGTTGACTAGAATACATTTCTCTGTGATGTTCCAAAAAGACTAGAAAATTCTGTCCATTTCAATACAGGTTTGGATACAACTATTTTACCAAAGGGTTACTGACTGGTTACTTATTCCGGTTGGATATCCGAAAAAAATTCCTGATGGTGTGGGCGGTTCGACAGTGGAACAGATTGCCAAGGGAGGTGGTGGACACTCCCTCAATGGAGATCTTCAAGCAGAGGCTTGACGAGCACCTGTCAGGGATGCTCTAGGAGGATTTCCTGCTGCAGGCAGGGAGTTGGACTAGATGACCTATTAGGTCCCTTCCAACTCTAGGATTCTATGATTCTATTATTCTATAATTCTATGACCACATTGTGCACCACTCTTTACTGTCCTGCCAGTTTTTTTACGTTCCTGCGGCCAAAATTGGGGGTGTTAAGTTTCTCTCTGCCACTTGGCAAGAGAATTCAGATTATTAGCCAGCCAAATACAGTAATTATATATGTAGCATAGCACATTGCTACTTGGTAAGTGGTTACCCAATTCATTGTGCCTACATATCAAAGAGAAATGGATCTACGTCCTAAGTGTGACAATCATAGTAGTTCAGACAATGAAATATCCACACTTTCACGGTAGAATCCTAATTTGCACTGATCCAGGAAGCCAGTTGACTAGTCTTGCATTCAGGCATAATTGGTATGCTGCCGTGCTAAAATGGGGCAAGGGGAAAGTTTTCCCTGGTTAATGTGGCAGCAGCCCCAATAGGTCTACTCGGTTCTGCCCCACCACTGGAGTCTGAACAGAGCATGAGCAGCCAGGTGCTGTTGTAAGCCACCTGGGGAATGGGGTTGGGATCAGGCATATCTGCCAGTTCCCAGCCCCACCTCCAACTCCTGCCTTCCTATCTCTGGGAATGCCCTCTGTCAGCCTGCACACTTCCCTCTCCCTTCAGGCCTCCATGTCAGCCAAGCTTTGTCAGCATAGAGGTCTTTCCAAATGCTGTGGAGGCTGAATGCAAGCTTGCGCATCTCCATGTGCCAGTGCGGCTTACTTGGGGGAAGGCACAAATGTGCTTTATCTCAGGTTTACAACCTTCCTGGCCCAGCACAAGGGACTTTTGTTTGCCCAGGGTCTGCTCAGGAGTGTCCCTTCCATTTATTTTCAGTTGGTCATGAACCATCACCTTCTTCTTAGGGTCACCAAAACTGGACAAGATCTCCTTGGAGAAGTGAGATCATATGCTGGCTCAAGCATGTATGAGGACCAAGGAGAGTCAATTGACTCCAACAAATATACTGAAACTAATTCTGCACTAGATGCCCCTTAGGAAGGTTGCAGATTAAATGGTTGTTCTAATAGCCCTGATTAAGACCTTTAACAATCAGTCAAGGGACCATAGGAACAGATGTCTTGATGAGTCCAGATTTGGTGATGAGCCTGTTGGAGTCCAAGCAGGAATCCAGACCATGAAGTATAATGTAAATCTGGTAGTACTTAGTGTCCTGTAACTGAGGAGGAAAAATAGGAATCAAATCATGCTCCAGAAAGATGTGGAGCAGCTGGGGCTGCTAGAATACTGCCCAGTTGGTGTTAGGTGTTAACTGGTGAAACATTTTATTACTGAGTTCTGTGCACCTCCTTAACTGGACAGCTCCCCTGACACTTTGACAGCCTTGCCAGGAGTCTCCTACTTGACCTGCTGGACAGCTCCTTGGTCATGCCAGCAAGATGGAGAATTCCAGTCATATAGCACTGGCCATGGGAAATTGGGACATAATGTCCATCTCAGAATCGATTTTCAAGGCAGAAATCCCTGCAGACTAATTCATCTGGTCAGCAGAATCCATTAAAAGAACCGACAGGATAGACATAGAAGGGGAATTTGTTTCTCTCCTGCAGAACCATGGTCTATCCCCCAAAATTTACTGGTAGCAATAGAAGAGACAAAAAGAAATGTTTTTTGATTGAGACTACAATCCTAACCACCAGGTAGGTTGGCATAAGTCCTGGCACTAGTTCTGTGCTGGCCAGGGGATGTCACAAAAGTGTCATAAGGCACTTCTGCACCATTCTTGGGGGTGGGGGTGGGATGGGCCATACACAGATATGTGCTGGCCTTCCCACACCATCTTGGAAATGGGGAGACAGGTGAGTTCTGCTGGCCTGAGTTGGTTAGGATAGCACCCTCAGTGTGTAATTAATCAGTGGAATTCCTTGCCCCAGGATGTAATGATGGCATCTGGCCTAGCTGCCTATAAAGGAGGATTGGACAAATTTTTGGAGGAAAAGATCATCACAGGTTATAGGCTATGATGGCTATGGATTTGGAACTAGCCTATCTCTGAATATCATGTGTATGGGAGCGGCAAAAGATACAGGTATGCTGTCATATTGAGTGCTCCCAGAAACATCTGGTGGGACACTGTCAGATACAGGAAGGTGGACAAGATGGGCTTTTGGCCAGATCCAGCAGGGCTCTTCATATGTTCTTGGAATTGTGATCTGGACTTTCCATGCAAGGTTTTCATTTTGTGTGTTATTACTATAACCGTTGGACTGCAGTGGCTCCCACTGACAAGCTGCCCTTTTCCACATCTATCTAATATCCCTGACTGGCCTTAATATTCTACACTTGAAAGATTTCCAGCCTGGAGAAGAGATGAGAATTTTGTACAGTCAGGCTCCCTCATCATTTAAATGAATAATAACATTTCATTGGCTTGACATGTGTCACTGCCATTTCCAATGTCAGCTTCAGGAAACTGGTGCCAAATTGCATGTCAGGGTAGACACCAGTTTCTTTTCTCTTTGCTGAATATCTGAATTACAGTATATATTTGCATGCTATAAGGAAGATCTCTTACTGTAATGACTATTGTATATGGAATAAAATAGAAAATAAAGGTTCTATACTTGTTCCAGATGGACAATAGATTATGTCATTGTCTTCATGTGTGCATCCTCTTCTTTGTAACAGGTATCCTTTTAAATACAGTGATGTGGAGGAAGCAAAAAGTGGACAATTCTACAGGATCTGACTACTAAAGCAAGTCTACAAGCTTATCACCAGCACTTTTCAGAGAGGGAGAAAGAGGAACTGGGTGAAGCTATGGCAGGCCAAAGTGAAGACCAAGTCCAGTAGATGGTGGAGATGGCAGCAGAGGCTGCTTCTAAATCCAAAAACCCTTTTTTGAGCCCCATAGACCACATGGGTCCCTTTGGTTCTGTGCTCACTAAATAGCAGACACATATCAGATTTTACCCACCTTTAGAAGCAGCCTCTGCTGCCATCTCCACCATCTACTGGACTACATGGTTTTGTCTGGCAAGGAGTACAGGAACAATACAGGAACTCTACCCCAGGAGCTTCTCTGTCCCCATGGGACACAGCATAAGCCTTTCAGGTGATGACAACTCTGTTTTTATTTAATTTGACATGTTGTTGATGAATTAGGGCGCAATCCTGAGTAACTACGGAGAGTCCTTGCTCCGGTGTAAGAACAATTTGCTCTGGATTCCAATATGAATTTCCCATAGGATTTCACTAGGTGGTGCAGTAACTACGGGTGCATGTAAAGTCTCTTATGTGCTCCCGTAGTTACTCTGGATTGTAGGGTTAGTCTATGTGTTGGTTGGAATGAGGACCTGGCAACCTGGCCTGTGAGTGGAACCCTGCTGTCTCGGTGGCATTTGTCCTGCCAACTTGTCACCCCACTGTTTGTAAGAATACAATGTAGGCATGGAGCAATCTGGCACCACAAAAACGTGTGGAGCAGACCCTTCACAATAGGGCAACTTGCACTGTAGTCCCAAGCGGCTGTTTTTTCTTCCTTTCTCCTGCAGTAATATATCGAGGAACTTGAGGGAGACGCAGATGCTTGGCTCATTTATTTTGGCTCTCAGAGTGGAATTGTCGAACAATTGGAAAGGGCCAAGCCGAGGTTAGGAGTAATGGCACAGAGGGGACAGGATGATTTATCCACAAAGTCAAAGCCGGGCAGAGGGATAGCTTTATCTCCACAAGGCCCCACAGCTGGCTGATGGAGAATTGTGCTTGCTGGACTGATAAGCATTCGCACTGGCTGCATAATTCTTTTGGAGGGTTCCTTTGTGACTACACAGCTGATTTCTGCAAACTTTCTGCATGGGTAAGATAAAAGATAATGAGACTCCATACATTTCCTGGCAGGGCTTCCTTCCCAAATGGCCCCCTGTAACCTCCACTTGGAAACAGATTAGAGGTCTTAATTTTCCCTTATCACAAGGAACACCCTCGGGGGAAAGAGCCACGTCCATCTCCTTCCAGTATCCTCCTTAGGGATTTGCTTCTAAGTGTACAGCCAAGTCGCCTTTGTGAAGCAAACTTGTACTTGCTTACTCATCTACTGAGTATGGGTATAGAAATATTTCCAAATTGCTATTCAGCCCACTAGCTGAGCCATAAGATGATGTCAGGAACTGAACATCTATTTGCAAGACTTACGGTGCAATCCAGAGTAACTACAGGGAGTCCTTGCTCCGGTGTAAGAACAA
The DNA here is from genome assembly GCA_030015325.1 of Cryptoblepharus egeriae. Classification (NCBI taxonomy): domain Eukaryota; kingdom Metazoa; phylum Chordata; class Lepidosauria; order Squamata; family Scincidae; genus Cryptoblepharus; species Cryptoblepharus egeriae. The sequence goes on along the minus strand of JAREYC010000002.1, from coordinate 27,994,960 downwards.
GTTGCTCTGGATTGCTATATGAATTTCCCATAGGTTTTCACTAGGTGGTGCAGTAACTATGTGTACACGTAATGTCTCTTACGTGCTCCCGTAGTTACTCTGGATTGTAAGGTATATGTTATTTCTCAGTGAATTTATCAGATGAAGAACGACAGCTACATGATCATGAACGGCAGCTACAGGTCCAGGCGTCATACATTGAACCCCGCTAACCTGTCCAGCCAGTAGGATAAACTCCCTCCCATGAGGTTCCGCACATTTTATGTCAATCCTTCATTTTTGTTGGCTATGTTGGAACAAAAGTGTGCAACAATTAGGAAGCACACGGAGAGGTAAGATCAGGGACAGCCCAGCTGTGATGCTGACTGAAACAGCTGGTTCGAACAATGGGTTTGGAGAGTGAATAAACTCACAACCTGCGCTTACCCTGGCCATCTACCAGCCCAGTTGTGACCCTGTATTCTTCTCAAGCGCTTGCCATGCACACAGGATATGGAAGCAGGATGATAATTTGGTATCCTAGTTTAGTACAATCCATTTCCTCTATTTACACTGCAATCCTAACCACCACTTAGGACAGCTTAAGTTCCAGCACAAGTCTTGTGCTGAACTGGGGGTGTCACCAAAATGCCATCAGACACTTCTGTGTCACTCTTGGGGGAGCATTAGGCCAGTGCACAGACATGCGCTTCCCTCTTTACATCACCATGGGAATGGGAAGACCGACGAGTTGTGTTAGCTTAGGTTAGGATTTCACTCAGACTAGTATTTTCTGCTCGCCCTGATCAACTTTTGTATTACTGAGCCAGATGAAACAGTTTATTTTTTCCTCAGTTCAGGATGATGAGGGAGTGGCATCTTAATACACAATTTAGTTTAGGGAGGTCATAGATTTTGCAGACCTGTTTTGAGGCATATCAATCCCCATTAACTTATACAACATTGGCTACAATCCAGAGTAACTACGGGAGCACGTAAGAGACAGCCGTAGTTACTGCACCACCTAGTGAAAACATATGGGAAATTTATATTGCATTCTAGAGTAACTTGTTCTTACTCGGGAGCAAGGACTCCCCATTGTTACTCTGGATTGTGCCCATTGTGGATAGGTTTAGCCATGACAGGAGTTTTCAGTTCTGATGGGCCTCCAGAGTGAAGGCAGGAAACTGGCCAGAATTGGACTGTGAGCTGGAGGCTTCATGTTTCTGGGAAACAGAAGCAGAACATTAAAGAAAAAAGTGCTTTTGATGTTGGGATGTGAAACTAAATGCTGCTTCTTGGGAGACGTTGCAATGTGGCTGTTTTGCAGCCAGGATACTGCCAAATGGCTATTGATTTTTCTAGCAGGAGCTCTGAGTCGTAGGCAGGGAGAATTGCTCTTTAGCCCACTGCCTGTGGTGAGTAAGAGAAAGTCAGCACTGTGTAATTTAAGGACACCGACTTGGCCGGCTGAACAAGTGCGTGATGTTACACAATTGCAGGATGCTCTTAGTAAAAGACACGCAGGTAGGAGGGCTGTAGTGTTTCCCTATAGTAGTGATTTACTACTTTGGGGAATGAATGAAGTTGGGAAACATGTACGTTTGTCTCCAAAAAGTAACAGGCACTAGAAGATTGTCATTTAAAAGAAGAAAAGCGCTGAAATTAGTGAGGAGCCAATCGAAGCAGGGCAGGACAGAACAGAACAGCAGTCTTTACCAAGCCCACTACTGGTGGTCTTGTGCATGTGTTGTTGTAGGGTTTTTTGGCATCTAACCACAGCCTTTCTTTAGAGTATTCCCCTTTCCTTCACTGTTGTATAACTGTTTCCTGAAGCTGTCTTGCATATATTAAAGTGCCTGTTGCTATAACTACGACGCTTGTAAATTCATCCTCAGTTCTGCATGCAAGACATCTTTTCTAGGTGGCTCTCTTAAGGATAGTGTAGACAGCTTTTATTGTTCTCCATGTTCAGGATGAGGAGATGGCATCTGAGGGCGCAATCCAGAGTAACTACGGGGAGCCCTTGCTCCGGTGTAAGAACAATTTACTCTGGATTGCAATATGAATTTTCCATTGGTTTTCACTATGTGGTGCAGTAACTACGTGTGCACGTAATGTCTCTTATGTGCTCCCGTAGTTACTCTGGATTGTAGGGTTAGTACACAATTCCAATGCATCTGAAGACTTCAGAAAAGCCGGAAAACACTCCTGCTTTTAAGGAAAATGGACATAGGTTTTGCATCCAACTGTGTATTATATCAATGGAAAATGCTGGTTTCCATATGGACTTTTGTTTGTTTGGTGTAGGTCTCAGTCCAGCACTCTTGCCGGTAGTCCACACTGGCTACCTGACAATCCAGATCAAACCACCACATGCAAAACGTCTCAATTCACTGTCAGTTCATTTCCAATGTAAATTGTCGTTACAGATTTGTGACAATCTGTGTCTGTTGGAGAAAAGTCACCATTTGGTAGGGTGGTTGGTGTTGGAAGTTTGGTGTTAGGACAATACGGCTTAAGTGAGAAAGGCTGTCATGGCCTTGCAGTGAGACAGACTTCATAATGATACTATATCTGGAGCCTAATAGAAGTCCAGAAACTGAAAAGGATGGGTCAGAAGATTAGTTTCCACAAAACCCGGTAAGTCCAGGAATGAACAATTTCAGAAAAAGGAGGAGGAGCACCTGCGGGTTCAAGCCTTTAACTATTTTAGTATGGGGCAAAGAGATTGAGTTGTGAATCAGGCTTTTCCAGTTTGACTCTCACCTCTGCCACAAACTCATTATGTATCCCCAGGGAAGTCACTCCCTCTCTGTCTCAGCTACAACTATGGGAATAATAATTCTTAGTTTACAGGGTTGTTGTAGTTGTGATCACCTCACTTTATTCCATGGACCTTCACTTTTGGTCACAAGAGGTCATTGCCCTTGCCTTGATTCTTGTTATGCTTCCTACTGCCTGCTGTTGTTTTGAGCTGTTTTCTGAAGATATGGAGAGATGACTTTGGTTCACATGTGGAGACCACAGTTATTTGCAAATTTATAACTCACCCTAACTTGAGAGGTGAAACAATTCTTGATGACAATGAAATCATTTTGTGGTCCATCCCAGAGGTGGAGTCCTCAGTCAGAACATGCAAATACCTGTGTATAAGAAGGTAAGCAGGTCTCCACAGGTGAACAGGTAAATGCCTGGCTGTGGTAGGCTTGGAAATGCAAGCTGCACAAAATCAACTTAGAGGACATAATTATGGTTTTAAACAGCAGCAGGGAAAGGAATGCAAAAAGCTTTTTCTGTTTTTGTGTTTTAGGACAAAAGAACATACGACATGCTGGATCCAGAGGTATCTAGTTCAGCATCCTGTGTCCCCCAGTCACTTCTGAGAAGCCCACATGCAGGAGATCAAGGCGTACATTTCTCATTCTAGTTTTGATCAAGGCATATATTTCTCATTCCATTTTTGCTCTGAAACTTGCTGGATGGAATGGGGGGGGGGGGGGGTTAGCAGAGTATTTATTTATTCATTCACTCACTCATTCATACATTCATTCAATTTTTATCCCATCTTTCTTCTTTGGATAAGGAAGCCCAAGGCATCTAACAACATTTAAAAACAATATTAAAACACAATTACAACTGGATAAAAAACATTACATACAAAAGGGGTCAGTGAACCACCCTCTGCCCTGACTGACCTCTCTACCTGTCCCCTCTCACTGACAGCTGCAGGAAATGTGGCTTGGACCCTCTTCCTCTCCCTCTTCCCCTCTCCAGATGGGAGAACATGGCTTTCCGCTACCCCGCAAACACATATGCAAGCAGGGGCAGCTTTAGTGCCTCTGGTCCGATTAAGTATTAGGAACTTTGATGATCAGATGCTGTAAATATGAGCCTTCATGATTCATAAGTAAACCTGTTCTAAAGTTTTAATTTTGGTCTCAGTCTTGATTTTTTGCATGCACCTAAGCAAACAGCTAGGGTGGAGGGAAAGGTTTCTGACCCACAGAAGGGGATGCTCTGTGGTCATCACTCTGCTGAGTTGATTCACCTTCCAGCAAAAAGCAATAGAGACCTCAAATAATAGTTCAAAAGTTCAAATAATAGTTTAGTCGCAGTTACTTGACTATTCATTTGTTCAGCTTCTGGTTATCAACCAAAGCTCCTATCAACTTTATTGAGGACAGGGAACACTAGTGTGGCTGCTTCCCCTTGCATGGAGGTCTGGTGGGAACAGTGGGCAAGAAACATTGCTCACCAGCGCACATCCATTTTCCTTGAAGGTCAGGAGGCAAGAGAGTGATGTGTTCAGAAGAGGAAAAGGAAATACTTAAAGGGCACTCCTCCTGCAATGACCACTGAGAGGGGGCCGTTAGAAGGTCTTGATTTCAATATTCCAGGTCACAGGACAACATGCTGCCCACTTCCCCAAGACATGTACACAGTGTTACTTATTCCAGTAAAGCTGTCATTCAGAAGCATATTGTAGCTGAACTGGAGCATGCTTTGCCTCCTGAGTGCATAAACTGTGGTGTGCCCTGACCTATTTAGCTTTTTCATCCTCTTCCCCACTGCATCTGCCAACACAGGTGGGTTTGAAGAATGTCCCTGTAGGACAGTGGGGAGAAGATGAAGGAGGAAGGATCATTATGAATCTCATGCAATACAACTGCATGCTCTCTTTCTCCTTCTCTTCCCTGCTGACTAATGGGATGGGGGTACATCTCCCATCTGACTGAGTCTGCTGGTGGGAAAAATACCCTTTATGGGCTGGTGAGGCAGAGAATGAAGAGAATATCTCATTGATGGCTGGGCAAAATGCCCCCTCCCCATTGACTAGTGAGGGGGGAGAGATAAGGGGATGTGATTATCTTCCCAGTTAATCAGTGGTGTGGGTCTTTCCAGTGGAGGGTCACATAGGTTCTGCCATGTAGACCAGACTACTAGAATCAGCCCTCTTTCCCCAAATTCATTCAACTGAACACTTTGCCAAGAGAATAACTTTTCCTTTCCCACATCATATATGGCTATAAATCTCAATCATGTCCCTCCTGAATGACCTTATTTTCTCCACTAAAAACCTGAGACATTGTAAGCTTTTTCTGAAAATGAATGTATTCTAAGGCTGCAATCCTAAAGACACTTTCCTGTGAGTAAGACCGATTGAACACAATTGAACTTACTTTTGAGTAGACATGGTTAGGATTGTGCTCATAGGCACTCATATTTTGGTTGTCCTCTTGTGTACCTTTTCAACCTCTCCAAGAGAGCTGTTTTGTAAGGTAGAAAAAGGGTATGTTCATAATTGAATGATAAAAGCTTTGTTTTAATGGGATGTCTCTATATGAGAGAGGGATGCATGCATCTATTTTGATGTTTGACAGGTAGCGCAAGGGAAATGGCAGTTTAACATATTGCAAATGTCTGCTGTTGAGCTTACAAGATCTGGAATGGGAGCCAATGAAGAGAGAAGAAGTGAGGCTCCAATCATTCTGAATAGGGCACAAATTAAACAGCCGGAAGCCCTGACGCTGGTGTGGACAGATGCCACTGATGCGGCCTGCACATATGATGAAGGGAGGAGTAAGGCACTCGGCAGGAGAAAGCAAGCAAGAGGAAAATGAAATGCTCCCTTGCCAGGTGGCTGAATTCCAAAACTGTGGCGGCACATCAGAACATGGAAGAAGATCTTCAGCAGCCCCACGCCTTCGACATGTCAGATCTCTGAAAAGATTGCTGCTCTGTGGAGGAAGCACAAGAGAGGCTGTGAAGGAAAGAGCAACAAAGAACATATGAGTTGGATCATCACTGACTGGAAGTGGAGGAGCCAAGCACAGAAAAAGCAGCCAAATCCCCACTTGGGGACTGCTGTGAGCACCCAGGTGCTCCAAGGGGGAAGTTTCTTGCAAACAGAGACTGCCAGGGACCCCATAGAGCAGTAGACACCTAGGCAGCAGTTAATTCACCCCCTCACTCTGAAAGGATGAGTGCTCAGTGGCAACTTGCAAATCCCTCCAGAGATCTGATCATACTAAAGGTTGAATAGTCCTTATCCAGAATTCCAAAGTATAAATTATTCCAAATATGGAATTTATTGAGCCAACTTTTTGGCCCAAAGAAATAAGATCGCAATCTGATCGCAAACAGTAGACATGGTTAGGATTGTGCTCTTTCACAATCACTAATGGAGTCACTGTTATCCATTGGCTCAATGGAATCTTTGTCTTTATGTGCAACTAACATTCCCAAGCTGCTGATGGGGAGCAGCACCAGAACACTAGAAAACTATAAGGCACACCTTCCAAACTGCCTCACACAGATCTCATATACAAACCTGGCTCAGGCTGCTCCCCCCAGGCCCCCCATGGGTTCCCTGGCCATGGAAGCTTATTCCAAACTTTGCCCAGGGCCCCACTGTAGCTCAGGCTAGTCCCCTTGCCCCCCCCTGTGGGTTCCCTTGCTGTGGAAGCCTGTTCCAAACTTCCTCAGAAGTGCTTTTTACCCAAGACAGTGCTCTTTATGCAAATCAAAATTTCTGAGAAAATTTTGCTCTTTACCCAAAACGCTCTTTATCTATATATATAAAAGAGAAAAGTCACTCACTGACTGACTCACTGACTGATTCACTGACTCACTCACTCATCACCGCCCTGCCAAAACCGGTGGGCCTAGAAGCGTGAAATTTGGGTGGGTGTTCCTTCCGTGGCGGAGGGGTGCACTAAGAACCGGTTTTCGGAAATTCCAACCAGAAGGGGGTGAAAAGGGGTGCAACGTGTTTTCCTCCCTATACTTTGCATTGAGAATTGCTGACTCAGCAACATTCCTCCCCAACTGCTGGGCCTGAAGCATGGAATTCTGGGAGTTCCTTCTGTCACCTGAACTCCCACCAAGAACCATCTGGAGAAATTAACCCTTCAGGGGCTGAAAAGGGGGCAACGTGTTTCTGTCCTATACTTAACATGGGGGACTGAATAACATCCAGCCAATTTGGTGCTCAGACCCTGGTGCACTGGGGGATGTTGTTCGGAGAAAGAGGTTGCACTGGTGAGAATGCTGAGCATGGGGGGAAGTTGCGCATGGAGAAAGTTGAGCACGGGGGGAAGATGCACATGAGAGGAAGTTGAGCATGAGAGGAAGTTGCACATGAGAGGAAGTTGAGCATGAGAGGAAGTTGCACATGAGAGGAAGTTGAGCATGGGGGGAAGTTGCACATGAGGGAAAGTTACGCATGGGGGGAAGTTGTGCATGGGAGGAAGTTGCGCATGGGGGAAGTTGCGCAAAGGGGGAAGTTGCGCATGGGGGGAGATGCACATGGGGGAAGTTGTGCATGGGGGGAAGTTGCGCATGGGGGAAGTTGCGTATGGGGGAAAGTTGCGCATGGGGGAAGTTGCTCATGGGGGAGATGCGCATGAGGGGAAGTTGCGCATGAGGGGAAGTTGCGCATGGGGGGAAGTTGAGCATGGGGGAAGTTGAGCATGGGGGGAAGTTGAGCATGGGAGAAAGTTGTGCATGGGGGAAGTTGAGCATGGGGGAAGTTGCGCATGGGGGAAGTTGCACATGGGGGAAGTTGCACATGGAGAAGTTGCGCATGGGGGAAGTTGTGCATGAGGGGAAGTTGTACATGAGGGGAAGTTGCGCATGGGGGAAGTTGCGCACGGGGAAAAGTTGCGCATGGGGGAAAGTTGCGCATGGAGGGAAGTTGTGCATGGGGGAAGTTGAGCATGGGGGAAAGTTGCACATGGGGATTGATTCACGTGGGGGGAAGTTGCGCATGGGGGGTTGATGCGCATGGGGGGATTGATGCGCATGGGGGGGGTTGATGTGCATGGGGGAAGTTGCACATGCAGAAGTTGAGCATGCGGGGTTGATGCATATGAGGGGAATGGCATAAGGGGGAATTTTACTCCCGCAACACGGGTACGCTTTTTGCTAGTATATATATATAAAACTGAAAAATCACTGACCGTCTGATCAGTGCCCAGCCAAAACTCCTGGACCAAGAAGTGTGAAATTTTTTGGGAGGGTATTCCTTCCATTTCCTTCCGTGACTTCAGCACCTGCCAAGAACTGATGTTTAGAAATTTAACCCCTAAAGGGGTAAAATGAGGTCAATGCATTTTCATCCTATACTTAACATTGAAGACTGATAAAACCCAGCCCCAAACCCTTCACCTGCTCTGTAGGGGATCCCATGTTTTTTGGGGGGGATGGTGCACGGGGAGGGGGGATGGAGCATGAGGAGTGTTGTACAGGGGAGATTCAGAGGGATTAGGGGAGAATGCACAGGGGGAGTTTGCACTGGGGAGGGTTTGCACAGGGGATTTGCACAGAAAGGTTTACAGTGGGGTTGCACATGAGGGGTTTGCCATGGGGGTTTGCACTGGGGTCTGTATTGCATGGGGGGGGGTTTGTGTTGCATAGGGGGTATATTTAATGGGGGCTTGTGTTGCACAGGGGGTTAAGGGTGTGCCCAGGCACACAAATATGGGGGTTTGTGTTCCACAGGGGGTTAAGGATGTGCCCAGGCACACAAATATCCTTGAAATTTTACTCCCACAACACAGGTACATTTAGCTAGTAAATAATATTGCAACAAGTGCAGAAATCTTTGCAGCCCCCTTTGGCAGTCCCTCTTCACTGTTTCTAAGTTTTTGGATCATGTGCCTGATGCAGAACTAACTTGCTTCAATTTGGCTAGCATCTGTGTTGCTAGCCATGAACTTCCACTGGGTGAGATTAGAGCCATGTAGTGGATGAAATCACATTGCAGGGAGAATGTTGAATCCATTTGCCCATCAGATTGGCTGGTCTTTATTATGGAAGTATTAATGTATTTATTATTGCTGTTATTAATCAGATTGACCTGCCAGTTTTTCTCAGTGGGACCATTTGTCTGGGGGTGGCACACTGATGGGGCAGCCCTTTGGAGAGCTACTGCCTTATCTTACAGACCACCACCTTCTCTAATCAGGTAAAAAAGAAGGGAATTTTTCTAACCCCCACCCTATCTGTGGGGGAGAAGTCAAGCCCCTTGATAAGAGTGGGCGAGAAGAAAGGGGGAAAAGCCATTTTGGGGGTGGTGGTTATGATGGTCCTAGGTTTGATGTGTCCCTTGGTGCTGACTCCTTGGCACAACTCCTGGTTCAAGATTTACAGATCCTGGTAATTTCTGACAATGCCTGGAATGCAGCACTAGGTTGCTTCAACTGGTTAACCTCAGGTTATCTTGAGACTCCCACAAAGCCCCATCCCTTTATCACTGCACCTTGCACAAGTACCTGATTAATAACCATATTCTTTGAGTACTGCAGGCTTGTGACATATGACAGACTTTCACAAAACTGGGTTATCAGGTTGTGATTGCACTGTTTGCAGGTCAGCCTCTGGCAACACCAGGCAGGGTAGTTTGAACTGAAGTTAATTTTTAAAGCTTTGGGGAAGATTTTACTGTTGGATGTGATCTGGAGTGTGTGGTTGCTTCATGCTCTCTGGACTTTCACAACTTGAGACAGGATGTGGGATGGTGCGCAGTTATACACTAATGTAGCAAGACTTGGTTGATGGGTTTAATGTTCACTGGTGATATGTTGATCTCTGGATTGCACATGCTGCTTGGTGAAATGTCCTGCTATACATACTATATCTGAACTTGTAGCAAGTAGTTGAATGAGGAGTGTCTGGATCTTTCAAGCTTGTTGTTTCTTTCATTCTTTGCTGTCCTGGAAAGCTTGTAAAACTTCCCTATTTATTCTATTTTCCAGATTTTGTGATATAATGAGCATATTAAAAGTTCAAAAGTCTTAATTTGTAGAAATGAGCAAGGCTAAGGAGAGGTTACCCCTAAGAGAGAGAACACCTCAGCTGGGACGAGCTTTGGCGGGACCTGAAACATTTGGAGTGATACTCAATTAAATTAATGTCCCTAATGTTTAATTAATACGCTTTGGCTAATGCCCTCAGTGTTAACTAGGATAATTGATTGTGCTGGGACTGCTTAGAATGGCATTCTATTCTTTCTAAATTCAAACAGGGAAAATGTTTGCTGAAAAGCATGAGTTGCTTTTTCATATTTTTTTTTATTTGGGGAGAGTTATCTCTCCAAATGTTTTGAGCCTAGCTGGACTTGGCTTCTTGTTGGTCTAATCCAGGGATTCCCAAAGTGTGCATTGTGGCACACTTTCAACTTTAGGGTTCCCGGACCTTTAACAATTGTGTAGAGGAGGCAATTTCAGTTTGCCATCAAGCTACACCTGCTGAAATTCCCTCCTTTTCTAGGTCCTGGAGACCTAAAGGTGAAAGATTGGCCACCAGCAGATTGTCTCCAATGGCCCCTTCTGCCTGTTCCTTGGGGTAATGATGGCAAAGATCTCACAAAATCTTGCAAGATTTGGGTGCCAACCTCTTTGATCTCATGTGATCCAAGATATGATCCAAGATGGTGATCAGTGCCCAGCTGAGCTAGAAAGAAGCAGCTTGGGGGTATCATAATCCAGGTAAGTTTGGGAATCCTGGTTTAATTAGTAGTGACTTCAGAAATATAGGTCTCTGATGTGTTCTATGAATGATAAAGACGAGAACCTCCTTACCTACTACTTACAGTGTATGATAGGATCATCCCATCCATAAATCTGACTGCTGTGGATGGTGCATTAGTAAGACACCATACATGCCCTCCTCATTTGAAAAGAGAAGAGGGAAACAGAGCGAAGTATGTGGGTGGAGAGAGTGGTTGGCAAGAACATCTATGACACATCACCCTGCCACCAGTGATGGGCTTCAAAGAAATTAAGAACCGGTTCTCTGTCCATCTGGCAGCCACTTTTAAATGGCTATTTTTAAACTTTATATGTACTATCTCTTGTTAAGAACCGGTTCTATAGAGTAGGTGCGAACCTGCTGATGCCCACCACTGCCTGCCACTCTCCTCCATATTTCTTCTTACGTTGCTTCCTGTTTCCTTCCAATTCAGAAAGTGGAGGAGGAATGGTAGTGGCTGATGCTCAGTGACTGGGAGGTCTGGTACTGGTTCTAACATGCAGGCTGCTTTGCATGTTGTGATGGAACAATGGTTGCTTCTATGCCACAGTAAGATCCTGTAACTGTCCCTCAAACTGGAGTTTAGTAGACAGCAATGAGCCAGTGATACTGGATTACCTTTGTGCCATCAAAAACTCTGCTGACTTCTGCATTATTCAACCTTGGTAGAAGGAGCAAGGCAGTTCAGCCTGTTTTTCTCTCTTGGCCAGTTGGCATCTCTGAGCAGCAGGGAGTTGTCAGCAGATTGGGTGTTGCCTGCACCATGTTCTTCATATTGTAGACACATTTGAAAAATGTGACAGATGAAATATCCCTCTGAGATGGACTGATGAATGCAAAGCAGTCATTCCATCGAGAAAGCAAACCGGAGGCAAGTTGATGTTAAATATAGCAGCTGTTCGTTCTCTGCCTCTCTGTCTCCTTGCACTTTGGAGATCATCTCCTCAATCAGAGGCACTTAAAGTAATCTTTGACAATTCATTCATATTCTACTCTTAGCTAGAGGGGAAAGAAAGAATTCCTAATAAAAAGCCCTTGCATGATTGCATTTGTAATAGGAAACATTTGGATCTCACTTTCTGAAAAGAAAAGTGCAGAGGACATAAAGTTATGTTTTATGCAGAGAGATGCACAGCACCAGTTAGTCCATAAAGTATTGGATGTTGTGATCATTAAGACTTTATTTCAAATCTTGAAAAACATACTTAGAATACAAAATCACAGATAGTCTTGATGTGGAAAATGGAGTGTTTTCTTTTGCTGCATCAGGGAGCAGATGCTTTCCCAGTAAGGAACTGGGAGAGGGAAAACAGGAACCAAGGGGCTGGAGATTGCTGTCACTGGCATGAAGGTACACAAGGGCGGTAGTGTTGCTAATGAAAGTGTAGCCTTGCGCCCAGTGGAAAATGAGGCCCCGGATGTGGTATCACTTGTGGAAACGACGTCACACCCAGACTTTTTGAAAAGTGGGGCAGTGGCATAGCTTAGGTATCTGCCACTTGAGGACTTTGTAGAAGATTATGTCATCCCCATGACAAATTTAATTTATTGAGTAAATCAATCAATCAATCAAAAACGCTTTCTGGTTATTTGATCATAACATTGGATAGAACATAGATATTCCAGCATACTTTTTATCCATTGCACTCCACATTAAATTTCTTTTCCAGTGATATATAATCTAATGGTTTTATTCATACTTACCAAGGGTTTCACAAAGAAAATTTATTCTGGTTAATTGGCCATAACATTTTATAGAATATAGATATTCCTACATGGTTTGTTTCATTGCATTTAGCATTAAATTATATATTATTGGAAAGGTAATTATTGGTTTTGGCATCAAGAAAGGTAACATGATGGTATTATTTGTAAATACCAAGGTTTTAACCATTTTGGCCACTAGTGTCAAGCTCAGCTTTCTGTCCGACTAAAGTTTGTTTTCTGATGCTATCTCCTGCTCCCCCTTAGCTATGCCAATACACAATGGGACTCTTTGCAAAGGTGCCAGGGAAATCTGGGTGTTTTACGGTCATGCTGTCGCTTCTCACAAATAAGGACAGTAAGTAGCATAGCTACTCTTGTGCAATTGAAGGAAACAGCATTGGTATGGCGGCTGTGCTTGCTGGAGAGTCTGAGAAAAGTGTGGCTCAGGAGGAATCTTCTGCAGCTATATCCTGAACCAACGGAAAAGTCTTGCTGGTTGTTAGGAACCACAGGTGTTCTGGCCAAATGTGGCCCATTCATTGGTGTTTCTGGAAATTTATGTCCAGTTTATTTGTAAATTTATGTTCGGACATTTGTGCATCAATATATTAATATTAGGTATGCTTTTTACTTTTAAAAAGGGAGATTATCCCATTCCTTAATCTCCCTTTTTAAGAGTAAAAAAGTATACCTAATATTAATATATTGATATTCAGTATATCATATAGTTATAGCATATATAACATTGGGTTTGTTGCTCAATTATCATGGAAAACAAGTAACTGGGATGCATTTGATACACAATCATCCACTTTGCAAATACACTATTACCATCTGTTAGCTTTCTGTTTGTCCCCCATGCCCAATTCTGTGCTGTATTTTTCACCCAACAGTGCAGAATGTGCAGAATGTACAATGTACTGTGGCATGAGCAACTTTCAGACCCATAATCCCTTGGTATGAGTCCATGGTAGCCAGGTGGCAGGCACACACATATATTTATAAGCCAATCATACCAATTGACATCCTCAGCAATATTAAGTGACATAGATGTCAAAACTCCAGCTCAGACCTTGAACCATTACTGCTGCTCTGCTGTCCTTGTGATGGTTTGTTTGTGGAAAATCAGATAATTGGAATCCAAGCTCAGATCTGCATGCAGACATTTAGCAGGAAAAGTACAGGACGGCTGACAACAAGAGAGCTTGTAGCAGGGAACTCAAGTGCTGGACAGTTTCTTTTTACTGAAGTATGTTGGTAGATCCTTGCTACACGGATAGGTAACATTTACTCTGTTCTGCCTCACTTTAGAGGATGTCCTTGTGGGGTGGCTGTCACTTCTGCAGATGTGTGAAAGTGGTGTCCCCTGGCCAGATCAACCCAGGCACCTTGTTAGTTGCTTGTCAAGCAGGTGGCTAAAAGATTTCTTTTTAGGAAAAAAAATGCAACTGGAATTGCTCACCAAGTGGCCGTGTGGTGCGTTTCCATCTTTTGTGCCAGCAACAGCTTTGTTCGGATGCACTTTCAGCCAGCTGGTTTGTCTACAAGGCCCGATCCGGTCCCCATTGAACTCAGTGAGTGGCCTCTTGCAGGTGATCCAGAATTGGGCTCTTTTGTTTGCCACTTGGATTTATGAGAGTGCAGGTCAAGTGGAAAAGCCAGGGTGCAAAGGTCAAGAGGAAGACTAAGAGCTACATTGTATTCTCATTCCACAAACAGAATGGGCCCTCTCAATTATAGGCAGTGAAATGTCTCCTGCTGGTGTACTTTGTTCCCCTAGTAAATGTGCCAATGCAATAATTCTACCCCCCTCCAACGTTTGAGACGGGATTACCACCTAGTTTGGGGGGCTTATATTTAGATTTAAAATACACAAAAGAGCAGTTGCCTCATGCTTTCCATCTCCTCCACAGGGAGACATGTCAGCGCAATATTAGATGTCATTCACATGACAATTAGCATCCTGATAGCTTTCCAAGATTTCCAAGCAGAATCTCCACTGTCAGCTGTGGTCCTCCGCAGTGTGGCAGCCATGCACAGCATTGAAAATTTGGCACTCAATAAATCAACATTTTTTTAAGTGGTAGGTATGGAATTATTCTGGAATTATTGAGAAGGGCTCAGTTTCCAGTTTGGGGATTGATTGATTGTTTACACAGACTGACATTCCAGTCAAACCCCGTTAGGCTGCATATGTCCCAGCACCAGTCCCATGCTGGGACAAAAGTGCAGTGAGACAATTCTGCACCTTCCTGGAGGGTTTAGGCCAGTGAACAGACATGCGCCATCTCTCCACACCACCATGGGAACAGGGAGTACATAAGCTATGCCAACCTAAACTGGTTAGGATTGCACCCTCAATTTCCCAACATTTCTGATTTGAGAATTTAGGGTATTCATTAAACAACAGCCTCCTCAGACAAAGCTCACAAGGCTGGAAAAGCCATGCGTTGTTTGCCACTGCTGTCCTAGGCAGCAATTCTAACCTGCAGTTAGGCCAGCATAAGTCCTGGGTGACACCTGGGGATGTCACAAAAGTGCTGTAAAGGCACTTCTGCCTCACACCAGTGCACATACATGTGCTTACCTCCTTACATCACCATGGGAATGGGAAGACCAATGAGTTGGGATTAATCGAATCCTAGCTTATGATTGCACCCTAATGCTACAATCCTATCCACACTTTCCTGGGAGTAAGTTCCATTGAGCACAGTAGGACTTATTTCTGAGTAGACCTGCATAGGATTGTGCCCTGAGTCTCCTATGAGAGGAGCTGAGCATGGCAGTTGGAACTGCCCCACATGCAAATGAGTGAGATCTTGCAAGGTTGTAGTTTTTGGTATTAGTCCCCCTACCCTGAGCTGGTTCCAGATTGCTAGAGGCTCTTGGGGCAAACTCCTGTATGGTGGTGTGTTGGGCGCTTTCACTTCCACTTTAGGGTTTCCATATGTCCCAAAAAACCAGGAATTGTGTTCACATACTGGCAAGTGTGACAGAGCGTCCTGTCCCAATTTTGTGGAATGGAATTATGGCAATCCACTTGATCAGTTTCATTGACTCCTGATGCAATCTCCACAAATGCTGAGAGTGGCAGTACATTGTCACTCATGGTGCAGTGGATCAGGTCTGCTAGCACATGCAGCTCTGACATGCTGGGTTTAAGGAGTACAAAAACTGGTTTAAAAATATTTTGTGTTTACAATTAGTCTCTACTTGGCA
Source organism: Cryptoblepharus egeriae (assembly GCA_030015325.1). Taxonomy (NCBI): domain Eukaryota; kingdom Metazoa; phylum Chordata; class Lepidosauria; order Squamata; family Scincidae; genus Cryptoblepharus; species Cryptoblepharus egeriae. The sequence continues at coordinate 27,979,519 of JAREYC010000002.1, read as the reverse complement.
GGAATAAAAGTTTTTTTTTTTAAATAGCTATTTTTTTCTTTACCCCAATCAGACTGTCACCTTCATCTCCATCCTTCAAGACAAATTTCTGTCATTCTGGCTGTAATGAGTCTGTGGCCCACCTCTCTTCAATGATGGCAGCAATCAATCAATTATATGTGGCAGTAAACTCAAGCTGTCTAAGGTATAGTGTGGGTGAGTGTTGAGGTTTCTTCGTGCATCACTTCTGATCTACAGATTCTGTAGTTTGACCTTTCATAAAGCAGATGCAGTTGGATGTCTGTTATAACAAGCAGTTGCATCTTGCATCAGAATGTGGAAGATTGGAATAAAATATAGTTAAAAGCTGAATATTTGGGGTTTGATCTGATAAAATGCAAAAGAATCCCTATGTGTCCTAAAAGAGTATTGTTCACCTTCCCTAATTCCAATGGAAAGCACAGAGAAGGCATTGACAGGCTCTTCATGGGGACATCATGACAGGTTCCCCACCTGCCATTGTAGGCATAATTGCTGTTGGCATTCCACCCCATATTTACAACCACCCTGGCCTTCTGCAGAAGGTCCATCATCATTATCCATTAAATTATCACTGCAATCTATGCTTCTTTACACAGTACTCTATGCACCGAGTAGATTTCTTTGGGCATATTAATTGATCCTAAGCAGAATGTAAAAGAAAACTCTGTTTTCATGAACAAAAAAGCCTCTTTTAGGAAAGGCTTATGGGTTTTTCAAAAATCCTTCATTTAGTCCCCCAATGCCTTATAAGGCATTAAAATATCACTTCCAATTTCTTCGTGAGACCATGTTATTTCCATTGCTGAATGGAATTTAAGTTTGAACCCAGATGTCTGCATCCTCTGTTGGTCTCTGCTGGGTCTGCTGGACTCAGAGAACTCCAGAAGTGAGGGGAGCAGAGCTGCTCTCTGTTTCAGTTTCAGGTAACTATAGGGTATTCCATAATGGAGCCCCCACGTATAGGCACACCTTCATGTACAATATGTACCATGCACTGTGAAACACTTTCAGTTTCCACTGAATTCCAAAGGTCAGCGAGGCCAAGGTTCAGTGGAAAGAGCACAGACCCTGCATGCATAAAGTCTTACATTTCATCCCCAACACCTCATTTAAAACTCTGGAGACTGCTGTAAGTCAATGTTCTGAGCTTGTTAGTCTGATCCAGTAGAAGGCAGCTTCTCATGAATTTCAAGCAACTTTCCATTTTTCAAGTAGCCAGGTTTGTCCAAGAACTAAAAAAAATTAATAGACATTACTACATAAAGAGGATTTGATCAGCTGATTCCCCAGCAGAAGAGTGATTTGCTCCGAACATGTTGAGAACATGTCTTGCTTCAAGAAACCTTTGGACACACACACACCCCAGTAACCTGTTGCAGTTTACAAGATCAGGGAGCTGCTCTTTTGTTGCGGCATGTGTGTGAGCGACTTTCTGTGTGCAGAGCATATGTGATGACTATGTTCGTGCCTGACCTTTATCTCCCAGAGTAAGGAGTAAGTAAGGAGTAAGAAGGCTGATGATTCACTGACAACAACATACTCACAAATGACTTATTGGGTCTCTTCTTCTGAGTGAAAGGTCATCTCACAGCTCAGCTCAACCACCAAGTGGTGGAGGAGGAGTACAAGGACACAACCTTGTGAGAACTCCTATATAAGCCCTTCCCCCAAACAGGATGGGAACCACAAAAGTAGCTCTCTTGCACAACTTTCATTCAGTTCAATGCGATTGGTGTGGAGGAAGTTCCCACAGGATTATGCCCACTATTTTTAATGCTGTCAGAGTAATTGTTCCAGTTGCTTTTTAAATATATTCAGCTGTCAAATGTATATTTAGAATTATTTTTTTTCCTTCAGAGTTCCTTTCATGATAAGTAGGGTAAAAATGTGGCCTGCTTGGAAGGAAACAAAAGAAGAGGAAAAGAGAAAAGAAAAAGAATTGAACTGGTGAAAACCTCAGACAGCTGTCAAAACAAACCAATAGATGGGCCTTACCTGCACCTTCTCAAGTGCAGTATAACTTGCTCTTCTGGAGACCAAGAGGAAAAAGGCTTTGTTCTTCTGTTTTCCTCTAACTCAGGGGTGGACAAACCCTGGCCCAGGGGCTATTTGTGGCCTTTGGTGACCACCCCCCCCCATTTGACCTGCAAGGAGCCTTCAGTCACCAGTGAGTCTGGTCCATCGGAGACTCTGCACTGGCCCATAGACATTATTCTATAATGTCTTACTGCACTGCCTCTAAAGAACGTATGTCTCATGTGTTTCTGGCTAAGGGTGAAATCCAGAGTAACTATGGGGAGTCCTTGCTCTGGCGTAAGAACCAGTTACTCTGGATTGCAATATGAATTTCCCATAGGTTTTAACTAGGTTGTGCAATAACTACAGGTGCACGTATTGACTCTTACGTGCTCCTGTAGTTACTCTGGATTGTGCTCGTAGTCTGTGTTTCACTATGCAAGAGGTGTGTGGCAAAGACTTTGCTGTTCACATGTGATTTTGCATGTCTGTATTATAAATAAGCTCAGTGAAATCCATTCATTCTTAGAAGTTACATCTCTTGTGCATTTATTTATGTAAATTTATTCACATTTGAAATGTAAATTAATTATTCCCAGCGCTCAGTATAGTGTCAGAGAGATGATGTGGCCCTTGGCCACCTTGGTTTGCTACTCCTGTTGTAAGCTATGGTCTGGCTGACCTTTGATGGCATCCAAAAGAGGCGAGTTCGATTCAGATGACAGGTGAGCTAGGCAGGTTACTGGAAAGGAAAAATAATGCAGTTCTTAAAGGCATGGACAGGAGCCCTATTTGGGAAAGAAGTGACATGCTTAACACATGCTTGTCACAGCAAAGTCTGAAGGCTTTGACAGGTTTGTTATGATTTTTTCTTACCTGACTGTTTTTCTGTTACTTGAAATGAGTACTTTGCCCATGGAAATATTTAGTGCCGAACACCAGGCTTACCAAAAGCTGTAACACTTAGAGTTGTCAGTGTAGTGTAAATGATCATTCCAGGGATCATTTATAAGTCTGCTTTAACAGGAGGCATGTTAAATCTTGTCCTTTACTGCATAAGCCACATCATTTTTAATTGTGCCATTCTCGAGGGTGTGTGAATTGGTTTTGCTAGAAGAGTGACCACAAACGATGTAGTCCCATCCTATTGTCTTCACTGTTATGAGTAAGCAATTTGATGGCTGTCGGGCACATTAGTGCATTTTGCAAATTGGCCACTCGTAACAAAGTGTCTGTTCCGTAACTTTTCAAATGATTCCACAGCCACAGGCCACATCAATAGATGTACTCTATGGGCAAGAGTAATAGCCAGAACCTATTGTACTTATTACAGCTGCGTACAACTTTATATTGACGTAGCCTTTGATCAATTATATGTACAGTAAATCCTGAGTCAATATTACAAGTTAACTAATCAAACAGTGATATCAGCAGGACTTGATTTGGAGTCCGGGCTTGTCCTAGGGTCACCCTTTGAGCCTGTCTGAAATCTTGGCAGTCAGTCACAGGCAATGTGGCAGACCTAACAAGAATGAAATGCTTTTGGGTATGTTTAAAAGTCTTTTCCTTTACCCTTGAGCCTCCACCCCCACTGCCAACAAAGTGGAAGACTAGAAAGAGGGCCTTCCTGGTCAGGTGTGGCATTTAAATTGGGGCCTATGCCTCTGTTTAAATAAATCCTCTAGCAATCAGCTCTTGCATGGAGGGTATCCTTCCACTAAGGTGATCATCTGGGCTGGTCTTAAGGGGATAATGAACAGCTAGTCATATGTCAGAATATACACTGCCTCCAAGGCTGCTCCTCTCAAGGGCAAAAGTTCTAATATCTAATACTGTAAGTGGCAGCTACATTCTGAGCTCCTCAATTTACTTAATGATGAATCCCATCCACATCTGTTAAGGTTCAACTATGTTATAGCATCAGGCCCTTCAACCTGGACTCCACTCTTTCTGGCTCTCCTTTATGCAGGGTGACCAGATGCCCAAAACTCAAACGGTAGGACAAGATCTTGGATTCCTCTCAGCCCAGCCTTTCCGGCAGACAGTGGCACATTTGCCGACTCACAAGTACTGCTGTGATATTGGGCACTTTCACTTTCCCACAGAGCTCAATGCATATTTTTGATTTTTAGTTTTTTGACCATAGCTTTTGTTAGGAAGGAGATATTTCAAAACTGAGTTTTGCATTGGATTCTGCTCTTCAATACAAATCCAATGACATATGACATGATGGGGTACTGCACAGCATTACAAAGTTCCAAAATGGAGGACAATGAAGCCCTTTTGGAGGACAACCGGACAGAAGGCTAAAAAAGAGGACAAATCAGGAAGTTTCCGGTCATATGATCACCCTGCCTTTACGGAGCAGACACAGTTATGGTACTGATGGAGAAACTGTGCAAGCTGAAAATGCTGAAAAAATCATACCAAGCCTTCCTTTGTGGCACATTTGGAGAGGAATCTCAGCTTTGTTTGGGAAGAAGGGCGTTCTCGAGCTTTCCCCAGTTCTTCAGACACTGTAGGTTTATAAATGAAGTGACATGAGACAAACAGTATTGCAAATACCACCACCTTAAATCCTTGTCCAATTGTTCAAGGATATTAAAACATGTTTAGTCGCTGTTGCTATTAAGATAAGGCAACTGGTTTAATTTAGTCACTGAATGAAATCACACCAGTCCGGTTCTTGCCTAGGGGTATCACAAAACTCTTCTAAGGTACTTCTGCACCACTGCTGGGGTAGGGTTAGGCCAATGCACAGATCCTCCCTACATAACCATGGAACAGAAAGACAATATGTGCCGGCCTAAGTTGGGATTGCACACTAAGGCTGCACTCCAGAGTTAGGGCAGTGTGGAGTGTCCTAACAGGGTTGCCCAAACTATTCTGGATCCAGAGCAGAAAGTTATGCTGGATCCAGAGAATCAGCAAGCCTGGGCACCAGTAGGCACCAAGTCAGTGACACCTTGGGTGGGCTTGCTTCCGAGGAGACCCTCCTCAGATCACACTGAACAAGCTGTGGTGCCTGCCTTATAAGGAGTCCCTGATAAGATGCCAATACAGCATACAGTGAATGCAAGGTGAGTGCTTGGAGTGGCCTGTTGTATCCCCAGTGACTCCCGTAGTTGTGCCATATCCTAAAGTTGAGAGGCAGGGATTGTAGCTAGACTGGTGGAGAACTCAGATTTTTTTTTTTTGTCAACACTGTGATTCTTACTCTGCCTTATCATGGATCCCTATGGGTCTACTCATTTTTATACCTGCTCCTGAGATGGTATAACTGAGGAGTTGGAAGAGGGAATTTCTGCCTGGGAAACAGACTGTGGATATAACATAACTGCTCTACTCTTGGCAACGATGAACATGCCCTCAACATGCCTCTCTTGAACTGTTTAAGCTGGCACAAGTCCGTCTGTCTTTGGGCAGCCTATATTGCCTTAGGCTGCCCCAAGCCTTTTCTGGCATAACTGGGCTGCCCCATTTTGGTCTTGGGCCATCCCAGTGATAGATAAGGCAGCCCACATGAACTTCTGAATTGCAGCCATAAGTGTAAGGTAGTGCAGAACGGCCCCCCCTCAAACCTTTGATCCAAACCTTTGATCCAAGAAGAATCCAAGCCAATATGTATTACGAAAGATTGAGACTAAATGGATCATGGAAACAGGAATTTTTTCTTCGCCTCATTATAAAACACTTTATACCTATCTAACAGGCCCAACAATCACAGCATATTTTAATGCTTAATTTTAAATGAAAATGTGTCTTAAGTTGACATGTTTAGCGGCTTCAATTGAAGACACATTCTCTGTGCAAGGTACTAAGTGCAATGTGGCCTATTTATTCCTGCTAACAAGGGAAGCAAGCACTTTTTCAAGCATGGGGAGAATAATTGTCCCTTTCGCCTCAGCACAATGTCTATTCTAGTTTATGTTTTGCGATTCTTTTGTATCTTTTTAGATTGCAAGCCCTTTGGGGTTGGGGAGCCATTGAATTAATGATTTTTTTGTAAACCACTTTGTGAACCTATTTTATTGAAAATTGGTGTACTGAATAAATATTATTAACTAGTGAAATGTACCTGCGTTGCGGGAGTAAAATTTCAAGAATACTTGAAAGCTAACCCTGTGCAATGCTCCCCCATGCATTAGTGGCCCTGTAACCCCATTATACCCTCCCATGTCCACCCCCATGGGCATGGGGGTGGATGTGCATGGGGGCTGATGCACACAGGGGTTGTTGCGCATGGAGGTTTGATGCTCGTGGGGTTTTGATGCACATGGAGGGATGATGCACATGGAGGGATAATGCACATGGCGATTGATCCGCATGTGGGGTTGATGCACATGGGGGTGTGATCCACATGGGGGTGTGATGCGCATGGGGATGTGATATGCATGCGGAGGATGAACACATGGGCAATATTGCACATGGGGTAGATGCACATGGGGGTTTGATGTGCAGGGGGGTTGATTCGCAGTGGGGGGATGGCGTGTGGGGAAATTTTAATACAATAAAATTGAAAGCGCATAACAGTTAAAAACAATAAAAAATAGTTCTACAGCCTAAGTTTAAAACCATTAAAGTCATAATAGCACATCAGCATAGCATTGGTTGAAGGTACTAGTAAATAAAAATGTTTTATGGCCCTACCAAAAGCTCTGTAGGGAGAGTCTATTCCTGAGTAGAAGTAGAGAAGCTCTACAAATGATGTCGCTTCCTGTTTGATGTCACTTCTAGCCATGACATCACTTTTAGATTAATGACATGTTTGAGAACCATTGGTTTAAGGCTTGCCTTTCCCCATATGAATTCATCCACCACTCTTGTCCTTTGTTGATCTTATGACAGGCTAAGAAAGCAATGAGTATTTTGTGAAAAGAGACTTCTCTATGACTTGAATGAAAAACTATTCTATAAAAAGGTTAGGCAACCTCTTGAATGAACTTTGGGACAAGTTGTGAAAACTTTCTTAAGTCCTGTCTCCACTAGTTCCTGTCTCCACCCCATAGCAAATTAGTATCTCATGGTTTATTATTACTGTTCATTTTGTCTCTTAAGTGATTTAGGACAAAATCCAAACCATCTTTCCAGTGCCGAGGTAAGAACAATGCAGCCTGGAGATAAGAGAATAAACACAGGCAACACATGGGCCTCTCAAGCTGCAGTTGAGCTATCACTCAACTTTAAGGTAAGGTATATATTAGCCCAGTGCTATTCAAAGTGGGGGTTAGGACCCCCCTTGTGGGGTCACAACTTCATATCAGTGGGGTCACGAAAAGCTAGGTGCAGCCATCTTGGAATCTAGCACTGGGCACCTTTAATGTCATTTCTAATTATGACATCGCATCTGGGGGGTCCTGGACAGATTATCATTCTCAGAAAGGGGGTCCCGGTATGAAATACTTGAATACCACTATATTAGCCAATGGGCACAATCGAGAGTAACTACGGGGAGTCCTTGCTCTGGTGTAAGAACAATTTGCTGTGGATTGCAGTATGAATTTCCCATAGGTTTTCATTAGATGGTGCAGTAACTACGGGTACACGTAATGTCTCTTACGTGCTCCCGTAGTTACTCTGGATTGTCGAGTGTGTCTTCACTCCTAAAATCATATTTCCAAGGAACTGCTCACTGAAACATGTAGGAGTGCAGACTGTGTGTATATATCAATATGGAATTTCAACAAGAATCATTGGTTTTTAATGTTTGCTTCATTAATGCCGCTCATTCCACTTACAATGTTCATACTTTCTGCAGGCAGCTAATATATTTCTTATGAAAACATATAATTATTTTGATGGGGGGAGCAGGTTCTGATAGTGGTGCCTGCTTCTACAACTCTTGCATTTTATACTTGGGCAAGGTAGATTGCAGACGGACACCATCTATGAGAAGAGTTGCTATGCAATATTACTTTTTAATAAAATGAGTCCTGAAAAGTCCCATTCATCTCTGTCTGCTTCTGCCAATAAATCCATCCCATGGAGCAATGTGCGTAATTTAATATTTACTTTGGAAGATATTACCATGTGCAATATGTAAATTAAAACATCAACAGATTGCAAAGAAATTCTGGTTCTATTTTTAATTTTTTTTTAAAAGCTTGAGATGAAGGGCGCAATCCAGAGTAACTATGGGGAGTCCTAGCTCTGGTGTAAGAACAACTTACTCTGGATTGCAATATGAATTTCCCATAGGTTTTCACTAGGTGGTGCAGTAACTACGGGTGCACGTAAAGTCTCTTACGTGCTCCCGTAGTTACTATGGATTTGGGGGGAAGTTTCATGGCATGATTTCTCAGAAGTAAATACTGAGGTGAGCTTGTGAGTGCATGTCTCCCCCAACCACTCCAACGTTAGGATTAGAAATGTTTTTATGTATTTCTCTTATGCCAATAAAGGTTGTTGGAACTGAAATGTCTTCCAAACATTTAACCCCTTGCCTTGTCCACACTCCCTTTCTCATCATCTCTCATGTTACACATACTGAGTGTGCCTAAACAAATCTTCATTTAGGTTTTACTTCACAGCAGGTCAGATTGTAAATATCACACTCTTAGACCCCTTCATCCACAGGTTTGCAATCTGTAGATTTGACTCAACACCAATCGCAAGCCCACTCTTGAGACATGGACAACCTCAAAATGCCAGATGCGGGGGGGGGGGGGGGCACCTGGATGCAGGTGTCATATATGCTCCCTGAGGCATCCGGAGGGCCGCTGTGTGATACAGGAAGGTGGACCAGTTGGGCCTTTGGCCTGATCCAGTGAAGGCTCTTATGTTCTTATGAGCACATTGGAGCACCTCACAAGGCCTATTGAAACTTTTTGAAAAGCACTTCTCCATGGAAATTGTTATCCACAGGGAGTCCAGGAATGGATTCCCCACAAAAAACTAAGATTGCAGTCCTAAAGACACTTTCCTGGGAGTAAGACCTTTGAACAATTTAGGCTGCAATCGGTGGGCACCAGCAGGTTCGCACCTACTCTATAGAACGGGTTCTTAACAAGAGATAGTACATATAAAGTTTAAAAATAGCCATTTAAAAGTGGCTGCCAGATGGACAGAGAACCGGTTCTTAATTTCTTTGAAGCCCATCACTGGCTGCAATCCTAAAGACACTTTCCTGGGAGTAAGACCCACTGAACTTTTGAGTAGACATGGTTAAAATTGTGCTCCATGTGGCAACTGTACCTTCCACCCTGCAAAATTTTAAATTGTAAGCTCTTCACGGCAGATGCCTGAAATTTTAGCTTGACACCTTGTAAAGCTTTTCTTGAAGAGTGTCTGCTTGTATTTAGATGGTGTATTCCTGAGTATGAGCAACAGATCAACTTCTCTTTCAAACACCTGTTCTTATTCTTACTGTGTCTGTTTCTATAGCAATTCTGTGTGCTAAGTGTTTTACAGAAGCCCAATAGGAGGGCTTCTATTTCTTATTTTATTGATTGGTTTGCCTGTAATTGCCTGCTTTTTATTATGTTCTTCACTTGGGTGCTGGAAATGCCCATGCAGTTTTCAAACTCTGCTTGTTTTATTCTTTTCTCCTTGTGTTGATCAATTCATTACACTTCATATTACACTTCATATTTTCAATAAGAAAGTAAATAAGAGTGCAATCCTAATTTAGGCCAGTACAACTCATCAGTCTTCCCATTCCCCTGGTGATATAGGGAGGCAAGCGCATGTCTGTGCACTGGCTTAACCCTCCCCCGGATGTGGCACAGGAGTGGCGCAGAAGTGTCTGGGGGCACTTTTCCACCATCCCAAGATCAGCACAGGACTTATGCTCGGGCTTAGACTGGCCTAACTGGAGCTTAGGATTGCAGCCTATGTAAGTAAGCAAGTTAGTTAATTAGTTGTTAGTTAAATAAATACCGTATATACTCGTGTATAAGCCAACCTGTGTATAAGCCGAGGCACCTAATTTCACCACAAAAAACTGGGAAAACTTATTGACCCGCGTATAAGCCGAGGGTGGGAAATGCAGCAGCTACTGGTACATTTCAAAATACCATAAAAATAGATACCAATAAAATAACATTTACTGAGGCATCAGTAGGTTACCGGTAAATGTAAAGACATTTTCCTAGGACACAAGAGTTAAAAGAGGACATGTCCTGGGAAGAGGACATATGGTCAGTCAGTGCTTTCCTTGGAGTCAGTCCTTTGACCATGATGGCTCAATGCTGCCAGCAAACAAAGAAGGGCAATGTATTTTTCCCCCTACCAGGAGACAGAGGATTGGGCTCTGATGCTGCGATCCTATCCACACCTACCTGGGAGTAAGCTCCATTGACTAGGATGGGACTTGCTTCTGAGTAGGCATGCAAAGGTAGGCATGCAAAGGCAGTGAATGGAGAGAGGAGTGCAGGCAGGTCCTCTCTCTCCTCATGAATTCTTAGTGGGGCGTCTATGAACCTGCCTGACTCAGCATACACAATGGGAGGAGGGAGGGGACTTCATTTGCATAGACTCTCCCTATGCAAACAAACAAGAAAATACCTCCTCAAAACTTACGAGGAATAAGATTTTTAACCAAAATAAGATGTTTAGCAGAGAGACCCTTCCTTAATAGCCCCCTCCAAGACTTCAGGGCAGAAAATTCTTCTCACCCTGACTGGAACGTAGACCTACTTATTTGGACACCTACTTGTTTAGGTTTCATAGGAAAGGAGGGGACAGGATGTAGGAGCCCCTGGGGAGAGGGAGAAGGAGGAGGAATATAAAGAGACCTGTTCCTCTTGGGTCCTGCTAGATTAGCTGGATGCTTGACCTGTGTATCAGCTGAGGGAGCTTTTTAAGCTCTAAAAAAGAATTAAAAAACTTTGCTTATATGTGAATATATATGGAAAATTAATGTTTGAGCCTTCACTGTGGTGTTGTTGATGGCAGTGAAAACTGTTTTTTTTTTCTTCTGTTGCCACTATATCCGTAGAGGGTTCTTCTGGCAGAGCACTTCCATGCAGTGTAGAACCCACTCCATCTGACCCCTCAGGGATATGAGGAAGAATGTATGGTTGCTTACTGTGAAGAATTCACTAAACACCACAGATAAAAATCACAAACACCAACACAACTTGGATTCCACATCAACAGTGTCTGTTGCTATTTCCCAAGCATCCTGCTGTTTGGATTTTTTCCACAATTTTTTGGCAGAGCTGATACGATTGGATTCAGCTGGCATTACAGAGCTGGGCTAAGGACAGGAGCTCATCCTGTCTTGTGGGGCCAACCCAGGTCTTGAACCCTGGCCTGCTGGTTAACAGGCACAGTGTCTTAACCACTTGCGCCACTCACAGCCCATACCTGCTCGATTGCAATTTAGGATTGTGTGGAGGTGTGTCCACCCCACACCTCCAATTCATTATTGTGACAACCTTGTGACAGAGAGAATGCAACTTGCCTCCCAGCATGCTAGCTCAGGTGGCATTTGAGTCCAAGCCAATCCAGTCTCAACCCCACATTTTATTATATGGATGAAAAAATACAGGTTGAACCTCCCCATTTGCAACATTTGGTACCAAGAACCTGATTACCTATTTTTGTGTTATTTGAAGGCAATTAGTTACCATGGTAAGAAGGCAGGTAATAAATCAAGATGAATCAAGTTCCCTTTCGAGGCTTTAAAACTTCAGCTCAGAGAAATTTGGAAGTGATTCTCACTTGGGGCAAGGAAGGAGATCTTCCTCCAACCGGAATCAGAAATGAAACTGACCCCTTTGTGAGCTTTTCTAAGACAAGCTTAATTGCCTCCCATGTTTTCATGGTAAGCAGGCTGCCTTTTAATCCATTAACTACTATTTAAGGGATGTTTATCTTTCAATTTAAAAAGCCAATCTAATTCTCTTTGGGACAGAATTGCATATAAATAAGTTGCATATAATTAGGTTACACCTCTAGTCTATAGAAAAGAGGCACCCCAATAGAGAAAAACAGATTTAATCTCAGTCCAGGATTACTCCTGTGTTTATGCTTCTAGTGGAGACTGGAAAACGCTCCCTATTCTCTCTGTCCCTCTCTTTCCCCCTTTCAATCTTGTTGCATTTGGAATTCTTTCAGGCTGCTTTGGCAGAGTCCTGAGTGGCAGGTGTATGGCCACCTGGGTCACATTGGCACGGCTGGAAACAAAGCAGACAATAGACTTCCAGCCACCAAAAATAAAAAGGCAGCTGCTTAGCAACTCCTGCTCTCGCACCAATTTCTTTCCTCCAGCTCCTTCTTCTCCAAGCAAACAAGCAGACACGAGCAATGCAATAAGGGGAATGACAGGGGAAGAAAGAGACGAGGCCTGGCGCTGGCAAACAGTACACCCAGGGTGTGTGCGTGTGATTACAATCCGAATATCCACTTAGGCCGGCCTAAGCCCCGACATAAGTCCTGTGCTGATCTGTGTCACAAAAGTGCCGCAAGACATTTCTGCACCACTCTTGGGGGAGCATTAGGCCACTTCACAGACATGCGCTTGCCTCCCAAGCAGGAAGACCGATGAGTTGCGCCAGCCTAGATTAGGACTGCACCTTGTTGGAGGGGGGGGGTGGAGGGAGGGGACATGAAGAGACTGGAGGGGATTAAAGTTGGTGACACTTTAACAAAACTGTCCTTGGGCAAAACAAGCCTTTATTGACCCAAGTCTTTGTTCAAAAATCAAGAGCACAAGAACAGCATTGTTTTTGGAAGCTCTGAGAGGAACTGCATTCCCTGGAGTGTCCCTGTTTTACAACTTTGGAAAACCAGCTTGTTGTAGCTGGCTTGGAGAATGGGTGCTGACTTGATTTTTATGACGACGGATGGATACGAAACCCAAATCCTCATTTTTAAAAAATCAGCCATGTCTGGAAAAGTGCTACTGGAGGCGGAAGGCTCTCCCTTAGCAGGAGGCACCATTACAAATACATTAACAAACCTCTACAGAGGATCTGATATAAAGCCTTAGTATTGAGTGCAGCTTCTGGGACGGAGCCCAGGTTTCCTGGCTAACTGTGGCTGATAGCTCTATTTTTGCATGAATGTGTCTGAAAGAAGAATGATTCCTGTCCAGAGAGCCAGCATGGTGCACAGGCTGGTGTGTTTGGTTTGGACGAAGGAAATCCAACTTCAGATCCCTGCTTAGTGTAACACTTAATTGATCGCCCCATCAAGTGATTATCTAGAGCTGAATCTGCCTCCCAGGGTTTGAGGCTTCAACATCACTCTGAGCTACCTGAAAAAAGGCAAAAATGTAGTTTATATCAGATTTCTATTGATATGTTGCTTTAGTTCCCAGCAGATGAAGATGACTAGCAGGTCTATAGTTCCCCCAACTTGGGAATGTACATCCAAATATTGTTGCCTATATGCTCTTGTCCATGTTCTGGTATTACAGACTTTATGATGTTCTTTTCATTACATTTTTATCTTATCTGTCCTCCCAAGAAACTCTAATGTACAAAGTTCTCCTCTAATGTTATCCCTACATTAGTAATTCTCAAGAATTTCAGCCCAGGACCTCCTTCTGAGAATTACAGTCTGTCATGGTCAAAAGTGACATCACTGGGATGCCAGAGCTCCTCCATGTCTATTTGGAAGTAAGTCCCATTGTGTTGAATGAGACTTACTCCCGGGAAAGTATAGATTGTAGTCTGAATGCCTCATTTTATGATGGTGGTGTCCAGTGACAGATTCCAAGATGGTGCACCCAGCTTTTTGCGATCCCCCTAAAAAAAAGTTGTGATCCCCCATTTTGAGAACCACTGCCCTACAGCATCCCCATGTGCTAGATAGACTGAGAGGTAGTAACTACCCCGGCATTCTCCAATGAGTTTCATGGCTGAGTGAATTGAATCCAAGTCTTCCAAAACCTGTTTTGACCACCACACCAACTCTCAGAGCATAGTTTGTCATTCATACTGTGTTCATGTTTTGCTCTATCCCTGTGTTTTATTGCTAGCCATACCACATAGCCACAAGGAATGTGCCAAAGATCAGCCAAGTCAGTCACTGGCCACAGCCATCAGCGGCTAACCTAACCAGAGTGACCCTTGAACTCTTAGTACTGATGTTAATATTCCGTGTGTAATAAGGAGGCAGCAAGGTTCTGTTCCCCTCATTGTGGGGGGAGGGAATGAAGGACTTTACACTAAATACACCAGCAATTTATTGCTTGTACTCCTCATACACTGCCTATAGGCGTATACACACACCACAGAGATACTATATTATCAACATCAACAATATTCAGAATTCATAAATTACAAATATCTAACTTTGTATTTGCATTAGGTTTTAAAATTTAACATATTGGGCAGAGTCCCTCTGAAGCTGTGTCCATATAAATCCCATGGATTACAATAGGAAAGCTGCAGCAGATGTTCAGTTCTTCCTTCCCCTGAAATAAACTGAGTTTTAAATGTCTTGGGGCACAATCCTAAAAAATTTATGGCAAAATCTAGAAGTGCACTTGAGTTACACTATCACTGAGTTGGCCCAACTGCAAGATATTCCACCCTAGATACTCTGGAAAATGCTTGGGGCAGCTTAAGGCAACATAGGCTGCCCCAAGACAGGTGTACATGGGCTACCCTAGCTGGGGAGCATAGGCAGTTCAAGAGAAGCATGAGGGCATGTTTGGCATTGCCTAGAGCAGAGCAGTTACTCTGTATCCAGCAACTGTTTCCAGGGCAGAAATGTCTTCTTCCAGCTCCTCAGAGTTATACCACCTCAGGAGCAGGTGTAGTAATGAGTAGACCCATAGGGGTCCATAATAAGGCAAAGTAAGATGGCAGTGTTGACCAAAAATCTGAGTTCTTGGCCAGCCATTCTGCAACCCCTGCTTCTCAACTTCAGGATTTGGCACAACTATGGCAGCCCACTAAGCTGGGGATACAGCAGGCCACTCCATGCAATCCCCTTGCATCTACCCTCCACTATAGGTACTGTTGTACTGCATTCTCATGATGCAGCTGTTACTGGTTGTCAGGAACTTCTGGGCTTCCCTATAAGGCAGGCACCACAGCTGTTCCTTCTTCAGTGTGATCTGAGGGGGGTCTCCTCAGGAGCAAGCCCTCTGCTACTGACTTGATGTCTACTGAGCATGCTCTGGAGCAGTTAGGGCAGCCCAGGCTTCCTGACTCTCTGGATCCGGCATAACTTTCTGCTCTGGATTCAGAATAGTTGGGGCAGCCATGCTAGGGCAGTCCTTACTGCCCTCACTCTGGATTGTACCCTGAGGCTGCCAAAACTCACCTTAGCGTGTGGAGTTCGGTTTAACTGGAGCTAAAGATTGCAACCTTACTGTTCAGAGGATTGCGTCCATTGAATATGATCAAATGTCAAATACTACTGCATGCTAACTAGCCTATACTTAACAAGCATATGGGTTAATTATGGTTAATAGTTATGGGTAGAAAACAATGACTTGCAAGATTATTCTGTCATATGCACACGAAGCACATGTTTATGCATATTAGAGATGGCTTTTTAAAAGGTCAGTGGAAACGGGGCAATGGCACGTAACCATGCCCACAATTCAGGTTGTTGCCCTGCCCACTGGATGGGGGTGATGCGCTGGCCTCCCGCACAAGGTTACGCGAACCTTAGTGACGCCCGTGATATTTGCTAAATCAGTTTTTTCTATCAAACTGCAAGCTACACAGATATGCCACTAGCAAAAAGAACAGCTTGCAACAGGTAGCTGAGTGCTGAGCCATTAGTAGCAATTACATTTCGCCTCCTGCAAAGCCTTCAATTAAGGCCCTTGGTTCTACATGAAGTATTTGCCTCATTAAAATAGCTACCTCATTAAAATTAGAATGCCATTTGAAATGTACACTGAGTTCACTGTGCCTTAACCAAACAACGGTAGGATTTTAATTCAGGAAACGCCTTCCTGGTTTGGAAAGGGCAGGCATGGCTTTTATTAGATCTGTGTAAGGTAGGCACACCCTCAGATTGGGTACAAGACTAGTTTGGCTTCCAGCCAAGTACTGTAGTAAGATTTGTGAATTTCCAGCTGATTTATGACCAATAAGACAGAGAGGCATAAGCATGACGTATCTGGTGCCCAGGATAGCTGGAGGAACCACGGCTGTTTTGGCCACTTGCCCAACTCCGACTTGACTGGCAATGATTTTGTTGCCAGGTGTCACAAAGCTGATGGAGGCCAAAACCTGGCCCAACTAGTTAACTGGGAAGGGGTAGGGCCTTTAGAGGTAAGAAGCCTCAAAAGGGGGAAGGCAAGGCACCCCCTTTGGAGCCATTCCAGGTGAGGGGAGCAAAACAAAGCCATACAGCCAGGAATGCCTCTGAAGTAGAGGGCACAATGCACAATGCAGCTCCCTCCAAGACTGACTGCTCTGCCCCCTCTAGTTATGCCACTGGGTTTGCCACCTTTCTATATACTTTAAGAAGCCTTGCATTTCTTCGGAGCTCTGGGACCATTCTGTTCATCTTCCACATCCATTTGGAAAGTGGTAAACACTGGTTGTTTTAAAGGTAAAAGCAGTGGTGGGATTCAAATAAATTAACAACAGGTTCTATGTCCTAATAGCTTAAATTAACAACAGGTTCTATGTCCCATTAGTAACCAGTTCTCAGAACCAGCAAAGGATTCTATAGAACCTGTGAGAACCTCCAGAAGCCCACCACTGCATAAAAGGAAGATATGGGTCATTGCATCTTGTTGTTCTGAGCAGAGCACAAAGTGGTGAATTCCCTCTGTAGGACTTGGAAAGGCAAGATAAGTATCTTTCTCTCCAGCGGGGTTACTACAGAGATGCATATCTATGGGCAAAGAGGAGATGACTTCTACCAGCAGCAGTAATTACTAACTATATCTCTGGTATGACTGGGTCCTGGAATGTGAGCCTATCTGGATGAGCCTGAACAAACTAGTTGGGATGGCCACTCCAGGCCTGTGTTGTTGGCTTGACTGTAAATAATGCAAAGTCATCCATGCATGTAAATCAAGTTTTTCATGTTTTTCTTTCATCTTTTGATAAGGAATAATCCACATGGATTGGGGAGACAGTACATTGGTTTCCAAACTATGAGCCACAGCTCCTTGTGGAGCTGCAGAAAGCAGCCTGGAAAGCCACTGAATCTTCACCGGATCAGTTGCTGTATAAAATGTATAGGATTGTAGTCCTAATGGGGAGTAGGTCAAATGAGCCACCAGTTGAAATAGTTTGGGGCCCACTGAATTAAGTTAGACTTAGGGTACAATCCAGAGTAACTACGGGGAGTCCTTGCTCCGGTGTAAGAACAATTTTCTCTGGATTGCAATATGAATTTCTCATAGGCTTTCACTAGGTGGTGCAGTAACTACAGGTACTCGTAATGTCTCTTACTTGCTCCTGTAGTTATTCTGGATTGTAGGGAAAAACTAACACAGTTTTGTAATTGCATCCTCTGGACACATATTTTGGTTGTTTTACCACATATGCAGAACTGATTTGGAGTGGTGTGGTTTGACTTGAAGGTTCAGTGTGCTTGTAAAATGTGTTTTCCTTGCTCACTTTCATGATCTTTAATTCACCCTCTTTCAACACCTGGAAGACAGATTAGTGTAGTGCTTGAATTTGGGGAGGGTATTAATAACTCCTTCACAGCCAAGCAGTCCTCCTCAAACTTTCCCCAGTGGTGCATCTCCAAAGGTTAGCAGGAGATCTGAGACTCCACTTTTCTCCTGTAATTTGACTAAAATAAGAACATAAGAAGAGCCTCCACTGGATCAGGCCAAAGGCCCATCTTGTCCAGCCTCCTGTATCACACATCAGCCCACCAGATGCTTCAGGGACTAATAGACTAGGAATCCTGCCAGATTATGGACTCTTACTGATGGGTTTTTTTTTGGGGGGGGGGGAGTGGTTTTTTGTTTTTGTTTTTTAAAACCCAATAGGTCCAGGTCCCAGACATATACTGAGAGTGGTGAACTGGGGAGCAGGCCTCTGTCAGTCTGTGCAGACTATGGTATCGTGCTTGGCACTGCATACACTGCATGCAAAGCATGAAAGCCTGGGTTGGATTGTTATGGAGGATAGGCTGTTACCCAAGCAGCAAATCCCCCCTCTCCACACCACTGAATTAGTCCAATGGAAAGGCAGAGCTGATACGATTGGATCCAGCTGGCGTCTCAGAGCTGGGCTAAGGACAGGAGCAAGCAGTTAAGTCGCTGTGCCTGTTAACCAGCAGGCCAGGGTTCGAGACCCGGGTCGGCCCTATAAGACAGGGTGAGCTCCTGTCCTTAGCCCAGCTCTGTGATGCCAGCTGGATCCACTCGTATTGGCTCTGCCTTTCCATTGGACTAATTCAATGGCATGGAAAGGGGAGATTTGCTGCTTGGGTAACAGCCTATCCTCCATAACAATCCAACCCAGGCTTTCGTGCTTTGCATGCAGCGTATGCAGCGCCAAGCACGATACCATAGTCTTTCAAGACTGACGGAGGCCTGCAATGTGAACTGGGGAGGCATTGCTGCTTTAACCCTTTCCCTCATTATTTCTCTTTTCCAAATTGCCTATTAGCCTTTATTTTGTTCCCTGGGATTTCAAATGCAAGGGCATGCATTAAAAACCTCACAGGGGGGAAATCATTATTTAGTGTGGAGAAAGTGAGATAATCCCCTCTCCTCCCCTGCTGCCTTTCTGATCCCAATTATCTCCTTTAGAAAGGATGGACGATTCCTACAGTATTTTGCATCATTAAACAATTGCTGTTATGTGTGTTTGCATGTAATGTGTAGTCTGATCTGAAAGTCCTGTAGAATTTTCCCTTCAATATTTGTGATTTTTTTCATCCTACTACGAGGGATAGAATGACTACATGCTTTACCTAGCGTGTAGTTGATCTGTGGAACTCCCTGCCAGAGGATGTGATGATGGCATCTAGCCTCAATGCCTTTAAGAAGGGATTGGACAAATTCTTAGAGAAAAGGACTATCAGGCATAGATCTGGTCCCTAACCTGTCAGATAATTGAGGGAAACCTGTATTCTATCAAATATAGCTAAAACAGGGGTGTGTCAATGGTGCATTACTATTGGGGTGTTGCCCTGCCTGCGAAAAGGTCTATCATGGGGAGGATATCCTGCCTTCTGGCATTGGGTGATTCAAACCCTAATGATCCCACTGCTTTTGGTCACATTTGCAATATAGATTTAAACTGGTCAGAACCAGTCTCACTGATCTGCAATAATACCAGTGGTGGGCCCAGCCTGCCCCAACAAGCGGTTCTCTGGAAGTGGGCGGGGCCAGGGTGGGTCAGGGGGCAGGGCCAGGATCAGGGGCGGGGTGGGGGAGGGCACACCACCTTAACCCTTAGTTTACCAAAAAAATTGTATCACTTGTGACGGCATCAATCAGTATTAAGCCCCTGAGTTCAGTGTAATTTATTCCTATGCATTACACTTTGTTGTGCTCTCAGGGGGAGTGTGTGCCACAAATAAGAACATAAAAGCATAAGAAAAGCCTCCACTGGATCACACCAATGACCCGTCTAGTCCAGCTTCCTGAATCACACAGCAGCCCACCAGCTGCCTCAGGGAGCACATATGACACTTGCATCCAGGTACCTAATACAGGAGACGCTACCACAGGTTCCACAGGTGGTGCTCATACCACTGGTTGAGAAACACTGATTTACAGTTTAAGACCAGAGTCTGTGGTGTCCATCTGCAGGCTGAGGTTTGCCTCTAAGCCACTACTTAAGCCTACAGTCCTGTCCACACTTTCCTATAAGTTAGCTTCACTGAATGTAATAGGACTTCTGAGTAGCCAAGCAAAGGACTGAGCTCTTAGTAACCATCCTTTGGCTGCAATCCTATTCACTTTCCTGAGAGTAAACTCCACAGACTCTAATGGAACTTACTTCTGAGTAGCCAAGAATAGGATTGGGCTCTAATGCTGCACTCCTCTGCACACTTTCCTGGGAGTAAACTTTATAGATTGAAATGGGATTAACTTTTGAGTAGTCAGGCATAGGATTACAAACTCTTAGAAACCAGCTTCTTTCCAGGGAGTAAGCTTCACTATTATAATGGAACTTACTTCTGAGTAGACAGATGATTGGGCTTTGAGGCTACACTCCTATCCTCACAGGGGAGTAAAATCTACTGACTTTACTAGGATTTACTTCAGAGTAGGCAGTGGACTGGGCTCCTGGGGAGCAGGATGGGAACTGGGACTATTTCTTCAGGTGCCCCCCATAATCTCAGTTGGAGAGATTTCTCAGAAGGGCAGGATGAGGTGGGGAGATATCGGGGGGAGGGGGCAAAAGGACTACAGTGTGGATAGGATTGCAGCCTCAGAGCCCAGTCCTAACAATGTCTACTCAGAAGTAAGTCCCATTATAGACAGTGGGCTTACTCTCAGGAAAGTAGAAAGGCTGGAGGAACAAGGCTGGAGGGAGTGATCCAAGCAAGCCTCTGCCAGTCTCTTCAGAAGTAAGTCCCATTATAGTCAGTGGGCTTATTCTCAGGAAAGGGTGGATGGGAAAGTAGCCTCAAATCCTATGCTACTCAGAAGGAAATTCCATGATAGTCAATGGGAATTGCTCCCAGGAAAGTGTGGCTAGGACTGTGGCCACAGGCTGCAGTCCTCTACTATACTTAGTGGCTTACTCCTGAGTAGTACTGAGTAGTTGCAAAGCCTTCCGGGGAGGCAGGCAGGCAGGCAGGCAGGCAGGCATGGCCCCCACCAAAAGCCCTGGAGGATCTCGTTCTCACAACACTCAAATGCTCAGTTACACTCCTACTCACCTACAGACCTTTCTCAATAGCTCTGGCTTCTGTATAGCACTGGCTGCTGTGGGATGGTGGCAATGCCCTGTCTGAATGATGGTCATGGGAACAGACTGTTTGTATTTTAAAATTAAAAAATACCCTTAGAGAGCGGGAGGGAGGGAGGGGAGGTTCAGAAGGGGGGGGGGGAGGTTCAGAAGGAAGTGGAAGACAGACCCAGAGGCCCTTTAAGAGAAATTCAAACACATTTGCATGCACTTCAAAGATGACGGCCTCCTCTTAACAACCGGCTGCTAATGTCAGCCTCCAATTAACAACCGGTTCTACAGAGCCGGTGAGAACCGGCTTCAGCCCACCTGTGGAATACCCTTGGCAGATGCCGTTCTGTAAGGGTGATGAAAATCCTTTCCTAGAGATATTTGACCCCTTTCAGTAACCTACAGGTCCAAACAGATTCTTGTCTGGGAAAATGTTACAGTCCAACTGGTTTGAAACTAGTTTGATAGAGTAGACAAAAGACAAGTGCACATGAGAGAAAAAGGCTTTTGTGAGTGGTACTTTTGGGAGCACATTTCTCAATTTCCTGATCTGACCTAGAAGCACTTACGTGACAGGGCAGGAAGTATTCCCTGGACACGTATTCCTCTGAAACTCAGTTCCTGCACTGGAAAAAAACTTAGCTCAGGTTGATCACTATGGGGAATGAGTACACTGAAATAGCACATCCAGTTGCTCCGATAGGAGAGTAATGCGGTATGCATTTTCACAGAGGGGTAGCCAACTCTACTGCAGCAAAAATAGTTTTGTGATGCCACAAGACTCTCTTTGCAGTCTTCATTCTTATGACAATTATAATGAAGTCACTGCTAAGGAATGTGTTTTATTTCTTCAGATAAGAACCATATGGTTGATCCTTCAGGAAACCTGGACCAGCTTTTCATCGGGGATGCTGTGGCAGTTGGGGCATGGATTTTATCCAGCAAACTCCGGCTTTTGCTGCAGGGCATGCACGAAGAACTTGTGGGTGGAAGTCTGTAGAAGTGATGCACCTTTACATTATCATTGGGAGTGTTCTAAATACATCTCTTGCAAAATATATTTATGGACTGGGTGAATCAAGCAGTTTCTTGTGCAGTATACAGAAACATCCCCCCACCCAGGATGGCCACATGACAGAATTTTTCCAGATTTGTCCTTTTTTAGTCTTCTGTCCAGGTGTCCTCCAAAAGGGCTTCATTGTCCTCCATTTTGGCCTCATTTTGGAACTTTGCAATGGTGTGCAGTACCCCATCATATCGTATGTTGTTGAATTCATATTGAACAATAGAATCCAATGCAAAAATCAGTTTCGAAAGAGATCCTTCCTATCAAAGATTATGGCAAAAAAACTAAAAATCAAAAATATGCATTGAGCTCTATGGGAAACTGAGAGTGCCCAATATTGCTGTTTAACTTGTGAGTAGGCAAACGTGCCATTGTCCACCTGAAAGGCCGGGATGAGAGTTATCCAAGACCTTGTCCTCCTTTTGAGGTTCGGACATCTGGTCACCCTGGGTCCCCATCAGTTATGCACATTGCATGCTGCCAGTGTAACCTTCTTTTGTGGCATTCCACCTTTACTTCAAGCTTCTCCATATTCGAATCACCTTTCAGATGCCTAATGTTACTGCAAGTTTGTTAACTATGTTTCTTCTGTTAGAATCAAGCTTGTTGTGAATGGCAAATCTTTTTGCTTTGACAGTGCAGTATCTTTCTTTGTGAGTAACCTCTCCAGCAGCTGTGGATAGAGACTCAAGGGTGTGTTTAATCTCCTGAATGTCTGTTGTCACTTTATTTTAAAGGACCCAGGGCATAGTCTGAGTTTGGCTGATGTTTGGATAGGAAACCTATTGGTCCAGTCAGCAGGGTACTCCTGCACACCACCTGCAAGTTTCTGTCAGGATCTCAGTGTAATAAATGTTATTGCAACTATTTAAAAACTATTCCCTCCAGGAAATAAAAAGTGATACAGTATTTTATACCTTTTAACTCTCACTGAGGCCCAGGAAACTGAAAGTAGCTTCCCCCCCATAAGAGCTATTCTGAAGTCTGCAGAGACTATGGGTGGATATGTGTGATATCTGCCCTCTGGAAGCAACTGGAGCACAGGTCCAGTCACCTTTGGAGGGTTTAAAGGCCCAATTCCATCCATCTTTCTAGATCTGGTGATCTGTTCTCATATGAGAACATATGATCTGTTCACTCATGTTCTCATATCTTAAGAAAGCCCCAGTGACTGCCTCTCCACCACAGGATGCAATGCTCGCAAAACTGGCACACGTGCACACTGGAAAATTGAATAGGATTGGGCCCTAAGGGACTGAAACTGCAGATTTCATTATCTTTGATATCCAAAAGAGGTCCTAGAATTGATCAAAGGTTCCACCTATATATAATATTCTTAATAGAATTGTTATTAGTAGTTATTAATAAGATGTATAAGCACTTACTTATAAATATATTTCCATATATTTATTGCTGTGACACTTGGTGTGTAAAGCACCTTGTTCACATACAATTATTCTATGACTAGATAAATTAAAAAGATTTATAAGAACATCTCTGTTGTGCTGCAATAAAGAAGTATGTGTGAAGAAAAAAGGAAAGTAGGACATTTAAGAAAAAGAAAAGAGAAAATGAAACAGATCTAGAATTCATTCTATGCAACATTACATATTACGCACACACAAACACAAGCAAACACAAACAATTAAAAGAATGAGGGAATTAGGAATGAAAGTCTTGAACACATCCTATAGCTAGTGGCAGGGCTGTAGTAGGGGGTGCACTAATTTCTGCAGGGAGCCTCACTGCAGAGTACAAGGGATCTCATCCTCCCCTCTGCTGCATTCCAGGAGGGGGAAGCATCCTGGAATGACTCAGAGCATCTTCAACCTGGAATGGCTCAGAAGGGGTCCTAGGAGGTCCCTTGCACACCGCGGGGAGGATCCCTGCAAAACTTAGTGTTTTCCCTCTCTGGCTATAGCCCTGGCTAGAGACGTTGTTTCTGGTTCAGTTACAGCTCTTAATTGAACACAATACTCTTACTTGTGAGTAAGATGAATAACACCATTTTCAAACACCCCTACTCATAAAAGCGACAGAGTCTGGTTCATACTTCCTGCTGGGATATGTCAAATGCAGTTCATAGGTAGCCACTGTGATTTCATTTAATGAGAACTGCTCCAAGTACAATGAACTAATGAACAGAGGGGGATATATGTGTGTAATCTTTTCTTAGGCATCAACTGTGATTATCCTTTGTGAGATACCACAGCCTAGCTCTGGATTGTCAATCAACACACACCCAGACTATTACGCATTCATTGCTGCCAAGTCTATTAAAGAGGCACAGAGTGAAGTACTGTTGGAAAAGACGTTTGCCGTAGCTTCCCAGGCAAGTCAGAGGAAGCAAATTGGTAAGGATCTGTTCCATATGTGGTAGCTGTGAGTGACAGTACATCTAGCGCATCTCCTCACCAGCTGAGCCACCTCACAATTACTTTATGTGACCCTGTCAGTTTCCTGCTCTGGAGAGGCGCAACAAGGTTATTAAGCAAATATGATTAATGAAGAAAAGAACCTCTGGAGGGCTAGAAATTAGGTTTGAAGGCCAGGAGGGAACTAGAGAATTCTCAACCATATACTTTGGGGGGTTGAGGCAGACTTCTGTGGTAATAGGATTTGCATATTCAGCCTAATGGGACAAATTCATCCCAGACACTATGACTTAGGAGTTAGTGGGATGGATCTGACCCATTAAAATGTGGTCTCATTATTAAAACATGAAAGATTTTTGGGAGGAGGAGGAACAACTGAAGCAACTGTTCCTGAATTGATTCTTATCACAACCACAAAGTTTTGTTACTTTTTGCACCAAAGATTTATATGCATATGCTTTTGGCAATACATTTTGTGATGGGTAAAATATTCTGGACACTTCATTTTCTTCAACTGTTTTCATATAGGGCTTTGCTCCCTTTTTGTGTGTTAACTCTAAAATTAGAAGCTGCTTTCTAGTTTAAAATTTCTTAACATCAAAGTGAGAATAAATGCCACAAATTTCAGTTCCAGAACTTAAAAACCAAGACAATATGCATTCACCATCCTATATGCATTCCTGGGGTAGAAAAAGTACACATCCCCTGAACTCTGTTCAGAAGTTCTGTGAACATAGAGTGGAGGGAAGAGGAGCCACAAAAGGTGGCAAGTTTCCACCATAAGCATGCAAGTTTATATCCATCAGGCTTTCTCCAGTAGCCTAAGAACCAGGAAAAACATGCCCAGCATGATCTGTTTGACTTGGAGCCAGCAAATCTGAGCAGAATTCTGTACCACTGAAAAGTGGAACTCAGTCTTTTTCAGCTTGCAAATGACAGAAAAATCACTTGCAAAAGCCTAAATAACACATCTATCAACAAATATAACAAACTACAGTGAAATGAACAAAGGCAATGAATATCTTATGTACTGGAATAATGGTTATTTCCATGGAAAGAAAAGGGAAGAATAAAATCATAAGGAAATGCCAAAAACAGTGTGATCACCATTTCACATGCAAATCAACTTCAGAGCAGACAATTTTAGCCTTTAGACCAGCAAAGAGAGGTTGAAAGAGTGGAGCATATGTTGAATGAATGAGTCCTAAGAATCAGTAAAAGGTTTTGAAAAAGCAGAATCAGAAAACAAACCCAATGGACAAGGGGAAGAGTGTGGGAAAGATATTGAACAGGAAAGATTTATAGAGTAAAAGATTCATCCCTCCTTTCCCTGAAGCTATGGACCTGATCCAGTTTGGGGGTTTTGTGGTTGCATGCACACTTCTTAAAAGTGAAACAGAAAATCTGTTGCATTGCAACATTGCAGACCTGAATAGGTCAGACCTAAATGGTGCCTCCCTCACATTAGGGTAATTAAGCACAAAAACTGCACACTCAGCCAGCCACGTTTAAACAGGGCTCACTCTCAAGAGGACCTCACCTGACCCCCAACTGACACAGGGGTGCTAGAAGTCTGCCGTAGCTGGTGTCTCCCACCCTAGATCTCCATTAAAGACCTCAGAGGATATGCTACACAACCTTCATCTTGCTTCCCATGCTTTATATTCCCGTAAGAATAAAAACTAAGAAGTCTGCTCAATCTGTGGGTATGAAATTTATTGCCCTTTAACAGGCATGCATGTCCAAATCAATCTTTCCCCAGCTCTTGTAAGAGAGCTATTGAGATGAAAATGATAAAAGCTATTTCCTTAAAGATTCTCTTAAAATGAACTATGAATAATGAGGCATGTGACAAATTTGTCCCCCATCCCTTCTTATGCAGAAGTGTGGTTGGGGGGGGGGGGGGAGCAAATTCTGTGTTTCTCTTTTCCCAGCCCAGCAAAACCCTTTATTTTCCTTCTAAGAGACAGACAGCCTGACTCCGAGGCACCCGCCTTCACCCAAATGGGTGCAATGTGTTCTCAGATTGGTTTTATAGGCACTCTCTCCATTTTTACTCCCCAGCTGGAGAAGAGTCAGAACTAGATCTGTAGAAGACATAGCCCTGCTTTCTGAATGCAATCACTTGGTCCAAAAACCTCTCTCTCTCTCTCTCTCTCTCTCATTGCATTTTACTGAGCTTGAGAGCAATGCCTGGTTTGCATTCTCTGCTCTGACACTATGCTGAGTACTATGCTGGTGTTTGCATCATTATTTTGCACGTACAGTATTGGCCACTGTCCAACACAGAGATAGTTTCCTGTTAAGTCTATTGAAATTGTTGGGATTTGAGTATAGCCTGTTTGGGTAGAAATACAATTTTGTGGTGGTGGTGGTGGTGTGTGTGTGTGTGAGAGAGAGAGAGAGAGAAGGCAAAGACTAGCTTTGAAAAGTGCCCCATTACTCAACAGTGCACGAACATCAACAAGTGTCTTCTATAACAGTGCGATCCTGTGCAAGGGTCTTCAAGAGGCAAGTCCTGCTGTTTTGAAGGGGCCAAGGCTGGGTGATGAGGTGCGTTGAAATGTTCCCATACAGTTGTATATAAGGGTGGCAGCAAAATCCACCACGATGCTAGTGCTGCTTAACCTCACTGCTGTTCCTGCAGCCCTGACTGCGAAAGCAGGTCAAGGAATCTACCGTGCCTTCAGCTTCATTCAGTGGTCCAGGGCATGTCGGCTGCGGGTTCTGCACAAACTCTGGAGCCAGTTGCATTGGAGACAGCCTGCCTGTTCCATCGCAAGTGATGATTGTGCTCTGGAGTGTTTTTCATGCTGGCCAATTACTAGAGATCTGGGTCCATATTTGCAGTGACCACACTCCTGAATTGTCACGAACCTGGTTAAAGCAGTTCATACTGGTTATTTGCCAGTCTTTCCTTGGGAGTGCTCCTGTGCTTTTATGATACAAAGCTTTCTTATCATTGCATCTCCATGGTAGGAAAAGCTTCGTTGATCAACATCTGCTTGTCTTGTAGCTGCCAGGAGTCCTGCTGAAAAAGGTGGCCAGCTGCAATCCCATCACTCCTCTTTTCCCTCTCCCATTGCTATGTTCTCTTGGGAAAAAAATCAGGAGATTACATTGAAAGGGATTTTTCTACTTAAAATATTAATTAATTTGTGCCTGTCTTTCTGAAATAACCCTTGAGGAAGAAGGCAAAGGTGAACACTTCAGGAAAAACATGGATTTCAGTAAGACAAGAGTAACATGGTATCACTCATCACCTTCATGTCTCCACCTGCCTTTGTCTAACAACAATTTCAGTTAATTAGGCAGTTAATCTAATTATTTAATTAGGTGGAATCGCTATTAGCAATTAGACTCAGCACTCCTGAGCATGGATGGTTCCTTTCCTTTTGGGCCTTTTGAAGAGAAACAAGATAGCAATATAGCTCCTATTCCTCGCCATTACGTTTTGTATTTGTAACTGAAAACACCTGGATCTGCATATATGTGGTGGGGCTTCTGGAATGGTAAGGAAAGTGGCCTGTAGAAAACAAGGACTTTTTCCTCCAGGTTATTAGTTGTAAATCCACTGTTAGCATACAGCTAATGAGAACTCTGAAAGCAGTACCCATATGTACCCTAATTCATCTTAAGTAGGATTGATACTGAAATGTCAAAAGGAGTGAGGTTTGAAGGACATTTCAGAGTTTTTCTTAAGGAGAAACATCTGAGAATTATCAAGGGAAGCCACACAAATTTCTGTAAGACAAATGACATTTCTCAGGGGTCTCCTGTCCCCATGGGCAGATCTAGGGAGCCCATGCGTGCATGCCCCAATCTAGCCCCAATCTAGCACTCCAGTAGTGAAATGTGCTCACTGAGATGAGGAGCAAAGTTGGAGACAAGAGGAATGCCCACTGGATGGGTTGTTGGCAGACAAATTGTGCACAGCTAACACTCTGACTCAGTGTTTCCCAATTTGGGGTACATGTTACCCCCTCCCCCCGGGGTACTTGCCAGGACTTTTAGCAGTACTTCAAAAAGAATGGTGGGAAAAAGATATTTCTATGTTAGAATGCCTTGCAAGGCAAGCATTTGAATGCAATGTGAGGGTAGTATGAGGGGTCTAATTTATGGAAATGGGCGGCCAACGGGTTCGCAAGTGCAAAAATTTGGAAACCACTGCAGTCTGGCTGGAAGGGGCAGTTGGAATGGGAGCAAAGGTCTACCCGACAGGTGACTCTGGGTTCCAAACCAGTCAGGAGCCCAGGTTTATCTACCCAGCAAACCTCAGCCTTGAGAAGCCCAAGTCTACCAATTTGGTGGGCTTGGGTTCTGAAGTTAAAGTAGTGCTCATTCCCCCTCCCCTCCCAGCACAAAACTGGATCCATTCTGCCTGTCCCTCTCTGTGTCTCATGTGTTGCATTCTTTGGACAATCCTTAACACATGTCTGTCAAAGCACAGAATCTTGGCTAATAATACTGATCTTTCATATCACTTGGTGCAAGTATACTGGACTAGTTGGAGTACCTAGCATTAGAAAAGCACCATTTGCTGTGTTTTGTTTTTATTCTATTTTCTGCTTGTTTTTCAACAATAGTTTGCTGAAGGAGGTGAACTATCCTCTAAAACTTGCCTTTCCAGGATTCCTCATGTGGCTTATTTGGTGCCTTTTACATTACCCGTTTTTAATACTTTCCATCCTTAAGAACTATTTTTATTGTTACTCTTTTTCTGATATCAATTCACTCAAGTTAGTGGTCCTGTTTCTGCAGACCAGTTGTCTTCCCTACAGTCCATCTGTTAAGGAGACCTCCAGAGATTTGAGGGATTTTCCTTTTTCAGATAGGGTTGTTTTCCCAAAGACAGCTTTTTCTGTCTGGTTTCTCCTGGCTTTGGTTTGGCAGCAAGAGCTATTGCCCCAATTTAAACCCAGTTTCAAGGTTGGAAGTGGATGCCAGTTGCTATATCCTGCACTCATTTGTCTCACTCGTGCTGCAACCTGAGGAAAAAGTCACATTTTATTTCCACAAATGTGCCATGGGAATTTGGGGGATAATTATGAGTGGGGCTGCTGCGGGATGTGAGTCTCCTACCAGCAGCATGAGGTTCCTTGTCAATTCTCAAATAGGGTAGTGCCATCCCTACACTCTCATGCCTGTGGATATCTTGAATGTGGGTGAGATCTGAGGTGGGTTCCACAATTTGAAGACCAGTGCTGTAGTAAATGAGGCTGCATTATTAAAGCTATGGGCAAATCTGGCCACTGTTATCTGGTCAGGTGACAACTCTAATCTAATCTAATCGGAGGAAGAAGAATAGCTGAACCAAAATCGATCACAAGAGCTTATAGATATAGCTACACCTGAATAAATATGATAAATGGACTAAAGGTTGAAGCAGATGCTTGATAAAGAGTTTGAGAGGAGCACATGCTGCAAGGAATTTCTGAATAAGCACAACCAACAGCTTTTTAGAAAAAACATGGTCTTCTCTTGAAATGTATAAAGCAGTCAAAGATTGAGATGGAGTCAAGGGTTTTTGTTTGCTTTCACTTACAACTCAATCCTATGGGACTTTTATGACCATGACACTGGAGTAATGGCACAAAAGTAGAGAGGTATGAGGGGTGGTGGTTTGTGGGCAGGAAGTGAAAGGACAGGGAGGGGAAGAACTGGATGTGTGCTGAGGGCAGGAGAGGGGTAGCAACTTTCACTGAGAGGGGTAGCAACTTTCAACTTTCTTATCCCCCATTTTACAGTCTGACATGCCCCTGGCTCTCCTTGTACTTGCACCAGTAAAAAGGCTGGTGCAAGACCAAGGAGACCCATATCACCGGTCAACCCAGAGGAGGTAAATAAAAATATATCCTGCATTTGGTCTGATCAATTCCCACCTCCGTCATAGCATGCAGCATGTACTTTGTTAGTCAAGGGATAGGACTGGGCTCCTAAACACTTTTATTTATTGTCTGTGGTTTGTGAGCTTTGAGTTTGTAATGTTGCATACAGTATAGTCATCCTTCTGTCATGATCATGCCATCATTGGGAAATGAAAATTTATCCATCTCCAGAAATTGCAGCTGAAGTCAAACTGTTGCTCTCTGAAAAGCAAGACGCACCACAGAGAAAGATGTTTGAATTGGCTTCAGAATTCAAGGCGTACAGAAGAAATTGGCCATCACTTGAATCAATGAACCTTGAGCCTCCACAGGGCCCAATTAAAGAAGTGTGCCCGTGGGCAACATAAAAATCTCTTTTTGCTTTGAAGTTTCCTTTTTTCTCTCCTGGCTTGTTCGGTGACATTTCCTCTATAAAAATATTTTTGCACTCGCATTGAGGCTTTGTCTATATTTTCATCTCAAACTTCATATTGAGGTGTTTATTACCCTGTTGTGAATATTCTTGTCTGGTTGGAACTTGGCAAGGGCTTCCAGTCTTGGCATTGCACTTGTTAATATTAAAATCCAGTTTGCAGGATTTTAATTGGAATGGGGTCTAGTAACAGTTAATCAGAGACTCAACTCCTGTAACTTCTTTGGAGACCAGCCCTACTGCCGGATTGAAAACATCCATGTTTCATTGGAACAGCTGAGTCCCTGCAATTCTGAGCTGCCCAAGTACTGTCAGATTGTTTTCATCATGCATATTTTTTGCTCCGCTAGCTGGACTGCACTGTCAAGTCCCACAAGGCTCTAGCTTGCTCCACTTCTTTACAGTGCTTTATATGATATTTATTCTGTTTTTGCATTTTTGCTTGCAGGTATCATTGCTATGGAGATGTTGCACAGACCCATTCATCATTTTCCACATATCCGGTTGCAGCAATCTATATGTTGACTTGGTGTCGATCCACACTGAGAGCTTGACTCTCCTACAAATTGTTCAGAGCTCAAAGGCCAAGGTACTTTTTCTTGGTTACCAACATCTGGTGGGAGAAGGAGGAGTCAGAGCTCTTTGTTGTTTCTGTGCGTAATAATCAATAAAGTCCATTAGTGAGACAACTACATACATCACTAAACTTTGGCCTCTGATCCCCAGAGCAGTCCCAGGGCACCTATTCATATACTGGCGACATTCAGCCTGTGTGATTGCAAACCCTCACTCTGATAGGAAAAGGATCACAGAATGTGCAGAATGTAACAATCCAGAGACTTCAGGACATACCTACGTAGTTTTATGCTTGCATGCTTGGAAGTCTGGAAAATTTACCATTTTAAGCCATTGGAATATACTTGCAAGTTAGTCCATGTCTGAAAACAGAATTAAAAAATAAAAATTTATTCAATGGATATGGCCAGAAACCACCTGATCCCAACATTAGGATTCCCACAATGAACAGCCAGATTCCTCTGGATTTTTATAAGCAGGGCATGTGGCAATGGCTTACCTCTTATTTGTCCTCCACCAGGCTTCCAAGGTGTATTGCATCATAACACAGTTGTCTAATCATTTTTACAGGGCAATCCGAACCCAACTGTATGCTCACTGAACAGGGATATGATCACTGCTTGTGCCAGTGGAACAAAAATCTGTGCCACTGTGCCACTAATAAAGCATGTTAGCATTGTTCCATGGCTACAATGGGCATCATCACAATGAGTCAGGATGGTGTTGTTTCCAACAACAGTGGTTTCCAAACTTACCTGGCTGACAGTGCCCCACAGCCTCTTCTTCCCAGTTGAGATGCATGCCAGCATCTTGGATCTTGTGAGTTTTTATAAGAACCAAAATGGCTGTGCCTGGGAGATCAGGTAGGGGGGCATATGGGAAGCCCCTGATGCTCCCCCCCTGAATGTTCCTAAGGCATTGTGATGTGTACTTTGGGTAATCTTGGTGTTGTGGTCATGGTGTTGGACTTAGACCTGGATGATCCAGGATCACATTCCCACGTAGCCATATAGGTTCCTGGATGACCATGGGCCAGACCTAACACATAGGATTGCTGTGAGGACAAAACAAGGGAAGGAACCATGCACATCACCCCGAGTTCCTTGGAGGAAGGAACACCAATGTATGAAAATGTGAAAAAATTACAGGCATCCCCCACTTTCTGATGGTTCACCTTCTGATGGTTCTGCTCTTTCAACACCTTTCATTTATACCCAGGACTCATTCATTCAACACATGCTTCACTCTTTCAGTCAATCTCTACTGGTCTAACGGCTAAAATTACCTCCCAATGTTGATTTATATGTGACATAGTGATCTCGCTGTTTCTGGAATTTCCTTATGACTTTCTTCAGTAAATAATCATCATTCAAGTACATAAGATATTCATCGCCCACATATGCCTTTGTTCATTTTATTTTCATTAATTATGTATTTTTGGCTATGTATTAATAAATATGTGTTGTTTAGGCCTTTGCAAGTGATATTTCAGTCTTTTTTGGTGGCCATTTTGCATCTGCAAGCTGAAAAAAAGCCTATGTTCCACTTTTCGATGGTTTTCAGTTTGGGGCTGTTGTCGGGTCCCTAACCCATCCGATAAGTGGGGGATCCCTGTTTCTGCACAAAGGAGGATGAAGTGTCAGTAGTGGAATAGGTATTCATCAGCCTGGCAAGATGAGTCCTTTGAAGGGTGTTGTTCCAACCTGACTGTGCATCCCTCCAGCAGGTGCAGAGGAAAGGATGTTCTCCACTTTCAAGGCAAGGCAGACCACAAGCAAGGCCTGCAGCAAAAACCAGAAATAGCACTGGGAAACCAATTGTTCCTATGTGGAATTGCTCACATCTTGTTCTAGCAAGACTCCTAGTATTTTTTAAGAGTGTGACAAGTAGCAATTCAACAGCTGCCACTCTTCCAGTCTGGAGGTGCAGTGATGGACAAAACACTACCTGATGCTCCCTTGTCTGTCATGCAGTTTTCTGAGTCACAGGAGTCCTGTGTGACCCGGTTAGCAGCTTGGCTCCACATCTTTATGATTCTGTCAGAACTCCCTCTGAGCCACCGAGGCTGTTCAGTAGTAGTTCAAAGTCTTTCCGCAGCTTCTCTGTTGACATGGCAGTTAACAGATGACCCCCTGCAGTTGTTAACCTCAGCCACTTCAAGATGGAGTATCCATGAGGGTGGGGATTCTCACAACACTCCACAGGGCAAATGGTTTGCAATTTGGTGTGAGTTATGCTAGCGGGAAATTAACAAGGTGATTCATTTGGGCTCCAGTAGCATGCTGCCTCCTCTCATTTATCACTAGTTTAATAATAAACCAAGCCATGTGCATGCACATGTGCATGAATGAGTGAATGGGGCAAGGCCTCGGGGGACAATAACTGGCAGCCACTGGCACTCATCAGAATGAGTGCTGAGGCAGCAGACTTGCCAGGTTCACACGGAATGAGTTTCTATGCCAGCAAAACAAATCCTTCATGTACCCCAGAGGAATGCAATTTGCCAAAACACACTGGGCAGAGAACATATTGGGCACATCCCCTACACATAATCTGCCTTTATGGAGCATCCTTCCATGGACGGACGGACAGGCAAACAGAAACACACACAGCAGGACTTTAAAAAAAACAACCCTTTTCTAGGGAACCAATGAGGTCCTCTTTTATGCAAGCATGTCCCTGCCATTGGTCTTCAGAAGTTGTGAGCTGAGAAATATCACTTCTTCCTGGACTGTATGTTTATCTGGCAAAAGTTGTTTGAAAATTGCACTTTCTCAGTTGCTTTCCCCTGCAGCATTAGGTGCTCATAGGAGCAGGCTGAGGGAAGAAGCGTTTTAACAACCAGCAGGGCAGGGGTGGGGTAAACAAGCATTTACTTTATTCAGTAAATAATTTATTTACTGAATAAAGCATTTATTTCCAGTGGTACTGAGGAAAAGTGTGCCCATCCTATTCCCCTCCTCAG
Source organism: Cryptoblepharus egeriae (assembly GCA_030015325.1). Lineage (NCBI taxonomy): Eukaryota > Metazoa > Chordata > Lepidosauria > Squamata > Scincidae > Cryptoblepharus > Cryptoblepharus egeriae. Next base: position 27,945,448 of record JAREYC010000002.1, on the reverse strand, counting down.
CCACTAAAGAATGGGGTAAGGTGGACACTCTTCCCCCAATGGTACTGAGGAAAGAAGGCAGCCACCCCACCAATTTTCTTTTTGTTAACTTTACAATCTTGGCTTGGCAGCACAACATGTGAGCGGGATCTTGGAGTCGCCGTGGATCACAAGCTGAACATGAGTCAGCAGTGTGATGTGTCTGCAAAGAAGGCAAATGCCATTTTAGGCTGCATTAAGAGGACTGCAGCTTCCAAGTTGCGAGAAGTTCTGGTTCCTCTTTATTCAGCATTGGTCAGAGTACTGTGTTCAGTTCTGGGCACCTCACTTTAAGAAAGATGCAGCCAAGCTGGAGCAAGTCCAGAGGAGAGCGACAAGAATGATCAGTGGGATGGAAGGGAAACCCTACGAGGAAAGGTTGGGAGAACTTGGGATGTTCAGCCTGGAGAAGAGGAGGCTGACGGGAGACATGATTGCCCTCTTCAGATACCTGAAGGGCTGTCATGGGGAGGAAGGGGCTCATTTGTTCATAGCTGCTTCTGAAAGCAGAACTAGAACCAATGGGTACAAACTGCAAGAGAGGAGATTCCGGTTGGATATCCGGAAAAAATTCCTGACGGTGAGGGCGGTTCGGCAGTGGAACAGATTGCCAAGGGAAGTGGTGGACTCTCCCTCACTAGAGATCTTCAAGCAGAGGCTCGACGAGCACCTGTCGGGGATGCTCTAGGGGGATTTCCTACTGCAGGCAGGGGGTTGGACTAGATGACCTACTAGGTCCCTTCCAACTCTATGATTCTATGATTCAGTCATTTTTTTTATTTTATCATACGAGAAACTGAGGATAGGTAATACTTTTACCTGGGAGGTGAAAACTGAGAAGGTATTGGCATACCTGAACATTGTTTCCTTGAACCTCCAGCTTTGCTTTTAGCCTGCAGTTGACTTGCCTTGTGCTCAGGTGCATGGATGTAACCCAGGTGCATGGATGCAAAATTCAAGAACTGTACAGGCAGAGACGCAGCAACCACCCTGCAGTTCTTAGCTCCAAGCCCTTCTAGCAAGACGGAAATTTTGATTCCTGGATATAGCCTCAAATTTCATTTAAACAAACTTTTTTTGTGAAAATATTGCGTTGCCAAATCCCTTATTAGCAGTTTGAAAAGGGGGCATTTCTATGAATGCATACCAGGGACCATGGTGTGGGGGGGAGGGAAAGAGAGAGAGAGAATTCATTAACCACACTGACCACTGAAGCAAAGAGGCTGTGTTTAACGTTTGTAGTTGGCACTTAAACCCTGTGCACAAATACTGGCATTGATTCCTTATATTTCGAAGGCATTTATAATAGTCTGCGCAGCCAGTCCAGCTGCAGGTAAATAATCCTGGGATCTCGGCAGCTCCGTGCTGGTGAGAATCCAGACACAACACAGAAGCAATTAGCCTGATGTTTGCTTTGAGGAAAGCAGATTTTGAAGGCAAAGAGGAGCCCCCTGCCAGCTGCACTTTCCACAGCCACAGACATTAGGCTGGGGTTGTATGTGGGATACATAGCAGAGCCAAAAGAGCTGTGGCAACTGTGGTTGTTACAGGGAATCAGGGCATGGCAAAACCATATTGATATATGGGGTAGTTTGGGGAGAAAGAAGAGTCACCATGCTCCTTCTTTCAGTGGGTGTGAGGAATTTAATGAATATATATTTATTTTTCCTTCACATATTACATTGCTGTTTCTCCAAGGAGCGTACATGGTTTCTTCCATCATTTGGTCCCTCACCATAACCCAATGAGGTAGATTTGATCATCCATGAAGCTTCATGGCTGAGCAGGGATCTGTGCCCTGATTTTCCAGGTCAGTGAAATTTTCACAGGCTAGTGAAATTGCTGGTGCATTCTGATATGACCCCTAGTGAGGCAGGAGGCTTATGTTGGGAGCACTCCTCTCCACTTCCCTTGATGGATACACCTTTTCAATGCCACTGCACCAGCAGCAGCAAGGTAGAGAAGGGGAATAGGTTATAATTTATTTATTTTTTCATTCATTTATAGATTTATAGCCCACCTCATTCCCAAGTGTCAATTGCTGTAATTAACAATATGTTAATTAGAAAACCACCTATCACATAAATCCCAGCATTCTCTCTCCTACCATCTATTGGGGTATTGAATGGCACTTTGAATGAATATACCCAATGTTGCTTACAAAGTTGAGGTAGAAACACAAGGAATTCTATTTTGCTGCATACCCTTATTGTTGCACAAATGGAAAATATAAAATAGTGCTTCTAGTAGTAGTGTAGCTAGTGATCATGTAGCCCAGTGCAAAGCTCAAAATGTTCCCCCAGATGTAATATCACAATCAGAAGTTATGTCATCCCAGTGTATTTTTTTAAATTAATTTTACCCTGCAACAACAAAATCAAACTTAATGAAGTAAAAATATAAAAATTGTGCCTCCTGTTGGTTAGGGAAACTGTGCTGGGCCAAAGAGGAATGGTTATTCTTTCTTGCTAAAAATGAGCATCACTTATAAGTATGTGTGTATTCAGTTATTATGGGTTAACTGTATTATTATATATGTTTATGGAAATTAGACCTGATTCATAGTAACAACTTATTAATTAACATCTTATTAGTTCCATACAGGATCAGAATTACATCTCATTGGCTCTCAGAGCAATCTGTATTATGGGAAGGTTGAGTTAAGAAAATCCACTTTTCCATCGGCTTTTGTGTTTTCATTTTCTGGTTAATTGGCCATGTTGTGCGTGGAGGATATTGCACAAGGGGATTGATGCACAAGGGGATGTTGCGCATGGTGGGATGTTGTGCATGAGAGTTTGATGCACATGGGGGGATGTTGTGCAATGGGGATGGTGTATGGGGGTATTTTACTCCCACAATGCGAGTACGTTTTACTAGTCTATACAGTGGTACCTCACTTAACAAGAGCCTTACTTAACAAGCGTTTCACATAACAAGCAAAAATTTCCAAGAAATCTTGCTTCACATAACAAGTTCTGCTTCACTTAACAAGCAAGCACGCTATGGGCACACGTGCTATGCAGCCCTGACGCTTCGCATGGAGGCTCTTTAAAAGGGCTGCCAGCCAGCAATGCTGCCTCTAACTGCCCCCAACTTGGGGGCGGTTGCCTGGAGGTGCCAGTGGCAGCTGCCCCTAACTGCCCCCAAGTACACCCACTGGTCACTTTGAACCTCCAGCAGCAGCCCAGGTAAGCCTCTTTGATTGCAGCCTTGTAACCATGTCTACCCAGAAATAAGCCCCATTGTGTTAAATGGGACTTACTCTCAGGAAAGTGTCTTTAGGATTGCAGCCTACGTAGACTTCATAGGATCATGCACATTGAATGCATGTTTTGAATTCCATTCCAGTTTTTTCATCATTTTTACATCCAGTTAATATTTTTAAATGAATATTTTGCGGGTTGTGGAACCAATCATCTGAGTTTCCATTGTTTCCTATGGAAAAATCCGCTTCACTTAAAGAGTGTTAAACTTAAAGAGCATGCCTCTGGAACGAATTAAGCTCTTTATGTGAGGCACCACTGTATCTATATCTATCGTTCTATAATCTATCTATATAAGAGAAAAGTCACTGACTGAGACACTCACTCATTCATCAATGCCCAGCCAAAACCGCTAGGCCTAGAAGTGTGGAATTTGGGATGGGTGTTCCTTTCACGACAGAGGGAGTCACTAAGAATCAGTTTTTGGAAATTCCAACTTGAAGGGGGCGAAATGGGGCACAACGCTTATTCCTCCCTATACTTTGCATTGAAGAATCGGTGACTGATGGATGGTCTATGTTCCTGGAACATAGAAGCATGACAACCTCTGGACCGAGAAGCATGGCATTCGGGGAGGGTGTTCCTTATGTCATATGAACACCAACCAAGAACTGATGTGAAAAATTTTACCTTTAAGGGGCTGGAAAATGCAATGTGTTTTTGTCCTATACTTAACATGGAAGACTGACCAACATCCAATTTGGTGCTCGGTGCAGTGGGGGGTATATTGTTGGGAGGGAGGGGTTGCACTGGGGAGGATGCTGCGCATGGGGATGTTGCGCATGGGATGGTGTTGCGCATGGGGAGATAATACACATGGAGAGGTGATAAGCATGGGGGTGATGCACATTGGGGGATGATGTGCATGGGGGGTTCATGCACATGGAGGGATGATGCACATGGGGATGTTCCACATGGGGGATGATGGGGTTGATGTGCATGGGGGACTGATTCGCATGTGGGGATTTTGTGCATGGGGTGAAGTTGTGCATGGGGTGATGTTGTGCATGGGGGGGTTGATGCACATGGGGGGTTGTTGTGCATGGGGGATGATGCACATGGGGGACTGATGCTGATGGGGACTGCTGTACATGGAGGGATGATGTGCATGGGGGACTGATGTGGATGGGGGTTGATGCGCATAGGGGGTTGGTGCACATGGCAGGATGATGTGCATGGGGGTTGATGCGCATGGGGAGATGATGCGCAGAGGGGTTGATGCATAGAGGGGTTGTTGCGCATGGAGATTGATGCACATGGAGGATGATGTGCATGGGTATTGATGCTCCAGGGGGTTGATGTGCATGGGGAATGACGAACATGGGAGTGGATGCGCATGAGAGTGGATGTGCATAGGGGGATGATGCACATGGGGGGATGATGTGCATTGGATGGATGAACATGGGGGATGTTTCGCATGGGGGTGGATGCGCATGGGGAGTTGATGTGGATGGGCAGTTGAGGCACAGTGGGGTGATGGCGTATGGGGAATTTTACTCTCGCAATGTGGGTATGTTTTCGCTAATACTTAATAAAAATACTTGGCATCCATCAGTCTTTAAAGACTATGGTGTCATGCTCAATGCTGCATGAGAAGCACAAAGGCCTGGGTAGATTGATATGGAGGATAGGCTGTTACCCAAGCTGCAAATTCCTCCTTTCCATGCCACTGAAATAGTCCAATGGAACAGCAAAGCCAATACGATTGATTCCAGTTGCGTCGCAGAGCTGGTCTAAGGTCAGGCACTCAGGCTGTCTTGTGGGGACCCTGGTCTTGAACCCTGGCCTTCTGGTTTATAGGCACAGTGTCTTAACAACTTGTGCCACCCACACCCCTTACTTAATAAAGGGCACTTCTACTAAAACTAGTATCTTAACTATGAGGACTGGGCTCAATGATTTACAGAGCCAGTGACATTTGGAATGGCATTGTGAGCTACAGCAGGGTGGTCATGTTGACAATGTGCTACCATTTCCAGAACTAACATCTCATGAAGCTAATCGCAGTTTGGAATGGGACAGAGATCAGAGGTGTTGCTAAGAGAGCCTGGATATCACTAAATTGAGCTCAAGGACTGCTTCTACAGCAGGAATGATGCTAGCACTGGCAGAAGGAGTCAGGGGTGCTTTTGAACCCTTTTTCTAGGGCCTTAGTAGTGTCTAGTTCAGCAGGAGGCAAACTGAGAAATCTACCTAGATATTCTGAAAGTATTTTGGCTACAGTGAAGAATTGGTTAAAAATAGCATAATCTCAGGGTCCAATCCTATACAACTTTCCAGAATTAATGCAACTGCATGAACAGGGCATGCGCTGCATCTTGTGGTGGTGGTGGGGGCAGTCATGGAATCCTCTTTAAGGCTAGGGAATGATTGTTCCCTTCTCTGGGGGCTGTATTGGTGCTGGATAGTTGGATAGGATTGGACCCTTGCACACCTGATCTTGCAGCTTACAGGCAGCATAGCCAGGTGAACTTGTTACATGTGCCAAGCAGCAGCTATATTAGCATAAGCCTGTCTTATTTGCCGCTTCTATATTTCTTCAGGATTAACATGCCCAATCAAGAACCTGTCAGTCTTAACAGACCTTCAGGTACTGTTTGTATCCTTTGAGCAGTCAATCAGATTAGCCTTAACTGGTAAGGGAAAGTAGAACTTTAGCAAGATGGGGAGAAGGGTTTAAAAGGTCAGCATAAATCAACAGGAATGACAGTACTATATAGTATCCCATGGTAGCCAAAAAACCACTGATGCAGAAGTGTGACCTTTGAAAGCAGGCATATGAGATCACACTGCCATTCCCACCTTATACCAATATAAGGGTTGTTCTCCAAGTACTGGAGTCAAAACACCAAATTTATGATCAATTTAAAGATGCCTAAGACATCAGTGGAGCCTAGTCGTGATATATTAAAAGAGAACATTTTGTAAACAAAACATTTGCCTTGTGTTAGGATTACAAAAATGGGTAGGAAACCCCAGTACCTGCATCAAATCAAAGTAGCCTAGAGAAACTACACGATTCATCTTGAAATTTGGGGAGGCATGATAAAATCTTGATGAAACATTCAACTTTTTGAAGGAATGAATTATTCTTTGTTTGGACCACTTGACAGACCACTTGCTGCTCTTTGACCAGGTCTAGCAACTGAGCCTCTCTTGGTCCATCCTTGCAATACCCTGCCTTCTATATGTTTATGTCCATTTCTCTTTGGCTATACTTGGGGATGGCTCTACCACATCTGTTTATGGAATATAAGACAATATCATTTTATAAAGCGCCTCTTTGTCTAGTTAGTAAGGGATATTTATGAGACTCTCTGTTGGCAGTCACTTGACATATGACATCCAATGGGGGGGACCCACCTAGTACATGGGAAATTGAGGAGAAGGGTGCTGTCCCTCTGAGATGTGAGCATGACAACACATTCATCTTCTGTCTTATGTTGTACAGATCAAGAGCACAATCCTAACCATGTCTACTCAAAAGTAAGTTCCATTGTGTGCCGTGGACCTTACTCCCAGGAAAGTGTCTTTAGGATTGTAGCCTAAATTTCTGTCTGGCCCACAGCAGGTATAAACATTTCGTTCCTGTTGTGTACATGCAAAGTTGGGCAGAAATAGCTGAAGGAATTCATGAGTGACCATTCTCTAACATACTCTACAATCCAGAGTAACTACGGGAGCACATAAGAGACTTTACGTGCACCCGTAGTTACTGCAGCACCTAGTGAAAACCTATGAGAAATTCATATTGCAATCCAGAGCAAATTGTTCTTACACCGGAGTAAGGGCTCCCCGTAGTTACTCAGGATTGCGCCCATAGTGAGAGACTGGAGGACCTGTGCTTTATTTGGAGTAGTACTTATTCTATGTACAGAAAATCATAATCTAGTCATCTGGGTTAACTAACCAACCCTTGTTCCAGAATCACAATCATTAATCCAGATTTGAATCAACTCTGCACCAGTAAAATATGGGGTGAAAGTGTACATGTATCCTGTCTGGTCAAGGTAAAGAGATCTTTATGTGCCCATTGAATATACGTAGCTCCCTGCACTTGGTTTTCTGAATCATTTGACCTGAGAAGCTCATATAAAGTTTGAACATCCCCACACAGACTTCATTGAAGCACTTTGCAGTTTGTAAAATTGCTAGCTCTGCTGAGGACGAAGAAGTCCAGAAGTGTGCAGCCACTGCACACAGAACAAAAGGCTCCCTCCCACATGCCATGGAGTTATGCACGCTGGGGTCACAAAAGGGTGGAATTTCAACCCTTTCTGCACTCTTTCACTACACTGATTCTGAGTGTATGTGACCAAATGCTCAAAGGGTAACTGTTCCACTCACTGACAGCCCAATCCTTGGCAATTCTGCTCATAAATCTTGTGTAGTCAATGGGCCTTGATCCCACGTAAGTGTGGCTAGGATGGCAGCCTAAGAGCCCAATCCTATGCATGTCTATTAAGAACGAAGTCCACAATAGTAAATGGGACTTACTCCCAGGTAAGTGTGGCTTGGATGGCAGCCTGAGAGCCCAATCCTATGCATGTCTATTAAGAACGAAGTCCACAATAGTAAATGGGACTTACTCCCAGGTAAGTGTGGCTTGGATGGCAGCCTGAGAGCCCAATCCTATGCATGTCTATTAAGAACTTAGTCCACTATGGTCAATGGGACTTACTCCCAGGTAAGTGTGGCTAGGATGTCAGCCTGAGAGCCTGTTCTCATGTCTATTCATTATAGTCATTGGGTTTATTCCAGGTAAGTGTAGCTAGAATGGCAGTCTGAAAGCCAAATCCTAGGCATTGCTACTCAGAGGTATCATTATAGACAATGGGGCTTATTGAAGGGCTTAGGAGAAGGTAAGTCACCTTGATGGTAGCCTGAGAGCCGTTCTCATGTCTACTCAGACTATTGTCAACTATATTCAATGGGGCTTACTCCCAGGTAAGTGTGGCTAGGATGGCAATCTGCGAGCCCAATCCTATGCATGTCTACTCAGAACTGAGCCTCATTATAGCGAATGGGGCTTGCTCCCAGGTAACTATAGATAGTAACCTTGAGTAGGGTGACACAATGGAAAGGTAAATGCTGACACACACTCCATGAGGTAACCAACTGAAGGCGAACCAGCTGCTCTTTGTGTGGGGGTTTATCAGGGTGGTGTATGTGAGTCTATATGTAGGGAGGGGCACATTCTCCATGTTATGTTTATGGGGCATTCCCCCGACCCCACCCCACAGAAGGCAGCTGACTGACAGGTCGTGGGTTGGTTCCCGCTGGTGGTGGAGCACAGACCCCATACAGGTGACAAGACAGCAGTGTGTGTCCCCTGAGGGTGCACAGCAGGTGCGCGCGCCTCTCCTCAGATGGGGTGTGTGTGTGTGAAGGCAACCGCCTGAGGGCTGAGCTGAGGGGCAGGTGACAGTTGACACCAGGGGCGCGCGGGGGTGTTTGAAGAACTTAGGCGGGCGCGCGGTTCCAAACCGCCTCTCCGTGTGACTCAGAGAAGTGGGGGCAGAGAGGGAGGGGGGAGGAGGAGCGTACCCCTCCCCCCTCGCGCGTGGGTAACCGTCGTCAACGGTCACACTCCACGTCAACGGTCACACTTCACGCCGGCGGCGCGGACTCAGCACAAACACTGCGGGAGGCGGGCGGGTGAGGGAGGGAGAGAGAGGAGCGCACCCCCTCCCGCGTGGGTAACCGTCATCAATAGCCACGCTCCACGCTGGTCGCTCGGACTTGACACACTGAGAGCGAGCGAGAGGGAGGGAGGGAGGCGGGCGGGCGCGCGGGGGTCACATGCTGTCCTTGTGGGTGGCCAGGCACCGCCCAGCGACGACGGTAGCGACAACGAAGGCGGCGACGAGGAAGACGACACGCTTCGCTGGCGCTGCTGCCTCCGACCACCGTCCCCCACCCTCAACCGTCCCTCCGCCACCCGAAGTGGGGGTGGGGGGCTGAGTGTGCGCGCTCGGGCGCGTGTGTGTGGAAGGGGGGGTTGCGCACCTTCCCCCTTCCCTCGCCCCAGAGGAGCCCAAGGCCGGGCTGCCTCATTGGCCGGGGAGGGCCGCGAGCTCCGCCCGCTGTAGCCGTGCTTGCCTGCCTGCCTGCCTGGGAGGGGAGAGAGGAGCGGGGCTGCGCTCCCTAGTCTGGAGCGGGAGCCTGGCAGCGGCGGCGGCTGAGGAGCAGCCGGAGCCTGCTGGTCTGAGACCAGGAGGAGGAGAAGGACTCACCCCCGCTGCCCTCGACTCCTTGTACGCAAGGCAAGGGGGGCCCCCCTCCACCGATCCATGACCATGGGCGACAAGAAGAGCCCGACCAGGTAAGAAGGGGGGGGGGCTGGGAAGGAAGGGGAAGTGGTGGAGGAGCAGGACTTTTCCTAAGATGGAGGGAGTGGGCAAGGCAAAGGCAGGAGCGTGCCAGCCACCAGAGCACCCACTCCCCCCACTGAGGTTTAGGGGGCGCTGTATGTGTGGGGGGCTGCCAGGCCCTGGGGTGGAGGAGGAGAAGGGGCTTTAAGATGGAGGGAGTGGGCAAGGCAGGAGTGCACCAGCCACAGCACCCACCCACACACCCAACTTGGCTTTAGGGAGGCACTGTATATGGGGGACACAGAGACACACTGGTAGGCCCTGGAGTGGTGGAGGAGAAGGGGCTTTTAAGATGGAGGAAGTGGGGAAGGACGGGAGAGTCTGCCTGCTCCACTCAGGCAGGTACAGGGCAAAGCAACTCCTTGTTTGCAGTGGCGTTGGGAGGAGGACGAGGCGCTGTTGGGGAGTGGAGAGGGTCAGCAAAGCTGGGGATCCTCGTGGAGGATGGAGCTCGCCCTGCAGGGCGCCCCCCTCTCTCTCTCTCTCTCTGCGTGTGTGTTTTGTGCCCAGGGTGGCTCTCTTAAGATGGAGGGAGTGTGCAAAGAGAGGGAGGCTGAGTGTGTTTTCTCTCTTGCTCGGTGCCAGGGCTGATCTGGTGTTAGAGCAGCCATGGCGGCTCCTCACTCTCTCTCGCACACACGCACACCGTACTCCGCGTCTCCTCGCACTGACTTCTTCCAGACAAAGGGAGATTTAACAAGGTAAAGGAGATAGACAGACAGACGGAGGGGGCGCATGGAGGGACACGCCTACAAGCCTTTAAAGTACAATCGAGCACCCCCCCCCCTTTTCCCAAAAGGAAAAGAGGGAGGGTACTAAGACCTCTCGGATCCAGAGAATACCAAGACCTTCTGTGGATACTCCTTGCTGATCGAGGGAAGAGGTTCCCTTTTTCTTCCTCACAACGGGGTATGATGTTAGAGAAGGATGGGGAGAAGGCAGGGTGTGTGTGTGTGGTGAGGGGGTAAATAAAGTGAATTTTAGCTTTATTTTAGCTCGCCTGCCCATCGTTTGTTTCGTTGCAGATTGTGATTTCTTCTAGCATAGACCAGAAGCAGGCAAGCAAACCAGAGAATAGTATTTAAGCAGCCTTGCTTTTATCATCTCGTTTCTAATGTTTGTTTTCTTCTCCCCTTCCCCCCTCCTCTTTATTTCCCTTCTCTACCCGCTGTCCTCAAGGCCAAAAAGGCAAGCAAAACCTGGAGCAGATGAAGGTTTTTGGGATTGTAGTGTCTGCACCTTTAGGAACAGTGCTGAAGCCTTTAAATGCAGCATATGTGATGTCAGGAAAGGTACTTCTACAAGGTACATCAATAATACGTGCATATATATTATTCTGTTTTCTCAATTGCGGTGGTGCTGACTTGTTGATTTACCATGGTTTGTTGGAGCAGGAAATAACTCTGAACAAGTGTTTAAGCCTATGTGGGTTTGGGTTGGATTTCTCAAGTAAATGCAAAAACAGATATTCTGTATACATAGAGGGATGACCAAAAGTATGTCCAAAAGTATGTCATGTTTGTAGATGGAGAGGTAACTAATCTTATCATTTTGTGTTTGAACGGAAGGTTGGTACTTCTCTGTCCTATACACTATAGATTTATTTTAAAGTCTGTGGTATCCCCTCCCACCACCCTCTCTAATGTTTCTGTGTAATGTGGAAGCTTTGTAGTAACAATGAAGACTTCTGATTTCTGTATTGAGATATTGCCTCTTTCAGATTGATTTATGCAGATTAATTTGAAAATTTTTTATGGTGAGTTGAGGCTGTAGTGAGTAGTTTAGGTGTCTGTTTCCAAGTTGACAAGTTATCTTAACTGGATTGAGAATTTTATTATGTGCATTTTGCTGAGTTTGATGAAATGTTACAAGCACTGTCATAAATTAAAAATTATGATTTTTGTTTGGGTTTATGTGAACAGTTGGCAGATATCTCTTGTTTTTATGACTTAAAAGATTGTGACTGATATATTCAATTAGTATTTTGAGCAAAGCAAAATGACAAACAAGTGAGAAGGCAAAGTGTGCATTAATACATAGGAGTTATATGGACACAATTCTGTAGATAACTTGAATGTATTTGCAAATGTTTTTGTTTGTTGGATGTTGACTTTAACTAGACCATTTATTATATGTCCACAGCAAAATAAACAATTTTTAGTTTTTGAAGCCAACGTTTAATCCACCTATAGTTCTTTGCTCTTAGCTGCAAACCTGTTGATTTCTTTCACAATTATTAATAGAGATCCTACATATGGAGTCAGTATTTACGTCGGTTATTAAGTAGAGTTGGGCAAGTGAGTGCTTAGGGATTTGGAAGTATCCCTTGCCTCAATTTTCTGTGGTTTTACCAAATTTTAATTAAGGCACAATTTGTCTTTTCCTGTTCCTAAAAAAAAAAAAGAAAAATTAACATTGTGGTTTTTAAAAAAGTTTAGTAGTACTTACCTGCAATGCTGTGCCTAAGTGTGTTCTCTTTATTGCTGGAAAACCCTTACAGGCTTAGATGGTGGGATGCTAACTTTATTATGGAGACTGAATTCTTGTGAAAAGATCAGTTTGACCCTAATGTTACAACCTGGAGAAACTGAGGCTGCAATATTTACCGTACTTACTTGGGAGTAAGAGCGATGACTGTAATGGGATTTACTTATGAGTAGACCTGCTTAGGATTGGGCTCAAAGTCTCCCCAGTGGAAAGACAACTTGGCCAGCTCTGGTATATAATGTAACTTAGGGCACAATCCAGAAGTGAACTTGGGCTACCCTATCTATCATTGGGCTGACCCAACTGCAAGATGGGCCACCCTAGTTATTCTGGAAAAGACTTGGGGCAGCCTAAGGCAACATAGGCTGCTCCAAGACAGATGGGCTGCCCTAGATGGGGCAGCCTGGGCAGTTCAGGAGAGGCATGTTGAGGGCATGGTTAGCATTGCCTAGGGCAGAGCAGTTACTCTGTATCCAGAGCCTTTTTCCAAGGCAGAAATGCCCTCTTCCAGCTCCTCAGAATTATACCGCCTCAGGAGCAGGTATAGTAATGAATAGACCCATAGGGTTCCATGATAAGGCAGAGTAAGAATGGCAGTGTTGACCAAAAATCTGAGTTCTTGGCCAGCCATTCTGCAACCCTGCCTCTCAACTTCAGGATTTGGCTCAACTATGGCAGCCCACTAACCTGGCGGTATATAGCAGGCCATTCCATGTATTCACTGTAGACTGTACTGGTAGTGTCGTCAAGAGACTCCTTAAAAGGCAGGCATCACAGCTATTCCTTGTTCTGAGGGGTGGGGGTGTCTTCAGGAGCAAGCCCTCTGCAACTGACTTGGTGCCTACTGAGCATGCTCTGGGGCAGCCCAGGCTTCCTGGCTCTCTGGATACAGCATAACTTTCTGCTCTGGATTCAGAATATTTGGGGCAGCCCAGCTAGGGCACTCCTCACCGCTCTAACTCTGGATTGTGCCCTATGTTGGGCCTATAAGCATGAAATTTGATGAGGGTGTTCCTTCCATGATGGAGGGATCCACTAAGAACCAGTTTTTGGAAATTCCAACCAGAAGGGGGTGAAAAGGGACGCATTGCGTTTTATAAAACTAATCATCATCATTACTGACTCATCAACGCCCTGCCAAAACCGCCAGGCCTAGAAGCATGAAATTTGTGGAGGGTGTTCCTTCTGTGATGGAGGGAGTCACTAAGAACCAGTTTTTGGAAATTCCAACCGGAAGGGGGTGAAAAGGGGCGCAATGCGTTTTCCTCCCTATACTTTGCATTGAGAATTGCTGACTCATCAACATTCCGCCCCAACTGCTGGGCCTGAAGCATGGAATTCTGGGAGTGATCCTTCTGTCACCTGAACACCCACCAAGAACCATCTGGAGAAATTTAACCCTTCAGGGGCTGAAAAGGGGGCAACGTGTTTCTGTCCTATACTTAACATGGGAGACTGAACAACATCAGCCAATTTGGTGCTCAGACCCTGGTGCGGGGGGGGGGGGATATTGTTCGGAGAAAGAGGTTGCACTGGCGAGGATGCTGCGAGTGGGGAGAAGTTGCGCATGAGGGGAAGGTTGCGCATGAGGGGAAGGTTGCGCGTGGGGAAAATTGTGCATTACGGGAAGTTGCTCTTGGGGGGAAGTTGCGCTTGGGGAGAAGTTGCGCATGGGGAGTTGATGCACATGAGGGATGTTGCACATGTGGGAAGTTGTGCATGGGGGTTGATGCGCATGGGGGGAAGTTGTGCATGGGGGTTAATGTGCATGGGGAAGTTGCGCATGGGGGTTGATGCTCATGGGGTTTGATGCGCATGAGGGGAAGTTGCGCATGAGGGGAAGGTGCATGGGGAGTTGATGCACATGGGGGGTTGATGTGCATGGGGGTTGATGCACATGAGGGATTTTGCACATGTGGGAAGTTGTGCATGGGGGGTTGATGCGCATGGGGGGAAGTTGTGCATGGGGGTTGATGAGCATGGGGGGTTGATGTGCATGGTGGAAGTTGTGCATGGGGGGTTAATGCGCATGGGGAAAGTTGTTCATGGGGGTTGATGCATATGGGGGATGGCATACGGGGGAATTTTACTCCCGCAACGCGGGGTACACCTTTCGCTTGTGTGTGTGTGTGTGTGTGTGTGTGTGTGTATGGGAGGATAACCTGCCCTATAGCAAGAGTGGAAAAGAAGATAACACATGGAAACCTAGAAGGCATCCTTAATTGTATATCTCAAAGTGGTTTATTAATAATTGAAAACTTTCAATTAAGACATATTTTCATATTTATGAAAGTGATTGTTGGAGCTAAAAATTGCATGGTTAGGTTATCATGTATTGATGGGAGTGTACCATAGCTTAGTAAAAGAATATAGTGTAAATGTGCTATGTTGGATGTTTTGTCCTGTACAAGTAGTTTCAGTTACTAGTAGTGAATGTAGTTTCACAAAGTCACTATGACTACATATGCTTAAAATGCATATGCTTAAGATGCAAATAAAATACTTTTGTTTTTATCCTTAACTGTGGTCATGAGTGTGTATCAATATTTATGACTTCTTCATCATAAAGATGTGTATTTAATTATCATATATGAACTGAATATTGTGTATACGTTGTAAACAACTGAAACAACATTAACTGAATTCAGTTGTAAACAACTGAAACAACATTAACTGAACTATATATTGAATTCTTTATTAAGGATTGGATATGAGAGTTACTGTATCTGAAGGAAGATTTTTGGGTTTTTCTAGATATACACGGAGGCCTGCATTTTTTAAATAGATATACAGAAGTTCTATGGTTTTTGGCTGGCTATTGCCCAGAATATTTGCATCTGATAATGCAGTTTGTTTGAATATTTTGTTATAGAAAACTTGTTCATATCTGTTTTGGTTGATTCAGAGTCTTTAATTCAGCCTTCTAGTCTTTCATAGCAAATTAGCAATTTTTGGATGATACTTGCGTATTTGTAAGCAGGATGTGGAGACCTCAGCAATAGAAAACATTACTCACTGTTGTGTTTGTATTCTCAGGTTTTCTAGCCATTGAAATTTTTAGAGCCTGACATTTGCTGCTTACTTTTGGTGGCATTGTCAAAAGCAAAAAAAGTTAATAACACTATAAAGGTACACTCAGGAAAGCAGAGATTCTGTTTGGAATTAAATGCAGTTAAGCAGTTATGGACAGTTGAGTGACATGGCTGCTATACTGCTGCTGTTCATGAAAAAAATTGAAAATTAATTAAATACTAATTTACTAATACTTGTAAAAGGCTGAAGAAATATCCTACATCTAGAATGCTTTTTTAAAAAAAAACCAATGAATTGATTAAGGCTTCTGGTTTAGATCCTGAAATAAAGAAAAAAATCTAATTCTGAAGCTCTCCTGCCTGGTTTACCAAGGTGCTTTTCAGACCTATTGTTAATACAGTTGGAATTTCTACCTGTGGATTAGCTGAACATTTGGCTAAGCTCCTACAACAAAATTTGGGTTTTAAGGAATCTTTTATAACAGGGGTAGGCAACCTATGGCATGGGTGCTGAGCTCAGCACGTGGAATGGTACCCCTGGCAGATACAGTCAGGAATGCTGCCATTGTCGTAATTGCCATCAGACAGCTCCCATCACCGGTGCCTCTCCTCACCCCACCCTGCCACTATCAGAATGGAAGGTTCTGGGGCAGACTCTGCCTTCTGCAGGAAAATAAGTGTGTGACTTGGATGCAGTCTGGCTGGGGGAACAGCACCCAAGGGCCAGCCTCATTCCCTGCAGTGCATCCCTCTGCAGCCCTCTCAGGGCCAGCTAAGAAGCAGCAGGCCTGAAGGCACCAAGGCCAGAGAGGCAGGCAATGACAGCAGGATGCTAGGGAGGAACCTCAGGAACCTCCCTGCTGCTCCAGCAGCCAGAGCTCTGTGTAGGAGTAGTGAAGGAGTGTCTTGCTGTTCTACCTCATTCAAGCTCGCCCTTTCCTGTTCCTCTCTATTCAGAAGTAAGCCCCTTTGCAGTCAGTGGAGCAAACTCGTTGGAAGGGGTGAAGAAGAGTGGATCCTTAGAGCCCAGTCCTGCACCTCTCTACTTAGAAGTAATCCCCTTTGCAAGAGGCATGCCAAGGATAGGATCTGGCTGTTCTTTTGCATCTCCAGCTCCCACAGCATTGCAGAGAAGGAGAAGCTGTGTGGGTGAGTGGGTACAGAGGGAGCCATGTGCTGGTTGGAAGACAAAAGCATGTGCATATATAACTTTAGAATTGTCTGCACACGGAATAACATTGTAACATTAGTTCAGCACTACACGTCAAAAGTTACTGACCCTTGTTATATAAAAAAACCCTTTCCATTTCATTGAAAAAATTAAAGAGTTTAAGGTTTACTAGTATGATGCCATGAAGATTGTCAGCAACTTGCTAAACATTGATTTAACAGCTTTTTAGTGCTCCACTGCCTAACATCTACCTATTTTCACTGGAATCAATCTTTTTATGAAGAGACAAATGGGGCAGTGATGGGGTGTCATCTTAGCCCCATTATTGCAAATTTATATATGGAAAAATTTGAATTGGAGGCAATAGCCACATTCCCAATAAAACCTATTGTCTGGTATAGGCACGCTAATTAAAAGCAGGCCTCCGTCAGTCTTGAAAGACTATGGCTGCAATCCTAAAGACACTTTCCTGGGAGTAAGATCCATTGAACATAATGGGGCTTACTTTTGAGTAGACATGGTTAGGATTGTGCTCCATGGTATCGTGCTCAGCACTGCATACACTGCATGCGAAGCACAAAAGCCTGGGTTGGATTGTTATGGAGGATAGGCTGTTACCCAAGCAGCAAATCCCCCCTCTCCATGCCACTGAATAAGTTCAATGGAAAGGCAGAGCCAATACGAATGGATTCAGCTGGCGTCGCAGAACTGGGCTAAGGACAGGAGCTCACCCTGTCTTTTGGGGCCGACCCGGGTCTCGAACCCTGGCCTGCTAGTTAATAGGCACAGCGTCCTAACTGCTTGCGCCATTCACATGCTAATTATGTCTTTGTTATATGGGACAATAGCGATGAGAATCTTGAAGCTTTTTTACAAAATTTGAATCAGATCCTTCCTATTATGATTTTTACAACTGAATTGTAAAAAGAAGGCCTTTTACCATTCTTGGTATTCTAGGATTTAGAGTATATTGGAAGTCTACTCATATAGATAGATACTTGCACAGTAACTATCATCCAAGTCAGAAGTATAGACTTATTAAAAACTTTGGTCACGAGGGCTGAACGAATCTGTGATGTTGAATCACTACAAGAAGAAAAAGCTCATCTAAAATTGGCATTACAAGCAAATTGATATAGTGAGTATGATCAGAAAGGCATCTAGATCAAGGGGTAAAAATAGAGGACAGCTGAATGGTATGCAGTTCTCTAAAGGGACAATGGGTGGGATAAGTAGCATTCTCAGAAAGGTGAATATTAAAACTACCTTTCTTCCCATCATGAAGATTTATGCTGTGCTCCAAAATCCTAAGGATCCTGGACCCCCTTTGTCACATCCAACCCTGCAGTTGTAACAAAGTTTATATAGGTAACAGTAAGGATGCAATCCTAAAGACACTTTCCTATGAGAAAGACCCATTGAAGACAATGGGGCTTACTTTTAAGTAGACATGGTTAGGATTGTGCTCTTTGTGGTCAGTTGCTACTAGAGTTAAAAGAACATGAAAAATTGCTGTTACAGTCTGAGAAATCAGCTTTAGCTGAGCACATAAAACTAGACATAAAATGTGGTTTTAATGTACAGATCGACTCTTGGTGGTCTGGACATTAACATTTGATTTACCATAAGTCCATGTATTTGCCAAACACTAAATCAGTAGTAGTTGCCAACCTGTAGTTAGGTCTGTATTTGGTACTGATCAAATATTTAGAATCTGGCATTTGAGCATTTGCTAAAGTTTGAGGGTATCTGTTAGCTAATCTGTACTGCAATTTTTGGTGATGGCTATATGGAGAAGAGGGGTGTTATTTCAATAGACTTTAATTAAAGTTTTATTTTGGTTTTCTCACTTCAGAAATGTTTCTTCACTTTCTAGATGATTTTTGCAAAAAATAATTTTATAAATCTGATATGGTGGTGATGGGGCAGGGATTTGTGGATTGGGTCTTGGGGAAGGGGCAGGGTGGTGGTGGGTCCACAGTCTGAATTTTTTGGGGTTATGACATGAAGGTCAAAGACCACTGAGAGCCCAATCATAAGCATGTCTACTCAGAACTAAGCCCCATCATAATTAATGGGACTTACTCCCACGAAAGTGTGGATAGGAGGATTGTAGCCTGAATTAGAGGAAAAACAGGTCAGGACAAAAATAAAGAGCTCAGGACACCATCAGAAAGTTGCTGATAAATCAAGGTGTTCCTCTTTCCCTTATTTTCTGGAATATAATTCTTGTGAGTGGTAGAGAAATAGTCAAAATAATTAGGATCTCTATAGTTATTTGAGAAACCCATCTAGTATAGAGCTGAATAAATATTTTGGATTCTGGTATTTCTAAGAGTAGTCTTTAAGGCATCTTTGTTTTTTCAGGTTTTTATTTAAAATTGAACAACTTAACAAAGGGCTCATTCCTGATTGTGTCCTGGGCTGGCTCATTTCTTGTGCTGATCGGGAGCGTTGCAAATGTGCTGTAAAGTTCATTTATGCCTACCTGTGAGTAAGCCTTTCTGACGTACAGAGGTGTGTCAGCCTGCAGAGGCCAGATCTAGCCTCTGCGGTAGCAAGAGTAGCAAATTCTGTGCCTGCTGAGTAAATTCTGTGCAGGCTGACAAGGATCTGGGGGAATGTCCTTAACCCAGCTGTCACCACATTTTTGGGCAAGGTGATTGAGTGGGTGGTAGCGTCTCAGCTTCAGAGGATCCTTTTCAATCTAGTTTCAGGCAGGGGTTCGGGATGGAGACTGCCTTGGTCGCCTTGGTGGATGACCTACGCCAGGGAATTGATAGGGGGAGTGCGTCCTTGTTAGCAGGGACCTGTTAGCAGGACCTCTCAGCAGCTTTCAACACCATCAACCATGGTGTCCTACTGGGTTAGTTGGCTGGGTTGGGGATTGGAGGCACCATTCTGCGGTGGTTCTGCTCCTTTCTGGATGGCTGACAGATCCCAGAAGGTGGTGCTGGAGGATTCTTGTTCGGCACCCTGGCCACTTCAGTCTGGGGTGCCACAAAGTTTCATTCTATTCCCCCATGCTATTCAACATGAAGCCGCTAGAAGAGGTCATCCGGCGGTTTGGAGTGGGTTGCCATCAGTACGCTGATGACACCCAACTCTATCTCTTCTTCTGAGTTCAAGGAGGCAGTAGAGGTCTTGAATTGCTGTTTGGAGGCAGTGGGGATCTGGATGAGGGCAAACAAGCTGAGATTAAATCCTGGTAAGACAGAGGTTCTCCTGGTCTGGAAGTTGTCGACTCGGGTGTTTGAATATCATCCTGTTCTGGATGTGGTTGCACTCCCTCTGAAAGAGCAGGGCTGTAGCTTGGGAGTTCTCCTGGATTTGCAGCTGCTCCTGGAGTTCCAAGTGGCAGCTGTGGCCAGGGGAGCCTTTGCTCAGCTTTGACTGATCTGCCAGCTGCAGCCATACCTGGGGTGCCCTTATCTGCCCGTGCCCTAATGACATCTAAATTAGACTACTGCAGTGCACTCTGTGTGGGGCTGCCTCTGAAGATGGTCCAGAAACTTCAACTTCTGCAGAATGCGGTGGCTCATGGGGTGTTTGGAGCTCGGTGGCTCGACTGTGTTGGACTGCTGTTTCAGCATCTACACTGGATGCCCATTCATTTCCGGGCCAAATTCAAAGTACTGATCATGACCTATGAAGCCGTATACAGTTTGGATCCAGGGTATTTGAGGGACCAACTTCTCCCATACAATTCGACCTGTCACTTAAGGTCATCTGAGGGGGACTTGTTGACTCTGCCGCCACCAAGGGAAGTGAAGGGCGAGGCGGCGAGAGACAGGGCCTTCTCAGTGTACACTCTGACTCTGGTTGCATCCCTTCCCTTGGAGTTAAGGAAAGCTCCCTCCCTATGGATTTTTCAGCAGGGCCTGAAGACTTTTTTATTTACCAGGAGCACAATCCTAACTATGGGCAAAATCCAGAGTAATTACGGGGAGTCCTCGCTCCGGTGTAAGAACAACTTATTCTAGATTCCAATATGAATTTCCCATAGGTTTTCAGTAGGTGGTGCAGTAACTACAGGAGCACGTAAAGTCTCTTATGTGCTCCTGTAGTTACTATGGATTTGGGGATATGTCCACTCAAAAGTAAGCCCCCTTTGGTCTTGCTTCTAAAAAAGTGTCTTTAGGATTGCAGGCTAGGGCTTTTAATTGAGGTAAATAGGTTTGAATTATTTTTAATTTATAATTTTAAATGTTGAAATTTTTGTATATGTATATTTTTATTATATTATGTATTAAATAGTTTTTAGTATGTTGTAGCTGTCTTGGGTCCACATAGCGGAGAAAGGCAGGGTATGAATACCTTAAATAAATAAATAAAATAAAATGTCTGGGGTGATGGAGGAAGGGTATAGAATTGGTGGGAGGGGGCATTCCCATGGATATGTTGGATCCAACCCCCAGATAGTATGGAGCAGCATTGGCTGTGCTCGGCTCTGCACCACTTCTGGATCTGGAAATGGGGCAGATCCCAACTAGACCCATTGGGGTACTGCTGCATTACCTGGCATACCTGTGGTTGTGTGGTAGGAACCCTGAATCTTCATTGGATGCAGCGAAAGCATGTCAGTCTGCCTGCTCCAGCACTTGTTTTGATTGTGCTGCCTGATGCATATTTTTAAAAAGAAACCTCAAAGATGTGACTCAAATATCTGAACATAAATTTGGGTTGTACAGGAAAAAGTTTGGCTTTCTATATCCCCCTTTGATGTTTTGTGTAAACAGTAAGGAAAGTTAGTTATTAAAACTTTTGGTACACTTGTTCACTATTTGGGCAGTAAAAAGCTTATTTTGGACATTTTATTGATTAGAAGAGCCACATTTTCTATTTTTAAGATTTTCATTGGTTTTGTATGTATTGTTGTCGCTGTCATTTTTTCACTTGTCTTTTTACAAGCCCTTTGTTTTTACGTCTGGTCTCTGTTTTTGGCTATAATTATAATATTGACTCTTCTCATAGTGTTATCAGTGAATGTGGAAACCTTTGTAGATATATACTAGTCATGGTTGGTATGAATAAAAGTGGGCAGCTTGCACAACAGTTGTCTAAAGTAATGAAGATGCTTCTTCAATTGACACTCTTCATGCTGCACGCGTATTACAAAGAGTTGAGTTGTTGTACAGTTAAATCTTGTTGTCAATGTGCCACTGTTCCACTTCTGTCAAAAAATCTTGTCAATGGCTGCAATCCTAAAAATACTTTCCTGGGAGTAAGACCCATTGAATACAATGGGCTTACTTTTGAGTGGACATGGTTTGGATTGTGCTCAATATTTATTAATAAGTGGAATGAATTTGCAAGATGTTAATTACTTAACAGCTGTTTGTTTGATATTATCCTGAATTAATGGCTTAAAATTCAGGTTGAGTATCCCTTATCTTGACTGCTTGAACATGATTTTGGATTTATCAGGATTTCAAATAATTGCACATAGTGAGAATTTTTTCTTGCTCTTTTCATTGTCATACATATACAGATGTCTGCTGTCCTCTGATATTTTTCAACAGTGTCTGTACAAACACATGCCACTAGGGAGAAAATAGTATCTACAGCCTATACCTGAACTTTACGTGGGAATGAGCACAAGTCTTTCTAGTGTTCATACTTCAGAAAGTTTATAAAAAATCTTATACAAAAAAGTTTGGATCTTTGTTTAGTCTGGTTTGTAGATTCCAGATAATGGGCAATCTACATGTATCTTGTATTTGCTCAGCATATCGTAGTCCTATCTATACACAATATAAGCTATGACAATTTGGTTTGGTTGCAGTTGTTCAGTGTTCCTGCTATTGTTTCTGTGGACATGGTGCAATACGACAACTAAGGCTGCAATCCTAAAGACACTTTCCTGGGAGTAAGACCCATTGAATATAATGGGGCTTACTTTTGAGTAGACATGGTTAGGATTGTGCTCTAAGAAAGGGGAATTGTTTCATGTTTTTTGAAATTATCAGATATCAGTTTGCGGTGGTTGAATTAAATCTTTCACTCCACTAGGCATATGTAATAAAATATAGTTTGAACTGGCTATAACCTATTTGTTTTAACAATTTTCAACAAGTTAGTTCCAAAGTTTTCCACTAATAATGCTCATTTATAACATGCCATAAGGGTACATAAGATTGAAAAAGGTTCTCATCCTAAATAGCTTACAGTTGAAATGGAAAAAAAGAAATGGGAACAGCAACAAGGTGGAGGAGGAGAGGAAACGTTGGTGGAATCTTAAGCAAGATGTTTGCCATCACAGGATGCAATCCATTACCATTACCATTACCATAACCTTTATTGGCATATGAACAACAAACAACATAACGGACAATACTAATAAGAGAACAGATCTTATAATAGCATGACACTTACTGGTCTTACAGTTTAAATAAAGAAGGAGGTAAAAAATTTATCATATTTAAACAATCAAAAGCTTCACAGATGTACAAGCATTTGATTAGTAAGCAACACCGTAAAACAGGTAAGGAAAAAAGGAAAAAAAAACCTCTCCTACAAGGCCATAGTAGATTTCATAATTGTGGACAGATAATTTGCCACTGCCTTAGTAAGGGGGGGCGCAACAATCGCTTAGAAAAATATGTAGGAGGTCAGAGAAGGAGTCAGTAAGGGGGAGAATCCAGTGGTTCAATAGAAGTTTACGGAGGAAGCAATGTGCTGGACATTTAAAGAGGATATGGTCAAGAGTGTCAGGTTGAATGTGGCAAAATAAACAGAGCCTTTAGTCCTTGGGTCTATCAGAGAAGCGGTGGTAGTGTATTGCTGATGGGAAAATATTGAATTGGGCTAGCATGAAACCCTCCTCTGCCAAGGAATAATCAGTGTATGGAAATAATTTAAAGGAAATTCTAGGGAAGGCTCCAGGCCGAAGCTTTTGGAGGAACAGATGGGATTAAGATGGTTCCTAAGTTGCTCGAACTCTGATACAGCTTATCACAGGATGCAATTGTAACCATCGTTCCAGCACCAAAGTAAAGGCAATCCAACTCTGAGGTAAGGGAACAAATATTCCCTATCCTGAGGAGGCTTCTGTCATTCTCCCTTCCCCCCCCCCCCAGTGCAGGATGCAGCATATACCCCACTGGCACAGCTATGCCAGTACTGGAAAATTGGTTAGGATTGTTCTTGTATTGTAAAAGCACAAAGTTCAGTCTGCTAATTAGCTCAGAGGTTCTCAAACTGGAGTGCCATGATACCCCCATTTGAGTCCCTCTGCCTTTATCCATTTAAATAGCTTGGAGGGAGAAATGAAGTAACAAGATCTCTAGGATTTTGCTACTGATGTGGACTGTCCTTTGTGAATCAGCATCGTTCTGGGTGTGCAGATACTAGAAGAGTATGTGTTGGACATTTCTTCTTTTCAGGGATTATTGGACTCAACCATAAAATGCTGCAAATAAGCATCTTTTAGTGAGTGAAATTGTATTTTCTTCCGCACGAATTTGTTGTCTCTGCCTAGTCTGAAGTAAAGAAAAGGAATTAAATTGGGCAATCTTAAATGATGTAGGAATAATACTTTTACTGCTATAGACTGTTATCCCTTTCCCGGTGCTAGAAACAAAAAAAAATTGTTTTTCAAACAGGATATATGTAGGTATTTCGTGTGTCTTGCATGGTATTGTGGTTAAATAGTTTGTAGACAAAAAGTTGAGTTCTTACTCTTGAGTATTCTTCTTGACTGAACAGTTTCATGGTTCTAACTAACAATTTTCAACCACTGTTCCATGGCACACTACTAGTGTGCTATCTATCTATCTATCTATCTATCTATCTATCTATCTATCTATCTATCTATCTATCTATCTATCTATCTATCTAATCTCTTTTCAACTAATAAATTCACAAAGTGGTTTACAAAGAAAATGAAAAAAATTAATGGCTAAGGGTCCCAGTCCCAAAAGGACTCACAATCCAAGAAGACACAAAAGAATACAAGCAGAAGCCATTATAACAGACATTGCTGGGGTGAGGAGGACCAGTTAATCTTCCCCTGATAAACAGAAGACCCACTGCAGGTGTGCCATGGGCTGTTTTGAGGGTCACTTGTTGGTGGGGCAGTTGGGGATTTGAGCCTCCTTGCAGCATGGTGTGGTTTGTCAGTGATAAAAAAACTGATGGTGTGCCTTAACAATTTTAGTGCCTTTCAGTGTGCTGTGAAATGAAAAAAAGTTGAAAAATCTGTGCTGTAGCCCAGAGGTGTTCATGGCCTGTGGCAAGCCTCAATGTGGCCTGTGGCAAGAGCCCTCCACCTGGCCCTGGGGCAAACTAAGTGCAAAGAACCCTCCTCACCTTTAGTGATGCAATCCTGGAGTTTGTACTGCTATCCCCTCTCCCACAAGGACTTACTTATGGAGTAGGGCTGTAATACTAAAGACACTTTCCTGGGACCCACTGAACACAATGGTGCTTATGTTTGAGTAGATATGGTCAGTATTGCACCCTAAATCCTTCCAAAGTTGAGAAACAATGCTCTGGATCTTTTTTAATCTAAACAGTTTTTTGACATAAACTCTTTAAAACAAAACCATAGGCTATCCAGTTTTATCCTTAAAAACAGCTAGATCACTGCATGTGGAGATCTTGTAACCTCGTTTTTTAAGCTATATGTATGATATGCAGTTGTCCTTAGTCCTACTTACTGTGTGTGTCTTCCAGAGTGTAATGCTTAAAAACAGTGAAACCCAGTGACCTACTTAGCAAGCTTTCAAATGGTTCTGTAGGTCAGTGGGTCTCTGTTTGAGAATGTAGGTCATTTGGAGAGGTGTACATTTATTCCATAACAAGTAGCTTCTGACCTACAGTGGAATTTCCACAATTACACATTCAGCTTTATTTTTTTCTCCTTCTGTAGGTACAGCTATACCATAAAGTCTTGTTCTCATGTTCTCCTTTATGAAAAGGCAAATATTTTAAACTTCTCTTAATTTTTATAAGGCATACATTTAAAAATAGGCATATTTAGACCACTGTTTCTCAAACTTTGGGTCAGGACCACTTGAAAGCTGTTGAAAGAGAGATTGATTCATCTAGATTCAGTGCCTGCCTTGTTATAATGGTAACTAATTGCTTATATATAAAACGCAAAAATAGGTAATCACAGAGGTTCGTGGAACCTAATGTTGGGAATGGGAATGGGAAGGTTTGACCTGTAGTCATGTTTTCAGGAGATTAAAGTAGTGAATATGTCATCATGTTCTTTTGCTTGCTTTGGTAGTTAGGCTTTTCTCCCATTATGAATTTGGTACTATATCTTTTCAAAATATCAACCAAAAAAATGTAGCATGCATGCAAGTGCATAATTAGCTGTAGAAGATGGTTGTACTTGTTTGCTCTTTCCATAGATCTCTTGGAAGACTGGGGTTGAACTGGACCCTTGCACTTCATAGGCTATTGTGGGTTGTTGTGTTCTATTCCAGTGGCAGGCTTGTTCCAAGAAAGTACTCTATTCCCATTACAGTGCTTATTTTCTGTTTGAATGGCTCAATCCCCTAAATAGATACTTGGCAATTCCTTTTATATCCCTGTTGGATATAAATATTTTAGAGGAGTTCTGGAGATCTACCCAATATATTAAAAGATCTGAACAATACATTAACTTGACCACTTCTCCAGCATTACTGATACCTTGCATGAGGCTGCAATCCATATACAGTACTCACTTTCCTGAAAGTAAATATTATGCAACACAATATAAAGTATTTTTGAGTAGACATGTATAGCATTAAGTTACATACTTGTAATTGCTTTTTGCCTCTCCTACTTCTTTTCTATCTTTAAGAAAGCACACCTACACCCATTTCTGATTGCATTTTGCCCATATTCCTTTTGTAAATATTCTATTCCCGATTTCTGGCATACTTTTTGTGATTATTGACTACTATTTTCCCTTACTATGATTTGCATCTTAGATGAATCCAGTGGCCCTTGTTCATGCCAGCCATCTTCTTCATCTTTGCATTATTCCCACCTAGGCATAACCCAGCCATATCACTGCAGTAAGCCCTATGGCTACTGATTTCAACAGGTTGGTTCTTGCATCATCTCTTCCTCAAATGGATTGAGTGCGTTCAACTTTGAATTGATGCACTTGGGACAATTGTGGATTTCACAACCAGAAGTCATAGGCCAGTGCAGGCTCTAACAGTCTGAGATGGGCCAGAGGTGCATTGGAGGTTGGGGACTCCCTGCAGGCCTAATTGGAGATCCAGCAGGACCACAGATGGATCCAGGACTGGGGTTTGCCCACCCTGATGTAATGTTCGTTTTTTTAAAAAAATTACAATTGAAAGTACTTGCTAATGTTGAAGAAATAGCAAAATTAAAACCATAACCCTCAAAGAGTGTGGATGTCTTTAAGTATAAATTGCATTACAAGCACTAATATTTTTGCAATTGCATTTCTGAAGTAGATAACTATTGTAGCCTTACAAGTACATGTGCACTAGTTGATTTTTCATTTGCTAAACTATCAATCTGAGGCTGCCTTCTTTCACTTCCCAAAGGAAAGCTTCACTTTGCTAACTTTTTTGTTTGGTATGTTTTTACGGAATCTCCAGTGGAGCCTTGTGTTTTAAAAATTATGGGCAGAGTTACTGTAGTGGCTAATATTATCCTGCAAAGAGCTCAGCTCCTACAGTTTGCAGGACAGCTGCTAAGTGATCTGCAAAGAACTGCTGCAGTTTGGAAGCTTTTTTGAATATATGGAGAGAAATGTGGGGGTGTGCGTCTTTGGAAGTAAATAATGTGGTACCATAATGTGTGAGATATAGTTTATATTAAAGTGATATTTTCTTACTCTTACGCATTTTTAATTAAAACATCCTGATATTTTGCAAAATGTTTCTTCTTTTAGCAGGGCATCCTGAAAAATGTGAAACAAAATACAGATCTAGACCAATTATCTATGGATTTGGAACATGCAGTTTTATCTTGCAGTTCAGTTTCAACTGGCTGTGACCCTTTTGAATGTGACCTCTATTGTTCTCTGGATGTCTGGAGGCCCTTTTGAAAACTGGGGAAGCCATTCACACTCTTCCCAACACTGAAAAGATCTTCTAAGGCAGTGGTTCTCACTCTTCCTAACACCGTGACCCCCTTTATAAGTTCCTCATGTTGTGGGGACCCCCAACCATAAAAATTATATTCGTTGCTACTTTATAACTGTAATTTTGCTACTGTTATGAATCGTAATGTAGATATCCGATATGCAGGATGTATTTTCATTGTTACAAATGAAATGTGTATTCTATGCACACACTGAACACAATGGGATTTATTTCAGAGTAGGCATGCATAGGATTGGGCCCTGAGGCTGTCAGTCAGCCCCAGTGCACACACAGCTACAGCCAGAGGTCTGGCAAACTTGACCTGGCCACCTGCACCAGGGGTCTTTAGGCGACCCCCAGGAAATCTCTTGGTGACCCCCAAAGGGGTCCCGACCCCCACTTTGAGAAACGCTGTTCTAAGGCCTCTAGAAGACTTAAAATTTCAACTTCCAGATTTGGCTGAAACCTGGAAGCTGCCATTCTTGGCCTTTGGGAAGTGTTAGGAGGCATTCAAAGGCCCAGAGAGGCATCCCTGGCCATCAGAAGGCTCTCTGAATTCAACCTGAGCTCAATTTTGAAGTCATGTTCAGAGAATTTCAGTGTATTGCCAGCTAGTTAGTGCTATGGAGTCTTTGGTTTTACAAAAAAACTTCAGGTAATATTGATTTTGCGCTTCTAACTGCCTGCCATATGAAAACTCTTGAAAAATTTAGGATGGTTGTCCTGGCAGAATACTGGATGTGCAGCCTACATCTTTGATCTGTGATACAAATATTAATCCAAAGTAGGCTTCCCTTTTTGAATATTGGAAAGATGGGTAATTGAGAAATCTATGTAGTATGCATCTGTATCTCTCTAATTTTTATCACATACCTATCAAAGGACAGATGAATGATCATGTGATTAGGTTGCTGGTATCCACCCATTCAATAATATTTGAGACATAGAATTGACGGAATTAATCTGTCACTGCAAGAGGTTACAAGCAGGCACCACCCGGCACCAAATAGGTTCTTAGTTGTTCTTTACATCACAGAAAGAATATGCTCCTCAAATTTCATGCTTCTAGGTTCAGGAGTTGGGGCTGATTGTTAGTCAGTCTCCCATGATAAGTATAGGGATGAGAACACTTTCACCTCCCTTAGGGGTTAAATTTCTGAAAACCAGTTCTTAGTGGCTGTTCAAGTTATAGGGAGGAAATATGCTCCCCAAATTTCATGCTTCTCAGTTCATTGGGGCTGTGCATTGATGAGTCAGTGATTCTTCAATGTTAAGTACTGTATTGGAATGAAAATGTGTTGCACCCCTTTTCACCCCTTTCTGTTTTGAATTTTAAAAAATTAATTTCACACTTTTAGGTCTGGAGGTTTTAGTTGGGCATTGGTCAGTCAGTCAGTGAGTCAATCAGTGACTCTTCAAATTTAATATATATAGAATGAAATAATGTAATATAGGAGTCTGATTTTATTTTTAAGAAGTATGTTGGTGCTTTCACTTAAAATATACATCAGATTGAAAGTCTGAAAGTATTTTTAACTTCTGTGTTAAAATTCACTACTATGTGTTATAATTCACTACTATGAGAATTACAAGGTTTTGCATTTGACAAGTGATTGGGAATCCATATACATTTCTCATTCTTTAAATTACCAGTACTTTCTGTTCCATTTCTAAGTTGAAAGAGGCTCCTGAGAGCTGCTTCCAAGAAAGCTTATCTATATCCCAGTTGCAGTTTTGGAATGTTGCAGGACCATCTTACACTGTGATTGGGACATTTGTAACTTTGTGAACTCTTGTTAAGATACCATTCTCAAAGCATGATACGAAAGCATTATGTCACAGTACAAATAGGTCTACAAAGAGACAAATTGTGCAATCCTAACTAACTTTCCAGCACTCCCATAGCAGTGGCAGTGAGGCAAATTCATCCTGCAGTTGGGAGGCAGTCACTGAGGCCTACTCGAGGTAAAACTGTGTTTGTTCCCTTACCTTGGAGTTGCATTGTCCTTACCTCAGAACTGGAAAATTGGTTAGGATTGTGCCCTTAACTGCTAAACAAACTCACCCGGGTTAAAAGCTCAGTGCTGTGTGCAAAATCTCCCATTCCCCCAATTTGGAAAAGGATCCTACTCCAAAGCCCTGTTTAATAGCCCTGTTTAATACTCCAAAGCCTTCTTATGCATCATATGGGATACTCCCTGGTCCTGAAGTAGGGCAGAAGGTGGTGACCTCAATTACTATTGACTAGTGAACCTCTGCTTAAAAACCGTGGTTGTGTGTGAGCATCTTGTAGTGTCCTATATCTATGCGCATACAAATTCTTTTAAAAAGCTTAACAAATAGCTTTCAGTTATGTAAGCTATTGTTTGTGAGGACTGTAGATTCCTTACTGGATTAGGTTATGTGAGGTCATATGAGTCCATCTGTAGATTATTTGTAACTACAATTTTAATTTGTAAGCTGTATTTAGATTATATATTTTACTTTTGAGCAGGCACCAATAAAGTTATACAGTTTTAGATCTTTAAGTAAAATCCAGGAAAAGGTTCTGAATACTACAATTATGCTTAGTGAGACCAAAAGAGAAAAAATGGCAATACAGTACCTGCAAAAATGTAAACATGGTGCTTTCTAATATTGATGTGAACTTTGGTTGAATAATTTATTAATTTGTTTTATAAGATGTAGGCCGTGCAGTGAAAGCTTTGGGCCTATAAAATTACTTGTGGTATCATCATCTTGAAGTCATACCCAGAAGGTCCTAAGGACTTCATGGCTCCTGGTCTGAGCACAGTTCAGATTGTATATGCTGACTAGTGAAAATTTTACCCGCATTGCAGGAGTAAAATTCCCCTGTACGCCATCCCACCACTGCACATCAATCTCCCACACACCTCAACCCCCCATGTGCAACATCCCCAATGCGCGTCATTCACCCCATGCGCATCATCCACCCCATGTGCATCAACCCCCCATGCGCAACATCACCTTATGCGCATCAAACCCTTATACGCATCAATCCCCCTTGTGCATCAACCCTCCATGCGCATCAACCCCCAATCGCAACATCTTCCCATGCGCAACATTCCCCCCATGCGCACCAACCCCCATGTGCATCATCTCCCCGTGCGCAGCATCCTCCCCAGTGCAACCTCTTCCTCCAAACAACATCCCCACCAGTGCACCAGGCATCGAGCACCAAATTGGTTGGATATTGGTCAGTCTTCCATGTTAAGTATAGGACAGAAACACATTGCACCCCTTTTCAGCCCCTTAAGGGTTAAATTTCTCCACATTGGTTCTTGGTGGATGTTCGTGTGACAGAAGGAACACCTTCCCCGAATTTCATGCTTTTAGGTCTGGGGGTTGGGGAGGTATGTTTATGAGTCATCAATTCTTCAGTGCAAAGTATAGGGAGGAAAATGTGTTGCGTCCCTTTTCAGCCCCTTCCGGTTGGAATTTCCGAAAACTGGTTCTTAGTGCACCCCTCCATCACGGAAGGAACACCCACCCCAAATTTCATGCTTCTAGGCCTGGCGGTTTTTGCGGGGCATTGATGAGTCAGTCAGTGAGTCAGTGACTTTTCTCTTTTACATATATATACCCTATTTCCCGGCTTATAACATGCCATAAAAACTGATTTTTGCAATGGATTCTGCTCTTCAATACGAATCCAACAACATATGACATGATGGGTTAAGGTTCTCCAGGATTGGCCCTATCACTCTATAAGACACACAGACTCCCCCCCACCCTTCGGGGAGAAAAAAGTGCGTTTTATAAGCCGGGAAATATGGTGAGGTGGCCAAATTAAATTTAATTAAATTTGCAGATCACTGAATTTTTCCGGGTGGTAAATGCTAGAAAGATTTTTGAAGATTTCCACAAAAAATCTAGAAGCTGGGATAATGGTCAAAATGACTGATTCATGTCAATCTAAGTAAATATAAAATATATATTGAGGCAAGAAATAACAATGTCATGTACCAGGCATCCTCCACTCAATTGATAGGTTAGGAAACAGAGTTGTGGTGAAAGGTGGAAACGGTTGAAAAGTGGAACTTGGGTCTACTGTTAGTATTCAAATTTTGCTTCCAGTGCTTTTTTAGCTAGCAAATTGCAAATGCCTTTTTATCTTTAAAAGTACTGCAGTCACAAAGATTTCTGCAAATGGACTCTCATTAATGCCTTTGGAGAGGGAATAGGACCTGGAGCTAAAGTTTGCACAGTCTGAACACAGTGTCTGTCAATCTCACTCTCCCCTCACCCCAAAACAGTTTGAATTACCAAGTCATTTGAAAATCATGGGAAAGTGCATTTAAACCAAAATACAGGTTGAAAGAGCACAGCATTCTTTGAATGACATACTTCCAGGCATATTAGAATGTGTTGAAAGAGTGGAGCAATTAATGAACTGTCAGAAAGCAGGGGACACCTGTATGTGCTGATGAGTTCTAAGCTGTCTGTGAGAAATCAGAAGAGAGATCTTGGTGTAAGGTGGAGAGCTTGATGAAAGTGTCAGTGTAGTGTGTGGCAGTTATGAAGAATCCCAATTCCATTTGGAGATCATTTAAAAAAGAGATTAAGAATAAAACACCATTGATTTGAACAGTGGCATAAAAAATATTAGCTAAGGCCAAACCTGGAGCACTGTGTCCAATTCTAGTTGCCATATCTCAAAAAGGAGATAGTACAACTACAAAAGGTGCAGAAGAGAGCAATGGACATGATTTGTGGCATGACATCTCCATTATGAAGAAAGGCTGTAATATTTAGAGCTGCTCAGTTTCTAGAGAAAAGGTGGGAAGGGGAAATGGTTTCTCCAAGGAAGAAATGATTAACTGAAGGTGCAGTCCAAACCAACACTCCAGCATTTGTTCCACTGGGCATGTGCAACATATATCTGCTTTCTGACAGAGGCCTGTCACAGTTGGGATCTGCCATAGAGGCCTCCACAAAGTAGGCAATGTTTGTTCCCTTTCCTCAGAGCTGCATTATCCTTATCCTTAACCAGCTGGAAAACTGGTTAGAGTTGTGCCTCAAGATGCATAGCCAGAACCAGGGAACCTCTGTTAAAACTGAATGATGGGAGAGCTAGAACAAACAAAAATTATTTCATTCAAAATTTTCTTAGCATTATTTCCTCTCCTGGCAGGGAGCAGGAATAATGCTAAATGATGGATGCTAGATCTAGATCTAATGGATCTGATGATGGGATTTGATGGATTCGATGATGGATCCAACTTAGATGATGGATTCCATTTGGGGAAATCTGTCACTGCTCACTCTGCCAAAGATCT
This sequence comes from Cryptoblepharus egeriae, assembly GCA_030015325.1. Taxonomy (NCBI): domain Eukaryota; kingdom Metazoa; phylum Chordata; class Lepidosauria; order Squamata; family Scincidae; genus Cryptoblepharus; species Cryptoblepharus egeriae. The sequence continues at coordinate 27,912,734 of JAREYC010000002.1, read as the reverse complement.
TCAACTACTTATGGATCGTTTTAGCAAAACCTGCCAAGACTTTGGACTAACAATCAGCGTGAAGAAAACACAAGTCATGGGTCAGGATGTGGATCCACCTCCCCGTATTACATTCTCTGAACATGAACTGGAGGTTGTCCGTGACTTTATGTACATTGGCTCATCTATCTCTGACACTCTCTTCCTAAATACTGAGCTGAATAAACGTATTGGTAAAGCAGCTACCATGTTTTCTACCATGTTTTCTAGACTTACAAAGATATGGCTTAATAAGAAGCTGACAGAACATACAATGATCCAGGTCTATAGAGCCTGTGTCCTGAGCACAGTCTTGTACTGCAGCGAGTCTTGGACCCTTTATGCATGGCAGGAGAGAAAGCTGAACATCTTTCATATGCGCTGTCTCTGATGTATTCTTGGCATCACCTGACATGATAAAGTCTCAAATGACATAGTCTTGGAACGTGCTGGAATATCTAGCATGTACACACACTTCTGAAACAGCGACGTCTATGCTGGCTTGGAGTCGGATTCCAAAAGATCTCCTATATGGAGAATTAGTACAGGGAAAGCACTCTAGAGGGAGCCCAGATATATCTTGCAGATATAAGGACATCTGCAAGAGGGATCTAAAGGCCTCGGGAATGGACATCAATGGCTGGGAAACCTTGACCTCTGATCGTTCAGCTTGGAGGCAAAAGATGCAGCATGGCCTTCTCCAATATGAAGAGACGAAGAGACACTTGTTCGGCAGGCTGAAGCAGAGACAGACCAGAACTAGCAAAACCTGGGGGCTGGGCAAGGGATTGCCACTCCCGAATTGGCCTTTTTAGCCACACCAGATGCTGTTTTAGGACCCCCAATCAGAACACAGTACCATAGTTTTTTGAGGCTGAAGGATGCCAGTGATGATGTTGCAGGGGCCTGTTGCCAGAATGTTGCTTCATGCAGCACCTGGATCTTGAACTGCTGCCCTGCTGATCTTCAAATAAACAGGCACAGCACAACGCCTTTTACCACAGAGCCACAAGGAGTCCCAAGTCTCACGCTAATAAGATGATAATAATTCACAAATGCTCCTTCTGCTTGTTTGTGTTTGAATTTTGTCACACCGTTTGATTTGATTCCTTAGTCTACTCTTTTTCTCTAATGTTAGGACAAACTTCATAGAAGTACCTCCCACTGAACATAGTGGGACTTTCCTCTGAGTCAACATGCATTTGTGCGGTTAGTTTTTAAGTAACGAATAAAGTAGTCTTTACAGTGATTGAGAACAAGTTAGAGGATTTTTTATATATATATTTTATAAATATATAAAAAAGATTTTTTATATTTTTATAGGATTTTTTATATATATATATAAAAGAGAAAAGTCACTCACTGACTCATTCACTCATTGACTCACTCATCAACGCCCTGCCAAAACCACTGGGCCTAGAAGTGTGAAATTTGGTGGGTGTTCCTTACATGACGGAGGGGTGCACTAAGAATCAGTTTTTGGAAATTCCAACCGGAAGGGGGTAAAAAGGGGCACAACGCGTTTTCCTCCCTATACTTTGCATTGAAGAATCGGTGACTCATCAACATTCCGACCCAACCCCCGGACCTAGAAGCATGAAATTCAGGGAGGGAGTTCCTTCTGTCACATGAACACCCAAGAACTGATGTGGAGAAATTTAACCCTTAAGGGGCTGAAAAGGAGCGCAATGTGTTTTTGTCCTATACTTAACATGGGAGACTGAATAACATCCAGCCAATTTAGTGCTTGGTGCCTGGTGCACTGGGGGGACGTTGTTCGGAGGAAGAGGTTGCGCTGGGGAGGATGCTGCATATGTGAAGATGCACATGGTGGGTTGATGCGCATGGGGGTGTTGTGCATGGTGGGTTGATGGGATGTTGTGCATGGGGGGCTGATGCGCATGTGGGGCTGATGCGCATGGGGGGCTGATGCACATGGGGGACTCCTGCACATGGGGGGAAGTTGTGCATGGGGGAATTTTACTCCCGCAACACGGGTATGCTTTTTGCTAGTCTTCTATATATACGTATAAAAGAGAAAAGTCACTCACTGACTCACTCACTCATTGACTCACTCATCAACGCCCTGCCAAAACCACTGGGCCCAGAAGTGTGAAATTTGGGGTGGGTGTTCCTTCCATGACCAAGGGGTGCACTAAGAACCTGTTTTCAGAAATTCCAACTGGAAGTGGGTGAAAAGGGGGGCGTTTTTCTCCCTATACTTTGCATTGAAGAATCCCTGACTGAGGCATGCTCTGCCCCAACCCCCGGAACTAAAAGCATGAAATTCGGGGAGCGTGTTCCTTCTGTCACGTGAACACCCACCAAGAACCGATGTGGAGAAATTTAACCCTTAAGGGGCTGAAAAGGGGTGCAATGTGTTTCTGTCCTATACTTAACATGGAAGACTGACCAACATCCAGTCAATTTGGTGTTCGGTGTCTGATGCAATGGGGGGATGTTCGGAGGGAGAGGTTGCACTGGGGAGGATGCTGTGCATGGGGGGGTGTTGTGCATGGGGTTTGATGCACATTGCGGGGTTGATGATATTGGGGGAGATGATGCGCCTGGGTGGATGTTGCACCTGGGTGGATGTTGCGCATGGGTGGATTTTGTGCATGGGGGATGTTGCGCATGGGGGGGCTGTTGTGCGTGGGGGGGTTGTCCATGGGGGTTGATACACATGGGGACATGATGCGCATAGGGAAATGAGGGGATGTTGCTCATGGATGTTGTTGTGCATGGGGGATTGATGCACATGAGGGTTGTTGTGCATGGGGAGATGATACGCATGGGGGTTGATGCGCATGGGTGGTTGTTGCCCATGGGGAGATGTTGCGTATTGGGGGTTGATGTGCATGGGGGGTTGATATGCATGGGGGGTTGTTGCCCATGGTGAGATGTTGCGTATTGGGGGTTGATGCGCATGGGGAGATGATGCGCATATGGGACTGATGCGCATGGGGGGACTGATGCGCATGGGGGGACTGTTGCACATGGGGGGACTGATGTGCATGGGGGACTGATGCGCATGGGGGGATTTTGTGCAGGGGGGGGGGTTGATGTGCTGTGTGGTGATGGCCTTCCAGGTGTCATTAATAGGTGTAGTTTATGAATTTACTTTTTAGGAAAGAACTAAAGTGTAGCTATTTTGAAGTATGGAATATTGGGGTTACTCTGGGAGGAAGGTGTGAGAACTTATAAGGAGTAAAACTCAGGGCCATTAAGATGCCTTCTTTATCAGTTACAACCGGAGCTGGCTAGTTGAATTTACAGCACCTGGAACATGCTTAGTTTATGGCAGCTGGGTTAGATCAAAGAATCAGTTGAAGGCTAATGAAGCCCCGTGATTTACAGCTGAAGGGTTTTCGAGAAGGATAAAAGCAATTTTGGGTAGAGAGAGACTGCATTTTGGGAAGATCAAGAAAGATGATGCAGCACCCGCTACCAGGACCAGGATTTGTAAGAGCTATGGTATTTTGTCTAAATGTGTATTAGAGAATTTAGCTAAGCTTTTTGTTATTTTCCTATGGTAATTTGTCAAAGTTTTGTGCCGGTCCTTATGAATAAAGACTAGTAAATCTTTCTTGAAATTGTAATTTGTTTTAAGTTGATCGCTCCTGCAGTGAGGCTAACAAAAGCCAGACCAGGAGGTGGGATTTTACTGGGCATAGACTCTGTGGATTAGAGCCTGTTTTCTTGGGCATCCCTAGTTTTAAAAGGGACTGCCGAGACATCCTTGGAGGCTACCCTTTGTGAGAGAAAGGGGGGACCTTTAAGTGGTCTGGCCAGTTGGGAGTTGATAACCCCAATTGTTGGATTATCATCACATGGTGAGTTTTTAAGGTGGTAATTTTAGCATCCCTAAGGAAAAGGGGTGCGCAGGCAGACCCGTGAGGTATCGGGTGGCCTGATAGATCAGTGGCGTGAAACCCTCTGATCTGGATCTTACTTACACAGGAATTTTACTCCCGCAACACGGGTATGCTTTTCGCTAGTTTTATTATAAAAGTTATTTGGCTTTTGAGCAAACTAAAACAGAACCTTGAGTGTGCCTTTTCTTTTTACTGATACCTGGTTTTTACAGATAGTGAACTTGATTCCTGCAACAGAAACAAAATTTGCCATTCAACATTCAAGGATACCATTTTGCGTTTTATCCCTTTATAACTCAAAGCTGATGTAGCTGATCCAAATAATAATAAATGACTGGAGCAAAAGTGTACATTCACTGTTTTATATTAACTGTATATCGAGTGCAGGTTCCAACCCTGTGGTGGGTAATAAACTGAACCCACATGTTTACCTGTGGGCCTGGTTGGCTCAGAATCAAAGACATTTTGGAAGAGGTCAGGTGATGCATCGGCTATAGTGCCTGAATGGAATACTGGCACACACTGGCCCTGCGACCCATTCTAGTGGCCTTAGCATGGCCCACAGAAATGTTGGGAATTGACTTCCAGTTGTTCGACACAACTTCTGGATGCTTCTATGGATCATTCTGAGGCCTGTGGAAATAAGGTGTGTGTTGTCCTCTGCAGTAAATTGTGAGCTCAGTGATCTTTTTTCCTAAAAATTATCTTGTTCTTAAAAATATCCCCGTTTCTGTTCCTCATTTCTCTTGATCACCAATTTGTCAATCGGTGGCTCATTCTCTCTTATTCAAAACTAATAATTCTCAACACAACCTATCAGTACTTACACTTGACTTGGAACCTGATGAAAGAAGGAGGGAGCGTATGTTGATCAGTGGAGGAAATGTCACCAACTGCCAAGCCTCAACAGAAATTTGTATGCCTTGCTTTCTTTGCCAATACAGAGGTGCCTCACGTAACAACTGCCTCACGTAAATTATGTTCAAACAAAATTATGTAACAAACAAAAATTTCTCTCAGATTCTACTTCACGTAACAAACTTTGCTTCACGTAACAAACACACTCATTGGCAGTTGGGACAGATGCGCTGGCCGGAAGCCCTTTTACAAAGCTGCGTAGCACACCTGTCCATAGCGAAAGCAACACTTGCGCGCTGTTCCTCCTGTGGCCAGGCGTCTGCTGGGCAGTCGGAGAGAACAGCAGTGGAGAAGAGGAAAACAGCTCAGGGCTAGCCAGAAGGGAGCAGGGGAGAGAGAGGTTCAGGATGAAGGAGAAAGTGGGGAGACACTTGGAAAGTCTTGGATTGCAGCCTCCTAACCATGTTAAATGGGACATGGAGCACAGTCATAATCGTGTCTACTCAGAAGTAAGCCACATTGTGTTCAATGGGTCTTACTCCCAGGAAAGTGTGTTTGGGATTGCACCCTTACTCCCATTTTTAACTCCCATGTTAAATGTAAATATTTAACTCCCATACTTACTCCATGTGTTAAATGTGGCTTACACCCAGGAAAGTGTCTTTTGGATTGCAGCCTAAGTAGACTTCATAGGGTCATGCACATTGAATGCATGTCTTGAATTCAGTTTCAGTGTTTTGTCATCATTTTTATAACCAGTTAATATTTTTATATGAATATTTTTTGGGTTGTGGAACCAATCATCTGAGTTTTCATTATTTCCTATGGGAAAAATCTGCTTCAGGTAAAGAATGTTTCACGTAACAAACATGCCTCCAGAACAAATTAAATATGTTACATGAGGTGCCACTGTACTACTTTTTAGGGTTTGGACCATTTGTTGGATGTGGTAGCACACTGTATTGTTGAGTGTCAGGAGAGGTTAATCAGGGGACAAAAGAGTCATACTGTGCGGAAGGAGAGAGACAGGAAAGGATAAGGTTCATGTCAATCTGTGAGGTGGCTGTGCAGATGAGGTTGAGGCACCTTAGACTTAATAGCTCCCAGACCATTCTTGGTGTAATATAGATAAAGGGAGGAGGAGAAGAAGAGGATGTGATTAGATTGTGTGCGCATGTTCCCCTCATCTGTGTATTTTCTGTCACAAACTGGCCACAGGTTGGCACTCTTCATGGCCTTTCACATATATGTGGCAGCTGTTTCCTATGTGACTTCATTTTTCCCTCTTTATGACATACCTAATCGTTTCTACTGCCCTTTACAGCTTCTTCTTTTTAAAGGTACAGAATCTTTCCTTTTGGTTTCAGTACAGGTAACAATTGTGTGTTTACCGAATATTAGTTCAGTGATACGAAAATGCTCATTTATTGTGTGTTTATGCACAAGCGTGCATGCTCTTCACTCATTCTCTTGGCTGCATCTGTACATAAGTTGTGTGTTAGATTTTTGGAGTAATGTGAGAAAGTAGGGGTGGAATTTAATAATTAGGGCTGTTCTCCCCCCTTTGCCCATGAGATTTCTCAGCTCTGAGAAATTGCTGAGCTCTGGACTTCAGCAACTTATACAGTTAGTCCTTCTCATATATGGGTTCACACAGTGTGGATTTGACCCAAGCTGGGTGCCAACCACACATCAAAAGGGCCCCTCTTCTAGTTACATCTCGGAGGTGGTTGGACATGAAGGGAAGCTGCTTCTGGCCTCTCTGTCTTAAAATATTATAAGGTCTTAGAATATTACAGACAGTTCAAGAACTTCACTGAAAACGGTATGAATTGTTGGGCAGAATACTATTTTTCTATGAGATGGAAATTAGTGATCATGTTCCTTAATATTCAGTAATGTTATTTATATATCTATATAGTAAATTCAGAACCTATCGTATTCTAGAGTTCATATATTTGAGTGCGTATAAGAAGTACAGAACACTCTGCTCAGTAGATTATCTAGGTTTGATAAAGGGATGTCATTTCCTAAAGCCACTGAATGAGGCTTATAAGGTTTTTCAGCCATTCTTGATATCATGGATGAGATCCATCAGCCTTGAAAGTGAGGAGAGGATTTTGAACAGCCTTCTTACAGCTGTTGTATGGTGCATTTTAATAATTCCTTGAAACATTTTGAGGTTTTTATAAAAAATGTTTTATATTTTTATCTATAATACTTTTTATCTATTTATTTAGATAAAATAAATAGATTTAATACTATTTAAATTCTCAACAACTTTACTGGGATGTTTCATAACTAACGTTTTGTGACTGAAATTGTTTAATAGGATGATGCATGCACTGGTTAGGATAGGTGAGATAAAACTCATTCCACCATAACCTCTAAGATAATAATTCTATTGATGTAATAAGGTTATTTTAGTATATTATTTGATCCTGGTAATAATCCTATCCTACAGCTGTAGGATGAAAAGGTGTTTATGGGAAAAATACATGCATACAGATATTTAATACAGTATATTCAAATTAACTTTATTAAAAGACTAGCGGAATTGACTTTTCATTGTGGGATTAAAATTTAAAGATATTTGTGGGCACCAGATGTGGCTGGGCATCAGAGAGCACTGTAATGCACCATTAGGCACCAGAAGACACGGGGAACCAGTGTGCACATGGTGGCAGGCACCGGGCAGAAGGAAATGATGGCCACTGGGTGCAGTGGCAGGCAGCAGGCACCAGCAAACACTTGTGGGCCAAGGTACCAGCAGCCACTGAGCACCTTCGGACATCCATACTGAGTAGTGGGCACCACCATGCACCAGCCATCCCTACTGGGCACACCAGAAACCGGGAACCAAATCAGTTCTTAAAGGGTCCTTGCATCACAGAAGAAACATGCCCCCAAAATTTCATGTTTTTAGGTCCAGGGTTTGGGGCTTGGGTGTTAATCACTTAGTCTTCAATGTTAAGTATAGGGACAAAAACATGTTGCAACTTTTTCACCCCCTTGGGGATTACATTTCTAAAAATTTGTTCTTAGTGGGTGCTCATGTCATGTTAGGAATACCCTCCCAAAATTTCATGTTTCTAGGTCATGGGATTGGGGCATTGTGTCGATGATTCAGCAGTTCTTCCGTTTTAAGTACAGTGGTACCTCACATAACGAGTTTAATTGGTTCCAGAGCCATGCTCATTATGCAAAAAGCTCGTTATGCGAAGTGGGTTTTTCCATAGGGAATAATGGAAACTGAGATGATTGGTTCCACAACCCCAAAAATATCCCCCCCCCCAAAATTGCTGCCCCATATCCCTTGCTGCAGCTGGAGGGGTTAGTTGAGGCAGGCTGGGGTGTCCTTGCCAATTTCACAGCATTTCTACTGCCTCTGGAGGTTCCCCTGTAGCCATGGAGGGCTTTCCTGCAATTACAGGGGTTCCCTCCGCCCTCTGGAGCAGGCGAACTAAGCATTTTCTTATTTGGAGCATTTCCTTATTTGGAGCCTGCTCAGAGGGCTCCAAATGCAGCAGAGCTTTTTTCCAGGGACTTCTTGCTTGGAGAGCACATAGACTTAAGTTACCTAGAGTCAACAGTCTCTCCAATGCACCTTTGACTGTTGACTCTAGGCGACTTAAGTCTATGTGCTCTCCAACCAGGAAGTCCCTGGGAAAAAAAGCTCTGCTGCATTCGGAGCCCTCTGAGCAGGCTCCAGATAAGAGGGTGGAGGGAACCCCTCTACTTGCAGGGAAGCCCTCCATGGCCACAGGGGAACCCCTGGAGGCAGTAGAAATGCCGCGAAAGCGGTGCGGACACCCCAGCCTGCCTCAACTAACCCCTCCAACTGCAGCAAGGGGTAAGGGGCAGCAATTTTTTTCAGTTTCTCCAAGGTTCTGGCTCGTTAAGCAAGTCAAAGCTTGCTACTCGAGGTGGGCTCTCTGGGAAATTTTGCCTCGCTATGCGATTCTCTCATTAAGAGGGGCACTCACTAAGCGAGGTACCACTGTATAGGGAAGAAAACATATTGTGCCTCTTTTCACACTTTCCGGTTTGACTTTCACAGAAAAAATACCCTCTCCAAATTTTATGTTTGGGGATTAAGTTAAGTCTATTCAGTTCATACTTACATTAGACTAGTGGTTCTCATGCATTTCAGCCTGGGAACCCCCTTTCTGAGAATGACAATCCATACTGAACCCCTCACAAGCGAGGTCACAACCAAAATTTAAAGTGCGATCACTGTGATGCCAGAACCTCCTGCCTGTTAACTTGGAAGTCAATCCCATTGTGTTCAATGAGACTTACTCCCATGAAAGCAATTTGAATGCTCCATTCCAAGATGGTGGTGCCCAGCTGAAATAAAGTTACTACTCCCCAAGGGGGGATCCTGACCCTCACTTTGAGAGCCACCACATTAGATACTATATGTTTAATTATATGTATTATACTCTTTTTTCTTTCAAAATTTTGTAAAATTACTTTTCCCCCAAAGAACAGTAAATTTTCTAATATTTTTCTTATGTTCTTCCTATTGGACCTGCTAATAAATTCTTGAAAACTTTTTCCCAGGTGTTTTAAGAATGTGTTTTTTTGACAGTTTATTTTTGTATTTGATTGTATGAATTGATCAAGGATGCTGAAAATGTTTTATTGTACTTTGTTAAGTACTCCACATTTTACCTAGCAGGGATAGATGAAAGTGTGGCTATTTAAATAAAATCACATAGCTTGCACATGTATTTTTGGCTTTGAAAGATTCTAGTATACCGGTCCAAACTTGTTATAAACAGATTTTTTTTATTTGCAGGTTTGCCTCAACGTGAACGGCCACTAAAAATGAAAAGGAACATGCCAATCCCTGGAGGGGGGGAATGCATCCTTTTATTTAAAAAAAAACCCCACAGTTTAAAAACTGCTTTTCTTACTGTTGTAGAGAGGTGGTCATGCAAGAAATCATTCCATTCTTAAGCTAAGATCGCGGCCCCTTGCTTTTTTAATTGCAGGCTGCCTCTCTGCAACAATAAAAAAGCTGTTTTAAAACAATAGTAAAGGGACACGCTTTATTTTTAAAAACCTATGGTCCATCATGAAGCCCTGTAAGAATCTGTGTTTTGGCCTCTTTGGTATTCAGATATTTTTCTCCTGCTGGCTGATAAATCATACAGCTTTTCTGGTTGTTTTTTGTTTTTCCTCTAATCTTTTATGTTCTGGGAATTATTTAACATTGAGGAATCACTGAACTCCTTCATTTCTGAAATTATCTGAAATTTCAGATAAATTTTTTTTTATCTATATGTAGCAAGCTTTTCTTGCTACATATCGGGACTTGAGCCTATTAAGCCCTGGCTACATTTGACAGAATATTGTGTATATTTTACTCCACCTGTGGATGATGCAGACAATAGTTTAAGAACCTCTTACGTTTAAGGAAAACGTTATCTTTAGTCCAAATGTAACAAGATTTATTATGTGAATATACATAAATGAACTATGTGAATCTAAAAAATACATTTCCTATTGCAAAAAGGTCTGACTCTGGAGATGGGCTGTCTTAAATAATTGCTTGGTTTTAGACAAAAAAGAGCCAGTTTTAATTACAGGTTTATCTATCTACATTATTTATATACTGCTTTTCAACTAAAGAATTCATAAGGCAGTTTACAAGAAAATGGAAAGGTTATTTACCCTCATTTTATTTTTTCCAACCTTATACTAAGAGGTGATATTCTTATTGAGCTGATTATCTATTACAAAACCAAAGGAAATCTATGTTCACTCACTTTTTACCAGTGTCAAGAATTAGAAGTTTTGGAAGTTTAAATCTTTAGTTGTGTATGCTTCATTCTCAAGCTCTCCAAATGACATACTGTATTAGATTGACAATTCAACACATGTTGTGGGTCAGGTACTCTGCCAAGTACTTAGCATTTAGCCAGCAGGGGAAAAAAGCATTAGGAATCCTATTAAACGACACACAAGCCCTCCCCTCTCTCTATATGTGCCTTGGTCAGTGGAGATGAAGAGCAAGTGAGCTGTGGAGAGATTGTGGGTATTAAGTAGGCTGGATAATGAAAGGCTATCCTGGCATTGATGTGAGATTCTTTAAATGGAAAATAACTTTTAACTGATAGTGCCAAGATAGTTGCCTTGGTTTGCATTTGGCATACTTTCACAGCAGAACTGCAGTTTTTTAAGTAACTACTCAAGTTGTTTTCTAGCACCAAGATTACTGCTGAAATAGCCTTAGTTTGGGCATTATAGGGTGTCCCTAAAGTCTAAGGTACCTAACAACCTGTAGACAAAATGAATATTTTCAAAAAAAATTGAAAACAATAGGGCTTACTTTTGAGTAGACATGGTTAGGATTGTGCTCTTAGACACAATCAGGAAAATGTACAGCAACAGTCTGTGTGGTTCATAACAGAAAAAATACTTGTTATGCTTTTCCAAGATATATCACAGGAATATTTTTTCCCTGGGGACACATTACAACCCGATGGACTTTTACTGTAATCACTGTCAAAATTCTTGTGGATATAAAAAGTAGTAGTGTGTTTCTATCTCTCCCCCCTCTCTTACCAGGGTGACCATTTGACCAGAAAAACCTGGATTTGTCCAGATTTTTAGCCTCCTGTCTGGGTGTCCTACATTTTGGCTTCATTTTGTAACTTTGCAATAGTGCACAGTACCCCATCATGCCCTATGTCGTTGGATTCGTATTGAAGAGCAGAATCCAATGTAAAATTCAGTTTGGAGATATCTCCTTCCTATCAAACATTTTCGTCAAAAAACCAAAACCAAAAAAACCCTTTGGCAATTTTTTTAAGCAGGTAGGAATTTTGGCCTGGGATTAGGAATTTTGGCCCTGAGGTTCAGGAATTTTGGCCCTGGGGTTCAGGAATAATCTGGTCACCCTGATTCCCTCAGGTAATTCATATCTGTGATACTTTCTATGTGTCCAAACTTTAGAGACACCCTGTAGGTTAGGACATATAGTAGGATTAAGAAGAGCAAAATATATTACGATAGCTGCAATCCTATACAGACTTTTCTGAAAGTAAGTCCCATAGTACTGAATGGGACTTATGTCTGAGTAGACATGCTTAGGATTTCACTTTTTGTCTACCAAATAGCAAATCTCAGACAATCGACTTGTCACTGGTACTTGTACTTGAAGTGGTATCCAGTGATACTCACAGGACTTCCATATCCCCACCAGCAGAGACCAGCAATGCGACATGACAAGCAGCAGTAGGAGGCGAGGTTTGGCAGGCAGAGGTTCAGTATGCAATTTTTGCACACTTAAAAAGGGTTGTGTTCCTGTCCCCACTGAACACACTTGTGTTCCTGTCCCCACTGAACTTCTTGCCTATGTATGTTACATTATGTCTGGCCTTCTAATCCAAAAGCAACTAGTTGAAACTAGTTATCACCAGTTTCTTTTGTTGGTACTTCCATTAGGTAGAACTTACAAAGTGGTATGGTGAGAACTGAATGTTGAGAAACACTGCCATATAGCATCTATGACTAAATATGTAAATTGCCTTATGTTTGTCTTTAAATAAATGTTTATATATGAGATTTTTCTTCCCTCAAGCCATGTATATGGTACTCAGAAGTAAAAAAATACCCCCTCCTAGAGACTGGGGAATAGGTGGCCAGCTAACCACAGAGTGAGGCAACATTTACAGGATAACCAGAAGTAATGGTAATCCCATCTTTGCAAGATCTGGAAGAATGTGCTAAGTTTTTTTAGTGTTCTGATGAGATTTTCTTGCATGAGGCCAATTTTTGCATATGATTTACATAAGAATCTATAGGTTAGTACCATGGACAGTATTAAAAATATGTTAGATGTGACAACACAACACTGTTGATTCAGGTATATGAAAACACCTTGTATTTATTTATTTATGTATTTATTTATTTATTTTTGCAGGCATTTACCTCATTCTAGAGGCCATTTAAAACTTCCAAAAACTCACTGTTGGCAGTGTTGTGCAAAGGTAGAAAAAATTGATTAAGAGGAGAGAGTGTGAGTTGAACTGTCAGCTGAAGTTTTTTTTGCCGCCAAAACAGGACAAGGTTAGCAGCCAAGACAGGACAATGTTAGCAGAAAATTTAAGCCAGGCACCATGGAATTGATTAGAAGTGTTGAGGAATTGTTATGAGGGTTGGAGGAAGAAAAGAGCAATTGCTGTCCTTTGTCTACTTTATAAACCAGACTACATTGTCCCCCTGTGAAGTGAAGCTGCCCATCTTTGGATGGGAAAAAAACACTGCTGAAAAGGTGTCCCTTGATAGGCAGGGAAAGTAGCACCTCTGGAGTTGAGGGGTGACTACTGAGGCTGTTCAAGTGGGAATTATTTCCTGGTAACGGCCAGAATGGGTTGATTTCTCAAAGTCTTCAGAAAAATTGCTTGCTGACCCAGGGTACTGTCCTGTTTCACATGTGTGAAATATCGCACATGTCAGTTAACCTTCTGTTTGAAGATAAGTGGTGCTCTTCTTTATTTCAAAGAAAAGGAAAAAGCTGTCCACAAAAACAAAGGAATGTGGGGACAAGAAGATAAATTCATTTTCAAGGTTTCTTTGTGTATACTACTTTAGTTGTTGTCATCACTGCCCACTGTCTCTTGTCAAGTATCTTTCATTCTACTGCTGGTAGTCAGAAAGCTGCTTGGTGGTTAGTGGTGAAGGCACTGTTTATTGGTGTAATTTGGGCAATGCTATGTATGTTGTAATGACTGTGATGAATGCTTTGGGAACTGAGAGGAGAAGCTTGGCAGGCTACTGTCAAAGCCTGTGGCACACATGTGAAATCTTCCAGCAGCCTCCTGTGTAGGAGCAGCTGTGAATTCATGGAGAGAAGCCAGACAGATTGGAAACAACAATTCACCACTTAACCCTCAGCCATGGGTGTCCATTTACAGAAGGGATAAATAAGGCAGCATGCTGCTTTTCCCACCCTCTCCCTCCTGCTTTAAGTCACTCTGTCTCTGATCAGTTGAAACCCTTACAAGCCTTGAGAAATCCAAGCAAATTTTAATTAATAAAAGAAATTTATTGCACAAATATATGCATGTCTATTCCAAAGAAAACATTAAATTCAGTGGCATTTACTCCCAGCTGATAGTGTGTAGGATTGCAGGATTGTAGGATTATGTTTTGTAAAAGTGGCTAGAATTTTTTTTGTGACACAGTGCAATATGTTAACTTTTAAAATGAAGCATGTGGAAATTTTGTTAATTCAGAACTTCCAGTTAATCAGTTAATGTAAAATATCTTTATGTAGTGATGAGCTATTGTTTTATATTTGCTATATTAATTGGCTTCTACTTTTTCTGTTTTGAATTTAAATAGGATAGGTAGCTGTACCTGTTGGTCTATTGTCTCTGTAGATACTGCTTGTCTAGTAAGATTTGGATGCATACAGAATCCCTATTATAGACTATACTGTTGTTTGCTATTTCTGGGTTCATAGTACCAGATGCAAAGTACTGTTGAACAAGTCTGTATTTATTGTGCTTGTGGCAATGAAGTGTTTGACAGTGATGGGCCAGGCTGGTACATTGATATGAAATGTTCATTTGTTGAGAGAATTAATAGTTTGTGAAGGAAAAAAAACTTGTCCATTTGACTTCACACTTGAATGAGCTATGAGACAGCTCAGTATTGTCTACTGGCAATGATACTCTAGAGATTGGCAATTTTCTCTCTCTTTCATTTTATGGCGCACTGACAGGTGTTAAATTGTAAAGGCACAATGTCAAGTTTTTTTTTTTAATTACCATGAAATCTGTACTACTGATGGGAAGGCTCATATTCCCCAATGACCATCTTCCAAACTCTGTTTAAAAACCTACTGGTTAAAAAGAAGCTGTTCTAGACTTTCAGAAGAGGGAGTTCCTGACTGAGTTGGGGATGCTTGGGATTCATTATGTGTACAGCCACTGTGCCAAGGGCCTTCCTGAGCCCTTTGATTTGATCAAAGCAAAACCTCACACAGATGCAGGCTATGGAATTAAGAAGAGATTGTGGGTTGAAAATAAAATTACAGTGACGCCTCACGTAAAGAATGCCTCACGTAAAGTATGTTTCATGTAACAAACAAAAATTTCTCTAGGATTCTGCTTCATGTAAAGAAAATTCTTTACGTAAAGAACACATTCGTTGGCAGTTGGGGCAGACGCGCTGGCCGGCAGCCTTTTTAAAAAGCGTCAGGGCTGCCTAGCGCACCTGCCCATAGTGAAAGCAACACTTCCGTGCTGTCCCTCCTGTTGCCGGATGTCCGCTGGCCAGAGGGAGAGAAGAGCAGTGGAGAAATGGGAAGCAGCTCGGGGCTAGCCAGAAGGGAGCAGGGGAGAAAGAGGCTCAGGATGGAGAGAAGGAGAAAGTGGGGAGACACTTTGAAGGTGTCTTGGGTTGCAGCCTCCTAACCATGTCATCCTAAATGGGGCTTACTCCCAGGAAAGTGTCTTTAGGATTGCAGCCTAAGTAGACTTCATAAGATCATGCACATTGAATGCATGTTTTGAATTCAATCTCAGTGTTCTGTCATCATTTTTACATCCAGTTAATATTTTTATATGAATATTTTGGGGGTTGTGGAACCAATTGTCTGAGTTTCCATTATTTATTATGGGAAAATCCGCTTCACATAAAGAATGTTTTACGTAAAGAACATGCCTCCGGAACGAATTAAATTTGTTACGTGAGGCACCACTGTATATGGAACTAGGAAGTAGAAAATTTAAGACAGAATATAGTCAATAGCGGGTTGTAGTGGTTCAGTAAGATGTCATGCCTATTGATCCTCAGGTTGGGGTTCAAGACACAGATGTTACAAGATGGAGTGAACTCCTGTCTCCTGCCCAGCTCCTGCCATCCTAGCGGTTTGAAAGCATGGGATTCAAGTAAATAAATAGATACTACCTCAGTGGAAAGGTTACAGCATTCTGTGTTAGTCATACAGGCCACATGTATATGATGCCACACAGAGGCATCTTTGGACAACTGGCTCTATGGCTTAAGAAACTGGGATGAGCACCATTCCCTAGAGCTGGTCATGACTAGCAAGGTAACCTGCAGACAGGCACCTTTACCTTTACTACCTATAGTCTAAAGGTGAATATAAAAGCAGTACTTTTGAGGACGAGGAAAGGAAATTATGGTTAACTACATGGGAAATGCAGTTGTATGTAACAGAACCCCAAGACAGAAAATTATCACTGTTTTGGGTTGGGAAAATTTAGAGTGGGGTAAGAAGATGCTTTGCAATTTTCCTATCAGCATTTTTCACTCCCACCACTTACAGGCTTATAGCCTATTTGCCCCTAAATACATGTGTTGAGTTATATGCAGGAAAAGGATGCTGGTCCTTTAGCTAGTCCATTCCCTAGAGTCCATACAAATGCATGATTTGCCCCTACGCATAATTCTTGGTCACTCTGTTGTGTTGCAGAGGAGGGATTACGGGGTTCAGCACTCCTGCTCAGCTTGCATAGGGAGGGAGAGAGAGTCCAATCCATGCACCCCTCCACCTGTGTACCCTGTTTTCAGAGCTCCCGCAGGATACCATTAGTGCTAGGGTGAGGCTGGGGGCAGAGGATGAGGTAGCTGCCTGGAGGTCAGGCGCGGGGGGGGGGGGGGGCGCAGCAGGGGCAGAGCCTTCTGGGGAGCAGTGGCCATGGCAGAAAGTCAGGGAACAGTCCCCTGCTGTCGGGGAAATGGGCAGCGGAATGACTGGTGGCATCACCACCTTGCCCGACTTGCCTGACTGTCAGAGGAGGAGGGGAGGCAGCGGTAGCAGCACCTTCTCTCCCGCGCTTCAAGGAACCCAAGTGAATTATATTCCAGTAATTAAGGTAACTTTTCTAGAGAAGGAAATGGCTTGGTTTTCCAGAAGTGTCATGACAGGGTCAGTCCTACAAATGGGAAGCTATCAGGTAGGCAGGTCAGTTACAGAGTCTCTGTGTGGGAGAGGGGCTCTCATTATTCCCCAGACCGGCCTTGCCTCTGAAAACAGAGGTTTGAGTCTTTCATGGCTCCTTTCAATTTTTTCAAGGTCTCTTTTGCCTCAAGTTATTCAAACTGTGCATGGTCCTTTAGTTGACTGTCAGGAAGCCGAGGGACCTCTGCTGCTCTCTACAGCATGATGACAATTAGAAAGGCCTAGTTTATAGGCCTAGTTTTTTTTTCCTCCTGTGCAACTGGTTGCCAATTTCTTTAGATGCAAAGTACTTGGCTTACTCAGGGATGCACTTGACTAAAGTGCCTACCAGGAGGCCACTGCTTCCTACCTTTCCTGATGTTGCTGTGGGGAAAAAGAACACAATTTCTGCAGAGTATTCCCTAATAGGAGTGCCACCAGGGTTTGCATCACCTAGTGCACGAGGCCAGCACATCACTTCCTGTCTTGTGCATGTGCAAATGGTGCACATGCACAGTGCATCTCTGAAGCTAGCTGCTTTGAGTCACTCCTGTCATTGAATGCCCTGAATGCAAAGTGCCTGTGCAGGTTCCCCTCCCTGCAGAGCAGCTCTCTGAGCTTCCTCTGAATTCAGCTGGAGTAGGCTATGGAGTAGGACAGGGGTCGGGGAACTTTTTTACCTCTTACCCCAAAATATATTTAGGTATGTGGACATTACCCCCTTGATTTGAAAGGAAGGAAAAAATATATTCTTAATTTTTTGAATTCAAATATGTAGCTTCTGGGGAGCTGGAAGAAAAGTTTGAAGTAGGTGATAAAATAGTGTTGGATTGGACAGGATGACCATATGGTCTGTTTTCCCAGGACATTTCCTCTGTTTTAGCCTTGTGTCCTGGAAAAAAATCTTCATTGTCCTCTTTTTCCTTGTGAGCAGGCAGCATGTAGCTTTCTTGGAATTCATAAATTATATGTAATATGTAATAGTTTTAAACATACAGTACTAATATGTAATATGGTGCTTAAGTTAACCACATGAAAACAATATGAGTATTTTTAGCTTTTAAAAATGTCCTCCATTTTTCTTGGCTCTTTTATATTTTGGGGGGCTTGTCCTCTTTTTGTGGTTATGACATATGGTCACTGCATAATGGAGAAATGTGCAGGTCAGGGTGATCATAATAAAAAAAAGAGGACAAGATCCTGCAAATGATTGAAATAAGTGCAGTATTCAACTGGAGTGGAGAAGAGAGCCCAATCTATTCAAGTTTATTCAGAAGTAAGACCCATTGTAGTTATTGGGCTTCCCAGGAAAATGTGAATAGGATTGCAGCCTCAGAGCCCAATCCTGTGCCTTTCTATTGAGCAGCAAACCATTACAGTCAGTGGCGTTTCCTTCCAGGAAAGTGTGGAGAAGATGCAGCCACAGATCCCAATCCTAGGCATTTCTCCTCAGAATTAATGCCCATTACAGCCGGGGGTGGGGGGCGGTTCCTTCCAGGAAAGTGGTGGCATGTAACCTTCTTGTAATTAATAAATTTTATGTAATAGTTGTAAATGTAATAAGTAAATATAGGCTGCAATCCTAAAAACACTTTCCTCAGAATAAGACCTATTTAATACAATGGGGCTTACTTTTGAGTAGTCATGGTTAGGACTGTGCTCATAGTGTTTTAATTATTCATATGAAAGCCACATGGGTCAGTGTTTTTTAGCTTTAATTTTGTCATGTCCTACATTTTTCTTGGGTGTCCTACATTTTGGGATTCTCTTTTATGATTAAGAAATATGACCGCCCTGATATAGGAGCAACAAAATGGTCTTACCAAAGGGAGCTGGATGGGAGGGGGCTGTTTACAATACAGGCAGACCTCAACAGCACCCAAAGGAGGATGCTTTCTCTTTTCATTTCTGTCTGCATGGCTCCAAATCCTGCTTGGTCCCCCTGCTCACCTGCTTCTTTGCTCTGGACCGCTGAACAAGATGGAAATCTGCAGACTTGGTCCCTACTTGGGAACTTCTGTACAGTACTTTGTGCAGCTACACAAGGCAGATGGCTGCAGGTCTCACTCCTGTCCTGACTGCTGATTCAGCAGTAGTTCTCTCTCTCTCTCTCTACTTAGAAGCAGTTTGGATCATGACTGCAAGAAGCAACTCTGCTCTCAGGCTCAGATCTCTCTTTGCAGCAGGAGTTGAAACACAGCAGCAGTAATTATCAGGCAGATCAAGTTGTTTCTAGCATTTAGGTCCATAACTTTGGGTGCAATGCAATGCACACTTTCCTAAGAGTAAGCCCCAAGGAAAATGATACTTGCTTCTGAGTGAGCACGCAGAAGCCTCAGCCTGAGTAACTCTGAGAAACCCCAGCCTGCAGCTGAGACACTGTTGATCCAACCTCCCTCCTACACACAATAGCCTGAACTTGTTATGACCCTTCAGGGATTCACACCTTTTGTTTGTTTGTTTTGTTTGAGTTGATTAGGTGCTAAGAGTAATTCATCAAGGCTGCAGGCACAGTGATTGCAATGCTTGCCCTGCTCTGTGCTGGTCATGCATACCTGGCTGTGTCATTCATATGCAAACCCAGGTGGTCCATTACCCCCAGGAATTCCATTATTACCCACATTGGGGTAATTCACCCCTGTTCCCCCTGTAATTCACCCCTGGAGTTTCAAGGTGGTAGGTGGTAGGTGGGGGCACTTAGGACCTCTGGAGTAGGAGGAGTGTCGAATTCCTCTGGCATGTCACCCCTGTCAGGCTACCTGGCACATTACTTGGTGCAGACCACACCAATTGCAACAATCTAGCAACATCCCTGTTCTCCACAGCACTGACTTGTTTTTCTTTCTTCTTGACTACTGTTATGTACGATGTATTGTATGGTGGATGTTTGTCTGTTGTTATACATTATTTCTATACTGCTTTTCTAACCTAAGTCTGAAAGTCTTAAAGACCCAAGGCAGTTGACATGTAACTTTTGATAGTATACTATGTAATCTTCAGGTACTTGGCACACTGTAATTCCCAAACTGTGAGAAAACACAAACAAAAGTTTGATAAACTGTTTACCAAGAACTGCTTTTCCATCTTTATTATCAGGGCCTAGTTGTCAGCTATTACCATTCTATATGACTTCCCAAGCTAATCTCAAGTGTTTTTTGTTGTTTGCACTATAGAAATTGTAACCAACAAATACAGCAGTAATCCTTCATCTATGGTTTTGTTTGATTATTGCCCAATAATTTACCAAATATTTCTGGACAAATTTGTTTTGTTAGGGAATTATTTGTTAGGGAAGGAGCTAGAAAGCCAAGCAAGCAAGCGGGGCCTAGTGTTTGTATTTATAAACTCTTTTCAATTCTGTACTTCCCTTTTATCTGGATGGAGATGGCTTTGGAACTGATAGATCCATCACCTGCAACATGCCACCAAGCACTTGATGGAAGCTGGTCACCTGTTGGAACATTAGGTACTTGATATAGTCCCTGGCCTATTTCTTTTCATGCATCATCAGCGCTAATCTGCACTGTTCAAATTATAGTCCCAATCTCTCAAGCAATGTGACGTAAATACAGTTTGTGCAGATTTGATTTTTCCTCCCTGCTTTTCTGCCATTTTATGTACACAAATCTTTTTCAGAACAGTCTGTGTTGCAAGGTGATCCAGCACATACAAATTTATCCTTTACTCCAGATAAACAGCTAGCAGTTGCAATTTCTCACACTAAAATTACCAGCTTTAAAATTACCAGGAAGGGGTCGGAGGAGGCAGAAGAGGAGTTCTAGGGTGAGGCGAGGGCAAGACCAGAAACAGAGAGTGGGGTTCTCCCTGGCATATATGCCATGTCTCAACCCAGTTTTCCCTGTGGTGTGGAGCAGCCACTGGCTGCTTGTGTCTGCTTGGCTCCGAATCACCACTGTTGTGGCTATTGTCGCATTAACCAGAGGAAAGGGGAAAGTTTTTCTTTGTCCCAGGGTAGCACAGCAACAAAATTCTGCTACATTTCTGTTACATTTCTGTTACTAATGGATACATTTCTGTTACTAATTTGGTGGGGAATTGTCAATTTTTTGTGACTAATGCAAAGTTAAAAGAGTAAATATTGTCTTTTAAAGAAATAAAACTTTTTAAAATTACACCAGTAGAAAATCAGTTAAGTGCAAGGATAATGAGAAATCTGTCATTGACTGAATGTTCATTGTATTTAGCTTTCAGCCCCTAAAGGTTTCCATCCACCTACTTGTCATTGCTCACTAGACCAGCATTTCTCAAAGTGGGGGTCGGGCCCCTTTTTGGGGGGTCGCCTAGAGGTTTCCTGGGGGTCACCTAAAGACCCCTGGTGCAGGGGGCCAGGTCAGGCTTGCCAGACCTCCGGCTATAGCTGCGCACGCACTGGGGCTGACTGACAGCCTCAGGGCCCAATTCTATGCATAGCTACTTTGAAATAAATCCCATTATAGTCAGGGGGCCTTTACTCCCATGTAAATGTGGATAGGATTGCAGCCTCAGGGCCCAATCCTATGCATGCCTACTCTGAAATAAATCCCATTGTGTTCAATGTGTGCATAGAACACACATTTCATTTGTAACAATGAAAATACATTCTGCATATCGGATATTTACGATTCATAACAGTAGCAAAATTACAGTTATAAAGTAGCAACGAAAATAATTTTATGGTTGGGGGTCCTCACGACATGAGGAACTTATGAAGGGATCACGGCATTAGGAAGATTGAGAACCACTGCACTAGACTGTGCTACCCATTAAAAAGAATGGATATACTCTTTCCATTTCATGCCTATTCATATCCCACAAGGAAATTACTTCAGAGCACACATTTTGTGTTTTAACACAGCACTAAATTTTCAATCTCTGTTCTTCTGGTGGTTCTGGAGCAGGTGGAGAAGAGTTCTCAGGTGTCAGTTAATAGTTTCTCATTTGGTCTATGATAGTTAAACGGAACGGAGTTTATTTGCTTTTTTTAAAGACTTAAAATTACATTTGTCAAATTGGCAGGCATTGTTATGTGTTGAATCTGTGTCAGTTTTAACATTATGAAACTTCTGTTATCAGAGCTTTCAAGTAGGTAGTGTGATCAATAAAGCTCTAGATAATGTATCTTGATGTTAATCATATTCTCACTATTTATCACTTGTAATGGTGCCAGATTTCCACAAAATTGAAAAGCAAGATGAAAGCAAGCTTGTACTTCGTTAACTGTGGAAATCCTGAGTGGTGTAATTTTTTTGTTTATCTGAAAGTATAAAGAAAAGGTTATTTTAATTCCACAAAACAGTACTTTAAGTTCCAGAGTAACACTGAATTTTGGTTAGTACTCATTTCACTCTAATGCAAAGATAAACATGTGGTCAGGTTAAGCAGCCATGTACTAATTTTTTCACATTCTGTTTTTGAGTTGAGGTTTTTAAAGTAGTTTTGTTACAAGAAAGGCATGAAGGACACAATGTGAAATAAAACCCCCACTTTATCAGTAGTATTTTAAGAAGTGCTTGCAAAATATTTTTATTATAGCATATTGCTTCAGTCTTTTTCAGATGGAAGTTCATTTTTTTTTCTTTTCAGAGCCTGATACTGTTCCTAGTGAATACGCAGAAGATGATCATGTGTTAAAAGTTCTGTACTGTCGCTTAAAAAAGATATGCAGTTCTAATAATATACTTTTGATATTTCTGAAAAATAAATTTGTTTGGCTAATAAAGGATACACATAATATTGTCATTACCCCTTTATAGATGTAGTAGCATGTCCATTTGTTTCCTTTCATGTCAGGGGGAGTGATTGTACTTTCAAACAATGAGTCTGCACATAATATGAGTGTTTCCTTGATGATCAAATGGTTCCATATTTATTGATTGATTTAAAAATATTTTTATCTATTACAAACAGATGCCCAAGCCAACATACAATAAATAAAACATACAATTAAAATAAATCGTAAATAAAACATGCAATTAAAAAACATTCAATATTTGAAAACAGAATAAAATTGGAAGATAAAAACCATTTAGAGAAGGGAATAAGCTGCTGCTGAGGCACTGGAGAAGACAATCTATAACCCAAAGCAGGATGAAACTTGTGAAACTGAATAGTTAGAAGGTTAGGAAGGTTAGTTTACATAGTCATTGGTCATTGTCAAATTTTTTGTCATTGCTAGTTTTGGCTTTGTGTGCTTTATATAGAAACTTGTGTGTGCTAGTTTAATGACACAGCTTAGAGCGAATTATGGTCCTGACCCCCACTTATAGAACCACGGCTCTACACCATTCTGACTCTTGAGAAAGAAATTTTGACAATGACAATGTTAATTCATTATTTTCTTCCATACATTGTATTGTACATCTTCTTCTTCTTCTATATATATAAAAGAGAAAAGTCACTCCCTGACTGACTCACTGATTCATCACCGCCCTGCCAAAACTGCCAGGCCTAGAAGCATAAAATTTGGGTTGGGTGTTCCTTCCGTGACTGAGGGGTGCACTAAGAACCGGTTTTCGGAAATTCCAACCGGAAGGGGGTGAAAAGGGGCACAACATGTTCTCCTCCCTATACTTTGCATTGGAGAATTGATGACTCATCAACATTCCACCCCAACTGCTGGGCCTAGAAGCATGGAATTCTGGGCGGGAGTTCCTTCTGTCACCTGAACACACACCAAGAACCTCTGTGGAGAAATTTAACCCTTAAGGGGCTGAAAAGGGGTCAACATGTTTTTGTCCTATACTTAACATGGAAGACTGACCAACATCCAGCCAATTTGGTCATCGGTGCCCGGTGTACTGGGGTGTTGTTTAGAGGAAGAGGTTGCACTGGCGAGGATTATGCGCATGGGGGATGATGCGCATGGGGATGATGCACATGGGGGAAGTTGCGCATGGGGGATGGTGCGCATGGGAAAAGTTGCGCATGGGAAAAGTTGCGCATGGGGATGATAAGCATGGGGGAAAGTTGAGCATGGGGGGAAAGTTGCGCATGGGGAAGTTGTGCATGGGGAACTGATGCAGATGGGTGATGTTGCATATGAGGAGTTCAGGCACATGGGGGGATAATGCACATGGAGGACTGGTGCGGATGGGGAACTGATGCGCATGGGGGATGATGCGCATGGGGGGAAGTTGCGCATGGGGTGTTGATGCGCCCTGGGGGGATGGCATATGGGGAAATGTTACTCCTGCAACGTGGGTACACTTTCTGCTAGTACTGTAATAAATATACATTTTGTTTTCTGACATGTACTCGAAAGTATATACAGTGATTCCTCACATAAAGAGGAGGCATGCTCTTTAAGTGAAACACTCTTTGAAATGACGCAGATTTTTCCATAGGAAATAATGGAAACTCAGATTATTGGTTCCACAACCCCCAAAATATTCATATTAAAATATTAACTGGATGTAAATATGATGACAAAACACTGGAAATGAATTCAAAACATGCATTCAATGTGCATGATCCTATGAAGACTACTTAGGCTGCAATCCTAAAGACACTTTCCTGGGAGTAAGCTCCATTTAACACAATGGGGCTTACTTCTGGATAGACATGGTTAAGAGGCTGCAATCAAAGACACTGTCCTGGGAGTAAGCCCCATTTAACAAAATGGGACTTAGGACTGAGTAGACATTGTTAGTAGACTGCAAAGACACTTTCCTGGGAGGCTTACCTGGGCTGCTGCTGGAGTTTCAAGGTGGTAGGTGGGGGCACTTAGGGCCAGTTAGGGGCAGCTGCCTCTGGCACTTCCAGGCAACTGCCCCCAAGTTGGGGGCAGTTAGAGGCAGTGGTGCTGGCCAGCAGCCCTTTTAAGGAGCCTCCATGTAGAGCATCAGGGCTGCGTAGCACGCGTGCCCATAACATGCTTGCTTGTTAATTGAAGCAGAACTTGTTATGTGAAGCAAGATTTCTTGGAAATTTTTGCTGCTTGTTAAGCATGGTGCTTGTTAAGTGAGGTACTACTGTAACTCCAACTGATGTTATGTGGTGCACAAAAATTTAATTTTCCTTCAAAAGGCTAATATTTTTTGCACATACAGTCGACAAAAATTAGAGGGAACATTGGTTGGGACCCTCTTAGGAGATTGTGACTTCATTTCAGAGGAGTCATGAAAACCTGGGTACTACCATCTTGGAATCTGGCACTGGCACCATCAGCTTTGAATTAAAAATTTGCGGATTTCCTGGGAGTAAGTTTCACTGAATTTCCAGTGTCCTTCCAAGCAAGTGCTTACTCATGGACCCCACTTGCTCTTTCTTAGACCACCAGAGAGAACAGAAAATATACCAGTGACAGTAGTTCATGGGGAGTGATGATTTGGGAATACTAATCTCAAGAGAGTGCAGAGATTGGACTGCCTTGACAGCACTTCAGTGTTTTGCCAAGCAAATGCTCCCCAATGGACTACCACAGTTAAATTCTGAGAAGGTTCTGCCCTTCCTCATGCCTGGAGGTGCTATCCCTGCATGCGCTATCTACTTCCAGAATTATTCTAAGGGCCAGGGATTCCTTATAGCTCTCAGAAGGCCTTCTAAGAGCATTTAAATATCACTGACAATTTTTGGCAAAAAAATGGCAGTAACTTTTAAAAGTCCTCTGGAGACTTGAATTTAGTTATGTTCTAGGTGTGTAGTGGTGAGAAGGTTTGCATGTGGTTTGTGACTATTCCAGTTTTTGTCTCAGTGGTCTGAGGGCTCCTAAAGTTTAGAAACCACTGCACTAGAGAAAATATGTAATCTTCTGCTGTCTTCACTTTCCTAAAAAGGATTTGTATCACTAGCTCAATTTTATAAATGTAAACGGTCGCAAAATATGATCTGTAATATTTTTTGCTCCTGATGTTACCTATTAATAAAAACCACACTGTAATTTCCATATGAACCTTGGTTCTAAACTTAATCAATAGATGAATTACAACAAATCAGCTACCAGTACATGTCTGGGAGGCAAGCAGGAAGTGGAAGGTAGGGTTAGGACCCAGCACTGGGCTGGCTCCAAGCCTCATTTCCCAGGCAGTGCAGAGCTGTGTGTTCTGATCTGCTCAGAGTTATACCACCATGATCTAAGTTCACTTCTTATTTTACAGAACTTGCTGAAAATACTTTTCACTTTCAACAGGTTTTTAAAAACTTGCTCTTGCACGCCTAAGTGTGAATCTGTATGTTGCAATAACTGTGGGAGTTTGCAGGAGGTAGTGTTGAGAAACAATGCCAGTTGGAGATTGGTAGACACCTGACTGGTGCTGTGTGCCATTTATTTTAGATTTGCTCTGACTGACATTTTCTTTTGAAAATTTCAGACTTTCAGCTTCAGGAAAGAAGGTTATATTCTGAATAAAAATAGTTGAATGAGACTTGGGGTGCAATCCAGAGTAACTATGGGGAGTCCTTGCTCCAGTGTAAGAATAACTTACTCTGGATTGCAATATGAATTTCCCATAGGTTTTCACTAGGTGGTGCCGTAACTATGGGTGCACGTAATGTCTCTTAAGTGCTCTCATAGTTACTCTGGATTGTAGGGTTAGGCTGCAATCCTAAACACACTTTCCTGGGAGTAAGACCCATTGAACACAATGGTGCTTACTTCTGAGTAGACATGATTAGGATTGTGCTCTTAATTGTGTTTTCTGTGTTTTACCAATTCACCAGTGTCCATTTGTTGAAACAATACAAGTAGCCTGAAAGCTGTTGGTTAGCATAACACTCAAGAGTATAGACAGATACTGTGGTTTCTTGGTTAGCTTTGATTTTGGCATTGGATCTTGATGTCCAGATGTTTAAAATGGCATCCTTTCAGAAAACAGTCCTTATCACTAGAAACATGGGAGTTATTTACAGAAAATGTGTGGGTTAAATTTCCTCAAAAATATGACATGCACAATTCCAGTTTCAGAGCAGCTTATTATTGAGTTTTTTACAGTCAAGGTGATGTTACACGTTTGTTTTATCCAGACATCAAGTCCTTTCTAAGGGATGTCTTGTTTTTATTCCATTTTATTAATATCATCGCAAGATGTAAGCTGTTCCCAGTAAAGCTACTAGGGGTTGGTAATGTCTTTGGCTCCGATGCTATTTAGGTGCTTTTCGAGGTGTTTCAGAATAGCACTAACAGCACCAGTCATCACTTGGATCCCTCTGGTGGTCTTCTGCCATGATCTTTCAATTTCTTTTTGTAAATCTTTTTACAGCAACTAATTAGGTGGTCCACTGTTTCATCTGCTTCTTTGCAGGGACACCACCTGCTGTTTATTTTTTGGTGTTAAGGCTTTCATTGCATTTATTCTTAATGCCTGTTCTTGTGCAGCCATTAGATTCTCTGTTTCTTTCTTTAAATTGCCTTTTCCCAGCCACTGCCAAGTCTTAGCGAAGTTTGTTTTTCCAGTTATGCCTCTAAAATACTTTCCGTGCAGTGGCTTGTTTTCCACTTATTTTTTATTTGTTCCTTTTTTATAAGCCTACTTTGTTTTGTTGTTATTTAAAAATTTCTCATTTTTAAACATTTTCTGTGCATCCTCTTGGCTATCCTTTATGTATTCTTCAAGACTTCTTTTTTCTTCCTCTACTGCTTGATGGACATGCAGCATTCCTTGCCTCCTGACCTGCAAGAGATATACAATCTGTCACATCACTACTGGGGTGCATACAATGGTTGATGGTTATTGTTCCCTCCCCCATAGTGATGTAGTGGAGGTGGTGGTGATGATGTACATCCCAGTCACCAGTGTTTGACCGGAATTGACTCTGTTGCAATTCAGTTCCTATCCAAGGAACTAGGAATTACAAAGTTATCGTCTCAAATGCATGAAGTTCCAAAGAGTGTGGCTTTTTGTAACTGGGCAGTTGTTGTTTTATGGAGGTCATTGAATTTAAATGTTCCTGAAGGCTTGATGGAATCACTTCAAGAGTGCCTGTTACAATATTATTGGAATCACAGTGGCCTTCTTTTCCCAGATTCTTTGTATTCCTATTTGTAAGTCCTTATATAGCATAACTTTCTCATGTTCTTTCTCTTGAAGTCAATGATCTCTGGGTATTGCAATATCTATTATTATTTTTTAGATTGGATT
Source organism: Cryptoblepharus egeriae (assembly GCA_030015325.1). Taxonomy (NCBI): domain Eukaryota; kingdom Metazoa; phylum Chordata; class Lepidosauria; order Squamata; family Scincidae; genus Cryptoblepharus; species Cryptoblepharus egeriae. The sequence continues at coordinate 27,884,979 of JAREYC010000002.1, read as the reverse complement.
TTTATCTTGCCTTATCCTGCACAAGCAGACTCAAAATGGCTAACAAGGATTATATGTTTATGTGCATCATACAAAAATTCTCATGTTCTATGCATTTCAGTTTTAAAATCTTAGTGTTTTTTTTGCAGATTTTCAATACCTCATTTATTTATATTTTAATAAAAATCATTGTTAATTAGAATCTCTTTTTTCCCTTCTCTCTTCATAGGAAACCCAGGATAAATTCTCAGCTTGTTGCACAGCAAGTTGCACAGCAATATGCTACTCCACCACCCCCGAAAAAGGAAAAGAAAGAAAAAGTGGAAAAGCAGGAAGAGAAAAAGCCAGACAAAGAAAAAGAAATTAGTCCAAGTGTTATAAAGAAGAGTGCTAACAAGAAGACTAAGTATGTTCCTTGGCCTCTTGTCTCAATGAGTCCTTCTTAGATGTAAACAAATGTGTATACATAAATATAAATGTAAACAAATGTTTGATGACTCCCTGTTCTCTCAGCCTTGAAATTCCTGCATTTAGGTGATAACTTAAACATCCAGGCACAGATTTATTGAGATTTCTCTGTGATTGACAAACCACTAACTTATGTCCCTATCATTTTTTATTTCTTTAGTGAATCTCCCCTTTCTGTATTGCTGCCCCAACTTTGCTTTGGTTTTTCCTGATGGTTGTTCTACTTCCCCCCAAAGCAAGCAAATGGTTGAAGCAGTTCATATCTTTTAAGAACTTTTAGGTTAAGGAAAGTATTTTCAATCAGCTGAGCTGTGTGAGGATGTGTCATTCAGTATGTACTTTTCTTCTTGTCTGTTTTTCAGGCCAAAGTCAGATATTGTAAAAGATCCTCCAAGTGAAGCAAACAGCATACAGTCTGGGAATACAACAACAAAGACCAGTGATTCAAATCATACCTCAAGGTAACTTTATTAAAAATTATAAAAATTTCCTGTTCTACATGAAATCTATATATATAAAAGAGAAAAGTGACTGACTGACTCACTCACTTACCAAAACTGCTGGGCCTAGAAGCATGAAATTTGGGGTGGTGTTCCTTCCGTGACAGAGGGAGTCACTAACAAATGGTTTTTTGAAATTCGAACCAGAAGGGGGTGAAATGGGGTGCAACGCAGTTTCCTTCCTATACTTTGCATTGAAGAATCAGTGACTGAGGGATTCTCTGCCCCAACCCACAGACTTAGAAGCATGAAATTTGGGGAGGGTGTTCCATATATCACATGAACACCCACTAAGAACCGAGGTGGAGAAATTTAATCCTTAAGGGGCTTAACCTTTGAAGACTGCCCAACATCCAGCCAATTTGGTGCTCAGTGCCTGGTGCACTGAGAGGGAATGTTGTTTGGAGGGAGAGGTTGCACTAAGGAGGATGCTGCGCATGGGGGGATTGATGCGCACGGGGGAATGTTGCGCACAGGGGGACTGATGAGCACGGGGCAGAGGGGGGTTGATGAGCACGGAGGGGACTGATGAGCATGGGATGTTGATGCACATGGGGAAATGTTGCCATGGGGGGATAAACATGGGGATGTTGCACATGGGGTGGGCGTGCATGGGCGGTTGATGGGTAGTGGAGGGGATGTCATATGGGGAATTTTACTCCCACAACGTGGGTATACTTTTGCTAATATTTTATAAATGGATTTGACTCAACACAAATGTCCACTACAAATGAGATGGAACATGACAGTCCTTGAAAACCCACTGAGGACTCACTTCCAGTCTTACCCGTTGCCTCCATCTGCTCCATTTCCCTTATGCGTTTGGTCTTCACAACAACACTAAGAAGTTGCTGTCTGAGTATGAGCCTTATGTGTTGCAGGGCAAAACAGCGAGAAGAGGCTTTGCAGGTTTATATTTAGATTTCAATTTTAGTAAGGCAGAACAGTACTATTATTGGATTGGATCCAAGCCCTCTCTTGCACAGGCTTTGAAAAGCTATCATGAGCCCCCACATGAGTCTTTGTAACCCTGTTGAGGTCCTGACCCACAGCCTGTAGAACATTACTATAGTTAATGGTAATGAAAACAATAGTGTTTCAGCTTATTATCCTTTTTATGTCAGAGGTATGAACTCTCTAATAGTCCCATTCTTCTTTAGAGTACACTCCAGTTGGCTATGGCTGGAGAGCTCTCCATTCCTTGCTTTCTGCACTCTGGCTCTTATTACCATTTAGCATCTTACTTTTACATGCTAGTGGAAATTGCCACAATGGGTAGACTTTCATCCTTGCTGTCTCAGGTAATGGCCACTGTTGTAGGGAAAAGCAGCCTCTGCCATAGACACCTAAAAATAAAACTTGCATAGCAACATTTTTATTTCTCCTAGCAGTTCTTATGAACTCTTTTCAAAATGGCAACATACAAAACTGCTCTTAATGTTGTATAAACATCTCTATGTAACATAAGAGATTGAACACACACCAAAAACCATCCCAACCAATAGTATTTGCAAATGAGATCTTGCAGTTAATTGAGTTTCCCTGTGTCTGGTTTGCTGTCTAATCTACTGGTGCAGTTGTCTTTAGGGAACTGGGAACTACAGTGCTGACAACTAATAGGATGAAAATATTATTAGTACTGTGTAGTACTGGATATTCCATCTGTTTATAATCCTTCTGAAACTGAGTAACTCATCAAGCACCTTAGAGTTTCACTCGGCTTTAAGGGAAGTACAATTGGGTGCTATATTTTTCCCCTCAGGATTCAGTAGCCTGTGGGTGGCACAAGTGGTTAAGAAACTGTGCCTGTTAAACAGTAGGCCAGGGTTCGAGACCTAGGTCCCCACTAGACACAATGAACTCCTGTCCTTAGCCCAGCTCTGCAACGCAGCTGGAACCAATCATATTGGTTCTGCCGTTCCATTGGACTATTTCAGTGGCATGGAGATGGGGGATTTGCTGCTTGGGTAACAGCCTATCCTCCATATCAATCTACCCAGGCTTTTGTGCTTCACATGCAGTGTCGAGCACAATAGCATAGTCTTTCAAGACTGATGGATGCCAAGTTTTTTTTAAGGATTTTTAGCATCCCTTCTGGTTTTAGATTGTGGCTCATTTTACCTGATAACCTTTTTATACTACTTTTTTAATATCCTAAAATGCTTAAGATGTAACAAAACATGTGGGTTACTTCTCTCTTTATCTCCCCTCCTACATCAGAGCTGCCAGAATCATGCCCAAAGATCCAATACAAACATGGATCTTTTTGCCCAGTGAATGGACCTTCTGGTTCCCTGCAGCAGCCCTCTCAAGTCCTCCCCACCTGGAGGACAGAGCATAGTTGTGATGGAAGTGATTTCCTCAGCCCACTGTTGCATCATAGTGTATGTGTGTGCACATATATCAAAATAAAGAAGTCATCTTGTGGAAACTTTGTAGGCTGGAGTGAAAATAAAATGGTGAAAATAAAATAAATAGATAATGTTTCTGTGCAGCTCTTGCTTTGGGTAAAAAAACCCAAAATGATGTGTTGATATGCTTATACATTTAAAGGGCATAAAGGAGTGAGATAAAAGTAGTGGATCTGAAGATTGGGATTGGACAGTGAAAATACAAAATAGATCAAAAGGGATGATTAAGGAGACTTGTGCTTGCTGCTACATTTTTGTTGATGAATGTCTGGAGGGTAGAAGAGCATTCTGAAACTGAATTCACTACTCTGCTTTCTCTCTACCTTGACAGACAGTGCAGAGGACAGCAGGGATGAGCTTTGATTCCCTGCTGTCTTTTAGTGAAAGGTGAGGGAATCATAGAATCATAGAGTTGGAAGGGACCTAGTAGGTCATCTAGTCCAACCCCCTGCCTGCAGCAGGAATTCCCCCTTGAGCATCTCCAACAGGTGCTCATCGAGCCTCTGCTTGAAGATCACCAGTGAGGGAGAGTCCACCACCTCCCTTGGCAATCTGTTCCACTGCCGAACCGCCCTCACCGTCAGGAATTTTTTTCGGATTTCCAGCCGGAATCTCCTTTCTTGCAGTTTGTACCCATTGGTTCTAGTTCTGCTTTCAGAAGCAGCTGTGAACAAATTGGCCCCTTCCTCCATATGACAGCCCTTCAGGTATCTGAAGAGGGCAATCATGTCTCCCCTCAGCCTCCTCTTCTCCAGGCTGAACATCCCAAATTCCCCCAACCTTTCCTCGTAGAGCTTCCCTTCCATCCCACTGATCATTCTTGTTGCTCTCCTCTGGACTTGCTCCAGTTTGGCTGCATCTTTCTTAAAGTGAGGTGCCCAGAACTGAACACAGTACTCAAGGTGAGGTCTCACCAATGCAGAATAAAGAGGAACTATAACTTCTCGTGACTTGGAAGCTACAGTCCTCTTAATGCAATCTAAAATGACATTTCAAAGAAGACACTTCTTCAGATTCTTTGTCAAACTTCCTCATCTGCATTATAAAATCATAAGAAGCTAATAACAGCATCTGCAGGGTTATAAAACATACACAGAGCTAGGTTATACAGTGCCTCCAAGACTCCATGTAACTGCTGACCTTTTATGTCTTAGTTTTAAATTGTGGTCCACAAACTGTGCTCCCTTGGAGAAAGAGATGGAAATATCTTTAACTAGAGTGGAAACAGTCACATTTTTAAAGGCAGGCGCTGTAGAATTGCCATAGTGGAACAAGAGTTTGCATCTGATTTTGGCATGCCTACAAATCATGTTCACAAAGTTTTACTGATGTCAGTTATGTTAACTCTTCTTATCTTGAGCAAGCTGCTTGGTCATGGTGTCAGCTTACAGTTGAATTCCTTAATCTCACCCAGAATAAATGTTTTGCCTGCTAAAACGCAACCATTCAATTTTTTAAAATTGTCATTATTGTGCTTTGGGCGTAATAATCATTCTTTGAGGGTGACAGCAATGAGCTGGATAAACATCCTAGTTAGCAAACAAATAAAACTGATTTCAGCCCTGTATGAAGCAGCTTTATTAGTTGGAAGAAACAGGATAGCCTTGAAATCAGTCACATTACAGTAAGTTCTGTTCACACAGACCAGTTCTGTTCAGAGACCTCATTCATAAATCTGTTTTGTTTGCATGTCCAACAAAACCACCAACTAGAGTTGGTGATTATGAGGGGTGATTATGTTGGGCTTATGAACAAAACGCAGGGGAGGCAGTCGCTCCCCCCCTCAGAGGGTGAAAGGCTAACACACACCAGCCTTCCACCCTCTGAAGCTGGGGGTGGAGCAATTGCTTCTGGGTGTAAGCGGATGGCTGTCTCCTCATTTGCAGAGGCAAAATCCCCTCTGTGTGAAGGGACTCACACAGAGTGAAGGGGAAGTTGCCTCCAGAGACTGGGAGCCCCTCTGTATGAAGGGAGTCCCATCCTCTGAGGCGGGTTCATGACTGACTCAGAGAATGAGTGTCCTGTACGTGGCTGGGCACCATCATCTGGGGCTAGTGAGGCAGTTCTCCCCAGGGCGTATGTCTCGAGCTGGGTCTCCAGCTTGCACTAAGACCCGGAGGAGAGCAGCCTCACAGACACCAAAAGCAGGAAGCACTGTAGTGCTGGCTGCAGAAGTTGGAAGCGAAGTCTCAGAGATGCAGACAAAGTCTCTGGGGCCCACGCTAGCTGTATCTCTGAAAGCCTGTAATTTGAAGGTTCCTAAGTTGGGGATTTACTGTATTCCATTTATGTTTGGTACATGTTGGGTGTGTGTGTGAGAGAGAGGGGTTTTCACAATCACATATGAATGTTGTCCAGTGCCTTATTTATTAGCTTGTTAGTCACATGATACAAATTGATAAGACAGTCTTGGATGATAAATTGTAAGATAGGGACAAAGTTAATGATATGTGTAATTAAGATGCATATTTTGAGGTTTGGGCATTAAAGCCATATTTAGAAAGGGCTATTTAAGCAATTTTCTACATGATCTTTTGGGGTTGCTGCTTTGTACAAATTCCCAGCAGTTGGGAAGAGATGCCAAGTTGTTTTGGTGCTTTTCATGTTTTGCAGCAGCGGAGTTCACTTATGCAAATGACAGTGCCACTTGCTGATGCTTTTTTTGTGGTTTTGTATTGCAAAGGCACAGCTTTTGAGCATTTGTCTGGTTGAAAGATTCCAAGCACAGAATCCCTGTTTCCAGGAAGGAACCCTGAGGCTTTCTTTATACCTGTGTAATTCTGTCAAATTACTGTGCTTTCTGGTTGAGTCTAATAGAGGATAACTTTTTGACTCTGTAGCACTCTAAAAATTAGTCCCTGCCCTTATGTACTTAAGGGGCGTGGGTGGCAGGGATTAAGCATGTTGCTACTGTTAAGCTTTTTAAGGGAGCAAAGGTCAAATGTTAGAGAACTGTTTGTTTTGTTTAATATATAGCCATTCAAGAGTGGATTGACACCTCTGCTCCCTTTAGTACTAATTCTTATAAACGAGCTGAGAAAACTGATTTAACAGAAGGTTTCTCTGTTGTTATGATTATTATTTTATTTTTATAGGCCAAGACTGAAAAATGTGGACAGAAGTACTGCTCAGCAGCTGGCAGTCACAGTGGGGAATGTCACAGTAATTATCACAGACTTTAAAGAAAAGACTCGCTCTTCCTCTACATCTTCATCCACAGTGACCTCCAGTGCAGGATCAGAACAACAGAATCAGAGCAGCTCGGGGTCCGAGAGCACAGACAAGGGTTCGTCCCGCTCCTCCACGCCAAAGGGCGACATGTCCGCAGTCAACGATGAATCTTTCTGAAAATTGCACATGGAATTGTGAGAAACTTATGAAATCAGGGTATGAAATTCAGATATTCCACCTGTCCACTAGGCTGCAGTCCTGAGAGCTGCCAGTTCCACTTTCTCCTCTTGTGCATCAACTTTTTTGGACATCGCCCCCCTTAACTGATGACCCCTGGATCGTTGGACTTGCTGTGGGCATCTGGCCACCAAGGAATTTCACACCCTGACAATTACTTTTTTGACACTTATGTATTCCATTGTTTTGTATGATTTTCCTAACAATCATTTATAATTGGATGTGCTCCTGACTCTACTTTTTTATAAATCTGCTGTGCACAATTTTTCCATGAACATTTGCAATTTTTTTTGTTCATTTGGGTTGAGGGAATGTGGGGTGGGTGGGATGGGAGGGCAATAGGAGGGTTTTTATTTATTGCATTCACAAACTCCATTCTCTTTGTTCTTGTGTTTTTAGCATATCCTTTGAGTTCAGTTCTCCTTCTTCCAGTTATACTGTGTACTATCAGTTTTGATATAAATTATATATAAATATATAAATATATATATATATATAAAAAAATGAAATATATATACGGTTATTTGAAACCAATACAAGGAAACGCTGGTGCTTGAAACACTGTGAAGCGAAACAATTTAAGATCTGGGTCAGCGAGTGCCCTTTGGAAAGTGCTGAAACTGAACCAGAACCAGTCTTAGATTTAATGGAGCGTTTCTGGAGGTTCAAGCCGAAACGGGACCTGGCTTCCTTTTTTTGTGCTTTGGCTGAAGAGTACTGGACAAAGATAGATGTCTATTTTCTTATTTTCTGTTTTCTTTTTTGAAATCCAAAAGGTGCTCCAGGTCACTTGCATTCTCAATAGAAAATGATAAATCTCCAGCCTTGTCCTAAGACAGAGTACACAATTTAAAAACCATGACCTATACTGGTTTCAGAATGCCTAGTATTAATGTACATGATAGCTGCACATTAACATTACCTAGTTTTGCATAAACAGACTCACGCAAATATGGTGTTCTATAAATTTACTTCTAGCCATTCTCCAGACCTATACTGATTACGGGGTGATGATGGCATCTCTGTGGAGAAATACCTGCCAGCTTTTATGATACGACAAATGAAAGCCTTAAGACTAAGGGTCACCTCCACCAACTATTAAAACAAGGCCATCATGTGGTCTGTTGTCATGGCTTGTTTTCAATGCAAATGTTTCATAATTCTGTCTATACGATTTTGTTTTTAATTTAATTCATTGTATATCCTGAGAGTGATCTTTATTTTAAACAGCCTCACATCCAATGTTGATGTGTTGGAATTGTCGGTATTTAGACATGTCTAGATAATCTCTTGTTAAGGAAGCTGAAGTTATGGAGAACATTTTATTGGCAGTGGAGCAACAGAATGGCCATCAGCCCTTTTAACAGAAAGGTATTCTATGCCTTTCATTCTGGGCCCTTCAGAATTGTGTTAACAGGTTTACATAGCTGTGTTACCCTTCTTAAAATGCTAGAATGAAGGTATGGGACACTGTTTTTTAAAAGGCCTACAAGCTCTCGTTGTGTGATTTTTTAGGCGACCCAGAGTGCTTTGCTGTAATTTCAGTAACATTTTTCCTTCTAATGTCAATATGGATACTTTGTGGGTGCTTATGCTCAAAAGGCCACTTGCTAGAACTTGGTGCTAGACAGTTACTGTACTAATTTCTTGTTTGAAAAATATAAGTTATTTCTGTAATGTAGAGGCAATGAAATAGTTGCATTTTATCAATTTACTTTTAATAGCCACAAATACAAGCTCCTTTCACTTCACTTAAATTTTGACCTATGCTTAACTGAATAAAACAACTCTGCTCAAAGCAGTAGAATAGCAGAGCAGTGCCTTTGCAGCTGCAATTTTGATTCTTAACATGGTGGGTTTCTCATTAAATTGTTCTTATATCTATTCTTTTTTGAAATTGTATTAAAGTATTTATTGAAAAATAAAAAAGAACCAAAGGAAAACCAGATGATTTTCATAAGCTCTGAAACACAATATTACGTGTAGTTTTTAATAGTCCACACCAGTCCACATTTTTAACATTGGTATATTGAAAAAGCGTTCCTTTTTAAAGTTACTCATATACTGTTCCTTTAAAGGATCTCAGGGAGGGTAAATTGGTTAGCCATAATTTATTTTTGGAAGAAAAAAATAATTTTTAAAGAGAGGTTTTGAACTTAGTCCCAGATACGTGTATTTTGCACAGTTTGTTTAAGGAATCAAAATAAATTAGGCCTGTGTGCATTTGGCCCCTTCCTTTAAAAAAAGGCCTGCAGTGGTAATGCACCTTTGTGTCCAATTTGTGTCCTTCAGTGGTTCACACAAATCGAGACTTGGTAGGGAAAATAACCAGGACAAGTGTTGAAAAAACTATTTAATGTGATGAGCATCACCCACCAAGCACTGTTGTTCTGTATCCTCTGTTAACTTTAGCATGGCTTTTGTGGGCTGCCATTCAGACAGTGTACAGCAGCAGGGATTGGCAGGTTGTGCCCAGTGAAACATGCCCCCTTAGTTAGGTGATAAAAGCTTTAATGGTAATGAGCTGCTCATTGGCTTACCAATTCAGTGAAATCCTCTTTGGGTTTTCTTTTCTTTTTTCAGTGTGTGCCTCTGTGATATAGTAGCTTGTTAGAGTAAAGGTATGAGGATCTGTGTTTGGCACAAGTGGACCGACAAATCAAATTTGGTTGAAATTGTCAGCTAAGCATTCAAACTTTCTTGGGCCGCATTTTTAGCTGTTGCGTTGTGAGTTTGCTTTTCTGCTTAACCTGCGACAAACACCCCCTTTTAAAAACTAATTAAAAATAAAGTTCTGGATATAGAATCCCCTTCACTTTTTGCATTTCAGTTTTCCATATGGTAGTTGGAGAGCAAGTTTGAAATACTAGTGTTGTAGGGGAAGGAAATACTGGGTAGCCAGTGGCGCAGAGAGCAGGTGAGGAAAAAGCACAGTGTTAAATTTGCAAGTTTCAGTTTTTACACTACACACCAACACACACATATGTACGTGCACATTCATACACACAATGGCTTGCCTGACTTGCTCAGTTTGACCTAGTTGTGCAAAGGGAACAATGAAAAGTAAATGTGTTTTTTAAAGTGGGCAGTTTTTAATCAAAAGCATTTTGCTTATTAAATGAGTTGGATTTTAGAATTGGGCAGTTGCTATGTTCAATCAGACACTTCCACCTGCCTTATCAATGCCATTTTGAGTCTACTTTTTAAAACAACCATAAACATAGTAATAAAAAAATTGGTTTGCTTGTATGTAACAGAAAAAAAGGTTTAAGAGCCAACATTTAAATATGACAATGGAGCTGAACAGTTTTTAATGCGCAAGCAGTTCTGTTCTTGTGTATGACCTGTAACCTTAATTTACTGTGTAAAGATGGTTACATTATTTCTTTAGCTTTGTTTGTTTGGAGACAAATAGAGAATGCTTGTTTAAGTATGTTGAGACATAATTTTATCTTGTGGATTTTTATGTTAATGTATTATACGAGCTATATTTTTCATTTGCCCAGAAAGACAGCTTGTATAACGCTTTTGGAAGTTTTCTGCTCTGTAAAGTCTTTAGAGCTGACAGTCCTGTTAGGTTTGTTTTTTAATCTTCATGCTAAAAGTGTCAATGGTGGTTTTGTGAACTGGTCAGAAAAATTCACAGGTCTTAAATGTTTTCGGGAAATTTATATTGGACACTGCTCTTTGTCTAGCAAATAAAAGATGTTAATATATTCCTGTTACCGGCATGTGCACGACTGTTATTAGAAGCCACTTTATCATTTTCCTGCTTTAAATAGAAATGTCTATTTATGAATTCTGCTTGTAGTTTTTTCACAAATAAAATAGTAACATTTAATTAAACCTGAATTTCTTTTCTTTGGCTCTACGTTAGTCTTGAGGAAAGGAGTAACCAGTTAGGTTTCTTAAAAGTTCTTGAGAGAATATTTAATTTTGTATTGGATATTTTACCATGTTAGTGTATGCATGCGAGTTTGTATGTTTGCCGATGTCCATAACAGCACGTTTATAAAGCGACTTATTGTGTATTTTCTGCAGCAAATTCTATAAATGATACACTGTGCCACCCCACCTTTTCCTTGCTTTTAACTCCAAAATGTTGACTCATAAGACAATTCATTTATTATTGATTGAATTTATAACCTACCTGTCTTCCATCCTGAGGAGGGACTTAAGGTGGCCAACAGTAAAAGAATAAACACAGTGGTATCTTAGTATATGAGCAGAATTTGTTCTGGAAGCATGCTTGTAATCCAAAACTCTTGTATATCAAAGTGAATTTTCCCATAAGAAATAATGGAAATTCTGACAGTTTGTTCCACAAACATTGTCTGAAATGATCTTTGTGGCCTGTTGTGTGTGTGTGTGTGTGTGTGTGTGTGTGTGTGTGTGTGTGTGTGTGTGTAATATTTTAAAATATTTTTGTGCTAAAATATATTTTTTCAGTCTTTGCTGAAAAGCCGTAAGAGGGGAGGGTGTTTCATAGTTGTGATGCCACTACAGAGAAGGCGAGAGACTAGTACTTTCACAACTACTGTGATATTAGTTTCTAGAATGCATCCTACTTCTGGGTGCCTCTTTTGGGCGGTTGGAAGTTTGTGTGTGTGTGTTGTGTGTATGCTCACCAGAACAAGGGTTTGAGGATGGATTCAGAGGATCATTTTATTATACATCGGCATCTAGACCATTAGTCTGTTCTGAATTTTTTTTAAAGGAGGGAAATATTGGGTGAAAATGGCATCCTTCCTAGACTTCGAGCATGATCGTAAGCATGTCTACTCAAAAGTAAGCCCCATTTTGACCAATGGGTCTTACTCCCAGGAAAGTGTCTTTAGGATTGATTAGATACAGATAAAGAGACTTGGTTGTTCACGGCTAAGTAAAGTTTTTATGTACTTTTGTTCAAAAATATACATTAGTGATGAGGATGTCACAGAAAAAAAATCTGCGTTAGGCATTAACTATCAATATAAGAAAGAGTTTATATAAGAAACTATCACGAAAGATATCATTAACTATCAATATAAGAAAGAGTTTAAGAGTTTAACAGATTTTGAATCTTTTGACAGGCTTTATAACGTTTAAGCTGAAATTACATTTTCTGTGCAGCTTAAATTTAGGCTGGAATCCTAAAAACATTTTCCTGGGAATAAGATCCACTGAACACAATGGGATTTACTTTTGAGTAGACATGGTGAGGAGTGAGGAGTTCAAAGTGTACTTTATGTAGAAGTAGCTTTCAAAAATGCTGTAGAAGCAAATGCTTATGGTGTAGTAAAGTCCTAAACACTTATCTCTCTTGGAAGCTTGTTATGACATGTTTGTGCCAGGCATAAGGAGGTTTTTCATTCAGGGAGCCCAAACTACATGTTAAACAGATCCCAGAACCTGCCTTACAATGTTGATGGGTAGCTATAGTCCACAGTGTATTACATTAGTAGAATTCTGGCAATATTTGCCCTTTGGGAAAGTTCTGAACAATTAATATAGTTTCTTGCAACACATACAAGTAGTTGTCTTGCTCACAATAGAGCAGTTAAATCAGAACAGCTTTTTATTTTATGGGTGGCAGCAGAGAAAGGATATGGCTAGCAGAGCAGAACAACTTTTGTTTGAATGTGTGGAATTGACTTGGAATTCTAATATTTGTGTGTGTTTTTCTGGGCTGTTCAGAATCTTTTGTAGGCTGTGGAAGATAGTATTTGGCTGAGATAGATCTTGAGAAAGTTGTCTCTGCGTTGTTCAAACAAAGCCCATGTAATTTAGGGTGCAATCCAGAGTAACTTCTGGGAGTCCTTGCTCCAGTGTAAGAACAACTTACTCTGGATAGCAATATGAATTTCCCATAGGTTTTCACTAGGTGTGCAGTAAATACGGGTGCACGTAATGTCCCTTACGTGCTCCCATAGTTAATCTGGATTGTAGGGATAGGGACCTTGTATGGAGTGGGGATATGAATGTGCATAATATTCTACTACTAAAAATGTCAATTATCGTATTTCAAATTATTGGCCCATAGTTGAAGAGAATCACACTAACGAAAACGAAACAAAAACTAGAATGGAGTGATTGCAACCGTCCTTAATAATCTTGCTTCAAATATGGCTATATTCTTTCTAAGGATCACTACTGCGATCAATTGATAATTATGCTACCAATTAATTATATAGGGTTTGTTTTTTATCTGCTTTCCATGCTGCTCCTGCCTCTCCCCTCCCCAATGTAGGAAGTTTCAAATTATAGTGCAAGGCACTCCCTATTAGAATCTGACCATTTTGTGGGAAAATTTGCCCATATTTCAATGCTGGGTAAATGCGATTTTGGAACTTCATAATATCTTATCAAGCTCCTGTTCATCCAGCTATGTCCCAGGTCTATTATGTAGCCTTGGTGTGAATATATGACACTGAAAAGTTGCAAGATATGGGGTCATGAGATTGAGACTTTGAGATGAGCTTAGAGTACTATTAAATGTGATTTAGGATAAAAGCTCTAGTTAGTGAGATTGTTTCCATCTGGTTTTGATTAATAATGTTAATAGCGCTTTCTGAAAATATATGTTAATGCACAGTAACTCAAGAACCTCCCAACTATCTTGTATGATAGTTCAATGCCTGTTTAAAAGGTTCTACTTGATTTATTACCCAAACGTTTTTACTTCTATGTTCATCTCTTGATGCTAATTTCAAGTTGAATGTTCAATACCTCTGGTTCTTTTTTGCTCATCTTCCCAGTTTCTGCAGACCTACATACACACTTGCCATTCTCCAGTGCTTCATTCACTCCACATAGTTTCTTCAGTGAGGAAGAATCCTTTGAGGAGCAGCTTTGCAGTGGCTAAACTGCTTGAGCTGTGAATTGTGATCAACCTGGTTAGAACCTCACATTTGCCATGAGCTTACTAGGTGGCCTTATGCAAGCCATGTCCTCATGGCCTCATGACAATAGTTACAGAACAGGGTTGTTATGCAACACTTGAGACACATTTTGTACACTCAAAAATCTTTATATAAATGTTGAAGCATTAACATTGCCACATAGTGCTGCTTTCTTGAGAATTTTAGCCTATGACATCTTGGCCACATGCTCAGGTGAGAAGAGCAGCAAAGGAGAATCCAGCACTGCTGACATCGTACAACTAGTCAATTCCTTGGAGTAATACCCAATATGAGTTGGGTTAACTGCAACAGAATTATGTACAAATCTGGATGTTGAGGGAAATAATACCGATCTGCAATTGTGGTCTGAATTGGTTGCTGACACATATAAGGCACCTGTAGTGTGTACACTGAAAATACGTGGCCCTTCAAAGTTGAGGGGATTTCTTTAGTAGCACATCTTGCTTTTCCATGGAACATAAATTGTACCCAGATTGAGGAAACACTTCAGAAAGAGACTGAGCAAAACAACCTGGCCAACACTAATTTAGAAAGGAAAAACTCCAGTTGTTGGGCATAAAACATGCTTGTTGGCATTCATTTCGTCTTGCAGGCAGGTGAGTCGAAGTGTCTGAAGCATGTAATGCTGTGACGGATTTCAATTAAGTACTATGAAATTCCCTGTGTAATACATCTGCACTGCAGAGCTTGTTGATGTTAGGAAGCATTAAATGGCCACAACAGCTAGGGTTGGCTAGACATTAGCAACAGGGGAACTATAGTTAAGCTAGAAAAAAAGCCAGAGGGGGAAAAGGATTGTGAAGTCAGCTGCAGAAGCGGCACATGATGTTGGATAAAGAAGAGCACACTCATAGTACTTGGTCACATCCAAATTGGAGTGAGACTAATGGTTCCAACAATTGCTTGCCTAGCTATACCTTGCTGTAGGGTTGCCATATGTCCCAAATGTAAAACTACACACATTATAAACTTCAGATGTTCAAGAGGGAGATGTTCGAGAGTCACAGTATATAAGAGCCGTTTAAATGCTTACCATGAAGATTAAACTTACATTTTGATCCAGATAACTCTCAGTAAATAATCCAGTAAATACTGTACATAATTGTAAAGCTTGAAAGTTTAGTAATTTTATTAACTGCGATGCAAAAACTCATCTCAGCTTTTGAGAGCTGCAAATTATATGTCAAAAAATCCCATCTAGCTCACAATCTGTTGTTTGGCATTGGCCATGTTCAAGAGAAATTGACATGCTTTCCATGTGCATATTTGGCTTGGGCTGTAAGAAAGTTAGTATTACTCTATTTTCATTACTTAGAAAGTAGTGGTTCTATTTACTGTCTGCCATCACACTATTATTATTTATTCAATTTATTCCATATTTTTCAGCCACTTGACCCAAAACAATTTCCAGAATATAAAACAACATCATAAATAATTAAAACATAGCACAAAGCACAGGAATGTAACACAACTAAAGTTAAAACATCTCTGAAGCATAAGAACAACCAGTGGTGATTGACTCATAATAAAAGAATAAGAGAACAAGCTAATAAAATACCAGATATAAAATGTCACAGCAGTAAAAAAAACCATCAGTAAGAACCTGTTGAAAAATCAGAAGACAAGTCTCAAAAGAAATATTACGAGGCCCTGCTGGATATCTTGTAAGCAGGGAGCAATTTGCAAATCTATGGAGAGAATTTCATAAACGAGGTACCACGTAAAAGAAGACCCTATTCTGTCATTACTACAGTAGTCCAACCATTGACTCACGTTCACCTTGAAATCAACTGCAATCCGAAGATCCTTTTGGCTGGTAGGGAGAGAGGAGGTTGAGAAGCTGCCGCCATCACCAGTGTACACTTGCTGCTACTCTCCTCAGCAAATGGAGGAGGACACTACAACAGCTCCTTTTCTTCGTAAAATGGGAAGGGAGAAGGAGTTGCCAGCTGAGGGTTTTAACCCAATAAAGTTGCTGGACAAGATGTCACCTGCTGTCTTAAAAGCATGGAGAGGACAACCTGGCCACTAATCTCACCAAAGTAAGACTTCCCTTGAGGCAATGTCATAACATTGAATTCATACATGAAAGGCTGCTGACTTACAACAGCTCCAAACATATCTGACAGACTCAAAAGTTTACTCTTGACCCCAAGGTTGTGAAGTTGATACTAACACTGACATGACCCCAAAATTTCTTCCAGTTTGGACTCCACAGTACAATTGGAGTCAGAATTCAAAGCACTTTTGGGTAGAGTTGGAGACAGTCAATACCGCCCTCCTTTATCCTATAAAACTAGAACTGGGTGGGAAAAATATGCTTCTCAGCTCATTAAAACTAGAATAGCTTCTCAGGTCAAAAGTAAAAAAAAATGGGTAAAAAGTAGGAAGGTTATCTGAACTGGCTATTCTCATCATTGATGGAACATTTTATGGGACCTTCCCAGGACCAAGTCATGCAGCAAGTCGTTCACATATTGGGAGAAGACCTGATGATGACCATATGAGAACTTTGCAGATCTTCATAATTAGACATCATTCATCATGAACACAGCTGTGGGATTTCTTGGTGCAACATTTGGATTTGTTTTTTGCAAAGCATTATATCTGCTGGCTAACCATTCCCTTGCTAAGCTGTCTGGCTAAAAGCCCTAAGTTACTGTTTCATGATTTATACTTATACAACAGAAGCAATTCCTGTTGCTGATGATTCATATACCTTATGAAAGGCGATGGTCTCTTAGGCATGGTGGAATCTGCCTTGGACTAAATCAGAAAAGCAGGAAGAGGAAGAGAGAGCACTTGTCCCGAGGGTACTGCCTGGATCTGGATTCCTATGGCCCTCCAACCAGTCCAGTAAGGACCATTGTGCAACTTGATGCCAAGTTGACTGTGCCAGTGGGAGCCACTGGAGGGAGATCACATTGGATGCCAGGGTCCTTCTGACAGTAGAGGTGGGCTACGCACTGGAGTTCATTTCACTTCTGAGGAAGCGATTCTGGAAGATTCCCCTTTCTCAGGACTTTCTCAAGCATACCCTGAAGATGGCAGCCATCCATCATCTTCTGGACACCAGATCCATAGAGCTAGCTGTAGTCCGACAGGGGGACACGGGGGTAGACTTGGTGGCCTTCCTCATTCCCAAGAGGAATGGGGACGTGAGGGCCATTTTGGATCTCAAGTGGTTGAATCTTTTCCTCAAGGGAAAAAAGAAAAAAAGTTCTCAAACTCAACCATGTCCACTTTGACAAGCAGGAATTCTCCAGGGTTACAGAAGGGACATTTCTATTAAGTGTTTGCAATGAGACACAGTACTCAAAGGTAGTACTCAAAACAGCCATAGCTCTTTTGACTGTTTTATGTGCTGGGGTCTTTTATATCATGTATCCACTTTTAAAAATCATTTTTTATTCTTACATGTTTTATTCTCTTGATATCAGGCTATAAACATTCAATGATGGACAGTGAACACAATGGATTGTGAATTTTATGATGTACATCTATGAGTATTTATGTTGTATTTCGTAAACTGCCTTGGTTTGCCTGGGGCAAGAAGCAAGGGTATAAATTGCCTAAATAAATCACTTAAACCTGCATACCCAAAGGGAGCTAAACACGGCAGTGCTTTCCCTGGAAGTTAGAAAAGTGTAACAGAATGAATGCAACTGTTTACAGAGTATGCAACAATAGAATAGCATCAGAGTATTAAAGTCACAGATCAGGTCTGGATGGATGAGGAGGATAACTATGTGAGAGATCCAATCCTTCTGATTCAGTTCAGGCCATAGACCTGAGTGCTCTGAATGGAATTCCTACTGAGGGACCAATGGCACTCAATGAGAGCTATGGGGCGGATGTGTGGCAGGAGATGGATGTCAAATCCTGGTGTGCCGTGAGCAGGGTGACCATATAGACTGGAAGGACAGAGTGCCTGTACCTTTAACCATTGCACAGAAGAGGGAATTTAGGAAGGTTTAGTTCAACACAGAAGGGTTTAAAAAGCAATTTCCTCTTCTATACATTGCTTAAAAGTGCAGGCACTCTGTCCTCCATTCTGTATGGTCATCCTGGCTGCAAGAAATTGTATGATTTATTTAGTAAACAAACATAATTTATGAATAGGGTTATTGAGGAATTGAACCCCCCAAGGTGTGCCTTGACAATTTTGGCATCTGGTTGGTGTGCCATGAGATGAAAAAGGCACACCAGATTAATCACCAGAGATTAATCACTGCTTTAAGCTATCGCCCAGTGAAAATGGCATCCTCAAAATTCTTAGGAGGAACGGAGGGGAAAATTTTTTTATGTCTGTAAGGCTGCATGCAATCCTAAACTCTCTCTTCTGTGACTAAGCACCACTGAACATAATAGGACTTATTTCTGAGTAGATGTGTACAATTGCACTACAAGTTTCTTCACCATGGCTAATAAGTATCTCTGCTTCATATGTTTTTTTAAGCCTGTACCCTGTGCTCCACTTTCCTGAATCTTAATACCACTCAATTCAGTGGAATGTAGTTTGAGCAGACATTCTTTGGATTGCACTGTAAGACAAGGGATTGGCCTCAGGGCAGAGTTAGTCTCCCCTAGTGCCACAGCCCAAATCACTGTCACCCCTGCAGATAGTGCAAGCAAAACGTATGCAGCTGTTTGTGCTTTCAACATTCATGCAATATAGAAGTTGAACACGGAACTCCCTGAAGGTCTGGAAAAAACATTTAAGTTTTCACATGTTAGAATCTGGTTGAGGTAGAATCTATAGCTGATGGAGTTGACATTTCAGTTAAAAAAATTTCTAAGTATACATCCTCCTACCACTCTAACGGTCCACACAGACGTCTTGATCTGGCCAGTTGTTTTGTTTAAGGCAGACCAGATAGATCTAAAATGATCATTGGGGAAGAGGGGTAATGCCTATGGCATTGCTACCCTTCCGCTTGTTCGTTCGTTCTTTCTACCCTGCTGTTAATTTTAAGTCCAGTTTTTTCTTTGGAACAGATCTTATGCTCGTGTCTGGAATGGGGCAGAACTGCAGAATGTCTTTCAAGGGCGAGGCTATCCTCCCGCCCCGAACACACAACCACAAGTTCAGTTATTTACATTTGCAACATCTACATACAGCTTTTATTGCTTCATCTAATTTGAAAGAGAATCTTAGTCCAGGTCATAAGAAGACACGTCCCAAGAAAAATGCAGGACATGACAAAATAAAAGCTGAAAACACTCATATGTATTGCTTTTTTGTGGTTAATTTAAACACTATATTATTAAATTTAAAATCATTGCACGTAATTTATTACATATTAGCAAAAAGTACCCATGTTGTGGGAGTAAAGTTCCCCCAAATGCCCCATGTGCATTGTTTCCCCATGTGTATCGTCTCCCCATGCGCAATACACCATACAGCATCCCCTCATGCGCACCATCCCCCACACGCACCATCCCCCATCCGCAATAAACTCCATGCTCATCAACCCCCATGCACACCATCCCCCATGTGCACTGTGCACTGACCCCCATGTGCAACACCCCCTTTACACATTGTCTCCCCATGCTCAACACCTGCGTACAACATCCTCCCATATGCACCCTCCCCATGTGCATCTTCCTCCCCATGTGCACCATCTTCCCCATGAGCACCATCTCCCCCTTTCACATCACTCCCCCATGTGCATCTTCCTCCCCATGTGCACCATCCCCCTATGCACAATGCACATTATCACTCGCTGTGCACCCTCCCTCCCAGTGCATCAGCTGGATGCTGATCAGTTTTTATGTATAGGACAAAAACATGTTGCAGCCCTTTCAGCCCCTTAAGGGTTAAATTTGGTTCTTGGTGGGCGTTGATGTCACATAAGGAACACCCTCCCAAAATTTCATGCTTCTTCGTTCAGAGGTTGGGACAGAGCATCCCTCAGTCAGGGATTCTTCAATGTAAAGTATAGGGAGGAAAATGTGTTGTACCCCTTTTCACCCCTTCTGGCTGGAATTTCCAAAAACTGGTTCTTAGTAGTTGCCTCCATCATGGAACGGACACTCTCCCCAAATTTCATGCTTCTAGGTCTGGGGGTTGGGGCAGAGCATCCTTCAGTCACCGATTCTTCAATGCAAAGAATAGGAAGGGACACACGTTACGCCCCATTTCACCCCCTTCTGGTTGGAATTTCTGAAAACCGGTACTTACAGCCCAATCCAGAGCAACTAATCTGTCCACATAAGAGCCCTTAGGTTGCCCTATCTAACACTAGGTTGGAGCAACTGCAAGATGCTCCAGCCCAGTTACTCTGAAGGAGGCTTAGGGCAGAGCAAGGCAAGATAGGGTGCCTTAAGAGAGGTGGACCTGCTCTGCCCTAACTGGGGCAGCCTAAGCAGCTCAGGAGAGGCAAGTTGAGGGCATGTTTAGCATTGCCTAGGGCAGAGCAGTTACTCTGTATCCAAAGCCTGTTTCCAAGGCAGAAATGCCCTCTTCCAGCCCTCAGAGTTATACCACCTCAGGAGCAGGTATAGTAATGAGTAGACCCATAGGGATCCATAATAAGGCCCGAGTAAGAATGGCAGTGTTGACCAAAAATCTGAGTTCTTGGCCAGCCTAGCTGCAACCCCTTCCTCTCAACCTCAGGATATGGAACAAACTACGGCTGCCCACAAACCTCAGGATACAGCAGGCCACTCCAAGAAGCCCCCTGTATTCACTGTAGAATGTACTGGCATCTCATCAGGGACTCCTTATAATGCAGGCACCCAGTGGCGTCATCACCAGACTGGTGCGGCTGGTGTGGGCTGCATTGGGGATGCGCTCCGTATGGGGTGATGTGCCGGAGGAGTTTGACTGTCCTTTGGCAGGCCCCGGGCATCAGCACACCCATTCAGGCCTGCTCCAAGGCGGAGAATCAGCCAGAAGCTGCCACTTGTCTGAGGAGCTGGCCTGAACGGCCATCTGAGGTGCACTGCGCAGAAACACACTGAGCATGCCGAACAGCTTCAGAGGAGACTTCCTTAGAGCAGAGAAAGTCCGTGCCTCTGCACAGCCATTCGGCCTCACTCAGGAGGCGGAGCGGCAGCTGAATGGCTTCAGAAAGAGTACTGCACAGGCACCAACTCTGACGCCTGCACAGTCTCCCCCGAAGCCAAAAGGCTTCAGAAAAGTACTCCGCAGGTGTCAGAGATGGTGCCTGCGCAGTACTCTTTCTGAAGCCAGTTGGCTTCAGAAACAACTGCGCAGGCGCCAACTTTGGTGACTGTGCATCCAGGTGGGGGGGGGCACGCATCCCAGGGATGACGCACAGACTTCCGCACCAGGTGATGTGCAGAGTCATGTCACCACTGTAGGCACCACAGCTGTTCCTTGTTCAGTGTGATCTGAGGGGTGTCTCCTCAGGAGCAAGTCTTCCCCTTGTGTCAATTACTTAGCATGCTCTGGAGTAGTTAGGGCAGCCCAGGCTTCCTGACTCTCTGGATTCTGCATAACTTTCTGCTCTGGATACAGAATAGTTAGGAGAGTGCAGTTAGGTCAGAGCAGGCTGAATTTGCTCTGGATTGCAGCCTTAGTGACTACCTCAGTCAAAGAAGGAACAACCACCCCAAATTTCACGCTTCTAGGCCCAGCGGTTTTAGCTGGGCATTGATGAGTCAGTCAGTGAGTCTGTCAGTCAGTGACTTTTCATTTATATATATATATTAATTATATTTATTAATTATAAATATTATTTATAATAATATTATTTATAATTTATATTATAAATTTATAAATATTTATAAATTTATATATATAAATATATATAAATATTTATAAATTAATATATATAATAATTTATATTATATATATTAATATTAATATTAATATTAATGATTATATTATATTATAATAATATAAATAATTATTAAATATATTAATTATATATTTATTAATTACAAGAAGACTATGTTTTGCCTGCTCACAGGGAAAAGGAGGACAATAAGGATTTTTACCAGGACACAAGGCTAAGAATTGTATTGGAGAAAGAGGACATATGGTCACCCTGTCTTAGTTGAACTTCATGCAAAACCTTGAGTTTGCCTGCAGAAGTTGTGATGCACACCAGCACCACCCAACTGGGTCATGCTGTAATTTATCACTTCTTTCCGTGTTATTTCAAGGAAGCCTTTCTGTGTGTTTCATGCTGCTGTGGATGCCAACAGGGACCCTGGATTGGAATCTGAAGTATGTTCCGTGTAAAGCAAGGATGGGATTTGGAAATAACTGCTGTGCTCTACTCGTCAACCCGAAGGAGGGTGGGGAGGAGGTTCCATCATAACAGAGATGTCAGTTGTGATGGGTACTTGACATGCTGTGACAATAATGTAATTTGGAGACACTGAAGTACAATAGCAGGGAGGGTGGGGAATTACTGATGTGAAACATTCGTGATAGCAAATGATCCTGAAATTGTGACATTTGAGGGAAGGAAAAGACAGATAGGTAAGCCACAGATGGCAAAGAAACAGTAGAGAAAGTTGCAGTGTGCCATTTTGTATGCTTTGATTTGGCTGTGCGCAGCACACCAGTGCAATTTTTCTTATCATTGATGAAAGTTGATTTTGACCTTGAAGAAACATATCATGTGCCCTCCAACAGGCACATGACCGGGAGAAAACATCTCATATTATAGAAGGTGGTTAAGCCTCTACTTGCATTTTTTTTTCCGAATAACAAAAAAATTGCAAGGCATTGATCAAATGCATCTGTCCTTTATGAGGAAAGCCTGGAGTGTTTTTCACAAAGGATATTTAACAGCCAGTGCTTTTTTCTAGTACTTACTATGAAGATATTATTTTTAATCATAGGCATGTCTACTCAGGGGCCACAGAGGTGCCGGTACTCCATATGTGTGTGTACCCCTGCAAAAAGACCCCTGCTTACAGCATAGTTTTATGCTTGACTCTCAATGTATTCAGTGGGGCTTACTCAGGAAATTCAGTACTGTATAGGATTTCAGCCTTAGATAGTTTGCTTCTTCTTTACCACTATCTCTATTAATCTGAATAATTTTAGGAACAATATTCAGATGTTTATGAAAACACCCAGAGCACAAACCAAGTTCATCCTCACTAGGAAATCACAGAAAATGGAAGATATGTTTTAAATGCAGCAGAATGCTGAACATATAGTATTTTATGGTGGTGAGTAGCATTGCAGAGCATCTATCAACCTCAACTGAGATAAACTGTCTTTCATGTGATTGCCTTGCCAAAGACAGAGAACCTTGAGTGAGAATTGGTTTGAGAATTCACTTCAAATTTTGAAATGGAAAAGGTTATCAATATACCGACACTGTTCTATTAATACAGTTTTAAAAGCCTGCAATCTGAACCACACTTTTCTGGGTGGAAGTGCTATTGAACACGCTGAAACTTACTTCTGAATAGACATGATTAGGATTACATTGTCAATGTTAAACTCCTTGAGTGTTAAACACTTTAGAGCACAATTCTAACTATGTTTACTCAAAAGTAAGCCCCAGTGGGTTTTGCTCCCAGGAAAGTATCTTTAGGCTTTCAGGTTAGAGTGTGTTCTTCTCTTGCCACTTAGGCTGCAATGCAGTCCTAACCACACTTTCCTGAGAGTAGGTACTTTTGAATGGGACTTACTTTGGAGTAGATATGCTTAGGATTGCACTGTTAGTTATCCTAAGTAAGCTACATCTTTAGATGGTGGACATTTCATTCCAAATTCTTGGGGTTGGATTACCTCCCACCACCAAATTAAGAGATAAAAATTTTCAAATAAATGTACAACTATATTTGGTTGTGATCCTGTTTATACTCAGTGGAATTGGAATTTACTTCTGCCTGCATCTCCTGGGACCTCACATCAAATGAAACAAACTAAACAAACTCCCACTTACTTCCCTGGGGAATGTGATTCAGACTTATGATCGCCTTCTTCAATACATCCACATTCTCCAATCTATCCATCTGTATTTTCATTATTTATCTGCACCTGTAGGCATGGCATTGAGCTACGTGTTCCCTCAATCAAATATTTCAGTTTGTCACCCACTGGGCTGGACAGCACAATCTCTAAGTGCTCTGGAATAGGCAGGCAAGTAGGCTTACCCCAGAGAGAGCCACAGCCATCTCAATGGGGGTACTCAGATCTGTGCCAATTAAAGAAACAGTGCAGATCTGAGCAGGCTGGGACTGTCCTGGAACAGGGATAGGATCCAGCACCTTCCCTGCCTGACAATTAGACCTATTACCATTTTACAGCTTCTTCAGCATCTAAGGGATGCTTCATGAAACATCTTTACTTGCATTAACCAAAGAGCAAAATTGTTTTGTGGTGGCCGACATCTGCGCCAATCCAAGGTGAGGCAGTTTTGAGGTTCTGCCAGTGCAATCGGGAAACAACCCGGGTTGGGCACTTTGGCGCACCACCACAAACTGCCCTCTCCAAGCTTTTCCACTCCTCTCTTTTGTAACTTTTCAAGCAACATGTCAAATCCTGGCTGGCTCCTGTGTGTGCCAGCAGATTCTCACAATAGCCTTGCCCTGGGTTGATCAGCGCAGGCTCATTGATTCACACAAGAGGCTCATTGTTGCCGAAAGGCCACAGCACTGCAGAACTCACAACTCAGCAGCTGCCGCAGAAGAAAGCATTGACTTTGGGGGAATAATTTTCTGCCTGTCTCAAGCAGCAAAATGCCACAGTCCAAAAGGGCCGTTCAGCTGACTCCCCTGGCTGAACAATAGTCCATTAAGATACGTACGTGCACACCCTCCTCTAACAGAGGCACCAGCACAGAAAGGAAAGCTGATTCCTTAGTGAAAGGGAATTCAATTTGAGGTAGATCTGTTTTCAAGTAATGTGCCCTTGAGAATACGATAGAACAATGAAGGCGGCGACGGAGGGAGGTATAGCAAGTGAGGTCACCAGCTCAGCATCACCAGCAGCCAGGTAGGAGTTCCCATCATGACTGAGCACATCAGGTAGTTCTCAAGCAAAGTCAGGATCCAGGATTTCTAACACTACACACAGTTCTGTCTCATTATTGTCAGTATTCAGAAGCTCAAGGAATCAGATCACGCTGGAAGAAGGTGCAACAAAGGCCACGACAGTGTGAAATTTCTGTCCAGACAATGTGTACATGGAGCTTTGCACCTTCTTGCAGGGATGACAATGATGGATCTGATGATTCCCAATCGCATATACTGTGGGATTTGCTATGGGCAAAAACCAACCTAAAAAAGCAGTGCATTTTACAATTGATTCTTAAAGGAAGTTAAGGGTTTGATTGCTTTAAAATTACTCCTTAAATCAAAATTTAAGTACTCCTTAAACCAAAATTTGGAAAGCATTATTTTGACATATTTCAAGATCTCCCACAATGGTTTTGAAGTTTGAGTTTTGTTTCATCTTTACTTGCCATCTTCATTTTCATCTTATTCTCCTTCTTTTCTGTCCCAGTCCTGCCACCACTATGATTTCATGATGATAGTGAGTTGGTGATTTGTTCAAGTTCTATATTAACCCTACATGGGGCTGCCCTGAGTTAATCATCAAGCTGGATTTTGAGCCTGATTTTTCCAGGATAAAACAATAACTAACGCTCTCTTCACAGCATAGAGAGAGCTTTCAGCCAAGTTCACTTGCCTTCCAGAGTGAAGAGCAACATGGGATAGAGAGAGACTGAAGGAGAAGCTGCCAGGAAACAGTATTTGGCTGAATCTTAGTAGCAGAGCACATGGCTTGCATACAGAGAGTCATCTCCAGCATGTCTCACTGAAAGGATCAGAGGCCATAAGGTGGGAAAGAAAAACCTCTTTGCCTGAGATACCTCTGACGTCCAGAGCAGGCAAAAGACATGTTTTGGCATTCCCTGATGCCAGATGTGATGATCATGTCTTGATGGATTCCATCCGGAAGAGTTCTATGCACTGCCCATAGAACAATCACCTACCTCACAGGGTTGTTGTGAGGACAAAAGGATGAAAGCTATGTAAGACACTTTGGGCATTTGCTTTGGCATGGAAAAGACAGAGTAAATGAATTCAATTAATTAACGGTTTGATTCAATATGGCAGCTTCATATGTCCACATGAAACAGAAGACAGGTGGACGAGCAAGATCCACAGAAATGTCTGTGCAGAACCCAAACTTTGCTAAGACAAGAGGATTGCTGGTGTGTGAATTGTTTGAGTGACTCTAATTCCATCTCCTCCGACAGGGCTGCAAGGATAGTTAAGCATTTAAATGCTGCACTAGCCCTGCTTTCCTAGTAACGTGAAGGGGCAGTCCTCTCATTGACTTCCTAAGTGAGAGGGTTTGCTTTAAAATGATCTTGTTGGCCTGGAAGAAAGGTAGGGTCGTTCAAGTGATCGCAGTTGTGTGCTTTGCCAGCCATAACTGCCAGTAGCTCGTCCTGCAGCCTTTGCCATTTGAAATGTTTGACTGAAGAGCCGAATTCCACAGAGGCCTGGAGTCAGTCTAAGTGCACTGCCAGTTAACCTCCCCTTTCAAAAAGAAAATTCCAGGCACACCAACGGCATGCCTGGGATGCACTAAAGAGAGAAATTGTAGAGTTGGTTGGTTGCAAGAGGCATCTGAACCCATCAGGCAAAGGCCAGTTTGGTTTATTTTTTTTAAAGAATGAGAGGAAAACAGTTATCTCAACAAAATCAAGATATATACTCTCAACATAGAAAATGGGTATTTAGTGGCAGCTGAATCTGAGCTGTAATTCCCCAGTTCAAATTTCAGTTCAGCTATCTATTCCTGACTATCTTCAGGATGTAATGGAGTGATAATACTGGCTGACACTGCAGGGGTGTTTTCCTGTCATCTGGCAACCCTGATGGACCCTATCCAGAATCTCCCAAGGAGCCAGTGTGTTGTTTCGGACTAAGAGCAGATAGATTTCAGAACAACTCTCTGCTTATCCAAGAAACTCTGCTTATCCATGATTTTGAGTGAGTCTTTGGGCACAATATAGAGTTACTACAGGGAGTCCTTGCTCCAGTGTAAGAACAATTTACTCTGGATTGCAATATGAATTTCCTATAGGTTTTCACTAAGTGGTGCAGTAACTACGGGTGCACGTAATATCTCTTATGTGCTCCGGTAGTTACTCTGGATTGTAGAAGTCATAATTCAGTTTTAGCTCATGGGGATGGTGGGAAGGATGAAAGGGGGTCATTGTAGGGAGTAAAAAACCCTGTTTCCAGTCATTGAAGTAAAGGTAAAAATGAAACATGGCCAATAACAGCTGGTATATCTTGGCCAATGTAAACACTGCATTGAAAGTGCTCTTCCACACTTTGGCTTCCCTGCCCCATGGTTATATATAACTGTAATGTGAGCATTTGGAGACCAAATTCAATAGATTTGCATAGGGAAATGGTTCCTCCTTATTTTATGGGACTTGAGCAGTCCAGGTAACAGCAAGGGTGGAAGCTGAGAAAAACAGTAAGCGTCTGATTTGAATTATTGCAACTGATAGCAATCAGTCGAGAGCTCCAGCTGGAGAGCTCTGCGTCATTCATTCAGTTATTTATTTATTTAGATTGGCTTGATTTATGGCACTCAGATTGCCTAGGTGGCAGCTGGCGCAATTGCTCACTTCTGCTTCCTGATTTACATCTTCGTTGGAAGCAGGCTGGGAAAGTGCTGCTGCTGAAAGCAGGCAGTGCTGTTTTCTGAGCAGAATAAGGCTCAGGGTCCAAGTGCAGCACTCATCTGAGGCTCAGAGGGTGGTGATCAGAAGGTGCAATCCTAACCAATTTAGGTCTGCACAACCCACCCATCTCCCTGTTCCTCTGGTGATGTGGGGAGGACAGTGTAATGGTCCAGGAGCAGCGAAGAAGTGGCTTTTGCTGCTTTTGTGACACCCCCAGGCCAGCATGGGACTTGTTCCAGGTATTATGCTTGCCTACCCAAGGGTCAGGATCGCATCCTCAAAAACAAGACTCCAATGCTTGCATCACAATCTTCTTGTTTCTCTAAAGACTACCCACTTGTGAATCTCAAATGAGAAAATACCTATTTCTGTCTTTTTTTGGTCTTAAGTCACAAGAGGTGCAGACATCATCATAACCTCTCCTTAATATTTGTTCATTTATATTCTCTTGTTCATTTCATTTCAGATCTCTCAATGTATCCTCTCCATTTTGTGGCTTTCTGAACAGCGGCATCACTAGGTTTTGTGGTGCAGGAAGCCAGCACTCTATGTCAACATGGATTAATATAGTTTGATAGCCATTGTACACTGGAATGGTAGGGTGAAGAGTCCCTAAGATGATCAGGTTTGTTGTAGATAGTTATGGGTTCCTTGTTGCCACCATATTAGCCTTGGATGCTAGCCTTGGACACCATCTGAGGATTACCTGATACTCATCCAGAGTTCTTTCTTCCCTATTTACATACTGCAGGGCAGCCAGAGAATATAAAGTCATTGCCTCTCTTGTCCAGTGTATCTGCTGTTTTTCTTTTACCCCTGGGCTTCTTTTCAATGCTGAGGCCAGCATGGACTTAAACTCTGCCCTCAGATTAATTTCCTAAAAAGAGGAACAGAAGATGCAGTTGATGCGCTGAAGGGGAGAGTTGGGATATGCAGAGGAGGCTTTGCTGGCCCTGTTGCCTTTTTGTTCTAGAAAGTAAATATCTATATTGGGATTTGGTCATATTAAAATCTTTTATTATGCTTGCCAACAATCTTAAGATTCCATAAACGTTAAGACAGCCAGTACTGGTTTACATACCAGTTCATTTTAATATATTCAAATATAAGATTATTCATTGGCAGGGACATTCAGGGGGGAAAGGGGGTTGGACGACAAGAACACAAAACACATGTGTGATTCCAATACAAAACTAGCCAGCTGGCACCCCAGCCTCATTCCACGGTATATGGAATCATCATAACAAGAATTATATAAAGTTGTTTCCCTCCCAAGCCAAAATAGTTGGTTATATGGGGGTTTTGGAAGTTTTCATTCAAGCTTTTATTGAGCCCTTTTGCAAACATGCCAAACTGAGCTACACTTCTCAGCTTCCAAATTCCTAAACTAAAGATTCTGATTTCCCTAAAGTGGAATGCATAAGTATCGAAAGGACCATATAGCAAGGAATGCATGTTTCTCAGTTAATATTTTGTATATGCCTCCTAGCACTCTCAGAGATATGGTATGAGAGAGCCATAGTTGGAGCTGCCTTTATTCTATTTTCTTTCTTTATTTTATTTAATTTTTGCTTTAAGGGATATACCCTGCCTTTCCCATGCCAAAGTGAATGCCCAAGACAGCTTACATTTTTATCCTCATTGTCCTCACAACAACCCTGTGAGGTTGGTAATTGTGTTACGAGAAACTCAAAAAACTGAGATCTTCCAGATGAAATCTGTTAAGACATGGTCATCACATCTGACACAGGGAATGCCTTCCATACTTCCAGTAGGAGCAGTTTCATGTTGTTCAAGCTTGAACAGCAACTCCTGGCTCTGTTGTCCCATGAAAACTTTATCAGCCTTTTGGTCTCGCATCCAAAATTCAACCTAGTCCTTTTCTGCTTAGGAATCTTCTGGAACTCCTTTGCTCAAGCACCAGCTCATGCCTTCTGCTCTTTTCCTACCTGTGCTCTTGAAGCTTCCCCACACATAGAGACCTCAGTCTTTTGCCTATTTTCCTGAACGAAACCACCTCCATCCCAATTTTTTTGTTCAAATTTGTGTCCTCCCCCAGTGTCACTGCTTGATCTTACATTGGATCCCCCCATCTCAGCTGCTAGTAAACAACTGCAGGAGATCCCCTTCCAGAGGGGTTGCCTGTGATAACCTCACAAAAGTTTGTCATATGCTTGTGTACCTTGCAATCAAAATACAGAAGACAGCCTTTGCCTTTGCAAGCACTGCAATGAAAAAAACTCAAGAGCATGATCTTAAACGCCACAGTGTTTCATAGAGCAGATGAATTTGCCTTTCCCCAATGGGATAATTGCACCATGTGCATGTTTCATGTTGCATTTTGCATCCTTTTTCTACACACACATATTTGGCATGTAGAATATGATGTGACAACCATGAAAGAGAAAGCAAGCTAATAATTCTGACTTGACATGATGGCATGTCATAATACCAAAGCGCTCCTGGCTTCAAGAGGGCCAGATGCAAGTGAGGTGCCACGAGACAATCATTCAGCCATGAGATCTAAATTAAAGACTCTGTGACTCGCTCTTACCAAGTGGATCTGTAGGGTCACAAACAGACTAAGGGTGCAATCCTCACCTAGACCAGTACAACTGATTAGTCTTGTTCCGGTGGTGACATATGGAGGCAAGTGCATGTTTGTGCACTGGCCTAACCCTCCCCCAGAAGCTGTGCAGAAGTGTCTTACAGCACTTTGGTGACACCATCAGATCAGCACGGAACTTATACTGAGTCTTAGGCCAGCCTAACTGGGGATTACGATTGCAGCCTAACTAGTGCAACCTAAGCTTGACTGAATTATTCCCCCCCCCCCCAAAAAAAATGAATGGTAGCATCATAAAAAAGCAGGCCTCTGTCAGTCTTGAAGGACTATGGTATCGTGCTCGGCACTGCATATGCTGCATGCAAGGCACGAAAGCCTGGGTTGGATTGTTATGGAGGATAGGTTGTTGCCCAAGCAGCAAATCCCCTCTCTCCACGCCACTGAATTAGTCCAATGGAAAGGCAGAGCCAATACGATTGGATCCAGCTGGTGTCGCAGAGTTGGGGTAAGGATAGGAGTTCACCCTGTCTTGTGGGGCCGACCTGGGTCTCGAACCCTGGCCTGCTGGTTAACAGGCACAGCGTTAACTGCTTGTGCCACCCACAGCACTGGTAGCTACATAAGAGGGGAAATTAAGAGATAACTTCCAGCATGGTGTGAAAAGAGTCAGGCCTATTCTAATTAGCTAGCACAGAGGGTGATTCTGTCCCTTTTTTCATAACCCTAATTATTTCTGTAATTTTCTTCACAGGACCTAGCTAGGCCTCAAGCACTGAATACTGCAAAAGGTTAATGCTGCGGAGCTGTTAAAATAGCTGGCAGAGCAGTTAGTCTTTCCTTCTCTAGTCCAACGAGCGCGTCACAATTAACCTGCCCAACTGGGCCTGCTTGTTTCACTCCAGTGTGGAGCATGAATGTCATCTCATTAACAGCTGGGTTGGGGACCAGCGCCTTGCCTTCTCTTGCTTAGTGCATCCGATGAGAGGAGGCTGCAGCTGGGCACAGTCATCATCCTGCCGGCAATTAGAGAATCCCCTGCTGTTTGTTATGATGCTTGTCGGTTGAAGGCAGCCAACAAATGTTCCTTAATCACAGCATTATTTGGAGCCACTTCTGAGGCAAGGGCATGCATAAGCCATTTGGTAGTGAATGGAGTTACACAGTTGGCCAAAACGTGCAAAGAAAACTCGTAGGAAGAGCCTTTGCATTTAAGGATGAACTCTTTTTTCCCCTTTCTTTTCCAAGGGCGACAGATAAAATCAAAAGTTACTAATTCCATCTAACCACCAGAATTTGATGGGTTATAGTAGCACAAGTGGGTAATACACTGTGCCTGTTAACCAAAAGGCCAGGGTTCGAGACTGGGGTGCTACAAGACAGGGTGAGCTCCTGTCAGCCCAGCTCCTGCAAACCTACCAGTTCAAAACCATGTAAATGCATGTAGATAAGTTGGTACCGCCTCGGTGGGAAGGCAAAACAGCATTCCATGCGCCTTTGGCAGTTTTGCCAGCTTCATGACCACAGAAGTGTCTTTCGACAATGCTGCCTCTAAAGACTTTGAAATGGGGATGAGCAATGCAGTTGGTCACAACTAGCAGTATAACCTGTGGGGGACACCTTGGCCTTTACCACTAGGACAAATGGATCTATTCCATTCATGTCCCACCTTTCCCCCAAAGGAGCTCACAGTGGCCTACATGGTTTTTCTCATTTATCCCTTACTAGCAGAATGAATCTGCCATCACTGGAATAAAATTTCCAGAATATTGTGGCTGCATGGCTGGGCACCAGTGGGCATCAGTGTGCAGTGGGCAGCAGGCACCAATAAGAACTGGGCATTCCTAATGGGCACCACTAAACACCATTGGGCAGTGGGCACCAACATGCAATAAGGAGCAGGCACTAGCAGGTTGTGGGAATGACCAGGCACCAGTGGACACAAGGCACTGGGCATCCCTATTAAGCACAAAGCATCCTCACCATGCACACTGGACATTGGGCACCACCAGACACTACTGCACTCTGGGCAGCAGGCACCACTGGACACCACCAAGTACCATTGGGCAGTGAGCAGCAGACACCACCAGCAGACAGTAGGCACCAGTGGGCAGGAGGCAGCAGGCATCACCGTGTACCAGTGGGCAGTGGACACTGGGCAGCCCAATTGAGCACCAGGCGCCATGGACATTGGGATAGTTGCCATAATTCTCTTCCAAAAAATTGGGACAGGACCCTCTGTTCCATTTGCCAGTATGTGAACACATTTCCCCAAAATTGGGTTTGTCCCTGTTTTTCAGGATTTATGGCAACCCTAGCCATTGGGCACCACCACTCAGTGGGAAACAGGCACCACCAGGCAATGGGCATCTCAACTGAGCAGCAGCAAGGCAACAGCTGGCACCTGGCCACACCTTGTGGCATCAAGGGAAACATGTCAAGCTGGAGCTGAAGAGTTCAAGTTTGCTGGGAAATGTTTAATACCTTGTTGTATTATACTGGTTATTTCCAGTTGAGTCAATGATGACCAGACCCACTGGAAGGGCAATCTGTACATGTTCAAAGGTACTGTTTTAATAACTTTTCCATATATTAATCAAAGCTGGATCATGGTTGTGGGTAGTCAGAATTTAAGGGATCACGCACTGAATAGCTTCTGACTGCACATTTCAACAACTTAGGGCACAATCATATGCATGACTACTAAGAAGTTAGTCCCACTGTATTCAGAGGGGCTTACTCCCAGGAAAGGGTGGATAGGATTGCAGTCTTAGGCTGCAATTCTAAAGACAGTTTCCTGGAAGTAAGACCCATTGAACAAAATGGGGGTTACTTTTGAGTAGACATGGTTAGGATTGGGCTCACAGTCTCATTAATTTGATCCACCTCATTTGGAAAATTTGGCATTATAGCGAGAATGATATTTGGGTTTCCCCATGTAAATTAGAAAGGAATAATTTCAGTCAAAGTGATCTGAAACAGGCCCATATTAGAACCGTTTGCTCATAACTACACCAGAAGGGAAACAGACACAGATGTCTAGGTTTGACTCCCTGGGACCAGCCACACTTCTTCATATCTTCTTTAGTGCCCCTTTCTCATTGAATGAACTCCCTTTCTCCTGTCACCCTGGCAATCCTCCTTTCCCTTTTCTTTCCTGCCAATCCTTTTTTATAGCAGCTTCTGCACCTTCCCAGAGGAGAGATCTGTCACTGGTTATTAGTCATAAATGCCAGGCGATGGGACTTTTGTATGATCCAGCAGGACTGCTCTTATGTTCCTACATTCCTGTTTGTCATTGGCAATATTGAGCCCAACACAGATGTTCTGCCCATTGTTCCTGCTACACAACCTCTTTTTCATCTTACACTTGATGCTTTTATGGCTGTCTCTAGAATGCCCCCCATCTGAACTTTGGTTCTCAAATCCATTCCCTACCTCCTTATTTCTTTCATTTTTTCTTCCTCCTTGTTTCCTCCATTCTTCTTCCATTTAGAGCTAGTCTACATTTTGCTATTTTATTCACGCAGAGTCTTTGAGAGGAATTTTCTCAGGGGCTATAAAGTTTCTTTTGGATACTTTCCCAAAGGGGAGGGGGCATAAGATCAGGGAGAGGTTATGCGGGGCAGGCAGAACAGGGGTGGGAAGACACAAGACAGAATAGGGGAAGATGGTGACAACCAGAATAGACTCTGGAGCCAAACTGCACCATGATGCAGAGCCTAGATCCTTCTTACTTGACATATATAGCTAGAAATTATAATTAGAAAAACCAAACACACTCCTGAGACTCTAAAATCTTTTAAATATAGAAAAGCTGTGCAAAAATTTAGCACCATTCTATTAAGGTTCCCATAGAATAGAAAATGTCAGGTGCAAACTCGTCACCCTGTGTAAACCAAAACTTCTTTTTCCAGCAGTTTACTTCTTAGCTGTGTCACTGAGCTCATGTACACTCCTTCCTGGTAGGTGGATTCACAAGCCAAAGAGCTACTGTGGCAGACCAGTCTCCTTAAAAATTTGAGCCTGTGTTGAGGACTGTCATGTGTGCATTCCATGGCCTGGCACATATGGCTTGTAGTAATAGAGACTACTGCATGCCTTTTACTACCCAGCATCCAAACAAACAAGCAAACAAACAGAGGCGGTGTTTGGCACATAAAGTATGGCACATAACCATGCCCACCACCCATGTTGTTGCCCCACCACTGCATGAGGATGATGTGCTGGCCTCCCACACCAGGTGACGCGAACTCTAGTGACGCCCCTGCTACCCAGCATCCTATGTGAGAAACAAGTCCTGGTGAGATAAGAAAATGTAAGATCCCAGGAAATTGCTCCTGTTTGACACCGGGCCTGGGTACACTGGGCCTTGTTCTCTGCCATTGGCTCCTGGGAATCAGTGTGGCTTAGCATACAGAAGACCATCTCCATCATGATTCATGGGAACACTTAGCATGATGCCTCTATGCTTAACATTTCTTAAGCTTAACATGATGCCTTTTCATGGAATGAAAATTATTTTACTGGATAAAAGTGTCTTCTAAAATCTGACAAAGCACGAAAGTTCAAGAACCTTTGGAATTCAAGCTTCTTTTATGGAGTTATATTCCCAGCCATCTGTGGGTGGCGGAAAAACATATTTAGGCTTGTTTTAAAGTAGCATTGTCTGGCAGATCTTTTCTTTAATTGTAAAATTACTTGTTGATGCTATTCTCCTTGTGAAGTTATACTTACAGGCATATTTTTGTCTTTTAAAAAATACTGAAATAGCTGTATACGTGTGCTTGTTATGGTTAAATTCCTGGTAGGATCTGCAGAAATTTAGCTACTGTAACATTCTCTCCCAAGGATCCATTCCTCATCTAATGTATTTAATCTCTTACAGACCACCAGCCATCTCAGTAATAGTGCTAATTTTTCTTAGCTCCTGTAGCAAGCCATGGAATTCGTGCTCACAAAGTCCCCAGTGACACACTAAGGGTGCAATCCAGAGTAACAACGGGGAGTCCTTGCTCCGGTGTAAGAACAATTTTCTCTGGATTGCAATATGAATTTCCCATAGGTTTTCACTAGCTGGTGCAGTAACTACGGGTAAACGTAATGTCTCTTACATGCTCCCGTAGTTACTCTGGATTGTAGGGTTAGCCAGGTTCCTGGACACAAGCCCCAGAACTGCACAGTCACGAAAATCAAATGTCAGTTAGGAACAGCCTTATAGTGATTCAGATCACAGATCCATATTGGCACTGATCGGCAGTACCTTCAGATTTCAGTTTTCCTCTGCCTTATCTGGAGAAATCTGGAAATCTGGAGAAATCTGCCTTATCTGGAGAAATTCTTCATGTAATGTGTTCACCCCCTGGAGCTAGACCCCTTCTGTGTTAGAAGTGCATAACTCTGGCTGGTCCAGTCCAAACTTGTTAATTTGAGCTGACATGTTTCAGACTTTCTGTGCATTCTTTACTATATGATTTTGCAAACCCACTCTGAGCTGCTCAAAGGAGATAGTGGAGGTGGTCATAGTAAGATGGCACAACATACCATGGTTTCATGCAAAGGCATCTACCTATGCAGCCAAACATCTCACCTGCCCCAGGTGCCAATTTGAAGGGAAGTGCCAGAGCATGCCCTCCAGTTGCTTCCTCATATGCACCCTTGCCACTGTCAGTTGAGTGAATTGGCCCTTGCAACCTCCTGGTCCAGGGTGACCATATTCCATTTCTGAAAACTAGACAAGGTCCAACAAAATGCAAGACACCCAAGAAAAATGTAGGATATGACAAAATAAAAGCTAAAAACGCACATATATATTGCTTTCGTAGGGCTAATTCAAACACTATTGTTGCTTATTATTTAATTTAAAACTATTTCATATAATTTTACATATAATTTATTAATTGCAAGAAGGTAAGTAAAGTAAGCAAAAGGAGGACAATGAAGATTTTTTCCCCAGCACACAAAGCTGAAAAAGAGGACAAGTGCTGGAAAAAAAGACATATGGTTGCCTGGCCTGGGTGGCTGCAGAGCACATGCTTGCACTCCAACTGCTTGCACTCCAACTGCACTCCAGCTGGGAAGCAATTGGCGCTCATATGCAGAATCAGCAGCAACTTGGGCAAAATCACCCAGCCAGCTTCTGAGTGGGCTTGCTCCAATTGTTTTTCCATTGGGAAGCAGTTGGAAAACAAGTGGGCTGATGATGTCATGATGCTGTAGTGCTCCATGACATCATGCTCTGCACCAGAAGCACTCTGTACATCTCTGGTTTAATGTGACAAGAGTGTACAATGCTTGTGCATCAGGCTTGTACTTCTCTTTTGCACAAAATGTTAAAAAAAATGTAGCTTTTGTTTTATTTTATTTTAAGAAACTAGTCTCCCATTTCAAATATGGGAAAATTGTAGTTTGGATGTAGTTTGGACACTAGCAAACCGGTAGCTAGCCTTGGGCCCAATTTCCGGCACCCACTCTTTCCAGCTAGGTCCAAGGCGGAGCAGCAGCCAGAAGCTGCTCCAAGACTTTGGACTTGCACAGTGTGTCTCTGCGCACCCATTGGGCCATGCTCCAGAGGCGGGGCCAGCTGCTCCACCTCCGAAGCAAGGCCCAATGGCTGCCCAGAAGTCTCGGACATGCGCAGTGTGTCCCTCCGCGGGGCCATTTGGCCTCGTTAGGGAGGCGGAGCGGCAAATGCCGCTCCGCCTCTCTAGCGAGGCCAAATAACCCTACAGAGGTGCAGACATCCTCCTTGGAGAGGAGGAAGTCTCTTCTGAAGCTGACAGGCTTCAGAGGAGACTGCGCAGGCGCCAACCTTGGCGCCTGTGCAGTGCGTCTTCTGACGCCAACTAGCACCAGAAGATGCACTGTGCATGTGCCAAGGTTGGCGCATGTGCAGTGCTCAGTGGTGGCTGCGAACTGGTTATTAACTGGTTTGCAGCCCCCCACTGCCCATCCTGCAGTTGGGTCAGCCCAGTGAGGGATGGGGAACCCAAGTGCACTTCTGGATTGTGCCCTTAGGCTGTAATTCTACCTTTGTTACCTCAACCCATGATAACTCTCCCTTCTACAAGCATAGGAGTATCATACATGTTTTCCTGGGCCACTGCCAATCACATCACATTTCTTGTGAATGTGAACGGTAGGACTGAACCTTTGACATTGTGCTACCACAAGAGAAGGATGATCATGTGACCAGAAATTTCCATATTTGTCCTCTTTTTAAGCCTCCTGTCCGAGTGTCCTCCAAAAGGGCTTCATTGTTCTCCATTTTGGAACTTTGCAATGGTGTCCAGTACCCCATCAAGTCATATAGTTGGATTCGTATTGAAGAGCAGAATCCAGTGCAAAAAACAGTTCTGAAATATCTCTTTCCTATCAAACATTACTGCCAAAAAACTAAAAATAAAAAATATGCATTGAGCGCTATGGGAAAATGAAAGTGCCCAATATCGCGGCTTTACTTGTGAGTATGCA
Source organism: Cryptoblepharus egeriae (assembly GCA_030015325.1). NCBI lineage: Eukaryota > Metazoa > Chordata > Lepidosauria > Squamata > Scincidae > Cryptoblepharus > Cryptoblepharus egeriae. Next base: position 27,847,620 of record JAREYC010000002.1, on the reverse strand, counting down.
GAAGTGCCATTGTCTGCTGGAAAGGCCAAGAGGAATCCAAGATCAGGTCCTCCTTTTGAGGTTCAGGCATCTGGTCACCCTGCTGTGGCAGTGATGTTGGAACTGTGGCACTGCATGGCTTGTGAGCAAAAGCTGCAAATGCTGTGAGGAGGAAAGCGCAGAAAAGCTATTGTCGATTGGCTAATGAAGACAAATGTGAGAGCTGATAAGGAAGATTCCACACCAATTGCTATTTTGCAGCAAAATCCCTCTGTAAACATGTTAGTTGGGGCAATTTGATGCTAGTGGACCTGATATACAATAGCTGGTCATGGAAAAAGCAGCTCTTGTTTGGCAGCGTTCATCCACAACTAGTTATAATTGATACCCAAGCATCACATTGCCTTACTACAAAGTCTTTTAAAAATGCAGATACTGGAGCAAGTTGTGAATTGACTTTAAAATTTATTTTTTTAAGTAAACATGTTCTTGTACTGATGGGAGATTTATTAAAAGTAATCATACGGGGAAGAGACTGTTCTCTTGTGTCTTTCCAATCTAGATGCTAAGGGTCTAACTGCATGCATGTGTAATCTGGTTAGATATTTTATTAATTTCACTCTTCATTTTCTCTCCCTCTTGCTGTAAATGTCTCCCTGCTATACTCTTATCTCTGTCTCATCATTGTTAAAATACCAAGTTCCAGTAAGGTGTGCCACAAGCCAGTTTCAAAGCAGTCCTAGCTCAACCACACTATGAGATTAAAATTCAGGACCATTAAATCAACACCGTCTGACTGGCTCTCATATACCACCTTCATTTCTTGGATGACAACTAGCCTTAAAAAGGGAGTGGCAAATCGACTCCTATCTATACGTGAAGATTGCTAGGATCAATTATTTAGTCTCAAATTTTGGAATCCATTGTGGAAATTAGGACAGCAACTAGTCCAAGAAGATTTTGGTATTGAGACAACATGGCACCAGGAGTGGTCAATTTCCAATCCAGATTTGTTTAAATAGACAGCAGTCAACACCAACCACAGCAGATGCCAATATTGGAAATGCAAGTGGGGACTAATAGATAATCCTAACTGTGACTGTAGGAATGTCTGGCAAACGTTGCATCATATTGCAATTGAATGCCCCATTAAAAAGTACTCTGGCTCCCTGCAGGAATTACACCAACATGAGGGCACTGCTGTCCAATGGTTAAATGACTGAGGCTGCAATCCTATGCACACTTTCTTGGGAGTAAGCATCACTGAATATAATGGGACTTACATCTAAGGAGACATGAATAGGATTGCAATGTTAGATATCTGCCCATTGACCTACACACCTTGTGACTGCTCTTATACTGTAGTTTATATATGTGAACTCCATATTAGGTTGCTGTATTTTCCCCTACAGATAAAAAAGCATATGCTTCTTTCCTCCCCTAATGGTGAAGTGATGGGGGAATTAGACTAAGACCTGGAAGATTCAGATTTAAATCTCTCCTTGCCCATGAAGCTTCCTCGGTGACCTTGCGCCAGTCACTTACTTTCAGCCTCACCAACTTCGCAGGTTTGTTGTGAGGACAGCAAAAGGGGAGCAACTAAAGCTTTGTAAGCCACCTTGGGCATTTGTTTTGGCATGGGAAAAGCAATGTGTAATTGTCTATAAGGTAACAAACAAACAAGTAAGTAAATAAATATTACATGTGTCTCTGAGCACGCCAGACTCACTTCCTAAATGCCCTTATAAATATCTGAGACAAGGACTTGGTGGAAAATGAATTGTAACCTCAACTCAGCTATTAGTCATCTGAGAAAACAGAAATATTATATGGCTGGTTATGGAGTTGTTCATGATCCACTGTATGAACAACATAAACTGATCCTGAACCAAATTTCATATAGCAGATACTGCAGAATTTACTGGGGAGCTGGAAACAGGTGAGATTATCTGTTTAACAGCAACAAAGTGGTGACAAATGAGTGTGGATGAAAACCAGGGCCTCTGGTGAGAGGAAATCTCAGGGTTGCATTTTAGACTGACACAGATGCAATTTGACAGCACATAGGTGTGAGATGTATAGATGGTTGATGGTGTCCTTAACACGTGTTCCCTTGGCACGAGGAGTACACAAACGACACCTCCCAAAGGACCATAAATTCTCTTCCTGAATCAACTGTGTACTCAGTGTGAGGAATGATAGCAATTTACAGATGGCAGCAGTGAATGACTACACCCTGTAGTCCCTGGATGTGGTTAGCCAATAAAGATATTGAAGCCCTGAGAATATTTTGTTCCTGCTCATTCACCAGCAAGCAGAGAGAATCTACTTCCCCTTTGCCCTGAATCTCAACATAAAGGCATTTAAGAGAGTTGATTATTTCCCCTACTGATTTGCTCCAGTCCATGCTGTTGTCCAGTCTAAGATCTTTAATTTGGTTATTAAGGCCACAAGGAGCCACAAGAAAAACAACAAGCCAGAAGAATCCTATGCAATAGAATAACGTTTAAGAACCACTGTTTTATGTCAGTGTACATAAGAGAAAATCAATAGTAACGACAGGTTAGAATTTGGGTCTGCTCTTCTGTAGCCAGTACCACCCCATTCCCAAATACATGGCTCTCCTGAATTCTTCCCTAACTTCTTCTCAGGTTGGCCTGTTACTCCACACTGTCTTCCCTATATCTTCCAAATATCTTCCCTGTGATTAAAAAAATACAATAATGGTAACAACAGGTATCTATATATTGCCTTTCTGACCTTCTGGCTTTGGCTTTATTCAATGCAGTTTATATGGGCTGGGGGTGATGCAAGTGATTAAGACATTGTGTCTGATAACCAGAAGGCCAGGGTTCGAGACCCGGGTCCATTGACTATTTCAGTGGGGTGGAGAGGGGGGATTTGCTGCTTGGTTAGTGTGCAGCAAATCCTCCATATCAATCTACCCAGGCTTTTGTCCTTCGCATGCAGCGTAGAGCAAGATACCATAGTCTTTCGAGACTGATGGATGCCAAGAAGACATGGATTCTCTATATGTCAAAGAGGCTTTTCAATCATCAAAGTTCTACTTTTCAAGAACTTGACTTAATTCCAGGTGGTTCTTGCCATGGTCTAGACGAGGGGTGGCCAACCCCTGGCTCAAGGGCCAGATGTGGCTCTCAGTGAGTCTCAATGCAGCCCCTGGCAAGATTCCTCCATGTGGCTCTTGGGCAAGCCATCTAATCCTCCATATATATGTCTCAAATACACTCTTATATGTAAATTTATTCAAATTTGAAATGTAAATCATTTTTCTGGCCCCCGACACTGTCAGAGAAATAGTATGGCCCACCTCTCTAAAGGTTTGAACACCCCTGGTCTAGTCACACTCTGACTTGCCATCTTCCTACACAAAGAGGCTTCACAGTTGGCTCACCTTGTCAAGGTTGCCACTCTGGAGTCTTCTGGTCATCACAAACAGCATGTTGGCCAGAAGGTGTGGACTCACTAACACAACGGTCAAGGTTTTGTGTAAACAGAAGTAAAAAAGTAATATATATGGTAAGTATTCCTGATGACACTGATGGTGATAATGATGGTGATGATGATGATTATAGCAGCTCCCTGCCATGTTCACAGTTAGCTTGAAGATGTCCATTTCTTGCCTTCCATCATGACCTTCAGGGTGCAATGCCACAAACATCACATATCACACAGATCCCCATACCTCTCTCTAGCCTCTTTTATTTTCCTTTTTTGGAATCATCATTACTATTGCTTCAGCTTCTGCAAGAGGAACTGTGCCTCAATGCTTGTTCCTCTTTTTTCATCTCTTTTTCCTTTTTTAATTCCCATCAACATGTTGGTCCAATAAAAGCAATCTTTCTGGCTACGCTATTTGTTCTGTAAATGCTAAATCAACTCATGAGGACAGAAAGCCATGTGTATTTTCTTTATTCATTGCAGTGAGTTTTTATGCTGCCCATGGATATTCCTGGAATGTTTTGGAGAACAATGGGCCATTTTTAGATCTCGCCAATTTACAACATCACATTCAAGACTTACTACTACTATTATTTCCAAGGAAACCAGGATTGACGCTCGGAACCTTTTATGTGTTCTCTCTCTCTCTCTCTCGCACACCCTGAGGATTGTCACATGACTTTCTTTGCCTATTTTTAGTTTCTCAACCATATCTGCAAGATTGAGGCATTACGAGAAATGGGTGGACTCACAAAAGAGGCACATTATGTTATGGGCTTGGATTATGCTTGCGTCGATAAAAGCCATTTGAAAGCTGGCAGCCCAGCCCTGGCAATCTCTGAGGACTAATGTGCAAACCAATAGGTTCAGGCACGTTCTTGTGTTTGCCTGTTTGCATTTCTCTATCATTTCACAAAACATGCAAAAGCTGGGCTGAAAATATTTGCAATTTACTATGGAGTCCATCTGTCATCCACTTAGGGACCTGTCTGAGACAGCTTACAGGAGAAATAAAATTTACAGATATTTTAGAAAAGGATTTCTCCTCATGTATCCTTCTAGGCTTGAATCCATGATATGGGGCTGTTTGGACATGTGCTAGTGGTTTTGCTAGGGCAAGCCCTAGAAATCTAGAGCTGATGAGGTTTATCTTATAGGAAGGGGATGAATATTCCTATACAAAATCATACAGAGTGTAAAAAAGAGGCAACTTCATCAGCATTTGTACCGTATTATCATATAGAGAGCTAGGATGGTATCATAGTTAGGGGGTTGAAATGAGTCCTAGAAGATCCAGGTTCAAAATTCTCCCTTAGCCATGAGGCCTTAGGCTAGTCATTCAGCCTCACCTACCTCACAGGATTGTGAAGACAAAAGGATATGTTTTGTTATATATATATCCTTGTACATTTGCATAGTAAGTGCAGGATATAGATAAATAATGCAGAGAGCCAAGTTCCAAGGTGTGTGTCTACTGTGTATTCGGAGGAGCACTTTATATATTTAGTGCAGCTCACCCTTTTAGAAGTTTTTGAGCTTCACCTATGTTATCTTTGTAAACTTTTCAATGACCCTGTAAAGTAGATCCATTTTGTTATCTCCATATTGCAGACAAAGGTAGCTGGGGTGAGGATGAAGGTCAATGACTGCATTCATATGTTGTATTCTCCATTTCTCTGAACCACTGAACAACTTTTCATGTTTCCATATGATGCAACCTGTAGTCCTCACACTGAGTGGCAAGTTCTAGGAAGAAATCATGCTATGGCCATAACGATATCATCATCAGTACACCCTGTTTGCTCAGGAATGCAGCAAAGGTGGCTGGCATATGAAGAGGTGGAGTCTCCTGGACTTGACTCCTGAACACAGCCTCTTTATTCCTCCCAAGTCCTATTTAAAATGACCCAGAAGAGCAGAGCACAAAACTTCTTGTGCACTCAGCTTACCAAGAAACTTGGTTTGATCAAACCACCATTTCCCTTTCATCAAAACCAGCAAACTGTGGTTTGCTCTCCGAGCCACATGGCAAGCCCTCTAAGGGCACAATCCAGAGTAACAACAGGGAGTCCTTGCTCCGATGTAAGAACAATTTATTCTGGATTGCAATATGAATTTCCCATAGGTTTTCACTCGGTGGTGCCGTAACTACGTCAACGTTAATGTCTCCTACATGCTCCCATAGTTTCTCTGGACTGTAGGGTAAACCAAGTTGCCCACCAGGGCCAAACAATCCTTTGGAGTACTAGTGTGGTTAGCTTGCCCAAAACCACAATTTTCCCATTTGAACACAATGGTCAACTACTGTATGAGTAAGGAAGCCTAGTACTGTTATCTTGTTAAGTTAGTTCCACATGGTTACTCTGTGCTGATATTAGAACAACACAAGTGGAGCAAATCTTGCCACTTTTGTTGCTTGGCCAGGAGGATCTTTCATGTCCACTTTTGTGGACATTGAACTGAGCACACCATTGCCTTTATGAATGGGAACCATAAAACCCACTACATGTCCCACATCAATTTACAAAGGGGCCTTCTGGACATTAGATTTTTCACTTAATATGTGCATTATGTTATAAGATCTTGCTACAGTTTCCTGTAAATACAGCATTTCAATGACAAAAGCCTCTGATGATGTCTAGATGACCCCTGCTAACTGAGCAAGAACCCCTGCTAACTGAGGAAGAGGTACTCTGTCGAGTGGGTGTTCCTCTTTTATTTAGCAGGGGGAGAGTAACTGGCCCTACACACCCCAGCAGTGTCTGTTCAAGTGGCTTCTGCTGGTGTTCTTTTTTGCATTTTAGATTGTGAGCCCTTTTGGGACAGGGACCCATTAGCTTTTAATTAGCTATTATTATTTTTCCATTTTCTTTGTAAACTGCTTTGTGAACTTTTTAGTTGAAATGCAGTATATAAATAGTGTAGATGTAGATGTAGTGGAATGTTCTTGGTGATTGTCTTACCAACATTTTCCCAGGAAAAAAAGTTTTTCCCTAATTTGTTCTTCTGTAAATACTATTTGAAGATGAAAAAGGGTATAATTCTAACCAATTTAGGCCAGCATAAGTTAACCATCTTCCTGTTCCTGTGATAATGTGGTCAGGCTGGCGCATGTCTGTTCACTGGTCTAACTCTTATGCCACTTTTGTGATACTCCCAGACCAGCACTGGACTTGTGCTGGGATTTATGCCAGCCTAACCGGGGTTTGGATTGCAGCCTGAATGTTAACTACTACATAGGGGGTAGTGGTTTGTCACTTATTTCCCCATCATGTTTGCTCCCTCCTAACTTGCTTCAATGACAGGATTTCTGGCTCCACCACTCCGTAATTCCTTCTTAATGATCTGTCCCAGAACATCCTGTTCCTGCCCTTCCATCTGTGCAGTCCTGAAGGCTGATATCCTTTCAGTTCAGAGGAACTTGCCTGACAGTCCCTCTTTATCCATCACTGTGTTCTAGAGATGGCCAGAGAAGAAACAAGCTTTGCAGATGGCTCAAGTGAGCAAATGGTGCCCTAAGCGGTTGGGAAGGCTCATGAAGTCAAAAGGAAATTTACTTATTGACTCTTTCAGCAGCAAGTCAGTAGCACTGAAAGTGGAATGCAAGCCATTTGGGGCACTTTCACACTTAACGGGACAGGCAAAGGAAGAATTATTTCATTCTGCCACACAATTGATGAGCAAATGCACAATCCTAATCCTGCCATTTTTTAAAAAAAGAAATGTAGTTTGAACATGGTATTATTATGAGATTTTGCAGTCATTTAGATATTAACTGATTTGTTTTATTCAGGCATTGGGACCTTCCCAAGCCTAGCCCAGGATCCCTGCCTTTTGTCCTATACATGTTCCCAATTGTTTCCAGTTGTTCCCAGCAGTGTTTTGCAGTGGATTGATGGTAATTTCTGTGTCCCCAAGGCTCTTCAATGTATTTCAATTTCTGTGACCCCTATGCTATTCATGGTGTTTTGGAATAGCATCAAATAGTGCAAATAATCACTGGGATCACTTTGGTCTTCTGCCACAGCCTTTCCATTTTTAAATCCCCCCAGTTCTTTTTCTTCTACTCCGCTATCATGTGGTATTTCTATTCCAATGATTTTTGATTTATTATTTTTATTTTCGAATAACAATGTCTGGTATATGATGATGACAATGATTTGTGATTTGTTAAATTGATTTTTTTAGCACCTGGCATTTTGAGTACTCAGATTTTTGCTTTCAAAGAGTAATATGTTAGTCAAATACAACTTTATGGGGTGGATTGCCAGGACCAAAAGGGGAAATGTACACTTATGGACAATTTGCATAATGCATTCTAAACACCAAGCTACATTCTTGACAGTCAGGCAGCTTTACCCTGATGCAGAATTGGGGTTACAATTTTGGTCATCATTTTTGAATCAGGGGGAGAGGGGAGGGAGGGAAATTATAGTGGTTAGAAGAATTATTTCTGATAGCACGTCATGCCTCTGAAACGGATATTAGCTGAGGTTGATTGAGCCAGCCTTCCTCACCCAGATGGACCCAGTGATGGGCTTCAAAGAAATTAACAACCGGTTCTCTGCCCATCTGGCAGCCACTTTTAAATGGCTATTTTTAAACTTTATATGTCCTATCTCTTGTTAACAACCGGTTCTATAGAGTAGGTGCGAACCTGCTGGAGTCCACCGCTGGATGGACCTATAACAGGGTGACCATACAGAATGGAGGTCAGAGTGCCTATACCTTTAACCATTGCATAGAAGAAGGAATTGAGGCAGGTGCTGCTTTTTGAAACCTTCTGCAATGAGCTAAACCTGCCTCAATTCCTTCCCCTATGCAATGGTAACAGCACTCTGTCCTCCATTCTATACGTTCATCCTGAGTATATGGTCAGTTATATGGTCAGGATTGTGTACTACCCTGTGGGAGCAGCTTCAGGACCCTGAACATGTTCCCAGCTTTCTTATACATGTGAAAGCACACCACATATTCTCTTTATATCCAAGGACTTACTGAAGTGATGTTACAGGATGGCTGTTGTGAAATATAATGTAAATGCTTGCTATTGTACATTCCATGTTCACTTTACAACTGTACACTTCTAGTGCAGTGAGTGACTCCCCCACTATACCTCATACATAAATACAAATCTAGAGGAGATGAGGAACGGATGGTGAGAGAGACAGACCAAGTTTTAGAAGTCATCCATTTACCAGGGTCCTGATGTTAAGTAATATAGTTATATAATACTAACAGCTCAATCCAATCAGAGGCTCTGCTATTGGAAATGGCCATTTAAGTGTGTGCTGCACATGCCTCTCACAACCATTTTGCAACTGCCACCACAAATGGCAGAGGGCAGAGTGGGAAGTATGGGGGAGTAGAAAGAGGATGGGATGGAAGCAGAACAAGTGAAGGAGATATTGCATGATTTTCTTATATATCTCCTTTTCTGCTCTATTTTTTGACCAAGTTTCTGTCCCACGGGGTAGTGTCTTGTGGTTACAAGAGGTATGTTGCAATCCTTCTCCTGGGGAAGAACAGGAACCAGGTCTACAATTGATAGGCTCTATACTGCTCCCCCCCCCCCCCCAATCAAATCTTTCCAACCAACAACCCTGCTGGCCAGCAGCCACTTTGAAAACAGGTTTTAAGAAAGGCTGTTTGGAAATACAAGAAAAGCAACATCTGGTATGCGTATTTAACACCTGCAACAGTGTTATCTCTGGCTCACCCAACACACTTTGGTTCTGCTTAATTGTCCAATCTGCTGCAGATGTCTTGTATATCAAGGCCATTTGAAAAGTATTGCAGTTCCATGAACTAAGCTAAATGGCATTAAGTACTTCTTGGGGGGGGGGAGCAAATTCTTTTTTTCTGTACTGTTGATGACAAGCACCTTCTTCCTGAACATTGTTCATTCCCACAATTGTTTTCAATAAGAACATTTTAAAGTATTCCATAGGTCTTTGGTTCTCTTCACCAACAGAGATGCCATAGCCCGGGGAAGACAGTAGTCCTCCGAGAAGAGAAAACAGTGAGAAACCTACTTGAAAAGGAGTCCATGCTTGAGTACTTGAAACTTATACTGAACTGAATAAGACCACTAGTACAGTAGGGGTACAGCTCTTGCGGGCAAACCTACTCTCCCCTGGAACAATTTGGCCCAAAGTTGGTCTCCAGAAGTAATAAGCAGTGATGTGAGCACATGACAACTATTTCCAAGTGCTGTGCTTCGCATGGGGCATCACAAGCATCTGGCCTGCCATGGTGGCCTACTGCGTGGGGGACAAGGGCTCTGGGAAAGTAGGGGCCTCTGCACATGTTTGGCTCCATATCAATTCTGGAGTCAGCTCTGATTCAGAAGATGCCATGTTGGTGCTGCTACACCAACATGGAGTTGTAGTGGAATTGCTGTAAATAATTGCAGTTATTAAACGAAAACATAACAGTAATAAAGTATAAAGAAACATAGTACTAGAGGTATATTTTACAAGCTAATACTAATTCAGTGGTAAAGAAATAGTTTCAAAATCAACATTCAATACAATGAGATGATGGTTTCATCCCATGGATATCTTTGTCGGATGCAGAACATCCTTTGCCTTTCCAAGTCCCATATATATTTGTGTTGAGTGACCATGTCATTGCTCTATTTATAGGCTTATTGTTCTACTGGCCATGAAATTGTTCTTCTCATCATCCACAGATTAAAAAATGAGGGTTATAAGGTGAGTAACCTGCTTTGTCAGTAGAAATCTTTTAACTCAGAAAAATCTTTTAACTCTTACTCATTTGGTAAGAATGATTCACCAACTTATTTCCATTCTCTGACACAGACAGCCCAATCCAGTGCAAATCAGTACAGCACCTCTATCCATCCACTTAACACCTGCTTTTGCCACCCTCCCTCTACCCATTCCACACTTTCCCTACCTGGAAAGTTCTGTGCAGCATAGAACTCACCTTTCCCTGTGTGTGCTGTTCTTCCATATGCAGGCTGACCAGATGATGGGTAATCCCCAGAGACTTCTGGTAATAGGAAGGGGCTACCGGTTAGTAGGAAAACCTCCCTTTCATTGGGATCCAGGCCCAACAATCTTTGATTGCTATTGCATGCTGCTCTGGGAGTTCCCCAGAGCAGGAAAATACTGAAGCAGGACCAGGAGGAAGGTCCTCCCCACCTCGTGGTTACCTGCAGCAGGATGCCTCAGCTGCAGCTTCTCTGGGGCCTCTGCAGCACTTTCTGCGCCACAGTGCAGCCTCTCCAGCCAGCCTTCCCTCTCCTGCAGCCACCATGCCTCATCTGCCAGCTCTCCAGACAGCACAGGTCTCCCACGCCTCCTTTGCTCCCTCTCGAGCTGGCTGTGCTGCCTCTGGGGCCTCAACAGCCAGCCCCAGTGTCCCACGGCCACCATCCTGCTTCTGCACCTGCTCTGGCCAATGTGTGCCACCTCTGGGGCCTCACTGGCTGGCTTGGATCTTCCACAATCTGCCACGCCACATCTGTCCCTTTCTGGCTGCGCCATGCTGCCTGAAGATGTGTGTGTGCTTGTGTGTGAGAGAGAGTGCATGCTTGGGGTGTGTGTGTGTGAGAGAGTGAGTGCATGCATGGGGTTTGTATGTGTGAGTGCATGCATGGAGTGAGTGTGTGTATATATCTGAGTGACTGCATGCATGGGCTGATTGTGTGTATTTGTGAGTGAGTGCATGCACGGGGTGTGTGTGTGTGAGTGCATGCATGGGATGTCAGTGGGGGCAGGTATGGGAACAGGTATTGTAGGGCTGGGGTCTCTGGGACAAGATTGTGTCTACTTTGAGCCACTTCACATGGGCATTGTTGGTGAAAACATCTCTTACAAAAAGGTTTTTAATTTAAATGTGTTGAAATTAAGTACAGGAAAACAATATGAGTATTTTTGCTTTATTTTAACATGTCCAACATTTGTCCTACATTTTGGGGGTGTCCTACATTTTTAACAGGTGAGGAATTTTGGCTTGGATGTCAGAAATTTGGGGGAAATTGGGGGGAATTTTGGGTTCGGCTTCTAATCACCTTGTCCATAGGCCACCAGGGCACATGCTCCATGTGGGCCTTTATACAACTGCCATGTGGGCAGTTGCTGTTCCATCACAAATTCTTTACAGCACATTTGTGACTGTAAGCGCTTGTGCAGCATGCGCGGCTCAGGATTGTGCCATAAGCTTTGAACATTTCTTCTGTTACAACTATTCATAAGTCACAGGTAGCTTTCAGTAAAGGAACCAGGTGTCTGCAGTCAGTTCAGCTGTTACCAAAAAGATATAAAGATCACAAGGGAGAGCTAAGGGAGACCCCCATGTTGAGCAGCTGGTGCGTTCTTACCCTGATGGCCAAGCATGCACATTTAAATCACATGTCCATCACCACATGTTTGTGTATCTTGTTCAAGTGTCCTCGAATATTTGCCTTTCTTCAGACAAATATAATTTGACCCATGCACACTCCAGTTTGGCTGCTGCTTGCACTTATTCCCACATGTTTTCATTATAACTGCTTCGGGTCAGTTGCTGGTTAAATCAGCATCAATTCAGCACTGACCTCAGCTAACTAAATGCGTAAATGGAGACTAGTCCTAGGGTCACAGTCCAGACTCAAGGGATTTCAAGTATTCAGTGCAGAGTTTTGGACTCCCCGCTTCCCCAAAACCTGAGGCCTGAAGCTAGGATGATTTGAACACTTCTGTTTGTATGGCCAGGGTTTCTTTGCACCTTGGCTTCAATCCAGTGGTGATCATGCTAGAAACTTCTTTGGACTGTATTTTGAGTAAGAAGCTTGTGTGGACTTTAAAAAGCACTAGTGGCAAGTCATACAAGAAGTAAAAACAAATAGACTGTGACAAAATGTGCCAAATTGTGTCATCGCCTCCTGTCACCTGGACTTGAACAGATGAGTTACCCTGGCCCTGCAGTCTCTAAACAGGGCAATGTTAGTCCTGCGTGCATTTTCTTGACAGGTAAGGAACTTAAAATACAGACATAGTTACATCTTGTTACACAAGCCACGTTTAGTCTACATAAAGAACATCCACAGAACGTCAAGATATACACAGCGGTGCCAAGGAATCTAAATAAATGTTTTTGCTCTCTCTTTTCCAGGCTATGGTAGAGTGACTTTAGGTAAGCACATGCATTTATCAAAGCTGTTACTACCAGTAAAAAGGAGAGAAACAGACAGTAAAACATGCAGAGAAGATTTTTTTTTTAAATGATAGAGAATGAAATCGTCCCCAGCCTCAAGTTATTTTTCCTGGGCTTATGGAAATAGTTTGCAACTGCCAACAGCTGTGAAAGAGCCCAGAATCCACTGTCCTGTGCTAGGGTTATAAGCCGATCCAACGGTCATCCCTGCATTGCCATCAATACTACATAATTCAACATAGTGCTTTTGTGATCACAGCAGATAACAAGTTCTTATAGGATATTCCTGTACAATTTTTTTATTCTGAATATAGTGCTTCCAAATATGAAGAATGCAAATCCCACCTAGATATATGAAATATTCTAATAGCTTTTTAAAAGCATCTATATTTTTCCTTGTGGTGATTGTGTAACTATTCATAATTAAAAACAGTCCAGAAACAGCAACTACTCTAGCTGCAGGAGCCACTTGTGGGCTCCATCAGGTTTGCACCTACTCTATAGAACCGGTTGCTAATGAGAGATAGTATATATAAAGTTTAAAAATAGCCATTTAAAAGTGGCTGCCAAATGGGCATTGAATCGGTGTCAATTTCTTTGAATCCCATCATTGTGCGGGACCTCATCAGTTTGACTCAGACTAAAGCTTCAGCAACTACATTGGTTGCTGGTTCATTTTCAGCCTCAGTTTTAACTTTTAAAGACCTTTACAGCTTGTGAGGGTGATGACAATTAGAAATAGAACCTACTACATGGTGGCTCCTCATTTATGGAATCCTCTCCCTTTGAAATTAAGAACAGCTTCCTTGTGGCAGGGCCTTAAGATCTCTTTATTCAGTAAAGCCTTTGAATCTCATTGTAGGATGACATTTTTAATGAGATGGAATGATCCTAAAGTTTATTCTGTTTTACTGTTTTAATTATTTTTATGCTTGATTATTTAAATATTGTTTCAGTGTAATTAGTATTGGTTTTATGTTATAACCTGCCTTGAGTGCCCTTGAATGTGGGGAAAAGGCAGGGAGTGAATGAATGAATGTTATTTTTTCACATGGTGGTCTATTAAAAGGATGTATGGAAGTATAGCCTTAATGTATTATATGTTAGCAAGCCCATAACCAGGAGAAATGGCAGCAGAAATCCAGAACAGTGGACCATCAATATGGTCAGAACAGCAGACCATAGTTTATCACAATGCGGGATAAATCCTAAAGAACTACTGCTACTACTACTACGACTACGACTTTATGTTCCACTATTATAAAACTCTAACCCTACAATCCAGAGTAACTACGGGAAGACGGAAGAGGCACTTACTTTGGATTGCTCTATGATTTCCCATAGGTTTCCCATAGGTGGTACCATAAGTACATCAGTGTAAAAGGTCCTGTAGTTACTCTGGATTGTAGCCTGAGATTGCAATCCTACAGACACTTTTCTGGGATTAAGACCCAATGAACACAATGGGGCTGACTTTTGAGTACATATGTTTAGGATTGTGCTCTAAGTCAATTGGAGAGGAGTTTAGTACAGTTGCCATTTGTTCCCACCTGCGCACCTAGACAAGCACACAGACTATGCTCCACTGGCATGCATGTCAAAATACTTCTGCTTAAAGACGTATGTATGTTTGTTTCTCCTACAATGAAATGTATGTTTGTTTCTCCTACAATTTTCATTAGACCTAAAAACAATATAATTGCAATAATGGCTTTTAAAATAAATCAAGATATTTTCCCATGCATCTTTGCATAAATCCAATAACAGGTTTTTCAACTTAACTGAATGTCACCTCACCTCACAACACTGCCATTACCCCCACATGATTTCGTCCAATGTCCTGCTTTCTTGTGCAGCCTCTGATCCATGCCCAAGTTGTTCCAGTCACCCAAGGTGTCCAGACATCCGGGATTACCCGGACGCATATGGTAAATGGCGGGAGGTCTGGGGCAATAGGGAAATCCTCCGCTGTCACTGGAAAAATGGCACCATGGGCATGGCCATCTTGGAATTTCACACGCACCTCTGTGCACACGAAATTCCTTGCTTCTCCTATCCCTCTGCCATTTTCAAAGTGCGTGCCTCCTGTCTGTCTGTCTGTCTGTCCTATCTGTCTGTCCTGTCTGTCTATCTATCTATCTATTACTCCCTCCCTCTCTATCTACCTACCTACCTACTTGCATTCAACCCTATCTCACTCCCTTCGCTATGCCACCAAGTTACTTACCTTTCCCCCCAGGTCCCCACCTATCCCCTCACCCCCTGGTCCCCACCTATCCTCTCACCCACCCAGGTCCCCACCTATCCCCTCACCCCCACTCCCATCTACTTTTCTGCTCTCGCATGGGTTCTGGTGTTGTAAACTGCCTTGGGTTCTGGTCTTGCAATGAGGTTTTCAATTTAAAAAGAAGTACTATAGTGTTGAAATTAAGTACAGGAAAGCAATATAAGTATTTTTAGCTTATTTTAACATGTCCTACATTTGTCCTATGTTTTTGGGGTGTCCTACAATTTTTTTAAGCACGTAGGAATTTTGGCTTGGGGGTAGGAAAACTGGCCTTGGGGTTCAGGAATTTTGCGTTTAGCATCTGGTCACCTTGCAATCACCTGCCCCAAGAGTAAAGCAAACAGTGGAAGGGGCTATGGTGGACTACAGTAGTGGGGGGAAAGGGTGATGTGCAAAGCCCAGCCAAGATGCAGAACCAGCCACTATTAACTTCTCCATCTCCTCATGTTTTAGTGGCTTCACAAACTTTCTGCCACCATCCCTCTCCAATTAACATCTGACAGGTTGCCCAAGCCAGGTGCCACATCTGTCCTGTCACTCAGAATTGCCTTTTTTACCAATATGCCAGCATCTGTCGTGCATTTCTTATGGGGAAGGGGCTTCTAAGTCACCAGAGCTGTTGCTGCCCGGATGCATAATGTTTATATCTTGTGGACAAGATTGGGTCTAAAGTGGTCCTTCAGAAACCACTGTGGACCTATATTTCAGTCATTGTTTGATTGTGCATTCATCGACATCCTGTCCCATTAGTTTGCTAACACTTCCAATATAACAATGAAACAAACACAGCATTGTGCTGTTCCAAGCCAAACATTCATCTCTCCTTGGCACTGCTTCAACAAGGCCTGTCAACACTTCATGCAAGCTGGCCAAAGCTCATTAATGGCAGTTGGAATGGATGTTTCCTTATCAAAGATAAGAACTTCCCCCTTTAAAAAAGTGGGAAATTAGCCACTGAAAAATTATGTTTTTTTAACAGAGTCAAAATTGACCTCCACTCCTAAGTTTGCTATTTTTGGGCCTCACAGATGGTGACGGACTGGGTGGGGGAATGTGGTAAAGGCAACATACTTTCTCCCAAACCAGGAAGACCAGATATAACCACAAAAGAGAACAAGGTCCACCAAAATGTAGGACACCCATGAAAACATAAAAGCTAAAAATTCTCATAGATATTGCTTTCATGTGGTTAATTTAAACACCATATTACTTATTACATTTAAAACTATTATGTATAATTCATTACAGGTAATTGATTCATTACGAGAAGGTTACATTACATTGCCTGCTCACAGTGAAAAGGACAATGGAGATTTTTTTCCCAGGACACAAGACTAAACAAAGAGGACATGTACTAGAAAAAAAGGACATATGGTCACCCTGTTTCAAACTGACTCAAACACCAGGACTAAGGACTTAAAGACTCTTCTTGGGTCAGGCCAAAGATCCATTTTCCACAGTAGCCAATCAGATACAATGTCCACAAACTTGGCATAATAGCCCACTCCCTTCAAGTTGAATGCCCCAATCATGTAGAAATATACATTCCACAAAATGCATTTGTTCAATCCAGACTGGATTGCTGCCGCTGACCCTTTTCTTTCCAGCCATTCTTTTACCTTGTCAAAAGTTTTAAAATCTTGAAAATCCAGAAATTTTCTTCTTTGTAGTTAAGCCATTATTCTGTCTAGTCCTGTATTATCTAAATTGACTGACAGTTGCTCTCGATGGTCTGAGAGGCAAAGGACCTCCCCAGTTTTGCTATCTGAGAAGCCACAGATTGAACGTAGGACTTTCCTCATGCCAAACATGTGCTCAACACCGTACAATGCCCTGGGGAGCAAATTAACAAAGCCTAAATTAAATCAATGTGCTTTCTGACAACCTCCTACAGTATCACTGGTAGCAATGCACATATGGTGCAATCCAGCTCTATTAAAATTAATAGCTGTTTCCCCGTTGATTTCAGTGAGAGATAGGTCACCAAGCCTGCAACACTGAGAGTAGCTGAAAGTGCATTCAGATAATTTATTCAGTTGCTTTGTACCTGATCTAGAGGGAAGCTTTTCTCTCATAGATGACTACCACTTACAGTGTTGAGCTGGACTGCACCATCATCCGGATTGCCAATATAGGCAGAATTGTTCAGACCCTTTCTTTCCATTTCAAATGTTTGGAAAGCAGGCATGTGGAATGTAATGCACCCAAAGTCTCTGATCAGACTGTTTTGGCCAGATGTAAGGGAGTGGCAACAAGATGCAGGTACCTTGTTATCTCATGTGCTCCCAGAGGCATCTGGTGGGCCACTGTGAGACAAAGGAAGCTGATCTCAGTGGGCCTTTGACCTGATCCAGTAGTAGGGCTCCTCTTATGTCTTTATAACCCTCTTTAGCTACCTAGAAAGGAAAACCACTTTTCACAAACACGGAGTTCAGCAGAGTTTAACAAAGGGAAGAGCCTTGTCCAATTCCAGATCCCTAAGTATAGATAGATTACAAAGGAAAAGACATGAGATTCTAAAGCAGTACTTCATGGTAGTAACTTAGTGAAGGAAGTTATTCAAATGTAGCTTCTGCTACCTGGAGTTGTCTCTTCTTTCTAGAAGTCAGGGGAGGCAATTGTGGCTTGAGAATCCCATCTTTTGCCTTGCCCTCTGTTGCAGAACAGGGTTGTTGTCTTCAGACTCTCACTCACGCTGCAGAGCAAAAAAGGAGAAAACTGAGTTAAGGATGCTCCGATACGGTCTCTTTGGCAAACGCTTTCCACTTCCAACAGCAGTCAAGTGCAGCCACCACCCGGAGAGTAGCAGCTGGCAGTTCCTTCCTTGAATTCAGCTGTATAAGAATTCAATTATCAATTTTTTAAAAGTACAAACTTGTTTTCTTTTTATCTGCATTCTGTTTGGAGCTTTTAGAGATAATGTGGTTTACATTCTCAAGTGTTTGTTTTTGGCAGCCATGTTGTCTCAAAACTCACAATTTTTATTTTTGTCATGTAGTTGTCCAACAAGCAGCTGAGCCTAAAAGATAAACTTCAAATATTATAAGATGCCTTGCAACCATGAATGCAAACAGCACCATGATGGTGTTTTGTAGATGTAGGTCTGAAACACCCTAGTAGTTAGATATACATATGAATTTAATGCACTTTAAACATAAAGGGGAGTCTGCTTGGCATTGACATTGGCTGAGATTATTCTGAAGCATCAGCCCCAGATAAAAATGTCCAGATCCCCCCAAGGATGGGATTCAAAGAATTTAACAACCGGTTCTCTGCCCATCTGGCAGCCACTTTTAAATGGCTATTTTTAAACTTTCTATGTCCTATCTCTCATTAACAACCAGTTCTATAGAGTAGGTATGAATCTGCTGGAGCCCACCACTGCTAGTTTGCAACATGAGTTTGCACTTTTAAAAGATAAAAATTGTTACCAAGAAAAGGAAATTACCTGTATGTATTTTTTTCTATGCCCCAGACATGCAGCAGGCCTCCGTCTTGAAAGACTATGTTATCGTGCTCAGCGCTGCATATGCTACATGCGAAGCACGAAATGAAGCATTTAAAATAGATGCTGAAATCCCAGGGTTTTTTTCTGGGGGTTCTCACCATTACTCAGTAACAGGAATTCCCACCTGCTCCCTCAGCAGATAATTAATAGTCATATGGGGACCACTACGGTGAATACTAGCTACACCGCTACACCGCTACACCACTACGGTGAGTACTAGCACCTTTTCCCCCAGAAAAAAAGTACTGTGAAATCCTATACTGTACATAATTTGGCTATACAAAAGAAAAAGGAAAGGAAGGCAATAATTGAAAGAGGCATCTTGCAACATTTATCTAATGATGAATCTGGACCACATATCTGGACTGGAAGAGGGCAAATGTAGTCCCAATTTTTAAGAAGGGGAAAAAAGAAGACCCGGGAAATTATAGACCAGTCAGTTTGACTTCAATCCCGGGCAAGATATTAGAGCAAATCATAAAACACACAATTTGTGCACATCTAGACAAGTACTCGATGATCAAAACAACCCAGCATGGATAAACAATCAAGAATAAATCTTGCCAGACAAATCTGATCTTTTTTGATTGGGTTACGAGCTTACTGGACAGTGGCAATGCTGTGGATGTCATTTATCTTGACTTCAGCAAAGCATTTGACAAAGTCCCACATGACATTTTAATTAGGAAGTTGGAAAAATATGGGCTAGACAGGGCAGTTGTTAGGTGGATCTGCAACTGGCTCGATGGCCGCACTCAAAGGGTTTTAGTAAATGGTTCTGTGTCAACCTGGAGGTCAGTTTCTAGTGGGGTCCCCCAAGGCTCTGTATTGGGACCGGTTCTCTTTAACATTTTCATCAATGACTTGGAGGAAGGGATACGGGGGAGCCTGATCAAATTTGCAGATGACACCAAACTGGGAGGAGTAGCAAACACATCAGAAGATAGGAGAAACCTCCAGGAGGATCTGGATAAACTGGAATCCTGGGCTGTAACAAACAGAATGAATTTCAACAGGGAGAAGTGCAAGGTTCTGCACTTAGGCAATAAAAACCAAAAACATAGGTATAAAATGGGGGATACTTGGCTTGGCAGCACAACATGTGAGCGGGATCTTGGAGTCGCCGTGGATCACAAGCTGAACATGAGTCAGCAGTGTGATGTGTCTGCAAAGAAGGCAAATGCCATTTTAGGTTGCATTAAGAGGACTGTAGCTTCCAAGTCGTGAGAAGTTATAGTTCCTCTTTATTCTGCGTTGGTGAGACCTCACCTTGAGTACTGTGTTCAGTTCTGGGCACCTCACTTTAAGAAAGATGCAGCCAAACTGGAGCAAGTCCAGAGGAGAGCGACAAGAATGATCAGTGGGATGGAAGGGAAACCCTATGAGGAAAGGTTGGGGGAACTTGGGATGTTCAGCCTGGAGAAGAGGAGGCTGAGAGGAGACATGATTGCCTTCTTCAGATACCTGAAGGGCTGTCATAGGGTTGAAGGGGTCAATTAGTTCATAGCTGCTTCTGAAAGCAGAACTAGAACCAATGGGTACAAACTGCAAGAAAGGAGATTCCGGCTGGAAATCCAGAAAAAATTCCTGACGGTGAGGGCGGTTCGGCAGTGGAACAGATTGCCAAGGGAGGTGGTGGACTCTCCCTCACTGGGGATCTTCAAGCAGAGGCTCGATGAGCACCTGTTGGAGATGCTCTAGGGGGAATTCCTGCTGCAGGCAGGGGGTTGGACTAGATGACCTACTAGGTCCCTTCCAACTCTAGGATTCTATGATTCTATGATCTAAGGATCTTTGAACACAATCCTAACCATTCTACTCAAAAGTTAGCTCCATTATGCTCAATGGGTTTTACTCCCAGTAAAGTTTCTTTAGGATTGCAGCCTTTGTGCTTGATTTTGAAATACTGACTATTGCTTAGGTTATCAGATCCATCTGACTGAATGGTTTGCAACCACCTGGACATCCTTACCTGGCCTTTAACCTGATCAGGTGGGCAACCAGCTGTCAGGTGGCAATCTGAACACATGGATTGTCAAGAGCCTATTGGTTTTAGGAAAACCTGTTAAGGTAATCCATCATACAGCACCTCCATAGACTTTGGGACAGGTGCAGGATTTGAGGCTGGGTGTTTTCAGCCCCTTACAGGTTAAATTACGAGAAATTGATTCTTGGTGGGTGTTCCCATCATGGAAGGAATACAATACCCAAATTTCATGCTTCTTGGTCCAGGGGTTGGGGCAGAGCATCCCTCAGTCAGGGATTCTTCAATTGAAAGTATAGGGAGGAAAACACGTTGTGTCCCTTCTCACCCCTTTCCGGTTGGAATTTCCAAAAACCGGTTCTTAGTAGGTGCCTCCACCATGGAAGGAACACTGTCCCCGAATTTCACGCTTCTAGGTCTAGCAGTTTTGGCTTGGTGTTGATCTGATAGTCAGTGAGTCAGTTAGTGACTTTTCCACTAGGCAAAGTCATTTGAAAAAGGTCTGCTGTGTTTGTTCAAGGTGCTTTATGCTTACAGAGAGTCAATATTTCAAAGGACCCAGAGAATGTGTATTTCCAAAATAGAGAGTGTGTATGATCCGGAATGTATGTATTTCCAAAACAGAACAATCGACTGACACCACATCCATCTTTGAACATAAGAATATAAAAAGCTCCACTTGATCAGACTAAAGATCCATCAAGTCCAGCTTTTTGTATCTCACAGTGCTCCACCATACGCCTCAGGAAGCACACCAGAAACTTGCATCCTGCTGCATTCATTTACACCAGGCATTCTGAGGTAGCCGACTTCTAAAAGCATGAGAGGAGCATGCAGTGATCTGTTTTTTGTTTTTGCAAGTGTAAGGCAATTTTAGATAGAAACATAAAGGCAAGACACATTTCTTAAGTGCTCATCTAGCTCTATTCCTGCATTTGGCTGCCTGGTACCAAAATGGAAAAGTGAGGAACTATTCCTTGGTAATGTACATCCTCTCCAGAATACATCTAATCAGAAAGGAGAGTAAAGTTTCTGCAGATTGCACAGACACTGTTGGTTCTGTAGTCACCCTCCGTCAGTCATGTAGGAAATGTGTGGGATCAGCCAGTAGACCTAAAGCCCTAAATGGCAGGAATTCCACAGGTGGGATACACTGCTTAGTAGCAGAATTATATATATTCAGTTCTGCCTTCTCCCACAGGCACAAAAAGTACAGTAATACTCACGCAGGGGTGCAATAATACTCACACCAGGGAGATGCTGATGTGTTTATTTTTTGCTAACCAAACCTGTGTTTTGTTAAGAAGTGGGACATCACAGTGAATTATGGACATCACATTGCGGAGGTAGAACAACCCTATCTATGAACCTTCATGTAGGACAGTGACTTCCCCGTTTCCTCCAGATGCAAAGCTGGAAAATCCTGGATGCTCTGTTAAGATCACTGGGATTTCTTTCAAAGTCTCCTGGAGTTTGATGCTGATGCCTGGAGACTCCAAGTTTGATAGATGATAAAGATGAAATCTTTCATTCTTATTTTAGCCACCTTGGGTGTCCTTCCTTTAGGAAGAAAGGCAGGATATAAATCAAATAAATAAATAATAAATAAATTTTTTTCTCCCTGTTTCCCAAGACACTTTGCTCTAAAGTAAATTGGTGTCTGATCTGATAGAAAACAGTGAAATAATGTGAAGAGGAAAGTTCAGTCCCCCCAATCTATTTTTGTATGCTTAATTCTGCCCCCCCCCCCCAACACAGAGACATATGCACACACATGTATACTTTCAAAGGGAGCTGGGCAGATAAATAGATCTATAAGTGGCACTTCCTGGATGTGCCTAGCTTGGCTTCCATTTTGGTGTGAAGGGAAGGATAAGGGACTCGTGGAGAAAGTGAGGCTGTACAGACAAGAGATGAGATGCTGAGATTGTGAAAGGAGCTTTTAAAAGTAAGGGATCTAGGAGAAAGCAGGGTGTGTACTGGTTTAATGTCGAAGGCACAGAATAAAGAAACTCACCATAAGAGAGATCAAAGGAGGAAAGGATGCCAAAGATGAACTGATTAATGAGCGCTAGAGGCATTTAAAAATCCCTGAAATGCTATTAAAAACAACCACACCATTCTGTATTTGGATATTATCTCTGTTGTGCTGAGAAACAGAAGTTTTATTTGGTTGGGAGTAAGGAGCTTTTAGAAAGAAAACTATAAATATATTGATTTATAGCAAAGTGCCTTTATTCTTTCTCTTTCTGAATTGCACTATTTTCCAGACTGATTTACTTGTCCCTAGGAAGTTGCCACTTGACTACTGTGTTATTATTTTTTTAAAAAAAATTCATTACACAGGTCAAATCCCCATTCCATTACAAATCCCTTTGCATAGTAATTATGGAACATTTCTGGTATGTCTGAACTGGTGACTGAATGGAGTGCTTTTTGTTCCACAGCAGAAAAGATGTAGATTTGGAGAACTCCATTTTAAATGCTTTTTTTCTCCCCCCAAGTATTTCATAGAAGCCCTCCCAGCACGCCAGAGCCTATGAATATGTGTTTTATATTATTCATTCTTTACTTTAATTTAAACCCTGTGATAGATGCCAGAGAAGCCCCATTAATCCTTCCCTGCTCACATTTTCAAGTTACCGTAATTATGGAACAATTTCCATCAGACATAGTTACTGATCCATTTATATAAAATTGAGCATATTTCTCCTTCTGACCTCCAGAAAAATGTCTACTGATGGACACTTGAGATGGCAGGGCTGCCAAGCCAGTTGCTCTCCAGAGCACTCAAAGGAAAAATGAAAAAGGCAAACCTAAGTGCAATGTACACAAAAAGCACTTGAGTCAAAAGAAATGGTACTCAGAGCACTGATTTTCTGATGATTCGCCTCTAACGCCAATGCATGTGTCTGGTGCATCCTTCTAGCCTGTGTAGATTTTTCATGCAAAACAAACTAAACTCAGGGCACAGAGAACAAAATAATATGTGTATGAAGGACAGTGTGGTTCAGAAGGTTGACATGAATGCATGTTCAAATCCAACTTAACCTTGCTACATGGTATATTTCCCTTCCTTCCTTAGCTGGAAACAGTCATATTGACCTCACAATCCCATTGATCCCAATGAAGGAAGTTTTGGCACCTTCCTATTGAAATAAACGAGACTATTAGATAATGGGCTGTGGGTGGCGCAAGTGGCTAAGGCATTGTGCCTGTTAACCAGCAGGCCAGGGTTCTAGACCCGGGTCGGCCCCACAAGACAGGGTGAGCTCCTGTCCTTAGCCCAGCTCTGCGACGCCAGCTGGATCCAATCGTATTGGCTCTGCTTTTCCATTGGACTAATTCAGTGGCGTGGAGAGGGGGGATTTGCTGCTTGGGTAACAGCCTATCCTCCATAACAATCCAACCCAGGCTTTCGTGCTTCGCATGCAGCGTATGCAGTAGTCTTCCAAGACTGACGGAGGCCTGCTTTTTTTTCTTAGATAATATACAGAAACTGAACTGTGGGTGGAGGGCAGAGGTGGGCCCACCCTGGCCCAACAACCAGTTCCCCGGAAGTGGGCGTGGCCAGGAGGTGGGCTGGGGTCAGGGGCGGGGCTGGGGTCAGGGGGCGGGGCCGGGGAGTATTCAGCTGGGCTGAACACTGGGAGTGATTTAGCCTAGTCATGTGCAGGTCTACTCAGAAGTAAGCCCTATTATAGCCAATGGGGATTACTCCCAGGAAAGTGTGGATAGGGTTGTAGCAGCCTCAGAGCCCAGTCTTGTGCAGGTCTACTCAGAAGTGAGCCCTATTATAGCCAATGGGGCTTACTCCCAGGAAAGTGTGGATAGGGTTGCAGCAGCCTCAGAGCCCAGTCCTGTTCAGGTCTACTCAGAAGTAAGCCCTATTATAGCCAATGGGGCTTACTCCCAGGAAAGTGTGGATAGGGTTGCAGCAGCCTCAGAGCCCAGTCCTGTTCAGGTCTACTCAGAAGTAAGCCCTATTATAGCCAATGGGGCTTACTCCCAGAAAAGTATGGAAAGGGTTGCAGCAGCCTCAGAACCCAGTCCTGCGCGGCTATGGTGGGCTTCAAATATTTTAACAACAGCTTCTCTATGTTCTAATGTCCATTTTAACCCTTAGTTTACAAAAAAAAGTATCACTTGTGACTGCATCAATCAGTATTAAGCCCCTGAGTTCAGTGTAATTTATTCCTATGCATTACACTTTGTTGTGCTCTCAGGGGGAGTGTGTGCCACAAATAAGAACATAAAAGCATAAGAAAAGCCTCCACTGGATCACACCAAAGACCCATCTAGTCCAGCTTCCTGAATCACACATTAGCCCACCAGCTTCCTCAGGGAGCACATATGACACTTGCATCCAGGTGCCTAAGTACCAGCAGACACTACCACAAGTTCCACAGGTGGTGCTCATACCACTGGTTGAGAAACACTGATCTACAGTTTAGGACCAGAGTCTGTGGTGTCCCCTCTGTGGGTTGAGGTTTGCCTCTAAGCCCCTACTTAAGCCTACAGTCCTGTCCACACCTTCCTGTAAGTAAGCTCCATTGAATGTAATAGGACTTCTGAGTAGTCAAGCAAAGGACTGAGCTCTTAGTAACCATCCTTTGGCTGCAATCCTATTCACTTTCCTGAGAGTAAGCTCCACAGACTCTAATGGGACTTACTTCTGAGTAGCCAAGAATAGGATTGGGCTCTAATGCTGCACTCCTCTGCACACTTTCCTAGGACTAAGCTTCATAGATTGAAATGGAATTAACTTTTGAGTAGTCAGGCATAGGATTACAAGCTCTTAGAAACCAGCTTCTTTCCAGGGAATAAGCTTCACTATTATAATGGAACTTACTTCTGAGTAGACAGATGATTGGGCTTTGAGGCTACACTCCTATCCTCACAGGGGAGTAAAACCAACTGACTTTAATAGGATTTACTTCAGAGTAGGCAGTGGACTGGGCTCCTAGGAGGCAGGATGGGAACTGGGGCTATTTCTTCAGGTGCCCCCCATACTGCCTCCCCACAATCTCAGGTGGAGAGATTTCTCAGAGGGGCAGGATGAGGTGGGGAGATCTGGGGTGGGGGCAAAAGGACTACAGTGTGGATAGGATTGCAGCCTGAGCCTAATCCTAACCGGGTCTACTCAGAAGTAAGTCCCATTCAAATCAATGGGGCTTACTCCCAGGACTGTGTGGTCAGGATTTTAGCCTTATAGTCCAATCCTATGCAGGCTTACTTAGACGTAAGTCTCATTCTAGTCAGTGGGGCTTACTCCCAGATCAGTGTGGATAGGATTGCAGCCTCAGAGCCCAGTCCTAACCATGTCTCCTCAGAAGTAAGTCCCATTATAGTCAGTGGGCTTACTCTCAGGAAAGTAGACAGGGCTGGAGGAACAGGGGACAGAAGCCCTGGAAAATCTCATCCTCACAACACGCAGATGCTGCACCTGCTTTAAGTGGAATGATTGCAATGCCCTGTCTGAATGATGGTCAGGGGAACAGTCTATTTGTATTTTAAAAAATAATCTTAGGGAGGGGAAGGAGGGGGGAGGGAGCCCCCCTCAGAAGGGGAGGGAGGTTCAGAAGGGGAGGAAGGAGGGGGAGTGGAGCTTCACCTCTTGGAAGACAGACCCAGAGACCCTTTAAGAGAAATTCAAACACACTTGCATGCAATTCAAAGATGACAGCCCCCTCTTAACAACTGGTTCGCTAACGTCCTCCCCCAGTTAACAACCAGTTCTACAGAACCAGTGAGAACTGGCTTCAGCCCACCTGTGGTAGAGCATCTGCCTGAGGGCTCTCCCCCATCATGCACCCAGGAAGCACAGGGTAAAAGTGGGCACCAGGATGGAGGGGGCAGTCAGCCCTTGGGTGCCACCAGGACTAGCAATGCCCCTGTTTGTAATATTATGTGGTCAGTCATATTTTAAGGTTTTCAAAGCACTGGCAGCTTCTGATGTTGTAATGATTTGGGAGTTAGATCGGGAAGATCCAGATTTAAATCCCTAGTCAGCCATGAAGCTCCCCGTTGACAATCTTTGACCAGAAACTTGCTGCCTCACAGGGTAGTTGTGGCCACAAAGAAGGGAAAACTAAGGACACCACCATGAGCTCATTGGAAGGGTGGTAGGAAAAAATGGAAAATAAACAAGCAAAAAATGTGCCATCATGACCTATAGTAATATGATCATGGTTTCTGACTGTTCTTTTTCTCTCTGTCTTTCAGTGACTGGAATATAACAAACTTTTCCAGATCTTTTACTGATAAACCAAGTATAGTCTTTCTGCAAAAACCTACAAAAGCAACTATAATCCACATAGGAGACTTCTCTGAAAGTGACCTCCTGCTCCAGCTCACATGAGACCTACACTGCAGGAGCTGATAGATCTTTTTCTTTGGTCTCTTTTTTCTTCTTTCTTCACAGCGAGGCTTGTCACCTGTGGGATACCCTTCTTTCAGAAATCCAAATAAACCTTCACCTCTTTGGGAAAGTGACATGGATCAATTTAAACCAGAGCAGCAAACAGCAATCATGAATGTTATTTATGTATTTATTTTGCAGCTCTGTATCTATTGCTTTTCAAAATTAAATTCTAAAATTGTTTACAGTATAAAACCATAATGCTGCCACAAAGAGCAAACAAAGCCAGCTGAAATTAAAATAATCAATCAGCAGTTTACAAAACACAGGCCGCTGCAAAGGTTAGGCAATATATGTATGCTTTTGGTTGTCCGATTTCCATGATCTATGATGGCTTCAGCCAGACAATTATTTGTTAAATATAAGTGGGATTTGCAGCATAATATTGCACTGTATTCCAGTCCCCTAAGACAACTGCTAGGCTTCCAGGTTGGAACTGGCCATTGGTCCACCTTGTTACTATTGTTGTTCAGAGGCTGAGGGCACACCAAGAAGCTCATAGAAAACAACTGACTGAGTAGACCAGAGGTCTCCAAATGTTTTAGTACAAGGACCACACGTTACACATTTTTGTGGACTAATAAAAATCAGTTTTACGAATGAAATTTAAACAAATGAAGAATTTTACCTGGAATTATTTTATTTTAATCAGCCTGATATGATTCAGAGAAATGTGGCAATTTCTCAAAGAGAAAAAAATGTGACCATTGCAAAGTAATGTGACAGAGAAATGTGACATTTACAGAGAAACAACACTGAAATTGAAAGTGATTACCAATTGGAGTTATTTGTGGCAATGGCAAGACTTCCAGACGGGGTTGCAAACCTTCTGCAACCTGCCAAAGTCCAGAACAACCCACTCCCAGTATATAAACAACCTTGTTGTTCTCTGCACCACCACAATAGTGGTGGTATCACAGCTGCCTTCCTGCCCATGTCAAAACTTGCCAGCTTCTCAACTCCCTTATACAAGCTTGGGAACCACTGCATACCTCATTTATTGGTGCTTTATGTGTTGCATTTGGTTTTAATATATAAGAATGGACTTTCTGGACTTTTCTGCACCTCCAGAATAATAGTCACAAGAACATTTGGCTCATCCTGAGACTGATTCATGGTGCTGACCCCACTTTGGGGCCCCTGGACTGTCCAGAATGTAAAGGTGCCACCTAAAGTGTTTTATTAATCACAAGAGAAAGCCAACGCTCTATAAACATGCAAAAGTCTTTGGCAGGAAAGCAAGTTATGGCTGCCCAGGGATGACGGTAATTGATGCCTCTTTCATTTAATGTAGAACACTGCCCTTTCCACAAGGCCTTGGAGGGTTTTGAATCTAACAATCTTTCTCAAATGTAAGAAGCACAAGATACCTCTTGGCTTCTATTGTCTGAAACAGCAGGTTGGGTTGGTCAATCTTTGCCATGTACCGGTATATATATTCTACCAACTGGAAGACATACATCAAGACCCAGTGGGGTGATATATTTGAGGGAATGATATAGGGCAACCTAAGGTGCACAGCTCACCATGCTTTTTCCTCTGTGTGTGGCACGGAGCATATACAAAGAACATTGCTTTGGTGCACATACATGTGAAAATGGTCTTGGCTTTCAGGTGCTGGAAGCAGAAATGTCCCCTAAACAGGTGTTAAAACACATCCATGCACAATTCTTCCTCACAGAGTGACCATATGTCAGAATCAAAAAAGAAGACAAGCTCCCTGCTACATTAGGACACCCAAGAACAACGTAGGACATGACAAAATAAAAGCCAAAGGCCTTTATGTGGTTAATATAAACAATGTATGACTTAAAGGGCGCATTCTAGATTACCTACAGGGAGTCCTTGCTCCAGCATAAGAACAATTTGCTCTGGATTGCAATAAGAATTTCCCATAGGTTTTCACTAGGTGGTGCAGTAACTACGGGTGCATGTAATGTCTCTTATGTGCTCCCGTTGTTACTCTGGATTGTAGGGTTACTATATTTAAATCTATTACATATAGTTTATTGCATATAATTTATTAATTACAAGGAGACAACCTGCTGACTGCTCACAAAAGCAGGACAATGAAGATATTTTTTTCCAGGACACAAGGCTAAAAAAGAAGACAAGTCCTGGAAAAAGATAACTTATGGTTACCCTTCTTCCTTGACCACATCCGTTGCCACCACACCTGTTGCCATTAGCTAGATAGCAATTGTCTTCCTGCTTTCTTTTCTAGCCATGGAAGTGACTTGAAGATACTGGCACTGGTTCCAGTCTGAAGGAGACAAACACCACCCTGCAGGACTGTGATGATAGTGGTAGCCATTTTGAGCAAGCCAAGGCCTGCATATTTGAGGGTCAGATTTTTCCCCCTCTAAATTAATGGTGGTTTTATATGAATTTGGCAACAGTTTTTCCTTATCATGTCTAGTTTTGGATGTGTGGCATAGCCTTATTTGTAACTAGAGCAAGAAGCGTCCTCAGGAGGCTTGAACCATCCACTTATGAGGCCATACCTTATCAAATGAGATGGAATCAGGCAAAACTGAGGCAATTTTTGGGAGGAGGTACAAATAACATACTGAGGAATAAGTCTAAGGCTGCAATGCTAAAGACACTTTCCTGGGAGTAAGACCCACTGGACACAATAGGGCTTACGTCTGAGTAGACATGGTTAAGATTGTGCTCTAAGACTGCAAAACATCCATTGGCCTGTGTAATTAAGGGGAGAGAACAGGATTTTATTTCTCCAGGAGGCTCAGAGCTGAATTTTATTCCTTCAGTGTCCAGACTCTTTCCTCTGTCAGTATAAGACTCCCCAAATTTCTACCAACATAATACTAAAACAGCTTTTGAGGTTTTCTTCCACTTCCCTCTAGCACAAAATAGTACAACACTCAAAAACTATTCTAAGGCTGCAATCCTCACCTTCACTTAGATTGGCATAATAATAATATAATTAGACATGGGGCGCAATCCAGAGTAACTATGTGGAGTCTTTGCTCCGGTGTAAGAACAATTTGCTCTGGATTGCAATATGAATTTCCCATAGGTTTTCACTAGGTAGTGCAGTAACTACGGGTACACGTAATGTCTCTTATGTGCTCCCGTAGTTACTCTGGATTGTAGGGTTAGACTGGCATAATAATAATATACTTTATTTATATCCTGCCTTTTTCCCGGAGGACTCAAGGTGACTTACAGAACCAAAACCATAAAAACAATGTTAACAATTAAAACGCATCAATATCAGTTAAAAAACAACATTAAATCGTTCATTTTAAAAGAACAATTAACAATAAAATAATACCATTAAAAACAAGTATTAAAAGCTATAATAAAAATATGATTATATAAAAAATTCACAATAGAAGTAGTAAGGGCAAAAGCATTTTTAAAAAGCAAGTACTGTATCAACATTAAAAGGCTAATAGTTCAGAAGTCCTTATTAAAAAGAAAAGTTTTTAGGCCTTGCCAAAAGGTTTCAAGGGAGGGAGCAGTTTTTAAATGGAGAGGGAATTCCAAAAGGTTGGTGCCACTACTGAGATGGCCTTATTTCTTGCCACTGCCCCACATACCTCCCTGGGGGGTGGTACATGTAAAAAGGCCTTCTCTGATGACCTGATGGAAAGTGCCGGATTGTATGGAAATAGACAGTTTCTAAGATAGTCTGGCCCAAAGCTGTATAGGGCTTTATAAGTCATCACCAGAACCTTGAATTGGGCCTGGATATGAATGGGCAGCCAGTGCAGTCAGCAGAGAAGTGGCCTAACAGAGTCAAACCGTCTAGCTCCAGTGACTGCAGGGGCTGCTGCATTTTGAACTAATTGCAGTTTTCAAACTGCAGCATAAGCTGTGCCATAAGTCCTTTATGACATGGGGTGTCACTGCTTTGTGAGCCACAGTATGTACTGTAAGTATTTTTTTAAAATAACTTCTCTTTACCTTCACTTTCCCTGCATTTTTATAGCTCTGGCTGTAACACAGGTGAGGGCAACCCACACTGCAACCTGCTATCATATTGTGAGGAGGGGGAGTCACAAATCAGTCACAGATATTTCCCCTTGTGCTCCTCCTTGATTGTCATCCCTGCTAACTCTTAGACCTGGAATGTAATACAAGACCCCACCTTCCAAAACAGAGTTCTTTGCTTTAAGTAGCTTTGGGAGCACTGCTTCTCAGTCTACTTTGGTTGTGGTTGTTTGTTACATAAATCCATACCCTGGGAGGACTCACAACAAATGATTAGTAGATTAGTCACTGAGAAATTGGCAGGCTATGCCAAAAACCTCTTATTAAAAAACAGAGAAAACAGATTTGTCATCATTATAGAAGAGAAGCCTTTTCTCTGTTCAGAAAGATCAAGCTTTGGATGCCATTTTGGTTTTCTTATCTTTTTCTTCCCACTGCAATGTCCAACTTTCATTTCTTGGTGAAAAGTAGTGAAGCTGAAACACAGGTCCCCTTTCTCTTCTTGTCTCTTTCCATAGGAAGGCTTGTTTCATGAGTGGAAAAATGGCAGATTTGTTGGCATCTTTTACCTTCATTTGGCCCAGTTCCTATGCTTCTGGCTGCCTGACTTGTATTGACTACCAGATATGGCACTATGATATGTAGATACTATTTTAATTAGACATGCAAAACAATAGCAACAGTGGTGAATACCCTTCAGGCTCCATTCTTTACATCTTGGATCTAATGTCTCTATTTACTCAGGAGACCAGAGGTTCCTCCTTTTCTACATCTCATTGGGGGTCCATAAAATTTGCCTCCAAGCCCTATCAACATGAGCGTGTTCCTCATCTTCAGCCCCCCTTCATCACATGTTTTGTCTGAACAGCTGCACTATTGGAGAGATCAGTCTTGCATTCCCAACCAGTGGGAGGAACATTCCCCATAACCCCATTTAATAATCCATATTAAAGGGCTGAATTTACAAAACTTCAACGACCATCTTCAGACATATTCAAAAATAAAATATTCATAATAGTATGTGTTCCAATATACTTTCCTAACCATACTGCAGGTTGTTGGATCATACATCATAGAGTATATCACAGTAGCTCTGGGAGCATTGCTTCTCAGTCTACTTTGGTTGTGGTTGTTTGTTACATAAATCCATACCCTGGAAGGACTCACAACAAATGATTAGTAGATTAGTCACAGAGTAGCATTTTGTTATTTAAGACATCATCAGATTGCTGACTTGTATTACTGAGAGCTTGTGTGATTAGTCCAAAAGTCATTGCATTATGACTGATCAAGATTTGCATATTTTCTCCTCTGCCATTTGCAGCTAATGAGTTTCTGAGAACAAAAAATCTTATTTGAGTCACTTCCTTCCTAATGACATCACTTCCTGTTTAATGACATCTTGTCTTCCTCAGAAGGTACTATGAATGCCATTTGGTCCACTGTATGAAATGAGTTTGACACCACTTTTCTATTCCAAC
This sequence comes from Cryptoblepharus egeriae, assembly GCA_030015325.1. Taxonomy (NCBI): domain Eukaryota; kingdom Metazoa; phylum Chordata; class Lepidosauria; order Squamata; family Scincidae; genus Cryptoblepharus; species Cryptoblepharus egeriae. The sequence continues at coordinate 27,815,373 of JAREYC010000002.1, read as the reverse complement.
GGTGCTTCTGATTAGCTCCAGTAAATAACTCAAGGATTTTTGAGATCTGGGCTGCAATCCTAAGCTTCAGTTAGGATTCACAAACACTGGCATAAGTCCTGTACTAGCCTGTGGGTGTCACAAAAATGTCATAAGGTAGTTCTGCCCCACTTCTGGGGAGGGGGGTTAGACTAGTGCACAGGCACATGCTGACCTCCGCACACCATCACCATCATGGGAAGAAATGCCAGGTAAGTTAGGATGGCCTAAATTGGTTAGGATTGCACACCTGGTCACTTAATCCAGACATAGTCTGCACAAACATTGTCAAGCATGAGCTGTAGCTTGTGGCTCGAGTTGGAAAGACCCAGGCTTTCAAGTAAACTTTCCCCTTACTGTTTCTGAGAAAAAGTAATGTCATACTTTATTCAAAATGTATTAGTTGTGATGAGAAATTATAGTGCTTCTGTGTTTTCGTCAGCACCCTTGAATATTTTCATTCTTGTTTTTGGATCTGAGCTAACTCTCTTTCACCACTGGGGTTCCATATCATTGCATCTTTGCCCATGCTCATGCTCTATTTCCAGAATTCTAGGTGTTGTGCATGCCTGAAATTCCTGGCATTTACACACATTGATTTATAGGCAACTTCAATTTATTCATAGTCAAATCACATCAATATCTTATCTCTCCGCCTTAGGCTATTAAGAAATGTTGTTGCCAATGTTAGCATCAAACTAATTTAATAACTGGCACCTCATGCCCTGACATAAAGTTGCCAAAGAGATTTGTTGGTTTTTAAATTTATAGCCCAGTCCTATCCGGGCTGTTGGCGCTGTAGTAAAGCAACACTTTACTTTATGTAGTAAAGCATCCTGCGGGGCTCAAGAAGCAGCTGGAGGTCCCCTTAGGTAATGGAATATCAGTTTCATAGTAGCCTGTGATGGGATTCAAAGAAATTAACAACTGGTTCTCTGCCCATCTGGCAGCCACTTTTAAATGGCTATTTTTTAACTTTATATGTCCTATCTATTGTTAACAACCAGTTCTATAGAGTAGGTGTGAACCTGCTGGAGCCCACCACTGAGAGTAGCCCTATGAGTCTACTAAAAACTGCCCCTTCTGGGCAGGAGAGGTAGGGGAAAGGTGGAAGCTAGACAGTTTGGGGCAATGGTTCCCAAACTGTGAGCTGTGGCTCCTTGGGAAGCCATGAGAACCAGCCAGGGGAGCTTCAGAATTTTTATGAAAACTTGCAGCTGTATACCATGTATAGAACTGTAAACCCATACAGAGTGCTGCAGCCAGTGTAATCCAATAAGTCAAGGTACCCACCAGTTCAAAAGTTTGGGAATCCTGGTAAATCAGGCTATGTTTATCTTTTAAGGTAATGAACCAATTTCATACATGTGATAAAACCATGGGTGAATTTTTTTTTCATTTTCTTTGTAAACCGCAAAGAAGGTTTACAACAAACAAAGGTTTGTTGTGGCAAACTTCCTCCCTCCTGACAGTTAAAACACTAAAACTCTCTTGAGACTGAAGATCAAAGCATCAGAGGTGGGAAAGGCTTAGGTTAAAAACAAGTATCAAATAGAAAATGGGCAAAAAAGGGAGAATTGTTGGCAAAGTGGACAAAACCTTGGAAGATAACATGAAAATAACATGAAAGCACTAATACTGGTCCCTGCCTGAATGAGATCCCTTCTCATTAAAAGCAGCAACTGCTTTCAGCAGTGGACCAGTACAACATCCCTAAGCATTTTTGAGCACCCAAATACAAGGGTGGATTGTATAGGTCCATCCGTTTGAATGGTTTATGGCCACCTGAACATCCCAACTTATCCTTTAACCCAATCAAGTGAGGTTGGACAGTGGCATATCTGGAGGGAGAAGGGGGACAAAAGCCCCAGCACCAGACTGGGATGGATCATCATGCTTCCATTCACTTATACCCTCAACCTCAGTAGTTCTCACCTCTTCTCAACAGATACTGTTTAGCTATTCAACCAGCTGGCACACATCCATCCCAGTTGCTGGTTTGGCTAAGAATTATTTTCTTATCCAGATAAGACCCAGATAAGGAAGAAAATAAACAAAATAATCTGTAAGCTTTACCATCTAAACTTTCAACCATATTCCTGAACTAAAAGAACTCCAAGGAAGTATTCCAGGACAATAACTACTGAACAGAAGGATGTTCCAGCAACTTTTTTTTGCACGCTGAAGTCTTGCAGGAACTTATGGAGGATAAAATAGTCAAATATAAGCCAAAAAAAGCAGGGAGGGGGAGCCTGGATTTTCATTACAGATTTGAAACTGAGATCTGGGCCCACTGGTATCATAAGGGTGTGGGAAGATATGTGTTTGTTATGTTTAAGCTTAACTAGAAAATGTACATGGTTTAACTTGGCTGGGGTTCCTTGGTGTACAAGTAACACAACTACAAGAGGACTTGGATTGCCTATGACTGGGAGAGTCTAAAGAAGAAAGAACCTTTCATAACAAGACAGACTGGCCTGTGTATAGTGATAGCAGCAAAATGAATGCCAAAAGATTCTATCAGGACAATCCAGAGCAACTAATCTGTCCACATAAGAGCCCTTAGGTTGCCCTATCTAACACTAGGTTGGAGCAACTGCAAGATGCTCCAGCCCAGTTACTCTGGAAGAGGCTTAGGGCAGAGCAAGGCAAGATAGGGTGCCCTAAGAGAGGTGGACCTGCTCTGCCCTAACTGGGGCAGCCTAAGCAGCTCAGGAGAGGCACGTTGAGGGCATGTTTACTCTGAATCCAGAGCCTGTTTCCAAGGCAGAAATGCCCTCTTCCAGCCCTCAGAGTTATACCACCTCAGGAGCAGGTATAGTAATGTGTAGACCCATAGGGGTCCATGATAAGGCCCGAGTAAGAATGGCAGTGTTGACCAAAAATCTGAGTTCTTGGCCATCCTAGCTGCAACCCCTTCCTCTCAACCTCAGGATATGGAACAAACTACGGCTGCCCACAAACCTCAGGATACAGCAGGCCACTCCAAGAAGCCCCTTGTATTCACTGTAGAATGTACTGGCATCTCATCAGGGACTCCTTATAAGGCAGGCACCCAGTGGCGTCACCAGACTGGTGCGGCTGGTGTGGGCTGCATTGGGGATGCGCTCCGTATGGGGTGATGTGCCGGAGGAGTTTGACTGTCCTTTGGCAGGCCCCGGGCGTCAGCACCCCCATTCAGGCCTGCTCCAAGGCGGAGAATCAGCCAGAAGCTGCCACTTGTCTGAGGAGCTGGCCTGAACGGCCATCTGAGATGCACTGCGCAGAAACACACTGAGCATGCCGAACAGCTTCAGAGGAGACTTCCTTAGAGCAGAGAAAGTCCGCGCCTCTGCACAGCCATTCGGCCTCACTCAGGAGGCGGAGCGGCAGCCGAATGGCTTCAGAAAGAGTACTGCACAGGCACCAACTCTGACGCCTGCACAGTCTCCCCCGAAGCCAAAAGGCTTCAGAAAAGTACTGCGCAGGTGTCAGAGATGATGCCTGCGCAGTACTCTTTCTGAAGCCAGTTGGCTTCAGAAACAACTGCGCAGGTGCCAACTTTGGTGACTGCGCAGTCCAGGTGGGGGGGGGCACGCATCCCAGGGATGACGCACAGACTTCCGCACCAGGTGATGTGCAGAGTCATGTCACCACTGTAGGCACCACAGCTGTTCCTTGTTCAGTGTGATCTGAGGGGTGTCTCCTCAGGAGCAAGTCTTCCCCTTGTGTCAATTACTTAGCATGCTCTGGAGCAGTTAGGGTAGCCCAGGCTTCCTGACTCTCTGGATTCAGCATAACTTTCTGCTCTGGATACAGAATAATTAGGAGAGTGCAATTAGGTCAGAGCAGGCTGAATTTGCTCTGGATTGTGTCCTATATTTATCTTTTAGCTTTCAAGCACACAGCACATATTTACACTGGGGTTTTCCCCTCTACCGACTGAATAATTTGTCTGTTATTGTTGTGGTTTTACTTTTTCTGTGGAGTTGTCTTTACACTGGCATGCCTCCTTTGTAGACAGTTGCCAACTGTTTGTGCTGGCGGTCCTGTTCATGGTTGTAGCAAATATAAATTCTGACTGCCAGACAGAGAATATGCTGCATAAAGATTGACAGTAGAAGGTATTCAGGTAGATCACTCTTGCATATAGGCAAGTAGTTCTCAAACTTTTTTGACTGGTAGCTCCCTTGATCTATTGGGCCATTGGCCATGGCTCCCCTTAAAGCTAAAAAACCAATGCATTTTATAGAGTGGTGGGATTTTCACAATGATTCTCCAGCACCCTGGCTGATTTCATGGCTCCCTGAAAAGCCATAATTTAGAGTTTCAGAACCATTGACATAGGCAATTACAAACATGCCTTCACTTTGGCATTGGAAACAAAGTAGAAACAAAGGCCAGGGATGCTTAGTTCTGCCCTCAAATTAACCATGAAATAGATACACTTGTGTGAGGATGTGCTGGTTGTCAGAAATATAGGTCTTGTCACCCCAAATAACCTATTACTGCAATCAATATGCCTATATCTACATAGGCACATATCTGTTCACATATGCTCAAAAGCAGTAGGTCATAAATGTGGACTACTGTATTTACTCGAAAATAACTCTCACCTTTTTCAGCTGAATTCAGTCTCCAAAATCAGGGTGTGCATTAGATTCGATGGTTAATTAGATTTGAGTAAATACAGTATTTTGATCATAAGTTTAGGGAGTGCATTAGATTTGATGGTGCATTAATGCTTATTAATTAATTCCTTATTAATGATAAGGAATTTTTATCATTATCCAGAGAAACATTATTTATTTATTTAATTTATATCCCGCCTTTCCTCACCTGCAAGAGGGAGCTCAAGGCGGCTAACATCAATCAGAATAAAACACCATTAAAATGTTCATAAATAGAGATTAAAACATGAGAGTACCTAGCCACTGCCAGTGCTGTTATTACATCATGCATCATGGTCCATGTCTAGCCCACAGCATGCAGCAGAGCCTGTGCTGGTATCAGTATATGCTTCAGCTATGGCTGAAGATAGGATTGGGCCACACACGGTGGTGGGCTTCAGGGTGTTCTCAGAGGTTCTATAGAACCGTTTGCTAATGAGCACCTGGTTCTGAGAACCAGTTACTAATGGGACATAGAAACTGTTAATTTATTTGAATCCCACCACTGGCTACACACATCACCGATCCTCCCTTGCTCAGGGTTCATGCTTTCAGTTTGCTCTACACTGAAGTTCCTTGGAGGTCTCTGGCAAGAGAAAAAAATGACAGCAACCTGGCTTGCTCTTGATTGGAACAGTGACTCTTTCTCACTGACCCTTCTTGTTCCTGTGTGGAATCCCCTGCCTTTGTCCTACAAGGACCCTGTGGGTATTTTCCTGACTCAAGGGTAATTTCTGTGGCCTCCATCTGGCAGCCCAAACCGCACACCTCCCACTATCTGACAACCAGCTGCCACCCAGGCGACCACAAAACCCATGTCGAGCGGCCTGGATTATGTTGCAAGCTTGAACGCATTCTCTGCACAATTATGTGTGTTTATCTCAAGGCAGTGCACATGGAGTGCTGGATGGGGGCCATGATTTTTAAATTCTCTTCTCTTCCTCTTCCAGATAAATTACTCTCTGCCAATTTTCTTTCATTTCCTTGACACGTGCCTTTGCTGTGCTTCCCCTGAGCCCACTTTAGCATAGCATTTTAGGGAATATGGGAGGAGGTTGGGTGGATATGTATATTTTTGTAAGTGCCATGTCACCCTGTGGCTTTGATGTCAGGGGCGAATTTCCTGATGCGCCGTCAGCCACCCACCAATTTCAATCAGTGTCACTGAGGAGAGACGTCTTTATGTTTCAGCCAGCCAGTTCGCTCCTTTTGTGCTGCTGTACGAGCCAGGGCGAGCAGGCCTTTTTATTGGTGCCAGGACTCAAATGTGCTAAAACGCTACAGTTGTCCAGTTACTTGCAGGCTGCCAGTGCTGCATCGGGTGGGTGATTTCTTGAGTCTGCTGAAGGGAGAAAGAAAAATTGCTGGTGACTGCATCCCATTGTCAGCTGCTTGGGAGGGAAAAGGATGAGGAAAGGCTGGCGTGCGGATAATTGGACAGCATCCCTGTGTTAACCTTTGGAATTATCGAGCCCAGTCGCCAGGGCTTGACTCCAAACTCCGGTGCCAATTGGATGCGGGTTGAGTCCCAAGAAAGGAGCTGCTGCTTGGGCCTCATGAAGGATTTTGTAGAAGCGTTTAAATAGCAGGGCTGGCAGAGGTTTGCAGGGATAAAAAGAAGCAGTCAGGCTTGTGAGCCTACATGGCCTTCATGACTTTCTCCTTGAAGCTTTTTGTCACAGAGAAGAGACCTCTGCCCCACTTCAAATGGGATGGCAATGCCAGTGGAGAATGAGACATGCCAGGGACACAGCTTTGGCAAACGATGCCTGAACAAGCTGTGCTTGGAGGCTGCTTTTGATCTATCCACGTGTACCTGAACTTGTCTGAGCAAGCAAAAAGATCCTGGATCTGTTGTAAGGTGCTGAGAGCCTCCCTGGCCTGGATGAAAGAGCAAGGACAGCTAACATGGGAAACTGCCTTATGATAACTCAGACTGTTGGTTTATAAAGTCTACACTGATCCACTAGAAATCTTCAGACTGGGCCTAAGCATCTTTCTTTAGCTGTGGATTTCCTGCACTGAATGATAGGTTGGGAGGTGGCAGAGCCAGGGGCCATCATAGGATCTTTCCTGTCCAACAAGGAAGACCCTGAGTTGAATTAAAAATAGCCAACATTCAAGGCATATGCTTTGCCACTGAGATTTGATTTATCTAATAATATATTATTACATAGGTTGCTACTAAGATGTTTTTGAAATAAAATAACATAGGTCATTTTCTGGCGGTGGGTTATGACATAGAATACGTTGCAGTTTATGATTTAAGGCTGCACTACAACAGTGGTTATGAAACCTTGAGAGACCTTTACTCCCGCTCTAAGACTGCAATCCTAACCCCTAGTTAGGCCTCTATAAACCCCAGAACAAATCCCATGCTGACCTGGGAGTGTCACAAAAGTTCCATAAGACATTTCTGCACCATTCCTGGGGTATGATTATGCCTGTGCACAGACATGCACTTCAGTGATGGGCTTCAAAGAAATTAAGAACCGGTTCTCTGTCCATCTGGCAGCCACTTTTAAATGGCTATTTTTAAACTTTATATGTACTATCTCTTGTTAAGAACCGGTTCTATAGAGTAGGTGCGAACCTGCTGGTGCCCACCACTGATGCACTTGCCTCAGTACAACACCTTGGGAGTGGGAAGACTGATGAGTTTTGCCATTGTAGATTAGGACTGCACCCTAAGTCATTGCAGGCATGAGGGGGACTGGTGTAGTGATGCGCCAGGATTGCACCCCTGCAGTGGAATGGGTGGCAGTTTTGCCACTTAGCACATATCCTGCCAGAGCCTGGACAGAGTGATTGCAGGGCCCCCAGAGACTTGGAAATAATGGAAGTTGAGGAGTTGAATTAGTAAAAGTACTATTGCACCCTGAGGTGAATTGACAATGGCAAACAATTTAGTCTGAGAAGTGCTTTCTAAGAGGTTGGCACTAATGTGAGTACAAGAGAGATTAGTGTTATCCTTTCAAGAGGAGGCGGCCAAAGTAACAATTTACATGCCAACAGAGCTTAATTTCCATGTGTGGAGAAATGTGTGTTTGGATGGTGATCATTTTATTTTTGGGGTCCTGAGTGTTTTAATACTTTCTCTATAACAGCCAGTTGGGGTGCCTAATTAGTCAGTTTTGCCTACCAAACTTCTCGTGGTCAAGGGTTGCAGAAAATAAAAGAGAAATGGTTTGGCTGGTAAATGCAGAGATACAATGAAGCAAAATGAATTTCTCTGTGCTCTGCCTCGCCAGATTTAGGTTAGTGAAACTCATCTAAGAAAATTATTACTATTATTTATTTTATTTATATCCTGCCTTTCTTCCCTAATAAAAGGGAACCCAAGGCGGCTAACAACAATTAAAAACAACAATAAAACACCATTAAAAGTAGATAATAATAAATACAGGTTAAAACACAATTAAAATACAATTAAAATACAGATTAAACAAAATGTTAAAACATCCCTCCTAAAAATTTACAATAAAAATCAGCTAAAAACAATATTAAAAACAGCACCTCTCCCCCCAACCTCCAAAATGATTAAAAAGCTTTTGTCCATAAGAATGTTTTTAGGCCCCGCTGAAAACTGTACAAGGAGGGAGCAGTCCTTAGGTCAAAGTGAAGGGAGTTCCAGAGCTGGGGTGCAACCACCGAGAAGGCCCTGCTCATGGCCGCCACACCTCCCAACTCTTTTAATGGCAGCACGGTCAGCAGAGCCCCCCTCCCCCGATGATCATAGGTGACAGATCAGATTGTATGGACGAAGGCGGTCCCTCAGATGGACCTGAGCCATAGAGTTGGCTAGAAAATAGAGAACAGTGGAGAGTAGCCATGTTTAAGTAAATTCTGGGTTTGTAAGAAGCAAGAAAACTACCAGGAACATAAGAAAAGCCTCCACTGGAACAGGCCAAAGGCCCTTCTAGTCCAGCTTCCTGTATCACACAGCAGCACACTAAATGCCTAAGAGGGCACATATGACACCTGCATCTAGGTGCCGTTCCTTATATCTGTTGAGGTAAATTATTTTATCGTGCTTTAAAAACTACAAAATGTTCCCCTTTTCTATTCCTACTTATCCACACTTTTCCTGTCTCTATGTGTCCCCTCGGATCCCTAATCTCCACTGTTTAATCCCATGTTCCTCAGTGAAACCTATCCAATATTCTTCAACTTTTCACCCTTTCTGCTCTGCTCTGTCTCTTCTCCTTCTAAGGACTTCCATACTCTTCCCTCTTGTCCTTATTTCTCCTCCTAACATCTGCTTACACCCAAGGTTCTGAGGTGTGCAAATGGTCAATAAACATACTAATAGTTCACAATAACGTGGGTGTTTTTCTGAATTAATTTGCTGGCATGTGTGAATTGTGTAGGTGAGGAATGGGACAAATCTCATGCTCACCAGCATTCATTCTCAAGAATCTTCAGGAGTTTCCAGCTATGGAAAGGACCCACATTCCCTCCTCTACATTATGTGGCCCATTCTGATCCTAGTTCCTCTCTCTCTTATATAAAGATAACAAGCTATTTTCTTTTTTTAGTGGCAATGATGGTGGAGGGCTGGCTAATTGCAAGGATGGATGGAGATCCAAACCCTGCTGAAGCTTGGCCATTGCCTGATGGACAAAACATTTTGTTCCCTTTCCATACACATGCTGCTTTGCACACCTAGCACCTTAGGAGAGCAACTGGGTGGGCAAGGAGGATGAGGCAGTCTGGAGGTTGACCCCAACCATTTCCCTTAAGCTACAGCACCCCCTCCTTTCTCCATCCTGTCCTGCTTGAAATAAACTGAATGAGCAGATCATTCAGAGAGCTTAAAGCAAGGGGTCAGGGAACACACACTCTGCTTTTTAAAATGCAAACCCATGTTGTAAACAAGCATACTCACTTAGAAAGCTTTAATTAATTCTGGAATTATGGGCCAGATGAAACAGCAAGGAGAGTGGGGAGGAGTTCACCAAATTCTGAATACATTATATAGAGTTTTTGCTTCAAGTGAGGGATCCAAAACAAATAGAGTTTCTAAAAGCTTGGTATCATTTTATCCTAATATATCAAAGACCCAGTTCTGGGTTTAATTACAATTTCATGGCCCATTTGAGTGCTGAATATAGCTGCAGACATTGTCTGACGAGTGCTACCAAATGAAAAGCTGTTTTAAAGGCAGTCGTGGCTGGAATACCTGTGAATATCTTAGTAACTATGGGAGTGTAAATCAAAAGGGGATGTGCTGTGTCCAGCACCAAGTCCTCTACTCCTGACTTGTGGGATTTTCCCCATTTTTGGTAAAAGAAACAGCAAAATAAATATATCAGAAAGAAGGGAAAAATTATCCCCTGGGGGGGGGGGGCAGAGGGAGAGAGAGAGACAGAGAGAGAACACCACCAGTTTTCATTGAATAGTAAGCACTATAGTATTCTGTGCCACTCCAAATGATGGTAGAAATTTTCCCACAGGGAGTACCCTTCAGACTACAATGCTGAGTTTTTATATGAAGTGTGTTTGTTTCTGCAGTTACAGATGACTATAATGGGCGAGTCAATCACTTGTCAGAGAAGCTCATTATAGCTGGTGTAGACAAGGAACAAGTCGTCAATAGCATACTGTTCTCAGCAGGGTATGTGGCCCTGGAGAACTTAGCCTTTTATTGGCTCTGCATGTTGGCATTCTCTTCTTAATAATGATGAAGGATGCATGACTGCTGGCATTCAAAGGCCAGCCAGGAGCAGAACCAGGCTGCCCACTGCTAGGATGGTCATCCCTCCATTTCATGGCTGCTTATCTCAGGAATCAATGGACCCATGACAAGAAACCACAGCTGTATGGTCAGTCTGAGATGTAACACCCAAACTGTGTGCCCAACAATCTCCATTCAACAGAGGCCACCTGGAGAAGTGGTATTGGAAGAACTCAGCCAAGGAATAGAAAAAGAGACAGTGTTTCTCAAACTGAGCCGCAAACCAGTTTCAGGTGGGTCCTCATTGATTTTAATATTTTATTTTTTAATATATTAGACTTCATGTTACCATGGTCTGTAACTGCATTTGGGCAAATATAACTGGTCTGTACTTTTATCAGGTTTGTACTTTTTGAGCAAATATTACATGTCTGTACTTTTTATCATCGTATACTTGTTATAGCTAAATAAACAACGATAGTCAATGGCCTTTCTGGTGGTGCCATTTTCTGGCAGTTGCAATGTGTGATACACTAGGAGATGTGAGCTGACCACCCTCTACTGCAGAGAAAGGGACAAGCCTCCCCTTCCCCACAGTAGGGCAGCAGCAGTCCCAATATTTGTGCTGTATACATAGGTTGCCATAATTCTCTTCCACAAAATCAGTACAGGACCCTCTGACCCTCTGCCAGTGTGTGAACACAACCCCCCAAAATTGGGATTGTCCCTAACAGGTTAGGATAGTCTGCCTGTTTCAGTGCAAGTCAGGATTGTGTTGTGAGTTACACCCACAGGTGGGCAGATGCCGGTTTGGGCCTACTTGCCTGAACCGGATCTTCCCCCTGGGCGGACGCTAGCAGCTGCCAGAACCACGGGGACCAGTTCGCTAGCGGCCGCACGCATCTGTTGAAGCTCGGCTTCAGGAGACGCAGTGCACTAGCATCCAGCCAAGCTCCAGGAGACGCAGTGCGCATGTGTCCAGCTGGACGCAAGCGCACTAAGTCTCCTGGGGCCGGGCAGGGCATGGGCATGTGCCATGGGCATGCGCAGTGTGGCGGGGTTGGGGCCCACCCCTCGCCCTGCCCTTGCCCCGCCCCCTGGCCCTGGCCCACCCCTGACTTCTGGCGAACCGGATGTTTGGGTTGGCTGGGCCCTCAGCAGAAAGTAATCCTGAAAAATAAATCCCATGGAAATGAATGAAGCTGAATGCAAGAGCACAGATCTGCCAGTGGAACTTGTCCAGAGGCAATACCATCCTGGTACATTTTGTCTAATGGTGTATCTACTGTAAAGGCAGTTTGTTTTGATGGTGTGATGGTGTTGGATGTTCATGGAAGGCATAACTGATTCAAACCTACTTTGCATCTTAGTGCATCCTGGTGGTTAAGTGCTTAGAATGGTCATGATGAACTATAGAACAGCATTCCATGTTTCCCCATTTCCACTGAGAGCCACTTTCTCAAGCTAAGCTAATCCTTAACCCAAATATCTAAAATGCAAACAGCAACTTAAGAGCCAGTAGTTGCATTGTGTAGGTTGCATGCTTATTCATGCAACCTGCTCCAGTTGGGGCAGGTTGCAAATCAAAATTATTACATATCAGAAATGAGGCTGCATGAAAACATATGGAAGCTGAGGACTAGGAGTAGGCAACCTATCTGCAGTTCCGCTTCTAAGCACATCATCCCCCCTCATGTACAATAAAATGGGGGTTATTCCAATAGAAGGTATTTTTATTTAAAACATTAGGCAAAAGGAAGCAGAATGAGAATCCAAAGTACAATGGGATAAATGTACCTTCCACTTCCTGCCACATTCCTCACTGATTTTCCATCCCTTGCAATTTATAGTCCAATCTAAAATTGGGACAAGTTGCATGATTTAAAACATGTGGACTAAATCAGATCCAGTGATGCAAACACAGTTCTGATCTGTGGTGGAGAAAACATATAGGTCTGAATTACCAAGGTTGTTGAAAACAGATCTGGTAAAATGTAGCCTAGCTTGGACTTCAGTACTTGGCACTGAATCTGAGTTGGCAACTACACTGCCTAGAACTGCCATCACTAATCTCTTTGCAAAACTGTAAACAAATGGATTTCCACACCACATTGAGCTACCAGTTATTCATTTATTGTATGAATTTATATCCTGCCTTCTAGTTGAAAACTGCATAAGGTGGCTTATGATAAAAAATAAAATATAATTTACAGCTTAATCCTAACTTGTGCTGGAACAAGCAGGCCATGTGCCTTGCTGTTTTCAGTGCAAGATACAGTTGCTGAGTGGCTCAGCCATGGCTAGGGGAATCATTTCCTCATCCTAGAGAGAGCTAACGCAGCCCAAATGGAGCTACCTGGATCTGCACCTCTGAAATCCAAACCAATCAGTATGTAAAAACTGTCTTGCACAAATCCAAGCAGACTAGCTCTGGTCCAGACTGCTCAGAAACGAGGTCAGTACCCCACTCCCACCCTCTGCCCTGTACCCTCTGGAATGCCTTCCTCTGGCCTCCTCCTCACCCTCCACATGCCTCCCTAGATTCCTGCATCAACCATGCTGAGCCAATGCAACCTTTGCCTTCCCCAATGCTCGCATCAGCTGGCGCACATCCATGCATTGGCTTATAGCTTTTGGAGTGATGTAAAAGTGCTTGATGGCATTTTTGCTATGCTCCCAGGCCATTGCAAGGGGCTTGCACTAGCCCAAATGGGCCTCTGGATTGCAACACAACACTGCTGTCTTCTCTGAAAAAACCTGCTTCTCCAGAGAGTGAAAAATCTGCCATTTCAACTATACTACACTAAGAGTAAGAATGGGCCATCAGAAGGTTTCGTGGCAAGGTAAGGCTTCTTACACAGCCAGATCCAATGTACCCTGTGCACTATGTTGCACTTGCCTTAAAAATAAGGTCTCCATAGCCATCTTTCCTCTTTTTTTCTGGTGGATATCTTTATCAGAGGGTATCATCTTGCTCATGGTTTGTCAGACTGGATGGATCATTATCCATCCCTCTGCTGAAACTTAGCAGCCTGTCGCTTGCACACTTCAGTCTCGTTCTCCCTCCCTCGCTTCCTCCAACAGCATGGCTATTGAACCGGAGAAATGTCCTTTGAGCCACAGTGTACACAGCTGGCCTTATTGCATTCTGTTGTTTGGAAAGATGAAAGGTGCAGCTGGGGTTCTTTCTTGCAATGGCAGTTACAGCGGCAGAACTCCACTACCTGTGGATCTGCAGTACTTAACTGATAAAGGCAATGTCATCCAGCCTGAATTGTGGAAAAACTCCAAGAACCTCCAGAGCGGTGAACTTTTGAGATCTTTGTTTTACATCCAACTTTGCTTTAGTCCCTTATTGAAACATGGATTCTGTAGGTTCTCTCAGCCTCCCCATGGCAGACACCTAATCAAATTGGACATGACCGCGGCCGTGTCGTACACAGCTGCAGCAATGAGATTTCCCCTTTTCAAAGTTAATCCTGCTCAGGCACACGGCCTCCCTCTCACCACCCTCTTCCTTTCCCTTCCTGCAATGGGCCCAGAAGCTCAGCTATTTTGACATTTCTGGCTGCAAATCCTGCCCTCAGCAAATGCATTTTGATGCTGATACAAGGCCTCTTGGCTGCCAGTCCTCATGCCCATCTGCTGAGATGGCACACTGCCCGTGCACAAGATGGTATGCTATTTTTACCAAAGCAGAGGTGCCAAAGAGACCAGATGTTCTCAGCCACAAAGTGAAATGGAATCATTTGGGAGCTTTATGAAGTACCCACTGGTTGGAGCAATGCCAGGATGAAGCTCCTTTCACATTCCTTCCTACTTTACTCCCATCCCAAATTGTCCCATCACTGGCATTTATAATAGTGTGCCCTGATTGCGCCTACTATTGTTATGGCTGCCACAATTGTGCTGGCCTGAGAGTGTCACAAAAGTGCTTGTGCACCACTCCTGGGGGAGGGTTAGGCCAGTGCATAGGCATGTGCTTGCATCCCTACATCACCCTGGGAACAGGAAGATGAATGAGTTGTGGAAGCCTAAGTTAGGTTTGCACCCTAATATTCTACTTGTCTTGTGGCACCTCAGCATGGAAGATTCCTTGCCAAAGCAACAGCTACAGAGTAAGATGTTGATTGTGGTTGCATGCGCTTTGCTTGCCAACCAACCCGGTGTGGGGACTCTCTAGGTGCTGGGCCCAATTTAGTCAAATTGCCTTAAGGCAGGCCCTACATTGGGGAGGTGGGGCGGAGAGTTTGTCTTATGCCAAGACTTATCCCAGTTGTGTCTATCACTAGTGGTGTGGACCAGTGGTGGGATTCAAATAAATTAACAACATGTTCTATGTCCTAATAACCTAAATCAACAATAGGTTCTATGTCCCATTAGTAATCAGTTCTCAGAACCAGGCGCTCATTAGCAAAGTGTTCTATAGAACCTGTGAGAACCTCCTGAAGCCCACCACTGGTGTGGACCCTTTCAAGATGGTCAGAGATTATTGCACTTCAAGATGTCAGAGATTATTCTACGGAACTTATCCAAACAGGATGGTATTTAAGAAGGTGCTGAACAACACATGCTCAAATATGTTTTTAAAGTGCATAGAAGCATTTCAAGTGAGTGTGGTGACTGCAGATATTTCTGGAGCAAACGGGAGCCACCCACTTACACTGGAGACTGCAGCTGTCCCATGTTTGCTGCCTTGCAACTAGTTACAGATGTCACCAATGGTGACATTCCTTTTATTTACCAGACAGCATAGCATGACATCTGCCAATACCTCAAGTCAAAGCTGACCTGACAGTCAATACTCAAGGATCCAGCTGGGGCTATGTTTTCAACCATATGATATGACCTGTTAGTAATGTTAACAGATGTGCTTGTGCTTGCAAGGCAATAACTAGGGTTTTGACCCTCTTCACCAAGGTGTTCATGACTTCTCAGGGGACTCAGAGACAGAGACCCAGGGTTGGCCCACCCATGTTGCCTGCTGAAGCTCCTGCTTTAGGCAATTGATTGGCAAAGAATAGAGTTGCCATCTATCCCCCAAAACGGGCAGTACTGATTTTGGGGGATTGTGTTCACATACTAGCAAGTATGTCAGAGGGTCCAGTCCCGATTTTGTGAAAGAGAATTATGACAATCCTAGCAAGCCATTTCTGTCTTCCTAGTTGCTCCCACTGTTGGGATAGGAAGAGGGAACGAGGAATAATGTTGATTGGTTGATTGACTGACTGGAGAAGAGGGGAGAGCTGATTGAAACCTTAGTGCTTTGCACACTGTCTTGCAACACCACTGGCGAGGGGGGAGTGGCTTACTGAGTCTCTGGTATCTTTGGGGGCTTGTTCTGCATGTACATTTATCTGGGACTGGTGAGCAAGCTCAGCCTTAGCCATCTGCACTTCAGAAGAAAAGGTTCATGACTAGGATCCTCATGGGTCTATTCATTTGCTGTTTCTGAGAAATTACAGCACAGCAGCTGGCAGCGTCGCTGGCAGGAACTGGTATGTATGTTTTGTAAATATAGTTTCATGTGTTCTGGAGACTCGCTTCAAGGGCCATTGATTGAGTGCTCTGGGCACAGGCACAGGCAGGCAAAGATTCCCTCAAGCATTATTGGCTTTTGTATTATCATTTCCTGTTTAGTTCCTGGTCCAATATTTTCGCTATTTCCCTTCAGCCTTTTTTTTACAACCAATGTCCAACATTCATATAGCATCTGAGACCATTTTGCATTGGTAGCCTAAAATGAGTCCTGTACTTTCAAGGTAGTTATTCTACTAATTTGGTGCAATCCATATTCTTTCTTTCTCTTTTCTTTTCATTGATGTCTCTGGGTAAAAAATTCACTATCTGGTGTTTCTGACTTCTTTTTTTACAAACAAACTTTTTTCCTTTTCAAAGAAGAGTTATGAAAACAAAACTAGTTCAACAAGTCTGCAATGTAGTTAAATTGAACTGTGAATTCGTAGGCTATGGTAGGTACTGATTAACCATAGTCTTGGATGTCATGAACATGCCTCACTTTCTACCTAATCCCCAGAGAACCTTTGCAACTACTGTACTTTTAAACTATGTTTTGTCTTACTAACATGACAGATGAGTGTGTGTGTAAATGTGTGACTGATTTTGCTTCAGAAAGTGGGCAGTCCACTTGACGCATGAAGGAAGACTGATGGCAGGTTTTTCTGATATATCGTAGTCATGAACATTTTGATGTTGGACTCATACTGCTTGGTGTTGGTCAAGCACTCTCTTCGAATATACTTCAGTACTATATCCATGATAAAAGCAGGTATTTTAAGATTAAGATTTAATTAAAATTAAATCTTTTTCTTAAAGCAGAAAAGTTAAGTCTACAAAGATATATGCAAGCTTGCAAAAATAATTATAAATCAATACAGATTGTTAATCTCAGATTATTTGGGGATACCATTTTACCACATGGCTCAACAGACAGCAATTTTGGACATCACTAACAGAGCAATCCTAACTGGCACTTAAGTAAAGGACAGGTACCCTGTTTTTTGACCCCCCTGATGTCATCAGCATGCTGTACCAAGAGTACCAAATGTCATAAACATGTCATGAACATGCTGATGACACCTTGGGAGTCATCAGGGCCAGGGCAGAGGCCTTCTCTGGCTCCTGGAGGCTGGATCCTATCTCTGCACCAGTAAGTTGGCACTGGTTAAGAGTGGCATAAGATGGAATAGAGATAGGAGACGGAGAAGGCAAGACAGGAGGTGGATGGGGTCCAGGAGCAAGGTGGGACTTACTGCAGTGGTATAGGCCAAATTCCAACCCCAATTCCTGATCCAGCAACGTATTGGCTGCTTGAAATTGCACCTGCAAAATTGAGGCTGTAGGTCCAAGTAGCCCCATGGGAAAGCTGGGGTGGGGGCAACACAGGCTAAGGGGGAAAATATTCCCTTACCTCAGGTTTCTCTCCTGCTGACACCTACCTTGCCTGCCTGTTCAGTGCGAGTTAGGATTGTGCTCTAAGCTCCACTTTGGGACATCATAAGAACATAAGAAGAGCCTCCACTGGATCAGGCCGGTCCATCTAGTCCATCTTCCTGTATCTCACAGTGGCCCACCAGATGCCTCAGGGAGCACACAACACAAGACATCTACATCATGGTGCCCTCCCCTGCATCTCATTTTGAGGTTGCCCACATCAACATCTATCTGTGCACGCATGCAGGCATGCAAGCACACATACACACGCACGCACGCACACACATACCCGTCATGGCTTGTAATCTGTGATGGTCTTTTCCTCTATGAATTTGTTCAATCCCTTCTTCAAGGCGTTAAGGCTGGATGTCATCACCTCATCATGTGGCATGGAGTTCCACAGACTAATTACACACTGAGTAAAGAAATATTTTCTCATCAGTCTCTGCCTCATAAATTTTTCAAGGTTTTTCAACCTGGCAGCCCTAGATCAGGTGAGGGCTGCACCCCCTCATCTAAGAACTGAATTGATGCTTCACAGAATTATTAATGAAACCTAAGAAGAGCATCACTTGCCGAACGTGGTGGCATCCATAGCAATTCCTATGACTGACTCGCCAAGTCAACTGCGTCTGTGTAATTCTAATTAAACAGTTCAGTGCTCAAGCAGAGTTTTAGCAAGTGGCTTCCAGCTATTCTGAACTCTGTTAAACTGCCTCTCGAAAGCCCCAGGGAGCAAAACCTGCATTTTTATCACATTTGGCCAGCAAGCGGCATTTGGGAAATACTGGAGCACTGATCTGATAATTTGCCGATCACTATGCAAAACGCATGAGCTAACATCTCCTTCCCCTCCCCACACATACACATTCCCCATGTCCCAAATAAAAGTCTGCATTGCTTTAAGCACTTCATGACATTTTTTAAAAAGAGTGTGTTGTGTTTTCTTTTTTTCATGAACACAGGAAACCAGTGCACTTGGCTGTCTGCCTTCAAAGTGGTAAGTTTCTCTCTTGGGGATGAGCTGTTTTTCCCCGTTGTCTCTGTTAATATGGGGCTTTTTTCCACACAAGGAGAGGGAAACCTGCTTAGTCCAGCTGCCTGAGCCCCCTCAGTACGGTGAGGTCACATTTGACACCAACATCAATGTCGTTCCATAAAAATACAACTGCACAAAAAGGAAAAAACATAGAAAACAAAACTTTTTGAAGCAAATTCTGTGGTAAGAAAATGGAGCGAGGAATAAGGGCTCTGCTACAAACAACCCAGTCTTAGATACTCTGCATGAATTCATTCACTTGTGTGGCATTCACTTGAAAGCAAGCAATGCTTCTCTGCAAATGGAGGAGGAATGTTATTGTACTATAATCGTGCATCGTTTCTATCCATTTCTATTGTTTCGCTCTATTTCTAGAGCATATAAAATCCTTCACAATCTCTCAATAAAGAAAGAGTTTCCTGAGAAATGTCTCCCTCATATTCTCTAGTTCTGCAATTGCCAAAAATACAGGTAAACCCACACAAGGTAATGAAAGACAGCCTGTGTGGAAATGTGTGGAGAATAGTCTTTTGAGGATTGCTCAGTTTTTAGAGGTGCCTTTCCTGAGATGCTCAATTCAAGACTGGAGAAAGAGCTTTCCACAATTTCAACCAGAGCTTTTAAAATAGTTGAGGTGTGGAGATCTGCTGAGGGTAACTGAGGAACTTTGCAACAGGACTGTTGGATCTGTATGCAATGAGACTGACTGGAGTACTTTTTATTTATTAATCAGTTTGTTTGGATATCAAATATTACCCTACCTTTCTGCCTTCTAATACCCCACCAGGGGACTTGCACAATATTTAAAAAATTTCAACAAAATCAACAATTCCAAAAATCGGCCATTCTCTTCCTCTCCAGCAAGCCCACAGATCAAAATCATAATGTTTGAGTTTATATCTTTTATGAAGAGATTTGTTGGGGTCTTTGACTGAACACCGAACCAAACATTACGTCTCCCTTTGAACATGAGAACTGCACCATTACAGACTAGGGAGAAGTTACTGTCAGTTTACTTGACTCTGTTGAATTTCAAGATTAAATGAGTTTTTATCATATTCAGCCCAATCCTAACCAGGTCTACTCAAATGTAAGCCCTATTGTGTTCACTGGGTCTTACTCCCAGGAAATTGGCTTTAGGATTGCAGCCATTGTTTTGATTGTTCTATTGTGTTGCCTTGAAGCCTTCTGTGATCAAACAAGGCATGTTATAAATCTTGTAAATCTATACATGCATTTTAAATCAATTTTTCCTCCAAGCTGCTTACAATATTTTGCCCACTCTCTACAACTTCAACCCTCCCCAACAACCTTGATTGGTCAAACATCACCATGTGAACTTTATATCTCAGTGGAGAATGTATAATAACCTTAAATAAATTGTACACTTCAATTAAGAATATCTTATCTCCGTGCCTTTCTGACATGTCCATTTCACCAAACTTCAATGGAAAGAACAAGAACAAATTTATGCAAGATCAGATATTTACCAGCTGCTAAAACACAATTGGCTGAGTTGTTCTGTAAGAGTTGTCTGTCAGGAGTTTCACTTGGAAGGGAAAATACTCCTGCTAGTTTCAGCTAAGATCTCCAACCAAAACTAATCTGTTACATACTGTTCAATGTTCTGGTCTATCAAACAAGGCTGCTTGTTTGGAGGTGCTACATGTTATTGATTTGAGAACCAAATGAATTCACATGCATGTATTAAATGTTTCCAGCATATATGTTTTAAGTTTTTATTTCTAAGTCTGCATTTTAATCATCACCCTTATGTGGGAGTAAGCCTCATTGACTATAATGGGACTTTCTAAGTAGACATGCTTTGGATTGTGTTCTAAGTACTTAACTTCTGGAGAACGAGACCATCTCCCACACTGAACCCAAAACCTTTCCAAAAAAGAGGTCCAAGTGTTTCTGAAGGTCACTAGCAGCACAACTCTATTGCTGCCTAAGCTGTCACAAGTTCCTCATAGCCATTAAAAAAAAGCAGGCCTCCGTCAGTCTTGAAAGACTATGGTATCGTGCTCGACGCTGAATGTGAAGCATGAAAGCCTGGGTTAGATTGTTATGGAGGATATGTTGTTACCCAAGCAGCAAATCCCCCCTCTCTACGCCACTGAATTAGTCCAATGGAAAGGCAGAGCCGATACAATTGGATCCAGCTGTGTCTCAGAGCTGGGCTAAGGATAGGAGCTCACCCTGTCTTGTGGGGCCGACCCAGGTCTCAAACCCTGGCCTGCTGGTTAACAGGCACAGTATCTTAACCACTTGTGCCACCCATATTCCTCATAGCCATTAACCAAGTGTAATTAACGTTTCCAAGTGATATTAACATGCCATAAATGCAAAGCTTGTTCATAGCTACTTGGAATCAGACTTGGCCAGCACACAGACGACACTAGCCCAATGGAACCAGAATGGCTGGGGGACAGGGTGACATTGCTCAGGGTAAGAGGACTACAATCCCCACACTCTGAGTTGCAGCCTGGGCTACACCAAATCTGTGCAGGATACAGCGCAGGCCAGTCTGTTTGTCTGTTCCAGTACAGGTTAGGATTGCACTCTTAATCAGTACCCCTGCTATGAGAAACTGAAAGGAAAAAATGGAGTTATAGTGTTGACATTTTTCTCCACAGCACATCATCTGAGCCTCAAAATGAGAACCCTCAGAACTATGTAATTCAATTTTGCTCACCAACACTGAAGCTGTGAAAATGTCTCCGTGTGGCTGCATATAGCAATAGTGAGCACTTTTTCAACTGCTTACTCTATAATCTGTTTGCTCTTCATATTACATGTACTCCATAACAATTTATTTGAAAAGAAACCGCTGTTGTGGTCATATTTGTTTATACATTTCCTGTCAGGTGGCAAACATTTCCCCAGTACAAAAATTTATAAATTTTCATATAAACCACTAAATAGTGGTTCACACCATCTACTAAAAACCAAACTGATCAAAAAGATATGTACTAACTTCCAAAGGCTCTTCGGCTTAGAGATTGTGTTGGTGGGTGTGATGCACTTCAAAACTATGCAGCACCAACAAAAACCATGTGCCCATGGGACTCATTTAGACAGTGTTTGGATGAGATTTGAAATGCTAGAGCAGTCTGTAGGGCAAGGATGGTGAAGTTCTTCCTCTAGGTTTCAATGGTCTTACCTTACAATCCAGAGTAACTACGTGAGCACGTAAGAGACATTTACGTCGACGAAGTTACGGCACCATGTAGTGAAAACCTATGGAAAATTCATATTGCAATCTAGGGTAAATTATTCTTACGTCGGAGCAAGGACTCCTTGTAGATACTCTGGATTGCACCCTTAGAAACACAAGATTTATTAATCATGTGAACAAAGTAAATGATTTCTGCATTACTCAATACAGTGGCACCTCATGTAACAAGTTTAATTCATTCTGGAGGAATAATTTATTCATTCACGTTTGTTATGTGAAACATTCTTTACGTGAAATGGATTTTCCCATAGGAAATAATGGAAACTCAGACAATTGGTTCCACAATCCAAAAAATATTCATATAAAACTATTAACTGGATGTAAAAATGATGACAAAACACTGGAATTGAATTCAAAACATGCATTCAGTGTGCATGATCCTATGAAGTCTACTTAGGCTGCAATCCTAAAGACACTTTCCTGGGAGTAAGACCCATTTAACACAATGGGGCTTACTTCTGAGTAGACATGGTTAAGAGGCTGCAATCAAAGACACTTTCCTGGGAGACACTTTCCTTTTATTGCACTTTCCTGCAATCAAAGACACTTTCCTGGGAGCACAATGGGGCTTACTTCTGGGTAGACATGGTTAGGAGGCAGCAGTCCCCGACACTTTGTCTCCCCGCTTTTTCCTTCCCTTCATCCTGAGCCTCTCTCTCCCCTGCTCCGTTCTGGCTAGCCCTGAGCTGCTTCACTCTTCTCCACCGCTCTTCTCTCCTCTGCCCAGAAGACGCCCAGCCACAGGAGGAACAGCGCAGAAGTGTTGCTTTCACTATGGGCAGGTGCTAGGCAGCCCTGATGCTTTTTAAATGGGCTGCCAGCCATCACATTTGCCCCAACTGCCAATGGGTATGTTTGTTTCATGAAGCACAGTTTGTTAGGTGAAGCAGAATCCTAGAGAAATTTTTGTTTGTTATGTGGAACATAGTTTATGTGAGGCATTTGTTATGTGAAGGTGCCACTGTACCAATGTTCCTCAACCAATGATAAGGTTACCATCAGTGGTACTTGAAGTGGTATGTGGCGGTACTCACAGCACCCCTGGAAACCTGCTGCCTGGCTGTGAGACCAGGAACACAACACAACAAGCAGTGGTTGAAGGGTAGGCTCAACAGGCAGAGTTCCAAAGTACACTTTCTGTGATTGAAAAAACCCTGAACCTTACTGATGTTAGTTGCATCGTATCTGGTTTCCCAGTCATTGACAGTTACTTGTCATGGTATTTTAAAGAGGTGAACCATGTGAAGTGGTATAGTGGAAGACAAACATTGAGTAACACCCTATACAAATGCAGAATTGTATACTGAGAAATTGAGAAACACTACCCTATGTAACAAAAACATCTGTCTATATATGGGAAGTATGAAGATGCCGTCAGTCACTTACCACATATTGTCTCATTGTGAACAGCCCTGCTCTTTCCTGTATGCTTTAAAGCTCTAGCAGCTGCAGTAAGGAAAACCCTCCTTGTTCCTGTCCAGTGACATTGATATTTGCTTCATTTAGCTCAGTAATTTTCAACCACTGTGCAATGGCACACTGGTGTGCCGCAGCTGGTTTGCCACAGATTTTCATTAGTAGAGAAATTTGGAGATTAAAGCCCCCAATCAGCAGCATGGTGTGCTTTGTCAGTGTTCATTGACCAAAAACTAATGGTGTACCTTGACAATTTTAGCACCTTGTCAATGTGCCATGAGATGAAAAAGATTGAAAACCACCAGCTTAGACCCTATAGGTGTCTGAGTGAAAAATGGAAGGATCCTTTCTCCCCTTGCAGTGGGAGGTAGAAAGACGCATCATCTCTCTTGTTCTCATTACAGGAGATAACATCAATAATGCACAGTTTTAGTGACAACCCATTTTTCAATTAGATAATATTTTTTCCTGTTTTAGTTCTCATCTCTTGCAGCAGCTGCTGTAGAAACTGAAGCTGCCACGTCCAGTGTATCAGTAGGAATCTTGGCAGTTCCTGCCTTACCAATATTGATGCTCATGGGAGGTAATCCTCATAAAGTGGCCAAAACCCTGCCATTGTCTCTCCCTTAATTGTCTGCCTATAAAACAATGGCAGCAGTAATTAAGCCACTAATGGCTAAGTATTGACCCATTTTCTCAAAGTCTTTTCCTGCCTTGTGACTGTGACTGTTGTCAACTTGTTGCTTCTCATTTTTACACTAATTTGCAAATGCATTTGGAGACATGCACACTTGGAAAAAATAAAAATAAAAAGCGCTCTTGTAGTTCTTCTAGTTAGTTCTGTCTCTGATGCTTTACTTCTGGAAATATAATGATTACCAAGAAGCTGGGAACATCATGAAACTCCAGCAGTAATAGCAAATCAGGCAGTGGACGATTCATATGCCATAGAATCACAAAGTCAAATGAGCTCAAGAGCCATAAGTTTGAACTCTGCACCCTGAAGCAATAATCTCTTATGTATTTCCATCATTAGGAAAGGCCCATATAAATAAGCCAAAGTCCATATTATGGAATATAGAAAACAATAAAATAAAACTTGCATTATCGCTTGCTACTATGACCTGAGGGTAAAATCCTTCCTGAATCCAAATGAGATGAGTTAGGTATGCAGTCAGTTCATTTCACACAAACAATTTCTCTCTAAATGGTTATTCTTGAAGCCAGAAGAGCACTCCCATGGCCACAAGATAAAACAAAGAAAACTTACATATCTGCCTCCAAGAGAATTTATAAGCCACCAGCTCAGAACCATTAGATCTGTTGCTCACAGACCTATTTAACATATACTGTAATTCCCTTTCAAGGACTACAGTGCTTGATGACGTGTGCCTTACCCAAAGAATGTGGCGCAAGCGGTTAAGGCACTGTGCCTGTTATCCAGCAGGCTAGGGTTCAAGACCCGGGTCGACCCCACAAGACAGGGTGAGCTCCTGTCCTTAGCCCAGCTCTGCGATGCCAGCTGGATCCAATCGTATTGGCTCTGCCTTTCCATTGGATTAATTCAGTGGCATGGAGAGGGGGGATTTGCTGCTTGGGTAACAGCATATCCTCCTTAACAATCCAACCCAGGCTTTCGTGCTTCGCATGCAGCGTATGCAGTGCTGAGCATGATACCATAGTCTTCCAAGACTGACGGAGGCCTGATGTGCTACGCTGATATCTGTCCAGACTTTCTTTGGGAAAACCATTAAGGATGGTGATCCCACAACTTCTTAAATCAATGTATTGCATTGCAAAACTGCTTTTATGGTTAGCAAGTGTTTTGATTATTAATTGTATTTTATGCCACCAAGAAAAAAGTGTGTTGCTCCCTCCCAACACACACTTTCAACCGCACAACATTAGGAAATGGATTAGGTGAGAGTTGCAGCTAACCCAAGATCAGCAAATGAGCTTCACAGCTGAGTTGGAATAGCGCCTCAGTCCAAGTCTAGCTTTAACAGCAGTACTTCTTAACATGATTAGCTCTCTGTGCTCTACAAATAGAACAAAAGTGCTTCCTTTTTTGCAAGTTTACAAGCCTCTGCTTGCAGGCTTGTAATCCGATGTAGAATTTAAATGCATTCCACTGTTTATAACAGTCCAATCCCTTCCCCAGCCAGCAGCACCAATGCAGCTATGTACATCAATGGAGTCTACAGTGCTTGATGGATGTGTGTGGGGGGTGGGTAGGAATTTGACAGCCTGCAAGGAGATAAATGAAAACATTTTGTGCACTTACCTCCCGGTAGAATGCCTGATCACCAATGGGTCTCCTCACCCAAAAACCACACGTTTTGATGGTAAAAAGAAAAAAGAGGCAGGGAGGCTTGAAAAGAGGGGATAAGATCCCTCCTACCTGCTCTGAACCTCCTGCCCCTCTTCCTCCTCCGAAACACTCTGGTTTTCCCACTCCATGCCCATGGTCTGCCCCCCAAGAAAAGAAGGGGAATGGCAGTGAACAGGGCAGGGAGAGGTGTCAGGCCATGAACTGGGCACTACCAGTGACATCCTCTGCTAACATCCTATCCAACTTCTTGGCTTTGATCCCATATTCTGGGACCACTTGAGCTTGCACCAGCAAAACAGCTGGTGCAGATTCCCATAGACCCATGGAGGAAGTGGAGGCTGGTCTCAGTGCAGACTTCTGGGATCAGAAACTTGCCCACAGGGTACAACACACACTGTATCAATTAGGAAGGAATGGACCAGCCCAGGTGACTGGTCCATTTAGCTCAGGATTGTCCACTCTATAAATATACGCAGCTCTCCAGAGCTTCAGGGATAGAATGTCAGATAGAGAATCTGGGACTTTCTGCATCCACTGAGCCAAAGGGTGCAATCCTAACCAAATCAACTCAAAAGTAAGCTCTATTGTGTTCAATGGGTTTTACTCACAGGAAAGTGTCTTTAGGATTGGATAGCCCCATACTGTTGTTCATCCACAGCAACTCTGGCAAATTATTTCTAATGATTTGAAAAAAAATCCAAACGATGCAGCAACAGCCACTGTTCATCTCTTCTCTTCGAAGTGAAATCCAGATACTTAAATTGTCTGGCAAAATGAATGTGTGCAAAGATACACAGACATATATGATCTGGAACACACATAGTTATTTCCCCTTCTTACAACAGAGTAAACCAATCTTTCATCAGTCAATCTTCTCTTCCATTCCAGCCACATCTCTCTCCATCATCATAATCTAAGTGTTTTAGGCCTCAAACCTCAACATATTCATCTGAAAATTAATCCCATGCTTAGGATCAGGCTTTTAAGGCAATCCTCCCTGCTCCCCTTTCCACTGTAAACAGCTGCAATTAATTTATTAATTGGAAGGTAAGGGAGCAAGGATAAAATCCTCTCCTGGGGGAAGGAGAGAAATGCAAGGGAAACAGGAACAAAACTTACGTAATCTCCAAACACTCAGAGCTAATAATGTAAATAATATAAAGGCTAAAAAATTGGCATGCAGGGAGATTTCCTCTTCTGTGTGATGAACAAAAGATTTCCTTTTACATCTGGTTTGCATTTCTCTTTAGGTTCCTGCCAGGAACAATTCCAAAAACAGAACCCAGAAATGAATCCTATGAATGCATACGTTCCGAGAGGATTCTTCCACTGTCCTCGATGGTCCTTATGGTAAGAGCCTTCTTTACAGTAGACATCAATTTTTTTAATTAGCTTTCCTTTCTCAGTGCAAAAAACATATGGGCTGATTAACTTTGTAATGTTGCTTCTGCCATCGTATAAAGCAATCCACATTTCGAAAATAATTATAGTGAATACGACAAGAAAAATTTTCTGTGGTAGAAAATGTTTTCCTAATTGTTCTAACCCTATTACCTCCCCAAAGGGATTAGCCTGGAAAGCCTTATTAATGACTGTGCAAGAGACTCTTATGTCAGGTCTCTGCAATTTATAGCATTCAAAACTGCACCACATCTGCTAGGGTAGCATCTTGTTTTCTAAGTTGTGATAGCATCGCTATTGATGGCCCATGTTCAGAATGCTATCAACCTAATGGTCTATACCACTTGTACTCAAAATGTGTTCTGGAGTGCCCAAATGTGCTGCAGAAATCTCACAGGGGTTCAATGAGATGTTACCAGTTGCCTCTTCCTACTGACTCTCCTGGGGCCAGACAGCCAACTGTTTGTGACAGCCAGTGTCGGTACAGCACACTTTCTACAGGCACTGGTGCACAATAGATTGTGATCACAGTAAACTTAACTTTGAACAAAATTATTTGTGACACGTTATCATGATTATGTAATAATGTAATATTTTGTAATATTGTGACACGTAATAATGATTACGTACCATGCAGCTCTCCCACCAGGTAAACAAGGTTACCAGATCATGAGATGTCAATTTCAGCAGAAACTGTTTGCAAGAATTGAGTGTGGAGCCCTTGAAAATGTGGAGTCTGAAACATATGTTGCTCTTGCTACCAGGTTTGTCCCGTATTGGTTCTAAACTATCTTGTGCACACCCCAATAGGGAGGTGAAAGTCAGAACCTAAATGCATTCAATAAATATAAGATTAACAAATTACTATTTCTTAGCTTAATCCTGGTCTATAATTTGAGGATGTTAATACTAGTTTGATTTTACAAGATTACTGCACAAATTATTGGGCTAAAGTATGTGAAATATTTGGAATACTTGGAAAAAGTACTAAGCATGTAGTACATTGGAAAAGTACTAAGCATGTCATGATCTAGAAAAGAATAGGATTGGGCAGTTACAGAGGAGTAAAGGAATAGTTTTAATTTTAAGTGTTTTTCACTTAGAATCATAGAATCCTAGAGTTGGAAGGGACCTAGTAGGTCATCTAGTCCAACCCCCTGCCTGCAGCAGGAATTCCCCCTAGAGCATCTCCAATAGGTGCTCATCGAGCCTCTGCTTGAAGATCCCCAGTGAGGGAGAGTCCACCACCTCCCTTGGCAATCTGTTCTACTGCCGAACCGCCCTCACCGTCAGGAATTTTTTCCAGATTTCCAACCGGAATCTCCTTTCTTGCAGTTTGTACCCATTGGTTCTAGTTCTGCTTTCAAAGGCAGCTAAGAACAAATTGGCCCCTTCCTCCATATGACAGCCCTTCAGGTATCTGAAGAGGGCAATCATGTCTCCCCTCAGCCTCCTCTTCTTCAGTCTGAACAACCCAAGTTCCCCCAACCTTAACAATTGCCAGGTAATTGCTAGGTATCCTAACAATTGCCTACAATTGCCAGATATACTTTTGCTAGAACCTGGACCTCTCCACAGCTCAAGCCACTTTTTGTAAGCCTGTAATTATTTTTCTCTTTTCTCTTCATAAGCTTTGTTCCAATATTTTTATTGAGACAAAATTATCCCAATTTTTATGTTTATAAACTCTCCTCTATCTTGTTGAACTCACCATGCAGTCTTAACCCCCCCAGTTAGGATGGCGCATGTTCCTTGTGCCAGATTGGAGGTGTCACAAAAGTGTCATTTTTGCAGAAGTCCCTGGGAATTTAGGTCAATGCACATATGTTTACAGCACAAAATCCTAACATTTGGTTGTACATTCAGTTGTGATCAGAAATCTATCTCTGTACACTTCCTCACCTTCTTTGGCTTGAAGTTAGATTGTAGGATTGGGCCATGTGATCTCCATGTGGCCCTTAACTGTGGGCCACCATCCTCCTCCTTTCCCCTTCTTGGCCTCCTAATTTGCCCCTTTTCTCTCCTTGAACTTGTGCCAGCTAAAAAACTGTTGCAGGTTCAGAGAGACCCATTAGCAAGAGCAATTCTTATGGGGATGTGCTGTGGTGGGAGAGAGGATACAAGCTAGCCCCTAAGCTTAAGGCCAATTCCTCTCCAACTTTCCAGCACTAGTGCAACCAGGCTAACTGTAGCTACAGGCATCCCTTATCTGACAGGTTATCACTTATCTGCCAGGTTAGGGTCCAGAGCTATGGTGACAAGTGGAAATGGTTGAAAAGTGGAACCCAATCTTTTTTAGTTTACAAATGTTGCTTCATATGCTTTTTTAGCTAGCAAATTGCAAATGCCCCCCTTTATCTTGCAAATTCCTGTTGTCACACAAAGATTTCTGCAAATGGATTCTTATTAATTCCTTCAGGAATAGGTAAAGACCAGGAGTTAAAGTGGCCATGTGTGTTCTCTCTCTCACACACATATACATGCCAAAACAGTCTGAATCACCATGTCATAAGCAAATCAACATGGGGAGAGGTTGAAAGAGTGGAACATGAGTTGAATGCAGGGTGACCACACAGAATGGAGGTCAGGGTACCTGTATCTTTATCTCAATTCCCTCTTCTATGCAATGGTTAAAGGTACAAGCACTCTGTTCTCCATTCTGTATGGTCACCACGGTTGAATGAATGTCTTCTGGGTAAAACAGAAAGGTATTGAAAGAGCAGATCATCAGAAAATGAACCAATGAATTAATGAATTAGTGTTGGAAAGTTGGATAGGATTGTGTAGTCCCAGTGGCTTCATAAGGAATGTGTTCTTATTGTTTTATAGCATGCATTTATATGCATTATAAAGCATGCATGCATTATAAAGCATGCACTCATATTAAGCCTTTCTTCCATCATCAAAATCAAGGTCACATATATGGGGTTCGGTTCCATAATGAGGCTTGTCTCCTGTAGATACTGACTAAACCAGCTATCTCCAAACTGGAAACCTCAGAATATCAGGAAATGCTTCCCCAGTGCGAAAGAGTGTTCCATTCCACTGGGAAGCCTGATTCCCTGGCCACAGATCTCTTTCAAACTATGCTCCAGCCAACTGCATCTGCCTGGAAAACCAGGCACAAAGCCTGCTGGAGCAATAGAACCCAGGAGAGACTGCCAGAGTGCCATTTCAGGGAGATTGGTGGCTCAGAGGATCCCCTGCAGAACAGTAAGCTCCATTCATGTTGCAGAGGAAATAAATTGGATGCTGGATCCATCTAGCAGGCCAGGGTGGGGGGAGAGCTCTGGACTAGATCTAAATCTGTTTAACTGGAACAAGGTGTCAGTATTAAATACTTCCAGACCACATCATGGAACCCATGAGTCCTGAATAACAACCTCTGACTTCTGACATCTTTCAGTCTTCTCTTGAAGTTGCAACTCAAAAGTATCACAAATTTGTGAATTTGTTTGGAAAGTAATTGAGAGATAGCCCATGCTTAGATACTTAGGTGGGCCTGAAGAGTTAAATGCATCCCTCCCCCTCCATCATTAAGCTAGTAACCTGTTTGACACTAGAACAACATAATGAAAAAGGAACTTGCCTTTTACCACATTCCGTTAAATGATTAATTTTACTCATATTAACCTTAAATGAGCCCATTAAAGGATTTCTTCCCCCCAAGTGTTGCTCATTATATTATCATTTTAAGTAATTAAATCAGAATAAATGGCTGTGTGAAGATATTCTAATGTAATGTCTAATTATATCTGACCTAGACGCTGAACTATAATCATTAACTACATGAACTGTGTAATGTTCCAACGACTCCTTCATAATTTATATGCAGCGGATTTTTCTGCAATCCGGAGTCACTAGATAGCACACACCACCTGCATCTGCCTGGTATCAAGCAACAAAGCCACCTGTCCAATTACTTCAGGACACCCTGTGACTGATTTCTTAATGGAGCATTTGATTTGGCATCTCCTGGTCTTAGCATTAAATTATGTGGACTTTCTGAGTCTTTGGCCAGCTGCAAATTCCTTGATGATGTCTCTATCAGGACTACTCATTCTGTGACCATCTTTGACCCGGAGGACTTGTTTGAATCGGCACCTTCCTTACGATGCTCCATTGTCTGGGTTACATGGGGCAAATTGCAATGGGGTTCATGCCTTTGAGTCAAATTATACACTGCATACCTAGTTTGCAAACCAAATTTACCACGCCGCTATAAACCAGCCTCCAAGTTGATTTAGTTTTGCTTTCATCAGTATGGACAACAAACTGGGTTCTTGCTGAAACATTCACATAGGAAAGTCTGCATACCCACCCACAGTCTCAGTACAACATATTGGTTGACTGTGTGCAACTTTCTGGTGTGCACTGTCTGGTGACCCTTTACAACATCTGCTCGCTTAATGAGGAAAAACGAGGCTTGCCGTCAATGGAACAGTGGAACATGCAAGATAATGTTCCCATAACTCCATCTGGGGTGCATGAAGTGCTGTGGATTCCAGAACAACTCCAGAAAATGAAGGGGGAAGCTGTGGGGATTTTGATTCCAATTACATGACCACACAGCCATGCAAAGTACAGGGAATACTGAGGCAGACTGTAATATGCGCACAGAACCACATTTAAACATATTCTAACATAGTAAAAAAAATTTATATTGGCTAGGAACAATTTTCAAGTAAACTGTCATCTTTTCTGATTCATTATATTTATGCACTTATAAACTGGAGATCTACTCCAGTTTATTAAGACAAATGGTTTAAAATTTTAAACAGTTAAAAACTTTGTTCCAGCAAAGCCACCACTCAGTATTTCCTATGTGACAAATACCTTATTTAACAAAAAAAACCCAACAAATTTCCAGTCTGTCCAGTTCTAGCTGGACAGACTGGACTTTATCCAGGTGAGAAGTGCAGTGGTTAAAGCTGCCTTTTCTCATCAACTTTTCTCAGTAAAAACAAGTGAATTGATAACACTATTTGGCATGGCTTTATGTTCTCAGCATATTTATATGTTGTTTTAGTTTATAGACCCAAACTGAGACAAATATCAATTTCAAATTTACTTGCTTTTTGGAATATTTTTCTGGTATTCTGCTCTGGACCCAAAGACTACAACTGCACAATGCTAAAACAAAATGTAAAAAAGGCTAGTGCCACCTATTGGTGCAAAACTGCAGACAACAGCCTGATTAATTTACTACCTGCATAATTATTCCCCAATTGATAACAAGGTTCGGCAGACCAGAATTTATTATTCATTTTAATTGTTTTAAGTTACATTTCAATCAGCATTGCAGCAATGTCTCTTTGGTTTTCTCGTTTTAATATTCTGGGCTGGGTTAGCAAATATGGGCCCCCAGCCAAATGAACATATACCGCTTGGATTTGTGACAGATAGCAGCCTGCGTGGCAGATAGCAGCTTGCGTGGCGAGATTAATGTAAGGCAGGGAGTGCCAGTGCGGAACAAAGAGATGTTCAAAGTCAGTTTGATTCAAGAACTTTCATAGCCGAAAAAAAGTCCGCAACACATAGATCAAGGCAGTGGTGGGATTCAAATAAGTTAACAACAGGTTCTATGTCCCATTAGTAATGGTTTTCAGAACCAGGTGCTCATTAGCAAAGGGTTCTATAGAACCTGTGAGAACCCCCTGAAGCCCACCACTGGATCAAGGGTGTGCAAACATTTTGGCAGGAGGGCCACATCTGTCAGACACTTGTGTCAGGGGGCTGGGAAAAAAAAGAATTTACATTTCAATTTGAGGAAATTTACATAAATGATTAAAGCTGCAATCCCAAAGACACTTTCCTAGGAGTAAGACTCACTGAACATAATGGGGCTTACTTTTGAGTAGACATGGTTAGGATTGTGCTCTAAATTAGATATGGAATTTAAATAAATGAATGAATTCAAATCTGATCATAAACACTTTCCAACACACAGAGAGGGGTGATCGTCAAAGCAGTTCTCTCTCTTCCCCTTTGCCTATAGAGGATTACAGAGCTTACCTGCAGGCCGGATGGAAAGGGCTTGCTGTGGACAACATCTGGTCCCTGGGCCAGTGTTTGGGCATCCTCCCTGACATGGATTGATACATAAAAGCAGACTTTCAATATTTCTTTCACTATTATTGGCTAATATCCAAAGACGGGAATGCATTCTGCTGAAGTCCACTTGCATGCAGCCAGCAACTTGCCATCTCTAGTACATTATTTCCAACTGCCCAAGATATAAGCTGTAGTTTCAATTTTGAAGGAGCTTGTGCTTGTCTCTTCGGGAGCAACGTCTGTGCAGAAAAGAAGCAAAGCCTAAGCCACACACAGTTCTGTCTCATGTATGTTTGTCCCTAGTTTAGATCCCAGTTAAGTTTCCTTTACCAGATCAATTCCAGCTGTCCACACTAGGAAAAGTGAGAAACAGGGTAAAGAAAAGGTTCATTTGTCTCTCCTTAAAAGACAATAAAAGGGAAAGGAGATCCTTCCACTGTGACCAACTCGCCTGGAAGGAATTTTCCTCCCAGATTGGGTTTAATTGGGTATTCACTGAAAGGAAGATTACTTTGCTCTGGAGCATGTGGACTGACTTTGAATGATTTGGTGTGCAATCCACTTTCACAATGCACTTTGGCGTTGAGTAATGCCAACCACATGAACACAGATGTGTCTTCAGATCTCTTCAGCTTCGAAACAGGGATATGCACCACACCCTAGAGTTGGGCACGACTAGCAGGACAACCTTCAAGTGACTACCTTTACCATTAACATCATTTCCAGTTTCCTCCGTGAATGAGGTATGATTTTTTTCAGCCCTCTGAGTCCTTCAGAAGGTCATCAGAGAGTCAGGAAGTTTGCATGCTGCTTCCCTGGGCATCAGAATGTCTCTGGACTTTTGCTCTGAGTGGCATAAGGGGGATGGGCACCGTTTGGAAGGGATGGATGACCTTATGGTGCCTTTGGGTATTTGTCCCCTTTGTCTTCCTCCCAGACATGCCATTGGACATAGATTGTCTTTTTAATCTTGCTTCTTTGGTATCAGGAAATTCTACAGTAGAAACAGAAAACAAAGCTTCAGGTCTTTACTGTCTATGAATATCCAAAGGTTATGGATCTTGATTATCCCAAATCTGGTGCTTTAAATGTAATGATGGGCTGTGGGTGGCGCAAGTGGTTAACCAGCAGGCCAGGGTACAAGACCCAGGTCGGCCCCACAAGACAGGGTGAGCGCCTGTCCTTAGCCCAGCTCTGCGATGCCAGCTGGATCCACTCGTATCAGCTCTGCCTTTCCATTGGACTAATTCAGTGGCGTGGAGAGGGGGGGGGGATTTGCTGCTTGGGTAACAGCCCAGCTCCTTAGCCCAGCTCTGCAACGCCAGCTGGATCCAATCGTATCGGCTCTGCCTTTCCATTGGGCTAATTCAGTGGCGTGGAAAGGGGGGATTTGCTGCTTGGGTAACAGCCTATCCTCCATAACAATGCTATCCTCAATGCAGCACCATAAGTTTCTAAGAGGGAACACTGGTTGATGTACACTATATCCTACCTCTCCTCAGAAGACAGGCATCCCTATGCTTGCCATTGACAGCAATTGGGTTGACAATCTTAGATTGGCAGGTACAGCCATCTACATGCCTCTGCTACTCTTCCTTTTTCTTAGACTGGCAAAGGGAGAGAGGGACATCGTGTAAATATAGAGGAGAGAAGAATGGTGGTCTATAGTCATACATTCTAGCCCACAACTTTCATCTCCTTTCCTCCATACCTTGTGTTCTGCTTTGTCTCTCTATTCCCTTTTCTGTCCAAGGAATGGTTGGCGAAGAAGATGGCATATGAGTTTTTAAGGAAAGGACAACACTTGCCACCCTGTTTCATATGGCAATGGATGGCTCTGTTTCCAAACTGGTCCATGTACAGCTAACAAGTCCAGAAAGGAAGGGGGGGGAGAGAGAGAGAGAGAGAGTAAACTAAACTAAACTGGCACGTGCAGCTCCAAAGTACTCCTTCCTTCTTCAACTTAAGAGGTACACACAGATGCAGACAGATGTTTTCCAGTCCCTTGTCCCTGGCAAAGTTAAACATTGACATCACAGATTTCTACAAGCACCTAGAGGCTTCGGTTAATATCCACTCCTGGGCATTATAGAGGATCTGTTCATTTATTCCTGTGCTTGAGTATCCTTGAGAAGGCAATTATTTGAAATGTGCTTGCTATTTGTACTTAAAGGGGTGTAAGTACTTTAGGAATAGCTGGTGACCCAGCAATTGATCCAAATGATCTGAAATATCAAGAGATACAAAGTACCACCTGGAGATCCTCTAGCCACTAAGAAGCTATTTAGTGTAGCAAACGTACGTTTTATGGTCCATAAATAAAAGGCTATCCTCCTCCTAATAAATGCTCGTAAGGTAACTGGGAGAAATACTGAACTGGTCATTCAGTCATAAACAAACATCCTTCATCCTAAAACCCCCGGCTTATGCAGTTTAGGTGATTCATTGCCTCTCACAATAGACCACTTATCCCTGACCACAGAAGATTTCATATACAGTAACAGGTACTACCGTATGTCAACGTCTTGTTAACATTTGAGGCAGGGTGGGGTGCTTATAGCTCTCTGACCTTTAGAGAGTCTTGGTTTTTATTCCTGTAGCTGTTGTGTAATGTCATCTTTAGTAAGCAGCATGGCAAATAACTCCTTTCAATGGTATTTGAACAGCACACACAGTCACATGGCTTTAGGGGGAGGATAACGCACGACAAGGGCCATTCATCAGCCTACCGAGGAAGCTTTTAC
The DNA here is from genome assembly GCA_030015325.1 of Cryptoblepharus egeriae. NCBI lineage: Eukaryota > Metazoa > Chordata > Lepidosauria > Squamata > Scincidae > Cryptoblepharus > Cryptoblepharus egeriae. The sequence continues at coordinate 27,779,848 of JAREYC010000002.1, read as the reverse complement.
TTATAATGGCTATTTTCCCCTTAATAGATATAGAATGGAGAAGAAGCAGTGTGATTATCCCTGTCTGCAGGAAATAAAGCTGAAGCCTATCTACATCGCAGACTTCTGGTTTAAACCACAATTATTTTAGGAAAGCCATAAGAAACTGGCATAAAACAGATACACTTCTATAGTGGAGAGCCCTCCTCTCCACTATAGACAGTCTTTAACTGATGATTCCTATTAAGTTTTGGAGACTACACTGGAGCTGCAATAATTTCTCCAGCTAGCTTTGTTCCACATAACTGTTTTTAGTCTCCCTTCTATTTCCCCTTCATCATGGGAGACGGAGGTACAGGAATTACTGAAGAACTTCTCCATTCTTGGCTGAACATAAACCTCAAACTCTAGATTTAAAGTTGTCCTTCTACCTGCCTCCAGCTATAACACATCTCACATCTATGTTCTTCATCCATTTGGTCTCACCCTATGTACAGATATAAGTCCTATGTACAAACTCAAGGGCTGTTGTGGCTCAGTGGTTAAAGGCACTTTGTCAACCTGAAGGTTTAGGATCTGAGATTTAGGATGTGAAGTTTGCTCAGAAGGGAACTGCCATCCACCTACCTGGAAGGAAGCGGGGAAGTGGGCAAGCACAAGCAGGGGCGCAGGAGAATACAGGCAGACGTTGCTGCCCTGGACCCTCCTGGCCTGGAGCACATAATGGCTTGGAAGCCAGTTGCAAGCCTTCCCAGCTCCCTCCACCTTAATGGTAGGTGGAAAGGAGAACAACTGCCTTTGGGAGTGGAAGGGGAGCATGGGATGCCAATGTGGGTAGGCAGCACTGAAACTGAGGGGGCTACTAGGATGCAGCCCTGGGTTCCAAACAGACTAGTGACACCACCATCCATGGACCTTGATAGCAGAGGATTGGACTTGGCATTGTCTTGGCCAGGACAATGACAAACTTGTAAAGCACCCAGCAAATTGCTGGCTCATAAACCTCCATATTTCTTTACAGCACCACCCTTAGACATTTTAAAGACTAAAATCCCTAAAGATTAAAATCCCTTCTCTGTGTTCTCCTCTGTGTTCTTATTCTTTGTTTTAACAGGAGACCAGAGGCAGAAAAACTGTCCTCCCCTGGAACCTGCTGACGGCAGCAATTGCTTTGCTTCACGATAAGCCATGTGTTTACAATCATGAAACACATTTCTGGAACTGTAGGGTTGGCTTGCTCAGAGTTAGAGGTTCATGATGTGTTAAAATGTCCAAGAAGAAAAGAAACAGAAGCACCTAAATCTGGCAACTGCAACACAAAGGAATTTGGGTGCAAACTCTGGAGGAGATAACGTGCCTATGGCAGAGCTTATTGACATTCAGCAATCCTGCCTATTATAATAACAGCCCTCCAAAACCTGCTGTTTTGGAGCAGGTTGCCATTATGCTTACTGAATAAAATCTGGTTCTCCAGTCATACCTTTTGCTGGTTTCAACACAGCTGGATATGACATCATGCAAGTTAACAAAACCAATGACAGTCCAGTACTCTAATTATCTGAAGACAGTCCTGTAAATGAAGCACTGTATGTAGCTAACAGTCCAATCCCACCCTTCCTATATGCAAGCATGCCAAAAAAGCACTGTTTGTGGTGAAATATTTTCCTTATGGGTTTTTATTTGTTTGTTTGTACATACATGCAGGCATTTCCCACTTATTTGTCAGGTTAGGGACTGGAGTTGTGATGAAAAGTGGAATCTGGTTTTTTTAACTTACAAATGTTGGTGCTTATGCTTTTTTAGCTAGCAAATTGCATATCTCCTTTTTTATTTTGCAAATTCCTGCTGCTGCAAAAATTTCTGCAAATGAATTATCATTATTCCCATTCTGGAAGTAGTTAGACCAGGAGCTAAAGTGGCCATGCATGTTCTGTCTCACACACACATGTACACTAAAGTGTCTGAATCATCATTTCATAGACAAATCAACATGGAGGAGGGCAATTTTGAAACAGCAAAGAGAGATCGAAAAGGCAGAACATGCATTGAATGAATGACTTTCTAGGTATAAGTGAAAGGTGTTGAAACAGTGGATCATCAGAAAAAGAACTGACAAAAAGTGGAGGATACCTGTTCATGCATACGTGTGCTTCAAAGCAACTGCCATGCTGTAAAATTTATTCCACCACAGACTGCCCACAGGATTGAGCTCCGATGGCCTCCAAACAAGAAGACAGCTTCAAAAGTGTGGGAAAAATGGGGTGGATCATATAGTATTCCTATCCTTGAATGGGAATGTAGCCTGGTTACTTGCTTACAGGTTATCTGGAACATAGCAATGTCTTTTCCTGGAAAGAGGTTGAAGTCAGACTGCTTGAAAACCGTCACATGCCAAACTCCAGGTGGCTTGGCTGGCCAGGCTTTGGACACTGCAACAGGAATGCCAATCCTTGCTTTTCTTGGCTTCCCAGAATATAAACATTAGCAGTTCTGCTGAGCAGTTTCTTTCAAAGGTACTTTCATACTTTGCTAAAACCATCCCAGGTCAGCCAACCTCTTGTCAACTATCCAGCTGCTCTGAACGCATTTCATGATACTATTTTTCCGTGCCAAGGGAAGGAGGAGGAAAAGGGGAAGGGGAGAAAAGGACAACCCCATGGTAAAATTAAATGCATTACTCGTTTTGATTTATAGTCTGAGCCGTTTTCAGTTCAGGGTCCCAGACTGGTGACATTATTATCAGGATATTTACACAGCTAAAATAAGCTGCTACTGCAACGCTTCTCAATGTTTGTGTAGCAACATAAGGTGCAACCACTTGCCAGAAGCGGCCAAATTTTTAGATGGGGTCAAAAAATAGAAAAGAGTAGCAGAGATCCTGCACAGAACTGCCACCTAAATTGGGGCAGATCTGCTGCTAATTCATTCCCCATTAAAACACAAAGCTTGCTTGGACAAGTGATGTCATCAAACTGGAAATGAAGGGAAAATGGGTAAATTAATGTAGTGCGCTCAAAGGTTAGTAAACCAAGTAACTTGGTGATATTACCACTGAATGGTAAGACTGCAAGCTGTAGGGGGCAACAAGCTGAGCTTGGCACTGGTGACTAAAACTGTAAAAAAAACAGGGTATGTATGAAGAATAATACCATTACATTATATATCATTGGAAAGATAATTTAATGCAAAACGCAGTGAAACAAAGTGCATTGTAATATCTGGATTCCATCAAATGTTATGGCTATTTAATCAGAAAATGAAAACACAATTGCCTATGGAACAAAAAGTGGATTTTCTTAAGTCAAAATTTTTTCCATAAGACCGATTGTTCTGAGAGTCAATGAGATGTAATTATGATACTGTCTGGAACTAATAAGGTGTCAATATGAGTAAGTTCTCATTTCCATATATCATCATAGAATCATAGAGTTGGAAGGGACCTAGTAGGTCATCTAGTCCAACCTCCTGCCTGCAGCAGGAATTCCCCCTAGAGCATCCCTGACAGGTGCTTGTCGAGCCTCTGCTTGAAGATCCCCAGTGAGGGAGAATCATAAAACAGTTACTCCTGGCAAATGGGTGAAGAGGCACTTCAAACATTTTATATTTAGCAGGGAGAGAATAACCATCCCTCTCTGCTCCAGGACAGTTTCTCTTACCAATAAGGAAAACACTTTTTATTTATTTGCATAATTAATTACTTAATACTTGATTTTAATTAATTACTTAATACTCTGTCTTTTTAATCATGTGCAAAGGGCAGGGGACTATCATTCATTCATTGATTACTGATGTCACAAGTACCGCTAGGTCTGAGCTGAATTTGTTTCCATTACAGCCATTCCCAAGAGAATGGGGCATCCAGTAGTCTCTCTCCCAGGATCTCAGTTTCCCAAAACAGTGTATTAGATTCCCCTTCCAGGAGGAGGTGAACAGATGTTGTTGCAGACATCTGGAAAGTTATTTTAGAATCTGCTATCAAACTATGTTGCTTTTCAATTTATTACACATTCTGTCACTATACATTCTAGCATTCACCACACAGCATTTGTGCTCCTGTTGCTACTTAACTATGCCTTTCTTCTTGGTTGCTCCATATTCTTTCCTGGCCATATAACATTCCTGGCCATAGTATTGAAATTTAGCTCTTCAACATTAGAGGCATACTTTTATCACACAGCACTTCAGTTAATTCTTTTCATTTAAGCCATACCTTATGAATCTGGCTTTGATCAGTCTCCACTCTAACCTCTTTCTGCATCCTAGACTTGAGATATTAAAATCTGTACTATTACCTTCAGACTATATTTCCTTTCGACTTCACCAGGAACCTTATATTCTGTACCAAGCAATACAGTCTTTAAAGGTACTCTCATTCATTTTATCTTCTGTTAAACCCTTCTGTCTTCCCCCTTTACATTCTCTACACCTTCAGATAATTCTGTAAAGAATGTGTTCCTTCTCAGGATTCTATAGTGATAATTTATTATTTTGTATTAAAATCACTGAAAATCTTTGCTTCACAGTATTAACAGTGCTTCATATTTTTGTAACCTTAATCCTTGTAACAGTCTCAAAAATTAGTACTGTTTTCCCTCATTTTAGATGAAAGTGCAAAAAGTACATAGGCTGGCTTAAGGTGAATTAACTGGCAGTGGTGGGCTTCAGGGGGTTCTCACAGGTTCTATAGAACCTTTTGCTAATGAGCACCTGGTTCTGAGAACCGGTTTCTAATGGGACATAGAACCTGTTGTTAATTTAGGTTATTAGGACATAGATGTTATTAGGTTATTAGGACATGTTAATTTATTTGAATCCCACCACTGATTCAGAGCATATATAACCAAGACTGTCATGGTTCACATACCAGAGCAATCCTATCGAATGCCTCCAGTGCCAATAAATCTACCTCAATGGGGTGAACACTGCATTATATAGGGGACTGTCACTCCTTGTGTCATGCTGTACTCTATAAAGCAGTGGTTCTTGAGCATTTCAGGCTCAGACCCCCTTCCAAGAACAACAATCTGTCCAGGATACCCCAGAAGTGATGTCATGGACAGAACAGGAAATGCCATCACTGTGATGCCAGAGTTCCTCCACATTTACTTGGAATTAAATCCCATTGTGTTCAATGACACTTACTCTCAGGAAAGCAGCCTGAATACCCATTCCAAGATGGTGGAGTAGGGTGCCAGATTCCAAGATGGTGGTACCTAACATATGAAATCGACTGCCCTGAAATTAAGCTGCAACCCTCCCCCGTGGGTCCTGATTCCCACTTTGGGAACCACACCATTTACAACCACAGTAAAGTGCATGAGGCATGAGACAGTGTATTTAGCAATGCAGTAGCCCAACAAGATTGCGCCAGCAGTGCAGTGGCTCTCACTGCCATGACAGTTCTGAAGAGCAGTGGACTTCAGTTCTGAAACCTAATGAACCTCTGCTCCAGAAGTACTTAGAAAACTACTCCTCCAGCCATCCCTTATAAGAAATGTTGCCAGAGGCTTATCGTGTAAGTGGCACAAGGCGTCTCATTTGATATTATGGTTTGATATTATTTGACTTGTAACATTAGCTTAAAGGTGGGTTTCAGGTGTTTTGATAGGGGAGAAATTTCTGTCCTTGCTATGGGTTCCATTTTTCCCAGCTATGCCTCTGAAGGTTGCTTTCTTTTAAGTATCTGTTTGTGTCAAAGGATGCACACCAGCTCATTAAGGCATGCTCTTTTTGCAATGTTCATGACAAAACCTTAGCATGATGAGGAACTCCCACAGACAAGGGGGTGGGCAAAACCTGGGCTCCCATAGCAAATGACTCAACTACGGCTGCTTCCATTAGCATTTCAGCAGATGAGTTCAATTTAAACATTCTGCGCAGTTGTCAGAAAATATGTATTCCACCATAAACATGGAGCAGCCACTCAAATGGCAGCTGCTCCATATTTTTTCACACTGTCGTTATCAAAGAGCACATGCTTTCAGAGCTTGTTAAGCTAGCCCTAGACATCTCTCTGTTAAGCAAAAGATTAGCTAGTTTGATATGAGGCATCAGCACCTACATATAGTATAGAGAGAGGAAATTGTTATATAGTGGGGTCGATGCAAGACAGAGAAGATGGAACGATATCAGCTCAACATGTTTATTTAACTCATGGCGTACAATGCTTGGACTTATCCTAAATCAGGTTAATGTCAAGTCCATCCAGCCTTTCAAGGCCATAGTAGGGAAAAATGTACAGTTACACTGAAAAAACGTACCGCTAATTGAAAAATGTAAATGAAAATATGTTTATTGAAGAACCGGCAGAAAGACTGAGAAACCTCACAATCAACTCCCCTTTTTATAGCCCCTGGTCCTTCCCAGTTACCCTGTGACTGGGTATTTCAAACCAGCCTATCAAATCCCAATGGGTGGACTATTTCACTGGACTAATCTGTTTCTCAGGATTATGATCTGATAATCGTAATTATCTCCTGCCGATTGGAGGCCATATTACTGAGCCAGTAGGCCTGTTCTCATACATAACATAAACAATGCTGAAAGATTTATTCAAGACTAGCAAAATGTACCCATGTTGCAAGAGTAAGAGTCCCTTGCAACATGAAGATAATGAGTTTATATTGTTATTGTCAGTTGTCATTGTCAAAATTTTTGTCATTGCCAATGTTTCCTGCTCACAAGGAAAAGGAGGACAAGGAAGATTTTTTTCCAGGACAAAAGGCTAAAAAAAGAGGATATGTCCTGGCAAAAGAGGACATGCAGTCACTCTGGGTGGGCAGTGCATGGCTCCTTTACCTGCCAGGGTTCTGCTGCTGTTGAACTTCTGCCTGCACTGCCTTAACAGCCCCACCTGAGCATAGCCTGAGGCTTCCCTAGAGGGAAGGGAAAGGGATGCATGCACTAAATCCACGCATCCCTGGAGGGGGAGAAAAAGTGACATGTCCGCACGTGCTACTCCTCTGGTGTCAGTCCTGCCTGGAGCTGCCAAAGTCAGGCAGCTGGCTTTGTGTGCTTTGTAGAAACTTTTGTGCACTAGTTCAGCAAGTTGTGCACACACCCACATGCGCACATCTTAGAGGGAACTATGCTCACAAGTAAAGGCATGATATGGCTCCATTTCAATTTACTTAGGATCAATGCAATTAAAAAGTACATTTTCTGGGGTGACTTGGGGGGCTGCGTTCATTGAATCAGGACCATTTAGGTGTCCTTGAATTCCTCTCAGCTTGCCCTTTCTGATGGACTATGATGGACTTTAACCTACTTGTGAGTAAAGCTGCAATGTGGGGCACTTTCATTTTTCCATAGAACTCAATGCATATTTTTATTTTTTTGGCAATAACTTTTGATAGGAAGGCGATATTAAAAAAACAGACTTTTGCAGTGGATTCTGCTATTCAATACGAATCCAATGGTATATGACATGATGGGATTGCTCCATTCCTTCCTGTCATTATGTTGTTGGTCACCCCCTGAGTGTTCCCCCCTATGGGTGATACCCAGGGTGGAGCGTCCCCTCCACCCCTCTCTAGCTACGCACTTTGTAGTACATGTCTGTGCACTGGCCTAACCTTTCCCCAGGAGTGGCACAGAAGTGTCTTATAGCACTTTTGTGAACTCTGCCAGGCCAGCATGGAACTTGAGCCAGGGCTTATGTCTGCCGAACAGAGGATTAGGATTGCAGCCTTATTTATCTACTTGCATTGGCATGCTTTTGAACTACTATGTTGGCAAAACAAAGTAGAAAGAGTGGCAGGAGCTCAGTCCATCATACAGCATTCTGGTCTCAAAATCCCAAGCAGTCAAACCTTAAAGGTCTTCATGCTCAGTGTCTTAACAACTGTCCCACTGCATTCACTTTTCACTTCATCCCTTTTTCTTAATTAAAAAATTCAGCTAAATTTGTGAGGATTTTGTTTTTATTTGTAGAAAATAGCATTCCTGATTCACAGTACTGTCTTGCCCTTTCACCCCAGAACACTCTATCACATTTGTTTCCATCAAGTGTAAACTAGACTTAAGGTTTCATGGTTTGAGATGCTAAGGCTGCAATGTGGAGTACTGCAACTGGAGTACAGTTTGGAGTACTGCGTCCATTCTGGTTGTGACATCTCAAAAAGGATATAGAGGAAATGGAGAAGACACAGATGAGAGCAACTAAAATGATAGGTGGTCTGGGACACCTTCCATATGAGGAAAGGCCACAGTGTTCATTCAACTTATTCTAGAAGTTAATCAGGCTGCAATCCTAAAGACACTTTCCTGGGAGTAAGATACATTGAACACAATGGAGCTTATTTTTGATTAGACATGGTTAGGATTGTGCTCCTAGTCTAGAAAAGAGGCGCTTGAGGGGAGACATGACTGAGATGTACAAAATTATGCAAGGGATGGATAGAGTGGATAGAGAGATACTCTTTTCCCTTTCACATAACACCAGAACTAGGGGACATCCACTAAAATTGAAGGTTGGGAGTGTTAGGACAGACAAGAGAAAATAGTTCTTTACCCTACATGTGGTTGGTCTGTGGAATTCCCTGCCACAGGCTGTGGTGATGGCATCTAGCCTTAATGCCTGGATTGGACAAATTCCTAGAGGAAAGGACCATCACAGGTTACAAGCCATGAGGGAAGTGTGTAGATGTGGACAACCTCAAAATGCCAGATGCAGGGGAGGGAACCTGGATGCAGGTGTCATGTGTGCTCCCTGAAGCATCTGGTGGTCCACTGTGAGATACAGGAAGCTGGACTAGATGGACCTTTGGCCTGTTCCAGCTGAGGCTCTTCTTATGCTGTTAATTCTAACCTCCAGGGCTGGCCAAAGTCCTGGCATACATCCTGTGTTTACCTGGGGGTGTCACAAAAGTGCTGTAAGGCACTTCTGCCCCACTTTTGGCATCGGGGGGGGGGGGGGTTAAGCCAGTGCACAGACATGTGCTTACCTCCCTATATCATCATGGGAATGGGAAGACCGTTGAGTTGTGCTGGCCTAGGTTTGGACTGCACCCTAAACAACATCACTACAATCAACAAAAGTCGTGTTCATATGAACTCGTATATGAGTAACAAAACATAGAGGGGGAAATGGAACTATTGAAAATGGAAAGAAAACTCCCTTCTTCCCTGTGCCCTTCACTCTCCACCCCAGACTTGCTGTCTCTGCACATAACTCTATATGTATATGGGGAGAAATATGAATACACTGAGAATGAAACATTCTACTCTATTTAAAATAACAATCATCATAAAATGTAGGCACACTGAAAACCAATCCTCTGTTTCTGGAATAAAATTAAGCATAATGAAGAAACATTGTAATCAGTGCAGTAATGTGTACATATACCTATGTATATAATACTGTATGTGTTTTTCTTTTTTTCGTTTTTTGCCCCCAGGCCATAAAATTGAATGTTATTTATTCCTCTTTTCCATGCCTATGCTATGTATGTAGCATATTTAAGTTGTACTGTAATTTGTATTTACAGTTTGTTTGCAGTATGCTAAAAATAAATCTTCACAATAATTCTAAACTAGGCACCCCCGCTTTGGCCTGCTGACAAAGGAATTCATTAAGAAAATTCAGTAAATCTGAGTTTCTGGATATCTCAAACCTAAAGCCATTTCCAGTCCTCTCACAAGATCTTCACAGGCTTTTACGACTGGATTAGGGGATAGCCATTGTCCCCGGTTTGTCCAGGCCCCTGCTGTGCAATCAAAATGAAATATTTAAAACACTAATGAAATATGGAGTGTGTTTTCTGGCATCCCATGGAGGGCACATGCAGTGCAAGGCCTGTGCCGTACGAGGCTTTTCAAGCACATGTGGGTTTAATCAGGTCTGTCAGCAAACTTCTCTTTATTAATGTGCATGGAGACTGCATTCTCTAAAACCCAAGTGGCAGAAGAGGATATGTTTCCAAACTGATAATGCTTCACATCACACAATAAATTCATTGCAGCTTTCAAAGCTGGTTGCATGTGCCAAGCCATTTTCAGATATTTTACTAATTAGATATCCATTCTGTGGTATTATCCTCTTCTGCAGAGGTTCTCCAATTGGAAATTGTGACACACTGGGTGGGTATTGACTTCATTTCAGTAGGGTCACAAAAAATTGGGTGCCACCATCTTGGAATCCAAGTTGGAATCTGTCTTGGCTGTAACCCATACTTTCCTGTGAGTAACCCTACAATCCAGAGTAACTACGGGAAGACATAAGAAGCACTGACTCTGGATTGCTCTATGCATTTCCGATAAGTTTCCCATAGGTGGCACCGTAACTACGTCAGTGTAAAAGGTCTACATCTACAGTATTTATATACCGCTTTTCAACTGAAAAGTTCACAAAGCGGTTTACAAGAAAATGAAAAAAAAATAATAGCTAATTAATAGCTATTGGGTCCCTGTCCCAAAAGGGCTCACAATCTAAAGTGCAAAAAGAACACCAGCAGAACACCAGCAGAACAGACATTGCTGGGGTGTCTTGTAGTTACTCTGGAGTGTAACCATAGTCTCACTGAATCCAATTGGACTTAATTCTGAGTATACATGGAAGAGCTCTGGCATCACAGTGATGTCACTTTCAGCTTCTTGGTTGGTGGCAGCATTCCTGGGCTTATTATCAGAAGAGGGGGGCCCCAGGCGGAAATGCGTAAGAACCCCTCTGTACTGAACTACATTGTTGTATACTCGGGGGGGGGGGGGTTCAAATAAATTAACAACAGTTCTATGTCCTAACCTAAATTACCAACAGATTCTATGTCCCATTAGTAACCGGTTCTCAGAACCAGACGCTCATTAGCCCACCACTGTGCATACTCATCATTTATGAACTTAAGTGTGACTTAACTTTGATTCTCTTTAGAGAAGGACCAGTAGTTTTCAAATGATGATTAAGGATGCACTAGGTCAGTGGTGGCGAACCTATGGCTTGCGTGCCACAGTGGGCACTCAGAGCCCTCTCTGTTGGCACACAGCCATCGTGCTCAGTTTGGGAGTGCTCTAAGCCCAGCACACATGCCCAGAGTTCCAGCATGCTTGCTGGGCACCAAAGGGCTCAGCCTTCAGAGCAGGCTGCTCCTTTCCAGAACAGAGCCAACTGATGGGCATGCAAGGAACTCTGGCCATACACATTGGGACAGGAGCACGCTACTCAGTTGCCACTGAAAATAAAGAGATAGAAAGGGGTATGTGAAAGGTAGCCTCCCAGTGGGAGAGTTGCATAGTACTTTGCCCTGTATAGGTGGGAAAATGAGACACTGGAAATGGGGGGAGAGCAGTGTTATTGGAGAAGGATCCAGCTTGTACAATCTGGGGTATCGAAAATATTATCTTCTCCCACAAAAATGTACTTCCCAACTGAGATTGTTCCAGAGGCCGTTCACTTGGTACCTAACTTCCAGGCTGGAGGTGGCAGAGAAAAGTCTTTTTCAGTTGGGAGGTATCCAAATTGTGGCCCTATGTGGGCAACTACCATCTTTGCATCCTTTGAGGTGCTAGACACAAAGTGTGCCTTCAATGGCTTTTAATAATGTTCAAGACCTTCTTAATGGCCCTTTCACTGTTTATTAATGTTTAACTTTTCATTTTACAAGCTGGTTTTATCGTTGCTTTGGCTGCTTTTAAACTGTTGTTTTATTACTATTTCTAATCTTATTATTATCGTTGAGGCCATCTGTTGATATGGTGGGATTAAAAAAATATATATAAATCAATAAATATCCTACAAGCCAGCACACAATGACACAACGTGGGGAAAAATTGTGTATAACACAGTACACAGCAGATACAAGTTCCAAATCTAAAAGAAAATGGAAAATAGCCCAAGAAACTGTTGCAATAATGACACCTTGACTTAAAAGCAATTACAGTGGTGCCTTGGTTTGCATGCATAGTTCATTCCAGAGGCATGATTTTAATCCAAAATGCTTGCATAAAAAAGCAAATTTTCCTATAAGAAATAATGGAAACTTAAACTATTTGTTCCACAACCCAAAAATATTCATATAAAAATTATTACAATCTTCTACATTCAGTATATAAAACTGAAGAGACACTGACTGACTCACTGATTGACTCATCAATGCCCAGCCAAAACCACCAGACGTAGAAGTGTGAAATTTGGGGTGTTCTTTCTGTGATGGAGGTACCGGTTAAAAACAGGTTTTAAGAAATTCCAACTGGAAGGGGGTGAAAAGGGGCATCAATCATGCATTTTCATCCCTATACTTTACATTGAAGAATTGCTGATTGATCACCAACCTCTCCCCAACGCCTGGACCTAGAAGCATGAAATTTGGGGAGTGTATTCCTTCTGTGACATGAGCACCCACCAAGAACCAATGTTTAGAAATTTAACCCCTAATGAGATGAAAGAAGTGCAACATGTTTTTGTCCTATACTTAACATTGAAGACTGATAAAACCCAGCTCCAAACCCTGCCCACTGTTGGGGGGGGATAGTGCACGAGGGTTTGCACAGAGGAAGGATTTTTGCATAGAGGGGTGCTTCCACGGAAGGGGGGTGGCCTAAGGGGTTTAATGGTGTGCCTAGGCATACAAATATTCTTAAAATTTCATTGCCCCCCTTACAAAGGAATGAGCCTCACTGACTGCAATAGGTTTACTCTAGAGTAGACATGCATAGGCACGTCTGAGGAGATGCCAGCAGAGTGCTGAAAGCAACCATATCTTGGCCAGGACTATTTTTTTTGTATTGCAAGACTAAATTTATTAGAAATGTTAACTTGTCTTGCAAAACACTCTCAAACCAAAATGCTCGATCCAAAATCTAAGGTTTATATGTCTATAGAATTATTGCATTCATTATGTAGGAAATGGACTTGAATGGTACCATGCTAAGATCTGATTTCAAGCCAAGATTTCTGGTAACATTAAGCGGGTGTTTCAGACATCACGACACTCACAAAGCTATGTTTTTATATTACCACTGCAGTAAGGGAAATATCTTTGGGCTCAGCAGCAAGGGTTCAATCAGATCCATATGAAGGCGATAGCTATTGGATCTTCACTATGCCCAGAAATGTGGCAATCATTGTGCTCTTGAGTACCAACGATATATTTTTTAAAAAGGTATAAAAGCAACATCTGAAAGAAACAGAAGAGGGCGAGGAAGAGAAACGTGAATTTCATCACTAATGAACACAAGATTTCAGCTTTCAGAAGGTATTCTCCTGAGCTCAAAATGTGTCAAAATAACAGGATTGAGATAAATGTGAGAAATCAGCTAGTTATGCATTACTCATAAGCCTTTGAAAAAAGGAAGGGAAAAGTGATAGCGAGCACAACTGCAACTATTCAGTGGAAAGAGAAGGCAAAGGGAATGAATTGGATCACACTAATTTTCAATCGTAATTGTCACCACATGGAGAAAATTGATTGATGTGCCAAGGAAGTGCCTGGGATTGTCATGCAGTGCTATACCTTGTGCAATCAAGGCTGATGGAAAACTGACACCTTCCTGAAATAGACTGATTCAGCAAAACAAGGTGCCTCTCATTCCATGGATAAGGAAGTGGGAACCAGAAGCCTCCTGTTGCAGTTGCCTACAGATCTATCATGTAAGATGATGGGCAAAACCCAGAGTAATTATGGGGAGTCCTTGCTCCAGTGTAAGAACAACTTCCTCTGGATTCCAATATGAATTTCCCGTAGGTTTTCACTAGTTGGTGCAGTAACTACAGGTGCACATAAGGTCTCTTAAGTGCTCCCATAGTTACTCTGGATTTGGGGGGATGTGATGGTGTCATCTCAGTTTATAAGACCTTCCCTAAGCAGTGGTGGTCTGGTCCTTATGCTACCTTGTGGGGACCATGGGAAGCATTCTTCCCACTGAACTGTCTCATCTGGAAGTCTTCTAAGAACACTAAAGGCCTCATGTGGACTCTCTGGACCTCAGAAAACATTCAGAGGCCTCTGGACAGCCTTAAAGTTAGAAAGGTACTTCTTTTTTGGAGGTACCTTTCTAAGACCTATCCACTGTCCTCTCCCACAACACACTTCCGTCTCACCATCTCCTGCTCTTCCCTGTCCCTCTGATGTTCAATACGGAGCTTACCTTCTCCAGCATGTACCCAGTGCAAGGTAACCACATGACATAACCAAAAAAAGAGCACAACCCCCCATGTAGGACACCCAAGAATTGACACCCAAGGACATGATAAAATAAAATCTGAAAACACTCGTAGATATTGCTTTCATGCATTTAATTTAAGCATTATATATTACTTAGTATTAAATTTAAAACTTTTACATATAATTTAGGAGTCTCCAAACCTTCAGCTTTAGGGCTCTTGGACCTTTAACAGTTGTATAGAGGAGGGAATTTCAGCAGGGTTAGCTTGTGATCTTTGAGATGAAAAGCTTCACTTGCTGAAATTTCCTCCTTTACACAATTGTTAAAGGTCCTGGAGCTCTGAAGATGAAAGTTTGGAGACCTCTGATTCATTATATATAATTTATTAATTACAAGAATGCTACATGTTGCCTGCTCACAAGGAAAAGGAGACACTGTAAATTTTTTCCAGGACTCAAGACTAAAATTCAGGACATGTCCTGGAAAAACTGGACATATGGTCACCAGGGCTGTGGGTGGCGCAAGTGGCTAAGACACTGTGCTTGTTAACAAGCAGACCAGGATTCGAGACCCAGGTCGACCCCACAAGACAGGGTGAGCTCCTGTCCTTAGCCCAGCTCTGCAACGCCAGCTGGATCTAATCGTATTGGCTCTGCTTTTCCATTGGACTAATTCAGTGGCGTGGAGAGGGGGGATTTGCTGCAAGGGTAGCAGCCTATCCTCCATAACAATCCAAGCCAGGCTTTCGTGCTTCGCATGCAGCATATGCAGCACAGAGCACGATACCATAGTCTTCCAAGACTGACGGAGGCCTGCTTTTGGTCACCATGATCTAATGGGCCAGTGCAGGCCTTTCTACCTTGTCTCTGTCTCAATGTCTTTTTCTGCATGTTTGCAACAGTCTGAATTGTGCCAGGATCCTTTATATTTTTTTTCTGAACAGGGTAATATGTGCATCTTTGAGGGGATGGGAGTAATAACCTGAAGTAAGTATCTTACTTTTTCTTTTACAGTGTGCAGCAGATGAAAGTCATACTGAGTAAGTTATATCCCTGTACTTTAGCTTATACGTGGCCTCTGTGTGACTCATGCTCAGCCTTCATCTCTTTGATTTATAATCTGGCATTTTAATTTGCAGGTTTCATTTTGTATTTTTGTACTTTCTCTTTATTTGAGTTTGGATTTGTATCTTGAAAACTTTTCAATAAATATCTAGTTATAAGAAAAAAACAAGAAGCATTTCTGATTAAGTGGTATGACAAAATTGATGGAGATCCTGTTTCCTGCTGGGCTTTGATTATTAAAAGGTGCAGTCCAGGGTTTGATCCATGAAAACAGGGCTGTTGCCTTTAGATTCTCAAATATCTGCCCTGATCTAGTTAAGATCTACAAAAGTAAGCAAATCGCCACATGTGTAACCTTACAGATTCCTCAGTATTTCTTAGGCCTGATGATGTATAGACTTGGTTTTTGCTTACAAAGGTTATCCATATAAATGATTAAAGACATTATTCAGGATTTTGCCACAATCAAACAAATCCCCTTTTCTCTTACCTTAGTAAGGTTTCCAATCTCTGTTTTGGGGAGATCCGGGAGGTTTTCACATCCCTGCGAGGAAGGTGCTACCCTTCTGTCCTGACATGGACACAATCCTATAGATCACACTGCTGCCTTTTTCACCTTCCTTGTCCCTTAAAGGGGCATTGACATGTCCTTCCCAGGTTATTGGGTTGTATTTCACCAGTCTGGGAACCACAGGAATAGGATGTTGGCTTATGTGAGTGCCACTTTCACTGCCCCATCTGTCTACTTCTCAGCCCTCTTCCCTGAAACCATCCTCAACCTGTGCTTTGGGTACAGAATTTCTGAACTCCGTTGTTCTGAGATTGCTGGCCTCCTTTCGGCTGCAGGTTTTTAAAACTAGGGAAAATTTATGCACTCTAGTCTATCCTGGGTTTATCTGATATATTGCCAAAAAGGGAACAAAAAAGTGATGATAAGGAGAACTGAACAGCAAAAAAGTACTGAAAATGCATGATAATAGAAATTAAAGTTTACAGTTATTTGGTAAATTGGTGGGTTGTTCACCATTAACATTTAACAGAAAGGTTTGAACTGTGATAACTTACAATACAACTAGAAGGTGTGGAGGTCATCTCCAGGATGGAAAGTGTTGTGAAACTTTCATTAGGGAACATCTTGATAAGATTGGCATCTATTTTCTGAGTTCTCATTTTGTGTTGCAAAACTCATTAGAGCACAAAATGAGAGACAATAGACAGCATTAGGAGTAAACTACACAAGCAAGAAGCTACACACTGGAACAAATCTTGCCCAAATTGGGTGCTGTGAACATACACTTACAAGAGACATTTTCCTTTCCTTTCGCTAAGCTAGCTTGTCGGCCTTGTGTACTGGACTCACTCCGGTGGTTGCATTACTTGTTTCCAAGATGTTCTCCCCCCTATGCTGCTGTGGTGCTTACTCGCTGCTCCTGAACCTTAAATGGATATTAATGGAGCAGAAAGCAAACTGAATTACCCAGTGGATTTTTTTAAAAAAAGATCTCATTATCCAACTTGGGAAGCCCACTGGATGTTCAAACACTATTGCTTCTGCTTAAAATAGCAGAACCTAATCTGAAATCCCTGTGTTTGCCAAAATATAATCTCATCCACCCCCAGGACGCATTGATAAGAGAAGTTTGAATAGACAGTTGCCAGGATTCTTCAAGGCTGGCTGATTCGGCTAATGTGCTTAAAACCGGAGTAAACAAGTATGTTGATCTGCCTGCCTGTCACAATTAAAAGGAGAACACCCAGCAGGCTTTGAAGTCTGCAGCTCAGGGGGCACCTGCTGAGCCAGCTCTGAATCCTTACAGCTTCCACAATTAGTCCATGTTTTTCACATCCCCCCACAAAGCACATCCTAGCACATTAGAAAACTGGAGAGACCCACTGCAAGCAGCCACACAATCTCCCCCCACTCTCTCCAAGAGAGAGCTGTAGCATTAACTATGTAATCCATTAATATGCCTCACGCACTACTCCTTATTTTAAGGGAGAAGACCTTTTAGCACACTTGTCAAGTTGTCACAGATCTCCTTATTAACATGTCCTCCGTATGTTAGGTGTAATTGTGCTCACCTGCTGAAATCTCTCATAGGTTGGTTTTTAAAAATTTCATATGGAACAGATGCCTAACTGCATTTTAAAGAAAATATCTGATGAATAGTTCAGTCTCATCACTCCATCTGTGGCCACTACATATTCAGTATATTTTTTTGAACTTCCAGCTTATTCATGTGGCCGACATTTTTGGTTTGCCAGTATCACACTTCCCAAAAACTCCCTTCAGCCTACCCAACTCTGCTTTATGGTTGAAAAGATGTGCATTGCTGCAGATAGTATTTCTGCATGGAGTGCTAGGCTGGATACACCAAACAATCCAAGATTCTAAACTTTAATAAAGGTTAAAAACCAGAGTTCTTTAGGGCAAATTAGCAACCCTGCACAAGATTCAAGGGCTGTCTAAACAAGGTAAATCATATGCCTAGCCTGGTCCTGTTGTTTATTGGATCCTTGTGGGCCTGCCTGGTCCTATTATTTAATGGGTCTTTGAGGCACTCTTTATTTTAACCTCAGGATTCCTTAAGGTTTTCTCTACTCACAGCTCACTCACAAAGCCTCTCACTGATCTAACAGCCCAATCCTAAAGGTGCTGTTGCTGCTAGATACAGCAGCACCATTGCAGCTATCTTTGCATCCTTTGTAGAAAAGTTGTCCAATGTCTTATCAGGCAAAAGGGATTTTAAGAACATAAGAAGAGCCTCCACTGGATCAGGCCAAAGGCCCATCTACTCCAGCTTCCTCCAGCGACCCACCAGATGCTTCAGGGAGCACATATGACACCTGCATCCAGGTGCCCTCCCCTGAATCTGGCTTTTTGAGATTTCCCACTTATACATATATCTATGGACACCTACACACATACTCCTCATGGCTTATCACCTGTGATGGTCTTTTCCTCTAGGAATGTGTCCACTCCCTTCTGAAGGCACTCAGGCTAAATGCCATCACTAATGGTAAGGAATTCCACAGACCAATGACAAGCTGGTTAAAGAAATATTTTCTTTGGTCTGACCTGACTCTCCCAACATTCATTTTTAGTGGATGTCCCCTAGTTCTGTTGTTGTGAAGTGGGTGGCACAATTGGTTAAGACACTGTGCCTGTTAACCAGCAGGCCAGGGTTTGAGACCCGGGTCAGCCCCACAAGACAGGGTGAGCTCCTGTCCTTAGCCCAGCTCTGCAACGCCAGCTGGATCCAATCGTATTGGCTCTGCCTTTCCATTGGACTAATTCAGTGGTGTGGAGAGGGGGGATTTGCTGCTTGGGTAAAGCCTATCCTCCATATCAATCTAACCCAGGCCTTCGTGCTTCACATGCAGCGTATGCAGCGCCGACCACGATACCATAGTCTTTCAAGACTGACGGATGCCTGCTGTGTAAAAGGGAAAGAGCATCTCTCTATCCACTCCATCCATCCCATGCATAATTTTTGCAGCTTTTAGTATTCCCCTTGATATTGCTGGCCATGCGTTCCTCAAAGTCTCTTTTGACCTCCTGAACAACCTTCTTACATTCCTTTTGCCACATTTTATGTTCGTTTTTATTCTCCCAATTTGGGCAAGCTTTCCATAGGCATAAGGAAGCTCGCTCGCCCTTTACCACCTTTCTAAATTGGCTTGTTAGCCATTCTGGGTCTCTCCTGGACTAACCCTACAATCCAGAGTAACTACGGGAGCACGTAAGAGACATTACGTGTACCCGTAGTTACTGCAACACCTAGTGAAAACCTATGGGAAATTCATATTGCAATCCAGAGTAAGTACCTCTTACGTCTTCCCATAGTTAGTCTGGATTGTGGGGTAAGTCTAAGGTTGCCTGTCTTCTGGTGGGTTCCATGACTAGTTGCTCTAAAGCACAGTCATTACGCAGGTCAAGGAAATTGGTTTTTTCCTGACCAGAGCATGCACTGACCCAGTCGATACAAGGATAATTGAAGTCCCCCACAGTTACAACCCTGTTTCTCGCTGACATCTCCCCTGATCTGTTTCCTCATTTCAAGATGTGCTTCAGGCTTAGGGAGAACAATACCATACAATAACCCCAACCTTTCCTAGGGCTTACAAACAAAAGACCCCTTTCCCTATCTGACAACTGCCCAGTCTTTCAGTCCCAAAAGACTATGGTATCATGCTGTGAGTGTTCTCTCCAGAGCAGGATGGCCTGGGTAGATTAATATGGAGGACAGACTGTTACCCAAGCAGCAAATTCCCCCTCTCCACACCACTGAAATAGTCCAATGGAACGGCAGAGCCAATACAATTGGTTCCAGTTGCGTCGCAGGAGTTACCAGAACACGATTGTACATAGTCACAAACTGCTTCCGGGACTCCGGCTCTGGATTTTGCCTCAAGGTTGACTCCTAAAGCCTTTCCCATAGATGGGTATAGCCACAAGGCAGTGGAGGTTTCAGGTGGGAGTTTTCCTTCTTCAGACAACCCACGTTCAGTGGGATTTTGGACAGGTCTGGCTCCTCAACAAAGGCCTGTCTGGCATGGGAGTCCCTGCCAGTAGCTACACTATCGCCAGCATAGTCCTTTGTATCACTGGAGTACACAATCCCACCACCATGAAAAGGTACTGTCCATTGGTGAGAATGGATCATTTGCAGCTACTGTAATGAGTTTCTGTATGAGAACAAAGTGCTTATTTCTGCTTCATGATGTCACACTCTGCCCTCGACAGGCACCATGAATGCTATTCAGCTGTCTGTATTAAATGAGTTTGACATTTCTGATTTTGGTGCTATCCCCTTTTCTTCCTCCTCCTTCACATAGTACATGTAATAACTGTCCATTTATAAAAATTACATTATTTTCTGGTGTTATTGCATAATAAATATATATTTACAATAATTTGCCTTGGAAAACCTTTTATAATTTCACTTTACTGTCTCTGCAAACTGTACACTAATGGCCTATGATTTTACTCCCCAGTGGAGCCTGAGTGAACAAACAAATGCCTGGAAATAGAGACAATTTAGCTCTGATGAGATATCATCGACACAGGTCATAGGTTAATGGGTATGAAGGATTTATAATAAAACATGGCTATAAAAAAGAGGGAAAATCTGCGTAATCAAGTTGACAC
Source organism: Cryptoblepharus egeriae (assembly GCA_030015325.1). Taxonomy (NCBI): domain Eukaryota; kingdom Metazoa; phylum Chordata; class Lepidosauria; order Squamata; family Scincidae; genus Cryptoblepharus; species Cryptoblepharus egeriae. The sequence continues at coordinate 27,759,556 of JAREYC010000002.1, read as the reverse complement.
CTATTCTTTATAAAGCCACTCATCTGTACTTAATTTAATAATGGAATTGCAAAGAGCAGTTAAAACACGTACACATGTACATTAACAGAAATATGAAGGGAGGGCAGGGAGGGCTAGTAGGTAGATCCAAAAATCCATAGTCCTTTATCTACAGCCCTACATCCAAACAATGAACTCTCAAAGAGGCTGGAACTTAGCCATTATCTGTCCATGTCTGATCTCTTTGGTAAACATTACAGCTGCCAAGAATGAAGCAACAAAAAAATCACTTACAGATTAGGAAGGAACACATGGCATTCACTGACCTGTTCAAATCATAAAATACATCATAGAGAAAGGAAAGAAAGGAAACCAATCATTCTCCCAGGAATGGCCAATCTGTTCTCATAAAGCCCCAGTCATTACTGCAAATAAATACATGCTGGCCAGCAACGTCTGGGATTAATTTTTGTGGTTCCTTTTCAATTTATAAAAAAATGATTTGTTTCTGGAGCTCATTGGAAGCTTTCCTGTACAAACATGATGTCAGCATCCTAAAATAGATAACATATCAGTCTCACATACTTCAATAGTATATACTGTACTTGGAGAGCCTGGTTTCTCATTTAATGGGTGCAAAGTTTTCACATGCAAATTGAACGTGCTTGTGCAGCTTGTGAAGCAATGGGGATATGTGAACATTGTGATGCCAGGGAGAGATCATTTAACAGCATGAATGTGTCAAGAATTGTTGAAAGATTTAAAAAGCCTTATAAGTTTCAACAGTTTTTGATATGAGAGATCATATTCTGTTTCAGTGACTGATTGTTTGGTCTTTCACATCACAGCCAGCCCAAATCCTATACAACACTGTTTCATAGGAGCCACCTGGTCCAAGGTTATCCAACGCTGGAATTAAGCATGCTAGAGGCATGCATTTTTAAGGCAGCATTTTTTCCCTTACCCCATGATGAGCTCCAGCCTGCCCAATTGGATTACTCAGACCTGAGCCAGCAAAATCACCAGTGCAAATCTGTGAAGTCTTATGTAGTGCTTTTGGGGATGGGAAGTAGATTTGGATTGGCAGCTGCAGCTTTAGATTCAGCACCAACAGGCTGGTACAAGCCTTCTTAAAGACACTTTCCTGGGAGTAGGAATCCTGCAATCCTAAAGACACTTTCCTGGGAGTAGGCACTTTCCTGGGAGTAGACACTTTCACTTTCCATTGGGTAGACATAAGTAGACATGGTTAGGATTGTGCTCTTACTGACACTCCCTACTCCTGTGTTGTCACAAATGTGCATTATAATATGTTTGTGATGTCTAGCAATGGGGAAAGAGACCTAGCAACCCTTAGGACTGGGTGTCAAGCTCACCCTTCCCTCTCCTTATTGCCAGGCATCCATCCCACAGATTCTCATATTGTCCTATGTATGAAATCATGTAAACATATGCATAATCAGAAAGATTCTCTGCAAATCAATAAATATAAACACAGAGATCCATTTAAAGAAATAGATTTTCCTCCATAGGGTTTTCCTCCATATCATTTTCAAGATAAGGCTGCAAGGTAAGGAGATACCACTGAGACGCGAGCTTAACTAGAAAGCAAGTGGGATTCAGAACTGAAGGGTAGGCTAAAGGGACAAGCAGAACACCCAGGCCAGGAAGCACAGTGGTTATATTCTGTGCATGTGTGTGTACAGGCTTTTGTGTGTGTAGGTGTGCATGTGCAATCCTAACCCCAGTTTGGCTGGCACAAGTCCCAAAATAAGTCCCATGCTGGCCTGGGGATGTCGCAAAATTGCCCTAAGGCACTTCTGAGCCACTTTTGTGTGTGTGTGTGAGAGAGAGAGAAAGAGAGAGAGAGAGAGAGAGAGAGAGAGAGAGAGAGAGAGTTATTTTCTGAAAGGACAAGATACCCTCTCTGGATAAAAACCTCATTTTAAGATTCCTCAGCACTGCACTCTCTTCATTTTGACAGCTGCTGACCCTGATTTCCACATCCTGGTATGGAGAGCTGTTATTGACAATGGGAAGAAGCCACATTTATCAGCTTTCTGGCATGTCTCTCACTCCGGTTCTACTGTCATATCAATAAGCATATAGACTTTGTGTGTGTGTGTGTTTGGTGAGAAGGCAGGGTGCAATAATAACACAAGAAAGATCCTCCAAGGCATTTATTAGTGTTTATTATTTCTCCAGGATTTATGAGCTCTCTAGGTTGCTTATGACTGCTTTCAGATTTCTGTTTCTTTCTGAGATTCTGCTCATGCTGAAGTTGCATAATAAATCAATTTTTTTCTCTCCTTCAAAAATAAATCAATCATTCTTCGTCTCTCCTCTTTTTCACCCTGTAATGGAGCCTGGCAAAGTAAGGTTTCCAATTTCTTCATCCTCAGCAGATTTGCTTTTCTTCTTCTTTTTTGAAGCCATTCTTTTAATGGGCATTGATACTGGGCACAATCCAGAGTAACTACGGGAGCACATATGAGAAATTATGTGCACCTGTAGTTACTGCACCACCTAATGAAAACCTATGGGAGATTCATATTGCAATCCAGAACAATGTGTTCTTACTCTGGAGCAAAGACTCTGTATTTACTTCGGATTTCACCCAATGTCATTAGTAGCCTCATCCTTACCCAGGAAGGGAAAATGTATTTATTTTATTTTTTACCAAAGCAGCCACCTACTGTAGCAAACATGAACATATTGTGTTGGACTTCACCACTCTTTTGCTTTTCTATTATTTGATAGTGGAAAAGGCACAGACAGTGACTTCAGAACAGGACAGTGTTGACCAGTTCAATACAGCGACCCGTTCAAAAACACCCAAATCAGGAAACAGGTAGTGGTGCAAGTGGTTTTGCAGGGTTATAACACCGTTATACACATATTTTTTTATACACAGTTTTGACTCAACATGAATTGCCACTGCAAATGCAACAGAACCTGCAGATCCCTGAAGAAGGGGAAAAATGCATCCCTTTAAAATCACAGGTTAAAATTGCAGATTTAAAATGACAAAAGGAAGAAACTATTTTCTTCCTGTGGTAGGGAGGCAGTCATGGAAGCAATCTTTCCATTCTTCAGCTGGGCCAGACAACAGCAGCAGGTCCTTTGCATTTCTAATTGCTGACTGCATCCTTGCAACAGTAAAAAAGCTGTTTTAAAATAACTGTAATTGGCAAGGAAAACACTTTATATTTTTTGAAAATTGCTTTTATTGAACACATTTTTGGGTATCAGCAATGGGAGTACCAGAATCAAGCACCTATGGATTCTGAGGCACAGCTTTGTTCCATTAGGAGCAAGAAATCTGGAAGTGGGACTTTAAATCTGTTTTTTTTACTCTTCCCCTCCATTTTTTTAAATCCACTGGGGGGGGGAGGAGGGTATCCCAGAACAGAACCCTAGTGGTTAACATGGGACAACCTATATACATTGTTCAAAGAATATGGGATAGTTTTCAAATCTCTTGACACTACTGAGATTGTGAACAGGCAGGACTCATCCAAAATACTCTGTATCTATCATCTGTTACCCATGTGAACGAAGGCATGCAAGGAACTGAAGGCTAACTTTATTTCCTAGCAACTGAGGGAAGTTGTGTGGCAGGCATTGCTATTTTCCTCCTGTCAACAGGAACGTTCCCAATTTATGGGGCCGGCAATAAACATTCCAAGTGTCTTTTCTTCACAGACAGCTAACTATGGGAGATACATGTTTGGGACCAAACAGGCCTGATTTCTCTAGTTAGGCAAAGGTTTGTATTGAGCTCCAAGCCCGACACAAATTTTGTTCAGGGCTGTTCCCCCAACCATGGCACTCGAAGCCTAATTATCGGCGGGGAAGAGAGTTGACATTGCTACACATCTCACACCACTGTAGTCAAGTCAATTTATAGGCTATTAAAAGTACTTATGCTCATAAAATAGGCAGGAAAAAAGTACCCAGAGCACGTTAAAAGGAGAATGTGTTAAAAAGAACAGGCCCCTCGGCCATAATTAGCGGCTGCTAAAGGCAAGGCAGCAGCTGTGGAACCGTAAAGCTCATTTTACAAGCGATTCCCTGGAAGATGCAAAGGAGAGCCTAGAGCTGCTGTAGGTCTGACGGTGCTGAGCGAAGCGGTAGAAGAGTCAGAATTGCCAGCAGCTTTTCCATCACCTTCCCTCTCTTGCCCGCGTAGTTATTCTATAGGCCTGCAAAGCCGCCGAGAGCCCCCACTTCATGCTCCTGGCTGCTGAGGAATGCAGCCGCCTCTGGTGACCTTTATTTTTGAGTGGTTCAAATTAGTTCCAAAGATTATAGGCATTTGATGACATAAAAGGCCAGTTGCGCTTTTCCCTGAATGGCAGGAAAGAGTAACCAAACTAGTCAATCAAAACGACAGCTGGAGACAAAAACAATAGGTCTGCTCCAAAGGTATACCATTAGGCCCTGGCTGGGTAATAGGGGCTTAAAGGGGTTGTAAATGGCTTTGTTCATTTTTTATCCATCTGCTCCTAAGGCCTTTTTTTCCCAGGCCTCCTGGGGGAATGAGGACTTGATGTAACAGAGAAGTCCACAAAGGCTTGAGTTTGAATTCTGACTCCACCATTTACGACTTTAGAAGAAAACAGTATATCAAGTAATGGTTTCTCAGCCTCAATTCTCCCAATGTAAAGAAAAAAGGAACAATCACGGCCTGCCTCCTTGTGAAAAGGAATAGAAATCACAGCTCCACACACTGAGGTACAATATACACTTTTGAAGAATAACTGCATGGCACCTGAGGTTGTTCTCTCCTTTCTCTGCCCATTAGGTGACTTTTTGAACTATGAGCAACAATGTAGTTTATATTAAATAAAGATTTCTTTTCTTGTCTTCCAAGGCTAGGGAAATAGGCTTTGTCCTTAATCATTTGTCATGACATTATAATATTTCCTATGGATGCCATTTCTGTGAAAAAAATTTTTTCTCATTGGCAGTTTAAAATGAACCACTTACCTAACATTGATTTAAGGTATATAAAAATGAGTTCAAGCTTGAGCTATAAACACATACAAGACAGAAAAAACTTTAATGATTCCATAGTTATCACAACAGGAATAAAAGGAGAACAAATGTGAAAAACCAATATCTTGTATCTGATAATCACCTGCTCCATACCTCTCTCTGAACATGGTGTAGGTAGGGGGTGCAAGGGGTAGCTGTTGCACCAGGTAGCAAGCTTGGGTCAGGGAAACAAACTGAGCTTGACACTAGTGGCTAAAACTGTGAAAAATAGGGTATGTATGAATAATACCATCAGGTTATATAAGGTAATTTAATGGAGAATTGCAGTGAAATAAACCAGTATTCTATCTGTACTGATGTAACAGCAGTTACAATTTTGGTTCTATTGCATCTGTGGGGAGCAGAAAGAACGCAGTTTCTTAATTTCATTCAACTCATCAATTATTATTATTATTATTATTTCAGACATTACTTTTTGCCTGAAGGTAAATATGATTATTCTTCCTGCACAACTTCCCATTTTTATATACTGTGCTCATTATTGTGCCACCAGCTGCTGTGTGTGGAGTTCATATGCCAGGACCAGGGTGCAGACTGTGCTGTTTCTTTACATACATAATTCTATCGGAATATTGTCTCCTTGCCAGTCCATTTCTTCCTGGTGGAAGCCTATTTAAATGCACAACCTGAGAATCTGTCACCTCAGATCTTTTTCTTTGCACTGGTATTTGATAGTGTGCTGCATGATATATGAGTATAGATCAGTTTGATTCCAGTTGTAATGTTTAACATTCCAGAGTTCCCTAAAAACCAGCTCTTACGTTAACATTTTCCAGATACAATACGATTCATGAACTTTTCCCATGCTTGGATATGCTTATCGACATATTCATTCTGATCCAGCAAGGGAAAAAGGAACATGCGGCCAATGAAGACGAACATCATAATGCTGCCAAGATGTGCCCAGTGTTGGGATTCAAAGAAATTAATAACCGGTTCTCTGCCCATCTGGCAGCCACTTTTAAATGGCTATTTTTAAACTTTATATGTCCTATCTCTTGTTAACAACCAGGTCTATAGAGTAGATGTGAACCTGCTGGAGCCCACCACTGGATGTGCCTGATGAGGATACTCATTTCAAGTCTGAGCTTTCACTGCATGCATTTCAAGTCTGAGCACTTCATTGCAATGAAGTGTTAATAGGAGTAGGTCATTGTACCACCTGAAGTCCACCTGTTTACATGCTATTTCTGAGGTTCAGAATGATCAGCTTGATCTCCATCATGAATCTGGCTGGTTCAGAACTGTGATCAAAATCAAAAGCTAGCACTGAATCCTTTCTGGATCTCAGAAACAGCATGCAAAAGACTTTTGTCAGTTTCTGCATACCTAAACTGTAACCAAAAGATTTACTTCTAAAAATCATGATTAACAAAATTTTAATCACTAGAGATGTCAGTCCTGCTGGGTGTCACCTTACTAATGTCTGTCTCTCCATCCACCCGTCTGTCCATCCATCTGCCTGCCTGCATTTCTCTTAAGAGACCCAAAATGGCTTTCATTATTTGTTCCATCCTTTGTCATAATGGCATTTCATTAGCTTTTGAACACTCCGGCTGCCATCCATTTGCAATTTCAGGCTGGTTTGATCTCCTCATCATCCTCTTCCTCTTGCAGCTCCAGCTGTATCCACTTGTACACTAAAAGAAGAGGTTCACATTTTTCTTCTCTTTTGATATTAAAATACTACTGTACCTCCCTGCTACTGTTTCTGTATGATAGTGACTGGCGTATAAATGGGGAGATGGTGGGCTGTAGGCCCCAAGTGCAGTAGTGTAGTTAAAGGCTGCAAGGATAGCTGCAAGAGTAGCAAGAAGAGCAAATGAGGTGCTATGCAGTCCATTCTCTGGGAAGCTCTATGTGAGACACTGGAAGTGATCAACAGCTATTTTTTTCTGAGACCTCACAGACGACTTCTCACGATCTTGCGGATGACTTGTGGTCAACAGCTCACAGCTTGGGAACCAGTACTCTACAAGTACTAAAGCATCTGGTTTGGCCAAAGGTATCAGCCTTTACCTTGAGCACTGCTGTCCAAGCTGGAGGGCAATGCCTGCTCCCCTCTATCACTATCATTAAAATCTGGACATTTAATTGCTCTATCATTTTAATGGACAGAGGTCTCCTCTGTCAGCATTTGGCTTGCTAGGATGGGACAAGACAGAGAGAGCAACCGGTGACAGTGGCAAAAGCTGCCATCAATCTAGTAACAAGGTCATTAATGAGTGTTATTCTTGTGGGGCAGCAGGAGGACGGGTCAGTGGTCCCTGCTGGGTGCATTTGACTTTTGCATGGGGAGGGTTTGGAAAGAGGAGTTGAAATTTTGAATAGGAAAGAGTTGGCACCACCATTGTGAGGGTGACAAATTGAAGGAGGTATCTTTAAACAAATCTTTAAACATATGAGCTTTTCAACATCTTTCCCTTTCCCTATATATCCTGTGAAGAGGGGTGGGGCATAACCCTTAAAAAAGATGTTGGAAATTTTAATCACAGAAATCCATTCATCGCTTTTAATTTGGACCTGAAACTTCATAGGCGTTTTTGATTGGAAGTTGCAATTTAAGATTTTTACATTTTTAAACTTAGCAGTCCATGCCAGGAAATTCAAGCCAAACAGGTTTATTTTCTCTCATTTTTCCATCTGGTTTCTGTCTGATTAGAAAGCTGTCTCATTTATATTTTTCCATTTTGATTTTGTCTAGAAGAAGGATGATAATAATGGCATGTCTTTTGTCTACAAGTCTTAATTCCAACCAGCCTACATCAGATCAGAACCAGAACAAGAAGTTGGCATTATTACAGCACGTGCAAGGGCTGGGGATCCAAATAAGTGTCTCCAGCTGGTTCCTGAGACCACTTCTGATACCTGGGGCCATATGTTAAATGGTAATTCTGTGAAAGTTTTCTGTGATCTTCTTCATGGTGTATATTGCAGGGGAGACGCAGTATCACATGTGAACCTAAAAGCCCAACATTGGTCTCCTTGATTCTGGTAGGTAATCAAGGAAGATTATCTGCTAAAAAGCAGGCATAGAACCAAGGAGACCCATTGCTGCCAGTGGAGCTTAACATGGGGTAAGAGAACATTTGTACTGAGGAGACTCTGGCACATGCAGTACAGCAGGATACATTTATGTTCTTCTGTTCCGACAGTGCCAGTGGTATCTCTGGGGGAAGCTAGGGAGGGCTGAAGTACCACCCTCGGGGGTGACAACTTGGGGTGACCAAAAATAACTAAAATTGCTAAAATTCTTTGAATAACCTCATGAAGGCATATACCACTAGATACCACAAGCAGAATCCAATGCAAAAAGAAATATCTCTTGCCTATCAAATGTTATGGCTAAAAAACAAAAATACATGGAGCCTTATGCAAGGTGACCATATGTCATAAAAGAGGACAATGTTCCTCCAAAATGGAGGACATCCAAGAAAAATGGATAAAAGCTAAGAACATTCTTACTTACTCTTACTTACAACACTATAAAAGCTAAGAACATTCTTACTTATTGTGTTCATGCACTTAATTTAAACTGTACATTGCTTTTTATTAAATTTAAAACTATTGTGTGTAATTTATTACATATAATTTATAATTCCAAGAAGGTTGCATGTAAGGAAATGGAAGACAAGGGGGATTTTTTCCCAGGACACAAGACTAAAATGCAGGACAGGTCCTGGAAAAAGAGGGCACATGGTCACCCTGGCCCTGTGGAAAGTGAAAGTGAGCTATATTGTGTCTTTACTCATGAGTAGGCAAACATGAGTCCACTGAAAAGGACAGAATGAAAGGATTCCAACGTCTCTAGAGTGGTCCTGATCCAATGAATGCAGCTCCTACAAATCAATCTAGAAAGAAGTCCCTGACAATTGCAATGAATGATATGGAAAGCGGAATTGAGCTACACAGCCACGTTTACTCGTGGGTAAGCAAATGTGCCTTGGCTCATGTTCAGATCAGGCACAGAGGAATGCAAACCCACTAGAATGGTCCCAATCCAGTGAAAATGGAGCTCACCAAGTGCTCAAGAAGGCAGCCTGACCCCCTCCCAAAAAAGAGGGGGTAAATTTTGACAGTCAGAACCTCACAGTGACACTCCCATCTTCATGACCCACTAACAGAAACCAAAATCAATTTTAAATGTATTTGCTATGACTTATCTTTTAAGTCCTTTAATTGCCTATGGGTCCTCTTGGACATGCTCCAGCTATATAGCTATATAGCTTAATTGGTAAGGTGATTTTTAAAATATGAAAATATTAATTAATATCTGATTAATTAACTAAACTTTCTTGAAATGTAAAATGATTATAGAATACTGATGATAATTAAATAATTTTGATGCATGGGGTGTCAAAAAATTTATGGACCCTGGCAGTGATGGGATTCAAAGAAATTAACAACCGGTTCTATGCCCATCTGACAGCCACTTTTAAATGGCTATTTTTAAACTTTATATGTCCTACCTCTCATTAACATCTGGTTCTATAGAGTAGGTCCGAACCTGCTGGAGCTCACCTTTGGGCCCTGGATGCCAAACGACTTAGTTACACCAGTGCATATCACTCAAGCAGTTTAGGATTGAGCTGTCCTTTCCTTCAGTTTGGAAGTATCTTTGAGATCTCCAGAGAGTCATGGGATAGCATAGACGTCAGCTAGCTTGAAGATTGCCATGTAGGAAAATGTTTCACTGCAACCTTGGAGGACACTTCAGACCGTGATCGGAAAAGGAAAAAAACACACTTTTGTTGCACAAGGACTTAACTATGTGTGAAGAAGCTCAGAATGTTTTATGTCCAATTTTCATTGAAAATGTAAAGTGCTGGTAGAACGCAGAATGTGGCAGGGCATTTGGTTTTTGCATTGTTGAAGCAATTTTCAGTAAATGAAAATCATTTGAAGGCTGAGGCAATTGTGTGCTGTTTTTGTACTCACTACAGTCTGTTGGGCTGCTATCCAAATTGTCTGAGACCAAAGCGCATTTCACCAAGTAGCTCACTTGCCTCTATTTACAACTCTCTTTCTTACCCTCCCTTGTACATACATTTCTCAAGGTAATCTCTTGTTATTAATATGTATATTGTTGGGGCTTGTGCCTGCCTTAATGAGGACTTTTTTGTATCGTCTGGATGATACTTGAAGCTGAGAGGCATAGACGTTCAGTGAAGGAGACTGACAAGATCACAGAAAATCAATTTACACCCGTATGTGACGGACAATCAATTATTTTTCCCCTTTTCCCCAAATCAAGAAAGTGCAAGAAAGACTGCAGGTCTCAAGCCATTCTAGCATTGCCTGATCTCAGTAGAGCTGCTGTTCTAGGGTTAAGAGTTTGAACGATGAAGCCGCATGTGGGTGATCAGGCTAAATCAAAGTTGTTGTTATTGCCATCTTATTTCATCATACATTATTACTGTCAAAGCATAGTGGTAAATTTTGACAATCAGAACCTCACAGTGAAACTCCCATCTTCATGACCCACTAACAGAAACCAAAATCAATTTTAAATGTATTTGCTATGACTTTTATCTTCTCCAGCTATAAGTCCTTTAATTGCCTATGGGTCTTCTTGGACATGCTCCAGCTATATAGCTGACACATTAGGAAATTCTGGAGGGGTTAGCATTCTGGTGTACATTTCTCTACTGGGATATACCCTTTCCCACGTCCAGCCCACACCTTAGTCCACCCAAAAAATGCCCCCACTAACATACTGGAGCTGGCATGTTTTCTTCATGTCTAGTAATGGGGTCCAAGAACAATGGGGTAATAAAGTCATGAGACTGACATGTTCAAAAAACAAGGCAAATAATAAAGCTAGCCTCTGAAAATTGAACTGAATTAATATCTGGGTTCATGTCTATCACTTTGGACAGGTTCCAGAAGTGTAAAGCATATTAAATGGAAACTATTGCAATAAGAAGTGCTGTAGTTCTTTGAGACTTTCTACAGCAAACAATTTGGTGTAGAATATGGTTTCATGGGGAACAGCTACACAGCATGGTACTTCACATCCATGGTGCAAGGGGAGGCCAACTGGACTGCCCCATATTCAAAGTGGGTTTGGGGTGGATTAGCCTTGGGCAAGGGGAACTCATCAATTCAATTCAAAGCTGGAGCACATTTGTGACACACCTGGGCTTTTGCAAGGCTGCAATCCAAAACACACTTTCCTGGCAGTAAGACCCATTGAACACAATGGGTCTTACTTCTGAGTATTCATAGTCTATCTGGCTTAAAATAAACCAGGCAGAGGGGCCAGTAGGAAAGACCCCATGCTTGGGTGAGAAGGGACAGTTGCTCTCCTGCTAAATATAAAGGGACACCACTTAAGAAGAAGCCGCTTTGCCCAGTTAGCAGCCATCATTTGCAAACCTGGAGCATCCAAAACTTGCTGCTTACCGTGCTGATCCAAAACTTGTTGATCCAGTTGATTAGATAGATGCTTTTAATGCATGATTGTCATGCAGTCTTAGAACACAATCCTAACCATGTCTACTCAGAAGTAAGCCCCATTGGGTTCAATGGGTCTTACTCCCAGGAAAGTGTCTTTAGGATTGCAGCCTTATAGTACTGTATTGTTTCTGTCCAGCAGGGGTCAGCAGGACATCCTGGTTATTTCACTGAGCACCTCTTCCCAGGAAACCATTCTTTATCCTCTGATTAATTAATACTAGATCCATGCCACCTACTGCAGGCAATAACATTCTCCAAGGAAAACATGGCAGAAAACACTCTGTGAACTTTCATTTATTATTAAACCATGTGGTTGTGGCTTTTTTGGTCCTCTCCAGATGTTACACTATTCCCAATCACAAGCAACTCATTAGAGCTGATACCTAATTAGCATACAAGCACTGGTAGTGTTACTACTGCAAAAACATGCACAGAAATCCTGGATGTGTTTAATTTGTCCAATAATGTCAAGTTGTATTTGTACTTCAATTCTTTTTGGAAACCAGCAACCCAAAAGTATGCCCATTGATATTCAGTTTGCAAGCAAATGTCACAATGTGGTGTAAACAATTAAAGTGAGAACTAAATAAAGGTATGTTCATCTCTGCAGTTATGAATATTGTGACAAATATGTGTGATTAAAAAAAACACATATTCCTCTTGCTTCATTTATCATCTCATGATAGCTGAGCCTGTCTTTCAGGGACATATGGCTATGAGCACAATCCTAACCATGTCTACTCAAAAGTAATTCCCACTGTGTTCAATGGGTTTTACTCCCAGGAAAGTGTTTTTAAGATTGCAGCCTATATCTATCCTAATATCCATTTGGGGGAGGGGTGTTTTATGTGCAGTGTTTCCCCCTCAAGTTCATTTCAAAATTAAAAGAAACTGTGGTTTTCAAAAGCTTAAGCTTTCCATTTTTCTTATAACTTGTAAAAAAAAAATCCCGAGGAAACCTCATTGCAAATGTACCCTTTTCAGAATGAGTTTGCATTCCTGCAGATTTGCAACAAAGATGTCACTACAGACTTATCACTGACATTTTTATTAAATGATGGCATAGATAGATAGATAGATAGATAGATAGATAGATAGATAGATAGATAGATAGACAGACAGACAGACTTCTGCCAATTTTACTCTTCCGACTTTGCTTCTCTTCACAGTTTTTGAAATGCTTGCCTTGCATGGTGTTTGCCTCACATGAGCTGCATGTACCAACTACACAGGCTATCCCCTCAACTTCCTGCTTTCTGTAACTTTCCAGCTGCGACAGAACACTGAGCCACAAGGAAAAGGAGGACAAGGAAGATTTTTCTCCAGTTCACAAGGCTAAAAAAGAGGACATGTCTTGTAAAAAGTCAACATATGGTCACCCTACCCCAAACTTATCCAGGGACACACCTGGAAAGTAGGATATAATGATAAAGGTCACCACTCAAAAGATTTATTAAATACTCAATTTTTATATATTTCTTCCCAAATAAATTTGCATAAGAGTTTAACCTTCATATGATCCACTTATTGTCATTCCCTTGAGATAGATGATGGATTAGACATGGACATAGGATCCTAGGCAAATTTCTCCCTCTGAGCCTGATCCTTCTTGGCTAAGACTCTTTGAAACATACTCTGTTTATTGGAATCTAGTGCAGACCCAATACTTCTAATAAAAATACCACAAATCTAGTCAAATAATTACTCAAATCTAATGCATCATCGAATCTAATGTGCACCCTGATTTTGGAGACAAAATACAGGTGAAAAAGATGAGCATTAGATTTAATATAGTATTTCAGAGGCACCATCAGAGAACTGGTAATAATACCATCACCAGTCCATTACTCCAGCTCATTTTCTCCTTGGCACCTCTAGTGATGCCCCTGGCGTGTGCTTTCTAACTCTGTTCATAATGCATTTGTGGCTCTGACTTGAAAATACATTTTTAAAGTGCCTTTGCACATGATAAAACCACACAGTACCATGTGCTAGTCCATGTTCTCCATGCACTGGCATGGAGAACATTATATGCACAATAATAGCGGCATGGTTTCCTTTGTATATATTATCTTTGTAATTCCTTTCACCTACTAAAGAACACTGTAATATTGTTAACAATGAAGGCTGGGAGAAAGGCTTTGTAAAGCATATTTTTCATAAATAAAAAATGGGGTCTAAAAGTACAAAGGAATTTTAATCAAAAGCCTTCAGGAAATCAGCTGTCAGTAATAATGCAGCTTTCTTTGCCAAGAACATGGGTTTGCCACATTTCAGGTAAGTGTAGAGGTACAGAAAAGTTTAACAAAATAAAAACTTCCAAGTCCTTGTATAAAATATTCTTCTGCATCACTGCAGTGGCCATTTAAGTAAATAAAGTTCATATAGTTCTATGGTTGGCCTACACCAGTGTATCTCCATGTATGTCAGCATAACAGTCTCATCAGTGTTGAAGCCCACTTGCCAACAGACACACCACAGATTCTGGTTCAATGTCATAAAAAGGGGGGAAGTGGAGCCATGGTCGTGCCTCCCCATGTTAGCAGCCAAGCCAATTGAAGCAAGGCAGCCCATAGAAATGTTTGGCATCAATCCAAGTGGTGAGTGACTGTGCCAAGAATGACTACAGTCATTCTCAACTGGTCACTCAGAGAGATGCCAGTTGCTTTTTCCAAATAGGACAGCTATGCTCTGAGCACTCTGGAAGTAACTGCAGCATTGTCATCACATCACAGTAATTAGTTCCTGGTTGGTTGGAGCAGCAGGATGAGTAGCATGCCCCAGGGCAACTCCAGGGTGAGCATACAGAATGGAAGACAGAGTGCCTCTACCTTTAACCATTGCATAGAAGAGGAAATTTAGGCATATGCTGTTTTTAAAACCCTTCTATGATGAGCTAAACCTGCATAAATTCCCTCATCTATGCAATGATTAAAGGTACAAGCACTCTGTCCTCCATTCTGTATGCTCACCCTGGGCAACTCACCGATCAGCTACATGGCTGGAGTCTGCAACATCCTCACTCTATCCCTTAGAGCTGAAAGGGAGCATTCCTCAGTGATCATGAGTCCTATTCTCTGCTGCTGTGATATTTGGCAGGTAGTGGCAGGGGACAGGGCATCATAGAGACACTGACAGCCACATGATGCACTGTGTTGCAGTGGTATAGCCACAGGCATGAGGGTTTGTGAGTAGGCTGCAGTAGTAGCAGCCTGTTGTCACATAAAATTGGCCCAGTGATTGGCCCATGTGCTGTTCCCTCTGATACATCCATGTACTACATAGGCTATAGCCTACAACATAAAAAATGTTACCCAAGGAGACCTTTAGGTGCTGCATTAAATGCAGAGCAGGCCATGCTGGCCAGGTTGTGCCACAACAGGTTAGGATGGGGCTGCTTGTTGTCCATTACTTCTGTATCAATGCTTTGATTAGAAGAGGATCAATAGATCTTTTCCAATATTAAGCTCACAGTGGTTGCTAGTTTTGGAATTAGGGTTTTGTTAGAGGAAAACTGAGTTTCCAAATCTTGAAATTTAGGGTTTGTCGAAGAGTCCTGAGCATCAACAAAAACTTCCATATACTTTCTTTTAAATCCTTAATCCAACTCAAATATTAATTCAACTGTTGTGAATAACAGAAATTCATCACATTTGAAAACTGACCATTTTGTAATATTTTGCTCCAGCACTAGAATGTGACTGACTTTCTAAAAATATCCGGCTGGTGAATATCTCATCAACAACATTGTATTGGAACCATGAGATAAACAAAAATTCTTCCTTGTCAAGGTTAGATGTCAGCTTCGTATGCCTTGCAGAACCCGAAATATTGTTTGGAATGTATACAAAATACTGGGACTCTAGTGGCAATCATGCAAATGAAATCCTTCTAACGTCATATTTTGGAGATCAGTTGCATTCAGACCTGTGTTAATTGAGCTATTCTAGCCTGAAAAGGAATAATGATTTGGAGTTGGGAATCCAACAGTAATGATGCTCTCTGCCAGATGTGCATCCTTAGTCTGCCTGTGAGGGAGAACAGCTTGAGCTACAATTTGGCAGCTAGTGCTGTGATCTCATGCTGGCTCTTGTGGCAACAGGAGGTTTCGAGCCTCTGCTAACAAACATCCTGGATTTGGATAGGTGTTCACACTTTGCTTCATTTAAATAGAGTTGTGCCTCTCAAAATCCATAAACCATCAGCTGTGTCTTTGATGCTCGTTGTGATCGGCTAGAAGAGCCTGCTATAGCATGGATCTGCCATAGCATTTTTTTTAAAACCTAAGAATCATCACAGGGATAATACCAAGAATGTTATTGGCTCTGCACCTCAACACAGGTGTAATCCTGGACTAGTTCCAAGTACAACACAAAGTAGAATGAAAATGATAACATTCTCCATCTGCTTTTCAAATGCCTTCTTGCAAACAGAACCTCCACTGAAATTGCATTTGACTAACATTTGAAATCTGGTGAATCATCAATATTAAAGTTTTGGCACTAAATGTTGATATTCTACTTAGCATATGGCATACAATACATGGACTAATGGTAAATCAGATGTAAATGTCTAGTCCAACAGCCATTCAAGGACACTGAATGACACCAGCCATTTTTTTCCAACATTGGTCGAAGTTGGGGGGAAAAGATACTGGGCCGGTATACTCTCCAGACATTGGGCCGGTATACAGAAACTCAGACACAATGTGATGAATAATTTGTCGAGGAGCACCACAGTCATAATGAGAGGTAGATGAAAAAAACCCATTTGAACAATGAGTCCTGGTATAGATCCTGTTGGGTATGGATCCTGTTCAGAGTTGACCAATGGTGGCGAGGTAGGTCAAAACCTTGCATCCTGTATATGTGTCTGCCTGTATCTCTGTGTCTACTGCTGTATTCTAAGGATATTTATGTGCCCAATCTCACAACATATGATGCGCTATGCCTGCTGCTTCTCAGTTCTGTGCACAGGAAATTTGTGCTCTACTACTCTTTTCAGTCTTCTTACATTTGACCAATTAAGATAAATAAATGTCCTGTTTTCTAGGACATGTACTCTTTTTTAGCTTTGTTTCCAGGAAAAACTTCATTGTCTTCCTCTTTCCTTGTAAGCAGGTAGCAAATAGCCTTCTTTTAATCCATAAATTTTATGTAATAAATTATATATAATAGTTTTAAATTTAATAATAAGCAATATAGAGTTTAAATTAACCACATGAAAGCAATATATGTATTTTTAATTTTTATATTGTCATGGCCTACATTTTTCTTGGGTGTCCTACATTTTGGGAGGATCTTGTCCTCTTTTTTTTCTTATGTTCACCCTGAATTAAGACTAATAGCACAATCCTAACCATGTCTACTCAAAAGTAAGCCTCATTGTCTTCAGTGGGTCTTACTCCCACAAAAGTGTCTTTAGGATTGCAGCATCAGTTGCCTGATCTTTGGTTGCCTCTAGTGGTCACAACATTTTCTGCTTCCTTTTCACACCCTTTCCAATCAGTGAATCAAAAAGATCAGGAATTTGGACCACCTTCAGTTAGTGGTGGGCTCCAGCAGGTTTCACACCTACTCTGTAGAACTGGTTGTTAATGAGAGATAGTACATATAAAGTTTAAAAATAGCCATTTAAAAGTGGCTGCCAGATGGGCATAGAACCGGTTGTTAATTTCTTTGAATCCCATCACTGACCACTTGCCTTAAAAAGAAAAGCTAAAGCATTTGGACTTTCAGTTTAGAAAATAATGACATGGAAGGGAGTGGGTGGGTGTGATAGCAGCAGTGTTGGGAACTTGACTCATATTACTCGGAGTTGCAAAAATTTGTGTTTTTCATTGACTTACAAGTTGCGTGCATGGAAGACATTGGCTGCAATCCTAAAGACACTTTCCTGGGAGTAAGACCCACTGAATTTATGGGGCTTACTTTGAGTACACATGGTTAGGATTGTGCTCTTTGGAAAACACTCAAGTCAGTGTCCCACTGACTCAAGTCTCATATTCAAATCACAAAGTCAAGTCTGCCTGTATCTGGTTAGGGGACATTCTCACTCTGTTTGTGGCTTGAAAAGTCTTGTGGGGGAACAGTAACTCTAGATTTGACTCAAATCAAGCCCCACAGCACTCTTCCAAATACTGGATATCAGTTTATGAAATTAGGTATGTTTTTTTCTTCCTCTTTCCCAGAGTACTAATGTACATCAATACAATCAATACCAGTAACTGGCAAAAAATGCAGAACAGGTAAAATAAAAATAATAATAAACCCATAATGTCAACTAATGCGTGAAATTTTTTGCCATAAGATGGACATTGACTTGAAATGGCTTTAAAAGGAGATTAGACATAGAGCACAAATCTAACCTATTTAGGGTGGCATTACTCACCTGGCATAACTACCTAAAGTGGTATGGGGAGGCTGGCACATGCTCTTCCCCACTCCACGCTCACTCCCCCACTCCTCCCCACCCCATGCTCACTATGGGGAGATTAGGGGAGTGCACAGACATGCAATGGCTTCCCTACACAACCACAGGGAGTTATGCCAGATGAGTTATGCTGGTCTAAATAGGTTAGGATTGCACCCACAGTCTCAATAAGCCATGATGGACCTCCAGTTTCAGAGACAAGTAGTGCAATCCTATACCTGTCTACTCAGAATTAAGTCCCATTATATTCAAAGGGTCTTACTCCCAGAAAAGTATGTATAGGATTGCAGCCAACATGCCACTGAAAACCATCCAAGAGTCATCCCCAAAGGCCTATTCCTGCAGGGCCCCTCTTGTGCTCACATCAGGCCCTGAGAGGAACTATGCGATACAAGTGTTAAGGGAAAGCACTGAGAAAGTTCTGCCAGAGGCTGTGGCTATGCACAGGCTGGCCTCTGTCTTAGAGCTGGCATAAGGGGACAATTAGTTGTCCCTTGCGCCAGTATAAGAATTTTGTTAGGAATGTGAGTCCCTGCAGGATTAGCAGGGCTAAGCAGAGTAGTTGTGCAGAGGATGAGAGGGGAGCAGCACAAAGTAAACACACAGCTGTTTATAGTTCAAGGTAACTATATTGTTCAAAATGACAGGCAGAAGATAAGTCAAGTAACACAGTCCAAGGTCAAAGCAGTAGATCAGTCATATACATACATCCAGTTGCAGGGTTATTCCAGTCTCAGTAATCCAGTTAAACAGTCCACAAGTCAGTCCACAGATACAGTCCAGGCTTTCAGAGTATCAAACAGTAATAATACTCCTCCTCAGTAACCCACACTTTGCAATAATCTCATACACACTTAAATATAGTGAAACACCAAGTTAGAATTTAATGCAGCATCTTGTAAGCTCCGCAGCAGTTCACACTATTGCTCTATAAATCCAAACCCTTTGGTGCAATTCAGTGAAATCCAGACTGAGGAGGAATCTTAATTGACTTGATAATGTCAGGATATGATAGAGTGGTTGGGTGAGGAAAAGACATAAAATTAATGGTTTTGTCTGCAATGGCTTGTCAGGGTCTTGCCACCGTGGAGGTCAGAATTTAGACATTGCCAGAATATTGTTACAGGAAAGCCAACGAGGCTTTTGCTTGTGTTTTACTTCAACATGGTGAGCTTTGATTTTATATCTTCGATCTTATATGGGGAGCTTTGTTTTCTTTTTCCCATATATATCTTCACCCCTATGTATATCCAAAGGTAACTTGCATCTTTAAAGAAATGTTGCATAGGGTTAGGGTATAGGCTTGGAAATACTGAGGACCCTACAGCTCTTTTACTTTATCAGGACATATCAGGACTCCATCATACTCGGGGGGCGGGTTTGCAAGGAAGGTTTTTACCCTTCTATTACAAGGAGGGTTTTTTCCACTTGGAAAGTCAACAGATTTGGCTATTCTCTTAAGGCTTAAACCTATCCATTTTTCCAGTGCCAATGGGGCATTCACCGCATCCTGTGGTGGCTGAACAGTGACAGAGGCCTCCTCAAGGTATGGAAACATCTGTTTCCTTACCTCAGGGCTGCATTGCCACTGCACCAAGCTGGAAAGCTGGATAGGACTGGGCACTTGTATCTTCAAGGGACCTGCCTTCCCTACCCACCAAAAGATATCTTCTTGATTATGGTTTTCAGTTTTTCCCTCAGAACTAAATACTGTGCAGTCCTGACTCCTTGTACCCAAGTTTACCCAACAGACCAAATTTAGGCATTACCCCTAGACTCTGCTTCTTGAAACCTCAAAGAACTCTTCCTCCGTTCTAAATCTTTTTTCCCCAAGTACCTTCTTTTAACCTCCTGCAAAATTTCTCCTTCTTCCCCAGTGGGGCATCTTGGGGAGCGAAACCTCAGACCACCTGGCTGCCTGACTCACTTTCTCTCCTCCTTTCATTTCTCTTCAACCCATACTAATAAACTAAAGTTGTGGGTGAATTTTATAAGCTACTGATTTTATAAGTCTATTCCCTTTTCTTTTACTTCCTAGATCATTCCAATAAAACCCATATTCTTTGGAAACTCTGTCTCCTGGTTACTGTTAGCATAGTTTGAGGCACTTTGACATTATTCATTCCCCAGTCAACAACCCACAACAACCATTCACTGGCCTCTCTGGTAACTGTGTGTAAATTCCCCCAATTCCAATGTAATTGAACAAACCAAAATCCAAGACAGTGTGCAGAGATAAACACATGTATGTGAGGAAGGAAGCCGGAAGACCAGTTTGTGGCTCCCTCTGAGAAGAGACTGACCCAACTTGGAACTCACCTCACTTCCTTCCAGGGCTATAATGCAAAATGCCAACTTTATTTTCCTAGTGAGCATTTTTTTCAGATTGCTACATTCTTCTTTCTCAATCCCTACAATCCAGAGTAACTATGGGAGAACGTAAGAGACATTACGTGCACCGGTAGTCGCTGCACCACCTAGTGAAAACCTATGGGAAATTCATATTGCAATCCAGAGTAAATTGTTCTTACACTGGAGCAAGGACTCCCTGTAGTTACTCTGGATTGTCCCCAATGAATCTCTTTCATGCCATATATAGTCTGTATGGAATGAAAGTTCCATACAGTCAAGTCGGCACCATATGGACTTAGGGAACGTATGTAAACCTGTGACTGACAACACCACATGGGCAGCATTTCACAATCCGGACATCATTTCATAACATTGTACCGAGTGTCTGTAAGGCATTTAAGACATTAATATTTTAACACTATCTCCACCTACCTTGTCATTCCTTCTGGCACAGAGAGACGCACCAGCCTTTTGTATAGAAAATTATCCTTTTTCTCTGGCTGCAGAAGTTGTTACCATGGAGATATAAAATAGCATCTCTGCTCCTCCAAATCTACCAAAACATGGATTGGGATCCCCGAATTTTGCAAGCCTTTCTATTGAAGAAGAGGAACTCAATGCCAAGGAGAGAGCGCCAGGATAAACAAGAGGGATTTGGAAGAGCGCTGATGGCCTCATTCCTACATTCCTGGCTCAATGATTCATTTCTTGCCTATTAGGTGGAATGTCAGCATTTAATTAGTTCAATTTTTTTTTTGCAAATATCCTGCATGGCAAGCTTTCCTGCTGCTCTTCTGCATATTGGGTGAAGGAGTAATAGAAAAGGAGGCTTCTTTGGTATATAGAACAGGGGATTGCAAAAAAGAAAAAAAGAGGCCCTAGCTTAAGCAGCTCAGCTCAGCCCATCCCAACTGTAAATCAAAAACTGTAGGACATTCTATGTCAATTTTTCTCAAACTGTGGATCAGGACCCACAAAGTGTGTCATGAACCAGCTTCAGTTGGGTCCCCATCAATGTTCCCTTTAATTTTTGGCAGGCTGTGTGCACAAGAAATATTAGCTGTGCAGCTTTTGAAGGAAGATTAAATTTTTGTGTGCTACATAAGAACAGTTGGAGATACAGTATATACTTTTGGCTACCCGTCAGAAAACAATATGTACATTTATTACGATATGTACAATACAATACAATGTATGGAAGAAGATAATGAGTTCACGTTGTCAGTTGTCATTATCAACCTTTTTCATTGCCCATGTCATTGCCAGTTTTGGCTTTGTGCGCTTTGGAGAAACTTGTGTGCACTAGTTGGCAAGTTGTGTGTGTGCACAGCTTAGAGGGAACGATGGTCCCCATTCATTTCAATATTTTATTTTAAATATATTAGACTTTGTGGTAGGCTACTAAATGCAGGCTTTTGATAATGATACTAAATGGGACTTACTCCTTTATAAGTGAAGGTAGGATTGCAGCGTAGGATTGTTAAAAAAAAATTCCTGCTAGATGATGACACTTTCAGTCATAATTTCCAGTGTGTCCTGACTGATTCTCATTCTAAAATGGGCCCCAGTGCTAAACATTTGAGATCCACTGTTCTGTGTTATTTGTTGTACACACCAACACCCAGATTCATATGGCTTGCTGGTTTAAGATTGAAATCCTATACATACTTACCTGGGAACTGTAGCATTCCATGGGCAGGGTGGGGAGAGCATATTGGCAATATAAATATTTACACCAGCATTCCACTGTCATAAAATGGCTGCCAACTGAGTGGGTAGGTGCTGCTGCTAGAAGCAGCAGTGTTGTTCTATGTGTTGTGTCTACACGTAGCAGCACTGCAACCATGCTGATGGATCCTGCCGTATCCACGAGACCACGAGCAGGTGGGTGGGGAGGAAAAAAAGTGATGCAGGATTGGAAGTGTGGAGCCAGATGGAGGGGTTGGATCTTCCAGCAATGGTGCTAAAGAACTAGCACGTGTCAAAAAAGACCCAATGGTGAGCAGAAGGTGAGAAGTAAGGGGAAATAATTCCTTTCCCATTCAAAGCATTCTAATCTGAACCCCCTTTCCTAGAGACAGTGCATATCTTTTGGGTTGCATCTGGAGGGGAGTAGGATTGGGCTGTTAGTAAGAGCCAGTATATCCAGTGGCAGCTTCAGGGGGGTTCTCACAGGTTCAATAGAACCCTTTGCTAATGAGCGCCTGGTTCTGAGAACCGTTACTAATGGGACATAGAACCTGTGGTTAATTAGGGTTATTAGGACATAGAATCTGTTATTAATTTATTTGAATCCCACCACTGAGTATATACACAGTCAGGGTGACCATATAGACTGGAGCACGGAATGCCTCTACCTTTAACCAGTTCATAGAAGATGGAATTTGGGCAGGTGTAGCTCAACAAAGAAAAGTTTAAAAAGCAGCACCTGCCTAAATTCCCTCCTCTATGCAATGGTTAAAGGTAGAGGCATTCTGTCCGCCAGTCTGTATGGTCACCAGGTACACATTACATAAAATGAGGCAGTATACTTCTGAGCCATACCAGTCCACACTGTGAGAGCACAATCCTAACCATGTCTACTCCAAAGTAAGCCCCACTGTGTTCAATGTGTCTAACTCCCAGGAAAGCGTCCGTAGGACTGCAGCCTTAATTTTGTTGTCAAGTTTTTGAATGCTCCCCTGTATGGAAAGCTTCCAACATGCTGCCTCACAAATTCTCTCTCTGATACAGAGAGCCTTACATGAAGATGTATTCAAAAATACAGAAAGCTTCCTGCAGTTTGTGTTGGTACCATCAAGAATTCTGACAACTCGGTCTGTATAAAATGTGAAGTGGCTCTGATTCCCTTCATACATTACATCAGAAATCTCAACTGGAAGTCTAGGTGAGTAGGAGAACCTCTCCCTCCGTCAGTGGATCCACTCATTTACTCTACTCTCCCTTTGCGCCAATTCCTACTATCACATATTGTCATCAGATGCTCCCAAAAACCTTATGTTTCTTATGTGGCGCCTGTCACAAGTTAGCCAACCCTTGATAAGCTGAAAGGAGGAAATCTTTGGATGGAGTCAATGAGAAAGTGACAGAGCTCAGCAGAGGCACAAAAATGGTCTGAGGATAATTTTTACCTTACAAAAAAGCTGGAGAAACAGGGTCATTTAGGGCAATATCTAAACACTACCCAGAGGCTGGAGTGAGTGAGCAAGTGGAAGCTGATGTTTCATTCCTATCGCCACTGCTTCAGAAAGCACAGGCAGGCAGGAAGGCAGCAGCGACAAGGAGCAGCAGCAAAGTGATAGAGGGTGTGGAGGCAGACAGACTGCCACGCGTCCCTTAGTCAGGCACAAAGATGCCAAGTCTTAATGCTCCTGAGCTTTTCTCAGGTGCATTTTGAGTCTCACATTACCCTGACAGTAGGGGAAGATACACTCTGCAGCAACTGTCATGCTGCATACGTAATGTAAGAAGAGCGTCCAGAACATGTTGATCTGCTGACCTATGAAAAGAGTGAAATGTGATCCCATAGCCAAGGCCTCAAACACTGAGGTGAAGATTTCATCAGCCTTTCCATCAGGCTAGGATTATCTCTGCTGTCTCTCTCGTAACCATTCGTACTTCAATCCACCACATCTATATAGGTTCCAGGGGGAATGGCTTTCTGATTTCCACTGTTTTAAATGAAGTGCTCCTCCAGATTTATGGCAGGGGGCAGCTTTTCAATAAACAAAAAGATGAAGCAAAGTGTTTAATGCTGTCTGCCTGAGGAAAAAATTGATTTCAGTAGAGGTCTTCATTATGGGCCATGTCTTTCATGGAGGGGGGGGCAGAGTGACAAAATTCCTGAACTCCAAAGCCAAAATTCCTAATCCCAGACCAAAATTCCTACCCGCTGAAAAAAATTGCCAAAAATGTATTTTTTTGTTTTTTTGTTTTCTGACCATACCTTTTGATAAGAAGGAGATATCTCAAAACTGATTTTTGCATTGGATTCTGCTCTTCAATACAAATCCAATGACATATGGCATGATGGGGTATTGTGCACTATCGCGAAGTTTCAAAATGAAGCCAAAATGTCGGACACCCGGACAGGAGGCTAAAAATCCAGACAAATCTGGGTTTTTCCAGTCATCTGGTCACCCTGGACGGGGGCGATCATGGAGGGGGGCAATGGAGGGGGAGATCCCACAACTGAAATGGGGTGTATGTTAGGGTTGCCAGCATTCTCTTCCACAAAATCAGGACAGGACTATCGGTCCCATTTGCCAGTATGTGAACACAACCCCCTGAAATCGGGATTGTCCCTGTTTTACGGGGCATATGAAAACCCTAGTGTTAGATAATCCATTCCATGTCACCTACATCAAAACTACAATGCAGGAAAGCCACAGTACCATCATTACAAACTGAGGGTGACCAGATCTTGCAAAAGCTTGGCTTGATTCCCTTGAAGCATATTCATACAAAAACATATAAAGATGGGGAGGACCAAACTGACCAAAGGAGGGTGGCATGAAGGTGGTTAAAACCCAGAGGAGGAGGACTGGCTGCCACCAAATTCTATCCACTCTTCTTAGGCCTCAGAGCTCAACAATGCCTCCTCAGTTCTGTGCCAGCTAAATAGCTGGCGCAACACTGATTACACACACCAAGGCTGCCAGGGTACTCCACAGAGAGCACTCCACTAACCTTCACTGTATACTAAATAGTATAGTACTCTGTGCCACTCCTGCTTTGCAAAGGGAAGCAAACTAAGGAGAACACAGCAGGGTGGGAAGGGGTGTGCTGTGTTGGGCACCAAGTATAGGATTTCATTGTTTATCACTTACCTCCATCATCTCAGCCGGTTGCACGCTCTTTGGGAAAACCTTTCACTAAACGACTACACAGCTCTCGCTAATCTCAACTGCATCCTGTTGTTTATTTGACCATTTTGATTGACTCTAAGTAGTATGCGCAAAAAGTAAACCATCAGTCTGATTACACGTAATGATAGCTTTGTTATGACTTCTCTAATCCATGTCAAAACAAAAGCTGGATGCTTCAACACATCATGAGAGCCAAACATGGGGGTTGCTATTGTACAAGTACTTGCAGTATGCATGACAGTATATTTCAGTGAATTCCTATACCCCCCAAAGTGGAGCACATTAGAAAATCACTTGAAAACCAGGCTGCAGAGGTCAGTTCCTCATCCCAGCTAGACTGATTCATTTTCATTTTCACAATGACATCTAAGACATCTAGGCACAAGGATAGTTTTTTTTCCTTGTGCCATTAAATTGCTGAACCAACAACTATGCTGAGGGATTATTGGAGAATACAGAAGCAGTGTTCTTATTTGATTGTATGTTCTGTATGTATTGTTTGTTACTTATGAGTTGGTGTTTGTATGTACGCAGCTGTTGCCGAAGCCAAATTCCGGGTATGGAGATCATACTTGGCCAGTAAAAAATCAATCAATCAATCAATCAATCAATCAATCAATCAATCAATCAATCAATCAATCAATCTATCTATCTATCTATCTATCTATCTATCTATCTATCTATCTATCTATCTATCTATCTATCTATCTATCTATCTATCTATCTATCTATCTATCTATCTATCTATGTAAAGAAAGTAGCCCCTCCAGATTTGGAAGATGTTTCCCATCTGGCAAAGTGGGATCTTAAAGATCAGCCCCAGAAAAATAGAAAGACAAGCTTATGGATATCTACTCAAAAGTAAACCTCAATTAATTCATTAGGACTTACTCATAAGTTGCTGCACATAGATATGTGTTCCAGTTATGAACTGTTTTGGAGACTTGGCTCCTTCTGTCTCCCTAAATCCCCCCACAGGTCAGCACTGACTATTTAACCAGTGCAACTCCATCCTTGGCAGTGGTGTGATCCTGGGGATTGTGGTTCTGCCTTCCCCCCTAGGCTGGTGGGTCATCTGAGAAATGCTCCCCTATATGTACTGCTATGTCAAGATGTATGTCAGCAATGTGTGTGTGTGTGTGTGTGTGTGTGTGTGTGTGTGTGTGTGTGTAGATAGATAGATAGATAGATAGTTGTATCTATATATATGTATGTCTAGATGTATGTCAACAATGACACATAAAAGCTCATAATGAATAAAGAAAAGAATAACTTTTACACATCTTTGAAGACAAATGTTTTGCTTTGGTTTAGCCATTGAACATAGACTGAGCTTGTGTCCTTAGCCCAGCTCTGCGATGTAGCTGGAAACAATCATATCGGCTCTGCCGTTCCATTGGACTATTTCAGCGTTGCGGAGAGGGGGGATTTGCTGCTTGGGTAACAGCCTATCCTCCATTTCAATCTACCCAGGCTTTGGTGCTTCACATACAGCATCGAGCATGATACCATAGTCTTTAGTTATAGACTTATGGAAATACAGTATATTCGGATCTAAGGAACAATGCATTCAAAGAGACTTTCTTTTTAGTAAGTGCACTTAGGATTGCAGTCTTAAAGTGATAGTGGCCTTTACATGCTAGAATAGTCAACTTAATGGGAATATAGCCAGGCAGTAAAATCCAGGGCAAATTCACTCACAAATACAATAGTGGCATCATGGATTGGGCTGAATACTGCGAGGGGGGATTTTGTAGCCAGGATGTTTCCACAAAATAAGGGGTAAGCTTCTGAAGTCTCAAAAGGACACCTTGGAACTGCATGAGGTGCAACTGCTGGCATAAGTGAACAGCTTTGTAAACATTTTGTTAAAATGTGGTGTATAAACACTTTTGATTGATTGATTGTTCAATTGATTAATTGATTGATTAGTCTGTGTTGCCCTATGCTGGTGCAACAAGACTGGAAAAGTGCATAGGGTCTAGAGAGCATAGCACTGCCATTCAGACTTCTAGGATATAAGGTTTTGGCTGCAATCCTAAAGACACTTTCCTAGGAGTAAGACTCACTGAACACAATCGCGCTTACTTTTGAGTGGACATGGTTAGGATTGTGCTCTCAATGACTCAGAATTTGGTAGAGTTTGATGTAGATAGAGGTGTGAGAGACTGAAGAATTGGTAGCAAACTATAGTTGTTTTTTTTTAAACAAGAAGGTGATCAGAGATTTCTTCCTATAGGAGCTAAAGAATAATTCAGAGCCATTTTGGGAACAGTACAAGAAGCAATCCAGTAATAGAGGTCAAAAGTGAACAACATATTTGGCCTCTGCCAAGCTTTTCTCCCTTTCATTCTTGAAGGCACTCTGGCTCTCTTCCTCCTCTCAAGTTAATTACATCTTTGGTTGTCTTCAAACATCCATCAGAGAGTTCTGAAGGATTACATTTTTCCCCCAAAGTGATCACTTAACTTCTATGAGATCTAAATGAAGTGGATGTCACGGCTGCTGGAGGGAAATTAATTACTCATGTTTCTCAAAGTGCGCTGTTTCAACACAAACAAAACAAAATAAAAACACAACTTCACAGTACTACGTAGCTCAAATTAGCTGTAGCCTAAAGTAAGCTTCCTTCCTTTTTTAGATATATGTGCCATGTCATTTCTAGTGCCCTCACTATTTATGGAGCTAAGTACCCACTCATTATTATGTTTTATGAATTTTGTCAGCTTTTCTGCGTATACACTATTTTCCGAGGCAGAAAGAGCTGGCAAAATTAATTATTGTGTCACATTTAGAGAAGAAGATCCTTTTAACAATTGCAGACATGTTTTATGGCACACTCTTTGGAGCAGAACAGATAAGCTAATTCTTTTTTTTTTTTATCCCATCATTTTCTTCTTCAAATAGGACAGATAGAGCTGGGGATTTGGAGGCTACTCCAACCTATCTGAGGTCAAACTAAATGCAAAGTTACACACATAGATGTCTTTGTGTTTGTGTTTAGAAAATGATGTCATAGTGGAGAGCCATATCAGGATCACAGCAATGAAAGCAGGAGAGCGGTTTAACACTTGCCTCAACCATAATTTAGAGGGTCATGACCAATTTTCAGTGTGTATGAAAATCCACTGAGTAAATGAATGTAAATGCAAATACTGTAGATAAATTAGTACCACTTTGGTGGGAAAGGCAGACCTCACGACAAGCCCAGTGACTGGCCAACCTGGTTTCCCCATGTCATGTCCATCATGGATTGGATGGAAGCCAATCCACAACAAGCAGACTCCGTCACCACATGGTTAAAAAAAAAAGCTGAAAAGTTGCCTTTTACATGAAAATCCACCAAGTCTAAGAGGCATCTGGAAGCCAACAGGCACCATAGCATGTGACCCAGAAGCTGCTTCTGAGTTGTGCCAACACATGTCCCATGCCATTGACCACAATGAACTGCGTTTCTCAAAATGTGTGTCACACACTGGACCAATGCTATTTTTCTGGAAAATAGGTGCCAGAACCCACCTGCTGGTACTCACAGGTTCTCACCTCTGTGTGTGTTTGTCTCAGTACTCATCCACTGAGGTGCTGGAACTCACACAGAGGTGCAGGAACTCCATTCCAGTAGTGTTCCTCCTCAAAAAGACCCCTGCCCTAGGCATCCTGCAAAAGCTTCCTGGTCAAAAATTGGTTCAAGAAATTATGGGTTGTGACAGAGAATTTGGGAAACACCATGTGACAAGATCAGGTAAGAGACTTCTGAGTTGTACACCATATTACCCTAAAGCTTCCTTGACTCAGCATGTCCAGGATCCACTGCCTGATGTGACTGCTACCCTGCACCCCCCAGCTACGCCACTGAGTGAGGCATGTCAATAGGAAGGGAGGGGAGGGCAAGGTGAATTTTGAAAAGTTTTGGGGAGGGCAGAGGCAGACCACAGCAGCAGTTGTTTGCGCCAATATCCCATTCCCAAAACCCCACCTTGGAAGCTGGAACACCCCTGGCTGTTCTTAAAATTAAATCAGAAAAATGGCTGTTTCTGAACCAAGGATATCTAGAGGCTTGCACAGATCTAAGTAAAAAGGTTTGTAATTTTTCTCCTTTTTGCCTTCAGGTTACTGCCCCTTGCCAGCATGCAGCATGAACCTTTTTGGTACACACTTGCAGGCAATAGGATTGGGCTGCTAGGTTAGTGCTTGCATTTACTGTACAGTTCTTTAGTCTCTCTCCTATTTGGCATCCTGCAGTAAGGCTAATTTTGCCTCCTTGGAAAGGAATTAATTACATGCACAATTACCTTCCTGAACAATGATAGGCTGAGCCACTTGATTTGTCTCATTAATTTCAAAGGGATTTATGTTCAAGCAGAAATGCACTCATGAGAGCATGCTTAAGAGAACTGTCCAATAGGAAATGTCTGTTCTTCCCTGTGGCGGATATTACAGAAGATGCCACAAAGTTTCATCCTTTTTCTGATACTTTTTAATATCTATACGAAGCCACTGGAAAGCTCCTCCAGTTCATCAGCTGACTAGCAATGCAGAGTTCTATTTGTCCTAATATACAAGCAGGCCTCCGTCAGTCTTGGAAGACTATGGTATCGTGCTTGGCGCTGCATACGCTGCATGCGAAGCACGAAAGCCTGGGTTGGATTGTTATGGAGGATAGGCTGGTACCCAAGCAGCAAATCCCCCCTCTCCACGCCACTGAATTAGTCCAATGGAAAGGCAGAGCCAATACGATTGGATCCAGCTGGCGTCGCAGAGCTGGGCTAAGGACAGGAGCTCACCCTGTCTTGTGGGGCCGACGTGGGTCTTGAACCCTGGCCTGCTTGTTAACAGGCACAGTGTCTTAGCCACTTGCGCCACCCACAGCCAACAGGTGATATATCTGATATATGTTTTGACACCAAACATCTGTTCTGAACTGATGTTTAGTGTTCAAAATGCAGTGAATTATGGCTATGCCAGACAAGACGGATGCATTGGTGTCCAGTAAATCCACTTAATCCCAGAGGGGCCACTCAGCCTTTTGTGGATAAGAATGCCATCCCTGTAAGGTTCAGGGTCACAGCTCTTCTCATAGGCATCCAGCTAAAGTCAGGATGGTTAGACTTGCCATTGAAGAAAAATATGACAAGCTTCAGGATGCTATCAGCTGCTTCACATTCTGTAGTATTTTGTAGGAACGGATTTACAGGTGGATCCTTGTTATCCACAAGGTTTCCATTCCTGGAAACCTTGTAGATATCAAATTCCATGTGAAATCAAATCATGTGAAGTTTGGGGTCTGCTGAGCTCTGAATGCAACCAGAGCCTTGTTCTGGTCATGTCTGGAGCCTGTTTTCTGAAACCTGTGGAGGCCACTTCTCCAGAGGCAATTGGACTACCTCTGCAGGCTCTTCAGAAGCTATGGAAGCTGCTCACAGACTCCACTGGCCACAGAAAGGCTTCTAGAGGTCCATGAACTGCCTCTCTAGGATCTCTAGAGGGCTTTACTGCACTGCGTTGTTCTGTTTTGTCAGATCCCAGAGTAACATGAGCTTAGGGGAGATACCTGTATGGTGGGCTTCGGAACAGCTCTTGTTGCAAAAAGTTAACTACTTCTGATGTACAGTTGTTACAAAGATAACAAATTGTCTCCATCCAAACCAACACTGCTGCACTGCAGAAAAGCCCTAAAATAAATAAATAAATGTACATCCTTAAGGTAGGCTTATGTTTTGAGGCTGAATGCTACCAGTGTGAGCAAAATCCAAAAGTCAGCTTCTTCCATTGTTTGTAGTGTACCTTGTCAATGCCTACTGAGAGTTATTACACCTGCAGCAGTGTTTAATTAAATGGTTCCACCTATTTACATCAAATCAATCAATAAATCCTGCACCGAAAAAAAATAAAAATGTCTTTGCCATTGATTAACACCACATTGTTAATAAATGGCATCTATTATCAATGCTTCTCCTGCTGGGTTAGTTTGTACATTTGGGGATTAATATAATTATAACTGTTGTCATGGTGCAATCCATCATAGTCTCTGTAGTACTGCCTAGTACAAGAGAGAGAGTTTAGTTGGCAAGTTCTCAGCTGGTGATATATTCTTGAAAATGCTCCTGGGAAGCTTTGGATGCTGCAACAGAGGGTAATAAAAGCACTATTTTTTAGACAAGGCCAGCACTGCTTGATACATGGCTCATAATCTCTTATATCTGATGCTGGGTTTATAGAAGGTGAGCACGACCCAAGTCATTCACATGGCATTTTGAATTGGGCTCATAGTAAGGAAGCTTCAGCATCCACATACTGCATAGGGAAATTTGGTTTTGGGAGCAACCACACCCCCAACTCTAAATGACTTGCTTAGCAGGAGCCTTGAACCGGCACACAAGCCACATACCAAGAGCATCTGTTGTTGGTGATATAAAAAAGGTGCCTTCAACCTCAGCTCCCCTCACCAAACTCATCCAGACTGAAGTAGGCTGCTTACCCACACCTAAAGGGTCCCCACACCAGGATAATCTACTGTTATTTAATATTTCTTCTTTAAAGGTAATCCACACATTTGATTGTTCACTTGTAGCCTTACATATGTGCATTTTATATTAAGGCTGAAATCCTAAAGAAACTTTTCTGGGAGTAAGGCTGCAATCCAGAGCAAATTCAGCCTGCTCTGACCTAACTGCACTCTCCTAACTATTCTGTATCCAGAGCAGAAAGTTATGCTGAATCCAGAGAGTCAGGAAGCCTGGGCTGCCCTAACTGCTCCAGAGCATGCTAAGTAATTGACACAAGGGGAAGACTTGCTCCTGAGGAGACACCACTCAGATCACACTGAACAAGGAACAGCTGTGGTGCCTACAGTGGTGACATGACTCTGCACATCACCTGGTGCGGAAGTCTGTGCGTCATCCCTGGGATGCGCCCCCCCCCCCACCTGGACTGCACAGTCACCAAAGTTGGCGCCTGCGCAGTTGTTTCTGAAGCCAACTGGCTTCAGAAAGAGTACTGCGCAGGCACCATCTCTGACACCTGCGCAGTACTTTTCTGAAGCCTTGTGGCTTCGGGGGAGACTGTGCAGGCGTCAGAGTTGGTGCCTGTGCAGTACTCTTTCTGAAGCCATTCGGCTGCCGCTCCGCCTCCTGAGTGAGGCCAAATGGCTGTGCAGAGGCACGGACTTTCTCTGCTCTAAGGAAGTCTCCTCTGAAGCTGTTCGGCATACTCAGTGTGTTTCTGCGCAGTGCATCTCAGATGGCCGTTCAGGCCAGCTCCTTAGACAAGTGGCAGCTTCTGGCTGCTGCTCCGCCTTGGAGCAGGCCTGAATGGGGGTGCTGACACCCGGGGCCTGCCAAAGGACAGTCAAACTCCTCCGGCACATCAGCCCATACGGAGCGCATCACCCAATGCAGCCCACACCAGCCGCACCAGTCTGGTGACGCCACTGGGTGCCTGCCTTATAAGGAGTCCCTGATGAGATGCCAGTACATTCTACAGTGAATACAAGGGACTTCTTGGAGTGGCCTGCTGTATCCTGAGGTTTGTGGGCAGCCGTAGTTTGTTCCATATCCTGAGGTTGAGAGGCAGGGGTTGCAGCTAGGCTGGCCAAGAACTCAGATTTTTGGTCAACACTGCCATTCTTACTCAGGCCTTGTCATGGACCCCTATGTGTCTACTCATTACTGTACCTGCTCCTGAGGTGGAATAACTCTGAGGGCTGGAAGAGGGCATTTCTGCCTTGGAAACAGGCTCTGGATACAGAATAACTGCTCTGCCCTAGGCAATGCTAAACATGCCCTCAACTTGCCTCTCCTGAGCTGCTTAGGCTGCCCCAGCTAGGGCAGAGCAGGTCCACCTCTCTTAGGGCACCCTATCTTGCCTTGCTCTGCCCTAAGCCTCCTTCAGAGTAACTGGGCTGGAGCATCTTGCAGTTGCTCCAACCTAGTGTTAGATAGGGCAACCTAAGGGCTCTTATGTGGACAGATTAGTTGCTCTGGATTGGGCTGTTAGACTCATTGAACACAAGGGGGCTAACTTTTGAGTAGGCATGATTAGGATTGTACCCTAAATGCAGGGTGACCAGATGCCAAACCCAAAATTCCTGAACCCCAAGGCCAAAATTCCTAATCCCAGGCCAAAATTCCTACCCGCTGAAAAAATTGCCAAAGAATGTATTTTTGGGGTGTTTTTTTTTACCATAACGTTTGATAGAAAGGAGATCTCTCAAAACTGATTTTTGCATTGGATTCTGCTCTTCAATATGAATCCAACAACAGATGGCATGATGGGGTACTGTGCACTATCACAAAGTTTCAAAATGAAGCCAAAATGTAGGACAATGATGCCAAAATATAGGACACCTGGACAGGAGGCTAAAAATCCGGACAAATCTGGGTTTTCCAGTCATCTGGTCACCCTGCCTAAATGTCCTTAGATCTATTTGGTCTATTAACTTACACACACACACACACACACACACAAGTGTGCTGACCTGGAGGTGTCACAGAAAAGCTGTAAGGGAAGATTAGGCCAGTGCACAGGTATGCACCAGCTTCCCCACACCACCATAAGAAAAGGGAAATGGATAGTTGTGCTGGCCTAAGTTGGTTAAGTTTGCAGCCAATATCTTGCACAGAGTTCCTAGAAGAGTATTGTTTACCAGTGCTTAATCAAAGGATTAAAACTCATCTACATAGAGCATTTCTAGTCAAACAACAGGTGGAAGCAGCATTTGCTGTGGCAGAACCCTGAATCCATAAGCCACTTTCACAGTTGATTTGCCCACAAGGCACGTATCTGAGTGCGGACAGACATGCCTTCCTTCCACCACACCCACAGGCTTGCAAGCACCTCCATAAGGAGGTTCCAAATGTTTGAACCATTCCAATTAAGGGTTTTTTGTTTTTTTTTTTAATCTAACATAGGACCTGTTGTCAGTTGCAAGAATTTTGGACTTGGGCCAAAACTTAGCAGCAATTGGCAGAATATGGCTATAGTGATGACAATTTTAAAAGGCTCTGTGATAATGGACACTTTTATAGCTAATTGCAGGTTTCCATTGTGTCAGCCTGGCAATGAGAGTGCCTGTCGTTAGTACACTTTTTCTGGTGATTAAAGTCACTCTCCCTCTCAGACACCCAACTCGTAACATATCCAGTACATGTTTTACTGCTCCTTTATGCCCCTGCTCTTGTCTCGTACTTCAATTCAAATGCTAATGAATACCACTGGACCTTTTAAAACATAAATGGCACTGAATAATCTTTTAATTAAAAATCGACTTTACATGGTACAGGTAATAGATCCAAGACTCATTTTTAAAATGTCCTTCTGTTCATGGGCCCACTAATCTTTCGAGTGTTTTCATTTTTTAATTTCCACCTGCTTGTGTGCAGACATGTGTGGCCCTGTGGCATCTGGTACAGCACCATGAGATACAGGAAGCTGGATGAAATGGGTCGTTGGCCTGATCCAAGGGGCTCTTCTTATGTATGTTCTTATTTTCTTATGATAGTCTCTGCTTGCCAAAGATACAAAGGATAAGTATTTTCTAATACCTAGCTCTGGTAACAAGACTCCTGTTGTTGAAAACATGGGGGTCACTTCTTAAGAAAATACTAGTATATTGCAAGCACATAAACATGAAAGTCCCTCAGATTCTAAGGCTGCAATGCTAACCTCCAGTTAGGCCAACATAAGCCCTAGCATAAGTCCATTGCTGACCTAGGGATATCACAAATCTGCTTTTGTCTCACTCCAGGTACAATTAGGCCAGTGCATAGGTGTACGCCAACCTCCACACACCAGCAGCTAAGATATGCCAGCTGAGTTATCTATTTATCTTTATCTACAGTATTTATATACCACTTTTCAACTAACAAGTTCACAAAGCGGTTTACAAAGAAAATGGAAAAATAATAATAGCTAATTAAAAGCTAATGGTCCCCATCCCAAAAGTGCTCACAATCTAAAATGCAAAAAGAATGCCAGCAGAAGCCACTTGAACAGACATTGCTGGGGTGTGTAGGGCCAGTTACTCTCCCCCTGCTAAATAAAAGAGGAACACCTACTTGAAAGAGTGCCTCTTGCTCAGTTAGCAGGGGAGTTAGGCTGGCCTAATTTGGTTAGGATTGCACCTTAAGTCTGGATTCTAGAAGGTATAGTAGATCTTTGCATTTTGGGCCAGAGGTTTTTCTGCGGATTCTTGGGGTTGCCAATGCACTACTTCCTACCATGTCCACCTTTCTGCTTCATAGCCAGCTGTTCAAAGGAAGCAGAAAGGTAAACAGATCCACCTGGAGAATAAAATCCTATTAAGTTTTTTTTAAGGCAAAACTATTTAGTCTCAGGTCAGCCTTGGTTTATTTTCACAGACCCCACTCTGAAGCCACTGCACGATAGGCAACTGCAGAGCAAGGGAATTCAAGCCACAGCAAGGGATTCAGAGCCCTATGCTATCCAACATTCCAGCACTTCAGTGCAGCCCAAGGCAAGGAAACAAATGTTCCCCTACTTTGACAAGGTCACTATGACTGTCCCCACCACTACAGAATGCAGGGCATGCCCCGCTGGAATGGCTGCATTAGCACTGGAGAGTTGGGTAGGATTGGGACCTCAAGCACTGATCATGGACAAAGAGCTGGCTCATTACAGAGTCCAACCTGACATTTAATCTCTTCAGGGTCTTCAGTCCAGGAGACTGATTGAGATTAATTTTGATTTAATGAATCATCAGTGTTGGTGAAACACAGCTAAGTAATCAAATAACAGCTTTTGGTTTTGATATTGATAACAGCAATGCATTTTGATAAATTATATAAGTAAAGATATACAGAAAAATAAAATCTTGCCTATCATACTGCAGATTCTCTCTTCAAAGCAAGGAGCATGACCAGGAGTCTAGTAAAAGTTGATTATTAAGTAAATTATTTTAAACTCCCAAAATTTTGTTGAGCTGTTGCAAGTCAGATACCAATACAGGTATCCGGCACTTTCCGACATTTGTTTTCCAACAATCCACCCTTTCAACACCTTTCAATTATACCCATAACTCATTCATTCATTGCATCTCCCATTATTTCAACCTCTCTCTACTGTTTTAACTGTCAAAAATGCCCTTCCCTTGCTGCAGTTTCTGGTCTAATCACATTCCCTAAGGAATTAAAATGCATTTGTCTGTCTGTAGTACTACTTATCTAATTTTTAAGTGAAAAAATACATCTTTCATATGGTAAAAGGGAGAAGAAACAAGACTGTTCTGCAAATATTTAAGTGAAAAAGAGGACAAGCAACTAACATTGAAGTCCAGACATCCTACACTGCTCTCTAGTGACAGTGAAGTGTATATGCAGAAGATTATTAAAGGATTTAGAAATCTTAGGTCAGACACATGCGAGAGGGGGGCTAATATGATTATCATTAATAGGAATATTGATAAACCATCTTTTAGCAAAAAAGTTATCAAAGCAATTTTACTAGCAAATTAATGAGGAAAGGGTTGCATTTCCCAAAACAGACTCACAATTTGAAATAAAACACAAAAAAGACACCAGCAAAGAGCCACTAGAAGGCATGCTATGCTGTTATGAACAGGAAAAGTTGCTGTCTCTGTGCTGAATATAAGAAACCCAGCATTTGAAAAGGTGCCTCTGTGTCCTATTGTGAAGCAAACTGCATGCTCAGAAAATGATACAGATCTTTAGCATTGTTAAAAAAACAACTAGCAAAAATGTACCCATGTTGCAGGAGTAAAACTTCCCCTGTACACCATCCTCCCACTGTGCATTGTCCCCATGCACATCGTCCCTGCAAGTGCATCATACCCACCATGCACACCGTCCCCCCTTGCGAAACACCCCACGCACATCAAACCCCATGTGCAATACCCCTGTACAACATCCCCCATGTGTAACCTCCCCCATGCGCACCATATGCAAAACCCCAATGCGCATCATTCCCCCAAGTGCAACATCCCCTGTGCGCACTGCCCCCATCTGCATCATATGCAACACCTCCATGCACACTATCTCCCCATGTGTACCATCTCCCCACGCAGACCTGTGCACACTCCCAGTGTGTCAGCTGGATGTTGATCAGTCAGTCTTCAATGTTAAGTATAGGACAAAAACATGTTGCACCCCTTTTCAGCTGCTTAAGGGTTAAATTTCTCAACATCGGTTCTTAGTGAGTGTTGATAACACATAAGGAACAACCTCCCCAGAGTTCATACTTCTAGGTCCAGGGTTTAGGGCAATATATATGGATTGCCATTTAGTGCTGTTCTTCTCTGCTTCAAAAGACACATACCTTTCCTCTCTCCATGCTGTCATTGAGATCTATTGCATGGTCTCTGTGTCAGGAAGGTACATCAGAAGTGGCTTTATTCTGAGCCAGTTGGCTGATCCATCAAGTTCAGTATTGTTGCTGTGACTGGTGATGGCAAGAAACCTTTCTGGGAATGCCATATATTGAACCTGGGACTGATCTGACTGCCACTGCATCACAACACTTGTCCTGCAAAAGAAGCATTGCAATGCTTTCCTGCAACCAGTCCTACAATAAGCCCTTTCACTTTCCTTTCCTACAACCATTTCTTGCTTGAGGGTGCATAGCAGCCCAGTGCAAGGGAAAAGATAGTCTCGTTTTGTCCACAGAGTTACTTTTGGATAATTGAAATCCTGCAGGGACGTTACTTTGGCTGATATCCAATTCAGTTAATCCATCCCTGGACACACCATGTGCTGCAAGTCTATTCCCTTAACTAGAGCTTATATCTGCATCCGTCAGTCTTGAAAGACTATGGTATTGTGCTCGGCGCTGCATATGCTGCATGCGAAGCATGAAAGCCTGGGTTGGATTGTTATGAAGGATAGGCTGTTACCCAAGCAGCAAATCCCGCCTCTCCACGCCACTGAATTATTCTGCATCATCTGTATATATAAAACTGAAAAGTCACTCACTCACTCCACTCATCAACCCCCAGCCAAAACTGCTGGGCCTAGAAGTGTGAAATTTGGAAGGGTGTTCCTTCTGTGATGGAGGCACCCACTAAGAACCAGTTTTTGGAAATTCCAACCAGAAGGGGGTGAAAATGTGCACAACACGTTTTCCTCCCTCTGTTTTCCATTGAAGAATCCCTGACTGAGGGAGGCTTTGCCTCCCTGGACTAGAAGCATGAAATTCAGGGAGGGTGTTCCTTATGTGATATTAACATCCACCAAGAACTGATGTTGAGAAATTTAAACCTTAAGGGGCTGAAAAGGGGTGCATCGTGTTCTTGTTCTATACTTAACATTGAAGACTGATCAACATCCAGCTGATGCACTGGGAGGGAGGGTGCACAGGGGGTGATGGTGTTCGTGGGGGGATGGTGCGCATTGGAAAATTATGTGCATGGGGAGATGTTGTATGAGGGTGGTGTACATGGGGGACAGTGCGCATGGGGATGATGTTCATGGGGGTGTTGTACATGGGGGACAGTGGCTATGGAGGATGGCATGCATTGGGGATGGTGTGCATTGGGGGGATGGTACACATGGGAAATGTGCAGGGGTATTGCGCATGGGGGATGATGTGCATGGGAGTACTGTCTATGGGGCAGTGCACATTGGAGGGACAGTGTGCATGGGGATGATGCACATTGGGTTATAAGGGGGTATTGCTCATGGGGGTTGTTGCACATGGGGGATGATGAGCATGGAATGATATGCATGGGATATGGTGTGTATGGAGAGATATATGAAGGTGTTGCACATGGTGGATGATGCGCGTGGGGGGATGGCGCATATGGGGAGACAGTGCACATAGAGGGATGGTGCGCATGGCGGTATTGTGCATGTGTGCATGGGTGGATGGTGCACATGTGGAAATGATGCGCATGGGGGACGGTGCACATGGGAGGATGGTGCCAATGCAAGGATGAGGTATATGTGGGATGGTGCACATGGGGGCGGTGCACATGTGGGGACGGTGTGTATGGGGGTTGTTGTACAGGTTTATTGCGCATGGTGATGATGCGCATGGGGGATGATGTGCATGGAGTGTTGCATATGGTGTACATGGGGACAGTGTGCATGGGGGTGCACATGAGGGGTTGATGAGCATGGGAAATATTGCGCATGGGGGTATTGTGCTTACGGGTGCTGTGCATGGGGGAAGAGTTTGCATGGGGGAATGTTGTACAGGGGTATTGCACCTGGGGGGACAATGCACTAGGGATGACGATGTGCATGGGGGCATGATGTACAGTGGGGGATGGCATATGGGAGGAATTTTACTCCCACAATGTGGGTACATTTACTGTTTTAAAAATAAAGTTGACATGGCTGTTTGATGCTACATAGGTGCTAGAAGACAAGGGTTTCAGTTATACATTCATGGGTGTGCTGCTCTATAGGGTGAAAGGGCAAAGGACCAGGAGGACGCACTGCAAAAAAGAGAACAAGGAAGAAAACCTTAGACTTCTTGATACATTTTTATCTCTGCTAGAAATGTGTCGACAGCATCAGTCTGAGTTTTAGAGAATGGATGCTCACAGAAGCCTTTCACCGACATTACTACCTGTCGCGCTTGTGTAAAGCTGTCAAACAGCAGCAGGGCAGCTAAGACAGCCCAGGAGTAGATGTCTTTATTAGCTCTCTCACTCTCAGCTCTGCATTTAGTGGTGCTTTCACTGACGGGCTGAGCAGGCTGTTTGGGCTCAAGCTGAATAGGCCGTCTGTAGGTAATTACAATGTATCTGACAGTCTCCAGAGTTCTACGCCTCCCAAATTAGGTGTGATCCATCTCAGTTTTTTCCAGGGATTCTCTGTGATTTTAAACTCAGCAACTGAGGCGCAATCCTAATCAATTTTTGAGTACTGGAATAGTTGTGACAATGGGACATGTGCTGTACTCTGCAATGGGGGGGCAGCCATAAGGTCAGAAAATTTGTCCCTTACCTCGGATTGCATTCCCTTTACCCCCAGAGCTGGAAAATTTGTTAGGATTGCAACCTGATGCTTTTATTTCATCCTGGTCAAATCCCTGTTCATTTATGACTCTTGGCCGCTCCTCCCCCCACCATCACCACATCCCAAAATCTTAGATAGGGGATAGATAGGACTGTGCTATAACCCTACACACATATCTGAGAATAAGCATCACCGAGCACATTTGGACTTGTGTTTGAGGAAGCATGCATAAGATTGCACTGTAGCTTTTTTCGCCACACAAGGAAAAGAAAGGAAATTGAGACTGTATAGCACTGGTATGGGCTTCCCACAAATTGCTTCCCACTTAGATCAAGGTGACCATATGTTGTAACAGCAATAGAGGAAGTCTTCCCTAAAAATGTAAGACACCCAAGAAAAATGTAGAATATGACAAAATAAAAACTGAAAGCTCTCATTTAAATTGCTTTCATATGGTTAATTTAAACACTATATTACTTATTATTAAATGTAAAATTCTTACATCTAATTTATTACATCTGATTTATTAATTACAAGAAGGCTACATGGTGCCTGCTAACAAGGAAGAGGAGGACAATGAAGATTTTTTTTTTCCAAGACACAAGGCTAAAAAAGAAGACATGTCCTGGAAAAAGAATACATATGGTCACCTTACTTAGATATGCTGAAAGATTGTTGCTTGATGAGTGCACTCAATTTCACCTTTGGGTTAGTTTTTTACACCATTGCCAACCTGACCTTTGTAACCATGTGAGGTTCTTCCTTTGGAAGGGAATAGAGAAAAAAAACACAGCAATGTCACTAACCTGATGTCACCTGCATGCAAACAAAACCAAGGCAACTTTCCCTGGCAGTCACAGAAATGAATTCTTTGCTCTGGCTAAATTGGCAGCAACACCCAAAGAAAACAGACCAATTGCAGGAAATCTGTAACACACAGAGTTGCTGAAGTTTTTACACTGTTGGTTGTCACATTAAATGCAAGACTGTAAGACAAACTGCTGGGCTCTCTTCTAAGTCTTAGTGTTGTTTAAACTCAATATAGGTGTTTTTTTATGGACAGTGGGTTGGTTTTGGTGAAGAGATTATTTTGTTTTGTACTCTGCAAAGCATTCCTTTAAAAAAATTTTTGGTATTCCACAATCATATTTTATCTTTCCATTCTTAGCACTTATTTCATCCTTCGCTCCATACTT
This sequence comes from Cryptoblepharus egeriae, assembly GCA_030015325.1. NCBI lineage: Eukaryota > Metazoa > Chordata > Lepidosauria > Squamata > Scincidae > Cryptoblepharus > Cryptoblepharus egeriae. The sequence continues at coordinate 27,718,273 of JAREYC010000002.1, read as the reverse complement.
GCCCTTCAATATATCATCTGCAATATATCATCTACACCTATCATCTGCAATATATCATCTACACCTGAGAGAGTAGGTGCTGGAAGAGATGGAATATGGGTACAATCCTAACCATGTTAACTCAAAAGTAAGCCCCATTGTGTTCAGTGGTTCTTACTCCCAAGAAAGTGTCTTAAGGATTGTCATTTGTCAGCTTTGCAACCCATCAAAAATTGGGTTACGACCAACTGACCAAATGATACCTGACTATAAGTGGTTAAAGGGACTGTGCCTGTCAATCTGAAGATCAGCAGGTCAGCAATTTGAGACCCAAGTACTGCAAGATGGTCTCCAATCCTTAGCCCAGTTCCTGCCAACCAAGCAGTTCAAAAACATGCAAATGCAAGTAGATAAAAGATACCACCTCAGTGAGAAGGTAATAGCGTTCCATGCGCATACGGGCCACATATCCACATCTTTAGACAACACTGGCTCTATGGTTTAAGAAATGGGAATGAGCACTGCTCCCTAGAGTCAGTCACAACTAGCAGGGCAACCTGCAGGGGACACCCTTATCAGAGCCATGAGGCACCACACTCATCACTCCCATTCATTTCAATGAGGAGCAATTGATAAGTATTCTATAAGTATAACTGACCAAGCAGCCACTGATCCACCTTTCCTCTGTCTTTCTTCTAAGTACATTTCTTCTGTACATAGAAATATCACAAGCCTTGCATTTCATAATATTTTGGTCACACTGTTTACCATATTTTCCTTCAACCCACGTTTACATGCATCTCCCAACTGATAATATTCCATGCATCTGTTCAAGGAGCTGTAATTTTCAAAAGCTTCTTACTACAGGAGAGTTTGTCTTCATAGTGGCTATTTTTTGCTGTTTGGTTTTCTATTTTTAGACTTTTTTTTCTATTTTGGACCCCTCTGGAACTCATAATGTACTACTCAACATATTGAGCATGTTCTGCCAGGAGATTCAATGGCTTCTACTTTTCTGTAGACTGAAGCAACAATTTGCAATTTATAGGGCATAAAAAGAGAAATTGCCTTCAATTGCAGAATCAATAAAAAGGGCTGTTCACTGGATTGCGAATCAATATTTTCAAAGGGCACTTGGAATCCCCACTAATTTCAAAGCATTCGTAAATGCATTTAGAGTGCTGTAAATTATCGTCTCTATGGAGAGGAAATTGGGGCAAACAACACACTATCCTATGATAAAAGTGGTTCTATATGAATTTGGAATCTGGAATCCGGCACTGGGCACCTTTAACGTGATTTCCAGCCATGACATCACTTTTGGGGGGTCCCAGACAGATTGTCATTCTTAGAAGGGGGTCCTGGGATGAAATGCCTGAATACCACTGCCCTACACCAATGCAACAGTCCAGTTGTATTCAAGCATTGCAGCCCATAAAGCACAGCTACCCCCTCTCAGAGAATTACATGGCTTGCCCATAGGCTGGATGTGGGAGGCTTGCCACAAGCTGCATGGAGGCTCACCACAGGTTGCATCTGGTCTCTGGGAGGAGTTTGGGCATCCCTATATAACAGTGGTTCTCAATCTTCCTAACGTTGTGACCCCTTTATAAGTTCCTCATGTTGTGAGGACCCCCAACCATACAATTATTTTCATTGCTACTTTATAACTGTAATTTTGCTACTGTTATGAATCGTAATGTAAATATCCGATATGCAGGATGTAATTTCATTGTTACAAATGAAATGTGTGATCTATGCACACATTGAACACAATGGGATTTATTTCAGAGTAGGCATGCATAGGATTGGGCCCCGAGGCTGCAATCCTATCCACATTTACATGGGAGTAAAGGCCCCCCTGACTATAATGGGATTTATTTCAGAGTAGACATGCATAGAATTGAGCCCTGAGGCTGTCAGTCAGCCCCAGTGTGCGTGCAGCTACAGCCGGAGGTCTGGCAAGCCTGACCTGGCCCCCTGCACCAGAGGTCTTTAGGCAACCCCCAGGAAAGCTCTAGGCGACCCCCAAAGGGGTCCCGACCCCCACTTTGAGAAACACTGCTATATAGCATGATGTTATTATTTCTAACAACCATGATTTTGGTCATCTTATGTCACTCCACAAGGATGGAGTCCAGGGCAGACCACCACCCTATCGCACACCACTGTCTCCATTACTGATCTGTGGTTTTGTAGCTTTACATCTATCTATATGACTCTTTTATTTCTTCCGGTTCTTATTCATATAGATAGATGTAAAGCCATAACCAAGCTTTCTCTGTTAAACTCCCATCCAATTACCACCAGAGAGCAACCTTGTATACTTTTTAGATGTTGAACTGAAACGATACAATACCGATGAGATTTCATTCTCCCAGGCAACGAGATCAACATTCATTAAAATTTTCCTATCAATCTCATTAGCAGAGCAAGCAGCATTATGGCTGTACCATTCTCTTTCCAAAGCATTGCTTCACAAGCACTTGTGCACCCTGGACCTGACCCCCTTGGCTAGAATCTAGTGAAGCCTAGAAGCCAAGATTGCTGAATGTTTTTTAAACCTTCGGAGAGGAATGAGGAATATTTGCCTGCAATGAAAACACCTTGTTTTTCCTTGACAACTGCCTCTCCACCCCAATCCAAAACAAGCATAGGAGATCCTCTGACTGCTTGGCCAGCTAAATTACTGATGTTTTTGCACCTATCCTTGACCAACTTGTGGGAATCTTCCATCAGCTGGAGAATCTCTGGAGATGGGAAAAAAATATTAGGCCATTACCAAGTCAAACTCAAGCACTTTTGTTTACATCTAGAAATTGTTCTCCATCCCAGACAAATCCTTTGCTTGGTTGGAGATTCCATTGCCTTAGCCAGGCTTGTCCAACCCGCGGGCCGCATGCAATCCAGGATGCCTATTGATGCGGCCCAACCCAATAAGCAAAAGGTCCAGCCTCTGGAAGGGTGGGAGGGTGCATGGGTGCACTTACATAAATTTTGATGCAGCCACAGCACTGCACGACTGAGTTCTGGCCAGCCAGCAGCCATTACGGGTAAGTTTAAATTGTGCACATGCTCGAGCAGCGTCAGGCCTGCAGAGCACATGCACAGGTTGTATATAGGAAGCAATGTTGGAGCCGGCAAAGTCTGCAGAGTGGATGCATAGGCAGGCACCATAGGCGGAGCATCCACTCTGGGGATTCACCAGCTCCAACATTGCTTCCTATATAAAAGCCGTGCATGTGGTCCACAGCTCCAACGCTGCATAAGCGTATGTGCAGTTTAAACTTAAATAATGGCTGCCAGCTGGCCAGAACTTTGCCGGGCCATCCCCATGCCGCAGCTGCCCCCTAAATGCCCCCACCACCCTCCACAATTGAAGCACCTCCCCAGCATCAGCAGCCCAGGTAAGCCCCCTAGCCATGTTTACTCATGAGAAAGCCCATTAAATCAATGGAGTAAGTTTATGTGCAGCCCAAACCTACTCGTCTTCTTCCAATGTGATCCAGGGAAGCTAAAAGGTTTGATACCTGTCTTAGCCATTATGAAGATATTCAGACCCAGGACTCTTCTGTTTTTCCCCCTTACTTGAGGGTAGAAATGGTGGACTGAAACCCAAGGACTCTGCTCTAAAGGTTTCCATCTTACCCAAGCCTTACCAGTGCTTGCTTAGGTGGTGGTCCAGATACTCTTTCTGTTGGATCTTCTGCTTTTTGGCCAGGAACTCCTGATACTTTTGGTCTTCAAACTCTAACCCAGGGTGAGCATATGTCCTATTTTTCCAGGATATGTCATCTTTTTTAGCCTTATGTCCTGATTAAAAAAATCTTCATTGTCCTCCTTTTCCTTGTGAGCAGGCAGCATTTAACCTTCATGTAATTCATGAAGTTTATATGTAGTAAGACATATGTAATAGTTTTACATTTAATAATCAGCAATATGATGTTTAAATTAATCAAATGAAAACAATATGAGTGTTTTAGCTTTTATTTTGTCCTACATTTTTCTTGAATGTCCAACATTTCAGGGGCTCTTGGAGCACAAATCTAACCATGTATACTCAGTTAGGGCAGCCCAGGCTTCCTGACTCTCTGGATGCAGCATAACTTTCTGTTCTGGATCCAGAATAGTTGGGGCAGCCCAGCTAGGGCAGTCCTCACTGCTCCCACTCTGGATCGCAGCTTTAGGCTGCAATCCTAACCACACATTCCTGGGAATAAATACTATTGAACACAATGAGACTTACTTCAGAGAAGACATGCTTAGGATTGCTCTGTTAGACTCATTCTACTTTATATAAAGAAGAAATTGATTGTTGGATCAGACCAAAAATCCAGCTTGCCCAGTGTCTAGTACAGGGTGATTCAAAATGAATGGGACAAAAAGATGTAAAGTTGCTTGCTTTTATGTCCCATTCATTTTGAATCACCCTGTATATTCCACAACCTATGATACCCAATTCACTGGAAAGAAACTATTCAATGAAATACATGTTTAAATTATTCAAAAACTGCCAATCTATCTGTGGGAAAGGTCACTGTTACTCTAGTGGTTTCATCTACTTTATGAAGTAAGGGAATTTAGGCATGCAATTGGCTGTTGTTTGTCTCTGTCTTGTTCATTTGTCCAGATATGAGCATAGCAACAAAGTCTTACGAACACTGCCGTAAGCACAAGCTGCAGTTTAGTAAACTATAGAAAACTAATGTAGATTAAGTGATGGCATGTCGTGAGTCACAACAGAAATACCACTACTTTCCCATGAGCATACTTGAAGCTACAGTATGCTCTTAAGATCACAACACAAAAGGGAATCTGCCAGCCACACACATAAATATCTTATTAACTGATCCTCTTCTATATCAAAGGCCAGAATCCATGACCCATAAATCCATAATTCCATGAGCCATGGAAAACATATTCTTGAATTTAAGTGTAATCCTAACTTAGGCCGCACAACTCATCCATCTTCCTGTTCCCATGGTGGCAAGCACATATCACTGGCCTAACCCTACCCCAGAAGTGGTGCAGAAGTGTCTTACAGCACTTTTTTGACCTCCTAGAACAGCACAGGATTTATGCCATGTCTTAGGCTGGCCTAAGTAAGGTGAGTTATGCCAGTGAGTTATGCTAGGTGTGTTATGCCAGCATAAATTGCTTAGGTCTGCACCCTCTGTTACTTATTATAAAATTTAAAACTATTACATGTAATTTATTGCATATAATTTATTAATTACAAGCTCACAAAAAAGCAAGTTTTTTCCAGGATGCAAGGCTAAAAAAGAAATGCTCTCCCTGGGCCTGAAGAGACAGCCTTCAAATACTCTCATTGAAATCATGACTCACAATGCTTCATCTCAACTTTTCTTTTCAGAGCCCTGGAAATCCCAGTTTTCATTTTATATTAAGATAAAAAATTTCACCTTCGAGGTTCCAAGAAATTTCAAGCAGCAATACATTTCAACATTTAACAGTTAATGTATCCAGCGTCTTCCGGGCCAAATAACTTGGAAGCTCTTGTTGTAGGGCAACCAGTTCCTAAGGCAATGAGAGAACAAAAGAGACTGCCATTCTCTATTTTTAAGCAAATGCAAAATACTGCAAGTTCCAGTTTTTTAAAATTCCTTGAAACAGCCGCGGGGATCAGAGTATGGGGGAAATAAGTGCTTGAAATTCTCTTGCTCCAGGTTCCTTGATGCTTCTATGGGGCTTCTATGGGGATTTCATATTGTTTTCCTCTCAACACAATTGTTTGAAAATGCATATCTCGGATCTTATTCATGACTATTGCAGAAAAAAAGTAAACAAATGTCTCCTGGCACTCTCCTTAGTACTCAGGTAGTTCCTGTTTCAGCGCATGAAAGGATAAGTGGGGGGCAGGTTCATGGAAACTGCCCACACTCATAACGCAAAAGAAAAGGCTTTTCTCTGTCCTCTAAATGGAATTTTTGAAAAGCTTTTTATCCAGCACCTGAGAAACAAATCATCAAGCCTTATAAATTGGTAGTGGTTGCATAAAAAGATCACCTCCAAGTAAGTGATGACTGGAGCTAGTTATGTGCCTTTTCATGACTCATCCTCTGACACGCAAACACCAGGAGTGAAGTTGTTACTCTGAATAAAGGTTAAGAGAACATAACATACTGTAATTACATTCCCATCAGTGAAATCTTTCATAATTGTGTTACTGTCCAATTTACTACAGATAGATGCCTCAGATGTGAAAGGGGATGATGGCAGATCAAAACAAAATCTCTTAAACTGTGGTTAAGGTTAACCTTAACTCCCTTTACTTCTAAATGCTCTTTCCCTTGAAGAATGTTCTTAACCCCTGAGACCCAAGTACTGTAAGATGGAATTAACTTCTGTTACTTGCCCAGCTCCTGCTAACCTAACACTTCAAAATCATGTAAACTCAAGTAGAAAAATAGGTACCACTTTGTGGGAAAGTACTAACGTTCACTGCACTTTGGCATTTAGTCATGCCGGTCACATGACTGCATCTTTGGACTATATAACAGGGATGAGCATTATATATATATACACGATAATATAATAATATATAAAAATGTTTTCTCACCCTCCGTGGGTGGTGTATGTATGTTATCCTCAATCTCGGGTCCTCTACCAGAGGCCTGGGAGTTTGAGGGCTCTGCACGGTATCTTAGCTGTTCCTAGCAATGCACTTTTCTGGATCGAGTGTTCTGATGTCCTTCCTGGAATCTGTTGGAGCCATTCTTCCAGCTTAGGGTCACAGTCCCTAGTGCTCCAATCACTATTGGGATCACATTCACCTTCACTTGCCACAGTCTTTCTAATTCCTCCTTCAAACCCTGATACTTTTCCACCTTTTCATGCTCTTTTTTCCTGATGTTGCTGTCATTTGGTATCGCTACATCTATCACCAGGGCTGTCTTCTGGGCCTTATCTACCACCACAATATCTGGCTGGTTAGCCAGTACTTTCTTATCTTTCTGGATATGGAAGTCCCACAGGACCTTAGCCCTGTCATTCTCCACAACCTTCAGAGGGGTCTCCCATCTGGTCTTGGGAGGGGTTAGTCCAAAGGCTGAGCAGATGTTCCTATACACGATGCTAGCTGCTTGGTTGTGCCATTCAATGTATGCTGTTCCTGCCTGCATCTTACACCATGCCACAATGTGTTGGATTGTTTCTGATGTTTCTCTGCACAGCCTGCACTTTGGGTCTTCTTTTGTATGGTAAATCCCCACTTCTATGGATCTGGTACTTAGTGCCTGTTCTTGTGCTGCCATGATAAGGGCTTCAGTGCTATCTTTGAAGCTAGCTTTTTCCAGCCACTGATAGGATTTCCCAATATCAGCGACTTCGGTTATCTGGCGAGGGTACATCTCATGCAGGGTCTTCTCTTGCCAGGACACTTCCTCAGTTTGATCTGCCTTCCGTATTTGCTGTTGCTGTTGTTGCTGGAGACATTCTCTCATCAGCTCATCTTTGCGTGCCATCTTACTGATGTATTCCTTGATATTCTGAGTTTCATCCAGGATAGTACTTTTAACGCTCATCAGACCCTGGTCGCCCTCTTTCCGACTAGTGTATAGTCTCTGGATGTTGGACTTGGGGTGGAAACCCCCATGCATTGTGAGGAGCTTTCGGGTCTTCACATCGGCTGCCTCCATTTCTTTCTGTGGCCAGCTTATTATACCAGCTGGGTATCTGATGACTGGCAGCGCATATGTATTGATGGCATGTATCTTATTTTTCCCATTGAGCTGACTTTTTAGGATCTGTCATATTCTTGATGGTACTTGGATATTGCTGTCTGTCATATTCTTGATGGTACTTGGATATTGCTTGCCTCCTCTTCACAATTACTGGGGGATTGTGGGACACCTAGGTACTTATAGTTGATCTCTACATCTGTTATGTACCCTGTTGGTAGTTCTACCCCACTGGTCTTAACCACTTTTCCTCTCTTTACGATTATTCGGCTGCATTTATCCAGGCCGAATGACATCCCAATATCCTCGCTGTAGATCCTTGTCAGGTGTATCAATGAGTCGATATCTTGTTCATTCTTTGCATACAGCTTGATGTCATCCATATAGAGAAGGTGGCTGATGGTAGTTCCACTCTTGAACTTGTACCCATATCCAGTCTTTGCAATTACTTGGCTTAGGGGATTCAGGCCAATGCAGAACAGCAGGGGAGACAGTGCATCACCTTGATATATGCCACGCTTGATAGACACTTGTGCTAATTCTTTTTTGTTGATTTCCAGTGTTGTTTTCTATTGCCCCATGGAGTTCTTAAGGAAGGTCATTAAGGTCCTATTTACTTTATATAATTCCAGGCATTCACAGATCCACATATGTGGCATTGAGTCGTAGGCTTTCCTGTAGTCAATCCAAGCTGTGCACAGATTAGTCTGTCTGGTTTTTGAGTCTTGGGCTACAGTACCATCTATGAGCAGTTGGTGTTTTGAGCCCCTGGTGTCCTTCCCAATGCCCTTTTGAGCTGTGCTCATGTATTGGCTCATATGCTTTTGCAATTTAGAGGCTATGATGCTTGATAGGACTTTCCATGTTGTAGAGAGGCAGGTTATAGGCCGATAATTGGATGGTGTTGTTCCTTTTTGCGGGTCTTTCTGAATCAGTACTGTCCTCCCTTGTGTGAGCCAGCCTGGGTGGTATCCTGCTGCTAGCAGCTGGTTCATTTGTGCTGCTAGTTGTTCATGCAGTGCTGTTAACTTCTTTAGCCAGTAAGTTTGGATCATGTCTGGCCCTGGTGCTGTCCAGCTCTTCATATTCCTAATTTGTTGCTGGACATCTTCAGTTGTGATGGTGACTGGCTCTTGTTCTGGGAGATTGCTGTGGCTTGTTTTTGGTTCCTTTAGCCATTTTGCTCTGATGTCATGTGTTGTTTCATTTTCCCATATGTTCTTCCAGTACTGTTCAGTTTCTACTACTGGGGGTTCTGTTCTGGGCAGCTGGTTAGTGTAGTGGTTAAGAGCATTGCCTCTGGTGTGGAAAAGCCAGAGTGCAGAAGGATCAGGGTATAATCTCAACTGCAGTGTTACAAAATATATATATCTTAAATTAAACCAGTGCCATCTCTGGATGTCACCAACATGTCATAAGGCACATCCACAGAAGCTATAGAGGGCCTCAGCACTGTGTAGATGGCTGGCAGGGCTCTTCCAGTACTTGTCATTGATATTTGGGGGCAGCACAAGGCAGTAGATGGGTGGAGCCAATAGGAGCCTAACAGGATCCAACAGTAAACCCAACAGGAGCCTCCTCTTATCGTGGCCTGCTCAAAAGTAGTCACAGATCCAAACAGACCCTTTGGCACCATGGCTGTATAACCCAGAGTATGGGAGCAAAAGCTCCCTTCCTCCAACTAAACTCCCAGTTCGAGTCTGGCACCCATAGGTTGCAGCAGTTACCACTTCAGCACAATTAGAACACCAGTTACCTTTTCAGCACCAGTAGAGCTTTGGGAGCTGGCAGGAGTCAGATCAGGCTGTTGTAAGAATATTCTAAAGGATCTTTAATATGACTTGGGAAAAAAAATCAATAATGTATTCAGATAGTGTTCTCATTATCCACAACCTCAGAAATAGACAGGTATCATAACTAAAAAAAATTTTTAAACCAGTATTTTGTAAAACTGATATATTATGCCTTTGGGAGGAATGTAAGAATCTGTCAAAAGTCTTGGGAAGAAGTGAGGTTTCTGGCAATGACATAAAGCTCCTATTGTTACAGTTTTCATCATGTTGAGTACTACAGTTAAGCTTCTTAATTGCAATTAAGCTTCTGCAATTGAGCTTCTTAATTAGTAAAAAGAGAGAGAGAGAGGAGGTGGCTCAGACCTCGCTAGTACCTGCTGGTAATACCTTCTGTGCTTTACAAACTAGTGGCACCCATAATACTGGTGCTGAGCAAAAGAAACGTCCAAGCCAAAAGAAATGAATGTGTGAGAGGAAACCAGTATTATGGGTGCCACTAGTTATCTACACAGCCCATCTAACACCAGGCTTATTCTCAAATCCCCACAAAACAAGGTAATTATCTATGACTTTCTCATCCCTGATCAAACACACAGGTGAGGACTCAATTATTAAATCCTAAACTTCCATCTGTCTCTGATAAGACCACTTTTGTGGCTGATGTTTGAGCAATTTAGTGATTACCAACAGGAGCAAATTTTCTGTACTCACTTTATGCGATTTCTCCAGCTATTAAATGGGGGGGGGGGCTTTTGCTTGGGTGTTGTAAATTGCTTTGATAGGTTTCATTATTTATACTTCCATTAAAAGGTTTAGCAAGCCATTCTTACCTGCTGATCTTTGGTTTCCTGGCTTGACATCATTTCCAGAAGGGACTAGATTGGCTCCGATTTTTCTTACAATATTACATCTGTCCTTGGGTCCTTCTTACAGTAAACAACCTGACAACTGACTTGGGCAGACAAAAAAAGCAGGCCTCCGTCAGTCTTGAAAGACTATGGTATCGTGCTCGGCGCTGCATACGCTGCATGCAAAGCACGAAAGCCTGGGTTAGATAGTTATGGAGGATAGGCTGTTACCCAAGCAGCAAATCCCCCCTCTCCACGCCACTGAATTAGTCCAATGGAAAGGCAGAGCCGATACAATTGGATCCAGCTGGCATCGCAGAGCTGGGCTAAGGACAGGAGCTCACCGTGTCTTGTGGGGCCGACCCGGGTCTCAAACCCTGGCCTGCTGGTTAACAGGCACAGTGTCTTAGCCACTTGCGCCACCCACAGCCCTTTGGGCAGACAGCAGCAGGCCTCCGTCAGTCTGGAAAGAATATGGTATCATGCTCGGCGCTGCATACGCTGCATGCGAAGCATGAAAGCCTGGGTTGGATTGTTATGGAGGATAGGCTGTTACCCAAGCAGCAAATCCCTGCTCTCCACACCACTGAATTAGTCCAATGGAAAGGCAGAGCCAATATGATTGGATCTAGCTGGCGTCGCAGAGCTGGGCTAAGAACAGGAGCTCACCCTGTCTTGTGGGGCCGACCTGGGTCTCGAACCCTGGCCTGCTGGTTAACAGGCACAGTGTCTTAACCGCTTGCGCCACCCACAGCCCTTGGGCAGACAATTCTGCAGCTTACTAGGGGGTCACCGGTTGAAATTCTATTGGCACTGTATCCAACATCAAATATGGCAATCAGTCCCTGTAGGTGAACATCCACTGAGTCTTATGCATTATCATATAATAAACTCTGCTGGTAGGTTTTGTTTTGTTTATTTTTTTGTATTTCTCATGTCTGAGAAAATGGGAAGACATAGCTGTTGGAAGGACCAATTTCTGACCAATGAACTATGGCTGAGACATCAAGGTAGGAAACTCCAGATTACCTTCGTCCATGTTTGCTTTCCTCAAGTCTAGCAAATGTACTTCATACATTTCATGACTACTATTACCCTACCCTATTTATTGTTTTTCTGGCTCTTTATTAGTGTTGGGAACTGGACTCTAGTGACTTGCACTTGAGTCATAAAAATTCCAGTTCAGTGTTCACTCCATGACTCCAGAGCAGTGATTTTCAACCTTTTTCATTTCATAGCAAATTGACGAAGGCACTAAAATTGACAAGACACAGCATTGACAATGCACATTGACAGGCAGGAAGCGAAAGGAGACAATAACAATACAATAATAAACAATACACTTCAGCACAGTGGGTGAAAATCACAGATTAAGAGTCACATGGAAATTTGAAACTGGAAAAGGATGAAGCATAGGCTGCAATCCATATTTTCCTGAGAGTAAGTCTCACTGAACACAATGGGACTAACTTCCAAGTAGACATGAAAGAGCTCTGACATCACAGTGATGCCTCTTTCTGTTTGACGTCACTTCTGACCATGACCTCACTTTCAGGTTGACATCACTTCCTGGAAAGATTAACAGGGGTTCCAGACAAATTATTATTATCCCAATCTGGAATGTCCAAGAACCACTGCAGTACACCATCATGGCTCTCATGAGGACTATGAGGACCATCTATTTTCGGTTTTGCCTTACCCTAAGTAGCACCATGGAGATGTGCCAACTACAGAACGTACTCCAATAGGATGCATTACAGTAACACAGATATAGGGGAAACACATAAAAAAAATCCCATTTGGAAATAGCTGACCAGGCCTTCCTATACATTCAGGGTGACCGTATAGAAGGGAGGACAGAGTGCACCCACCTTGATCCCTGAATAGAACAGGGAATTTAGGCAGGTGCTGTTTTCTAAACCTGCCTAAATTCCCTCTTCTGTGTAATCCTTAAAGGTAGAGGCACTCTGTCCTCCATTCTATATGGTCACCCTGGGTACATTGTTGAACTTTCGCCATGATTATATTTGAACAGAGGGGGATCTAGCTTACCATATCTAAAACATAAAAAGCCCATCAAAACATTGTTCCTGCTTTTCATAGAAAAGAACAATAAGCATGCTTTTTGCCACAGATGTTGCAGCCATATGGTTCATAGCCTCCCGGTCCACTTGCCTTGTATTCTGCAGAGCTCCCATCCACAAAAATATTGTTGATGCTATAAATGAGTCCTGCCATGGTCTGGAAAATCACAGTGGAATGCAATGCTTTGTGGAACCAAAACAAAGTGAAACAAGATTGCTACTGCTGATGATGTGCAGCAGTTATCTTAATAAGAAGGCCCCAAAGCAGCTGCTCTACTGAGCCTGTAAAAGGCTCAGCATCTCCAAGTTTATTTGCTCTCATAAAATAGTTAGTCCTCCTAGTGCTCTTAGTGAGATAACAAACAAACCTGTGATTGCTGCACCCCTACAGCTGGAGGCTCAAATGATATAATGCTCCTCCATACAAACAATCCCCCCATAAAGAAAACTGCACATGAATTAGAAAAGTTCCAGCCTCCCTGACATGCTACTTTTTTCAAGTATAGGTCAAGTACTACTTGGTCAAGTAATGTACCGTACATGCTTTCCATGCATAAAGTTACAGATTCAGAGTGCAATAAAGGGCTGTGGGTGGTGCAAGTGGCTAAGACACTGTGATTGTTAACCAGCAGGCCAGGGTTCGAGACCCGGGTTGGCCCCACAAGACAGGGTGAGCTCCTGTCCTTAGCCCAGCTCTGTCTGTGCATATCTGTGCATTGGCCTAACCCCTCTCCCCAGGAGTTGTGCAGAAGTGCCTTACAGCACTTTTACAACACCCCACACTCTAGCACAGGACTTGTGTTGGGACTTATAACAGCCTAACTGGGGATTAGGATTTCAGCCTCAATCTTCAGTGATACCGAGCAAGTATCATGTGTAGAATTTGGAAAGCCCCTGAGGCAGTATAGACAATACTTGGCTGGCTAGGCTAATGCACTAACGCAGAAGAAGGAAACTTCATATGTGTACCTGTAATAGGACAATATGGGTACTGGTGGGAGCTGCCTCAAAATGGGATTACTCAAGTCTGTACTGGCAGTTTAACCGGTGCAGTGGGGTAGCCCTGTGTTGGGCCAGCAGGCTTGACACAGGGCTCTGGAACTGCTCCAAAGGGGAGGAGAGGGGCCACTTGCACACTGCAGTACATAGCACTTGCAAAACATAGCACTTGCAAAACATAGCTCCCTGCAAAACATAGCACTTGTTACCCCATCAAGCTAAGCTACTGTTTGAGGCTCATGTGGCCCTATTTATACAATGATGTGCTGATTTGCTTAAAATGTAATAATCTCTCCAGCCAATTTTTTTTAATAAGCTTCCTCTTTTAGCTTCTTTTGCACACATTCTGCCAAACAAAACTTGTTTGAGTCTCATAATGCTCTAATGGTAGGTCTCATGTGTACTTTCAAATGTGAAACTAAAACGGAGCTGAGAAATCAGAAAGACATAAAGCATCTGGTAGAAACTCTACCTTAACTTCTTTTATCCAATTGTATCTAACCAGTTTCTGTCCATTCTGCTCCTCCTTATCCCCTCACTTCATCTGATTCAGACTTACATTTTGATCCATGCTGAGGAATATAGAAATACTCTTTTGTCAGTATGAAATAGGGTTGCCATATGTCCCGGAAAACGGGAACTGTCCCAATTTCCAGGGATTGGATTCTCATACTTGCAAGTTTGACAGGGGGTCCTGTCCAGGTTTTGAGAAAGAATTATGGCAACCCTAGTCTGGAAGAAATAAGGTTTTGAGATGATACATTGTAGAATGCCGTACAGAACAATCCAGAGTGAGGGCAGTGAGGAGTGCCCTAGCTGGGCTGCCCCAAGTAGGCTGTATCCACAACAGGAAGTTATGCTGAATCCAGAGAGTCAAGAAGCCTGAGCTGCCCTAGCTGCTCCAGAGCATGCTCAGTAGGCACCAAGTCATTGGCACCTGGGGTATGCTTGCTCTAAAGGAGACCCCCCTCAGATCACACTGAACAAGGAACACCTGTGGTGCCTGCCTAATAACAAAGCCCAGAAGTTCCTGACAACCAGTAACAGCTGCAACATGAGGTTGCAATACAGTTTGCAGTGGTTGCGAGGGGCTTGTTAGAGTGGCCTGCTGTATCCACAGGTTAGTGGGCTGCCATAGTTGTGCCACAACCTGAAGTTGAGAAGCAGGGGTTGCAGATACGCTGGCCAAGAACTCAGATTTTTGGTCAACCCTGCCATTCTTACTCTTGCCTTACCATGGACCCCTATGGGTCTACTCACTGCTAGATCTGCTTCTGAGGTGGTATAACTCTGAGGAGCTGGAAGAGGGAATTTCTGCCTGGGAAACCAGCTGTGGATAACTGCTCTGCCCTAGGCAATGCTAAACATGCCCTCAGCATGCCTCTCCTGAGCTGCTGAAGCTGGCACAATTAGGGCAGCCCAGGTCCATCTATCTTGGGGCAGCCTATGTTGCCTTAGGCTGCTCCAAACCTTTTCTGGCATAACTGCACTGCCCCATCTTGGAATTGGGCCACCCCAGTGATAGACACGGCAGCCGAAGTGCACTTCTGGATTACAGCCATAATAACTTATTCCCTGACCCCCTGACCTATTTCACAAAGTGACTGACAGTTCTGGACTGTGAGGTACATTCAACTCAACATGTGTTGGAAATGTCATCCTCCAATTTTTACAGTCTGCACTCTGCTTCTCAACTTAATTTGGTAACTCAAGCCCAAGTGGTTTGTACAACCCCAATTATCTTTAGTAAATCCGACCTCTGATTCAGGAAGGACTTCTCCAGATAGCAGCTTCTCAGATTCCTTCCAGTTTCAATGCTGTAATGATCAAACAGACAAAGCAAAACTTTACTGGGAAAAAGCCAAGTAGACTTTCCCTCAGGCAATTCCTGTACTTTGTCCAGAAAGCCAAATAAGTAACACACACACACACACACACAGAGAGAGAGAGAGAGAGAGAGAGAGAGAGAGTTCCTGAAGATGCTTTAAAAATCTAATAGTTTTTCTATAGTGACATATTTTTTGCATTAACACATGCCCATCTGTACTCATTTGCTGTGTACTGTCCACATTTTTTCTGTAAAAATAATGTACAGATCACACCTTCTGCAAAGATTCAAAGTGATATATACAAGTATTCATATTTGAACTATCAACATTCCACCCCAAAGAGTACCCATTTGAAAAATGTTATCTGCAATTATTCAAGTGTCAGAAGTGTCTAATAATTATTTCAGAACTAATAAAGAATAATACATCCTTTCTGCACTTTTGTAAGATCTCTTTCAGGTTTATCCTTTCCCCCTTTTTTGGTTTTCATTTCAAAATTTTTATAAGAAGCAACCAAACATTTTATAATATTAGTAAAATGGCAAGATACAAAATCAATATAACTATAGAATGGTGTTTCATTTAAAACTAACAGCACAATCCTAACTTGCACTGGAGAAGGCAGGCTGGCTTGACTGCACTGTATCGAACACAAGATTGGGTAAGAGGCAAGGGAAACCCTTACCCCATTAACAGCCCCAGTGGGTGGCCTAAAGCCAAGCAGACCGGCCAGGAAACACAGAGTATCACATACATCCTTTACAGCATATTTGCGAGACTTCTGGACCGGTGCAAGTGACTTACATCAGCCCAAAGAACCCCTTAGGTGGTACTTCAAATAGAATATAATTAATATAATCATCCTCTGGCCAATACTGATATACAATGTGCCCTTTAGAAAAATACTTTCCTGCTGTCTCATTATTTACAAATGATATAGATGGACACCAGCCATTCATGAAACTGTCCAAAACAGCCTCCATATATTCATTGGCATCCTTCAGTCTCGAAAGACTACGGTATCGTGCTCAGAAGTAGAGGTCCTAAAACAGCATCTTTTATGACTGAACAGGACAATTCGAGAGTGGCAATCCCTTCCACACTGAGGGCAGATACAGTCAGTCCCCTGCCCAGCCCCCAGATTTCGCTGTTTCTGGGACTGCCTCTTTGTCTCAGCCTGCCGAATGAGTGTCTCTTCGAATTGAAGAAGGCCTTGCTGTGTCTTTTGCCTCCACGCTGAACGATCAGAGGTCAGGGTTTCCCAGTTGTTGATGTCCATTCCCAAGGCCTTTAGATCCCTCTTGCAGATGTCCTTATATCGCAGCTGTGGTCTCCCTCTAGGGCGCTTTCCCTGTGCTAGTTCTCCATACAGGAGGTATTTTGGAATCCGACCATCAGCCATTCTCACAACATGTCCAAGCCAGCGTAGACATCGCTGTTTCAGAAGCGTGTACATGCTAGGGATAGCAGCATGTTCCAAGACTGCACCATTTGAACTATACCATATTTGAGGTATACATTTTTCCATTACTGCTGATGTTCATATCTCTTGAAATTAATCATTGCAGCACTTTGGTTTTCCTGTCCAGTTATTTCTATTCTATAATGTGTCATTGTGTTAATTTCTTTAAGGGCACAATCCAGAGCAACTACGGGGAGTCCTTGCTCCAGTGTAAGAACAATTTACTCTGGATTGCAATATGAATTTCCCATAGGTTTTCACTAGGTGGTGCAGTAACTACGGGTGCACCTAATGTCTCTTATGTGCTCTTGTAGTTACTCTGGATTGTAGGGTTAATCTTGTTTCCAAAACCTGTTGATATCCCTGAAATGCCACCACATATGGAAATGTCAATCTGTTCCTCTCCCTCCACAGTTTCCCCAATGATGAAATTTCAGTTGATTTCAGTTGAATGTTCTGTGGCCCTGAGTGCATTTTGCATTAGAAGATAGTAATGAACAGAAAGGAATAGTCCACCCTATCAATAAAGTTGCTTCCACATGGAACATTCCTCAGATACTAGATTTTGGGCAAATACCAGGAAATACAGGCCTTGAAAATATTGCATAATTAATTTATAGAATCTGTTATTTCAAATTATGATAGCGGCGGCAACTTTAGATGGCTTTTAAAGGAAATATAATCACATCACCATCCACCATAACTCTCCACATGGCAGTGCAACAGCACCAATTTGGCTGCATTATGGTGAGGATTTTGGCATGTTGAGGCCTTCTTGGGGAAGGGAACATTATGCACTACATACAATTCTATTCATTTCTTTTCCTAGCTCTGCATTGTCCTAATCAATCAGCTTGGACGTTTGCAACTCCACCCAATATTGTGAGACTCCAAAAACCAATCACAGATAGAGTCAGAAGGCTTATTAACAAATAACTCTATATTACTGTCATTTTTTAAATAAATATGAACAGAGTGCCTAGCATTTCACAGCACTGATGATGATCGTATTCTTGGTGATTAATTGTATAGGACACCAAATGTGCTTGGAATTCATTATGCTCATTTTGACACTTTCATATATTTGCTGTCCATTCATTCCTTAAAGAAAAGATTAAACCAGACTGGAACATTTACAGAACTGTCACTCTAATATACACTTAATTAGAAACTTATAAAGGGATTCCACAAGCAGAAATAATAACTTGTAAAGTCTGAGTTCCTTTATTATGTGATCTGTGGTTAAAGCATTTCAGATTGTTAACATGTGTAATTCTAAATATACCAACAGCATATAGCTCTCACTAATTATTGCCAGGACAATACCCTTGTAAAGGATCCCACTCCCCCATTCGATATTTTAATATTTATGACATGCAGCCAAGACTCAGCTAGAGGTTTTCTGCTTCTGATTAATACTGTGGTTAGCTTTGTGACATATTACTTATGTATTTCAGGCAGTGGATGTTTTGATTTCAAGGCTTACATTGCTACCTTTAAATTTTGGGAAGGCAATAGATGGTCAGAGCTAATTATAGAGCAAATATTTCTTCGGAAAGCAATAGAAATAGGATTCCTCCAGGAATGGTTTGAGGTCTCCAGGAATCAGGAATCTCAGCCACCTGATTTAGGGTGCAATCCAGAGTAACTACAGGGAGTCCTTGCTCCGACGTAAGAACAATTTACTCTGGATTGCAATATGAATTTCCCAGAGGTTTTCACTAGGTGGTGCAGTAACTACATTGATGTATATGTCTCTTGCGTGCTCCCATAGTTACTCTGGATTGCAGGGTTAATGGTATTATGCAAGGTGACCAGATGCAAGGTGACCAGACCTAAAAAGGAGGACAAGGTCATGGATTCCTCTCAGCCTATCCTTCCTGGCAGACAATGGCATGTTTGCCTACTGACGAGTAAAGCCATGATATTGGGCACTTTCACTTTCCCATAGAGCTCAATGCATATTTTTTATTTTTAGTTTTTTGGCCATAACTTTTGATTGGAAGGAGATATTTCAAAACCGATTTTTGCATTGGATTCTGCTCTTCAATATGAATCTAAAGACATATGAATGATGGGGTACTGCACACCATTGCAAAGTTCAAAAATGAAGCCAAAATGGAGGAAAATGAAACCCTTTTGGAGGACACCTAGACAGAAGGCTAATAAAGAGGACAAATCCAGACAAATCTGGTCATATGGTCACTCTGTATTATGTCATGTTGGGAAGGAAATTCTCCAGTAATGGCATCAGTTGGAGTTGCCAATTCAATATAGAGAGAATCTCTGTAACTCTCACATGAGCGTGTGGGGTGCATCAATCCTTAGGCAGGCCAACTCTCTTGGGCTGCTCCATGGGCAGAACTAACATTCCACCACCACTGGGATGTAGAAGACAGCCATAATGCATGCTTCAATATTACTCACAGCTTGAGCACTGGGGCAAGGCTAATGCCTTCCTCTGCATGCTGATGGAGGGCTGGTCACCCACCCAGAGTTGGTAATACAGCAGATGTGGGGAAGGGGAGAACAAGGGCAATGGGCAAAACTGGGTGGGGAAGGTTGGGGAACAGGGGCAAGGAGGCTGAAAAATGCAGGATCCAGTGGCAGTGGCTTACCCCAAATCCTCTCCCCTATGCACCCAATTGTGGGCTCCACATTTCAGGAAAGATGTAACCAAACTGGAGAAGAAAAGAGACTGATCAGAGGACTGGAGAACAAACCCTCTGAGAAAAGATTGAGAGTATTTGATATGCTTCACCCTCAGAAGAGAAGTCTGAGAGAGGTTATGATAGTACTCTTCAAAACCTGAAGACTATCATAAGACAGAAGGAAAAAAATTGTTCTCTGACAGCAGAACTAGATCAAATAAGAACAAACTGCAAGAAAGGATATTCCAGCTGGACATCAGGAAGAAATTCTTAATGGTGAGGGCAGTTCAGACTCTCCCTCCCTGGCAGTGGTGGGCTCCAGCAGTTTCGCACCTACTCTATAGAACCGGTTCTTAATGAGAGACAGGACATATAAAGTTTCAAAATACCCATTTAAAAGTGGCTGCCAGATGGGCAGAGAACCGGTTGTTAATTTCTTTGAGTCCCATCACTGCTCCCTGGAGATCTCCAAGCAGAGTCTTTGTTGGGGTGTAAGACCCTGCTGATGTGCAGGGCTTAGCAGAGTAGTTATGCAGAGTGGAACGAACAGCAACACAGAGTAAACACGACAGCTGTTTATAGTTAAAGATAACTATATTGTTTAAACGAAAGGCAGAAGATAAGTCCAGTAACACAGTCCAAGTTCAGAGCAGTAGATCAGTCATATACATACATCAAGTTTGCAGGGGTATTCCAATCTCAGTAAATCCAGTCAAACAGTCCACAAGTCAGTCCACAGATACAGTTCAGTCTTTCAGAGTATCAAAACAGCAAAATACTCCTCCTCAGTAACCCACACGTTGCAATAATGTCATACACACTTAAATTTAGTGGAACACCAATCAGTTATAGATATTACAGTCAGGTGATCAGTGACTCAGCACTTCCAATTCTGCTGACTCATGCTGTAAGAGCAGTTTCAGATTGCATCAGCTAGATTTCATCAGCCTCCTTCAGTATTGCATCAGCCTGGAATCAACTTGCCTGAACAAATATGTTTTATTATTAAATTCAAATACTAACAGTCTTCACAGGCATCTCCTGGAGATGCTCTAGTCTAGAAAGTTTTCCTACTACATGAAGAAGGTTGGACTAGATGATCTAGAAGGTTGGACTAAATGAGCTCCTTTCTTTCCATTGTTCTATGATTCTAACTAAGGCAGAAATTATCAGGAAGTACATCCCATTGAATTCAATGGGATGAACAAGACTTTTGAATGAGACTGCAATTCATTTTAAATTCAAGCACTTTGGTTTTTGGCTGAGAATTCAGTCTTCCATATTTTGGGGGGTCTCTTGTGCTGCTTTGTCAATTTACAGCACAGGCCTAAAGGCAGTGATGCTACCAGATACAGCAGTGCCAAAGTGGCTACCACTTCACATGGTCATGTGGCAGCCAATGGAGTTCTCCTTGGGAGAAAGAAACTTTTGTCCCTTTTCCTCTGGGAAAGCCCTAAGTCCTGCATCAGCGCTTCTCAAGTCTACACCGGCTATTTTGCCAGCAGAGAAGGCCCAACACAAAGTTTGGGATCTGGTGGAGGAGACCTCCATTGCTCTGCTTCCTCTACCCTGTTCCACCCACACACTGCCTTCTCCCACCCAAATTATACCTGGGTGGACACCCAGTACCAATGGTACACCTGTAGCACCATTGATGACAAATTCAGGATTGGGCTCTTCATCTGCGGCAAAGCTTATTCATAGCACCGGTGGGAGCTTTGTCCTGGAATGAGTAA
Organism: Cryptoblepharus egeriae; assembly: GCA_030015325.1. Classification (NCBI taxonomy): domain Eukaryota; kingdom Metazoa; phylum Chordata; class Lepidosauria; order Squamata; family Scincidae; genus Cryptoblepharus; species Cryptoblepharus egeriae. The sequence goes on along the minus strand of JAREYC010000002.1, from coordinate 27,697,192 downwards.
ATAAGACCCACAAGATTGGTTCACACTAATATTTGCTTTCATATGTTCCTGTGTGAAAGAATTGACATTCTTTTGCTGACTAGGATCCAATTTGCAATTAAAAGGAGCAAAGTGAACTGATACTTGTATTGTTCTAAGCTGCCTAGTTTTGCAAGCGATGAAGTCCCCAGACTATCTGGGGATAATTCAGCACCTTTCAACTGTCACATAAAATTTCACAGAGGATGATGCCTAGCATTGCTGATCAGACATTAGCTTCACCTTTCATTCTACTGGGGACCATCAAACTCAAAGTTGGATTAAATTTGGCAGATCACATTATATATGGGAAAGTGAGAAATACCACTGTATCACAATTGATTTTCCCAGAAGCAAGAGCCAACCTCTAATAGTTTGATACTGACATGATAAATACATTTTTTCCAGCAGTAAATTTTCTTCTTGCAGGGAGCTGTGGGATACTACTTTCTATGCAGATGAGAGCAATTTAAATCATATTATATTTGTTGCTTGCAATCATGCTGGAACCAAACAGATGAAGGAAGATATTGATCTGAGTTAACAGTGTATAGCCAGGAAATGAAAGAAGAAAGAATCCTGTAAGATTTAGATAGCTTTTGGTATGGTAAAATAAAAAACAAACAAGTCTACTTCAGTCTATCAAGGAAGCCAAAGACTGCAGTTGTGAAAAAGTGTTGAGTAAGAATGCAAGAAATTCATCTTCACATATATGCTCACATGTAAAGCTTATGCAGAGACCCTGGACAAGACAGTATCAGAAAATACTGATCAGAAGTATCAGAAAAAGGCAGGCACAACTCATAAGTCTTCCCATTATATTTTTTTGATCTCATCCAATCTCACTGCCTGAGTGGGATGCTAGGGGTACTACCGTGGGCACAAGATGGCAACCACTTCAGAAAGTCATATACCAGTACACATGGCATGCATGACACTGTGTCAAATCAGTGAGGAAACTGGCTTGCTACAATAGCTCTTTGACCTGTGGATCTGCTTACCATGAAGACGTGTACAGGAGTTGAGGGACACAGCAGCTGAAGTAACTTTTGATATGCACATGATACTTTCCATGCTAGTGTGGGTGTAAATACAATACTAATTTTCTATAATTAAAAGATTTCAGAGAGATTTAGGAGTGTGTTTGGTTTTCCATATTACTGTATTTAGGTGCCACTGTCATGTGGGCTGGAAGACCTGGGCTCTTCACTGGGGAGCCTGGTAACTTGGGTTTCAAAGACTATTCTGGTTGTCACCACCTCCCTCTGTCCTTTTATACCCCTTCCCAAACTTTTTCTAATTACTCCATAAATTCCTCTTGGGGGTCACAGACTGCTGTGCTGCCCAACTAAAATTCTCTAATTTCCTCTGAAAGCGGACCAGTTGAAAATGTTAAAAGGAAATAACTACAGTGTACATTCAATATTTTTAGAGGTCATTACTTCCTGTCATTTGGCAGATTCCTAATTAAAACAGACCATAATAGTTGGCTGATCTTTCCACGGGGAAAGCTAGTAGTTGGGTAGTAGATGGCAATCTCTCTATATGTTCAAATGAGATAGACTATAGAGTGTGAAGAAGTTACTCTGCTTTGTAGGAATGTCTGCTGTTTGCCTTCACTTGTACCTTCTTGGTACATTGATCCATATATTTGTGAATAAATACTCATATATCTACCAATTTAAAAATGCTAAGACTCCATTGCTCACTCATCCAAGAACAACCAAATGTGGGTACTGCTAACTTTAAGATGTCTCATTGCTCAGGAAAGTTAAAAACCCATGACAAGATAAATGTTTGAATTAACAGAAAAGAACCATCAATGGAATCTATGAATGGCAATGAAATGCATCAAAGACTTTACAAAGGACTGATGTTAATTCAGAAACAACATTGTAACTACTTCCTAATTCAGTTATTTGGCACTTAACCTGAGTTATTGGGTATTTCCTTTTTATACCAAGAAAAGAATTTGACATCCATCAGACTTACAGCAAAACTAGATCTAGTGTCCCCCAGGTACTAGAAATGGGCTAAGTCCTCCATCTGGCTGATAAAATTGTGAAAGATTGTGTTATACACAAGTGTAGCATCTCATTCATTGTTGATTGGCTTCTAGGCATGCAACACCCAACACCTCTTTTGGTTTGGACAACCATTGTGCCTTCAATAAATGGTACTAGTTATTCATTTCCTTTGCTTCAGCTATGGATTAGATTGCCTACATATGGAACAATCCAGAGAAACTATGGGAGCACGTAAGAGACATTACGTGCACCCGTTGTTACTGCACCACCTAGTGAAAACCTATGGGAAATTAATATTGCAATCCAGAGTAAATTGCTCTTACACCGGAGCAAGGACTCCCCGTAGTTACTCTGGATTGTGCCCATAGATTGCTGATCCTGTGTTCACCTATATGGAATTGCAAACCTTGCTTTCCTGGAACATACATTGAGATGCTTCAGATGCATTTACCTTTTTTCCTTACAGAGCCATTCTCAGCACTGTTACTAAGTGTAGCCATCACCCTTGACTTCTGGGATCACTTGGTATAAATGTATGGAGTGTTTTCTTCCTCTTAGCCATAGCGAGGCTGTCAAATTGGTTTTGACAGAGGGCTGCAGAGTAGATAGTAATATGACAGTCACTTGTTGCAAAGGCAGTTCAGTTGACAAATTTGAAGCTTTCTTTTCTGAAAGAAGGGAGTTTTCTTAAAGAAGGTGGATTGCAAGGAGAACATTCCACTTGAGGATAATTGGCCTTGGGACACGTTGTGTACAGAGTTTAAGTCAAGTGAAAAATGGGAAACAAAAATGTAAGTCGGGATTAATAAGCCAACTGTAACTAACCCTACAATCCAGAGTAACTACAGGAGCACGCAAGAGACTTTATGTGTACCCATAGTTGCTGCACTACCTAGTGAAAATCTATGGTAAATTCATACTGCAATCCAGAGCAAGTTATTCTTACACCGGAGCAAGGACTCCACGTAGTTACTCTGGATTGCAGCCTTATAGACAAACCTGACCACAAAAAATGTTCGAAGCAGCATGCAAAGAGCCTGATCCTGCATATAATGCATGCTTCATTTCATGTAATGTTCCTAAGCCAGAAGCTTACAGTCACAGGATTTTGCTTTCTCTGTATATTTTATATTGTATATAAACATTATATATTATTATTATTAAAATATTATGAGTTATCTTTATATGTGAATTCACCACTACTTTGCTTATCTGCAAGGAGCAGAATTACCACCTAGCTCTTATCTGTGTTTCTATTCTAGTTATCTACAAATATTTTGCTGGTGCCACATCTAATAGGTATTAGTACTGAATTGTTCGATACATTTGTGTTCACTTGCTCAACTTGGGCACCATCTCAGTGATGACAACTGAACCTTCACAAACCTGGCAATGATGTCGATGATGAAAGATCTCTAGAAGGCTACTGTACCAGACGGCTGCCCTGGGGCTGGAGCAAACGAAGTGCTGGAGCCAAGAAACAGGCGGAGCAAGACTGGTCAAGCAACTCCCTCCCCACTGCTGATCTCTGAGGCCTCATTGCTGAGCCAGCAAATTTCAACAAGTCAAGCTCGATGGCCGGAATGGAGAAATTGCCATCACCACTGTCATAGCCTTTCAGGCATCAAGGAATATCCAGCACAGAAGAGGAAGCATCATATGTTGGAGATGTTGACATATCACACAGCCCCATAGATTTCAAGTTAAACTTCAGGAATTGCAATCCCATCCACACTTACCTGGGAATAATCTCAGTTGCCTATAATGGGACTTACTTCTAAGTAGAAATGCATATGATTGGGCTCAGATTCATACAGTATTTGCTGAAAAGAGTTCCCTGGAACCTTAACCCATTTCCCCCATAGACTGAATGGTTCAGTATCCACTAGGGCTGCAATCCTAACCACACATACCTGAGAGTAAATCCTATTGAACACAATGGGACATACCCCCCAAACCCAGAGTAACTACGTGAGCATGTAAGAGACATTACATGCACTTGTAGTTACTGCACCTCCTAGTGAAAACCTATGGGAAATTCATATTGGAATCCAGAGTAAATTGTTCTTACTCCAGAGTAAGGACTCCCTATAGTTACTCTGGATTTTGCCCATAGCCTGTTTCTGAGTAGACATGCTTAGGATTGCACTGTATTTCTAACTCCACTTCATTTTCCAGGAATCTAAGCCTAGCAGGTAACATGAATTTATCTGTATCACAAATCACAAATAAGATAGCTGATAAACAACAATGGCTTTTGAAGTTTAGAGCATCATTTTAATGTTGTTACCTGTAATGGAAATACCCAATATTTCTTATATTTACTGAAATTATATTGTTCAACCAAAAAAAAGAGGCACAATTGCATAGTGGTATTCATTAAAACAAAATTGGCCTTGGTCTCTGGGGGGGGGGAAGCATCATGGGGGGATTTGAAAACTGTACACAAAAATTCACCCGAATCACAACTTTTTCCTGCTGCCACCTGGTGGGCTTGAGGAGAAATTTCTGCCTCACCTCATTCATCTTCTATGTATTTTAGTGATCTGGAATTGCTGTGTAAACTAGTTTGATCACAGCAGGACTTGCTGATGGAGAGATGGTTCTCAGTCATAACAAGTGTTAACTATGTTGCTCTTGGCATATTGGCTGAAAAGGTATGTTTAATGATCCAACTGCACCTGTGTTCACAGGTTGTACTGTAGCTTATAGTAATGCATCCTAATTTAATTTACTGTTAACATTGCCTGGCTGAATAGAGGTTACAGCAGCCAAGCCATCAATTCCTGGTCACTACTCAGGCAGACTCCAATAATCTCATTAGACAAAAGTGACACTGAGAACATAAAGAGTCTGAAGCACACCTTTTCACCTCTCAAATAATGTATTCTGAGTACTGTTTCTCCTGTTATGTCTGGCATTAGGATCCTGCTGATAATAGCTTCCTAATGAGAAGTCCTCTCCATTTATTTTGGTACAAGCTGCTACTGTATTTGACTAACCCTACAATCTACTGGAAGACATAAAAGGCACTTACTCTGGATTGCTCCATGCATTTCCCGTAGGTGGCACCGTAACTATGTTGATGTAAAAGGTCCCATAGTTACTCTGGATTGTAGCCAGAGGCTGCAATCCTAATGACACTTTCCTGGGAGTAAGACCCATTGGACACAATGGGGCTTACTTTTGAGAAGTTGTGCTCTTAGTATCATCCCATTGTGAATTCCTCCATATCATTGATTGCCACTGGCAGGGACAGGGGAGCTAGTCACATGGTGTCAATGGAGCCAGAATGGTGCAATGTTTGGAGAGTTCAATGTAAATCTCCCACTAAGCCATGAAGCTTCCTATGTGACCACAGCCTTTCCATCTCACCTACTTAATAAATAAATAATATGGGTAGATGGGCTATGAAGACCTTTGAAGTGGCAGGGTAAAATTCCTGACTTCTTTCACCAGGAAAAAACAACAACTTTCCAGACTTTTTATTTGCGACAATATTAAGAAAAGTGCACAATATCAAGAAAAGTAAATACTAAAATATTCCAGTCAATGATGCGCTAAGCAGGTAACGAACTAATGTTTGGACAACAAATGCAAAGGCACCATACTAGCTGAATTAACAGTAATATAATATTTTATCTGTATTTAACACAATTAAATAAAATGTTCAGCTAGCTCTGTTTAGGTTTTTGCAACTTGCTCTGATGGTGTGCATGTTTGTTTGTGTGTGTCTATCTGTGTCTGTGTGAGAGAAAGACTCCCCTATATTCACCACTGTCACATATGTTTGGATATAAGCTTGATGTTTTTACATACTTCATTTAAGACCTGAGTTGTTGGCCAACAGAGGTGGTTTTCTTCTCAGCCAGTATGCTGCTGTAGGTGCCAGTGGATTTCACAGCTGACTGACAATTGATTTCCACGGACTGCGGTCCATGGAAATTTATTTGGCCTGGTTGATTGTCAGTTGCTGTGTCTTTATGTCATCCATGACTTGTTTCACCTAAGTTTTCTTTGGTGCTGCATGTTGGACTTTCCAATCAGTTGGTCATTCTTGTCATAAGAGTCCGAATGGTAGCCTGCTGGTGTCCATTTGGCAAATGAGTTTGATGGTACTGGAGGAGAAGAACCAATGAGAATATGTATTAGAGTTGCCCTGCCTGTAGTATCACCAATGTCTAAGCAAGGTCTAGCTTAGAACCCTCCAGCCCTTGAGAAGATGAGCATTTATAGTCTTTGACAGGGCCGGCCAGGACCCCTGACACTAGAAATGGCCAACTGTTGCTCCAATTGGAAAAGGAAGAGGAAGTGAAGAAAAGTGGGGTGCAGTTGCTTCTATGTAAGGGTACTCCAGCAGTGTTTCACTCAGAATAATCAGGATCAGCTCAACATCTCAAGCCAATTCCTTGGCCAGCCCAACATGAAAGAAAGAACCCTCTTCTTCTCTGATTAAGATAAAGATGCCTTTTTATATCCCAATCACACGACCTGCACTTAAATGTTGAAGTGCATTTAGTGTTTAATTCATTTAACCAGTCATTATTATGCACACTTCTTTTCAGCTCCTACTTCACAGCTTGGATAATAAATGTGAGCCTCCATCTTGCACTTTAAAATGCACCACTCTAGTTCAGAAGAACCCTCCCTTGCAGCTTCTTCTACTCAACTGTGAGGGAGTGGGGTTCCTCCGTCTCCTCCCCCAGCTTCCTTAAATAAAAAATGACAAAATAGTGGAGCTGAGAGAGAATTTCCTTCAATGAAGGGAAAAAAATCAATTATACTTTCACACAAGTCACTGCAATTGCATCTTACCACTTCATTTCTAAAGACAGATTGTCAGTACCTATATACTCCATGGCAGTTTCTACATAAATACAGCATTACTTTTCTGCAAGCAGCTGGAAGCAAGTTAAAACAGTGGCTCCACATAGCTTTTAATATATAGTTTCATACTGTCCATTAGTATATTCATACTAATATATAGTTTCATACATCCCAGGTCTGTAATGTTCTCTCACAGCAAGTCCCATTCGGTGAAAAGCCTCTGCTACTTTAATTAGTAGCTTCCTTACAGCAACAGCCCTTTCTTTTTCAGAGTGGCAGAGATAGCATGACTGATGAATAACCTCTTAATTGCCCTTTAATTAGTCAGTTCTTGGTCCCTGCAGGAGAGGATTTTAATCATAGATTTCCTTTCATTCCTTTCTTTCCTCACAATTTTTCTCTTGTTCTTTTTAATCCTTCTATCTGGGTAAAACGACCCCTCTTAAGTTGTGGTTTTCTTATATTTAACACAGGGAGAGCAATTGTTCCAATTCATCACAGCATGGCATCTTTGCCAGAACTGTTTCATGACATGTGTGTGTGTGTGTGTGTGTGTGTGTGTGTGTGTGTGTGTGTGTATGTGTGTGTGTGTGTATAAATTAAAATTTTTTAGGAATATTTGTGGGCCTGGGGATGGCTGGGGACTGAGCAGTACTGCTGGACACTGATAAGGCAGTGGCAGGCATCCCCCCATGCACCATCCCTCCCCCCGTGTATATAATCTCTCCCCAAATATGCTCCATTCCGTGCACCATTCCAATATTCTCCCCAAATGTTATACTTCAAGGTCGAGGTGTTGGGGCTTGGTGCTGATCAGTCAGTCTTCAATATTATGTATAGGGATGCAAATACATTGCACCCCTTCTTACCCCTTAAGGGTTAAATTTCTAAAAATTGATTCTTAGTGGGTGCCTCTGTTACGGAAGGAACATCCTCCCCAAATTTCACACTTCTAGGTCCAGCAGTTTTGGCTGAGCATTGATGAGTGAGTGAGTGAGTGAGTCAGCCAGCCAGCCAGCCAGCCAGTCAGTTTCAATTTTAAATATTTCAATTTTAAACATACAGTATAGATTTAAATTGACCATAATTTCCGTTTTACTTGGGAATAGTGCTATATCATTACTGTTATAATATCATTACAGACTTCCAATATTGGATGGGTTAGGGATCACCGCACCACCCAAAAGTGAAAAGTGTTGAAAAGAGGAATTCAGACATTTTCAGGTTGCAAAGCAAAATGGCAAAAATATCAATTGCAAAAGGCTAAATAACACAAATTCATTAACATATAGCCAAAATTTATAACAAATTACAGTAAAATGAACAAAGGCATGTGTGGACAATTAATATCTTATGTATTTGAATGATGGTTATCACCATACACCAAAGAAAGTCATAAGGAAATGCCAAAAACAGTTTGATCAACATATCACACGCAAATCAACACCAAGGAAGACAATTTTAGCCATTAGACCAGCTAAAAGAGGTTGATAGTGAAGCATGTGTTGAATGAATGAGTCATAGGTATAACTGAAAGGTGTTGAAAGAGCAGAACCATCAGAAAATGAACCATCAGAGAGTGGGGGATGCCCTATCTTTCAATTAAAAATGAAAAAGAAAAAATGAGAAGAAATCTGGAATGAACGTATACATGCCTACATCCATGTGTGTGTGAGCATGCACACATATACACAAGCACATAAACACATTCATGTATGCACACTTTCAACTGTGGGAGAGACAAACTGGCAAATTTAGGTTCAATTAAGATGCTTAGTAATAAATTTTAAAAGGCAATTCACCAGTTTTGAAACAAGACAGAAACCACATAAGAAACTCCAGAAAGCAGCAGGTTAACAACAACTTCCTCTGGTCTCTCTATAATGAGTGAGGAAAGGATGGCTGCCTAATGAATCTTCAGCTCCGTGGGGCAAACGTTTCTGAAACTGACTTGAGATTAACTGGAGAAGAGGAGCAGATGTGGTGCTTTGACTCAGACAATCAGCTAAAGCTTTTTGTGTATATTTATATACACTGCTAAACTACTCACTGCAAGCAAGAAATAGAGGCCATATAAGGACATCAATTTTTCAGCTGAACTTCCCATTGACTTCATCAAATGCTTCAATATTTATGACCCCATATGGTTCTGAAGTGTCCCTCAGCTTTGCAGTATGAGAAAAAAAGTCAGGAAATGAAGGACAGTTTTTCAATAGGATCAGGTTGGTGCATAACAACACCAGTCAACTACAGATCCTAAAACTGGGTTTCCGGGTTGAAAATTCAATGTTTCAATGGACTTGAAATGGTGTCTGATGGTACTTGCAGGACCCCTGGACACCCATCACCAAGAATGTGTTACAACAGACAGAGATAGGAGGCTCCAATGCATGCATTTCCATACTCAAAAAGCTGTCCCATCAACCCATAACCTCTTACTGCTGTTCGTTCTCCAACTCAGAAGTAACTGGCAATTATGTCATTATGGGTTACTTCCAGTGGTACTTAGTTGAATTGTATGAAGACAAATGTTGACAAGGGTGATCTAGAGTAAAATGAGCAATTTTTAGCTTTTATTTTGTCATGTCCTATATTTTTCTTGGACGTTACTTTTTTTTGGAAGGCCTTATACACTTTTGTTTGTCATTACATTTGGTCACTCTGGATCTGGGGGCTTGCCTGCGCTTTGTTTTAATGCACTAAATTATGTAAATAGGCATGTGGGGTCCACAGAGATAGGCTTCCTCCATATCCATGGTTTCTGTACCTACGGGTTTCTGATCCTTAAATGGAACCCCATGGATATAGGGGTGCATGTTCATAGATTACTACCAGCATCTTAAAGCACATGCCAGAGCTCAGCGCCTCTGGAACATGGAAGTGAATGGTGATGTTATGAAATATCATTCACAGCCTGATTCCAAGGGCTAACTCAAGCCTCTAAAGCAGCTATTTTCCATCTTTTTTCATTTTAAAACAAAGGCGTACTGAGAAGTTACTAAAATTTTCAAGGCACACCATCGGTTTTTGAGAATTGAGAACAACACCTCACTGCTGTTAAACCATGCAGTGCATGGTTTTCACATGCTGCAGCTCTGCCTGTTGCACTCAGCCTCTTCCCTCTATCTGGAAGTTTGCGCCATAGTCTAACTGCCAGGAAACAGGCATATCAGAAGTGTTCCAGAAAGTGCGCCTCATGATGACCTGGTATGTTGCAAAACACAGATTGGAACACACTGCCTTGGAATACACTTAACAAATATGAAAGGCCATATAGATAAGTGAAGTGGCATAGCTAGGAGAGTGCAAGGGGTGGGCAGTTGCACTAGACTACAAGCTTTAGGGGAGCTACAAGCTGATCTTGACTCTAATGAATAAAATTGTGAAAAAACAGGGTACATAAGAATGATAATGCCATCATGTTATATATCATTGGAAAGGTACTTTAATGCAGAATGCAATGAAACAAACTGCATTGTAATATCTATATTCTATCAAAGGTTATGGCCAATTAACCAGAAAATGAAAACAAGAAAAGCCTATGGAACAAAAGTGAATTTTCTTAACTCATACTTTCCCGTGTTACTGATGGTTATGAGAGCCAATGAGACGTAATTCTGATACCATATGGAACTAATAAGGTGTAAATATGAATCATCTCTCACCCTACAATCCAGAGTAACTACGGGTGCACGTAAGAGACATTACGTGGACCCGTAGTTACTGCACCACCTAGTGAAAACCTATGGGAAATTCATATTGCAATCCAGAGCAAATTGTTCTTACACCGGAGCAAGGACTCCCTATAGTTACTCAGGATTGCACCCTCAGTCTATAAATCATTTATAGACTGTGTTAACCTTGCCTCCTTCTGCTGTCTGTTGTTTTAAAATTTGTTTTAAAATGTATTTTAAAATGCCAATAAAGATTTATGTATGTATGTACATACATATATCATATACAGTACATATAACATAATACAGTTACACCATGCTATCTGGGTAGACATGCACTTCTAAGTGGTGCTCCTTTTTTATTTATCGGGGAAAGACTAACCATTCCTCTTTGACCCAGCACAGTTTCCTTAACTAGTTAGGGACACAGTTTTCATTTTTTTACTTAATTAAATTTGATTTTGTTGTTGCAGGGCAGATGGGCTGGGGCAATAAAACCTTCTTCAACTCCAGATCGCAAACAGGTGCTTTAGTGATGCCACTAGCAGAGCAAAGGTGGTGAACTGCTGAGGAGGAGGAGACAGGTTTTCCCCCAATTTTCTTTTTAAAAATACCCAGGGATGACATCACTTCCAGTTGTGACATTGATTCCGGGGCTACATTTTGAGCTTTGCACCAGGCTACATGATCATGAGCTACACCACTGGATAAATGTCAGCTTAATAGCTTAGACTGCTTTATATTTTAGATTTAAAACCTTCATCCATCAAAAGGAATCTGTATTGCAAGGTTTGGCAGGCAATAATAAGATCCTTTGGGTGAAAAATTCACTTTTATACTCTCGGCTGCAATGATGATGTTTATTTGTTTACTATTTATTTACCATTGTCTTTCAAGACTGAAGGATGCCAATACAATACAAATACTATTTATTGTGTCCCACTTACCCTACAAACCAGAGTAACTACGGGAGCACGTAAGAGACATTATGTGTACCCATAGTTACTGCACCACTTAGTGAAAACCTATGGAAAATTCATATTGCAATCCAGAGCAAATTGTTCTTACATCGGAGCAAGGACTCCCCGTAGATACTCTGGATTGCTCCCTTAAGGGAGGAAAGAGGTGTTTACCTCTCTTTATATGCTCAGTGACACTATGCTATCCCTTGAGATGAAAAGCAGAGCATTTTCCTCTGGACTCTTTAACTTCATTTCTTTGGTAGAATAAATGGGATTGGCTAAACACTAGTAGTAACTCAGCAGGGCAAGTATATGTATTCCATGCATTTCCAGCTGAATTGCCCAGAGCTCTGTACACAAACGGAACAGAACAGACACTTAAAATAACATCCACCAACCAGAAATATAACTTGCGGTTCACAGACCATTCCCAAATGCAGCAACAATGTTAACCGTTATAGAAATCTTGCCAAAGTCAACGCACTTGTTAATGGGTGCTTGGAACCTAGAAGGAGCTGAGGGGCAAATAAACTTTCCTTGGGTTACTTCAGAGAAGAAAGGCATAACTACAGTTCTATAGAAAGGATCTGCCACAGGAAGAGAGTGGAGTGAAGGTGTTCAGGGGCATAGGGAAGGGTGGGCCTGTAGGTGGGCTGGAACCAAGTGGGAGGTGGATTGGCTTCAGGATCTGGCACTTGGGCCAGCTCTTTAACTCATATGTGGGCAATCTGTACAGTGCTGGGTTGCTTGAATTTGTACCACCTCTTTAGGTGGCACAGGTCCACGTAGCCCCATTTGGGCTGTAGGTGTGTTACCCAGGGTAAGGGAAATCAGCTCTCCTTGCCTTAGGTTGAGCCACAGCCAGCCTCCACCTCGCACTGGATTTGGGGTAAGCTGACCTGTCTGTTACTGCACAGATTTATACTACCGTTACCATTACTCCATTGTTCACCCCTCTCCATAATACCACCCAAGAATTCATATAACATATGTTATAATGTGATATTACTCAGATTTAAGGCTAAAGTCCTGACTGGGCTGCTCATCAAGATTCATATCGTTGTGCTTTAAGTTGTGCCTTAATGTCAAACGAGACATGGGGCTGGAAATCTGTGATGGTATTGTCACTCTTTTAAAAATATCTTTAAAAAGCAACTATGAAAGGGAAAAGAATTGCATCAATATAGCAATGGTGGTTAACCCTATGAAGCACTTTTCTGGTGTCAATCTTCCCTGCCTGCTTTTCGCCCTGAATTATTGTGTTACTGTTATTAAGAATATTTATATATTGCTTTTCAAGAATATTTATATACTGCTTTTCTGTGTTTTTCACAACTGCCAAGGCTATGATGATGCTAACACTCTCATCCCCAATGCTCTAAACAGAAGTTTGAGCATGTGCATTGCAAATGTTTACATAATCAGAGAGTCCCAACAGTGGTAGTGGTAGCAGTGGCGGTACTTTCTACTGAACTTTGGTGGGGCAGTCCTGCCTCACTGCTGCCCACACACTATTCATCCCTGCCCAGAATACCACCCAATAATTCATTGCCTCATGGGTTTAAAATGTAACATTACTCAGATTTAAGTCCTGTATAATAACTGACTAGCTAATTCTATGTTTATTCCTATATTATTAGGATTTTGACATTTTCAAACTCTTCCCCCCCCCCAGTTAGTTTCCTTGCCTTCCAGCTTCCATATCCACTCCCTTTACTTTAACTACTGTGTCAATCAATTTTAGATTGTGAGCCCTGCAGGCAATGAATTGTCTTTTTAAAAATGTATTGTAAAATGCCTAGTAATCTAGGCACTTCATAAATAAAACAGAGTGTTGATGATGATGCTGGCAGCAGTGATGATGAATTGTGCACCAATGCAATCAGCCAGAAGGAAAACATCTGATATTTTAAAAAGGAAATAAATAGACCACCCCCTGTCACAGATCAGGCTTTCTGCACACATACAGCCCCTTTCCCATAATTAAACTTTCTAATACAGGCTACAAATACAGAAAGACTAGGATTTCTGCAAATGAATTTTTATGTATGAGCATTGAAACTCTGCTGGCCTATTGGCCTAGTTATATAGCACACCAATCAGCATCAGGATCGTAATCAGTGGTGGACTCTAACAGGTTTGCACCTACTTTATAGAACCAGTTGTTAATGAGAGATAGGACATATAAAGTTTAAAAATAGCCATTTAAAAGTGGCTGCCAGATGGGCATAGAACCGGTTGTAATTTCTTTGAACCCCATCACTTATCGTAATCCTACCAAACCGGTTGGTCCAGTGAAATAATCCACCAGTGAGGACCAGTTTGAAACAACCAATTGTGGGGAAACTGGATGGAGCCAATGGGTATAAAAAAGTTGCTCATGTGTTTCTCTATTCTGTTTTGCAATAAACATGTTGCGCTAAGATCATTCTGGCTTCTGTCACATCAAACCCTCTATATAACATGAATGACACAAATAAGCACATGATAAGCAATCTGCCTCATGATAAGCAATCAGATGTGGTGGGGAAAAGGCAAAATTCCTTCTGCAAACCTAAAATTTAGCACGAAGGCAAATTCTTACATTGAAGAAGCAATTCCCTTAGGTTGTTTAACTGTGTAGTGTGAACAATGGCTTAAAAACAAGTATTTCAGTTATTCTGTACAGATAATTTCAGTTACAGGTAGGGTTGCCATATGTCTCAAAAAACAGGGACAATTTGGGGGGATTGTGTTCACATACCTGCAAATGAGACTGAGGGTATGTCTCGATTTTGTGGAAGATAATTCTGACAACCCTAGTTACAGGTGAAACTAACTTACCATTGAGAAGCCCACTTCTTTGATAGATGGACCCATAACAATTATGATGCCAATATGACTTTTTTTTTAAAAAAAAAAAGAGGGCTAATGGTTGCAAAATATTCTTTGGATTAATTGGCCTCGGCAGCTAACACACTCACATGATTTTCTACATTTTTGCCCATCCTGACAATCATTCCATGCTCCAGGCGGTCTTTGCCTGAGCTGTCTGTCTCTATAAGCATCACATTATTCTGGCTTTTTGAACATCACAGAGCTGCAGTTTGCCTTTCAGCATCTACTAGGTTTAATCTTGTCCTTATTTGCGTGCCATTGTGGAATGAAGCAGTTTCATTCTTAGGGAAGATGGATTATGTGGTAAAAGCAGCCCTGTGACGAAGGCAGCGGAAACAGCAAGGGAATGCATTTGCGTGGTGTGTGCGTAGGCTTTTACATACTTTTACATTACCTTAAGAACATCAGCAGCACATGATCACCAGTGCATCTAAGTGCAATGATCTCTGTTAGAATTTGTGGGAGGGGGACATGTGTTTTCAAAGGCAGAAACACAGGTTGTTAGTGCAAAAGACACACAGGAGCATAATGAGTGAAAGAGCACGCATTGCAATGTGGCAGTTGTTTGCTGAGTGCGGCCATTTCTGTTTAGAAGTAAATCCACTCTGTAAATCCACCACTTTGTAAATGTTTTCAGGGCTTAGGCTATGATCCTAAAGACACCTTCCTAGGAGTTAGACCCATTGAACACAATGAGGCTTACTTTTGAGTAGACATGGTTAGGATTGTGCTCTTAATCTGAGTCTAAGTGAAGCCAACGGCCAAACTGCTAATGATTTTTAAGCTGGGAAACTGCCAGTCATTTATACCAGTCAAAACTACCTATGCTAGCTACAAAGACCCTTCCTACAGAACCGCATGACCAGGATATGGAACATCCGCAACTAACATGGACAGATGCATTAAAGAAACATAACAGAGATGAAAGCAAATCTTGTCATCTTCCCAATGCTGGGCTTTGAGTTGAAAATGTATTTTCTGTACTCTACAGTGATTATTCAGAGAAACTGTGTTCCAATCACACCTGCTTCAAAGGCCAAATTTGATTTTCTACACACACAAAAATGAATAGTCTGTGAAAATTTTCAAACATTGAAAAGGCTGCTTACAACACAGTATTAACTTGTGCTCGAACTGGCAGGCCAGCATGTCTCTACTATATAACGTGAAAATATGGGGCTGCTGCACTACTTCAGGGCAAGGGAAAATTTTCTCCTTAGCCAAAGTAATATAGCAGCAGCTGCCCCAATAGGTCTGCTCAGATCTATGCCACCGATTTCAGTGGCACAGATCTGAGCTGCTGCAAACTGCTGCAGACTATATGGGAACAGGATTGGATCCAGCACAAGAACAAGGTCTCAGCCCTACCATCCATTCCCCGGCTGCCCACCCAAAGTCCCACATGCCACATGCCCTTTTAGATTCAAAAATTATATCTAAAAGCACTTTGCAAAAATAAAATAAAATGAAATAAGATCTGCTTGGTATAAAAAAGAATCATACCAAGGCACTAACGAGGTTAAAAGGGTCTTTGGTCTTTTGACCAAGCTTCTGAATAACATGGTCTTGGCTTAACAAGGTCTCCAGTGGGAAGAACCTTTTAATTTGCAGGGCAGCCACTGAAAAGAATTCCTTGGCTGCTTTTAAGAAGATACATACACAAGAATATAATCTACATTTTCTGTGGAAGTTTTGGAACCAATTTACTGACTGGATGTCTACCTATACAGTCGTGATAAATTTGGGCCCCACATTTGTTGGACAGCACAAGATAAGGATAAGCTCATTTCCTGAGCATCCTTAAGTGATTGTGTTGAGTTGGGAGTTGGCAGGGCCCTGCTTAAAACAGGTAGGAAGCTTTTCATGCTGATTCATTTTGCCACTTCTAGACAGGGACCATCTCTGTTCTTCTCACCACCTGTGGCCTTGCCTTGCCCACTGCATGAGAAGAGGTCCATCATGAGAGTGATTTATTACTTAATTAATTCAGAGATAAACCACCTTTCCCACCCTGAAGCAAATGCCCAAGGTGGCTTGCATTGCTTTTTCTCCTTTCTGTCTTCACAACAACACTGTGGGGTAGGTATGGTAATTGTACTGCATGCAGCTAATAAAACTCTTCTTTTCCAGATGGAATCCTTAACAGGACAGTCATCACATCTGGCAACAGGAAATGCCTTCCAAGCTTCAAGCAGGAGCAGTTTCAGGTGGTCCAATTTCAGATGCAAACCATAGTGATACCACTGGTCAAGAAAATTATTTTTCCCTTATCTCTTCATAAGCCCTCAGATGATCTCCAGATTTCTTTGGACCCATCGCAGTCATATAGCTTGTGCAAGAAGAGAGCACCTTCACTATGGGTATGATACTTCTATCTGTGAAAGCTGTCCCTAGGATTGGGACCTATGTCCCAATTAATTTTTGGTGACACAGTTGTGAGACTAAAATATGAATTAACCACAGATATTATTAGCACTGAGATACCTTTTTAATTATGCCAATTAGCCTTTCTTTTCTGCAAGTCACAGCTTTGCAATGCACAGCGTACTTCTAGCCTTGCTTTTCCCTTCATCTCCATCAGTAATCATTTATATCAGTAATCATTTACTCCTTACTATTGTGGCAACTTAACACTGCTGTGGTCTTGGACAAATTTCACATTAATTAGTTCAATGTGGGAAAAGTAATTTACATTAGCTTTTGCCTTGTCTTCAGACAGATGGGACCTCAATGTCCACACTTGCCTGCAACGTTCATTTAATGTTTAATCATTTTTTAGAACCCTGTCAGGATGGGGAAAAAAGGACTGCCCAGTTCAAGATTGTAAAGCTTCTTGACAAGAGCAACGTAACTCGCCCGCACAGGGAACAGTGAAAGTCATACTGGGATTCAATATGTGGAGGCCCGTCGGTTGGCTGAGATCAGCATTTTGCATCTGATCTTCACTGGAAAGCAGCTGGAGGTCTCCTTGGGGGAAGGGACTTTTGTAAGCAATCATAATAGGGGAAAAGCTGGGAACTCAGAGCCCAAACACTTTCTACTCAGAAGTAAGTCCCACTAGAGTCAATGGAGCTTACTTCCAGGAAAATATGGGTAGCATTGCAGCCTCCGGTAGCACTGCCTGAGGTGAGGGTAGATGTTGCACATATACATATATGCTTATTAGTCAGAGTGAGGGCCATCATGTGCACACTATGGCTGCAATCCTGTCCACACTTTCCTGGGAGTAAGCCCCATTGACTATAATTGGACTGACTTTTAAGTAGACATGCATAGGATTGAGCTCTATGTCTTTATAGTTGCTCATGCATAACTTCCGTTGATACCAACACATCAAGGAGTGCAGGATTCCAGCCCAGCTCACCATATTTTAAAACTATTTTGCTCTAGTTTTATTTCCTTTCCATCCCTTTACTCATAAATCTCTAAAAACCAAACAATATTGCCATCGGTAATTCTGAAAGAAGTCACTCTTCCAGTTCCTCAGAGTTATACCACCTCAGGAGCAGGTATAGTAATGAGAAGACCCATAGGGGTCAATGATATGGCACAAGTAAGAATGGCAGTGTTGACCAAAAATCTGAGTTCTTGGCCAGCCTAGCTGCAACCCCTGCCTCTCAACCTCAGGATATGGAACAAACTACGGCTGTCCACAAACCTCAGGATACAGCAGGCCACTCCAAGAAGCCCCTTGTATTCACTGTAGAATGTACTGGCATCTCATCAGGGACGCCTTATAAGGCAGGCACACAGTGGTGTCACCAGACTGGTGTGGCTGGTGTGGGCTGCATTGGGTGATGCGCTCCATATGGGGTGATGCGCCGGAGGAGTTTGACTGTCCTTTGGCAGGCCCCGGGCGTCAGCCCATTCAGCCCTGCTCCAAGGCAGAGCAGCAGCCAGAAGCTGCCACTTGTCTGCGAAGCTGGCCTGAACGGCCAGCTGAGGTGCACTGCACAGAAACACACTGTGCATGCTGAACAGCTTCAGAGGAGACTTCCTTAGAGCGGAGGAAGTCCGCGCCGCTGCACGGCCATTTGGGCTCACTCAGGAGGTGGAGCGGCAGCCGAAAGGCTTCAGAATAGTACTGCGCAGGCGTCAGAGATGGTGCCTGTGCAGTACTCTTTCTGAAGCCAGTTGGCTTCAGAAACAACTGCGCAGGCATCAACTTTGGTGACTGCGCAATCCAGGTAGGGGGGGTGCAGGCATTCCAGGGGTGACGAACAGACTTCCGCAGCAGGTGATGCGCAGATTCGTGTCACCACTGTAGGCACCACAGCTGTTCCTTGTTCAGTGTGATCTGAAGGGTGTCTCCTCAGGAGCAAGTCCTCCCCATGTGTCAATTACTTAGCATGCTCTGGAGCAGTTAGGGCAGCCCAGGCTTCCTGACTCTCTGGATGCAGTATAACTCTCTGCTCTGGATACAGAATAGTTAGGAGAGTGCAGTTAGGGCAGAGAAGGCTGAACTTGCTCTGGATTGTGCCCATATTGACATACATGGGAACATGAGTCAGTGATGTGGACCCAAGTTGCAAAAATGTGAATTTTTACTGACTTATTGATTCACGTGTCCTCATGTGGAAGACTGAAAAAACATCTGAGTCAAGGGCCCCCCTGATTCTGCTCACATTTGAGTCAGGCAAGTTGAATCACGTAATAATGGATACACACTGCACTGCCTCCATTGTCCTAAAAGTTTTTCAAAGCATCATTTAGGCACACGTGGGCTCGCAGGAGCAGTATCATCAGTGTACTCTCAGAGATGGGCTGGAGGAATGAACTCTTTTCATTTTTAACTGTTTGATTAACATTTTTCTTTCAAAACGCTGGAAGGGTCTTGTGATGCTGCACCTGTTTCAGATTCTGCAAAGTGTGTCGTCATGAAGTTACAGGGGTTTCCTTTGTTGCAGCCGTGGTGGGATTTCAAGAGGAAAGGAATGGAAGGATTCGGCACTGCTGGAAGAGTTTCCACACTGCTTCTGGACATTGGGATAGGCATGGATGGTAGGGAGAGTTGAAAGGGAACCTTCAAAAGTAAATGCATTGCCCAGCCTCAAGTTGCAAAGGTGACATAGCAACTCAGAAAGTTCTCCCATTACAACTCATTTCTAAGGCAAGTTGTGGGGGTGGGGTGGTGAGGTGTCTCTAGACCCAACGTGAGTCAAACCCAGCACATGCTGGATTCTGGCTGCACCCCACACTCCCCTCCTAACCCTCCCACCATCCCACCTCTTCTCTGTTTCCCTCCCACACTCCTCAGCCCTATGCTCCAGCCAAGCTTGGCCAGCATGGACTCACATTGCTCCACTGGCATGGAGTCCAGATTCAGCCTCACCAGGCCAGTGCACATCTATGCGCAAGCCTGGCAACCCCTGGAGGAGGTGCAAATGCGTTTTACAGCTTGTTTGCTACACTCCCAAGACAGTGCATGAACCAGTATCAGGTAGGTTTGCACCCGAAGAATTCTGATACATGGAGAGTTGACTCACACTAACAATTTACTGGCTTTGTACTGGGTAATAGTAAGATGTCACTCACTGGCTCACAATTAGTTTCATTGGTCAGTTTTGAGTTAAATAAATACACTTTGTGTTATATAAGGCAATTTTGATTTCCCTTTCTGGTTGTCTCCTGCTAACTGGGTAAATGGCATTTTTCAAGTGGGTGCTCCTCTTTTATTTAGCAGGGGAGAGCAAGTGGCCCTCTCCATCCCAGCAGTATCTTGTCAAGCAGCTTTTGATGGTATTCTTTGACATCTTTTTAGATGGTGAACTCTTTTGGGACCCTTTTAGTTATTTGATTTGTAAACCGCTTTGTGAATTTTTGTTGTTGAAAATGGTATATAAATACTATTGTTGTTGTTGATTATTTGGCCATAACATTTGGTTTCTGCTGGTGTTATTTTGCATTTTAGATTGTGAGCCCTTTTGGGATTATTAGGTCCATTAGCTATTAATTAGCTATTGATTTTTTTCATTTTCTTGTAAACCACTTTGTGAACTTTTCAGTAGAAAAGCAGTATATAAATACTGTGGATAGATTTAATATTTCAGTGCATTGAAATGCAGATATTTCAATGCATTTTGTTTCAGTGCATTCTGCATTAAATATCACATCAAACGACATATAGAACTATGGTACTATTTAAAATACCAAGATATTACCATTTTTATTGTACTGGCGACACTAGTGATGCATTTCCACCCACCCCTCTGAGTGTGTCACCACATGCAATCTTAACTCCCTAACAATGATCATTATATGTATTTCAAACTTGTTTTGGTATCATTCCATTTTTGTCAGTTTATAAAGGCAAAGAGCCTACAAGCTATGGATATTCGTGACATTACAACAATATCTATTTTTTTGTTAAGTATTGTATTCATGAATAAAGGGGCTTTAATTATTTTGCGTTTTCCTACATGATACTAATTTCCATCCAAGACAGAGGGAATATACGGTGTGCACAATTCTCTCAGGGCTCATATATTCAGGCTATTACAGACAGAGCCAAAAATGCTCTGTAGAGTTTGAACTTGGTTTTAAAAAGTTACAGCACAATCCTAAACATGTCTACTCAGAAGTAAGCTCCATTGTGTTCAGTGGGTCTTACTCCCAAGAAAGTGTGTTTGGGATTGCGGCCATTCATCAATCGTACTATCAACAATAATTTGCAGAAACCTGAAATACTGAGCACATGAAAGATTATGATGCCCTAGCTGAAAATATACTTTCCTGAAATGCATCTCTTCTATATAAAACTGAAAAGTCACTGATTCACTCACTGACTCATCAACACCCAGCCAAAACCGCAGGACCTAGAAGCATGAAATTTGGGGAGGGTGTTCCATGATGGAGGGAATGAAAAGGGATGCAACATGTTTTCCTCCCTATATTTTACATTGAAGAATCACTGACTGATCAACGCTCTGTCCTAGCCCTGGTCATCGAAGCATGAAATTCAGGGAGGGTATTCTTTCAATGAGGTGAACACCCATTAAGAACTGATTTTCAGAAATTTAAACCTTAAATCCGTGTAACAAGTCCTTGCATCATCCCATTGCAACTCTATAGGACTTGAGGTGAGTTACCCCATTCCCTTCAAAATGCCCACCCTTTTCAAGCCAATTGTAAGGCAAGAAACCCCTTGGGCAATTCCTCCTGCTCTTCCTCAGTCAAAGACAAGATTAGAACTCTGATTGTCTGTCCCTTCCTACCTTCCTATGAGAATCCAGCTAAAGAGCTTCTCCCACATCCCTCAGCTATAAAAGGACACAAATATTTCACACCACAAAAAGACTAAGCAGTACCACCACCACCACCACCACCACCACCACCCCCGACCAGTGATGGGCTTCAAAGAAATTAAGAACCAGTTCTCTGCCCATCTGGCAGCCACTTTTAAATGGCTATTTTTAAACTTTATATGTCCTATCTCTTGTTAACAACCAGTTCTATAGAGTAGGTGCGAACCTGCTGGTGCCCACCACTGCCCCCGACACAGGAAGATTTGATTTGACAAATACAAGACTCAAATCCGTGGGACCCTGACTCAAATGCTTTTCAGTCAGCAAGTCAGTGAAGGGTCCTCACATGACACCACTTTCACCCCCTTAGGATGTCCTTTGGGGACACTAAAATCTAGCATCTAGCCTTAAAGGCTAGTATCTAGCCTAAAAATCTAGCATCTAGCCCTAAAATCTGGCATCTTGCCCAGGGTGACCAGTTGCCCAAACCTCAAAAGGAGGACAAGGTCTTAGATTCCTCTCAGCTTGGGCTTTTCTGGCGGACAATGGCACGTTTACCTACTCATGAATAAAGCCGCAATATTGGGCAATTTCCCTTTCCCATAGAGCTCAATCCAATATTTTTATTTTTAGTCTTTTGGCCAAAACTTTTGATAGGAAGGAGATTTTTGCATTGGATTATGCTCTTCAATACAAATCCAATACAAATACTATGGTAGACAAAACCAGCTGTCAGAATTTATTAGAATTATTATTAGAATTATTGAAATTATTTGATACCTTTGAAATCATTCTGTGGGCTGCCTATAGTAAAGGACACGCAGCCAAGCACCTTACAGACATTAAACAATGGCTGCAGACACACATTCCCAGACACTTTATTCCAATCAACATTCACAGGCTCCCCGGAGAGGAGATTATAACATCACAATGAATTGTCCCAAGTTCTCAAGCATTGTTATTGTCTACAGTAAATGGCCCACTTAAGACTTGTAAAGATATGCTTATCTCAGCAGGAACTGAAAGAAATTTCCTTTCCTTTGTTTTGCCTAAACCCTGCAGCCTAGAGGGAAAGTAAAGCAATTGTCAGGCAAATCAGAAGAACTTATTTGAAGCCCAAAAATTATAAAATTAAAATAAAATTTTAATTCTTCTTCCTGTGGGAAAGGAAACTCAGATGGATCAACCAATGTCAGAATACACGTGCTTGATCGCCACAAGTGTTCTTCATTGTACTGATGTGTAATGTCATGTCTTGCCACACATTTTTCCCATCTCGGCTCAGGAAGCCACTGAAGATAAAATCTTTGATTGTATAAATCCTCTTGTTATGAACAGAATCATCTTATTATGTAGAGAAACAGTTATGCTATAAAAGGTCTAGTCAATTTGTACAAAGCACTCAGTCTTTTTGTGAGACAGAAAACTCTGTCCGGCTGAGTCCAGAGCTCTGAATAAAGAAATCTCTTGCTTGCATCATCATCTCCTGGGTTTTTCCTGCTGGTACCTACTTCATTCCTATTACAATACATATGACATGATGGGGTATGCACACCATTCCAAAGTTCCAAAATGAAGTCAAAATGGAGGACAATGAAGCCCTTTTGGAGGACACCCAGACAGGAGACTAAAAAAAGAGGACAAATCTGGAAATTTTTGGTCATATGAGCACCCTGATCTAGCCTTAACGCCTTTAAGAAGGACTTGGATAAATTCCTAGGGGAAAGGGCCATCACAGGCTGTAAACCATGAGAGGTGTGTGTAGGCATGGACAGCCACAAAATGCCAGATGCTGGAGAAGTGCTGGATGCAGGTGCCATATGTGCTACCTGAAGCATGTGGTGGGCCGTTGTGTGATACAGGAAGCTGGACAAGATGGGCCTTTGGCCTGATCCATTGGAGGCTCTTCTTATGTACTTATGTAGGAGTTAAATTTCTAAAATGGGTTTAGTGGATGCTTACATCATGGAAGGATTACCCTCCCCAAATTTCATGCTTCTTGGTCCAGGAGTTGGGGGTGGGCTTTGATGAGTCAGTGTTACTTCAGTGTTGAGTATAGGGCTGAAAACATGGTGAGCCCCTTTTGACTCCCTTCTGATTTTGAATTTCCAAAAGTTGGTTCTCAGTGGGTACCCACTTTTCAGTTTTATATATATAACTAGCAAAATTTACCCACATTGTGGGAATAATCAAACACCTTCCTCAAGTTTCCTGCTTCTAGGTCCAGGGGTTGGGGCACGGCATTGATCAGTTAGCAATTTTTCAATGCAAAGTGTAGGGATGAAAACACATTGCACCCCTTTTCATTCCCTTCCAGTTGGAATTTCCCAAAACTGGTTCTTATTGGGAGCCTCCATCACAGAAGGAACACCTTCCCCAAATTTAACACTTCTAGATCCAGCAGTTTCGGCTGAGTGTTGATGAGTGTGAGTAAGTGAGTGAGTGAGTGAGTGAGTCAATCAGTCAGTCAGTCAGTCAGTGACTCTTCAATTTTATATTAATAGAAATAGAAATACAGTGGTGCTTTGTAAGACAAACTTAATTCATTCCGGAAGCATGTTTGTCTTACAAAGCGTTCTTTATACAAAGAGGATTTTCCCATAGGAAATAATGGAAACTCAGACTATTGGTTCCACAACCCAAAAATATTCATATAAAAACATTAACAGTCTGTAAAAATGATTAGAAAACACTGCAATCAAATTCAGAACACTGTAATATAATACAGAACACAATTACTGTAATAGAACACTGTAATATGCTGCACAGTAAAACAGAAAAGAAAAACCTTTATGGCCAAGGATGACTAATTTTTACTAAAAGTGTCACTGATGTCTTTCTGAGCAACTTTAACAAGGAAGTGTGTTTCCAAGTTTGCAGCAGAAGCAGCACCAAAGGCTTCTGCCTGGTGCAAAGGGGTCAAGATCATATGCTGTCTACTCAGAACCAAGTCCTATTGTATCCACTGGGGCTTACTCATAGGAAACTGTGTAGGGTCCAGGCAGGGAAGGTGGTGCAGGGGGAAGAGGGGTAGTTTAGGTGGGGTCCAGGCAGGAGGGGATTTCCTTAGGGGAAGAAGTTTCTTTTTAGGGAGGTCTAGGAGGGGGTTTCCCTCCTACCTGATGGTGGCTGCTGCAGGGGCTCAGCTGGCTGGCTTCAGGAGACTGGGAGACTGCATGAGGCTAGGAGGGGAGGCTCAGACATGCTTGCTGGGAAGGCTCAGAGGATGCTGTCTGTGCGTCCTTCTGCTGGCCCGGTTCAGGTACTGCATGTACGAGGAGAGAGAGCCCAACTAATGGGCATTCGTGGCACTTTCATGGGATCCTAGAATCCTAGAGTTGAAAGGGACCCAGTAGGTCATCTAGTCCAACCCCCTGCCTGTAGCAGGAAATTCTCCTAGAGCATCTCCGACAAGTGCTCATTGAGCCTCTGCTTGAAGATCCCCAGTGAGTGAGAGTCCACAACCTCTCTTGGCAATCTGTTCCACTACCGATCCGTCCGAACCATCAGGAATTTTTTTTCCTGATATCCACATTTTGTTTTACAAGGCAGAATTCTAGACAAATTTTAGCTGGTCTTACAAAGCATTCGTCTTAAAAGGTACCACATTAGATATAGATTAGATATGCATATGCTAACTCTCAAATATAAAATGTATATTAATGTAGGATTTTTAAAATTTTATTCTTCTATTTTTACACAATTATTTTCTACCCACTTTAAGAGTCTTGGATGACAGTTCTCAAAGGAAACACAATAAATTTCAAAGCAGGAATAAATGAGAAAAAAGCACTCTCGTGAAGAAATGTACAATAGTATTTTACATTTTTTTTTGCTATTTTTTGCTGTTTTGCTATTTTTCAGTGGTGTCTGTTTATTTAAATTTCTAATGTTGCAGTTTCCCCAGAATGGTTAGAAGGTAAGAGTTAAGAGAAGATTAAAGTCATATGTCATATCATATATCTCTTTTGCATCCATAAATAGACAATAGGGAGAATTATGTAATAATGAATTATGTTGGCAAGGAATGCAGAGTGCCTGTATGTGTCTTCCCTTAATAAGGCTACCTGAAAAGCAACAGAAACTAGGGAGGAAAAGACAGTGTTCCATTAGCATTAAAGCGACATAAATCTAATAATAAATAATGAGTTTTATCTGACTGATATACAAAAAACCCATTTCCAAAATCGTTAGCTCTAATCACAAATGAATTTTGCAGCACTGGTAGACAGTTTGCACCTTTGTAATGAACTCTAATAAATTCATTGGACAACATGTTAAATAAAAAGATAGAAGGGTCTAATTTGCTGGTTCATTAAGCCACCTGATCTATAGAGCGCCGAGCATATTGCTTTGAATTTCATATCTATGAAATGTGACAAAAGTCTAAGCATCTGGCTCTAATGTGGTGTGGCGCACAATTAAGGGCTCAAAAGCCTTGAATCTGTTTTTATCACAGCTATACAAGGGGATGATTACCGGTATTTCATTACCAGAAGCTGTCAAATGTTACCTATCTCCAATAGTTACTGTGATGCCTGATTTGAACATGGGAGCATCTGCTGCCCGTTACAAACTCAATATCTGAAAACACCAAAGGACACTACGGAATAGGGTCCTTTGCCCCAGTAATGCATTTTCCCTGGTGTAGCTGCCATTTGTCTTCATTTAAGATAAGGGCAGGCTGCTTTTACCCCTTGGAAATTTGTCATTTAATTCTAATCAATTAACCTAATGCTAATCAATTAATCATTCTAATGCTAAGAGGTAGCCAAGCATCTACCCTGAGAGAAACACAACCATTATCACCGCAATCAAGGCCTTCTCAGACAATCACGCAAAGCATTGTTATTGCACAATAAAAGCTCAGATTCTGTGCGGGGGACATCTATTAATGTTTCTATAAGGTAGTGTAATTTTTTTTACTGGAAAATTGCATTCTAAATGCAATGTTTATTTGTGAAAAGTGTGTGCATGTGCACACACATGCACTTCAAGTTGTTGCTCATTTGTAGTTGTGAGTGTAGAATGATTGGGTAGGTCTTGATTGATTCATTGTAGGTACTGATTGATAGTGTTTCCCCTCCAGAAACTCTTCTGTGTTACGCTGGATCTACATGGGCCTCACAATGGCCCAGAGACGCATAGAAACTTCTTCTGGTTTTTGGAGGCATGTGGAAGTGGCTTTCTGAAAACTAGATATAGCTTCCAGAGGCTTTTCTGGAATTTTCTGCCATTCTGAGTGCTGTGGAGGTCCAGTGCAAACCAGAAGAGGATCCTTGGTCACCCTAAGATTAGGTAGGGTGGTCACCTTGGTCAACACTAAGGTAAGGAGCTTTTAGTTATTTTACAGGTACTGTAAATTAATTAGAACATTGCTAAGCAATGCAAACCTGAAGTTACATCACCAGGCGGGTGCAGGGGGTGCGGCCCACACCGGGTGACATGCCATGGTGGGGTGACATGCACTGGCGGGCTGTGGTAACTCCAAAAAGCAACTTCATGATGGTGTGCACTACCCCCTTGAGTCAAATGTTGTTGGATTTGTCTTGGAGAGCAGAGTCCAATGCAACAATATGTTTTGATTGCCAATGTTATGGCCAAAAAACAAAAAAGCCCCAAAATTGTGTTCTGTGGTCTTATTCCCAGAAAAGTGTCTTTAGGATTGCAGCCATAATTTAAACATTCCCAGAAAAGTGTCTTTAGGATTGCAGCCATAATTTAAACATTCCCAGAAAAGTGTCTTTAGGATTGCAGCCATAATTTAAACATTATGGCTGCACTCCTAAAGACACTTTCCTGGGAGTAAGGGGCTTATGCTGTATATGTATTAAATTATATGTAATAATTTAAATGTGGTATTCAGTAATATAGTGAGCTTGAAAATTGAAGTGGTTGAAAATCTCACTGAACTTTTTTGAGTTGGGGGGCTTTGAGGTTATATAGTTGATTAACTTTAAAGGATTTACAATTATTTATTTGTTTTAATTTGCTTGATGATCTCACAGGTTGTCCCTCTACGAAGTGGGTCCCAAGCTAGATGATTTGAGAACCACTGTAATAAGTTGATTGAAATGTGGCACCCTGGAGGGAGTGACACCACTAGTGAACGAAATGGCTAAAAATCATGGTTTTTAGGCATAATTCCATCATTACTATAATCCAGAGTAACTACAGGACCATTTACACTGATGTAGTTACAGTGCCATCTATGGAAAACCTATGAGAAATGCATAGAGCAATCTATAGTAAGTGCCTCTTACGTCTTCCTGTAGTTAGTCTGGATTTTAGTTCATGTTATATACTGATGGATGCATAATTTGAAGCAGAATGCAGTGAAAGAAACCACTTTGAAATATCTTTATTCTATCAAAATGTGTGGCCATAAAACAAATGGAGGCGGGGCAATGGCACATAACCATGCCCACTATCCATATTGTTGCCCCGCCCACTGCATGGGAGTGAAGCGCTGGCCTCCCATACTGGGTTATGCAAATCCTAGTGACACCCCTGCAAACCTGTATACAATAAAACCATGGATTGACAGTAACTTGTACTGAGAGTATTTTTAAAGACAAACTTTTCTAATAAATTTTACCTTGATAAACAAGCAATGTCTTTAAACAAGGAAAAAAAGTAGTCCTGGCCAGGATACAACTAGTTTTGTATCCAGAACAATGTAAGACCATAGGCCTGTATATCGTACACCAAATGTGATCAGAACATGGAGTGACTTTATTGAATAGGGAAGAATCCCTTCTTCTTTTACTGCCTGTGTGCTTCCTGGGCTCACATGGAGTTTTCACAGCTCCTTGCTTTGATTTCCACCAGTGTGTCCAAACTTTTTGGCAGGAGGAAAACTGATTTACTGTACATTTCAAATTTGAATAAATTTACATATTTATATTGCAGATATTACAACGCTTGCCCACAGGACAGATGTGGGGGTCTTGCCATGGGCCTCATTGAGGCTTGCCAAGGGCCTGGCTTTGGCCACCCCTGTTTTACACAAAAATATTGACATGATTGGTTACAGTTTCCCCTTGTGAATAATTACCTGCTCCTGTGTGGTGTTAATGATAACAATTTTTAACTTTTGTGGAGTCCTGTGGAAGCATAATACTGTAATTAAATAGTTTTCTCCTAGTAGAGTTTGCAATATTAGTGTTTTATATTTAATACAAGTGAAAAGTACCTGCATTGCCGGAATACAATTTCAAGAATATTTGTAACCTAACCCCCGTGTACCACCTCTGTTGCACCCCATCCCCCCGTGTGCAAAAAATCCCCCCCCCCCCGGTGTTCCAGGCACCAGCCACCAAATTGGCTTAATGCTAATCAGTAAGTCAGTCTTCAATGTCAAGTATAGGATTAAAACATTTAGAAGTTGGGTGAGTAGCAAGTACGCAATGGCACAGTTTCATTTCAAGGAACTCTTGTGTCAAACACCTCCACTGCACTTTAAACTTGGAGAAGTGTAAAAAGCACTTGGAATATTTGATGTAGTGACTTCTGAGGAGCAACGTCTCAGAAACAGTTGGGTGAGTGCACATACCCTCTTTCTGTGAGTCGTTCGTGAAAGTCCTTTAAGCCCCAGAAAACTATGGGTAGTGATTTGATTTTCACCCTTGTGAGTTTTGCTTTGAAAGAGCTTGCACCAGCCTTGGTTCTCTGATAGAATAAGATAAGCACAACAGGAACATGTTGTTCTTCTCATTTGCTGTATTATCTCTCATCGCTGACCCAGTACTGGAAAGATGTTTATACTGCAGAACGAGTGGTACCAAATAATATTCTACCAAATGCCAGGAATGCCGTGGGTGTGTGATTCTCCTGAAAGAAATTCATTCTGAAGTAAAGAGTGCAGCAAATGTATGTGTTCTGCTAATAAATTGAACAAATCTGACAGAGAAGTCACAAGTAGGTACATGTACTATATGCATTCTCAAACTGCCATTTTTCCCTATTATGTGTAATCATCAAAATGTATAAAGCATAAACAAAAATGTCTTTAATGGCCTATAAGGTAGCTGTCACATGTTCTCCACTCCTATGTGGTGAGGAATTCCAAAGGCAGTGCTAGTGAAGATAATTTCTGATAGCTGAGGCAGCATTGGAGGCCTATAGCATCTTTGTAAATTTGGCTTTTTCTAGAAATATTTGTTTATTTTTTACATTTTTATACCACCCTTCCTCCAAGGAGCTCAAAGTGATGTACATATCATAATTCCTCTTCCCCTTTTATCATCACAACAACTAGGGTTTTTTTCTGGGAGTACTCACGGATGCTCCATACTAGCACCTTTTTCCACCTGCTCCACTCCAGCAGCTTATTAATAATTAGTCATATGGGGATGACATGTGGTAAGTACCAGCACCTTTTCCTCCTGAAAAAAGCACTAACAACAACCCTGTGAAGTAGGTCAAGATGAAAGACAGTGACTGGCCCAAGGTCATCTAGAAAGCTTCATAGTTGACTAGGGATTTGAACCGGGATCTTTCAGATCTAACTCCAACTCCCAAGCCACTACATCATCCTGTGATTTAAAGACCTACTCAGGTAGATACAGACTTGCATAAATGTTTTCAGAGGATTGCCACCTATTTGTACAAGTATGATGGTGTCCCTCAAATAAAATCCTGAGCACATTTCACATTGCACATATGCACATCTTGCTTAACCCTTCTGATTTAGATTTAGATTTCCACACATTATCTGTTTTTCCTCTGCATATAAACAAAAGAGAACGAACCACAGAGAACAGAACTTCATTTAATTGGTATGTCAAATTCTTGTATCTTCAGTTAAGGTCAAAGCTGACTTTTAATTAAGCTATCCAGAAACCTGCCAGAAACATTGCTAAAAACTGGTGCAGGGAGTGACGCAGAGAAATGTTAAGTGATGTGGTCAAGGACAAACCGCAGCAACTCAGCAATATAAGTGGGAGCCCCTGTCCTTAGAATAATCTTGGAATCACACTGAGGAACTATCAGATGGAACACATTGTGCTGAACAGTGCTTTGGTTTAACTCATTATTTGTGAAGTGTCTAACCCTACAATCCAGAGTAACTACGGGAGCATGTAAGAGACATTTATGTCAATGAAATTACGGCACCACCTTGTGAAAACC
This sequence comes from Cryptoblepharus egeriae, assembly GCA_030015325.1. Taxonomy (NCBI): domain Eukaryota; kingdom Metazoa; phylum Chordata; class Lepidosauria; order Squamata; family Scincidae; genus Cryptoblepharus; species Cryptoblepharus egeriae. The sequence continues at coordinate 27,666,431 of JAREYC010000002.1, read as the reverse complement.
TATAGGAAATTCATATTGTGATCTATAGTAAATTGTTCTTACACCGGAGCGAGTAATCGCATAGTTACTCTGGATTGCACCCCTAGAGTGAAGTGTTTAATATATCACCACAGTCTCTTGTTTGTCGCTTTCAACTTTCAACTGACAGTTTCTCGCATTCTCGCTTTCAACTGGCAGTTGCATCATGCTTGTATTTCCATTATTATGCTTTTCCACATGATATTTGCCAATTATTCTAATCTCTCCCAAAAGATTGGACTAATATACCTCTATAGGATGTGTTCAAGGCTCCAGGACTTTCAGGACACATGCGCGCGCACACACACACACACACACACAGAGAGAGAGAGAGAGAGAGACCTTTTCTGTCTCTTAATAATGCTGAAAAATAATGTTGAAAAAATAATGAAAAGGTAATGTTGAAAAAACAATGCTGAAAAAATTCAGACAACATATAAATCCTAATTGCAATGACATGTGCTTCCAGAATGGTACAAAAGCATCATGAGTGCATGATGTGGCATTCATATTTGTGTTCCCTTTTGGCATTTGTGGCATTCATATCTGCTTCCCTTTTGGTGTACCATGCATGCTGATGAAATTCCAGATTACTGGAAATACAGTTCTAAACTGGAAATATATCAACAATTGCTGTAGGACTGGGGATCAAAACCAAAAGTCTTCTACATATGTCCTTCAGATGCTTATTTGAACTTAGCTTCAATTCAAGCCTGAATTTTAGCTTGAATTTTTATCTTGAATTTAAAGTTATATGAAGTTTTACAATTGCTTTTAGAAGTTTCCTAGAAGCTGCTCTTACCGTACTTCCTGCTACCCATGATTAAAGCAAATAAAATAGAGAAACCAACCTACTCTTTCATGCACACTTTTTAATCTTATGTTTATTTGCAAAAAAAGCAATCTTATCAGGATTTTTTAAAAACTCATTTTATTGGCCAGAGTTCAGAACAACTCCAATCCTTTTATGTTGTGATTTCAAAACATACACGTGGTTTGATCCATGACTTGAATGAAATTATTTATTTCAGTGTCAGTACATCAAGGTCTTAGACTTCAAGAACCTTCAATGACTTCATGTATGTTTGATTACAGCTGTCACTCAGAAAGAACATGGCACACTCACTGGATAGATTTCCTTTCTCCAAAGGCACAAACCTCTTAAAGTAAGGTCCCAGCAGCTGAGAAAGATTTGGGTATACAGTAGTTATAGTTAGTAGGAGAGTTATGTTTATCTAGCCCAAAATCATGCCTGAAAAAGAAACAATGTGATCCTAAAATATAACTATTAGGTACTCTAAAAAAAACATCCTTTATGTACTGTTCAGTTGCCCTCTGCAATGTTTTAATTTTATTTCTCATTAGAAATAAAATTATTTATTCTCATTAGTTTCCTAGCATGAGTTGATTACTTTAAAATATATGCAAATGCAGAATGTGCCTATTGCTAAGCTAAACACAACAAAAAGAAGTGGCAGCCATAATAGCAAAGTGCAAAAGACAATTGGATGATGATTTGTGGCAATTTTTATTCTAACTTGGGAACAACATTCACAGCACAATCCTAAGCATGCCCTGGGCTGATAACAAGTCTCATGCCTGGACCATCATTGCCAAAAATTACCATAAAGCATTTGTAATTTCATTGTTGGGCTTGGCTTTTATTAAACTTATGCTATCTAAATAGTTAATAAATAATAATTGCAATTGTCCACATTCCTACCTTACTCCAGATGTTACTGTGAAAGGTTCTAATGTTTCCAAGTTTGTTCTAACTACATTTCTACAGTCACTGTATAAGCTTTGACATACAATGCAATTGTGACCCCTAAATAAGCCAGCATGGGTCTTGGGGATTTTGCAAAGGTGCCATAAGATACTTCTGTGCCACTTCTGGGAAGGTTAGTTTAGATAGATTTCCTTTCTCCAAAGGCACAAACTTATTAAAGTAAGGTCCCAGCACTGAGAAAGATTTGGGTATACAGTAGTTATAGTTAGTAGGAGACCACACAGCACTCCACTCACACCACTACAGGAACAGGAAAACAAGTGAGTTGTGCTGGCCTAAATTGCTTAGGGTTGCATCCATAGTCTGATAAAGTAATCACTCCATATTGGGACATTTGCCATAACCATTTTCTATCAAATGCTCTATTAGTTGTTTGCATGTAATAATTGCATCTTTACACTGTCTGATTTTCCTAAAACCCATCTGTTCTTCTGATAGTGTTGATTCTATAATTGGCTTCATCCTTGTTTCTGTTACATTCTTGCTTGCTCCTTTAATTTTTTTCACAATAGTATTATTATTGCTTAAGGGGAATGGGGTGGCTCAGGGTTTAAAGATGTTGTGCCTGTCTACCTGAAGGGTGGTAGGCTGGCAGGTCAGCAGTTCAAGTGCCACGATGGAGTGAGATGTTGTATACTGTTACGCATTCACACACAGACTTGCTAGCAAATTACACATTACACGCAGGCTGGAAGTTTGTAAAGCAGACTAGACTCATGGTGCACCCTGGGCAACATGAGTTGTCACAGCTTGTCGCAGCCTAATTGTCTGCACATATTGACTGCTGGACCTCAGAAGGATCTCCCAGCAAGAAGACGCACATGAACAAACTGGGCTGGAAAAAACATATGGTTGAAGAACTTTTCTTCCTCTTTCTAAGCTTTAATTATATGTCTCCCTCTTCATGGCAGAACAATGACATTGCCGAAAAAGCACAACACATATTTTGTGGCACTAAGGCTGCAGTACTAAGCTCCAGTTAGGCCAGCCTAAGCCTCGGCATAAGTCCTGCGCTGACCAGGGGTGCCATAAGACACTTCTGTGGCACTCCTGGGGAAAAGGTTAGGCCAGTTCACAGACATGTGCCTCCACACATCACCACGGGAATGGGAAGAATGATAAGTTGTGCCAGCCTAGGTTAGGAATACACTACACTTAACTAGATTCCCTACAAACTCACCACTAGGCATGCATTAAATTAGAGAGTTATTCACAATTCCAGTGAACTCTGTTGTGACCTCCGCCCTTTACAAACTCCGTTTTATGTATAACATATCTGTCCTTCATATTCATAAGTTACACTTATGAAATTAATGCTGCAATCCAAAGACACTTTTCTGGGAGTAAGACCTACTGAACACAATGGGGCTTACTTTGAGTAAACATGGTTAGGATTGTGCTCGTTCATCCCACTGATGCAATGATTCTACTTACATTCATAAGTGTAAATAGCTAGTCATGTGTCTAAATCTAAGTCCTTCTGTACATATTATATAAGTACTGATTGGCAATGAATAAACCAAATTTTCTAGGCCAAAATATCAAATTTGAATGCAAGCATCTGTTTTTGTCCCTTTTTAAACAGATGTATGAAATTATTTGTTGGTCTCACATGTGTCATTCTGAACCTTAGTCAGCAATTGAAGAATAAAGGCCTAGATTCAGCTAATCAACATCGATTCATGTCTATAAAGCGCTGGAAGCCACGCAACCTCAGGCATACCATTTAGACAGAGAAACTCATCCCTGTATCCATGTCTCAGAAATTATTCTAATTACTGTAAATAGACAAGCTTTATCAGCAATGCTGATTAAAGGGACATGCTAAGCTTCATTAGCGATCAGAGGTAACAGCCATTTGACATTGGGGCTGCAATCCTAAAGACACTTTCCTGGGAGTAAGACCCAATGGGGCTTACATCTGAGTAGACATGGTTAGGATTGTGCTCTAGGTTAGTAAAACACCAGGCAATAGTTAAAGGTGTTATCACCCGCAAGAGGACAAAAGTTTAAAAGAGTAGAAAATGAACCACTGCTTAGTTTATTTTTAAAATGCATACAGCCATCCTGGTTTTCTTCCTGAAGAATCTCAAAGCAGCTGACAATGCTTGTAATTTTTTAAAAAAATCAAAACATAGTCCAATAATGACAATAACAACAGAATGCCTATGCATGGCTACTTATGGTAAATGCCAGTCTCATTCTGTTCAATAATGCTTCCTCCAAGTTACAAGTGCATAGGATTGTAGCCTAATAAAACAGCATCAATAGCACACACACAGCCCAAGCAGTAAAAAAAATTAAGCAAAGAAACTAACTGCAGTGGGAATACAATGCTCTAGTGGAAATAGCAGATTCTCACCAAGAATAATCAGGTTTGGATTAGGCAATGGAAAACCAGCAGCAAGGGGTTCAAACCCTACCTGGAAAAGCTTCATGCATGAAACCATAGAAATCCACTCTCACACAGTACTGCTGACAATACAGAGCTAGATGTAAGAGTATTTTTATGGTCTTGGGTGGTATGAGTGGTTAGGAAGCCGGACTAAAACCAGGAAAATCCAGGCCCCAGGTTTCGCTGCTTCCGGGTCTGTCTCTTTGCTTCAGCCTGCCGAACAAGTGTCTCTTCCATTTGGAGAAGGCCATGCTGGATCTTTTGCCTACATGCTGAACGATTGGAGGTCAAGGTTTCCCAGCTGTTGATGTCCATTCCCAAGGCCTTTAGATCCCTCCTGCAGATGTCTTTGTATTGCAGCTGTGGTCTCCCTCTAGGGCGCTTTCCCTGCACCAGTGATGGGTTTAAAAGAAATTAACAACCGGTTCTATGCCCATCTGGCAGCCACTTTTAAATGGCTATTTTAAACTTTATATGTCCTATCTCTCGTTAACAACCGGTTCTACAGAGTAGGTGCGAACCTGCTGGAGCCCACCACTGCCCTGCACTAATTCTCCATATAGGAGATCTTTTGAAATCCGACCATCAGCCATTCTCACGACATGCCCAAGCCAGCGTAGATGCCGCTGTTTCAGAAGTGTGAACATGCTAAAGATTCCAGCACATTCCAAGACTGCATCATTTGAAACTTTGTCACGCCAGGTGATGCCAAGAATACGTCGGAGACAGCGCATATGGAAGGTGTTCAGCTTTCTCTCCTGCCATGCATAAAGGGTCCAAGACTCACTGCAGTACAAGAGTGTGCTCAGGAAGCAAGCTCTATAGACCTGGATCTTTGTATGTTCCGTCAGCTTCTTATTAAGCCATACTCTTTTTGTAAACCTTGAGAACGTGGTAGCCTCTTTACCAATATGTTTATTCAGCTCAGTATCTAAGGAGAGAGTGTCAGAGATAGTTGAGCCAAGGTACACAAAGTCATGGACAAACTCCAGTTCATGTTCAGAGATTGTGATACAGGGAGGTGTATCCACACCCTGACCCATGACTTGTGTTTTCTTCAAGCTGATTGTTAGTCCAAAGTCTTGGCAGGCTTTGCTAAAACAGTCCATAAGTTGTTGAAGGTCTTCAGCAGAGTGAGCAGTAATAGCAGCGTCATCGACAAAGAGGAACTCCTGCAAGCATTTCAGCTGGACTGTGGACTTTGCTTTTAGTCTGGAGGGATTGTAGAGTTTTCCATCTGATCTGGTCTGGAGATAGATTCCCTCTGTTGCGTTTCCAAAAGCATGCTTCAGCATGACTGCAAAAAAGATCCCAAATAAAGTTGGTGCGAGGACGCAGCCCTGCTTCACTCCACTTCGGATGTGAAAGGAGTCTGATGTTAAGCCATCAAAAACTACAGTGCCCTTCATGTCCTCGTGAAAGGACCTGGTGATGTTGAGGAGCTTAGGTGGGCATCCAATCTTGGGGAGGATTTTAAAAAGGCCATCCCTACTAACCAAATCAAAAGCCTTTGTAAGATCTATGAAGGCTACAAAGAGTGGCTGTCTTTGTTCCCTACATTTCTCTTGCAACTGTCGAAGGGAAAATACCATATCAGTGGTGGACCTGTTGGCTCGAAATCCACACTGTGATTCAGGATAGATTCTCTCTGCAAACACCTGAAGCCTCTTCAGTATGACTCGGGCAAGCAGCTTCCCTACAACGCTAAGAAGAGAGATGCCACGGTAGTTGTTGCAGTCACCCCTGTCTGCACAGGGGTGTACAGTGTGCAGTTCTTTGTTCTTGTACAGTGTGACAATATTAGCGTCCTTCATGTCCTGTGGTACTCCACCTTCCCTCCAACAAAGGCAGAATATCTTGTACAGTTCAGTGGAAATGGTCCTTCTACAGCACCTCAGAACTTCAGCAGGGATGTTATCTTTCCCGGGTGCCTTGCCAAAAGCAAGGGAATCCAGGGCTTCATTTAGTTCTTCTAAAGTTGGTTCACTGTCGAGCTCCTCCAAGACAGGCAGGCACTCAATGTTGTTTAATGCTTCTTCAGTTACTGCATTTTCTCTGGAGTATAGCTCAGAGTAGTGCTGCACCCAGCGTGCCATCTGTTGTGCTCGGTCCTGGATGACCTCACCTGTAGCGGACTTAAGCGGGGCAGATTTCCTCACTGTTGGACCTAAGGCCTGCTTGATGCCATCGTACATCCCCTTGATGTTGCCTGTGTCAGCTGCTACCTGGATCTGAGAGCAAAGCTGCAGCCAATAATTGTTAGCACATCTCCTGGCAATCTGTTGCACCTTGGTCTTACTATCAATGTAAATACATCTATTGTTTATTTCTTGTTTGGTTAGCCCAGTAAACTTTCAAAGGATTAACTAAAAACCACTCAGGTAGACAAGGTCCCAAAATATGAATAAATAGAGTTATGGTTTTGGCCAAAGGGTGTGTGGAGTTGGTCCCTCACCAAAGAGAGAATCTGCCTCCCTCGAGAAGCATGCCCTCTCTCACCCAAAGATGGCCAGACCAGACCATGAAAGGTAATGCATCCTGTGGACAGGTAATATGCCATCTTTTAAAGCCTGCTTTCTTTCTCATTTCCCCTTTTTCCTACTCTCTCTCTCTCTCTCTCTCTCTCTCTCTCTCTCTCTCTCTCTCTCTCTCTCTCTCTCTCTCAGTGGTTTATACTAGGTTAAGACAGCTAAGTAAGAGCATAAGAACTCAATTGATTGATTGTATTTCATTTTTATTCATGAAATCTTACTGTGGTTATTAATAAATCTTGCTAAAATATACCTCATCCATCTTCAAAGGTTATCTGAAGGGACGCCTTTTGATTTACATGTCTAGCCTTTGATCTTATCACTAAAGAGGCAATGTTTAATTCCTCATACAAATATTTTATGCTGCTCTTTTAGTAACAGTAGCCTCTCCCCCTCGACTTCAGAATCCATTCTGGGTGGGTGAGAGCAATGTGGAGGAGACATTCCCATATTGGTCTGGCCACAGGGAATGGCTGTACAGGAGACGTACCACTTGTACGGCATCTTGAGGTGCCTGCACAGTTTACCATTCTGCCTCCCTCTCTAAGAAGGCTACTGGTGATACTGTTTTAAGATGAAGATATGTTTTAAGATGAGGATATCTAAACATGACATCACCTACTTGGAATCTAAAAAATAAATCTAATGGGTATTCTGAGTAAAAATGCACTCAAATGTTTTATAGTAAGCTAAACTCAAAATACAGGTTTTGTTCACCATTGGGGGAAAATGTACACTTTTGCTCCCTACGTTCTTTACAAACAATAAAATGCATTATTTAACACATAAATTGTCCTTCAGATGGACTCAAGGACACTGGTTGATAGAAGAATGCTATGAAAAGAGATTCAAACATTGTGAGAAAATGTGTTTTCATACTATTATACAGTAATTGGGTAAATGTTACATTCTGAGGCATTGCCTGAAAATTTAACCTTAATTCCTGAGCTGGAATGTTTGTTTTCTACTCTTAGCCTTGATCATCTGGAACATAGAGAAAATGTCAGAATATGTTCAACCTGATATTCCATACAGACAAAAATGATTTTGTTGTGCTCTCCTTGTTTGTTTTAAAATGAACGTACCATATCTAATGGGTCATGGTCATTCACAGATGCAAAGGAAAACTAACCCTACAATCCAGAGTAACTACGGGAGCACATAAGACATTACATGCACCCGTAGTTAGTGCACCACCTAGTGAAAATGTATAGGAAATTCCAGAGCAAATTGTTCTTACACCAGAGCAAGGACTCCCCATAGTTACTCTGGATTGTGCCAAAAGATAAACAAAGTGAAGCTGCTTAGAGTATGGAAGAGTCCCATGTGATGCAGAAAATCCATAATCAAATCCTCTGACTTTTTTAAAAACTTCAGGAAACAGGATGTGTTCTTACAGCAGTATGCAACTAGTCAATAGACAGAGCTACTTTATACCAGGTTCCTTAGTGACTAGTTCAGGCCACCTTTTGTCCATTTTTACTGAGCCGTTTGATTTAAAACTTCTGAGGCTTGGTAAAGAAAAATAAATATTGCTACTTGAAATGCTATCCTTTGGCAATCATCTTTTATCTTGTGTCTTGGCAGCAGCTGGAATGGCAGACACCAAAAGAGGTGATGCAGATCTGAGTAGCCCTATTCTAGGACAGGCCACCCAGGAGGGGCAAGTTAGGATCTGGACTAAATTCCATATCCTGGTGCCACTCTTCATTCCAGCCCCATTGACCCTTCCCCACCCTGGAACATCCCAGTTCCAAACTCCCCACCCTCCCAAACTCCCAGCCTAGGAAAACTGGCACAAATTTCCCTGTGTTGACACAGAGGCAGAATCTGGCATTTGCAGACCAGCATACATATGTTGGCATTAACATTGTTTATGACAAGTTTGAGTCAGTACTGGGCCATGCAAGGGACTTGCACTGGCGCAGCACAATCCTAGGCTTGCATTCTTGTTTCTTGCATTTTAACCTATAGAATCCGATAAAAGAAGCCAGATAACAAAGCTTTCTGATACTTATCAATACTCTGGAACAAAATTGGAACAAAATTTGGAACAAAATTGCCAAAATCTGAAACAAAATTGCCAAAATTTGCGTTTCCCAGTTGTCTCTGCCTTGGCAACCTAAGAAGTGGTTTTCTGATATATTTTCTTATTTGACTTTATTCCGTTTCCCCATACTTTCTGAAAAAGTTCTTCTGATGTCCAAATTATTTCATTTTCTCAGTTCAGGTCTTCTTACACGGAATATATTCCTCCTTTTTCTCTCTACCAAGCCATCTATTTTTCAGTTTATTTTACCTAACCCATTTCTCCTGTGAAATTTTTCCTACACCATATAAGATCACATATTTCTCTGCAATAAATTATCCTTAAATTTATGTGTGCTTTTCATTTATCAAGCCCTATTATTTCATTTCAGATTGTCCTATGGGTCTTTATTGTTCTTACACCGAAGCAAGGACTCACCATAGTTACTCTGGATTTCGCCCTGAGTCAGTTAAAAAAACACAATTTTTGGTAACACTGAAAGTGACTTTGTAATTCCAACAGGAGTTACCAGCATCACCAGCAAAGAGTCAAAAGCTAATAACATGCTAGGACTATTCAGTCTCAAGCTTTGGGTTCCCATTCCTCTTAACATAATCACCAGGATGGTGGTGGACCGGGTGAAATGCCCAAGAGGGGTGAAGCACACTGGGGGACCTAAAAATTGCAACTTTGGAATGGAGCATCAAACCTCATCATGTCATATATTGGATTTGTATTAAAGAGCAGAATCCAATGCAAAAATCCATTTTAAAATAGTACCTTCCTATCAAAAGTTATGGCCAAAAAACTAAAAAAACTAAAAAAAACTAAAATATGCATTGATCTCTATGGAAAGTGAGAATGATCCACATCACGGCTTTACTCTTGAGTAGGCAAACATAGTGCATTGGAAACAGGAGGTTGAGAGGAATCTAAGGAAACCAGAATTGATCTGATCCAATGAACAGTAATCCCCACAAGTCTCCCCAGAAGTAGGTCACTGATGATTGCATTGAAATTCATTGAAAATGGATGTGAACTGCAAGCAGGCCTCCGTAAGTCTTGAAGACTATGGTATTTTGCTCGGCGCTGCATACGCTGCATGCGAAGCACGAAAGCCTCGGCTAGATTGTTATGGAGGATAGGCTGTTACCCAAGCAGCAAATCCCCCCTCTCCACGCCACTGAATTAGTCCAATGGAAAGGCAGAGCCAATACGATTGGATCCAGCTGGCATCGCAGAGCTGGGCTAAGGACAGGAGCTCACCCTGTCTTGTGGGGCCAACCCGGGTTTCGAACCCTGGCCTGCTGGTTAACAGGCACAGTGTCTTAGCCACTTGCGCCACCCACAGCCCCATGAACTGTGAACTGCACAGCTGTGTTTACTGTTTTTACTGGCGAGTAAGCAAGCATGCCTTGGCTGGAGTGGAAGGTCAGACCAGGAGAGTACAAACTTCCAAAATGGTCCTAATCAGGGTATGTTACTTGGGCATTAGAAAGAGGGAACCCTTGAAGGAGGTGGCAGCATGTGAACTAAATGGCTAAAATAATGGGTAGTAGAAATAATCCCATCATGTTATACACTTTTGAATGTGTAATTTACAGCAGAATGCTGTGAAACAAACCACTTTGAAATATCTTTATTCTATTAAAAATGTATGGCTAAAAAATCCAGTGGAGGTGGGTCAATGGCACATAACCACAACAGTGGTGGGCCCAGCCTGGCCCAAGAACTGGTTCCCCGGAAGTGGGCGTGGCCAGGCAGGGTCAGGGGGTGTGATCAGGGTTAGGGGCGGGGCCAGGGAGAATTTAAAGGGGGAATTTTTTAAAAAAATTAAAAATTTAATTTAAAAAAAATCTAAGTTTTTGTTAGTGGGGCTTACTGTCATGGGACTTACTTCAGAGTAGGAATGCTTAGGATAGGGTTCTCAGGCTGCAGTTCTAGCCACACTTGCCTGAGAGTAAGCCCCATTGACTGTCATGGGACTTACTTCAGAGTAGGCATGCATAGGATAGGATTCTCAGGCTGCAGTTCTAGCCACATTTGCCTGGGAGTAAGCCCCATTGACTGTCATGGGACTTACTTCAGAGTAGGAATGCTTAGGATAGGGTTCTCAGGCTGCAGTTCTAGCCACACTTGCCTGGGAGTAAGCCCCATTGACTGTCATGGGACTTACCTCTGAGTAGTTATGCATAGGATTGGGCTCTCAGGCTGCACCCTGTCCACACTTTCCTGGGAGTAAGACCCACTGACTGTAATGGGACCTACTTCTGAGTAGACCTGCCTAGCCTAGTTCCCTGAGGATGCACCCTGTCCACACTTTCCTGGGATTAAGACCCATTGAGCACAATAGAGCTTACTTTTGGGTAGACATGGTTAGGATTGTAAGCACCAGGCTGAGAAAAGAAGATCTATCCTGGAAAGAAGGGAGGAATGCTAGAGACAGTTTTCTGGGAGTAAGATCCATTGAGCACAATAGGGCTTACTTTCGAGTAGACGGTTAGGATTGTATTCACCAGGCTAAGGAAAGAGGATCTATCATGGAAAGGAGGCAGGCAAGAGTTAAAAAGAAAAAGGGGCCGGGGAGGTTGTGTTCTCCTCCAAAAGAGGAAAGACGCTCTGTGCTGGAGCCTTTAACTGCTGCTCCAGCTGGGAACCGGTCCCCTTGTTATGGCCTCCAGCTGCTGCTACCGACTCCCCAGCAGCCGGGATTTGGAAGATCCGGTTCCGGGACCGGAGCGAATAGGCCTCTGCCCACCTGTGAACCACACCCTCCATTCATATTGTTACCCCGCCCAATGTATGGGGGTGATGCACTGGCCTCCCACTCCGAGTGATGCAAACCCTAGTGACGCCCCTGACAATCACACACATCCATTACACACATCCTTTCTATTCTGAGCAACAGTAGAAAGATGGCTCTCTTAAAAGAGGGTAGCCATGTGAACAAACACACAAGCCCATCTATGCAAAGGGTTGCAGTACCAGCATGGGCAGTCAAAAGCTGGAAGGAATCAGAGGAAGGACTGGGATGAGTCACAAGGGTAGATGCATTAACATCATAAGCAATGTAGACTGCTGATACCTTACTATAGTATAGAACAACCACTGACTAATTAGAACCAAAGGAGCTGTGTTTGGACCCAGCTAAGGGATGTACCCTATCAAAACACTTTTACATGATGGGCCAAAAAAAATAGGGAAAATATAATGTTACAATATGGATCACATAGTTATCAATCAGATTACACATTTATCAATCAAGTCAGTAATCCATGAAGTAGATTTTTTCTTCCATCCAGAATATAACTACTGTATACAGTATAAGAAACTGAAATAGAATCATAAATAACTATGGCTCAGGCGCACCATAATAATTCCTTCACTGGGGAGGTCATTGGTATGTGCATGTGCCCCAGTGACTTCCCCAGTGGGGACAACTGCAGCATGCATGTGCGCTCCACTGTGAGGTGCCTCAGTGACTCCTGCTTTGGAGAAGTCATTGGAGTAAGCAGACACCCCAGCAACCTCCCCACCAGCAATAGTAGCTATAGTGTGCATGCTCCCTTCACGGCGTATTTGCGTAATGGCAAATATAGTTTGTCATGGACATGGAAAGCTACATCTCTGCCATTAAGTATATGCTTTTCACAATTATAGTAAATGAGACTTACTCCTGTGTAAATGTGGATAGGGTTGCAGCCTTGGATTGTAAAAAAATTTTCCTGCTTAATGAAGTCACGTCCAGTCATTACATCACTTCTGATAGATCCTGACAATTTCTCATTCTAAAAAATGTGTCCTGATGCTAAAAGTTTGAGAACCTTTGATATGGTGATGATAGTTTTTATAACCTTAGCTGCTATTTAAAGCCACTTATTTTTAACTTTTCAGTACTCTTGGGTGTTCTTTATTTAAAAAATACCTATATGAAACATGACTTTTATCGATTGTTAATTGTGTGAGCGTAGGCACTTAAAAATTAATTGTAACATTTGAGTGATAATGCACAACAAAGTATCTACATTACTGAAGAATAGTTATGAGTACATTACCTCTGTAATAGACTCATTTAAAAAAATAATTCTATCAGAATAAATCTGAACCAGCCTAGCACCAGAAGAAGTGCCCATTGCAACAAACATGCTTGTGATGTCAGTGCTGCCCATGTTGACCCTCTGGCACTAGATCCTAGTAGGAAACCCAAGCTGTGTACCTGCACAAAAGTCTATATCACCTCTCTCTGGAATCTGATTTCTTGCAAATTTCCAATGTTAATAAGGCTTATTCACAAATTAACATCCTGCATTAGGATTTGGTTCTTGTTCACATTTTAAAATTTGTATATGTTTATTTTATTTGTGTACTTTATTCTTTATATTTGATAATAATCATCTACCTCCTACCCTTGCTTGTCCCACTTTGGGATCTAGTGCTGCTGACATTTCAATACTGATTGGCTGAGCGAATAAAGGGACTGATGCAGCTTGTGCCCTGAAAGATCTAGTGCAGTTTTCAGGGGGCCACAGAGTTCATAGTTCAGTGAGGTCAAAGCCCATCACTGCCAGTTTTCAGCTGAGAAGCAGACATGACAAGGCAGTCAGTGGTGGGCTCCAGCAGGTTCGCACCTACTCTATAGAAATGGTTGTTAACGAGAGATAGGACATATAAAGTTTAAAAATAGCCATTTAAAAGTGGCTGCCAGATGGGCATAGAACCAGTTGTTAACTTCTTTGAATCCAATCACTGATGAGGTTTGACCTGAAGAAGACCTTACAAGGCCTTTTGAGGGCCAGGGAGGTCACGTGGATTTCCCCTATCCTCAGAATGCCTCAAGACGGAGGGCAGGATGTATAGGGAGATGGCATGAACCAGGGTGGGGGCAGAACCCCTAGGTGGGAGAGCAGTGCTCCAGGAGGTGTTCGCCCGGACAATATAGAGGCATGGAATGCCTCTGAGCTTGTGCCATGAAGAAAGCCCTAGAATGCAATAAACATGATCTTACCAATCACACATGCACTGAAACCCACAGATCCGACTTTGTGGATGTCCCAGATGCGACACATGGATGCATTCTCCCACAAAATAGCTATACCTTTGATGTGGGACTCTGCTAACTTCATACCTGGCAAAATGAAACACAGGGGCCTGCCCAAGTCAATTTAGGATGCAATCCTGTGCACACGTTCCTGGCAATAAGCATCACTGAACAGGACAGTATTGACCTGTTCCATAATGATGCACAGGATTGATGATGTAAAGTCTTGCATAAACTTGCACAGGATTGCACTGTTAGTGAGTTTCATATCTAGGAGGGTATGAATCTGGTTTTCCCTTTATGAGAATTGAGCTTCCTTTTGTGCCCACCTGCACACTTTTACATGGGTATGTTACTTTTCCATTCACAAGTTGTTTTCCTCCATCATCCTAACCATGTCTATGTAATGTGTATCCATCACATACTTGGAAAGAGTGTGTCAGTAGGACACGTAACTTGTATGCACTGTTGTGATGATTGCACATTCAGGTAGCTGCTTTCTGGGTATATCACCCTGGGTACTTTCTGGGTACATCATGTGACAGCACAATTCTTCTTCTCCACCTTCTCCTCCTTCTTTAGTCTTTAGATGGTCGTTCTCTCAGCCAATATAGTGCTGTAGCTGCTGCTTAATTCCATGCATCATTCATGATTTATTTCCATTCTTTGCAATCGACGGCAATATTTTAGTTTAGCCTCCTCAGTGGTCAGGCGCTGAAAAAGCCACGTCTTTTTCTGTGCTGCTTGTTGAACACTCCAGTGTTCAGGTTGCTCTTGCCAAATGAGCTTATGTGGCAGCCGATTGGTGTTCATTCTACAGATGTAGCCAAACCATCTCAGTCTGTGTTTTTGCATTCGTTCTTTGACTGAGAGTTGATGGTCAAACCTTTCCTGTATTGTCTCATTTGGCGGTGGTCACGAAGACACTCAGGATCTTTCCCATTTGGAAGGCCTCAGCTTGTTCATATCTGATTTGAGCAGAGTCCATGTTTCTGACCCATACAGGAGAACTGGCAGGATTGGTGTTCAGAAGAGGAGAATTTTGGAGCTGGTGCAGATATTTGCCTTCTTCTAAAAGAACCATCTATGTGATGCAAACACCGCTGTTGCCTGCTGTGGATTTTGTTGGTAGATACCACTTTCTTCTCCTTTACCAGCTACCCCAGGTATTTGGATAGACAATCCAATCCTAACCCCTGGTTAGGCTGGCCTGGTGGAATGGCAGAAATTCTGCACCACTCCTGTGACCCACATGCGCCGGCCTCCCCACACCACCACAGGAACAGGTTGCGGGTGAGTTGCGCCGGCCTACATTGGTTAGGGTTGCGCCTGCGGTTTGGACGGCTGTTTCTTGGTGGACTGAGCGGACTCCTGTGCCGTGGCCAGAGTGGCTCTGTTGTGCAACTGTGGGGGTGTCCTCTGGAGTGTGTGCCTGAGGGGGGAGGTGGGGAAGGAGCAGGTTCCTGCTGAAGTGCTGCTCCACTTTCTGTGTTTCTCTCAGCCTGGGGCTGTGGGTGGGTGACTCATGCCGCCTTGAACGGCAGACAGGCAGGCAGCCTTGGGCTTTATAACAGGAGCAGGAGCTCCAGCTCTGCTCCTCCTGGCTGTGGCTGCTGCTGCTGGTGCTGCTGCTGCTGCTGCCTGGAGGGGACCTCCGAGGGAGGCTGGAAGCCTGAGGAGAGCCATGGAGAGCCTGCGCTGCGCCCCCTTCCTCCTGCTGCTGCTCTCTGCGGGGGACTCTGCTGTCATCACTGGGGTGAGAGGGGCAGGATGAGGTGGCAGGGGTGGGATGGGGACCCTCCACCCCCTGCAGGCTTGCAGGCATCTCTACCCCACTATCCAGGGCAGAGGGACCAGCACTGCCCACTCCTCCCTGGGTGCGCACCACCTCACCACAAGTTGGGGCAGAAGGACCATCCAACTTCTTTTTCCAGGACACGTCCTCCTTTTTAGCTCTGACTCCTGGAAACAAAGAGGGAAGAAACTTCACTGTCCTCCTTTTCCAGGGTGACCAGATGTCCACTTTTTCCAGAAAATGTCATTTTTTTATCCCAAAAAACTTTTATTTTCCTCTTTTTCTAAGACTCATCCTCTTTTTTAGCCGTGTGTCCTGGGGAAAAAAACTTCATTAATCTCCTTTTCTCTTTGGAGACAGATTGGGACAGGAGGACCATCCAACTTTTCCCAGGACACGTCCTCCTTTTTAGCTCTGAATCCAGGAAACAAAGTGGGGGGACTTCATTGTCCTACCTTTCCAGGGTGACCAGATGTCCACTTTTTCCAGGAAATGTCATGTTTTTTTCCCCAAAAAACTTTTTTCCCTCTTTTTCTAAGACTCTTTTTTAGCCTTGTGTCCTGGGGGGAAAAAAACTTCATTGATCTCCTTTACTTTGTGAACAGGCAGCATAGAGCCTTCTTGTAATTCATAAATTCTATGTCATAAATTAGATGTAATCATTTTAAATTTAATAGTAAGCAATATATTGTTGCAATATAAGGCTGCAAATCTAAAGACACGTTCCTGGGAGAAAGACCCATACAACACAATGGGGCTTACTTTTGAGTAGACATGGTTAGGATTGGGCTTTTGGAGCCCAATGCACTCAAAAGTAAGTCCCCTTATAATCAATGGTTCTCACCTCTAGGTACATGTGGATAGGATTGCAGTATAGGATCAACCACCTGAAAGCAATGTATAGAAGGGTTTTTAGCTTTTATTTTGTCGTGTCCTACATTTTTGGGTGTTCTACATTTTTGGGGGGGGATCTTATCCTCTTTTATGATTTTGAATCTGGTCACCCTGGCCTGCCTCACACTCTTTTAGCATCAAGCTGGGGCAGGGTGACCGTATCTCCTCTTTCACCAGGACACATCCTCTTTTTTAGCCTTGTGTCCTGAAAAACAATATTCATTGTCCTCCTTTCCCTTGTGAATAGGGACTTGTGACTGGAGAGGTTGCTGACTGACTGGCTCTCAAATTTCTCTAGTAGGTGTGGGGAGTGGTGTAGCTAGAAGGGGGCAAAGCACTAAATCTTACAGGGAGTCTCACTGCAGTGTGTAAGGGGGTCCTCTTGCAGCCATGCTTACCAGGGTGACCATATGTCCTCTTATTCCAGGATACACCCTGGATTTTAGCCTTGTATCCTGGAAAAAACTTCAATGTCCTCCTTTTCCTTGTGAGTAGGCAGTATGTAGCTGGAGTTCATAAATTTTAAGTAATCAGTCAACAGTATTTATATTCCACTTTTTATTTATTTTTAATTTCTGTTTATTCATTATATTATTGTATTATTTTCATTTCATATTATTATATTATTATTTTCATTATATAAAGCAATAAATTATCTGTAATAGTTTTAAATTTAATAATAGTATAGTGTTTAAATTAACTACATGAAAGCAATATATATGAGTGTTTTTAGCTATTATTTAGTGATGGCCTACATTTTGGAGGGAGTCTTTGTCTTCTTTTGCCATTGTGACATATGGTCATCCTGTGCCAGGCGGGGGAACAAATGGATGGCGTATGCAAGGAAGGACCCTTTGCACACTGCGGTGAGACTCCCTGCGAGATGTAGTGCTTTGCCCTCCTCTAGCTATGCCACTGGGTGTGGGGTGGGAGCTTCTCCTTCCAGACCACTAAATGTGATGCTTCCTCTTCCTTAGTCTTTCTCCTTGGAATGGGAGGAAGGCAGGCTGAGGAGGCTGACTTTGGAGGGCTTCTTGGATGGCAGGAGATTTGGGGTGCAGCAGCAGGTGATGCTCTGTGGGGCATTTGTCTCAAGATGACCATATCTCATAACCAAAAAGAGGACAAGGATCTCCCCAAATGTAGGACACACAAGAAAAATGTAGGACATGACAAAAGCTAAAAACACTCATATATATTGCTTTCATGTAGTTAATTTAAACACTATATAAATTAAATTATAGTGTTATAATTTAAACACTATATTATTTAAACACTATATAATATAATTTATTTCATTTAATTTCTTAATTACAAGAAGGCTACATGCTGCTTGATCACAAGGAAAAGGAGGGCAATGATGACTTTTCCCAGGTCACAAGGCTAAAAAGATGATACAACCTGGGGAAAAAAGGGCCTGGTTTGCCTGGCCCTTGTTGTTGGAGAAGGATTGCAAGGATGGTCCCTCCTGGTGCACATGCTGGGGAAAGGTTGCTACAAGGCTCCTTTTGTGTGGCTCCGAAGGACCCTGAAACTGGGCGCATGAGAGAAGAAGAGGGCACCAGATGTGGCTGCAGGTGGCAAGGGGATCATGGAAATTCTTTCCACCATACTTGGCAAATGGACCTGTGCCTCGAACTGGTCCAGTGGGAATTCCCAGCCAGCTTCTCAACCAACTTTGAGTCAGTGCTCTGCCCAACGTTTGCTTTCCACTGAAAAATTCCCTACACCCACAGCTGTGATTCTCAACTAGTGGTACAGGTACCACTGGTGCAACTTGTACCCCCAGGACCCCTGGACCACTGCCACTTGGTAGTGAGACCAAGAACGCAGGGTGACCACATGTTCTCTTTTTCCAGGACATGCCCACTTTTTTAGCCTTGTGTCCTAGAAGAAAATCTTTAGGAAAAGCAATGGAAACTTTCCTAAGAAAAGGAAATCCTCCTTTTCCTTGAGAGCAGGCAATTTGTAGCCTTCTTGTAATTAATAAATTATATGTAATAGTTTTACATTAAATAATAAGAAGTTGTCAAAAACCCTAAAATGTAGGACACCCAAGAAAAATGTAGGACACGACAAATTAAAGCTAGAAACAGTCACGTATGTTGCTTTCATGTGGTTAATTTAAACAGTATGACTACAATCCTAATCACCAGTTAGGCCAGCCTAAGCCCCAGCATAAGTCCTGTGCTGACCTGGGGGTGTCACAAAAGTGATGTAAGACACTTCTGCACCACTCCTCGGGGAGGGTTAGGCCACTGCACAAACATGCGTTTGCCTACATCACCATAGGTATGGGAAGATGGGTGAGTTTTACTGGCCTAGGCTAGGATTGCACCTTAAGAATCTTTTAAACTATTACTGTTTCAACTTTCCAGTTGTGAAAGAAGTTTCACAAAACTTTAATCAAAAAGTATCAGTGATCTACAATGAGCCAAGAAAGAATGACAGCCCAATCCTGAGCTGCCTGCAGTAGCAGGCCTTCTGCCTGCATCTCCTTGGGGAGAGGGTGGGAGAAAGGACTTTCATCTCCTTCTCTTGTGTAAGCAAGCAGCTCCGCTATGGGGCTACACATTTCTGGACAAGCTCTTTTGCAGGTGCAGAGAATAAGCCTCCTTGTAAGGGCCTCCGTGTAGTAAGCCTCCACAAATTTTCTGGATCTAGAGCAGGGCTGTCCAACCTTTCAACTTAAGGGCACCAGGACCTTTAACAGAGGAGAAAATTTCAACAGGTGAAGCTTTTCATCTCACAGATCACAAGCTGCACCTGCTGAAATTTCCTCCTCTGCACACTTGTTAAAGGTCCAGGAGCCCTCAAGTTGAAAGGTTGGACAGCCCTGATCTAGAGTTTCCAGATATACCTGCCTCTCTTCCCACAGGTGTCTACTTTCAACCATCTCCTGCCCTAACCATCTCCTGCCCCTATATCCTTCCACACCCCCTATCAGCTCTCCACTGCTTGGTGATCCTTGTGAAGTGATAAGAAGTGGAGAACAAGTGCTTTGCCAGTGCAACCTCTTGCTACTGTGCTAGCTCTGGTGGTAGCCCAGCAGTGTGGCTCCAAGTGTGCCTTTCAGTATCTTTGCAACATCTCTTCACTACGACCCAGTGCTGAACCCAGAAGATACTCTTGCAATACTGTCAGCTGTACGGACTGCAATGGCTCAGCGGTTACAGGCCCATACCTGTTTATTTTAGGATTGGCATGTCAGCAGTTCAAGACTCTGGTGCTGCATGATGGGGTGAACTTGCATCACTTGTCCCAGCTCCTGCCAACTTAGCAGTTTGAAAGCATGCAAATGCAAGGGGATAAATAGGTACCCATTCAGTGGAAAAGCAATGTCCTGGCAAAAGGCCCTTGCAACAGGCTGGCCAGGTTTCCTCGTGTCACATCAATCATCAAAGTGGACCTGATCATGGGCAGGAATAATGCTAAGAAGAAGATGATGATAATGACTGTCTGATGAGAGAGATTTCAGTGTAGATTTTCATAATTTATGGAAAAATTTGTGCAAATCAAAATCAAGCAATTTTAAAGAAATTTGCATATAGTAGCATGAAACTCATTTTACATTAATTGCATCATTCCATGGGTTAAGAGCACAAAATTTGCCTTGCCCCTGGTGCTAGCAACCCATGTGATGCCATTGCCTTTAAGGTTAAAGTGTTTCCTGCAGCTAGTCATGATCAACTCTAGAGTGTGTTGCTCATCCCTGTTTCTAAGCCAAAGAGCAAGTGTTGTCCAAAAATGCTTCTACGGTCATGTGGCCAGCATGACTATACACCGAAGTGCACAGAACGCTGTTACCTTCCCACCGAGGTGGTACCTATTTATCTACTTGTATTTTCGCATTTCCCTTGGAAACTGGGTGGAGCACTTGCACAGTTTCCAGTGTTAAGAGTCTAAGGGCACAATCCAGAGTGAGGGCAGTGAGGAGTGTCCTAGCTGGGCTGCTCCAACTATTCTGAATCCAGAGGAGAAAGTTATGCTGCATCCAAAGAGTCAGGAAGCCTGGGCTGCCTGAACTGCTCCAGAGCATGCTCAGTAGGCACCTAGGGAGGGCTTGCTCCTCAGATCACACTGAACAAGGAACAATGGTGGAGACTTCCTTATAAGGAGTCCCTGACGAGATGCCAGTACAGTATGAGATGCCAATACAGTGAATACAAGGGGCTTCTTGGAGTGCCCTGCTGTATCCCCAGGTTAGTGGACTGTCGTAGTTGTGCCACATCCTGAGAAGCAGGGGCTGCAGCTAGGCGGGCCAAAAACTCAGATATTTTTGTCAACACTTCCATTCTTACTCTGCCTTATGGACCCCTATGTGTCTACTCATTACTATATCTGCTCCTGAGGTGGTATAACTCTGAGGAGCTAGAAGAGGGCATTTATGCCCTGGAAATAGGCTCTGGATCCTAAACATGCCCTCAGCATGCCTCTCCTGAAGTTCCTAGGCTACCCCAGTTAGGGCAGCCCATCTGTCTTGGGGCAGCTTATGTTGCCTTAGGCTGCCCCAAGCGTTTTCCAGAATAACTAGGGTGGCCCTTCTCACAATTGGGCCAGCCCAGTGATAGATAGGTTAACCCAAGTGCTCTTCTAGATTGTGCCCTAAGACTTTTTCACTCAAATAAGACAGGTGACCACTCATGCCTAACAGCTTCTATCCTCTTACGTGACAAAGAATTACCGGTATGTCCATGCATAGAATAATGTCAGGGGTCCAATATTGAGCCAGATTTCCACACAGAACTTCCAGGTAATTATACAGACTGTGTCTGCAATCCTAAGGACACTTACCTGGGAGTAAGACCCATCAAACACAATGGGGCTTACTTTTGAGTAGACATGGTTAGGATTGTGCTCCTAATCTATTAACAGGCTGTAGATGGAAATGCTTTACCAAGGAATGTGACATTGCAGGGAAAGGACAGTCAAGTCGAAACTTCTTCCACTAATGTCCTCTTCTGGAAGGAGAGCTCACTGACCCACATTGTAATTGTTGGTCAATTGTCCTTGTTCTAATAAAATCTTTTGCAGTGGACCTCCAAGCCATTCAGTGTTCAAAACAGAGCTTGGCAATCCAGAAGACTGCATAATATCATTGCCAAGTGTCCAGAGACACCACCCAAAAGAAAGGGCCCATGCACCAGTATGGACCCCTTAGAGGGAACATACATTTTATATATTTCTTTCTGCTATCTTTTAAGCTGAACTTTCTATATAAAACTCAATTAAAGTCACTAACAAAACTAGATGAAGCGGGTAAAAGCCACTCTTGCCCACTGCTGCTATTTGAGCATCAGAAGCAGTGATGGGCTTCAAAGAAATTAACAACCGGTTCTCTGCCCATCTGGCAGACACTTTTAAATGGCTATTTTTAAACTTTATATGTCCCATCTCTTGTTAACAACCGGTTCTATAGAGTAGCTGCGAACCTGCTGGAGCCCACCACTGATCAGAAGTACCCCCAGTATGCAAACTTGTCGTTTCTGGGTCAAGTTCAACCCAATTCACAACAATTGTACTGTTACTTTCAGATCATCATAGTGCATGATGATGATTTGAAGAGGGGTCAGAAATAATCAACCCTATTTCTCATAATTGCTTGCTTGTATAGTACAGTGGTATCTCGCTTAACAAGCACCTCGCTTAACAAGCATTTCACATAACAAGCAAAAATTTCCAAGAAATCTTGCTTCTCATAATAAGTTCTGCTTCACTTAACAAGCAAACACGTTATGGGCACACGTGCTATGCAGCCCTGATGCTCCGCACGGAGGCACTTTAAAAGGACTGCTGGCGAGCACTGCTGCCTCTAACTGCCCCCAATTTGGGGGCAGTTGCCTGGAGGTGCCAGAGGCAGCTGCCCCTAACTGCTCCCAAGTGCCCCTACCAACCACCTTGAACTTCCAGCAGCAGCCCAGGTAAGCCTCCCAGGAAAGTGTCTTTGATTGCAGTCTCCTAACTATGTCTACTCAGGAGTAAGCCCCATTGTGTTAAATAGGGCTTACTCCCCAGGAAATTGTCCTTGCTTGCAGCCTCTTAACCATGTCTACCCAGAAGTAAGCCCCATTGTGTTAAATGGAGCTTACTCCCAGGAAAGTGTCTTTAGGATTGCAGCCTAAGTAGACTTCATAGGATCATGCACATTGAATGCATGTTTTGAATTCAATTCCAGTGTTTTGTCATCATTTTTACATCCAGTTAAATATTTTTATATGAATATTTTGGGGGTTGTGGAACCAATCGTCTGAGTTGCCTTTATTTCCTGTGGAAAAATCTGCTTCACTTACAGAGCGTTTCACTTAAAGAGCACGATTCCGGAACAAATTAAGCTCTTTATGAGAGGCACCACTGTACTTCAGTTTCACATGTCCTTGCATGCAACTGGCCACACAGAGGGTGTAAGAATCTCTGCACACAGTGTATACCAGCAGATAGTTGGTGCTGGAATACTTGGTGCTAGGAAAGTGACCTGTAACATTAAAACTTTATTGTTAATAATTGTTTATTAAAGCTTTATTGTTAATAATCTGACCCTAACCTATACTTCCGGTAAGGCTCCTGTGGCTTTGCAAATCCCATGGCAGATAACAAATCAACTTGTGCAATCAGACCTCACTGGCACACATTGTCCAGGTGTTTATCAGATAACTTTTAACAGGCACAACAGCCCTCCATGACACAATGGCAGTGGCACATTGGCACAGTAGTTGGGAGCAGTGATGGGCTGACCCCATCACAAGATCCAGTACGCCGGAAGTGGGAGGGGCCAGCCGGGGTCAGGGGGTGTGGGCGGGGCAAGGGGCAGGACTGGGGAGGGGCGAGGGGCAGGGCGACGTTGGCGCCTGCGCAGTGCCTGCTTAGAAGCCGGCCTGCCAGGCTGGCCTGGCAGGCCGGCTTCTAAGCAGGCTCTGCACAAGTGCCGACACCGGCGCTCACGCAGAGCCTGCCTGGAAGCTGGCCGGGCAGGCGGGTTCCAAGCAGGCTCTGCGCAAGCGCCGACACTGGCGCTCACGCAGAGCCTGCCTGGAAGCCTGCCTGGAAGCTGGCCGATGTCGGCGCTTGTGCAAAGCCTGCCTAGAAGCGGCTTCTAGGCAGGCGGCGGTGGGCAGAAAACATGGTGGACCATACCGGTCCGCCATGTTTTTCATTTCCCTGTCGCTGGCGGTACGCTAGCGGCAGGGAAACAGGAAGAACCGGTACGGGCGCGTAGGCCCGTACCGGTAAGTGCCCACCACTGGTTGGGAGGAGATGGTTGTCATCCTTACTTGTTTGTTTTCTTTCAAATGCTGTTCAGTTACTAATACCATTTGATAAAAACCTTGACAGAATCACACTTGTTGCTCTGATCACTCTGGTGGCACTTCTGTGGCCAACGGCTAGAACTGGGTGGATGTGGCGATTGTAGTGAACACCACTTCAGTGATGCACAAATACTGTACTGGTGATGTGTTGCTGCCAGGATGCTATTCCAGTGGATGGTAATACTTGTTCGGATTTCAATGGATGTTGTTGTTGCTGGCAAGAGCTGCATGGGAGTTACTGGGAGGGTAACTTACCCTTGCTTACATGATATATTGAGGCACCAGCAAAATTTAGCACTATGCCCTACACCTAGGAGCACTAATTCAGAGTCCAAATTAGGATTTTAAAGCAGAAGAAACTGGCTTGATTATAGAGAGTTGGAACTTATTCTAATTATAGCAGGATGGAGGAGGCAGGACTGGGAGAAATAGGCTCAGGAGATTTGAATGAACTCCACCCCAGGTCTGTTTAAAGTTCTCTGTAAATCTTAAGATCAAATACTCATGATATATTTTGGTTTTGACTTGATGTTTATATTTTATTTCAGTGTTTAATATTTTACAGTAATTGAGATCTGACAAGCAGTAATATTTTGGCAGCTATTGTCTGAGGTTAAATACTTCAGCTCTATCTCTGGTTGAAAGGATACTGTAGGGACTTTCTAATTTTTTAAAATATAGTTTACTAGAAAATTTAACAGTTAAATTAAACAGAGTAAAATAAACATTAAATGTGATTTTATGGAGACTGTAACACTACTTTCACTATTTTATTGTGGTTTTATGCAAATTTGTACTTAATATTCCTGCTTGTTCGGTAAGCCTTGCAAGGGACCCTGTGAAAGTGTGAATGAAGCCAGTTTAAAGAACTAGAAAGGATTTGAAGCTTCATTTTGAGCATACAGGGAAACAATGCAACTTGAATAACATGGATTGCAATCCTAAACACACTTTCCTAGGAGTAAGACCCATTGAACACAATGGGGCTTACTTTTGAGTAGACATGGTTAGGGTTGTGCTCTTATTTAAACTCCCTAAAAAAATAAAAATTTTAACCGACCTCTTGGAAAGAAGTTTCCTTATCCTTTTAGTGCCAGATTAAGCATGTTCTTTGTGGTAGAGCCCTGTGCAGCCATTGAAGGCATACTGGTATCAATGAGACATACCACTGCTGTTATCAATAAAATTTTGAATATGTGAACAATAAACAGGTGGCATATTCCAAACATTGAATTTTTTTCTTTCAAAGATATGTTCAAGTTGGTGTGCCCTTCCTAACATCAGACTCATATTCCTGAAAAGTGCCATTTGCTATGTTTCCTCTTGACCTAAGGGTCAGATTTATAAAATACTCATAATTACCCCTTTCAAATGTGTGCAGAAGAAGGAAGATTGTGTGCATCTCCATCTGCTTCCAGTGCTCCATTTCACTACTGCCTGAATACATGGCAGTTGGTTTGAATGTCCCTTCAACACATGGTTGGAATATTTTAAAGTAGTAAATCTACATATTGAGAGGTGGCACAAAAAAACAACTTCCAATGGTTAGGCAACACTGAGACGGCATTTATCAGGCTTGTAGAAAGACAATACCATGATCCTCCCCCACATGTTTGAAATTGGTTTTTTTGTGGTTGCAATTTTGAATTTGAACTGAACTGGTCCAAGTAGTTTAAGGGCACAATCCAGAGTGAGGGCAGTGAGGAGTGCCCTAGCTGGGCTCCCCCAGCTATTCTGACTCCAGGGCGGAGAGTTATGCTGGATCCAGAATCAGGACGCCTGGGCTGCCTGAACTGCTCCAGAGCATGCTCAGTAGGCATCAAGTCAGTGGCACCTAGGAAGGGCTTGCTCTTGAGGAGACCCCCCTCAGATCACACTGAACAAGGAACAACGGTGGTGACTGCCTTATAAGGAGTCCCTGACAAGATGCCAGTACAATGAATACAAGGGGCTTCTTGGAGTGCCCTGCTGTATCCCCAGGTTAGTGGACTGTCGTAGTTGTGCCACATCCTAAGGTTGAGAGGCAGGGGTTGTAGATAGGCTGGCCAAGAACTCAGATTTTTTGTCAACACTTCCATTCTTACCCTGCCTTATCATGGACCCCTATGGGTCTACTCATTACTATACCTGCTCCTGAGGTGGTATAACTCTGAGCAGCTGGAAGAGGGCATTTTTGCCCTAGGAACAGGCTCTGGATCCAGAATAACTGCTCTGCCCTCGGCAATGCTAAACATGCCCTCAGCATGCCTCTCCGGAACTGCCTAGGCTGGCACAACTAGGGCAGCCCAGGTCCACCTGTCTTTTGCAGCCTATCTTGCCTAAGGCTGCCCCAAGCTTTTTCCAAAATAGCTAGGGTGGCCCATCTTGCAGTTGGGTCGGCCCAGTGATAGATGGGGGAACCCAAGTGTACTTCTGGATTGTGCCCTAAATTTTATGCGTCTTATAATCCATAATAAGGGTGCATTATATGGGAGAGGACTGCAACAGGGGCATGGGTTGGCAGATCAAGCCTGGGGGGACAGAGGGGTCAGGAGTTCCAATGCATGTCATTTCTAATCTCTCTACCTGGGCCTGATCCACTGAAACAGGCTTGCGCCAGAAATGCACAGTTAAGAAAGCATATGAGCACTGACAGTGTATGACATTTGATCTGTGATTCCCATTTAACAAAGGAAATAAGAGATTGATTGCCCCAAAACGTCAAAACCGTTCAATCTAAAGACTCTGGATTTGAAAAAAAATATGAATTTCATTTTCTAATGGACAGCGACCAAGTGAATAACCAAAGGTTTCTTTTAAGATAACAATTAGTTCAGATTTTTATCTCCAACTCTGCAATCTCCCTGCAAAAACAGAGTAAAAATAAAGGGTTTTAGATACATGAGAAGATAATTCAACAGTCTAGGATATTTTTAGAGTGATTTTGTTCCTCTTATACCGTGTGTTTGTTTATTATATTTAAGGCTTGTGACAGAGATCTGCAGTGTGGTGGAGGCATGTGCTGTGCTGTTAGTATCTGGATTCGAAGTCTTCGGATGTGTACACCAATGGGCAACTTGGGAGAAGAATGTCATCCATTGAGTCATAAAGTTAGTATGTTATTCCGGTACCTTGGGTGTTACTGTAACTGACAGGGCAATACAAATATAGTTTGTTGTAAGTCAAACTGAATAAAATATAATCCATTGTAAAAGTGCAGAAACAGATTCAATACCCAAGAAGTCGCCTTTTTTGAAATAGCATTTTAAGAACATACGTAAATGCATATATTACTGTCAGTATTATTCTAATAACTCCATTATTCTGAGGTTAAGAAAAAAAGTTATTTTATATATGGAATCTGATAGGTATTTTACACTTAAAATTATACTTATGGCCCAATCTTATCCAAGCAGGCTGCTGTCCGAACTAGCATTCTGACATCAGAATGCACTTTATTGCCTTCAGAAACATTCTGCAGGCAACACATTGAGCCATGCACTACCAGCCGCAGGGCCTGAGCAACCCCATTCTTGTGGCAGCACACAGTGCTCCTGCTGAATGATGTTGGTGGAGCTCAGGCACATGTCCTCGTAAGTGCTTCTAATTTTTCCTACCCAAATGCAAAGACTTTCATTTATCCCTTCTAAAGTGCATTTTTTTGCTGTCACGATCATCCTAGATCCTGTCCCTTTCTTGAACTCTGGGTCACAACCCACTGTTGGGTCCCAACCCAATACTCAATGTACCACTGCAAAGCACTTTTGGGAACTTCCATGAGGCCACTTCTTGGTTGTGCTAGGCTTGGTTGTGCTTGGTTCCTGCAACTGGCTTCATTGGCCTCCATAGACTTCTGAATGCTGCTTAGATGAGTCCAGAAGCATATATCTGGTTTGCAGATCTAAATTCCAAATTGCTACCAGTAGGCTGTTTGCAGAACTCTGATCAGGGCAAAGAGGCAGCCAATCCAATCTCATCATTGAAAAGAAACCATGCAGGAACACAAAGAGAAGGAGGAGGCAGTGGATTTGTAATCTGGATACCCCCATTCTTTTTCCTTCAGAGCCTCCGGACAGAAACACAAGGAGGAAGTGGCAATAGCAAGAACCCAGGAATGAGTACTGATGTTACATGTTACATCATCTCAACCAGGATACTGCTGCTTCCGGCAGTATTGCTGCCTGAAATGATGCTAAATAATTCTGAGACAAGTCTTCCTCTTGCCCAAACATTTTTTTTCTATTCCAGGATATGGGAGCTCCTATTTTCTGGCTCAGTTCTTTTTGACCTATTAGTGAAAGAGGGACAGAAGGACATGTCAATAATAATATTTTCTTGGAACTCTGACATTGCTTTATGTCATCTTTAGCTTCAGTTATCCAGGCTATTTACTATCCTCTAAACTAGTGTTCGCAATTCAATAACCATAAAGCTGAAATGGGTGGTATGTTGAAAATTTCATTTTCTTTGCAAAATCCATAGAAAGTTATGCAACTGTTCAATGTGTCAAGTGCTGAAGCTCTCCATTTGTCTTCAGGTCAGGTACAAATCAGACGTTTTCATTTTGTATTTTTCCATACTGGTGTGCCACTAAATTTAAACTTGATCTGCAATGACAAGCCTAAATTGAAAGGCAATTTTGCCTTCGTATTGGATTAGCCTTAAGCATCCTTGGTTAAATCACACATAAAGTGCTTGTAAAGTGGACCACCAACTGATATAAGCTGATCAAAAATCACTTAAGGCATTGCTTAAATCAGAACACCATTTTAAATGTTAGTCTCTCAGACAAGACTGTGAGTTCTGATTCATTTTCAGCCTCTGGAGATATATATTTTTCATTGTTGTTCCAGTAAATAAAATAATATTTCATCTCCATTTGTTTAAAAAAGTTCACAACATGGTGTTTTGGCAATAATCAAGCAAGAACACAGTGCAGTGGTCTTTGGAAAGTTGATGTTTGTAAGATTGACTTATACGTGCATGACCAGAAAACTAGATATAAGACTATGGGTACAATCCAGAGTAACTACGGGAAGTCCTTGCTCCGGTGTAAGAACAATTTACTCTGGATTGCAATATGAATTTCCCATAGGTTTTCACTAGGTGGTGCAGTAACTACAGGTACACGTAATGTCTCTTACGTGCTCCCGTAGTTACTCTGGATTATAGGGTATGATGACCAACAGCCCTGTCCTATCCAATTTTCCTGCACTTTTATCTGCCCTTACTGCTGTATTGCTAGTGACATACCAGAAAGATTGGCCACAGTTGCCAGAAAATTTCACTGCTACCTGTCAATACATATTGACCACAATGGATCCATTTTCACATTAAACAAAAACTATTGTTTACCACGGTTTTGAGTCAAGTAATGAATCAATTTGCCTTTCCCAAGCTTAAAACAGCTTCCTTTGAGCTCTTCTCAAAGGCAGACACTTCTATGAATGCAAAGCAATTGGGAAGTTATTATCACTTTATATTCATTCCCCTGGAGAAGGAAAGGATCTGCTTCAAACTCAACTGGATCTGAAGCTTTACTCATCCCTGGAGAGGTAGATTAATTGCCTGTGCTGTGTTACCAGGGTAGGCAGGCTGATTTTAAGGCTGCTTAATGGATGTGTAAGCGGGCTAAGGTGTGCTCCCCCCTCTCAGTGTGTAGGGTGAGGTGCTCATCCCCATTTCTAAGCCTTAAGCGTTGTCCAAAGCATTGTCCAGAGCCAGGGTTGTCCAAAGACATTTCTGAGGTCATGGGGCTGGCATGACTGCCAAAGGCGCACGTAATACTTCCCACTTACCTTCCCACGTACTTACCTTCCCACTGAGGTGGTACCCATTTCTCTACTTGCATTTATATGCTTTCGGAACTGATAGGTTGACAAGAGCTGGACTAAGGATGGGAGCTCACCCTGTCTTGTATCAATACTCCAAGTATCAAACCCTGGCCTGCTGGTTAATAGGCACAGTGTCTCAACCACTTGTGCCACCACAGCCCTTAACAGCTGGCATAGATACTACTTAATGTTTTCTTCCTATCTCCATTGATTTAATTTTAAATATTTGTTTCCAGGTTCCGTTCTTTGGAAGGAGAATTCATCACACCTGTCCATGTCTACCTAAGCTCACTTGTGTCCAGACGTTCCCCACCAAATACCAATGTTTACCAGAAATCAGAAACAATGGAATTTTTTTGAAGCAATAGGCC
Organism: Cryptoblepharus egeriae; assembly: GCA_030015325.1. Taxonomy (NCBI): domain Eukaryota; kingdom Metazoa; phylum Chordata; class Lepidosauria; order Squamata; family Scincidae; genus Cryptoblepharus; species Cryptoblepharus egeriae. Next base: position 27,636,454 of record JAREYC010000002.1, on the reverse strand, counting down.
TGTGAAGGATTCTGTGCTATTTCATGTATTAAGAACCTCACTTGTTATTGTGATGAAGTTATTTGCCAGAGAAATTTTCTAACAATCTTTCTCACTTTATAAACATTAACCTTAACTGAAATGCCATATAGCTAAGTCAAGTGTTTTGAGTAGGTTGACATGGTTTTTTAAAAAAAAATTAATAGCACAAAATGCACTGGAATAGGTCCAGGCGGCTTGTAACCTATCAGTCAGAACAGCAGTTGTGTGCAACAACACAGGCATAATTAACCTCCCATTTTTGTTACACATAAAAATACCAACACCTGGTAGACTCCAGTGTGTGACTGCCTGCTGAATTTGACACTGTTGTTCACAACATGTACACTGTGTTATTACAGGAATATCATGATTTGCTCTTAAAATCTATCCTTCCTAAGGATAGTTGGGACCATCTTCTCTAGAGAATAAGAATCTAGAATTACAAAGTGGGATTGATAAATTTGACTAATCCTTTTTCTGAATCTACTGAGCATGATTAAAAGAATTTTTGTATAGCAGTACAAGTATGCATCGCTTAACTATACATTCTATAAACTGTGTTAGCTGATTCCATGTGAACATTGACATTATGTGCCAAATATATATTGTTGTTTTTTTCTCTTGAGCTGTACAGGGTTGGGAGTACAGTACTTTTACAAATGTAGGGTGAAATCCTTACCTAGACCACCATAACTCATCAGTCTTCCTGTTCCCATGGGGTTGTAAGAAAGCACTGGCCTAACCACCCCGTGGAGTGGCGCAGAAGTTCCATACAGCATTTTTGTGACACCCCCAAGATGGCACAGGACTTGTGCTTGGGCTTAGGCCAGCCTAACTTGGGAATAGGATTGCAGCCTTAGATGATTAGTGCCATGACCCACTTCACCTGCAAAATATCTTGCAGCAGCCAGATAATGCCCCAGAATGTCTTTCAATGTCGCAGCCAGTGGCCAGTGGCTTTCAGTGCCACAGCCATAACCAAATATTGGGTTATGGTCACAGCAATGCAGGTTACACAGCTAAACAAGACCAACAATGTTTTTTTTTTAACTTCACTATAATTTTAAGGGACCACCAATGTATACATGATCCATTGTTGACCCAAACATTGTTATGCGTTGCATACCTGTAGAGCAGGGGTCTCTAAAATTTTTGGCAGGAGGGTCACATTGTCTTTCTGAAAGTGTGTCAGGGGCTAGAAGCAAAAAAAGAATTGATTTACATTTCAAATTTGAATAAATTTACATAAATGAATATATAAAAATATATTAGTGAACTTATGAATGAATGAAAATTAGTTCATAAGCACATTCCAAAGCATAGAGAGAGGGTGATCTTCAAAACCTGTTCAAAAGTACTTCTATACACAGAGAGAGGTGTGTACAGCCTCCCCAGCCCTCCAAATATCCTCCCAAGGCATGGAGAGCGGTGCTCCCCTCACCTCTGGATGATTATAGGGCTTGCCCAAGGGCCCAATGGAAAGGGCTTGCAGAGGTCTGGGCAGAGACTCACCAAGGGTTACATTTGGCCCCAGTACCAGGGTTTGGAGACCCCTGCGGTAGAGGACTAAAAATACAAAAATTACTTCATGCATTGTATTTCAGTTATACCTTTGTTGTATCATTATACCATTTTTAGATTAGTTATAATGTTATGTATTAAAATGATGTTTTACATTCTTAAAATCTGACCCAGAGCACTTACATTTTTAAAGGATTCATAAAGATAAGTTTTAGATTTTTTTCATTAATCTTTTGAGTAAGAGTAGAGAAAAAATTATTGGTGTTTTATCTGGAATAAACTAGACGCTCATTTGAAATTATATGTTCAAAGTATACTTCACATTTTTTCAGTCAGAAAGTGTTGAAGTACCTGCCTTCTCATTATGTAAATATGTTGATATTGCTATGTAATAATTCTGTATCAGAATAACAGCAGTATGACATTTTATTTATTTTAATATTATATTATTGTTTTTGCACTGTAGTCTTTGATTTTTATTCCATGAAAATTATCTGAAAGATCTCAGTAATAGTGCAATATGAAAATATGCACAGTTGAAGATTTGTAATGAAATCATTATCAATGAATTTAATAGTATGGTCTAAAAACACTTTAAGATGATGCTAGTCACTATTCATGAAAACAGTAAAATTTAACTCTTATCACTTTTCTTAGTTTACTTTTTCATTCATTCATTTTATTTATTTATTTATTTATTTACTGGGTAGGAATTTTTATTTTCTGTCATCCAAATGGGCCATATTTGTCTACCCCAGATTGGCATGGGAGGGAAGGTATGATCAAAAGATTTAATGCATTAAAAATTGGTTACTCTGATTTTAAAAAATTGTAAGAATAATAGTTAAGATTCCCTGGTAAGAATCATAGGCTGAAAATGGATGTTCATGACCTCTGTGGGACTCAGAAGACCCTTTAAAGGCAATTGTAGATTCCTGATCTGCATATAAATGAAACCCTAATTAAGGGATTTGCAGATATGCCCTTTCAGATAAATTCCTTCTACACCACAGAGAAAAGAAAATAATAGATTGGCTTACCTTCCCAGTCACATGAAACTTGACCAGATCACTGCAGAAATTTCCCACTAAGATTCATTCCATGTTGAACCAAAACAATCATGGAAATGGCATGTTACTCCTCACACATGGATTTATTTGCTTGTATATGCACTGCCAAAAGGCTGCAGCTGATCACTGAGTTCAAAGATGCAACTCTGAAATGCTGTATATAGGGACCAACTTATAAGTACAATCAGCATACTAAGGGGAAAAAGATCAAGAACTCCATTTTAGGGTGTTTTCTCATTTGACTTTTTTAAAAAATCATCCTGTACGTATTAAAAATAGCACCTCAGGGAAATGTTTAAGCTGAACCCATCTCTTGCTGCAAGCTAACTTTGTGTATTTTGGGTTGTACCTTTGATGTGAGGAAATCCTTGGAAAAGCTTTAATGCTTGATTTTGTTGATTTTATCAGTTGAGCCAAATTAGTGGAATATTAGTCAAAACTTCAGTTTGAGTCTCAATTCAGCATGAGAATATTACTGTATGATACTATTAACCTACTGTTCAAAGCCCAATCCTAACCCCCTGAGTAGTGGTGCAGCAGTGCAATGTGGCTTCCACCATACAGGGATGCTTTGGCTTTCTAAGGCCTCCTTGTGAGAAAACCTTTGTCTCCTTGCCCCGAGTGTAAACTACAATAGCTTCCTTTGACCTCTGCCAAAGCTAGAAGAAGCACAAGCTCACACTGACATGTGAAGGTGGATCAGACTAGGGAAGGATGTGTATATTCAATCGGCACCACTGCATCTGAACCTGCCTCCTTCCCAGTCTGATCTTCTCTCTTCTCCACCTATTCCCCATTCTTCCCATCCTACCTTGTTTCACACTCTACATCTTTCTCCCAACCCCTACATTGCTTTATCTGCTCAGATGGGTGTCCAGTATCCATCTTTGTGTAGACTGATAGACCCAGCCACTTGCAGTGGTAGCCTTGCTGCATTTATAGCTGTTTATGATGGCAGAACACTTGTTCTGCTAGCATTAACTGTCAACAGGATTGGACTATCACTCAGATTGAGGAGCTCTGCTAGAATTCCCCTGATACCTGAAATTAAAGGTGTCCTCCACAGATTACCCTTCTAGTCGTGACTGATTCTAGGGAGTGGTGTTCATCCCTGTTCCTTAAGCCGTAGAGCCACCATTGTCTGAAGATGCCTCCATGGTCAGATGGATAGCATGTCTTAACACCAAACTGCACAGAGCACTGTTACCTTCCCACCAAGGTGGTACCTATTTATCTACTTGCACTGACGTGCTTCAAACTTCTAGGTTGGCAGGGACTTGGCAAGGGATGGGAGCTCAACTCTACTGTGTAGAACTTGGGTCTCAAACCCCAGCCTGCCAGCTGACAGGAAAGGTATAATTACTTTAAATGAGGGGTGTCCATACTTTGGCAGGAGGGCCACATCATCTCTTTAACATTGTGCCAGGGGCCAAAAGAATGATTTACATTTCAAATTTGAATAAATTTACATAAAATTAAATATAAAAGGATATTAGATATAAGACTTATCCACAGGCCAAATGGAGGGGTCTTGCCGCAGGCAGCATTGAGGCTTGCTCTGAGCCGCATCTGGCCCCTGCCCCAGGGTTTCAACCCTACTTTGAACCAGATGTAATTGGAAAGCCAAAATGTAATGGGAAAAACAAATCATAATTGTACTGGATAGTGACTTACAGAGTAATTCAGCAGTTCTTAAGCAGAGTTAGTCACAATGAAACCTAAGCACCAAAGGGTGCAATCCAGAGTAACTACGGGGAGTCCTTGCTCTGGTGTAAGAACAATTTGATCTGGATTGCATTATGAATTTCCCATAGATTTCACAAAGTGGTGCAGTAACTACGGGTACACGTAATGTCTCTTACGTGCTCCCGTAGTTACTCTGGATTGTGGGGTAAGGGCACAATTCAGAGTAACTACGGGAAGTCCTTGCTCCAACGTAAGAACAATTTACTCTTGATTGTAAAATGAATTCCCCATAGGTTTTCACTAGGTGGTGCTGTAACTACGTTGACATAGATGGCTCTTATGTGCTCCCATAGTTACTCTGGATTGTAGGGTAAGTCTAAATTGTTTGTCTTCCTTTGAATTGTCTATATTAGTCATCCTACTTTTTGAAGAATCATGTTCCCATACATACCAGTTTAGTGAATCTGTATTTGATAGCTTTTTGATTAATTGGATTTGTCTTTCCTACCACTATTCTTTAAAATGTCTGGCTATGTGAAATGATGTAGTACATCAATAAGGACATGCTTCAGCTTCTGCGATGTATACTGTTTTCAATATTTTGTGAAGAGAACCAGAAGCACCAGCCTACAATAAACCTTATAAAATGGAACAGCAGTAAATTTGTTTTGAATTCCTGGAGCTATGAAAAAGAGCATTTAGCCTTGTGCGTTATTTCACACAGATCATACGGCTAAACCACCTTTCATTAACTAGCAAGCTATTTTTCACACAAACGTTGGTGGATGACTACCATGTCTTCACTGACCCTAAAAACGTACCGGTTCAAGGTATTGAGAGGAATGTACGTATTTTCCTTACCACAAGGACTCCGTACTATTTAATTAGAAAAACTGTGGAAATAACCAGTCACAAAATGAGGATTACTTTGCATGTTCATCAGAAACATGTATTTTCTATGGTAAATTCATTACTTGAGGAAGTGAAAGCCAATTTTCTACAGATTTAAAAAATATAGTGCCGATTTTCAGCTGTTTGTACTCCTATCATATATGCTGTTAAAAATACATGTGTTGTGTAAACAGTTGTATGTGTAAAACATAAAGGAATACATGTTAATTAACTACATGTTACTTAAAATGTAGTTAAGTAACTAACTAACATGTAGTTAGTAACTACTACTTAACATGTAGTTAAGTAACTAACACTAACTAACTTAGGGCGCAATCCAGAGTAACTACGGGGAGTCCTTGCTCTGGTGTAAGAACAGTTTGCTCTGGATTGCAATATGAATTTCCCATAGGTTTTCACTAGGTGGTGTAGTAACTACGGGTACACGTAATGTCTCTTAAGTGCTCCCGTAGTTACTCTGGATTGTAGGGTTAATTACTAACATGTAATTAACTACATGTTATTAACTACATTAATACATGTTACATAACTCATAATTTGTGAAGTTGCCCTAAGAATAGTTTGTATTATTTTTGGTGTGCTACCAAATTCAAAATCCAAAAGAAAAAGGAGTTTCTAAAGTCCATATTTTCAGGACTACTCGGAGCATTAGTTTTAATTCTTTTCTCAAATCTTCTGTCTTTTCAGGTGTATCTAATTAGAATGTGTGATTCACAATTTAAATTTGAGCACATCTGTGTGCAGATTTCCTTTGAATCCCCCCATGAAACCTAAAATATAAGCACAGACATGACATATGCAAACTGACAGACTCAAACATCTGAATATTTTTTGAAGTTTTCTCTCAAAAAGTACCATTCCTGTACAGAACCTCCATCAAAGAGGTTTCCACCAGCACCAATGGTAAAACTTTTAAAATTCAAGTTTTGCTTCATCCTATTAATTAGACCACCATTCAAGGGAAACATTTCAAAGACTTCATCCCCCTCACTAGTTTATCTTCCTTTGAATTGTCTATATTAGTCATCCTACTTTTTGAATAATCATGTTCCCATACATACCCGTTTATCAGTGAATCAGTTTAGTATACACCAATTTAGTGTAATCTTAATTTCAATTAAGATTCTAGCAAAGGTCTGTCAAGGATTCTCAGACAATGTTGACAACTTTTTCTACCAACAAGAATTTTATTCAAATTATTCTGATATCACTTAGCAGCTTAACATAATGTAGCATGAGATATTTTTATCTTAATCATTCCCAGTAGAGCTACCAATTTAGGACTTTTCCTAAACAAAACACTTAGGAGCTCTGTCTTTTAATTTCTGATTATAAAATGGTATTATGCAGACCTGAAAGATGGTCCCCATACACATGAAGCACAGTTATGGTCAGTAAGAATTGTAGCCAGTTGTATGGCACATCTGGGACAATGTACACTGGCCACAAAGCAGTGCGCCAAGCTCCAGATTGGGCTCTATGGCTGCAATCCTACTCCCCAGTTAGGTCAGCATAAGACCCAACACAAGACCCATGCTGGTCTGGGAGTGTCACAAAAGTGCCATTAAGACACTTCTGTGCCACTCCTGAGGCTGGGTTAGGCCCGAGCACAGACATGCTCTTGCCTCCCTACACCACCATGTGAACAGGAAGACCAATGAGCTGTGTCAATCTAGGATTGCACCCCAAGTTTCTTAATTGCCCATGAAGTTTTTTTTCAAATACAGTGGTGCCTTACATAACAAGTTCAATTCATCCCGGAAGCATGCTTGTTATGTGAAACATTCTTTATGAGAAGTGGATTTTCCCATAGGAAATAATGGGAAACTCAGATGATTGGTTCCACAACCCCCAAAATATTCATATAAAAATATTAACTGTATGTAAAAATGATGACAAAAAACTGGAATTGAATTCAGAACATGCATTCATAGAACATGCATAGAATCAGAACATGCATAGAATCATAGAATTGGAAGGGACCTAGTAGGTCATCTAGTCCAGCCCCCTACCTGCAGCAGGAATTCCCCCTAGAGCATCTCCAACAGGTGCTCATCGAGCCTCTGCTTGAAGATCCCCAGTGAGGGAGAGTCCACCACCTCCCTTGGCAATCTGTTCCACTGCCGAACCGCCCTCACAGTCAGGAATTTTTTCCGGATTTCCAGCCGGAATCTCCTTTCTTGCAGTTTGTACCCATTGGTTCTAGTTCTGCTTTCAGAAGCAGCTATGAACAAATTGGCCCCTTCCTCCATATGACAGCCCTTCAGGTATCTGAAGAGGGCAATCATGCCTCAGCCTCCTCTTCTCCAGGCTGAACATCCCAAGTTCCCCCAACCTTTCCTCATAGGGCTTCCCTTCCATCCCACTGATCATTCTTGTCGCTCTCCTCTGGACTTGCTCCAGTTTGGCTGCATCTTTCTTAAAGTGAGGTGCCCAGAACTGAACACAGTACTCAAGGTGAGGTCTCACCAATGCTGAATAAAGAGGAACTAGAACTTCCCACGACTTGGAAGCTACAGACCTCTTAATGCAGCCTAAAATGGCATTTGCCTTCTTTGCAGACACATCACACTGCTGACTCATGTTCAGCTTGTGATCCACAGCGACTCCAAGATCCCACTCACATGTTGTGCTGCCAAGCCAAGTATCCCCCATTTTATACCTGTATTTTTGGTTTTTATTGCCCAAGTGCAGAACGTTGCACTTCTCCCTGTTGAAATTCATTCTATTTGTTATAGCCCAGGATTCTAGTTTATCCAGATCCTCCAGGAGGTTTCTCCTGTCTTCTGTTGTGTTTGCTACTCCTCCCAGCTTGGTGTCATCCGCAAATTTGATCAGGCTCCCCTGTACCCCTTCCTCTAAGTCATTAATGAAAATGTTAAAGAGGACTGGGCCCAAGACAGAGCCTTGGGGTACCCCACTTGAAACCGATCCCCCAGTTGATGCAGACCCATTTACTAAAACCCTTTGAGTGCGGCCACCGAGCCAGTTGCAGATCCACCTAACAATTGCCTCGTCTAGCCCATATTTTTCCAACTTCCCAATTAAAATGTCATGTGGGACCTTGTCAAATGCTTTGCTGAAGTCAAGATAAATGACATCCACAGCATTGCCACTGACCAGTAAGCTCGTAACCCGATCGAAAAAGGATGAAGTCTACTTAGGCTGCAATCCAAGACACTTCTCTGGGAGCAAGCCCTATTGAACACAATGGGGCTTACTTCTGGGTGCAGACGTGGTTAGGAGGCTGCAGTCAAAGACACCTTCAAAGTGTCTCCCTACTTTCTCTTGCTCTTCATCCTGAGCCTCTCTCTCCTCTGTTCCCTTCTGGCTTGCCCTGAGCTGCTTCCCTCTTCTCTGCTGCTGTTCTCTCCCTCTGCCCAGCAGACGCCTGGCCACAGGAGGAACAGCGCAGAAGTGTTGCTCTGGCTATGGGCAGGCACACTAGGCAGCCCTGACGCTTTTTAAAAGGATGGCTGGCCAGCACATCTGCCTCAACTGCCAACCACTATGGCTGTTAAGTGAAGCAACACTTGTTATGTGAGGAAGAATGCTAGATAAATTTTTGCTTGTTATGTAGATCACTTGTTAAGCAAGGTACCACTGTTTGCACATCACTGTGAGAACTGAAACATCCCAGCCATGAACATGCCCAGATTTAGGTTTGAGGCCCTAATCTACTGAGGCCCTAAACTATTGAAGATAATGGGGGCCTTTATATGTCCAGCTGTCCTTTGTCAACAACAAGTTGTCTCTGTTTTTTGTGTTGAATATACCAGTATGCTATATAGTAATTTATGGACCTAATAGGTATCTAAAGCCATTTGCACATAACAAAATATGTATTTTATCAAAGTAATTGTTGAACTGAAATATAATTTAATTGGGGGGGGGGGGGGCAAGAGAGTGGGGCTGTAAGCTATAGCTTGTTTAGCTTATACCTAAGTCCAACACTGAACATGCCTACCAATTACAATAAGTATTGTACGGTATTGCCACCAAAACATGTATTCCAGGCTTGCTGCAGGCTGCATCTGGTCCCTGGCCAGGGTTTGGACACCCCTGTCATCGAAGATCATCTTGAAAACAGAGCTTCAGAGGCATGAAGATGCACAGCGGATGCTGCCCTGTCAATTCCTTTTAAAATTATGTGCCTGCAATGAAAAATACCAAGGTGACATATCACAGCTTAACAGTGCTTTTATTTGAGAGTCCCATTACTGACCCAGCAGGTATATGATGACCAAGTTTAGCAAGTCAATCATCCTCTCAGTTTGGCCAGAAATACAGAATTCATCATTATTTAATATGTTCTGTATGACATGTGTCTCCAAAAAGGACCCTTGACTAATTAGCCTTGCCAGCATACTGAGACATAGGGCTCGATTCTAACCAATAAGGCTGCAATCCTAAACACACTTTCCCGGGAGTAGGCCCCACTGAATACAATGGGACTTACTTCTAAGTAGACATGTTTAGGATTGTACTGTCAGGCTGACATATGTTACCTGGCATGGTGTTGTGGTGTGTCGGTGTAGGCCTGTGCACTGGCCTAGCCCCACTGGGGTTCGGGGCAGAATAAGTGAGGCAGAAATGCCTTACTGCACTTTGTGACACCCACAAATCAGCACTTATGCAGCACTTGTACCACAAATCCCACAACTGCAGGACTTATGCTGGGCTAATGCCGGCCTAACCTAAGTGAAGGTTAGGATTGCAGCCATAGCGATATGCATACCCTTTCAAATAGGACTGCTTACTAAAGCCTGTTGCTTGTACCTCCAATCTTTCAAAACATGTGTGTACTGCACAGATGGGAATTCAGCAGAAACAGAAGGTGCAAATAATCCCTTGATCTAAACAAAACATCTTAAGAATTTGATCTTGACAATATGGAACGTGTTTTTCAGCAAGAGTTTTCTGTATCACAAGAACTGGCAGGAAATGGAAATGGAAAGAAAGGATTTGGTATTCAAAGCAATATGAACTGGAGAAAAACTAATAGGGCTGGTTATGTTTTAAAGAAATCATTATTCTTTTGACATGCTAACTTAAAAAACAAGAAAAAAATCAGATCCACCTGTCTCAAGGGACTCCAAAGTTTTTGGCATGAGGGCCACATCATCTCTTTGGCTCTGTGTCAGGGGCCGGAAAACTAATTTACATTTCGAATTTGAATACATTCACGTAAATTTACATATAAGAATGTATTGGAGTGGATTACAAGACTTGCCTTGTAAGGGGCAAGAGGATAGAGGAGTCTTGCTGGGAGCCACATTGAGGCTTGCCAAGGGTCATATCTGGCCTACGGTCTGGGGTTTGGAGACCCCTGACCTATCTAAGTACATGTGGAGAACTGAGGTTGTCGTTGTTATTGATGTAAATGAGCTGTTTAGACATAAGGACACAAATTAGGACAAATTAGAACATAAGAAGAGTCCTGATAGTCCAACACTTTGTTTCCCACAATGGCCCAAAAAATGGTCTGGGAAGAAGCAGGAACAGGCAGAAGTGAAAGGCATGCTTCTTTCAATCAGTAGTCCCCTAAAACTGCTATTCAGAGGTGTACTGGTGCTGAACCTGAAGTTCATTCATAGCTATGATCGTATATAGACATAGGTAGACCTATGTCATAGGTCGACCTGTCATCTATGAATCTGTCTAGTGACTATCACCACAACTTGAATTCCACAGACAGATTATGAGTTATGTGAAGTATTTCCTTTTGTCTGTTGTAAATGTCCCACCAGTTTTGTTGGCATAGTATAGAAAAATATGTTTCTGGTATTCCAGTATTGTGAGTGAAAAATTCTCTATCCACTGCATCATGCCTAATTTTACAGATCTCTAGTCTCCACTACAGTGGCTCAGTGATTAAAGACACTGTGCCCATTAGCCAGCAGGCCAGAGTTCATGACCCAGATGCAATAAGACTGAATGAGCTCCTGTCCTGTGCCCAGCTCCTGCCAAACTAGCAGTTAAAAAGCATGTCAATGCAAGTCAACACATATTAGGTACCACTGTGGCAGGAAGGTGACAGCGTTCCATGTTCACATGGGACGCTTGACCATGGAGGTGTCTTCAGACTATGCTGTCTCTGTGGGCACAGCTCTCTAGAGTCAGTCTTGACTAAGAGAGCAACTGCAGGGGACACCTTTAGTCTCCACTTACCGGTAATCACCTTTTTCCATGCTAAAAAAAAGTCCCACCAGTTTTATTGGGTAACAGCCTATCCTCCATAACAATCCAACCCAGGCTTTCGTGCTTTGCATGCGGCGTATGCAGCGCCGAGCACGATACCATAGTCTTTCAAGACTGATGGAGGCCTTCCTTAATAGTAACAGTGTTTAAATTAGCCAATTGAAAGCAACATATACATGAGCGGGCAATTTTTATTTTGTCATGTCCTACATTTTTATTAGGGCAGCAGCTGACTTAGTGGTTGAAGGCACTGTACTGGTCAATTGGAAGAGCAGCCGGTCAGTGATTCAAAACCCAAGCACTGCAAGATGGGTGAGCTCCTGTCCTTTGCCCAGCTTCTGTCAACCTAGCAGTTAGAAAGCATGGATATGCAAGTAGATGAATAGGTATCATCTTGGTGGGAAGATAATAGCATTTTGTGAGCATTTGGGCCACATGTCCATGGAGGTGAATTCCGACAACATTCACTCTATGGCTCTAGAAACAGGGGATGGACACCACACCCTACAGTCAATCACAACTAGCAGGGCAACCTGTGGGGTACTCCTTTACCTTACATTTTAATTGGGTGTCCTACATTTGCAGGGGGCTTGTCCTCTTTTGCAGCTATGTCATCTGGTCACCTTGGCTGAGTGGGTATAACACAGCAGGTTGGGAGGAGGGCTGCTGAGGTATATTTTGTTGGGAAGTGGTGACACCTGAAAGGAGTGATGTGTGCCAAATATTAGCCAACACACTCTTTTTTCTCATCAGACTCGCACAAGTTGACACAGGTCCAAGGTGGCCCTTTAGTGATTGCAGAGCTTTGGAAAAGTAAGGGAAAATGTTTTGCCTTACCTCTTCCAAGCCTCCCATTTTCCTCCACCATGATTGCATGAAGTGGTGCCTGCTGCAGTAGTGCATGCTTTTTTGCTCTGCTCCATGCTATGGTGGAGGAAAAGATAGGATTGGACTCTTGTCTCCCATGCCATATACCACACCATATATGAGAACAGCGCCATCAGCTAATGCAAGGAGACTGGCAAAAGAATGAAAAGTGCAGCACTTATGTAAACACTGAGGGGTTTTCATGGCCCAACAACAGGTACCTATAATTTAAACAGATGGACTGCCGGGTAGGACATCTGGCAAAATACAAGGCCAATAAACCACAGAACTCATCTCTCTCCACTCCATCCATGGTCTGCCACACTTGGGTTCCACAAATATTCTTGAAATTTTATTCCTGCAATGACAGGTAAATTCCGCTAGTTTCTAAATAAAACCATCCTCTGTTTACCACACTGATAAAGCTGCTACACTGATAATTGTTTATTTGGCCAGTTGACCAAACTCATGGCACAATCCTGTTCTTGCAGTGTACCCTCATCATTTGCAGTCACTGAATGCCAATTAGCACCCTGCAATGGAATCTCTTCCAGATGTGCCAGAGGGTAGGCCAGATCTGTGGGAAGCATCAGAATGAAGGTGGGGAGCCAAGGATGGGTGTGGACCTGCTGAAACTGGTAGGTCTCCTAAACAGGGTGGGGAAGAGCATGGAGGGGCTTAACAGATGACTTAACAAATGGAGACAGGATGGGGATGGATGGATTGGGGCTGGAGGTGGTTGGAATTGCCTCTGTCAGTGAATAGCACATCATATTTCCCTTCCTGGACCTGATCCCCAAACATATATCAACACACCAGCTTGATTGACCTATACAAGTTAGCCTGCTGTGCAAACTGCAGCTCACCTGAGGAGAGTTTCTCCCTTCTAAACTCCCCCATGAGTGCAGCACTGACTGTGATATCACTGCTGATTTGGCACAGAGGATATTAGGCGGGATTCGGCTGTACAATATATATTTAAACTGCAATACCATTTACATTTAGCAAGGATTAAATTCCACTGATCACTCTGGGCTAATTTCTGTGTAAATGTGCAAAGGATGCACTCCCCCCCAAATGCAGCAATTAGCTGCTCCATCTCTAATACTGAATTCATTTGAAATTGTTTATGACAAAATTTTATGACTTTGATACCATCTAAGTACAATTTCCTGTGCTAATTTATACATAATACAGAATATTTAATTAAGGCTGCAATCCTCATCCCCAGTTAGGCTGGCCTAAGCCCTAGCACAAGTCCACGCTGGCCTGAGGGAGTCACAAAAGTGCTATAAAGGCACTTCTGCACCACTCCTGGAGGAGGGCTAGGCTAGTGCACAGATATGTGCTTGCCTCCCTACATCATCATGGGAATAGGAAGACTAATGTCTAGTGGTGACCTAGGTTAGGATTGCACCCTATACCCATTACGTTTGTTTGATAAATATTGTCCATTTTAAATAAAACTTTAAAAGTATACTTTTCATTGCTTCATAATTTTGGGGTATTTTATATCATTCTCTGAAGAGACTGTATGCTATTTCAGTCTCTTCTAAAATACAGTGAAAATATTCCTTCAGCAGAAATCTCCTTGCTTCTTTTGATTCAAAAAATATCGGAGAGCACTTATTATGTACTGCAAGAACTGATTACAGCAACGTAGTCAAAAGGAAGTAATAACGGTTAGCTTGGTTATATTTTTAGAAACGTTTTACTGCATTATCTGCAGTTTTAAAAATCCCAGGTCATTAATAATTTAAAAATAATATCTTGTATAACTGTGCAAGGCACAAAGGCAACTAAGCGGTTATGTGCAGGAACTGCTTTGTCTACTGAAATTAATGATCTACGATGAAGAAACCATTGCCCTTAACTAATGAACAGCCATTAAAAATAGTTTTAGGCTGCAATCCTAACCACACTTTCCTGAGAGTAAGCCCCATTGAAAACAAGAGGACTTACTTTTGACTAGACATGCTTAGAATTGCATCCTTAGCTTATGTAGAGGTGTTTCTTCTATTTAAGCCTTGAAAATATCTTTAACTTTCACTGCAATCCTACACACTTTGCTGAGAGCTACTCCTCTTGAATACAGTGGAATTTGTTTCCAAGTAAACCTCTACGGTGAAAAAATATATAGCACTTTTTATGACAAATAATGGCACTGCAGTTCTCAAACCACTCAGAAGTCCTACTCTGTTCAATAGAACTGATAGCATAGGGTTGCAGCCTAAGGAAAAACTATTTTTTCTAGATTGTGAGGCCAGAGCTGAAGTACAAGCAATAATTCTGCTTTTCTGTAGATTATAAAACAGGCTATAGACTAAGGCAGAAACAACAGTCAACAAACCCAGGTGTTCTAAGCCATTCCATGTATGAAAATCAAACAGTGTTTTATTAAAACAGTCAAAACATACAAGTATTATCCTGTTTGTAGATAACATTTTATAAAGTCAGTAAAGTATGAAATTCAATGCAATTTAAAAACCAGATAAAGAGTTTTTAAAGTTACTGTGTACGGTATATATGTGTGTGTGTGTGTGTGTGTGTGTGTGTGTATGTGTGTGTGTGTGATCATTTTACTTTTTAAATTAACATTTTTTCCCCAAAAGGTTCTGATATATTATCAAAGGAACAGTGCAACCAGAAAATTAGTTCAACATCACAGGAGGTGACCCTAACTCTCTGGAGGTCAATAGGAAATGACCGCTTAACTGGAGTGCACTTAGGAAGTGGGTCTGGAGTGCATCTCATGTTTTCACTTCACTGTTGAAGTGAAAAAGTCATTGTTATTAAGTATCAAAATCCAATTAACTCAAAAGCCCCCACCAAGAACTGCCTTCTAGGCATAGTGCGGTTTCTCTTTCTTGGGTTCCATTTTAAAAGAAAATACTGCAATACAAGATTTTGAGGTCATCAAAAAATAATACTTTAGTATAAAATTTCATCTTGGCCTTTATCAAATCTTATGTGAATAAAATTGTTTAGCCTTTATCAAAACTGGCAGGGTAAAAAGAAAAAAGAAACCAAACACAAAATTATGGCCTTTGTATCCATATCAGAATAATTTCTACAAATGTTAGAAGCAGCCAAGAAATCAAGAGCCCTGTGTAATTTCCCTAAGCCCCCCCCCCACCCCGGTCCCCACCCATGCCCCAAAACTTCACATATACATAAATATCCTCATAGAAGCTAAGGATGGTGGGAGGTACCACATGGCAGTCAAGGTGTTATCTCAGAGAAATTCTCAAATGCATATGCAAAACAATAGAAATTAATGAGTTTGTGTTTTTTTTTTAATAGAAAGCAGTTACATCCCAAAATTCTTCAGATCACATAGAATGGTGCCTTGAGTATTCTGTACACCTTGGCAGCAAAGAAAATGTGCTCTGAAACAGACCCGAAGCTCCTTGTTGAAAATGAAGCAAAGGATGGGATTGACGCCTGCCTGAGCAAAGGTCATCCAGACAGAGGTGGTCAAGTAGACCTGCGGGATGGTGCTGGCCTTGATGAAGACACGCAGGTAACAGGCCACAATGTAGGGAGACCAGAGAAGCAGGAAGAGCAAGGTGATCATGTAGAACATTTTACAGATCCTTTTCTCAGTTTTGAACTCCTCCAGGACCAGCAGCCTCTTGATCTGGCTATGGGTGGCATTCTGCCTGATGCCCACTAAGGTAGGAGGGGTGGGACCCCGACCAAAGCCAGCCGTCCAGTTGGCAGCCGCTTGGCCAGTGGCGCCAGGCCCATGGAAAGTCCAGTTCTGGCTGATGGCTGGCACCAACTGAGCAGGTTTCATTTTGCGGTGGCTGTGGATGAAGAAGAGGAGTTTGATGTACACCAGATGGGTGGCCGCAATGACAGTGGCCAGCATGAGCATGAAACCCAGAGTGTCGTTGGCCTTGACGTAGCGGTGCTCGAAGATGCACTGTTCCTCCTCCCGGATGAATTTGTAGGTGCCCACGTCGAAGACGGGTGGGAAAGCCATGGCCATGGAGAGGGTCCACACCATGCACACCACAGCCAGGCAGGTCCAGCCGGTCATGCGCTTGGCGTAGAAGCGGTGGTGGGCCACGGCCATGTAGCGCGTCACCCCCACGCAGAAGAGCAGGAAGGCTGCGTGGAAGCAGAAGAGCACAGCCAGGAAGGCCAACACTTTGCAGCCCAAGGGACCGTGCGGCCACGATCCGGCCCCGCTGTGGACGGAGAGCATGACAAAGGGGAAGCAGGCCAGGGAGCGCAGCCCGTCAGCCAGGCAGAGGTCCAGGAGCAGGTAGTAGGCGGCCCGGTGCAGGTGTCGCTCCTTCAGGATGAGCCAAGCAAAGAGCACGTTCCCTGCCAAGCTGACACACAGGATCAGGCCCAGGGTGGCCAGCTTGAGGCCGGAGGTGCTGAGGAGGCCTCCTGGGCTGCTGGTGCTGCTGCTGGTGGTGTGGGGGCTGCTGCTGCTGCTGGTGTTCGCCATCAGGCTGGTCCACCTGCACTGGGAGGAAGGTGGGTGGGCTGGGCTCTCCTTCAGTGGCTGCCCCACATGGAGCCCCCTCCACCGCCTCAGCTCCCCCAACCCCTCCCTACTCAGAAGCAAGCCCCATTGTCTTCAATGGGACTGACTCCCAGGAAAACTGTGGGGAGGGTGGCAGCCTAGCAGCCTCCATCGGTGCCAGCCTGGGTAGCCCCATCTCATCTCATCTCTGCGCGCTGGAGAGCCGGGCTGGAGGGCTGCCTTCCTCCTCCTCGGTCTCCTTCCCGGGAATGGAGCTCCTGAAGCTCAGGCAGGGGCTGGGGGTGCGCAGCAGGACCCCTCCATGCAGGCATGCTGCGCGGGGCCGCGCCTCTCCAAGGGGACCCTCCAGCCTCCCTCTCCAAAGGTCCCTTTCCAAACCCCTCTTCAAGGAGACCCCATCCAGGAGCCCCCCTCTCCAAGGGGATCCTCAAACCCCTCTCCAGAGGGACCTTCTCCAAGGGGTCCCTCAAGCCTCCCACACCTGACCAAGGGGACCCTCTCCAAAGGGACCCCTCCAAGCCCCTCTCCAGTCTCCAAAGGCTCCCTCTCCAAAGGGACCCTCCCCAAGGGGACCCTCAAGCCCTCCAGCCCTTCTCCAAAGGCTCCCTCCCCAAAGGCTCGGGCTGCTCCAGGGCGCAGCCAGAGGACCTCCCAGCAGCCGGGCAGGCAGCGCCCAAGGCGGGGAGGCGCCTCCAAGGGTGCCCCTGCCCGGCTCCCTCCAGCATATCTCTTGCCTGCCTGCCTGCCTGCTGCCTGCCTTCCGCCGCCCCGCCTATTGTCTGCTGAGCTCCACCGCCTCCCACCGCCCGCTTTGCGCAGGGAACGCCAGCCTTCCCTCCCCTCCGCCTCCACATCCTCCTCCTCCCTCTTTCACAGCAATGTAAGGCGTCCAGAGCATCACATCCAGATCTTCCCCTTTTCCCTTTTCCAGGAAATCTACATTGTCCTCTTTTTCCTTGTGAGCAGGCAGCATGGAGCCTGCTTGTATCCCATACATGGATTCTTCTTCTTCTTCTTCTTCTTCTTTTATTATTATTAAAAAAGATTAGTTCTAATTGTCATTGAGAAATTAAATGTAATAAAATTATGTGGAATGGTTTTAAATTTAATAATATGTACTATAGCAGGGGTCTCCAAACCCTGGCCCAAAGGCCAGATGCAACCCTCAGCCAGCCTCAACATGCCCCCCCCCGCAAGACCCCTCTATCCAGCCCTTGCGCAAGCCTTGTAATCCACTCCAATACATTCTTATATGTAAATTTATTCAAATTTGAAATGTAAATTAGTTTTCCAGCCCCAACACCATGGCAGAAAGATGATGTGGCTTTCCTGCCAAAATGTTTGGAAACCCCTGTACTATAGTGTTGAAATTAATCACATGAAAACAACATACATGGGTGCTTTTAGCTTTTATTTTGTTATGTCCTACATTTTTGGAGGTGTCCTACATTTTGGGGACTTCGTTCTCTTTTCTGGTTATGATATCTGGATACCCTGCCATTCCCTACCTCCAGGGTAGGCAATCCTTTTTCACACATTGCAGAGTTCGGAGTGCTCTAGGGAAGGGTCTTTGCCAAGGTGATCAAATATCATAATCACAAAAGAGGATAAAGACCTTCCCCCCAAAAATGCAGGACACCCAAGAAAATGTAGGATAAGACAAAATAAAAACTAAAAGCATTCCTATATATTGCTTTCACGTGCTTAACTTAAACACCATTTTACTTATTAAATTTAAAACTATTTTATTACATATAGGTAGGGACCTGCAAAAGGCAAGACTGTTTTTCCTGACAAAGTGAAGTTATCCTTTGTCAGGAAAAATAACCTCACCTTTTGCAGCTCCCTGTGGTACATATAGGGTGCAATCCTAACCTAGGCCAGCACAACCCATTGGACTTCCTATTCCCATGGTGATGTAGGGAGACAAGCGCATGTCTATGCACTGGCCTAAGCCTCCCACGGGAGTGGCACAGAAGTGTCTTATGGTACTTCTGTGACATCCCCAGGTCAGCAAAGGACTTATGCTGGGGCTTAGGCTGGCCTAAGTGGAGCTTAGGATTGCAGCCACAGTTTATTAATTGCAATCAATCAACACTTTTCAACAAAAAGTTCACAAAGCAGTTTATAGAAGAAGTGGAATTACTAATGGAAAGCTACATTTTGCTCTCTCACAAAGAAAAGGAGGGCTTCAATGTTGTTTTTTCCGGGACACAGGGCTAAAATCTATGGCATGTCCTGGAAAAGGGGGACATATGGTCACCCTGTTCTTTGCAGACTCAGAGTAAGTCACCCTGCAAAGATCAGGCTGATTCAGAGTCAGGATTCAGCCCTGATTGGAACCTGCAAAGTGGGATCTTCCTCCTGCTGCCTCTGTTGGGACTTTATCCACTGCTTGTGGTGGAGAACTGCTTGGCAGTGGCATAATTAGAGGGGGGCAAGCAGTCAGGATTGGAGAGAGAGACTAGAATGGCTCCAAAGGGGAAGGAGTCCCAGTGGTGGGATTCAAATAAATTAACCACAGGTTCTATGTCCTAATAACCTAAATTAACTACAGGTTCATTAGCAAGGGGTTCTATAGAACCTGTGAGAATCCCCTGAAGCCCACCACTGGGAAGGATCCCTTGCATACTCTCTCTCCAAGACTAACTGCTGTGCGGCACTCGAAAGGTATCTTTATTTCTTCCCACAATTCTTTATCTTTCCAATTAAATGATTAAAATTTCTGAAAGAGAAAGTCCCATGAATTTATGGTTTGTCCCACTGCCAAATTCTAAAATCTAGCTAGCTCACGGTGACCATACGTCCCATTCTTCCATGTTCTATTTTTTAGCCTCATGTTCTTTTAAAAAAACAAAAAACAAACCTTCGTTGTGTTGTGAAATGGGCACACAGGCCGTAGGCTTCAGAACCTATTAACTTGGGAAATCTGCAGAATTATTTATAACAGAAAGTTGAATCATCAGAAAGTGTGGGTTCAGTTTCAGTTCAGATTTTTCATCATTTTTTTAACTTTCTAATTCAATTCTGGTTTAGAGGATAACTTTAAAAATAATTCAGTAACCAATTTAGACATTTTGAACTGATGTTCAGACTGGTTTAGATACATTTTATAAAGAAAACTATCAAAACACCTTTAGCTTGCAATCATGTAACTGTATAAACTGAATACAATGGTTGCCATTTAATGTGTTACCATTTAATGTGTGAAAAACATTTCTTTTCTAAACTATTTTTCAAAAATGTCAGGATTTTTACAAATGCTATACATGCAACACAATAAGACAAAACAGGAAAAATAAATATTAGACAACTTAACTACTATGTTTGATTGAACTACTTGGGCTGAAGTCATGAATTTTTATAATATTTAGCAATTTGATATATTTATATATTTGATATAATATTTAGCAATTTGATTTTGCTTCACATTCAAGGCAACCAAGTGATCTTCTGTTCACATCATTTAAGAAAAAAACTACCTCTCTGAACCTCTTTTTGGGGTACTAGTTGAAGTTCAGTACAATTCCATTTAATAGAATTAATTGTTTTGACTTTTATGGATTATTTGTTCAGAATTGTATATTATGCCAAGAGAAATCCCACTGATTTTGGGTTGCCTGTATGAGTGTTTTGTATTCAGGGCTTCATTGCTTTCAGTATCAGTTTTGTTTCAAAATGCTGAGTTTTCACCTTTCAAAACCAGAATAATACAGTATCTGGAATCAAAGTGGGGGTGGGTGGGCACCTGTTCCCAGGTGAACCTGCCTCCAAACACCATTGGAGGTGAAATTTTGTTAAGGCTCTACAACTGCTAGCATTTGTTTGTTCGTTTACATGGCAAAATGCAGCAGCAAAATATGAAATTCAAATATATAAAGTATAGAATATGAGCAGTTATTAGGTGTCTGGGCCACAGCAAAACCACAGAGCCACAAGGGTCCCCTCCAAGTAGACATACCTATGATTACAAATAACAACTTCATAGTGAGTACCTGTGAGTACCAGTACATGAGAGAGTTCTCTCTCTCTCTCTCTCTCTCTCTCTCTCTCTCTCTCTCTCTCTCACACACACACACACACACACACACACATCCAAGCTGCTCTGAAATAAGTCTGACGACAGCAGAGTTTACTACCGTGTGTATAAGATTGCAGCTTTGCCCTACAATCCAGAGTAACTACAGGAGCACGTAAGAGACATTACGTGTACCCGTAGTTACTGCATCATCTAATGAAAACCTATGGGAAATTCATACTGCAATCCACAGCAAATTGTTCTTACACCGGAGCAAGGACTCCCTGTAGTTACTCTGGATTGTGCCCTTAATCAAGTACATTGATGTCCTCTCTGTTTGTTGACTCTGTTTATTTCATCTCTGTTTATTTCATCCATTCCAAAATCCATTTCTGAAGGTACCTAAAACCCAGTGATGTCAACAGAATGAAAGATACCAGTGCAGTCCTGTGTTGAACCTGTGTTTGCAAGGCCTAGGTTCAAATCCATATTGCATGCAGTCAAGAAGTCCCTGCAGAACCCTAAAGCACAGCCTCTTTGCCTCGTCTGCAAAATGGAAACAGTAGCGCTAATAGAGAATTTGGAGAACAAAAGAAGTTTGCAAAGCACATCAACATTAAAGATATTGTACCGTATTATACAAACAAGACTGTTCCTTTCCTATGTCAAGCAATTCAAACCTGAACAAAGGAACCCCATGTTCTTTGCCAAGAAAACTCAAGTGCTGTACTCACAATGAAATATGTGGGCAAAGTACCGGTATATGCAGATCTGTTCATTTGTTTTATTGTAGCTTTGCTATCTGATTGTCATGAATAGCCTCTTCAGTTTAGGTTTCCTTAAAGCCTACCAGAGTCTAATATATGCAACATGTTCCTTAATGGACAGTAGATATTGCTTAATAGACGAAACCCAGAAATCTCTCTGGAATTTTTGGAAAGTAGAACACCATTTGAACTTGGAAGAGGTGACATCCCTCAAGCCATCTCGGCTAAGGTGGAGCTGATGTAAAGTGTGTGAGAGTGTAAAGAGAGAGTAAAGAAAGAGCAATCTGCAATTTGAAAAGGCACTGAAACAGAATGAGATTAGGAGAGACCTAATGGATGCACTTAGGAGCCACCAGATCATCTCCTTAGGAATCTCTCTGGGCGTTGGATAGTACCAAGTCTATTGCCTGGTAGGAAACTTGCTGCTTGCCTCCTCCAGCTTGAAAACTTGGAATGAGCCTTCATTTCTAACCCTGCTGCCTGGTATATCTTTATATATACAAGTACAGTATATGTTGTTGGTGCTGCATGCATGCCAGGCAAGTACTATATGACAAGACCAGTCTCATGGCACTTTGCTTGGGCTGATGATGGGAAAGCATCAGACCCCATAGACCTTAGACATGTAAGCATGTCATGCTTACACAGCTGCGGCCAGCACTGTATTCATTCTTATGTGAATGCTGACATGAGCCAGTGCCACAAGTTTCCATGTACGGCACTCCCCTTGACTTGGAAGTAACAAGAGTCATCCTGATAGGTCTTGGGATGTGCCAAAGAACCCTGAATAATGGCCAGCTGTTAATGTTGAAGAATGCAAGCTTGGTTTAAAAGTTCTTGCCTGGGGTACTCTGCTACATCTCGTACAATGGATAATCCTGTCCTAACCTTTGTGCTGCAATTAATATAAGATAAGGCAACATCATAGAACACAAGTCTCAAATGCCGATTAATCCTTTATCTCACATTCACTACTGAGAGCCATACTAATTCAGTCTTCTGTAAAGTCTTTTATAAGTCATGCTCCCATTAGGTAGTACTCATGCCCTTTGAGATAGTACTCTAATCCTAAACTCCTAAAGTCATACTTGGAATATGTTTTCAAATGCTACCTCTGCCAGGTGACAGGAAAAGAAGAAAATTTTTTAAATGGGACTAGATTCTCCAGGCAATATAGCAGTGATGGCAAACCTTTTAGAGACAAGAGTCCCCAAACTGCAATCCAAAATCATGAGTGTGCCAGTGCCCAGTGTGCATGTCCAAAACTCCAGGCATGTGCAGAGGTCCAAGTGCACACTGAGCCCCGCATGCACGCACAGAGCTCTGGGCATGCATACTGAGCACAAACACACTCATGGTTTTGGTTGCTGTTTAGACACTTGGTCTCTAAAAAAGTTTGCCATCACTGCCATTATAGAAGTAGAAGAAAGTACAGTATTGTAGAAGTAGAAGAAAGTATTATAGGGAAATCTAGTGTACAATAAGTGTGTGATCCCGTAACCCAGACATACTTCTTGCTTAAAATCACTGATGACTAACCATGCATTTAACTGAGTGTCTGGAACACGGTCAATCTATTACTACATTAGAAAAAGATCTATAAGCTCAAGACATACAACTGTAGGGATCAACGAGCTTGCATGGCCTGGACTCTTAGTTTGCATGCTAGATATTGGTAAATGATTTTAGAATGTATTATGGTGGAAAAACGGAGTGCTATGGGCCGCAGGACCCAACAGGATTTCTTTCTTCAGCAGCCTACTGATTTATTGCTAGAAATTCTTCCAGTTCAGACCTAGGTGAGCTTTGAGTTCTAGTGCCTGCTCTACATCTACCAATTTTTGTTTGCTGCTTCCCAGTTTGTGCATGGAGCACACTGTCTCAGCTCTTATTCTCTCTGCTACTTGTCACTGCTGAATTTTCTACCTTTAGTTCTATCTGTCTATCTACAGTATTTATATATCGCTTTTCAACTGAAAAGTTCACAAAGCGGTTTAGAAGAAAATGAAAAAATTAATAGCTAATTAATATCTAATGGATCCCTGTCCCAAAAGGGCTCACAATCTAAAGTGCAAAAAGAACACCAGCAGAAGCCACTAGAACAGACATTGCTGGAGTGTGTAGGACCCGTTAATCTCCCCCTGCTAAATAAAAGAGGAACACCCACTTGAAAGAGTGTCTCATGCCCCTCCTGGGGTTCTGTTCTTTCAAGTACACTGATTTAGGGTGCAATCCTAACCTAGGTTGGCACAACTCATTGGTCTTCCTGTTCCCACAGTGATGTAGGGAGATAAGCACTCCCTTATCAGTGGGTTCAGTGGGTCGTACTCCCAGGAAAGTGTCTTTAGGATTGCAGCCCTAATAGGTGTCTTTAGACAAGATACTCTGCCTTAGATACATTGTGGCACAATAATACATAATACATGTGAAGCACTTTGCAGATGAAGAAAGCAGCATTATAAATGTTGAGTAATTATTAAATGACACAATTTAATGAAAAGTGCCTTTGCTTCAAGTAAGCATAGGGGTCCAGCAATGGGAGGCATGTAGGATGTGAGCTCATTGCCTAAGAGGTGTTTCCCTTTTTTGGTACCACCTATGCCTCCTGGCTCTGGTTCCTATACTGCCAGGACATGTGCTTCAGCAACAGGAGAGATAGCAACTCTCCTGTTGAAGGACTACAGTATATGCAGTATAAAAAATGATCCATTTTTTCTAATTGGTGCATTCAATCTTAAATATAATCTCGAATGATTTTCTGACAGAGTAGAAAATTTTGCTCTGCTGTAAACTTTCTTCACACCAAGAACATCTCCACTTATTTTCCCCGTCTGACTGCACAGGTTGGTTTCTCAATTCTTCTCCATAACTGAGTGGGAGATTATTGTTTCTGGGAACAACCAGACAGGAGTATGATGACTGTGAATACCTCCATGCATTCCTCTTGCTGAAAGTTGTTACATTTTTGTGCCGCACAAAGAGGTCTCCGAAAGGGTTTGTTCAATGGAGTTTCAGTAGAAAAGGGAGATGGGGAGAATAAGCTGATCTTCAGTTTCATCACGCCTTTTGTATGCTGGATAGTTCTGCACTGCAGACTACATGCTGCTCTTCAGAGACACCTCTTTTGTGGAACAGCCCCCTGGTTGCAACAGGACATCATCCACAGAGCATCAGCAACGCAGGGTGTTTCAGTCAGCAGGCATCTGCATTGTTTAACATGAGTCTGACAGCTCCTGCTCCTGCTCCAAAGATTACCAGACTAATGGATGGTGTATGAAGGATTTGTTTGGCAGATGTACAGCTCTTATCCACCCCCAAGCTCTGCCCCTCTGCTGGCTGGACCCCATTTATCTGCACTACACTTCTAAAGGCATGTGGTTTTGCAAGCTGTGGCAATCACTGGTGGCAAACCTGCACAGACAGGCAAATACACTGCTATACTTTGTTCTGCTGGCACATCTTCTGATTCACCAGAGCAACAGGACCATTAATGAAACACACAACTGCTTGTATAAGAAAGATCGTGGAAGACCATTGGAGAGAGAGAAATTTTCAATCGCGTGTGGAGAAATATGCGAAATACAGTGTCATTACTAGGGTTTGCATCACCTGTAGTGGAATGCCAGCACATCTCCCCATGATGGACCTTCTCCCATGCAATGGGCAGGGTACTGTCAAAAGCATTGGGTGCGGTGATGTATCATTGCCCCTGCCCCGTGTTTTCTGTCCCTCTATTCTATCAAAAGGCTATAATTTTGATAGAATAGCGATATTTCAACACAGTTTATTTCACTACATTCTGCGCAGAATTACACATAGAATGATACATAACAAGATGTCAAAAATACCAACATTTAAAAAATTTTGGCCAGTAATGGAGCTACCACCCATGTGCATCACCCAATGTGAGCTGCAACACCATACTATAAAACATGGATTTGTTTAAGATATTTATGTGCATTCTTTTAGGCTTAGACATGACACCACAAACTGTCTAAAAGAAGCAATGTTTAAAAAATACATAAACTATTTAACATATACTTAAAAGGAAACCCAGCACTTATAAAAGTCTCCAGTAAGTTAGCAGCATATTAGTATGAAAACTCAGTGCCAGAGATCCTCAGATATGTTCTTATTTGGAATGCAACACTATTGTCCAACCACTATAAGGCCTTTCAACCACAACTATAATGCCTATGTACCTATAAGTGACAGACTGCAATAGCTAATGAGCTTTGGAGGATACAAAGATACAGTAAGCTTCTTAGTCCAGTTATAAGTAGCTTGAAGCACTTAGAAGCTCTACTAGTACTCTGCCCTAAAGCTATTATTGCTCTCATGTTAAAAATCTCCTCCCTTGAGAAGTAAGCATTTTCTGTTCTGTAATTAATTAAGTACATTCATTAGTTACTTGTGCATACAGTATTTGGGACTGGAAACAGTATGGATGTCTGTGAGAACCATGAATGCATTAATACTGCAATGGGCAGGGGATCCTCAGTTCCAAGCTGCATCATGAGACAGTGTCAAACATATGAGAGTTTGTGGAAGATGAAATGATAGGCCATAGTCTGACTCTTATCAAAATATTAAATCCCCTTTTAAAATTTTTCCTTTTAATGCCGCTGTACTTGCCTTACAAATGTCAATAGTGCTGGACATGTAGTTCCCTCCGGGCTACACATCTACACATGTAGGAAAGTTCATCTGCTTGGCAGGCTTGTCAAATTCTAGGCAACCTTTTAATATAGCAGTACTTAGCTAGCAATGGGATCATCATGCTAACATGTTTGTGAAGAAATGATGCTTGAATACACAGACACAGGTGGAACAAACCAAATTATTAATTAATTAATTAATTAATTCTGAGTTGATCAGTGGTGTAGCTAAGGGGGGAAGGGAATAGCAATTGCTCTGGACAACAAGCTTTAGGAGGCAACAAACTGAGATTAGTGGCCAAAATTGTGAACACCTAGCTATGTTCAAATAATACCATCATGTTATCTATCTTCGGAAAGGTAATTTAATGTAGAACATGGATGAAACAAACCACACTGGAATATCTGTATCCTGTCCAAAGTTAGGATGAATTAACCAGGAGAACAAAACTGCCTTATGGAACAAAAAGTAGACAACTTAACTCAAAACTGAGCTATGAGACTGAGGGCACAATCCTAAACAATTTAGGCCAGCAAAACTCATCTGTCTCTTCCTTACCATGTTGGTGTGGGGAGGCAAGTGCATGTCTCTGCCCCCTGGAGTGGTGGTGCCTTATGGCACTTTTGTGACACCCCCGGCTAGCTTAGGACTTGAGCCAAGACTTGTTCCAGCCTAATCAGAGGTTAGGATTGCACTGTGATTGTTCTGAGCACCAAGGAGATGGATGGTAGATGAAGAGTTTGCTTGGTAGACATACAGCTCTGATCCACCCCAAATCTCTGCCCTTCTGCCAGCTGGACCCCATTTATCTGCCCTACACTTCTGGACACTTCTGGACACAGAACAGAACTTATAAGGTTTTAATCAAGTTAACTCTCATGAGTCAGGATGTGGGTTTCCCCCAAGTTCTCACTTTTTAAAATATGTGGGCGTTAACGTCACTTCTGGTTGTGACACCGTTTCTGGGGCACCATTTTGAGTTTGGCACTGGTCTGAACTAGTGAGACACTTAAGGAGAAAATGGGCAGAAAGACTGGCATACAAACATGAATACATTTTATATATTACCTTTGAATATTTTCATGGATTAATTTCAGCATCTTTCAATCTCTGGAACTGTATAATTCAATGAGATAATATTTGGATGACCAGGATCTATGAAGCCCACCGAAGCAGTCTCTTCAGGTAGCAAAGTGGTGGAGTGCCAATTTCTGTCTGCTTCGTTGCTTCCACTGCTCTTCTTCTCCTACTCCTGAGACTGGAAGAAGAAAGGGGGACACTGAGGAAGGGGATATATAGAGCAGAGGGTGTTCCTCTTTTATTTAGTAGGGGTTCCTGGTCCATGGGAGAAAGAGCTTTTGTAAAGTCAGTGTAAGAATGCTGTGTCCAACACTCTGAAACTTGAATTTTTCATAAATGTATAGCAAGTTAAAGGTCCAGTTTTGTTACACACTGATTTTTTATACATGGATTTGTCTCAATATGAATCGCCACTGCAAATCACAGTTTTAATAAAACTGTTTTTCCACTGCTGTGAAGAGGCAGTCAGGCAAGCAATCATTCAATTCTTCAGTCTCAGAATCAAACCCCTGCAGTTATTGAAGTACTACCTTTTTCCATTAGGTGCAATGGAGGAGCAAGAAACCTGGAATTGCGTTTTAAAACTCCACTGTTTTATTTATACATGGATTTTTTTATCCATAGGAGGTTCCTTAATGGTACCCTAGTGGATAACAAGGGACACCTGTATTGCTTCCAGCATAGAGTCTTGATGGAGAGCGAGAGAGAGTGAGAGAGAGAGTGAGCTCTGTTAGACCATTTCCATTAATAAAACTTTCAAAACTCCCTCTAATGGTCACTTAATGTAAGGCTTTAAAAAAAATAAAGTGTGCTGAATTAACTTTGTTTTGGATGTTCACCAAGGACTTTTGGCTCATTGCACCAAGATAAAACTTTGCCATAGGGAACAATCTTCCGATGACACAGATATACCACATGGAGCTTGTATATATATAAAAAGCGTAGTTTAGGTGCAGCTGTTCAGAGCTCAGCTCTTTATTCGGGCTGCATCTGTAGCTTTGGCAGCCTGATCTTATTATAGATGTGGTGTCAGAACAAACATTCAATTATTATGTGGGAATTTACTTACTTGGGACTTGTTCAGATTGTTTTCTATATTGAAATGTACTTCTGAGAAATCTCAGTCAGGTCCCATTCATCTGCTGAATTATCTTGCCAGTTTCAAATATGACCCCATGCATTCCCTATCAAATGTTATTTGAACTAATTGGAAAAGAATGAAATCATGAGCAGGATCGGGGATCAGGAGGGGAAATCCTGTCAAATCCTGAAATCCTTTTGTTTCTGCATGGAGAAACAAAAGTAGCATATGAAATTGCACTCCAGAGATCATAGTAGTAAAATCCTACTACAGTTAGAAAACATAAAAAATCACATTATTTACTCTGGTTGTTAGGCTTTACTAATAGTCCAGTCTTAACCAAGCTGCCCACCTGTGGCAATGTGGCATCACTGTATCCTATGGGACCAGGGCAGCAGCTGGAGGTTAGGGTTAAGGTCTCCTTGGGGTAAGGAAACATTGGTAACTTGTACTCCTTATCAATCTGTTCTTACCTCCCCACCACTGTTCTGCCTTCCCACTGCCCACTGATTCCTTAGGCATAGCTCCAGTACAGGTGGAGTATTCCAGTACATCTGTGACCAAACATGTGTCAGTTCACCCAGCAGGAGCCAGTTTACAATCAGATTGTCACATTACAGTATTTAAATGAGCCTAGCTTGTCTTCATTCTACATACAACTGGATAGGGCCAACACGTCCATGATGCTGACTAGATACTCATGTGGAGTGGACATGAGAGGGACCAGGACCAGGGCAGTGGCAGCAGTGCTGTGCTGGAGGAAGAAGAAAATTTTTCCACTATCTCATTCTCCTCGTTGACATTGGTCTACCTAGAAAAACATGCCAGCATGCTCTGTTCTTTTTATCTTAAACAGGACAAGTATGGAGTTGAAAGAGAGTGAAGAGGAGTGGGCTCTAGATCATCACATACACTGACCTCCATCACTTAGCCAACACTGGACTGTTTTCCTACTTGAACTTGGATTTAAGGAGCTATGGACCTCAGATTGGGCTATGCAGTGCAGGCATGTCAAACTGGTGGCCTAAGGGCCGCAGTCGGCCCTTTGCAGGCACATGTGCAGCCATCGAGTGATCTCCCCACCCCCAGAAGCAGCTCGATAGTGGTGGCAGCAAACTCAATTTTGAGCTGGAGAAAGAGCCCAGGAGGAAGGAGGGCTCATGCACAGCAGCAGCAGCAGCTTCCCAGGGCAGGAGAAAGAGGCCAGGAGAAAGGAGGGCACTTCTGAGTAGACATGCAAAAAATTGGATTGTGGCCCTTGGGAGACACCATTAATGCTAATGCAGCCCTCTGTATGAAATGAGTTTGACACCCCTGAGGTAATGAATAAGAACTGTACCTTTTAATCAAGAGTTGGCACCTAGCCTTAATGCCTTTAAGAAAGGACTGGGCAAATTCTAGAGGAAAGGACCATCAAGGGTAACAAGCCATGATGGGCATGTGTAGATGTGGACAACCTCAAAATGCCAGATGCATGGGAGGGCACCTGGATGATGGTGTCTTACATGGTCCCTGGTGGGCCGCTGTGTGATTCAGGAAGCTGGACTAGATGGTCCTTTGGCCTGGTCCAGTGGAGGCTCATGTTCTTATGAGGTGGAAAGGCTAGAGTTCAGCCCACTGTGGCTCTTCTTGACAGACAAGCTAAATGAGTGCCTATGTACCTTCATTGTGTGGTCAAAGCTGCTGGAAAGTGCATCCGATGGGGTCACTCTTGAGACTGGGTACTGTACATCCCACACCTAGCAGAACTTGATTTATGTTTTATAACAGGTGGGAATAGCAACTAAGGGCAAAATCCAGAGCAGTTACAGGTCCAGGCAATTACGTCACCCTCTAGTGTTATCTTATGGAAAGTAATCTTAACTGCTCTGGAGCAAGGGGCTTAATTTCACTTTAGGATATAGGCTGATGTGTTAAAATTATGTAAGTGGTTTTATTATTCATAAACTCCTGCAATTAGAGTACACAAATAACCTATGCACACTGCATATAGCACCCCATATATGCCCATTAGCAGTAAAACTCGTAGTGTTTCCATGACAACCTGTACTGAACAGTTCAGCCAATACGAGATCTTTCCTAGACGGGGAAGCATTTCCAAAAACAAAAACTCTGGAGCGGGGAATGTGTGTGTACATATATGTGCGTGCATAAGTTTGTGTTTTCAGGCTTTGTGTAGATATATTTTCTGACAAGAGCTTTAATTTTTCAGATTTGTAAACCTTCATTGTCATCGTCACAATCATTTTGACAACATAAGTTAAAATTAACCACCTGTTTTCATAGGCGGTTCACATTTTCTTCCTTTTTGTTTAGTCTTTGCTTTTAACACTCAGTTATGTGCACAGGCCTGTTTTGTCAAACAACTGACAGTGGCTGTGCACTCACTGAGTCATGCATTTTCTCCACCAGTAATTAGTTACAATGATTGCTGGCTCATTCAGAATGTCACCAGTATTAGGACATCAAATCCTGACTGTATGATGAGTAACCACAACGTACTAGTTATTACACAAGCCTGGGTAGCTTCACGATTGGGCCAGCCATGCAACTCCTACTAAAAACATGGTAATCAGTCCTCACATATCAACCTATACAATGTACACTGCAGTGTATTACAAACAGAGCAACACATTCTAGAAGGGTCCCTTTATTGTAACATTAGAACAGCAATTTTCAATCTTTTTCTTCTCATTGCACACTGATATGGTATTGAAATTGTCAGGGCACACCATAGGTTTTTTGATAATTGACAAGGCATACCATGCTGTTGTGGGGGGGCTAGCATCTCCCAACAGCTTTCCTTATGAATAACCATTCCTCAGATTCATTTATGGCAGACCAATGTGCCATGACACACTCACTGAAAATTGCTGCATTAGAGGGCAACATCATAACAAAGAACAAAACATATTTATTGTCACTCAGGTCTTCAATCGCTCCTTTTGCCTTTTCTGGTTTTCCTCTGAAATGAAGCAGGTTATTTTGACTGAACATAATTCAAAAATTATAGCTTGGCAATAATGCCAGACAACTATCATTATAAAAAAGAAACCAACAACAACAAGGGTCTAACAGGAAACGCAGCAATATTGGCTGCAGATATCAACTTTTCCACATGGCCACTATCATTGGCCTTCTATTCAAAGATGAATAAATTAAATTAAAAAGAAACAATATGTCACTATTGTTTCAAAGATTTATTCAATTGGGAAGCAATTAAAATTTTCCATCTGCATGACGCAATTATTATTTTGTTTCCTTCCACTTCCCATGCATGCATTTTAAATAGGTAAGTTGTGTGACCTTTTTTCACGGATACAATATATTGGGTAAGGAAACAAGTGCTGATGTTTCTTTGGGGAAGAAGTATGCAGGAAATTGTTAAACCACTCAATATATTTCCCAAATATTATATTACCCATTGTTTCCATTAGCCAT
The DNA here is from genome assembly GCA_030015325.1 of Cryptoblepharus egeriae. NCBI lineage: Eukaryota > Metazoa > Chordata > Lepidosauria > Squamata > Scincidae > Cryptoblepharus > Cryptoblepharus egeriae. Next base: position 27,604,626 of record JAREYC010000002.1, on the reverse strand, counting down.
GACAAGCTCAGTCCCACTGACAGGATGTTTGCAATAGGTGGAGTGGTGTTGACAATATGAGAACATGTATGTCCCTAAACAGTATGCAATGTGCACAAACTCTTTCTTTATGGAAGAGGTTACTCCATTAGAAATTTTTGGAGGGAGGGAGAAGTTCAGCTTGATTCTGCTCCCAGGACAAAGCTGCAAAAGCTACTCTTTATCTGCCCACTATTCCTTCCAGCCAACTTAGTCCTGGTATGGGGTGTCACAAATGTGCAGTAAGACACTTCTGCCCCATTCCTGTGCATTAGGCCAATGCACAGAGATACGCTGACCTCCCCACACCATCATGGAAAGATAGGCCAGGTGAGTTAGATCAACCTAAATTTCTTTAAATTGCATCCTTATTCCTTTCTTCCTTCAGCCTGAGAATTTGCCCCAGCTAGGGGTACAAGACACTGTGCCTATGCCTGTTAACCAGCAGGCTAGGTTTTGAGATCCAGGTCCTCCAAGACAGGGTAAGCTCCCATCCTAAGCCCAGCTCCTGCCAACCTAGCAGTTCAAAAGCATGTAAATGCAAGAAGATAAATAGGTACCACTTTGGTGGGAAGGTAACAGCATTTTGTGCGCTTGCAAGCCATGTCAGACAACACTGACTCTATGGCTCTAGAAATGGGGATGAGCACCACATCATACAGTCGGACACAACTAGCAGTATAACCTGATGAGGACACCTTTACCTTTATCTTTAGAGGTACAATAAGCTGAGGAACAGCGAGAGTTAAACAACTATTTGATATTTAGTTCTGAATGACCTTTTTTAACTGCATATATCTCATAGATGTCCTCTATGGTGTTGTAATTGGTTTTTTATGTAATTTTTAATTGCCATTTTGATGTAATTGCATTTTTACTGTTTTCTTGTTCTTATTTGCTTATTATAAGTCCCTTTAAGTTAATTATTTAATGGTCAAAATAAATGAAAAAGTACTTGTATTAAATTAATTTAATGCATGTGTTGTATTAAATTGCGTTGAATTGGTAGTTCAATTTTGGTGCTTTTAACATTAACATTTTTAAAAATTTAACATTTTTAACATTGTTAAAATTTTGACAGGACCCAACAGACACTTTGTATTCAAAAGAGGATAAAAAATTTGGTACCCCAAAAGAGGACCCAAAAAACTGTACCCCTCAAAGCTCAAAAGAAACTTCATACTCCCTCACAAAATTTCAATAAGAGCCACTATCCTTTCCCCTCTAACCAGTACAAACCATCTTAATTAACATCCATCTTAATTATCCTCCAAACATCTTAATTAAGGAACAGATGCCTTGTGGGTAACTGCCTACAAGTTCTTCTCTGAAAGCATTCACAGCAGCAATGAAGCTGGAAACATAAGGAGCAGATAAACACAAAAAAGAACATTAGGTCAGGAGAACACTGTGAAGATTCTTAGAATATTCATTTATAGCAGAAACATTGTATTCATGTTCTAATTAATTGCTCATTTTAAGACCCTTAAGTTAAATTTTAAAATGCTCACAATTAAAAAAAAAATAGTGACTGTATACAATATGTTTGTGCTATGTCTTCTTTTCTTATAGCAGTAATAGTTGTGAAGTATCTTCTCAACCCAAGCACAATAACAAATATGGAAAGTGGGAACCATCTCATATAATCATATCAAATAGTACAATGTGGTAAATAAACATTGATTCCATGTTAAAAGCTGTAATCCAGTGCAGTAATTCAAGTGTTGAAATATTAACTTGTCCACTTGAAAGGATCCATTGAACTCTGGCCACTGCCTCATATGGCCTCTCAATTCAGTTACTTCAGCATATGCCCAAACTGATAGTCAGAGTGGAGCAGAAGTGCCTTACAGCACTTTTGTGACATCCCCCATGTCAGCATAGGACTTATGCTGGGGTTCAGGCCAGCCTAACTAGAGGTTAGGATTGCAGCCTGAGAGGCAGATTATGAACTGCCATGATTATGAACTGCAGATTATGAACAGCCATGAATTTCATCGCTGTCGTTCTCACAGCCTATATTTGACTGTGAACTGTTGCTTTGTCTGAATTTGTCTTGTCTGTGGCCCTGGTCCTCAGCCAGACAGGGCACTTGATGCCTTTCTCCAATCTCTCATTCTTCAGTGTACCTGTCCCAGCTACTCTCCTGGGTTTACTCAGTGCAAGACATCACTTTGGGGGCCAAGAACAGCAGGAGGTAGGCAGATCATGCAGAGGGGAACAGGATTAGCAGCTGCAACACATATCAAATCGCCCCTTTTTTGTCCAGTTCTGGCAGCATGGATTTGCCTAAACTATATAGCAGTTTAGAGTTTACCCATCTGTGTAAGCTGGGGCTTACCTCCGCTTTGGGCAAGTGGATGAATGAGGATCATGAATCCCTTTGTCTTGAGACTTTCTGCCCGCTAACCTTCCCCTCAAGATGCTGCATAGTTCCAGCTATCACTCCTGCATCAGCTTGGGGAAGGTTAAGTAGGTTTGGACTATGATTTTTTTAGCAAGACTTGTTGCCCTATAAAGCTTAATAGTTTTATATTTAATTGTGCTTTCCACCAGTTTACCCAGAAGACATGTTAAGATAACCAGCCTGAAATTTCCAAAATCCCTGCTGGATATCTTTTTAAATATTAATGATACATTTGCTACCTTCCAGTCCTCTGGCACGGAGGTTGATTTAAATGAGGTTACAAATTTTTATTAGAGCATTTAAGCTCCTTAAGAACTCTGGTGGATACTACCAGGATCCATTGATTTGATAACTGTTTAATTTGTCAATACACTCTAAAACAACATCCCCTGACACCACTTCCACTTGACTCAGTTCAACTGTCTCTGAGGTCATTTCAGGGCACAAGCATCTGCCCTACATCTTCTGCAATAAAGACAGAAGCAAATAATTCATTCAACTTCTCTGCAATTTCCATATACTCTTTAACCTTTCCTTTTATTCCCTCTTGTCTAATTGCCTAACTGCCTTGATTCTGTTCTTGGGATATTTAAAGATGCATTTGTTGTTTCCCTTGTAAGTCCTTGTGTGTCAATGTCTATCCAACTTTCCCTTATCATAACAGCAAGACACCAAAACAACAACAACAACAACAGGGATTTTTGATATATAAAGGAAAGTTAAAAGAGTCCCCATGCTGGTTGTCCTGCTAGTTGTGATCAACTCTAAGGGTGGATGGTACTGATCCCTTTTACAAGGAAAAAGGGCCAAAGATATCTCCAGATCATGCAACCAGCATGATTAAATGCCAAAGGTGCATGAAATGCTGTTAACATCCCACCATAGAGGTACCTATTTAATTAGCATGCCTCAGTCAGTCTTGAAAGACTATGGTATCGTGCTCAGCGCTGCATATGCTGCATGCAAAGCACGAAAGCCTGGGTTGGATTGTTATGGAGGATATGTTGTTACCCAAGCAGCAAATCCCCCCTCTCCACACCACTGAATTAGTCCAATGGAAAGGCAGAGCGGATACAATTGGATCCAGCTGGTGTCACAGAGCTGGGCTAAGGACAGGAGCTACAGTACTGACATTTAGATGTTTTCAAACTGCTAGGTTGACAGGAGCTGGGCAAGTAAGGGATGGTACTCAGTACGTACTCAGCAAGAAAGGGGTGGTCCTCAGTCCTTCATGTGGTACTCTGATCTTAAACTGAACTGTCCACCTTAAGATGGACAAGCATAGCATCTTTAACATTCTCCTAGCAAAACTAAGCCTAAGCACATGTCTCCTCTGCTTCTCCTCCCTCTGCTGTCCCAACAGTTCAGTTTTAGACTGTACACTCCTTAGGGCAGGGGCTTGTTATTAGGCACCATGAAAGATGGATGACTCTATACTATACCTGTGTTTTTCAACCTTGGGGTGGGAAGTCTCAGTTGTGGAGTTGTGGCAACTTGCGAATGTAAAAGGTTGAAGACAACTGGACAACAAGCAGGGAAAGATAGGAGGTATCTGGTGTACCCCTGAAGATACCAGGAGACTGTGTCCCAGTTCTAAGCAAGTTCTTAGCTGTTGTGCTGAAATAGCTTTCATTAGTACTTCAAGTACACCTTAGAGCAGGAAGGGCATAATTTGGGCAGAGAGGAAGAAAAGGGTGCTGGAGAGATACAGGATCAGTTCTTCAGGGTCCCCAAACACGTTTATTGCACCAGAAGGACGCATACCCCGCTAGTCTAGATAGTGAGCCCAATCCAGAGCATGTCTCCTCAGAAGCCAGTCTCATTAGAGTCAATGGGGCTTACTCCCAGGTAAGCATAGAGAAGGATGGACAGCCTCAGAGCCCTCCTCAGGAGCCAGTCCCAGGAGAGTCAGTGGGGCTTACTCCCAGGTAAGCAACAGGATGGACAACCTCAGAGCCCCATCCTGGGCATGTCTCCTCAGGAGCCAGTCCCATAAGAGTCAATGGACTCCTCAGGAACCAGTCCCAGGAGAGTCAATGGGGCTTACTCCCAGGTAAGCATAGAGAAGGATGGACAGCCTCAGAGCCCTCCTCAGGAGCCAGTCCCAGGAGAGTCAATGGGGCTTACTCCCAGGTAAGCAACAGGATGGACAACCTCAGAGCCCCATCCTGGGCATGTCTCCTCAGGAGCCAGTCCCATAAGAGTCAATGGACTCCTCAGGAGCCAGTCCCAGGAGAGTCAATGGGGCTTACTCCCAGGCAAGCGTGGCTGAGGCGGGCGAGGGGCTGAGGCGGGCGAGGGGGCCCTCTGCTGCCCGGGGGCTGTGTGTGCAGGGAGTGGGGTGGAGGGAAGGGAGCGAGGCGGGCATCTCGGCGTCTGGGGCGGCGCTGAGTCAGCCGGGCGAGGAAGGCGCAGGCCATGGCGCTGAGCCCCCCAGAGAGGCAGCCGGGCCCGCCCGAGGCCCCTCACCCGGCATCCCCCCACCACCAGGAAACCGAGGAGGACCCCGAGGCCGAGCTCGACCCCCAGCAGCTGCGCGGCCTGGAGCCTGAGGCGGGCGGGATCCCCCTGCACTCGCCTTGGACCTTCTGGCTCGACAAGTGAGTGGGGCCGGCGGGGGAAGGGAGCGAGGGAGGCCGCGGAGGGCTCCGGGAGGGGGCGCCGGGCCGGGGGAAGACTTGGGGGTTGCGGCGGCGGGGCCTTTGTTTGCCCGGCAGGGCTGTTTCTCCGCCCCCGCCCAGTTGCCGAGTCAAGGACAAGGAGGGGATCCCTCAGCCCCTGCCTGCCTACTCAGGAGTAAGCCTTACTGTAGTCAGTGGGACTTACTCCTGGGTAAGTGTGGCTGGGGTGCTGCACTCTGTGGGGTTGGGGCTGCGGCTGCCTGTCCCGGCCACACTTACTTGGAAGTAAGCCCCACTGCCTATGTGGGACTTACTTCTGAGTAGGAGTGTTTACTCATAAGTAAACCCCATTTTGTTCAGTTGGACCTACTCCCAGGTAAGAGTGGTTGGGGGTGCTGCCTCTATGGGGCTGTCACACATACCTGGAAGTAAGCACCACTGGCTATACTAGGACTTAGAAGTAAGTACCAATACTTGTCCCAAAACACTAAGAAGTAGGAGTGTTTACTCATAAGTAAATCGCATTGTGTTTAGTAGGACCGACTCCCTGGTAAGAATGGCTTGGGGTCAGTTCTAGTCACTCATACCTGGAAGGAATCCACACTGAATATATTGGGATTTACTTCTGAGTAGGAGTGTTTACTCAAAAGTAAGTCCCAATGTAAGTGGGACTTACTCCCAGAAAAAGTGTGGATAAGATTGCTGCGCATCAAGATCCATAGATTGTTCCACTCCTTCTCACAAGTCCCATTATAGTCAGTGGGTGCTATTCAAAGATAAGTGTGGCTAAGAGGGCTCCTCTCTATGACTGTCAGTCTGAGCTACACTTACCTGGAAGTAAGCCCAACTGAATATATTGGGACTCACTTCTGAATAGGGGTGCTTACATAGAGATACATCCCGTTGCAGTCAGTAAGGCTTTCTCCCAGGTAAGTGTGGATAGGATTGCTGCAGTCCCAGGAACACAAGACCCCCTACTCAGAAGTCCCATTAAACCCAGGTAAGTGTGGCCAGCAGTGCAGCAGTCTGGTGCTGGGCTGCCAGTCCTAGCCACAGTTACATAGAAGTAAGCCTCACTGGTTGTATTAGTTCTTACTTCTGAGTAGGAGTGCTTACTCAGAAGTAAATCCCAATGTAGTTAGTAGGATTTATTCCCAGATAAGTGTGGATCAGATTGGCAGCCCCAGCCCCCTAAATAGTTGCTCTCATATAACATTGTCCCCTTGCTGTCAATGAGGCGTACTCCTCCTTAAGCATTTGCAGCTCCAGGCCCATAGATTGCTGTACTTTCCACTTGGAGTCCAATCATAATTTGGATTGCAGAGACCCAACTTTCAGTCCCCTCATTCAGTTTCTTCTGCATACTAGTGTGCTTTGCCTTTAAATACAAAACAAGGCTTTCCCCTTAATTTTGCTTTTATTAGAAGGGCTTTTCACCATAGGGCATGTAAATTCATGTAGGTCTCTGAGCATGAACAGAGCACCTTTTTCTTACAGATTGTCACCATCTTTATTTACCTTCATGGCAGTGAACGGGTCATAAATTCATCAATCTTTGTCCAGTCTGCACAAAGATGTGCATATGGCCTTTCTGATTTTTGAAAAGGGCAGCAGTATGTTATGAGTACAGGAAAAGAACATGGATATATACTGTGCCACCACTATTACTATAATGCTTCTTTGGACCACCCACCATCATGGATTTAGATGTTTTTGCTTTGCCTTTGTAATTACTGTGTAATAAGTAATTCTCAAATTTTTAGCACTTGGATCCACCTAGGTTTACAAGACTTATCAAAAAGGAGATCTAGAAAGACATTTACATGTAACTTTAAACACTCCCCAAAAATGCTCCTTTATTTCCCTATAGGGTATTTATGCCTGCTTCCATATAGCAGGATCTCAGTTTGCAAGGAGCTGAGCTCTTCACAGGGCAATTAGCAGCTATATGATTTCTCAATTCTCTCAGGTCTCGGGGCAATTACTTATCTGATCCTTCCATCACCCTTGTTTTCATTGGAGCTTTGCTCAGCTGCTGTGGGATCCACCAAAAACCCTCATCTGGGTCCCAACTAACAGTTTGGGAACCACTGCTTCAAGAAGACCTGTTTATCCAACAGATCCAACTCTTTTGGAGATTTTAAGTCTAGCTAATAACTTGAAAATCTATCTTGTTGATTAGCCGTTGACTTGAAAATATAGTTTCCTAAGCTGTAAAAATAAAGCATTTTCACACGTTCCTAAGCCTGTACACATTCTCCATTGACTTTCTTCTGAGTAGAGATGTGTAGGCTTATACTGGAAAGTACTGTTAGCTCCTGACAGTTTCTCATTTCCCAGAGAAATTTCAAGGTGCTGTGTTTCCATGGTTAAACTTTACTCCCAGGGGATTGGGGAAGCAGACATGAAGGCCTCCTCAAGGTACAGTAACTATTTCGCTTGGGGTAGCATTGTGGATGTACGTATTAGGATTTCCACTATTAATTTCAGTCTTGCACTCCAGATCCATTTGCCCAAGGTTCCCAAAATCATGCTGAATGCATTCTTCTTGTACTGTCTGGAACCATAGTTGATTTCTTTTCTCCTCTCACTTTTTATAACTCTATGATATCCCAACACTTGTCACTTGATACACTCCCTGCTTCGCCAGAGCTCATAGTAGGTGGCTGGCTTGTTGTGCTTTCCAGATCTGATTTTGTAACCTGAGAAAGAAACGAGTCTTTGAGGCATAAACAGCTTCCTCCGATCTAACTAGCAGCTAGCAGTAGTTTGCAAAATGCATATGACCAATTGCAGTTCATTAGCACCTTTACTCCCAAAGGATTTAATCAAGTGAAATGTTAAGGGCCAGACTGGATGTAATAGCTGCAATTACATGTGTTTGAATACAGGACTCTCCTAAATATGTAGAGGGAAAGAACAAGATTTTTCATACATAAGGGATGCTCAGTTTTGGAATAATTGAATAAAAATGTGGTTGCCGTTAGTGTAACTTTTCCTTGTCTCCAGCTAGGATTCTAATTTAACAAGCATTTTTTTTACAGAAGGTTCTTCAGCTCTTCCATTAACTTTTCACATTCTTGTTATCCTTCTTCCATGGTGTGTTTTGCCATAACTAAATGTTTTCCTGTACAGAAGCTCTGCTGAGGAGCAATAGTGCTTATAGTGGGTACCTATTTTATTGTGCAAGTCAGATACATATAATTTTCTTTTACATGTAAACACACAGCTGCAATCCTTATGTTATTTGATCCAACAGTCAACTGAAATCATGTTGGTTGCATTTTGAATTGTAGTTGTCTTTGATCAGGTGGTGGAACAAATGCATAACAGCTTGCTGTAGGATAAAGAACATTCAGTGATCATAAAACTGAAATTTGATGCTTGAAGGTGATGATCTAGGTTGCTCTACCCACAGCCTGAGGCAGAATCCTTTAGTTTGGTCCACAAATTGCATGATGGCGCAAGGTAGGAGCAGAAACAAGCTCTACAGTGCATCCAAATGACCAACAATTAAAGTATCTGCAGGCAAAAAGAGCAAAAACCTGCAAAATATTATAACAGACCAAACTAGAGAACCAAACAACAAATAAGCAAACAAAAAATACACCATCTTGCATTGCTTGTACTCTATGTGACAGGGAAGTTCCTGGCAACCCTACCTCTAAATATGGTAGTTAAATCCTGAAATAAACTGAACCTCCCTAGAGAATTTATTTAGTACTGTTGGAAAAATTCATAGCAGGCTTCCATCAGCTAAAGTGAACAAAATCCTAAAAATCTACACCCAGATAACCCTAACTATAATAGAAGTAGATTATATAAATTAGGTAACTCACATAACTACATTTGTATCTATAATTCAGTTTTCCATCACTTATAATTCATAGTGTGGTGTGTGGTACATAGTGTGGTGTGGTATGAAATAATTGATTTTTTTGTTATTGTTTTAACTTTCATATTGTCTCATGGCAGGAATGTCAGAATTTTAAGCATTCAGAAGTGAAAAAAATGGAGAAAGAGACCACTTGGGTCCCCTTCTGCTCCCTATAGATTTACCAAGATCTGAATTATTGTGACTTAAAAAAAGTTTGAAAGTTGCCACTAGCTGTCTAGAATCTTGAATTTCGTTTCCTTGAATCCTGGGTTGTTTAGCCTGCAGAAACCTCATGAAGTGAGTGGAACTTCCAGAACTGGAATATTTTGAGGTTTCAGTGTTGGTTCTATAGGACTGTAACACAACATGTGCCTGGTTTGGGGTCATTTTAGTGGAAAAGTCAGATACTAGCTCATCACCTTTCTGTACTGGTACTTTCTGGATTTTATCTTAAAAGTACAAATTCTAAAGAAGTTTTCTTTTCTTTAATCTGACCAATTGTCTTCAACCTTTTTTGAGTCATGACTTCAAAAATAAAGTATGAGGCTGAAGATCCCCTCACAAGATCCAATCTGCCCACTTCTGCCACAAACCCTGTCCACCCTGTTTTCCACTACCTCTTGTATCATTACAGAAATCCTATAGGGTTGTGGCCCACTCACAGATGGCCTTAAAAGCTGTGGGGTAATAAAGTGAGAAGTGGCTGTGCAGCAATATATCAAGAAGTCAATTTTGATAAGGCAGTACTATTATAAGATTGGGTTCAAACTATCTCTTGCATAGATTTTGAAAGGTTACCACAACCCTCCTAAATGTAACTTTGCAACTCCATTCAGTTCCCTACCCACAGAAGAATATTGAGAACAGAATACCTTCTTCACGAAAAGCCATTTTCATAAGGGTTAAGAGTAGACTGAGTTCTCTCTCTCTCTCTCTCAGGGATTGTTTCAATGCTTGGAAATATGAATCTGAATTAGGTTCTCTTTCCTGCCTTCAATATCATGATGTCTTAGGTGGTATAGGATTTGAGATCTAATTTTTTAATTTTTAGACAGTTACATAACACAGGAATCATATGGTTGAATCTTGCAGTGGTGAAAGCAGTCCACTTGAAGAACATAAGAGGCTTGCTGGATTTCTTCACAATACCCAATCAGATGTTTCTTGGCACTCTAATCAGCCAGGAACTGGTAAAGGTACAGAACAAAGCAACCAAAATTAATTACTGGTCTAAGGCTGCAGTCCTAAACAAACTTTTCTGGAAGTACGATAAGTCCCATTGTGTTCAATGGGACTTACTTTTGAGTAGACATAGTTAAGATTTTGCTCTAAAGCTCCTGCCTTGTGAGGAAAGGCTACAATGTTTGTGCTCTTTGGAGTTAATACAATGAAATACAACATTTCTGAGACACGATACACAGTTTCTGATACAGGAACTACAGTTTATTTACAGTTATCTGTAGGGATTGCTGTGGTGATGCAGCCTGAGTATTGCATACAATCTGCATTGCGTACATTTCTGGTCACCACATCTTAAAATGTGTATAGTGGAACAGGGAAAGTTGCAGAAGAGATCAACCAAAATGATTACTGGCTGGGGCACCTTCCTTATGAGGAAAGGCTACAGCATTTGTGGTATTTCACTCTAGAAAAAGCATCTGATGGGAGATTGAGATGTGTAAATGCAGAGGTTGAACAGAATGTACAGAGGGATTTTTTTCCTTTTCACACAAGACCAGTGCCAGGGGATATCCGCTAAAATTGAGTGGCAGGGGAGTTAGAAAAGGGAAAAGAAAATATTACTTTATCTACCATATAGGCTGTGGAACTCCTTTCCACAGGATAAGGTGAAGGCATTTCACTTAAATGGAGGATTAAGGAGTTTTAAAAGGGTTTTAAAGGGGATTGGGCAGATTTCTAGAACAAAAGTCCATCACAAGTTATAAGCTATGATGGGTAAGTGTAACCTCCCAATTTTAGAGGTTGGCTACCTCAGAGTGCCATGTACAAGGGAGTGGCAATACGATATAGGTATCTTGTTGTCTTTGGTGCTGTGATGCATCAGGTGGGCCACCGTGAGCTACGGGAAGCTGAACTAGATGGGCCTTTGGTGTGTTCCAGTGAGAGATTTCTTATGTTATTATGACAGCAAGTGAGTAGAATATGCTAAAAACTGCATTCTTCTCACAGGTTATGGGTGGAGTTTGACAAGAGTAGCTTCTGTGGCCGAGGAGGAAGGATGTGGGTCACATGATTTCAGACCATCTTTGACTATCCTTTCTCCAGATGATTACAGATACTTAACCCACAACACCGATTCTGTGAACAGCAGGGGACATGAGTAGAACTTCAGTAGTTTTTGTCTGTAAAAACTAATAGCCCACACATTTCTTCTTGAACATAAGAAGAGCTTCCACTGGATCAGGCCACATGCCCATCTGTTCCAGCTTCCTGTATCACATGGCGGTCCACCAGATACTTAAGGAAGCACATATGAGCGCATATTCTTTGCCCGCAAATTATAAATTTAATCATATTTAGTCAAAGAAAGGACCAGTTCTATACCTATTTACAAATGCTTCTCCACCTAATTGCCTAGAGGTACATCTTACATGCCGCAAATTGCCAGATGAGCAACTATTTGCAAGCCCGGACTCTTTGCTTGAAGCTATGTACTCATGTTGCATTGTACTTGCACTGATTTTGTACTGACTGATGTAAAAAAATATTTCATTTCAGGCTCAAAGTGTTAGCTGTACTACTCACCAGTTTGTGCTCATTTCCTAGAATATCGATTGTTTTCACTGAAAGTAACTGAGCTGTAAAATTGGTTAAGGCAAATAACTACTGTAATCTGTTTAAGAGAAATTGAAAACTGTATAGCAGTCGGGGTATTTCATTATGTTCTGTAAACTTATTGAGGATCCTGGAGCATTTGTGGGTTGTGCATGTATGGAGTTGTTAGCAGAGAGCCTGTGTTCCAACAATATATGTATATGGTTTTAGTTATCTACAGGTGATAACCGTTTAACTCTGGCAAACACTAAAAGTTGCCCAGATCCTCTTTTCCTCCCTGAAACAGGTTAGACTTAGTTTTAGCCCAGTCCTGTTCTCAGTTGGGCCTGATTTTATTTTATTTTATATGAGTTCCTCTGTAAACCGCTTTGTGAACTTTTTGTTGAAAAGCAGTATATAAATACTGTTGTTGATTATGATGATAACCGGAATCCGTTCTTCAAAGTATTAATAAAATAGAATACATGTGGGCATATAAAGAGTGCACTTCCCTCACAACTTGTTACCAGAACCATTGTCCTGGGTGCAAAGTTGTAACAATATGCTCACTGAGGAAGCCCTACCATTGGGTCTAGTCATGGCTAGGAGGGAGAGAAGAACATAATGTTGACTCTCCTCTGCATGATGAAGTAATAACTGAGCTGCAAGAAGTTAGCTGCAAATTGTTAGCAAGGCCACTCCAAAATGGGTCTTAACTATAGAGCAACCTGCTGTGTTGTGTAGGGTTTTTTTGTTCCAAATATGTTATACTGTCACAGATTTGAAAAGCAGTATATAAATACTGATTGGTTGATTGATTGATTGATTTCAACAAAAAGGATGTTTGTTAAGAATATTAATATCCTGCATTTCGGCAACAAAAAATTCACGAAGCAGTATACAGAGCAAAGCAATAATGATTCCCTCTCCCAAAAGGACCCACAATCTAATCAAGATACCAGCCAAACAGCTGCTGGAGAAGATGCTGGGATGGAGAGCGGCTCTCCACCTGCTTAAAAAACTACTGCCTTAAAATGGTCTCTTGGCTCACTTATTAGTAACAGCAGTAATAACTAACGTTTAGCATTTGCACACCACATTCTGTGTGTGCAGAATGCTTCACATGTACATCTTGATGTCGTCCTTTTAACAGTCATGTAAAGAAAAGCAATATTATTCCTAGAGTGCAGCAGAGAAGTTGAGGCTGAGAGGGGGGTAGTGTGCCTAAAGCCTCACACAGCCCAAGCCCATGCATGTCTTCTCAAAAATAAGTCCCATTATAGTTAGTGGGCCCTGACAGAGATGAAGGCTGCAATCCTAAAGACACTTTCCTGGGAGTAAGACCCATTGAACACAGTGGGGCTTACTTTTGAGTTGACATGAAGTTCCATGAAGGACCATGAAGTTATCTACTTTTAGGTTGCATTAAGAGGACTGTAGCTTCCAAGTCACGAGAAGTTCTAGTTCCTCTTTATTCTGCATTGGTCAGACCTCACCTTGAGTACTGTGTTCAGTTCTGGGCACCTCACTTTAAGAAGGATGCAGCCAAACTGGAGCAAGTCCAGAGGAGAGCAACAAGAATGATCAGTGGGATGGAAGGGAAGCCCTACGAGGAAAGGTTGGGGGAACTTGGGATGTTCAGCCTGGAGAAGAGGAGGCTGAGGGGAGACATGATTGCCCTCTTCAGATACCTGAAGGGCTGTCATAGGGAGGAAGGGGCCAATTTGTTCATAGCTGCTTCTGAAAGCAGAACTAGAACCAATGGGTACAAACTGCAAGAGAGGAGATTCCGGCTGGAAATCCGGAAAAAATTCCTGACTGTGAGGGCGGTTCGGCAGTGGAACAGATTGCCAAGGGAGGTGGTGGACTCTCCCTCACTGGGGATCTTCAAGCAGAGGCTCGATGAGCACCTGTTGGAGATGCTCTAGGGGGAATTCCTGCTGCAGGCAGGGGGTTGGACTAGATGACCTACTAGGTCCCTTCCAACTCTATGATTCTATGATTCTATGATTCTATGATTCTATGACATGGTTAGGATTGTGCTCTAAGTATGAGTTTCTAGCTCCTAGAAGGCAAGTATTGCCCATGAACAGTTTCAATTAAAGTAAAATGAACTTAATGCCAATATATGCAAAACTGCCTGATTTTAATTTGTGCAAATTTTTCAATTCCAGTGCAGGATAGTGTAGGACAGACTTATCGAGGCAGCCTTTTCAGGGAAGCTGCATGTGGGCACTGCAGTGCAAGTGAGGGGGACAAGCAAGTGGGAAAGACATGCTCTGCCATTTGGACCTTGGGGGGGAGTAGACATGGTATAGCAGGTCTGTTGTTAGCTTCCTTCTGTCCCTGTGCATAATGAAAACATACTGTAAAAACTGACCTAACTTACCTTTTGCCAGCTTCCACCCAGAGAATTTGCTGTCTGCCAAGATGTTGCCACCAGTTTATTGAGACCCACCGAAAAATATTACTACTTTTTTCTTTTCAAATTTTGCCCCAAGAACTTTGCACCTCCCCCCCCCCACTACACCACTGCTCCCAGTTGAGTATGGATATGATTGTAGCCCTTGTTATTTTGTGGCAGAAACAAGACTCAGACCAAGGAAGTCCTGGTTTGTAGCTCAGCTACTATGCTATACCATTAAGCAGGGGATAGGTTTTGGCACATTAAAGACTAAACTGGCAGTCCTGTACACACTTATCTTAGAGCAACTTCTTTTGAGATGACTAGAACTTAATTCCACATAGACCTGCACTGCATTAGAACACTGCTGTCTTATTTATTTGCATGGCAAAATGCAGCAGTATCACATCAAATTCAAATATATAAAGTATATGGTGTATATAAAGTATAAAGTATATAAAGTATAAAGCTGTGGTGGCAGATATGATTAAGACACTGTGCCTGTTAACCAGCAGACCAGGGTTCGAGGCCAGGGTCCTACAAGACAGAGTGAGCTTCTATCCTGAGCCAACCTCCTGCAAATCTAGCCATTCGAAAGAATGTAAATGCAAATAGGTACCTCTTTGGTGGGAAGGTAAAAAACAGTGTTCTGCGTGTCTTTGGCAGACATGCCAGCCCCATTACCATGCAAGTGTCTTGGGACAATGCTGGCTCTATGGCTTAGAAATGGGGTTGTGCACCACACTCTGCTGTCGGTCACCACTAGCAGTATAACCTGGGGTGAACAACTTTATCTTTTAAAGTACATATATGAACCGTTACTTGGTGCTTGGGCCTATTGACAAATAACTTTAACCATTGGACAGTAGTACCCTTGAGTTGGTGTAATTCCTGCAGGGTTCCAGAGTACCTTCTAAGGGGGCATTCTGTTGCAATTTATTTTGTACTAGCAAAAAGTGTATCCGCGTTGTGGGAGTAACATTTCCCCATACAACATCCCCCCCACGGCACATCAACAACCCATGCGCAACTTCCCCCCACGCACAACTTCCCCCACGCACAACTTCCCCCACGCGCAACATTCCTCCATGCGCAACTTTGACCCATGCGCAACATTCCCCCATGCGCAACATTCCCCACATGCAACATTCCTGTACATAACTTCCCCCATGCGCAACATTCCCCCGTGCACAACTTCCCCGTGCGCAATTTCCCTCCATATGCTTGATATTGTGCATCATATCATATCGTATTGATATGATGCACAATATCAAACCCCATGTGCATCATCCCCCATGCGCATCTGTCCCCCATGTGCAACTTCACCCATGTGCATCATCCCCCCATGTGCCTGAACTCCTCATATGCAACATCACCCATCTGCATCAGTCCTCCATGCGCAACTTTCCCCCATGCGCAACTTTCCCCATGTGCAACACTTCCTCCATACGCAACACTTTCCCCATGCGCAACACTTCTCCCATGTGCAACTTTTCCCCATGCGCATCATCCCCCATGTGCATCATCCCCATGCGCAAATTTCTCCCACTTTCCCCCATGCGCAACTTCCCCCCATGTACATCAGTCCCTCATGCGCAACTTTCCCCCATGCACATCATCCCCCCATGCGCAACTTCCCTCATGCACAGCATCCTCACCAGTGCAACCTCTTCCTCTGAACAATGTCCCTCCAGTGCACCAGGCACAGAGCACCAAATTGGCTGGATGTTGGTCAGTCTCCCATGTTAAGTATAGGACAAAAACATGTTGCCCCCTTTTCAGCCCCTGAAGGGTTAAATTTCTCCACATGGGTTCTTGGTGGGTGTTCAGGTGACAGAAGGAACTCCCTCCCAGAATTCCATGCTTCTAGGCCCAGTGGTTTTGGCAGGGTGTTGATGAATCAGTCAGTCAGTGACTTTTCTCTTTTATATATATAGATTTAAAATAAATTTGTACCCCACCTTTCTTGGGACGTATTTGACTCAACATGATATAATGTTTGTGGAACATCCCGTAATCCACACCAACCTATTATACAATTACAGTAGGTTTATCAACATGATCAGGCTTATGCTGTCCCACTGAATGTGTTGTTAAAGTTGCTCAGTAGGGGCATAGATCAGTTGGCCAACAGATTGGCAGTTCTTTTTTGTTTTTAATCTTCTTCTGTCCTTTTCTGTGTCAAAGGAGGGGCTTTCCTCATTGCAGAGGTAAATTTTATTCAGAGAATGTTTTACATTTACAAACAAAGCACATCAAGGTAGAAAATATAAAGTCCTGAAACACGGTTGCATACATTGAATCTACACTAGGAATATAATATGCAATTCCTTGAAAACTACTGAGGGGACTCATGTGGATGACATCTACTCTATAGTTGCAGGATTGGTTCTGCAAAACAGAACTAGATGTAGCCTTTATATTGTTGCTTGGATGTTGTTCCAACACGAGAAATGAGTGTACTGTTAAGTGGCAAAGAAGGGGGGGAGTAAAGAGTGAAACAGGAAGGGACTTTTAAGGGGAGAAGGGAAGTGAAAGAAGTAAAAATACTGTAAAGGGATATGAGGGGGGAGGAGAGATCCAGGAAGCTGTTCCTAGAAAGGGGGTAGGACACAAACTGTGGTGTATACTGTGAAGCTGGTGTCTGAGTGCAACTTATTCCCAGTTTGCAGGTAGTAGGTGAGGCTGTGGAATGTGCCAGATGCCTCCAGGACTTCTTGGCAAAATCTGATCATGAGTCCATATTTTTCCTTGTTCACTCTCAAATGGTGCTGGGGCATATACCCATCTTTGCTTGAATATGGCAAGGTCTAAAAAACAGAGAGACTATCAATATGCCTAGAGGGGGATGCTCCTAAAGATTTTTGGGAAAAAACCTTTCCCACCAGAGATGGGCACAAACAGATTAAAAAGGTCTGACATTGCAACTTTCAGGCCAGTGTAAGACCTGGCACCTCTTAGAAATTAAACATTGGTAGTTATTTTCAGCCTGAGTTTCCCAATCTAGATTTTATCTTGCCACCATTGCACCACACTGGCTTTCTGCTAATAAAAAGAGAACTTACACTTTGTTCTCTGTACTTGGTAACCCATGTAATCCATGAAATAGCCTGAGGTTTTTACAGTGCAAACCTCTGCTCAGAAGCAGATACCAGTGTGTTTGGCAGGATTTACTCCCAGCGAATGAGTGTCGAATTGCAGCCTGTGCGCACATGATGGAACTTATTCAAAACAGTTCATAAACACTTTCTAATATACAGAGAGAGCGAGAGAGAGAGAGTGATCTTCAAATCAATTTATAAGTATTTTCACACACAGAGGAGGTACATGCTGCCTTCCCAGCCCACAAAACTCTTTTGTAGGTTCATGGAGCAGAGTGTCCTTCACCTCCAGAGGATTACATGGCTTGTCCAAGGGCTGGATGGAAGGAGGTTGTCGCAAGCTGCATCTGCCTACAGGGCTGGGGATTGGACACCCCTGATCTAACAGGTCAGCATGGATCAAGACAGATTCATTGAGAGAATTTGGTCTTAGGTTGTATGGGGCTTTCAGAGTGATAACTGGCCTTGAATTTGGCCAGTAAGCAGCAACCAGTGCAGCAGGTGTAAAGTAGATACATACTGTGTATTGCTTAAGCCTGTCAGTGAAAAGCTGTAGAAAAGAAAATGCAGCAAAGAACCACAACACCACCTCCACCTGCTGTTGCCTCTTGAAGTTTAGATTGTGCCTCTCAGCTTCTCTCCCAATGGTAATAGAAACATCTCCTTAGGAGGAAGCAAAAGCAGCAAACAAGGCATATCACAACTCCACCCATCTTCTGTTGTAATTCCCTGTACAATTTCCTGTTGTATGATTATTGTATCATGAGTCTGTGGAATTCAGTGTGATAAGATGGTTAGTAGATTGGACAAAGCAGGCCTCCATCAGTCTTGAGAGACTATGGTCTTGTGCTCAGCGCTGCATACACTGCATGCGAAGCACGAAAGCCTGGGTTAGATTGTTATGGAGGATAGGCTCTTACCCAAGCAGCAAATCCCCCCTCTCCACGCCACTGAGTTAGTCCAATGGAAAGGCAGGGCCGATACGATTGGATCCAGCTGGCATTGCAGAGCTGGGCTAAGGACAGGAGCTCACCCTGTCTTGTGGGGACCGACCCGGGTCTTGAACCCTGGCCTGCTGGTTAACAGGCACAGTGTCTTCACCACTTGTGCCACCCACAGCGCAGAGCACGATACCATAGTCTTTCAAGACTGATGGAGGCCTGCTTTTTTTAGATTGGACAAATTCAAGGAGGACTGGTCTTTATTAATGACTAGTGAAATGTACCTGCACTGCAGGAGTAAATAGCATCCCCCTCATGAGCATCATCACACCATCCTCCTGGGTTCTGCCATGAGTGCACACTGTGGGCATGGAGGGTCTGCCTGAAGGTCCCCCCCCCCCCGTCTCAGCTAGCACTCAGCACGGGCTGGAGGAGGGCCCTCAGGCAGACCCTCTGTGTTAAATAGTGCACCACTCACCTGTAAACCTGGGCGGCACCAGCTTCAACAGGCAGTAACCTGGGACAGGAGTGCAATTTTAACACCTCCCTGCTGATAGCTCCTTTTAACTCCACCAAACCTTTCCACAGTACATTACTGGACTGTGATCAGCCTTTGGGTTCAGCACCACATTCCTTTGAAAATCAGTTAAAGAAAATCAGTTAAAGGTAATTGCAGGACAGAAATAAGCCTTTCTCTCCTGCTTGTGTGCTTCTTAGATGCAGCTCTGGGAAACAGAATGCTGGGCTAGATGAGCCTTTTGCCGGATCTAGGGGGGCTTAATTTTCATTCCCATGTAAGCTTCTCTGTGGGGCCTGCTTGGCCCAAGAGTGGCCTGCAAGTGCTTTAAACAAATACACTCTGTGCATTAGCTCTTGTTCTATGAAATGCTTTTGCCCATCAGTGTCCAAAGGCAGTAAACCTGTGACACTGTTATGCATCTTCACTATTTCATTCATTTTTAATGGCTGTTTTCCATTGTTCATAATTCTAGAATTTGTAATCTGATGTGGTGGAATTTGGAAAAGATGGAGAAAACATTTCTCATGGAGAAAACTTGGTCAGTAACAACTTGATAAGGGGAATAATGTGTTCAGGCTTCATCTAACTACAGGTACAACCTTGTTATACTCAGATTTTTTTATACACAGATTTGACTGTCTATGAATGGCCATTGCAAAATAGAGTTTTAAAAACTGCTTTTCTTCTGTTGTAGAGAGGCAGTCATGCAAACAATCATTCCATTCTTCAGCTTAGCCAGGCAAAAACAGGGAGTCTTTTCCTTTTCCATTTTCTGCTCCTCTCAACAGTAAGAAAAGCAATTACAATTGTAAAGGGGCACACTTTGTTATTTTTAAAAATCCTTTTATTTAACACATTTTTGGGTATTAGCAGGCAGTTCCAAAATCAAACCCCTGCATATATTGAGATAGAACCTTATTCCAGTAGGAGCAATGGAGGAGCAAGACACCTGGGAGTGAGTTTTTAATCTATTTTTCCACTGTTTTTTTAAAACCAGAGGCGGTTCCAGAACAGAACCCTAGTGGATAACAACACACACCTGTATTCTCTTCATTTGAAATGTATGAAATAGTTATCTCAACTTGGAAGAGTCACTGAGGAAATAAAATTGCTAACATTGGTGTCAGAACAATTTTTATATTACCTTTGATATCGTTTCTCTTTCTCTCTGTGTGTGTTTCCCAGTAAGCCTGTTGGTGTCACATTTTATTTTAGACAGAGTGGTAAAATATTCAGGTAAGAATTTTGCTCATGCCCAGTGCTGTCCTGTATTCCAGCCTCCTAAAGTTAGTGATACATCTTCCATTGACATTGCCATGTCCAAGAAAATTGTCATCTGCTTAAATATATTTGATCATTAGGGATGGCAGGAGAGCTCCACTATATCTATAGTTGTCTCTTGGCAGCTGCTGGAGTTTAATTCCCAGACCTTCCATAGATGCCAAACCCTACAAATACAGATGCTCAAATTCACCTAAAACCATTTTTAAAACTGCAATCCTAATCCCTAGTTACGCTGGGTTAAGTCCTGGCGTCCGTCTGTCTGTCTGCAGTATTTATATAACATTTTTCAACTAAAAAGCAGTTTACAAAGAAAATTTAAAAATAGCTAATGTCCCAAAAGGGCTCACAATCTAAAATGCAAAAGAATACCAGCAGAAGCCATTGGGATAGACATTGCTGGGGTGTGTAGGGCCAGTTACTCTCCCCCTGCTAAATAAAAGAGGAACACCCACTTGAAAGAGAGCCTCTTGCCCACTTAGTAGGGCATAAGTGCTGTGCTGACCAGGGGATATTAAAAAAAAAAAGCTGTGATGTACTTCTGCCCCATTCCTGGGGAGGTTAGGCCAGTGCACAGATATGTGATGGTCTTCCCACTACAGGTAGTTAGATGAGTCAGACTGGCCTAAATTCATTAGGATTGCACCCTAAAACTTTTTTTAAGCATTAATATTGCACTTCTTTACACACCAGCCACAAAGCTGGAAGGCAGTCTCTGTCATACCTGGAAAGTACTTCCAGTCACATAGAGGCTTGTGACATCCTCCGTCGGCTTTGGTACAACTTAGATTTAGGCTGCAATCCTGAAGACACTTTCCTGGAAGTAAGACCCATTGAACACCATTGTGCTCTTAGAGTGCAAGCCTAAGCATATCTACTCATAAGTAAGTCTCATTATGTTCACTAGTGCTTGCTCCCAGGAAGGTGTGGTTAGGATTGCAGCCATAATTGCTTAAGTATTTTAAATGCTGGCACAGAATGTTCCTAAAGTGCTGTTCGGTTTCCCCCTTTTTTGTCATGTGATGATGGGACCTGATGCTGTGATTTTTGATGTCATATTTTGTGCTTTCTTCTTTCATCAAGAGGTTTCTTAGCTACAAATGGGGTCCATAGAGCATTTTAAGGAGAATACTGTGCCAGATCCTTCTCCTATCCTCTCCAGAGACAGTTTGACTTCTGGGGATAAACGTTGCCCTGGAACACAAGCCCGTCACATTTGGTGCACTCCTTTGGAAATCACATGTGCACAGCCTGGGAGTGATGACATCTTCATGCTACCATTTATAGGTGCAGCCATCACTGTGAATGACGATTTTCATCTGTCTGCTTCCCAGTTCTCTTATTTTCAAGGGGGAGGGGTGTTATTTCCAATGGGGAATGCTTACTGGAAGGCAGTGGGAGGGGGCAGGTGGCTGAAAAGAAAACTGTTTTTTTTCCTGGCAGGGATAGGAAGATAGGACATCTGGGTGTTATTAAATGACACCAGGGGGAAGAGAATGAAAAGAAAACATTCCTTTTCTCAGCATGTAGTTAATCTGTGGAACTCTTTGCCACAGGATGTATCAAAAACCTGTGGCCTAGATCAGTGATGGGCCCAGCCTGGGCCAAGAACCAGTTCTCCGGAAGTGGTCAGGGTCAAGGGGCGGGGTCAGGGTCAGGGGGTGTGGCCAGGGAGGTTTTTAATTTTAAAATTAAAAAATAATAAATAAATAAAATTACTTACTTCAGAGTAGACCTGCATAGGATGGGGCTCTGAGGCTGCAGTCCTCTCCACACTGGCTTGGGAGTAAGTCCCATTGACTATACTGGGACTAACTTCAGAGTAGATCTGCATAGGATGGGGCTCTGACTGAGGCTGCAGTCCTTTCCACTCTGGCTTGGGAGTAAGTCCCATTGACTATACTGGGACTAACTTCAGAGTAGACCTGCATAGGATGGGGCTCTGAAGCTGCTCTGAGGCTCTCTCCACACTGGCCTGGGAGTAAGTCCCATTGGCTATATTGGGACTTACTTCAGAGTAGACCTGCATAGGATGGGGCTTTCAGCCCCCCCCCCCCCCGCGCTGGGAGAGGCTGGGAGAGCGCGATGGGGCTGCTCTCCTCCTTCTCAGCCCCCCTGCCAGCAGGAGAAGCTTGGAGAGCACGATGGGGCTGCTCTCCTCCTTCTCAGCCCCCCCCCCCTCGCCTGGAGAGGAGAGCGTACAGGTCCTCATTGTTCTGGGGACCTCCTGCTGCTGCCTACTCGCTAACAGCAGGCTTTTTGGAAGATCCCCCACACCAGAGTAGGGGCGCGTAGGCTCCTGCCCACCTGTGGCCTAGATATGAACTGTTTGCCACAAACCTCTTGCACAGTGAAAACATACAGAACAAGCCCAAAACACATGGAGAAATAAGTTGTTCAGAGTAATGGGAAGGGGTTCAAATAATGGCCATGGACCAGCATGGGCTCCAACAGTCACCAGTGGGCATGAAGCTCACTGGAGACTGGGGGGTCTTTATAGGCTAAACTGGGAGTCGCCACGACTGCAAATGGCCTCTGGGCCAGGGTTTGCCAACTCCTGTTTTATAGTAATAAAATGATTAACCCAAATACAGAAAACATTTCAAGAAGGGTGTACACAGAATCCTTGTAACATTTCAGTACGCTTAAGCATTATCTCCTCACTGTGTTGCAATCCTGATGCAACACAGTTGGTGGATTGCTTCAGAAAAACATCCATTGGCTGTTCTGCTGGGAGAGACTATCACAGTTCACCATCCTGACCTTAACCATATGCTTATCTTAGAAAAGATGGGGAAACTGGCTAGCTTCATCAAGGTTCATTTTTGTAGAAGTTTTAGGGCACCACACACTTCATTTTGTTTACTTAAAACATTTGTATGCTGCCTTTCCTCCTAAATGCTATGAAGCCTTCAAGATATCTATCTTGAAGATACCTATCTAAAGGCTAAGATTCTTTACGATATCTGACTTACAACAATCTTCTGGAATAAGCCATCAGTATTCCAATTTTAAAGGTTGCTGAACAGTAGAGGAGTATATATGCAGGGACTTACAGCAGTTAATGAAGGACTGAATCCAAGTCCCCTGCTGTCTCCTTCACTATACTGGTTATGATCTTGACAGAGTTTCCTCTCTTATGAAGTTTGCCTTGATCTGCTACCTGTTGGTTGCTGTGATGTTGGAATAAGTTGCTGGTGCATACCTTCATACAACATTGATCCACAGGTGACTCAGAGCCCAATCCTATTCATGTTTCTTTCTTACTTCTAAGTCCCACTATAGTCAATAGAGCTTACTCCCACAAAAGTGTGGAAGGATTGCGACCTCATTCTATAGAGAAGAGACATGGTGTCTAAGGAAGTGATTGTTGTTGTTTTTAACATGGACATTCTGTGGAGGGATGGGACATTTAAGCCCATGTGGTTGTGCTTCTATGCCTTGTTTTGCTGGCACTATAAGTATAAATATGTATTTTGAATCCACTGTGTGACAAACTTTCACTATTGACATAAATGCATGAAAATGAAATAAAATAACATGAAATGTGACTAAACTAATAATAGATTAGTGGATTTGAGTAGATTTGAGCTGTTCAGTCTGTATATGGGACTATGCTATACAGTATTTGTAGTATGTTGCCACCTAGTGGTGTATAAAAGGAATTAAAATTTATTGAAACTTTCCTATGTATGTTAATGCTTGTGAAAACACAGGATATGCTGTATTTACTTGAATCTAACGCTCACATTTTTCAACTGAATTCAGGCTGCAATCTTAAAGACACTTTCCTGGAAGTAATTCACACTGAACACAATAGGGCTTACTTTAGAGTAGGCATGGCTAGGATACTCATAGAATCATAGAATTGTGCTCAGTCTCCAAACTCAGGTTGTGCATTAGATTTGATTATTAATTGGAGCTGCATAAGTAAGTATAGGTTTTGTTTGTAGGTGCACATTAGATTTGATGGTGCATTAGATTTGAGTAAATACAGTCGTTTCAATTATATGCCAGTGTTAAAATGCAGATTACCAGTAACCTAATACTCTCTCTCTTTTTAATAGTCTCTCACTTTTTCATCCTAAGTGTAGGATTTTAGCTTTTCATAATTTTATTTACAAAACCAAGAAAGAAGCATGAATTATTTTATTATTTATTCAGTTCATTGTCATCTATCCACAAAGTCCATGTTAGTCAAATAGCATTAAATAATTTTCTATCTCTCAAATAAATGTTTCTGTCATGCTAGGATTGGTTTAGGTGTTTACCTTATCAATTTAATATATATCAATTTAATACATATCAACCTCATCACACCATGCTTCATGCTCTCAGTCTGATCTTCAGAGCTGTTTAAGGCTGCAATCTTAACCACACTTTCATGGGAGTACTATTGAACACAACAGGACTTCTGAGTAGATGTGCTTAGGATTGCACTGAAAATCAGCGGAAAAAAATTCTTATATACTCTGTGTGTGTGTGCACACAAACACTCCAAAGAATTACAAACGCCATGCCTTTATTGATCAGCCACAGTTTTGTAATCCAATAAGTTTACTGCCTCATTTTTATATTTACTTCCCCTTCTTTTTCAGGTCACTTCCTGGTACCACAGCAGCTGAATGTGCATCAAATTTAAAGAAGATTTATACAGTACAAACTGTACAGGTAAAAAACAAAAGTGTTGCATGTAAGAATTGTGTATTGCTGAATAGATCATAGTGATCCAAGAAACAGTTTACTATGTTAACACTTCCTCATGGAACTAAAGCTGCAATCCTAAAGACATTTTCCTTGGAGTAAGACCCATTGAACACAATGGGGCTTACTTTTGAGTAGACATTGTTAGGATTGTGCTCTAAGAGCAGCTTTTAACTGTTGGCTTGACAGAACGTCTCTATACATTCAGTAGTCTTTATTCATTCAGTAGTGTCTTTACTGAATTTTTTCCCTACTGAAAACAGCTATTTGTTGTTGTTTCTTTACTGTTATCTTTAGTATATGGGATCTCCATATACTATACAGTCTGTATATGGGATCTCCATCTCAGGTTTGGAACACAGAACTATTGCAACACAGAACCATAGCAAGTGCTTTTGCTATGTAAAGCACTTTGTGAACCTTCTGCTGAAAAGTGGCATATTACTTGATTTTTTAAAATAATGGTAATGTTAAATGAAGTGAAAGCAAGCGGTCACATGTTTTCCAGAGTGTTATATTGCTTGCTTGCCTTCTTACTTAGTCTACTTGCCATGGTAATGTGGCAGGCAATTAAGGTTGCAGGAGGTCAGCTTTGGCAAGAGCTCAGCACCTATTGCAAGAGCTCGTTGTATGCCTTGGTAACTGTGTAACCTGAAAATAGTTAATCATTCAATTTCTTGGAACCAAATGTCACAAATGGGGAAATTCAACCTGTACACATATTTCAACTTGCCTTATTATAGCCTTCTTATCCACCAGAGATTCATTCCCAGACATCAGTGGATACTGAAACCTGCAGATGAGTGAATCTGTGGGTCCAGGCAATAAAGGACCTCCTAACATGACCAGTCATGTTCAGAGGTGTTTGAGGCACAGGAGGATGCAGGGTCTCAGAAAGCCTCCAAGTCAAATGGTGCTCTCCATCTCGGGTTTGAAACCCTTTATGAGTCATATCTGTGGGTTCCAATAAAAAATGTTCCAATATATATTTGCATATTTGTCTCATGAAAGACTGCTGAAATGTAGTTGCTCAGTATAAAAGACTTGAGTAATGAATGAAGGAGTCCTCATTTCAGATTTTACTTTTACCATAAACTCTCTTGGATATGAAACTCCTGCAGACCCACCCGAAATGTGCAGCATGGTGATAAAAATATCAACTTCCCTTACAAGTTTGCTGACCAGTTTTCAGTGGGACAAAATGTAGCATGATAAACATTTAAAACTCTTGAACAAAAGCTAAGTAGTGGTCCTGCAAAATAGATCTTCAGATAAGCACTTTGTAGAATTATAGACATTATCTATCTATCTATCTATCTATCTATCTATTTATCTATCTATCTATCTATCTACACTATTTATACACCACTTACCAACTGAAAAGTTCACAAAGCGGTTTACAAGAAAATGAAAAATTAATACCTAATTAATAGCTAATGGATCCCTGTCCCAAAAGGGCTCACAGTCTAAAATGCAAAAGAATACCAGCAGAAGGCATTGGGATAGACATTGCTGGGGTGTGTAGGGCCAGTTACTCTCCCCTTGCTAAATAAAAGAGGAACACTCACTTGGAAGTGGTGGGTCTGAGGGGATGGAGAGACAAAAGCCTCAGGTGCTGCACCTGAGGGCATTGTGATGGTGGCGCCACTGCATCCACCATGCCACCTCCTTCTGCTCCCCAGAGCTGTTTCATGGGCAATAAAAGCCCCGTGTAATATTCCTAACTGCTCTGAAAGCCTTCTGAAGCTTCCAAAATGTTCTTGAACAGTATGTTATGTCAGAAAACCAGAAGTATTGTTGAAGAGCACTTTAGAAGCCTCAGAAGGTGGTTAGGAGTGCAGCAAGAGGCTCCATGTAGCTAGCTAAGTATCCTGGGGGGGGGGGGTGCGGCGGCGGGGAAATGCAGTGGGTGACATTATGCTGGTGTGGCACATGGGACAGATCCATAACTATCACCTCTTTCCCTCTTAACTAAGCTTGGCTGTCAACTTTGAAAATATGTTCACCCTCACTTTCTTTTTTTTCTTGTGTCAGAAAAGTTTCTTGCTTAGAAATTTTGGCTTTCATATAATTGAAAGGTTTCCACCAAAAACATTTTTCAACCTATGAAACTCTGAAAACCAGCTGCTATACAACTGTAAAGTCTGGTCTTCAACTACAGTCAATTAAGTCTTGGGAACATGTTGATTGGGATTCCTGTTTAATGCATAACTAATGAGAATCTATAGGTTGACAGCCTGGATAATTAGTAGTATCTTTTAAATACTTGCTTAGAAATTCCCATTAAAACATAGCTGCTCCTTGAGATTTATTGATGGAATTTTGGGATTTAATTTATCTTCATGAAAATAGTGCAGTTAACTGTTTTAAGATGTATCCATTGATTCATCACATATTATGGACCACAACCTGAGAGTTGTCTTTCACATTCACATGCAAGTACACCAGATAAAAGTGTTGTTGCACCCCTTGTCAATTTTCGTCAGGCTGGTTGCTTGCCTCAACCGAAGACATACCAAAGAACTTGGCTTCCGAAGGCATACCAAAGAACTTAGCTTCCTTGGCATCTGGGCATATCCATAATGCAACTTGAGCAATTGTCGTCGACTTATAGACTAATCCTGATACTATGTCCAAAATAATGGGAATATTGTTTGTTTTCAGGTATGAACTAATAAAACTGTGATCATTCTCCATAGATCTTCTGGAGTGTTTATAATAATATTCCCCCTGTGACAAACCTGCCTCTGAGATGTAGTTATCATTTAATGCGTGGAGAAAGGCGACCACTGTGGTACGTATATTAACATGGTTATTGTGCTTTGAGTGCAAGTGGCGCAAGTGGCTAAGACACTGTGCCTGTTAACCAGCAGGCCAGGGTTTGAGACCCGGGTCGGCCCCACAAGACAGGGTGAGCTCCTGTCCTTAGCCCAGCTCCGCGATGCCAGCTGGATCCAATCGTATCAGCTCTGCCTTTCCATTGGACTAATTCAGTGGCATGGAGAGGGGGGATTTGCTGCTTGGATAACATAAGTAGCTAACCCAGGCTTTCGTGCTTCGCATGCAGCGTATGCAGCGCCAAGCACGATACCATAGACTTCCAAGACAGACGGAGGCCTGCTTTTTTGTGCTTTGAGCACAGAAAGTCTCACTTATTTGTGAGATTTGTGAGAAAGTTGTGAGTTAATCAGCAATAGAAACAAAGTGCAGAGGCGAGAATTTTTTAAAGGTTGGATTTTTCTTATTACCATACTCTGTAAATATCACAATCTGTTATATTATAATGACCTGTGTATGTCATCAGATGCCTTATCAAGCTTAAGGATTGGTAACAGCATTTATTAAAAGTTGGTTTGGGGCAATATAATCTTTATTGTTTGTATTCATTTGACAAAACAGACTTTGCAGAATTAAATGGAGTCCTATAAAAATGGCTTTGACGAGCAAAATTGATGCCTGTTTATTGCTTTGTAATGAATGCTAAAGAGCTTCAGCCATATTCCAATGAACTGCTCAGCTAGTTCTATTCCTTTAACAGGACCCACTAGTGAGAGCCAGATGTGTTCACAGAAATAATGAAACTCACAAAAAATGGTAAAAGCAATCCTATTTAGTACAAAAATTGCTAAAGTTAATAAAACTTCCTGTACTTAGTTAAATCCTAAGGTGAATTCTGCCAAGCCTAACTCTAAATATAAACATTCAGTCCTTTGAACAAAAGGTATGCTGAGTAATTCCAGGCACCATAATTCCAAATAAGATAAATGATATAACTATGAACATTTAGACTGCTGTTCTCTTGTATCAGTTTTCAACATGTGATCTTTGCGTACTTTTTTGAATGCTAAAAACCTGCATAAGGTTTCATCTGTCAAAGATCTTGCTTTAACGTGCTTTAGTAAGATGGGCATTTTTCAAAATTTGGTTCTTCTTGCACTCCTCCCACCCTGTTTTGCAGGGGCAATCCTGGTCTCACTGCCAAACTGCCCCAACGTGTTTGTCTGCTACATCCCTTATGGAGGCCTTTGGAGGGTCAGGGAGGCAACACATGGCCTTTCCAGCCCTCCAAAAGCCTCTGGAAGGGAGGCAGAGGACAAGACCATGGGAAGGGCAGCATGGCTGAGGAGGCACAGCTATCTTCATATATGACACCCAGGGTCAAGTTTCCTCCTGGATCCCAAATTCCCAGGTGCACCACTGCTGTCCTATTCATCCCACCATGGTTGAGAGCACTGAACTGAACCCTGCTGATGATCCCCAGATGTCAAATGTGCATATCATTTTCTTACTGTGCATAATTTATTCTGCTTCTGATCTTGGATAGAGTGTGAACACACTGACACGCTGGAATCTTCCATGTCCTGATAGGTAGTACCAGGCACCTCTGCATCCCTCTGTGAAAACATAAGTAATCTTTTTCGAGCTCTCTTCAAAGCTTTGTCTCCTCTTTTTTCACACCATATAAGATTCTAAGATGTTGATTTCTGTGCCGAGTTCCAAATTCTTCTGTTAGAGAAATTGTGGAATAGGAATAGCTGTGCCTGTTAGTAACATTTTTTTATAAAACTGCACGACTTATGCTGCAATCCTAATGACATTTTCCTGGGAGTAATACCCACTGAACACAATGTGGCTTACTTTGAATAGACATGATTTGGATTGCACCCATTATCTTGATGTTTTTCTCCTCGTTCCAGGGAAGAGGAAAGCAATGCCAAAGGAGGCGTGTGGAAAATGAAGGTTCCCAAAGACAGTACAGTATGTATAGCATAGTATATATCAGATATAAATTCTGAATGGTTAGGCCTTCCCAGAACTTATTGCAGTAGAATGGTGGGGCAGGGGTGAAGCTTTTAGATGGCCATATGATCAAACTCTACAAGTGCTCAGATGGAGCACCATGGAGTGTTCACATTCAGTTTTTGGACTCAGTGCGTCTTATGAGGTGCAAACATAGCATATAAATTTCAGAATAATTTCCACAGTACATAAGAACCATTTTGTTGCATTTGTCCTCTTTGCTGGTATCACTGCCTGCAGTTTTCTTCAGTGATGCTCCCACAAAAGGCGCTGAGAAAAGAGTCAGTTGGCCTCTCTCCCCAACCTTAGTTCAAATTTTGTACATAAAAAGTTAGACATAATAGGATGCTGCTGATTAATCTGAGTGATTGTGCTCATGGATATGGGGCAGGCAATGTCATCAAAATGCTGGACCCAGCTCATGTGATGCCTTTGTAGGATCATTGCTTTGAACTGAATTTGGAAGACAATAGGAAATGTTTCTAGGCAATTGAACTCTGGTATACTGGTATACTTGCCCTAAATGAAAGGCATAACAATAACTTTTGAAATAATTCATTAATTCACCTACCAACTCCAGTCTAACTACCGTAATTGAAATTTAGAAAGTATTGATGTATGGCTCCATAACTTGCATTAAGAGGTATCTGCACACATGGTCAAAAGAAAGAGTATTCCAGAAATATACATTTAAACTTTTTAGTTGAAAAGCGGTATATAAATACTGTGGATAGATAGATTTGCACATTAGGAAAGACAGGTGGACTTGCACATTAGCTTTCATGACTTATTAAACCCCTCCATATTAGCCTTTGTCATCCAGATTGCAGTTTGTCTCAAATGGAAGAGAAACTATTCTGTTTCAGTTTATTTTTCAGTGCCATTAAAGTGCCAGTTATGTGCCATTAAAAGAAGTTCACAAAAGACTCTTCAATTTTAAAAAATTTATTTCTTTTTCAGAGCATCTATGAAAATCTATTTCATTTTTGAAGCATTGAGAGCACTCACCTATCTCTAAAACTGAGCAGTAATTATTCATCGGTCATACAACAGATGGCCATAATTGACAATATTGACAAAATCTTTTGGCAAATGCAGTGATGTTATATTTTGAACTTGAATGCATTGCACAAAAGCTAGCAACTGGGTGTGTGTTCTTACTGCAGTTAACTTTAAGTAAAAATGGGAATGTAAAAATAGGTATTCATAATAGCATAGTGTTATTTGCTATAAATGATTGATGCAATCAGTTTCTTGACATTTTGTTTTGCTAGGCTGCAGTTTGGAAAGAGTTATTGTTAGCTACTATTGGGGAGCAGTTTACAGATCGCTGTGCAGGAGGTAAGGAAATGTTCTCTGTGTGATTCATTTTCTTTTGTTTGGAGTTGTTTTTAATATTTTAGCCAGTGTTGACTAATGATGCCACTACTCTGTGCATCTCCCTAGAGCTGTGGTTCCCAGCCTTTAAGAGCCCACATACCACTGAGAAAAGTTGGAATTATAGTGAACCACATGCAATCCTACACACACACACACACACACACACACACACAAACACCACAAAATACAATTAAACTTTTTTAAAGACAAGCCTTTAAGCCTTTGAGGGCTTTAAGCCTTTGAGGGCTGTGGGTGGCGCAAGTGGCTAAGACACTGTGCCTGTTAACCAGCAGGCCAAGGTTCAATTCCCGGGTTGGCCCCACAAGACAGGGTGAGCTTCTGTCCTTAGCCCAGCTCTGTGACGCCAGCTGGATCCAATCGTACTGGCTCTGCCTTTCCATTGGACTAATTCAGTGGCGTGGAGAGGGGGGATTTGCTGCTTGGGTAACAGCCTATCCTCCATAACTAGCTATTAATTTTTTCATTTTCTTGTAAACCGCTTTGTGAACTTTTCAGTTGAAAAGCGGTATATAAATACTGTAGATGTAGATGTAGATAACAATCCAACCCAGGCTTTCGTGCTTTGCATGCAGCGTCTGCAGCACTGAGCACGATACCATAGTCTTTCAAGACTGACGGAGGCCTGCTATCTGTCTGTCAAGACAAATTTATTAGAGACTAGCAAAATATACCTGCATTACGGGAGTAAAATACCCCCATTACGTATCATCCCCCCAAGCGTGTCATCCTGCCATCTGCATCAACCCCTCACGCACAGCACCTCCACAGTGCGTAAATCCCCCATGCGCAACACTCTCCAGTGCACATCATCTCCCATGTGCATTGTCCCCCCATGCGCAACACTTCCATATGCACCATCCCCCATGCTCACCACCCTCACGCACCGTCAACCCATGCACAACATCCCCACATGCACATTGCCCCCCACTGAGCATCACCTCTCTGCTGTGCATCACCCTCCACTGCACATCACCCCTCTACCGGACATCACCCCTCCACTGCACTTAAACCCCTCATGCGCACCATCCACCCATGCGCATCATCCACCAATGCACATCATTCCCCGTACGATAACCTCCATGAACACCATCCCCCCATGCACACCATCTCCCCATGCGTACCATCACCCCCTGTGCACCCTCCCTTCCAGGGCATCAGCTGGATATTGATCAGTCAGTTTTCAGTGTTAAGTATAGGTCAAAAATACGTTGCACTCCATTTCAGCCCCGTAAGAGTTAAATTTCTCAACATCAGTTCTTGGTGGGTGTTCACGTCATATAAGGAACACCTGCCCAAATGTCATGCTTCTAGGTCCAGCGATTTTGGCTGTGTATTGATGAGTCAGTCAGACAGTCCTTTCCAGTTTTTTATAGAATATAGTAGAATTTATCCATGAAGTAATAAACATATGAATCTCTTCTACGGTATAACCCTTACAATAACCCAATACACTGATCTTATTTCATGGTGCTGGTTGTTTGATTGTTTTGCCTAAGAGTCCAATAGTGAAAACATAAAGATAACTGTGTTTAAAAAAATTTTGTTTTCCTCTTGACAGGTGATGAAGTAATAGGGGTTAGTGTCAGTGTTCGTGACCGGGAAGATGTTGTTCAAGTTTGGAACGTTAATGCATCATTAGCAAGTGAAGCTAAAGTTTTAGAAAAAATCTATGAACTTCTGCCACACACATCTTTTAAAGCAGTTTTTTATAAACGTAAGTGGTGCTTGCGTTCAGCGCAGGGAATGCGGTGCTATCCATATTGTTTTGTTAGAGAACTGTGTACTAATACACGTGTCATTTTCTATTTCAGCTCATAAAGAGCATCATGCTTTTGAAGGTGGACGTGGAAGACATTAACAGTACTGAACTCATAAGTTGTAATTTTTTTTGAGATCATCACAATGGGAAGATGGACAAAACCCTTGCTAAACACCATGCCCCAATTTTTGTCGATCTTCCTATTCCCATTGAGTCACTGGCACTCGAAAGTGAGAAATTGCTGATCATGACATTTCTTTTGACTTCACGAAAAGTTACTGTTTTTCTTTCAGATTACTTTAGTCTATATATATTTTTTAAAGTAGAAGATTTTATGGTTGTGTTACTGTACCTAGTTGAAATGCAAATATGCACAGGCATGACATGCTGCTTTTTTCTAGATTTGCTGTACTTAGAGGAAATAATAGCTATTGTGAATCATGTTTCTTTGTAATATTTGCATTAAGACATTCCTATCATGTTAAGATCTATTCAGAGATTTGTCCCAAGAAAGAATGAAATTTGCACTGTTGTTCTAATAACGGAGTGATCCAGTAATTGGAATCCTACTGAAACGTTGTTGAAATGAACGCAGCTTGCACCACACCTATGCTGAACCAGTTGCTATCAGTGTTGTCTGCTGATTACCCATGCTGTAGCAAATAATCACTGCAAATATATTTCCCTTATGACTAACGTTGAAATCTGGGGATACTTGTTCCTTAAACATGGTTCAGTTCATTTGGGGCTGTCTCTAAGTGGCAGTGTGGCCTTATTTTTAGCCCCAAAGCCTGGCAATGCTCAGCATAGTGGTCTTTGATTATATATCTCCTGTCATTGTAGCAACAATCTTTTTCAAACAGCTATATTTATGTTCATTGTGGTGTGGAGGCTCCCTTCTGTCAACAAAAGTGGCCCATTTGTTAATCAGCATTTTAAATTACAACTAGTTTAAGATACCCCCAATTTTAGAAAAATTAAGTAGATTTTCATAGGAAAATTATAAATTTTGTATTTTGAGGTGGCCGATTTTGATCAGTTATGGTGTAAACTTGGTTTGTTTTTTTAAACACCCCTGCTATGTCCTCACTCAAAATAGGAAATTTCACAGGTCCATTTTAGCACATCCTATAGAAACAGTCCTTCCATCCTTCACCTCACTTGTGATCATATCAGTTGTGTTCTGCACTCATTAAACACAGTATCAAATGCATAATAATTTTATTCAAAACATAACTGGATCTACTATGTCTGCTGGAGTAGAGAAGTCATTACACTTTTGAAGTCAGGATGTGAACATTTTCAATATTGGTTTGTGTGTGTGGTTGTTCCCTGAACTACTTACTGAAAGTTTCAGTGTATTTTCATTGCAGTACCAAAGATTAATTTAGTTTCTCACATGAGGATGCCAATGAGTAGAAAGGAGTGCATATCCCTCTAAGACAGCATTGCTGGATTAGTATTAGTGTTTGGAAATTTGTTCTGACTGCACTGATATTGACCCATTTAATCTTACAAGAAGTAGCCATTGGAACTTAATGCATTTATAAATCAAGTTTTCTCTTTTTAATTTTTGTACTAGTTCATCTGTATTTATGAATTACATTTGTGCATTTAAAAAGCATTATTAAATAAAAGTTTTATAAACACATTAGCATTAGTAATTGCATTTTTTCTTGGGCTCACTTTTTGAAACTTGGTACCCATTTATATGATAGTAAACATTTTGCAGTATAGAGGTATAACCTAATTATCAGCTGATTTTTCACCTGCAGTTTTATCGCAACACAAATGAGATTGAGCCTTTAAATTAAAAAATACTGTAAATGTTCCTTTAGGCACAAGGTAATGGCTAAAATAGCCTGCTTATCATGGTAACACAGTAAGCAGGCAATCAATCAACCTCACCCCACTCCACCCTCCAACCCTCCCCCTCTCTATGTTGCATGCTCCAGGGGAATGGAGGGGTTTACCTCCCAGATAAAAGCTCTTCTAAGCCCCAGAGAGGGAAGGAGATTGATTGACTGCCTGCCGTGTTACCATAGTAAGCATTTACTGGTGCCTAAAGGAATATTTATTTTTTCGTTTTATTCCTTGATGTCAGCAGCCTTGGGTTCCCCCTTGCGGGGGAGGAAAGGCGGGATATAAATTGATTAAATAAATAAAATAAAACAATAAATTAAATAAATTAAATAAAAAATAGTTGCTGTTGTTTAATACAAAAATCAGCATCCATGAGGTTCCTGGAATGGAACCCTCATGGATGCCAAGACTCAATCTATAAATCCATGATTTTCCCAAGGGCTTACTGCATCATGTTTACAGAATCAAAATAAGAAGGATTCTCAACAAACTGGAAAGAGGCCAAATGAGGAAGCAGAAGGTAATGTGGCTTATGTCAAGAGAGGTATAGTGGCGCCTCATGTAAAGAACGCCTCACGTAAAGTACGTTTCATGTAACAAAAATTTCTCCAGGATTCTGCTTCACATAAAGAAAGTGCTTCACGTAAAGAAAACATTTGTTGGCAGTTGGGGCAGATGCGCTGGCCGGCAGTCTGTTTAAAAAGCGTCAGGGCTGCCTAGCACACCTGCCCGTAGTGAAAGCAACACTTCTGCGCTGTTCCTCCTGTGGCCGGTTGTCTGCTGGGCAGAGGGAGAGAAGAGCAGTGGAGAAGAGGGAAGCAATTTAGGGCTAGCCAGAAGGGAGCAGGGGAGAGAGGCTCAGAATGGAGAGAAGGAGAAAGTGGGGAGACACTTTGAAGGTGTCTTGGATTGCAGCCTCCTAACCATGTCTACCCAGAAGTAAGCCCCATTGTGTTAAATGGATCTTACTCCCAGGAAAGTGTCTTTAGGACTGTAGCCTAAATAGACTTCATAAGATCATGCACATTGAATGCATGTTTTGAATTCAATTTCAGTGTTTTGTCATCATTTTTACATCCAGTTAATATTTTTATATGAATATTTTTGAGGTTGTGGAACCAATCATCTGAGTTTTCATTATTTCCTGTGGGAAAATCCGCTTCATGTAAAGAAAGTTTCACATAAAGAAACTGCCTCTGGAACGAATTAATTCTGTTATGTGAGGCGCCACTGTATCTCAACTATGAAGCCAATTGGCTGGTCTTGAACATGTTTCTTTACTGTGGTGTTGTGTAGGATAAGTCTTCGTATTCCCATACACACCAACGGCATATGTGTTATTTTGCACTGCAGATCTAGTATAAATGTATGGCTTTTGCATTTGATGACATATAATCCATGTGTGGGCTTGAAAGTGATCTACTTATAAAAAAAAAATTGCCACTTAACTAGTAAGTTCTTGCAGTGCTATTTGAATTTTTTATTGCATTATTTGTTTTTTCTGTACATCCCCCCCCCCCCCGCATGTGGGGAATTTTAACTGAATGCCACAAATCTCAATTGGTATTCTCCTGATATCTGATGAAATTCAAGTGGCTCCCTACTATTTCTTCCTCTGTATTTTTCTTCTTTTTCATTTTGGACAGAATTGGAATGTCTGTCTAAAAGTTTGTAATATTTAAGAATACTTAACGTACACCTGGATCCTATATGTATTCAGAAGCCAGTCCCATTCAACTCAACAGGACTTGTCTTCTAAAAATATGCCGGATTGTGGCCTGGTCAATCCTTACCACCTTTTCATCCCGGTCATAGCTGTGTAAGTGGGGCATGCACTGTATCCTGCAGTTGAGTGGCAGTCACGGAGGCCTCCTCAAGACAGTTGCTCGCTTACCTTAGAGCTGCATTACCTCGAAGCAGGAAAGTAGGTTAGAACTGCACCTTTACCATGCAGTCCTATGCCTGTTTATTCAGAATTAAGTCCCCCGGTGTCCAGTGAGATTTACTGCCAATGGTAAAGGACTGCAAAGTAAGTTTATGCAACTATTATTTTGTTTTGGTCCTTCTACTGTACTTAAACTTGCTTTTATTGTATCTTACATTAGTCGCTGCTGCCCTTGCCATGAGCACACA
The DNA here is from genome assembly GCA_030015325.1 of Cryptoblepharus egeriae. NCBI lineage: Eukaryota > Metazoa > Chordata > Lepidosauria > Squamata > Scincidae > Cryptoblepharus > Cryptoblepharus egeriae. The sequence continues at coordinate 27,568,021 of JAREYC010000002.1, read as the reverse complement.
AAAATGATGCACCTATTAGTGCTATTTCCCAATGAATTGGACCTGTTCAGTAACCTAGAGGGCTCTACAGATCTCCAGAGAGCAGCAGTACGGTTAACACAATGCTTTTTAAATTATTAATTCTTCTTAATAAAGATGAAAGGCTGTCCACTGGGGTATCCTAATTAAGAGACTTCTGCAACAATAATCGCATAATATTTTACTGCTCACAGTTCATCTGAAAAAAATCCTTTGCAAGATGTCCGGATTGAGGGAAGGAGAGGCCAAATTTCTCATATAATTTACTTTTTTTTGACATTTTTTCCTGATCTACGACTGCTGGTTCCTGAAACTCAATTGAATGTTTGGCATTTTTGAATGGCACCACATGTGAATTAAGCATACCTCCCAATCATGCATTGAGTCTTCTGAAAATCTTGCAAAGTTTCTCAGTGGCAGCTTCACTATAAGTAAAACAAATGAGACATACTATACAACAACTCACAGACCAATCCAGAGCAACTAATCTGTCCACATAAGAGCCCTTAGGTTGCCCTATCTAACACTAGGCTGGAGCAACTGCAAGATGCTCCAGCCCAGTTACTCTGAAGGAGGCTTAGGGCAGAGCAAGGCAAGATAGGGTGCCCTAAGAGAGGTGGACCTGCTCTGCCCTAACTGGGGCAGCCTAAGCAGCTCAGGAGAGGCAAGTTGAGGGCATGTTTAGCATTGCCTAGGGCAGAGCAGTTACTCTGTATCCAAAGCCTGTTTCCAAGGCAGAAATGCCCTCTTCCAGCCCTCAGAGTTATACCACCTCAGGAGCAGGTATAGTAATGAGTAGACCCATAGGGGTCCATGATAAGGCCCGAGTAAGAATAGCAGTGCTGACCAAAAATCTGAGTTCTTGGCCAGCCTAGCTACAACCCCTGCCTCTCAACCTCAGGATATGGAACAAACTACGGCTGCCCACAAACCTCAGGATACAGCAGGCCACTCCAAGAAGCCCCTTGTATTCACTGTAGAATGTACTGGCATCTCATCAGGGACTCCTTATAAGGCAGGCACCCAGTGGCGTCACCAGACTGGTGCGGCTGGTGTGGGCTGCATTGGGTGATGCGCTCCGTATGGGGTGATGTGCCAGAGGAGTTTGACTGTCCTTTGGCAGGCCCCGGGTGTCAGCACCCCCATTCATGCCTGCTCCAAGGCGGAGCAGCAGCCAGAAGCTGACACTTGTCTGAGGAGCTGGCCTGAACGGCCATCTGAGATGCACTGCGCAGAAACACACTGAGCATGCCGAACAGCTTCAGAGGAGACTTCCTTAGAGCAGAGAAAGTCCGCGCTTCTGCACAGCCATTCGGCCTCACTCAGGAGGCGGAGCGGCAGCTGAATGGCTTCAGAAAGAGTATTGCACAGGCACCAACTCTGAAGCCTGCACAGTCTCCCCCGAAGCCAAAAGTCTTCAGAAAAGTACTGCGCAAGTGTCAGAGATGGTGCCTGCGCAGTACTCTTTCTGAAGCCAGTTGGCTTCAGAAACAACTGCGCAGGCGCCAACTTTGGTGACTGTGCAGTCCAGGTGGGGGAGGCGCACATCCCAGGGATGACGCACAGACTTCCGCACCAGGTGATGTGCAGAGTCATGTCACCACTGTAGGCACCACAGCTGTTCCTTATTCAGTGTGATCTGAGGGGTGTCTCCTCAGGAGCAAGTCTTCCCCTTGTGTCAATTACTTAGCATGCTCTGGAGCAGTTAGGGCAGCCCAGGCTTCCTGACTCTCTGGATTCAGCATAACTTTCTGCTCTGGATACAGAACAGTATACAGAATAGCATTGACATGTATATAAGCAGCCACCCAATGTTTGCCAAATGTTCATTTTTTTAAAAAGTATTTATCTGGAAACTGAACTCTGCTATGTTGTTCAAGCTGAAGTCAAGGAACAATTTATTTCATACAGCTTCACATTAGCATTTTAAGCATCTTGCCCAAGAATATTGGATTGCCAAGGAGTAATGAGCTATCCATATTGTGCCAGGGTTGGGGCCTTGCCTTTGGATCTGATACACTAGTGTCTTGGATAAGAGGATTTAGCTGTTAAAAGGAACAGAAGCAAAATGGGAGGCATATCAGAAGAGGAGAACTAGCGGTTTGAAAGACAGCACATCAAGGACCTGTATCAGTTACAACTCCCGAGTTTGCCTTCACTCATCTCCCAAATTCCATGTCTTACATATTCTTCAAAGGAAAGCTCTGAAGAGATCACACGTTTCTATCAGTGCCAATTAATTAAATGTTGTCCTCAGATGTGACGGGTACAAAGGAACAACAGCTCCCCCAGGGCCATGTCAAAGCACCGTTTCTGCCAACTGGAAGGCTCACAGAAGAGAACCAGTTTCCCTCTGCCATGGGATCAACTTGAAGCGCTGAGAACAAGGGTGGATGAGGGAGAGTAGTTCTCTTGTAATGCAAGTAACTCCAAATGCAAGAGACACAATAAATGACACACTGAATTAATTGTATAAACATTTTCACATGTACCTAATGTCAGATTTATTCCTTTTCTCCCCTTTAATAAAAAAAAGATAATGAACAGTTTTGAGTGAAAGTCCCTTTTGAATTATTTCTCTTAGGATTGTGGTAGGGGAGGTAAGAGAAATTAGATAAAGGAATTTGATAAAGGATATCCCAGATTTGAAGGGGAAAAAGAATCAATCTCAACTGTATTTAAATTTGACAAAACTCCTCTAATTTGACAAGTTAATGAAGAATGAAATTCTCTTTTTGAAACAGGCTGAATTTATGCAGCTTGCCAGTGTGAGTAAATGACAAGGAATGGTTTAAATTTGTGTGAATAATTATACTCAAGCCAAAATACACTAACAGAGCAGATGTCAAAGGCTGCGGTTTTGTTGGAAGAGGTGGAATCATTTTGCCAAGTCGGCAGAGAGAGGATTTAGGATAGTGGGTCATAGCTCTATAGGACAATAGGCAGAAGGTCCTAAATTCAATCCCAGGCATCTCCAGAAAAAAGGGTTGAGAAGTTCTCACAGTGTTATGCCTGGGTAAGGCTCAATACACAGACTCTAGAGTCCTATTGTGAGTCAGAACAGATGCAACAGATGGACCAAGGGTCTGATTTAGAAGCCAGTGGCTGCAATCCTAAAGACACTTTCCTGGGAGTAAGAACCATTCAACACTTACTTTTGAGTTGACATGGTTAGGATTGTGCTCTTAGAAGCCAATGGATAGAGTTTTTGAAAACGGTATTATTCATTTTACTCAGAATTTAAGCCCAAATTAAGTAAGACTCAGGCTGTAATCCTAATTCACAGGAAACAAACACCTTTAACAGTGGAATACTGTTCTTCTCAATGGTGAAATGGCAAGAAGCAGATAAATATTATTTCTGATGCTCTCTGACATGGTAAAGAGGAAACTAGTGTATTTAAATTCTATTATGGGAACCATAGGCCTGCTTTGAACCATAGGCTCACTTCATAGTCACAGATACAGGAATGGGCTGGTTTGATAATTGACGGCTCCCAAATCCAAACCCCATTCCCAGACCAAATCCTGATGCCCACGTCCACATGGACCTGTGATGGCAATGGTGCTGGTCTGAGCACCCTTCTGCACCTTACCAAATGTTCCCTTACAGACCGTCTCCCTTGCAGGACGCAGGCTGTGTTGGCAAGTTAGAGAGTATAAGATAGAAAGTATAAGATGCTATAAGATACAAGTATAAGATAAGAGAGTATAAGATGTTACTAAAATATGCCTGGGACGACAATGGGAAGAAAATATTTTAAAAATTGAAGCAATTCAGGGAGAAACTACACATTGATTAAGCATGCAGTTTGGCTCTGTGTGTACAGTATATGTTTAAAAACTGAAATAGTCATATGTGTGGTGACTGAGAAAATTCCTAAGCAGTGAAGTGGTTTTGTTTCCACACCAGAGATTCATCTTCTACCCCCAGTTTTGGGCATTAGTGCAAATATGGAGGTACTTTAGGAAGCACTACTTTTATTTAAGGAATGGAAATTCTGAATAGGCAGGTTGGAATATGGCTTCATTCATGAAGTGGATTGTGCATCTCAGAACAGATGCCACCACATGGATAGGCAGAGTGGAATTCATAGCAGACAAAATATGTTAATCCTTCAAGAATGGCAGTGAAGAGCTGAAAATGCTCTTATGTCTCTCAAGTGAGCAGTGGTCTGTATTCTTCCTGTGGGATGACACAACAGCCCGTCCTAAGCTGTTATGCCACAGACCAGCCAGGCAGTGTTATTTCATGGTTTACTGATGCCTAATTTCCTCTATCAGCCTCTCCAAAATGTCTGCTCTCAATATCTGTGTCTGCGACATGTTATCTTTGATGGAGAGGGCTGGGAGAAATGGTTTCCGCTAGAGCTGCTGTCAATAAAACTCCATAAATCAGTGAGCCAAGGAAGGCTGAAGGCAAAGACCAATGTAGGAAACATCTATCACCACTCAAGGAACAGAGTACCAGTTTTAATGAAGGCTGATAGAAGGAAACTGGTGCTTGATGGCAATTTAGGATGGGCCTGATGGATCTGGAGCACCAGGACTGGGTATAATAAATCCATCAATTTATTTTTAATCAAATAGGGGTAATAGTTCATCATCGTTCTGTTCATCATCATATCAGACACTGGACTCTTTTCAAGAACTGGGTGTGTAGAGTTCATTCTATTTACCATACAGAGACTAAATATGAGTAGCAAAAACTCGTTCCAATTTAACTATTGCAGGGTTCATCCTAAGTACACCCTGTTGTCATCTCCACATATTATGACAAGCATACAATTAGTACTTGCGTGAAGGGGTCATTTTAGGCAATATAGCAACTGTTGGGGAATAATATGACCAGAATCATGACCATTAAGTAGCGCCACGTGGGTTGTGACATGAGAGGAAAGAACCAACATGGGCTACAAGCCATTAGTGGTGTGTGTAGAGGAGGACAACCGCAAAATGCCAGATGCGGGGAGGGGGGGGGCACCTGGATGCTGGTGTCATATGAACTCCCTAAGGAATCTGGTGGGCCTTTGTGTGATACAGGAAGCTGGACTAGATGGGTGTTTGGCCTGATCCAGCGGAGGCTCTTCTTATGTTCTTATGTTCTAAGGTGCAGGATGTGCAGGTCACACCGGGTAGTGTGCACAAGGGGGTGAATACACTAGATGACAAAATTTTTAAATCTTGGTATTTTCAAATAATACAATCATGTTATAAAATCAATGTATAATTTCATCAGAATGTAAAGAAACAAACCACATAAAAATATCTTGATTCTAGCAAATGTTATAGCCAAAAACCCAGCAGATCAGGGTGATGGTACATCACCCACCCTCTGCCTGGTTTGTGGCTAAGAAACCTTCTTCTCTAACAACTCCTTGTTCTGTTAGAAAAGCTTAGGCTTAAGTTTCAACCTAAAGCTTAGGCTTCAAGTTTTAAGGTATTTTTTAACAGAAAAGAGCAACCAACAAACCTTTGCAAACTACTCCTATGGGTGGAGGCAGACTTTAACATTTCATATTTATTTGAATCTAACGTGCACCTTTTAAGCCAAATTTAGTCACCAAAATTGGGGTGTGCATCAGATTCAATGGTTGAGTTAATACAGTATTTTGATATAAGTATACAGTAGGTCAGTAATTAAACAGTTTGCAGTCGTCCACCCCTTATTGGACAGGTGAGGGACCAAAGCACTGTCCAAAAGTGAAAAGCAATGAAAAGTGAACCTAGTCTTTTTCAGCTTGCAAGTGCAAAATGGCCACCAAAATGACATAAGTACCACTTGCAAAGCCAAAATAACATTTATTTATGAACATTCATTGGCATCCTTCAGTCTCAAAAGACTATGTATCATGCTCTGAATGGAGGTCCTAAAACAGCATCTAGTATGGCTAAAAAGGCCATTTCGAGAGTGGCAATCCCTTCCACACTGAGGACAGATAAAGTCAGTCCCCTACCTTGCTCCCAGATTTTGCTGGTTCCGGGACTGCCTCTTTGCCTCAGCCTGCCGAGCAAGTGTCTCTTTGAATTTGGAGAAGGCCATGCTGCATCTTTTGCATCCAAGCTGAATGATCAGAGGTCAAGTTTTCCCAGCCATTGATGTCCATTCCCAAGGCCTTTAGATTCCCTCTTGCAGATGTCCTTGTATCGCAGCTGTGGTCTCCTTCTTGGGTACTTTCCCTGCACTAATTCTCCATATAAGAGATCTTTTGGAATCCGACCATCAGCCATTCTCACGACATGCCCAAGCCAGTGTAGACGCCACTGTTTCAGAAGTGTGAACATGCTGGAGATTCCAGCATGTTCCAATATTGCGTCATTTGAGACTTTGTCATGCCAGGTGATGCCAAGAATATGTCGGAGACAGCGCATCTGGAAGGTGTTCAGCTTTCTCTCCTGCCATGCATAAAGGGTCCAAGACTCGCTGCAGTACAAGACTGTGCTCAGGACACAAGCTCTATAGACCTGGATCTTTGTATGTTCCGTCAGCTTCTTATTAAGCCATACTCTCTTTGTAAGTCCGGAGAACGTGGTAGCCACTTTACCAATACATTTATTCAGCTCAGTATCTAAAGAGTGAGATGATTCCATTTATTATGCCAAAAAACACAACAAATTATATTAAAACTAGCAAAAGGCGTACCCGCGTTACGGGAGTAAAATTCCCCCGTATGCCATCCCCCCATATGCATCAACCCCCCATGGATAACTTCCCCCAGGCATAACAACCCCCCATGCGCAACTTCCCCCATACACATCAACCCCCCGTGCGCAACTTCACCCATGCGCATCAACCCAGCATGCACAAGTTACCCCATGCGCAACTTCCTCCCATGCACATCAACCTCCATGCACAACTTCCCCCATGCGCATCAACCCCTCATGCGCAACTTCCCCATATGCATCAAACCCCATGCACAACTTTCCCCATGCGCAACTTTCCCCATGTGCAACTTTCCCCATGCGCAACTTCTCCCCATGCGCAACTTTACCCCATGCACAACTTTCCTCCCATGCGCAACTTTCCCCATGCACAACTTTCCCCCGTGTGCATCATCCCCCATGCACAACTTCCCATATGCGCAACTTCCCATATGCGCAACTGCCCTCCCATGCGCAACTTCCCCCATGCACAACTTCCCCATGCACAACTTCCCCATGCACAACTTCCTCCGTGCGCAACTTCCTCCGTGCGCAACTTCCCCCGTGCGTAACGTCCCCGTGCACAACTTTCCTCCATGCGCAACTTTCCTCCATGAGCAACTTCCCCGTGCGCATCATCCCCCCATGTGCATCATCCCCCCATGTGCATCATCCCCCATGCGCAACTTCTCCCATGTGCAACTTTCCTCCCATGTGCAATTTTCCCCATACGCAACTTCCCCATGTGCAACTTCCCCCGTGCGCAACTTCCCTCCATGCGCAACTTTCCCCGTGCGCAACTTTCCTCCATGTGCATCATCCCCCATGTGCATCATCCCCCATGTGCAACTTCCCCCATGCACAACTTTCCATATGCGCAACTTTTCTCCCATGCGCAACTTTGCCCTGTGCGCAAATTTGCCCCGTGCGCATCATCCCCCATGCGCATCATCCCCCATGCGCAACTTTGCCCCATGCGCAACTTCCCCCATGCACAACTTCCCCTATGCGCAACTTTCCTCCCATGCGCAACTTTCCTTCCATATGCAACTTCCCCCCTGCGCAACTTTCCTACGTGCGCAACTTCCCCCATGTGCAATTTCCCCTCATGCGCAATTTCCCCTCATGCGCAGCATCCTCGCCAGCGCAACCTCTTCCTCTGAACAACATCCCCCAGTGCACCAGGTACTGAGCACCAAATAGGCTGGATGTGGTTCAGTCTCCCATGTTAAGTACAGGACAAAAACACGTTGCCCCCTTTTCAGCCCCTGAAGGGTTAAATTTCTCCAGATGGTTCTTGGTGGGTGTTCAGGAGACAGAAGGAACTCCCAGAATTCCATGCTTCAGGCCCAGCAGTTGGGGAGGAATGTTGCTGAGTCAGCAATTCTCAATGCAAAGTATAGGGAGGAAAACGCCTTGCGCCCCTTTTCACCCCCTTCGCGTTTGAATTTCCGGAAACTGGTTCTTAGTGCACCCCTCCCTCACGGAAGGAACACCCACCCCAAATTTCACGCTTATAGGCCCACCGGTTTTGGCAGGGCGGTGATGAGTGAGTCAGTCAGTTAGTGAGTCAGTGAGTGAGTCAGTGAGTCAGTCAGTGAGTGACTTTTCTCTTATATATATATAGATAAAAGCATATGTGGGCAATATATATCTGCTTGATTTGAATGATAGTAATTTTCTGAAGAAAATCATAAGGAAATAATTGAATTAAATAAATATCTTTTAACCTTCCCAATTCAATGAATATAGTGTTACCATCGAATATAGTGTTACCACCTATCCCAGAAATTGTTTGCATACACAATGTACAGAGTGTTGGGAAACACCACTATTTCACAAAATCTTTCATGAGAGCTGAAAGCATTTCCATACAGGAATTAAGAAACCTGTATGGGTGAGGAAATTACTATATTTCCATTGGCAATGCCTGTATTGTCATTAACAGAGGAGACACAAATACTACCCAAACAGCTCCTTTTGAAACAATGTTTTAATTGGAAATTCAACTTTCCAGTTTCTTTCCAGAATAATTTGCTTTCAAGCCAGCCAGCCGCCTCAGATATTTGTGTTCCTCATAGGTGGAACCACCTTTTTATGCCAATTAATGGAGAGTCATTTAAGGTATTTAGGAAATCAAACATCTAGACAAACATGACAGCAGTTTATGTTGGGTGTCATCACTAAAACCTGGCCTGTTGTGTTGGAAACACACAGGCATTCAAGGAATCTCCAAAATGGGGCTCAATGACAAGAGAAACGTAGCCTTTTTGTGGCGTGTTGGGTATGAAAATTCTGAAAACATGGTTACTAATTAATTATTAACAGCTCACACATTGCTGCTGGGTAAAACTGGATTCAGTTTTAATTTGCTCTAGGGAAACCAAGGTTTCTGGCATTGGTTTCTCAAGTGTAATTAATTACTGTTCGTTTATTGGGGGTGAGGAGAAGTCACAGTCTCTCAGCAGGGTTCCTGGTGGAGAGGCAGCATTTGCTTCTCAAAGAAGTTGTCAAGGTACTTCATGCAGAAGTGGCAGTAAATGTGACTGTTTTCATTCCCATTTGTTCTGATCTTGATGGGGTGGAGGATTTTGTGTCATAACTTCACAGGTTACAAGCCATGAGAGGTGTGTGTCGACGCAGACAACCTCCAAATGCCAGATGCAGGGGAGGGCACCTGAATAAAGGTGTCATATGTGCTCCCTGAAGCATCTGGTGGGCCACTGTGTGAAACAGGAAGCTGGGATAGATGGGCCTGATTTAGTGGAGACTCTTTGTTATGTTCTTATGTAACTTACAGGCTTATAGTTGTGCATACAAAACTCTGATGTCAGACAGTCATTATAGGAAGAAGCAGGAATGTGTCAGACTATGGGCACAATCCAGAAGTGCATTTGGGCTACCCTATCTCAACAAAAGCAGCCCCAAGACAGGTGGGTCTGGGCTGCCCTAACTGGGGCAGCCTAGGCGGTTCAGGAGAGGCATGTTGAAGGCATGTTTAGCATTGCCTAGGGCAGAGCAGTTAGGCTGTATCCGGAGCCTGTTTCCAGGGCAGAAATACCCTCTTCCAGCTCCGCAGAGTTATACCACTTCAGGAGCAGGTATAGTATCATAGGGGTCCATGATAAGGCAGAGTAAGAATGGCAACGGTGACCAAAAATCTGAGTTCTTGGCCAGCCTAGCTGCAACCCCTGCCTCTCAACCTCAGGATATGGAACAACTACGGCAGCCCACTAACCTGGGGATACAGCAGGCCACTCCAAGCAATCACATTGTATTCACTGTAGACTGTACTGGCAGTCTCCTGCTGCAGATGTTACTGATTGTCAGAGACTCCTTATAATGCAGGCACCACAGCCATTCCTTGTTCAATGTGATGTGAGGGGGGGTCTCCTCAGGAACATGCATTCCCCAGGTGTTACTGAGTTGGTGCCTACTGAGCATGCTCTGGAGTAGTTAGGGCAGCCCAGGCTTCCTGACTCTCTGGATACTGCATAACTTTCTGTTCTGGACTCAGAATATTTGGGCAAGCCCAGTTTGGACACTCCTCACTGCCCAAATGCTAGATTGTGCCTGGATTATGGATTGTGCTGGATTATGTCATGCACAGAGAGATATTAAATAATATACACAGTATGTTTTGTTTAGGAAATAGCAGTATAAATGTTTGTGGCATTGCAAAGCATTTATATGGCTATATAAAGGGCTGCAGTGGCTCTGTGGTTAAAGACATTGGCGGTTCCCTGGGAACTGGTGCTGAAGGATCTAGGTCAGAGATTCTCAAACTTTAGGGAAACCTTACTCCCTAAGTAAGTTGTTGTGACTAGGAAGGCTAGGAAGGATTGCAACAAAATCCCCCAGGATCACACCTTTGTGGGAGAAGGAAGCTATTTTCAAACCTACAACAGTGGTGCTTTGAGGATCTAGTAGGTGCGGGGGAGCCCTGGGAAGCACTCCCAAGCATTTTGTAGGATTCCCTGTGGCACGAAACTAGTGAAAGTGCAGTTGTATTTAAACTTGAAGCCAGACTCTGTTGTTATTATTTTCATGCAGCTGTCAACCCCTCTGCAACTTACACACTGAAAAGCAAGCACTCTTACAATCATGTGTAAACCTCAAAGATGGTAAAGGACATGTAAACTGCATACTGCATGGATCTTGCATATAAACACAGCATTTTGTCATACATACATGAGGTATTAGTTTCAGCACTTCCTTTTAGCTGAATACTGTATATATATTTGTGTGTGTGTGTGTGTATCTAGTGTATATACACACTACACAGACTAAATGCTTCATATTAGCTGTCAGATCTGAGAACATGATATCTAGATTCTGTACATATATCCTTTCAGAATTCTCTTTCAAAATCTATGTTATATGGTCGTCAGGCTGTCATATAAAGCTGAACTTCATATAAAATCAGCAAGAAGATAACTTATGAAATTGTTAAACAGACATAACACTCTGGTAAGAAAACTACCATAAGATGGCACCATAACCTAATGTATGGGGAAGTCACCTATACACAAAACAGATAACTCACATAAATAATCTGCACTTACTGTACTTCATAACATGAAATCTGGCACACCTTTCACTCTCCCTTGTCTTTCCTCAGTACCACCCCCTCCATTTCTGGTACTAAAGACAAATAAAGGGCACAAAGTGGTAGAACAAAGAAACATAGGACTTTGCTGACGAAGGCTTTGGATTTATTAATGTTTTTATTAATATTACCGCTGATTTGCACATCATTGTAACATTTTGTACAACAAAATGTTTCTAATAAAAGAGAGAGATTATTAAATAATATATACTTTATGCTTTGTTTAGGAAGTAGCTGTGTAAATGTTTGTGGCATTGCAAAGCATTTATATTTGTCTTTATAGAGGGCTGCAGTGGCTCAGTGGTTAAAGAGACTGTGGGCGCAATCTTAACCAATTTCAGCCAGCACAACTGTTCATTAAACATACTTGTACTTACTTTCAAGTTGACACAGAAGAACTCTGGCATCACAGTGACATCACTTCTTGTTTGATGTCACTTCCAGACATCCCAGGTTGATGACATCACTTCTGTGAGTCCCAGCTTGTCATTCTTAGAAGGGGGTCCTGAACTCAGATGCTCAAGAACCACTGCATTTGGATATGGGAGAGATGTTGGGCAGCCCAATGCAAGTTCCCCCACACCAATGCAGTGGTGCCTGCAGTGGTGCACTGCATCTGCTTGCTCTGGGCTGCTGTCGCCTCAGCTGCTGATATAGGTTGCCAGCAATATTGCTGGTACAGCACCATAATAACTCATGTTAGCATGTCATGGGATAGGATACCACATGCTCCAGCCAGTGCTGTCAATCCTTCCCTTTCTCAGGATCTATCCACTTCCACCCCATCACTCCGTCCCATTACACCCCATCCTTGCCCTCCCCTATCCTGATTCCTCCCCTGCACTGGAAATAACTGCTCTTGCAGGTGCAGCTCACAAAATGCATAAACAAGCCAAAAGGAAATGGGGACCCCTTTCTTTCTGTGGTTAAAGACACTGTGCCTGTTGATTTTAAGGTCCAGGTGCTGCATGAAGCAACATCCTGGAGACAGGCCCCTGTGATAGGTCGGCCCGATTTGCCCATGTTGCATCAATCATCTAAAGCAGGGGTGTCCAACATGCGGCCCAGGGGCCACATGTGTCCCAGGACGAGGGTGGATGCAGCCCTCCTGCAAAGCTGGCCACCACCATTGGAAAAACTGGCTTTGTGGCAGCAGCCATTTTCAAATTTCACGTGCTTCTCTGCACACTGCCCTGGGTGGCTGCCACAAAGCTGGTCTGGGCTGCCTGGCTCCTCCCACTACCTGCTGCCTGGCACTCAGAGCGTTTCAAGCCCCTGCAGACCTTGCAGCACTCACCCACCTGCATCCCCCAAAAGCAGCCTCACCCTCTATCCCAGCTGCTGCCTGCTGCCCTTGAGACCTACTCAGAAGTAAGCCCCGTTAAAGTCAATGAGGCTTACTCCCAAGTTGCAGTCTGAGAGCCCAATGATGCATAGGATGGGCTGTGATCCTCTCCAAGCTTAACCTTGGAGATATGCATGTCTACTCAGAAGCAAGGCCCATTGTACCCAGTGGGTCTTACTCCCAGGAAAGTGTGTTCAGGGTTGCAGCATATCTCCAAGGTTAAGCTTGGAGAGGATCATAGCCCATCATGCCTCCTCAGAAGTAAGCCCCACTAAAGTCAATGAGGCTTACTCCCAAGTTGCAGTCTGAGAACCCAATCCTACACATGGCTACTCAGCAGAAACCCCATGATAACCAATGAGACTTACTCCAAGGTTTAGCTTGGAGAGGATCACTGCCCATCCTACGCATCATGCCTACTCAGAAGTAAGCCCCATTAAAATCAGTGAGACTTACTCCAAGGTTTAAAAGTGTAAGACAAAATATAAAACATCCTACATTTTGTCCTATAATTTTTTTAAACAAGTTGTTCGTGTTTATGCGCAGCCCAAACCAACTTGTCTTCTTCCAATGTGGCCCAGGGAAGCTAAAAGGTTGGACATCCCTGATCTAAAGCATACCCTGCCAGGAGCAGGAATAACGGTACAAAAATGAAGCCATCACAAAATGCTTTACAACATTTTGCAACAGTTAACCCAGTGGAGTGGGGAATAGGATTGGACATATTAAGCTTGTGATGGCAGTGAAACATCCTGGCTGAAATGTGAGACATCTGGAGATTTGGAATTAGATGTTCTGTGTATTCTTATTTTTCTGAAAGTATTGTCTTCCTCAATGTTTCCCTACCTTCCCATCTCTACGAACACTTCCACCCCTATAAGTCCTGCTTGTGGAAAACAGCTTGTCCTGGCCATTTCCAGGCTGGATGATTGCTAAAGGTGACAGGCCTCATCTGGCCAACTTCATCACTTCCCATTATGTAACACTGGCATGCCCGACATTCCCTTCAGTTGGCATCAGGCGGCAACCATCATGCAACAGCTGGGGAGATTGGTTCAGAGAGCACTGCATCTGCAAATGGCACTTGGCAATGACAATGGAAAATTTTCTTGATTTACCTTTATCAAGCCTACAAGCATTATTATTAAATAAAGTTCTTTGCATATAGAAGTAATTGTTTTGTATTTATTCATGAGTGTCAAGTGTAACATGAGGCAACAACATTTTAACACTTTAAAGAACACTTAATTTTCTCTTGATGTCAACGCACATTAAGCCTTTGCTTCTCACAGAATGAAAGACTGCCTGCAGTATGAGGGGTATGTTCCAGAAGTAAATGACCTTGTCTCACTGGGTCACTTATAGCATTACATTATAGGAAACAAATAATTTATAACATGTGTTCCATTGCAGCAGCTGATCCATAATAAAATTTAAAACTACAATAGTTGAAGAACAAAATTAAGAAGCATCCCAAATTATTGCAATCATAGTCACTAAAAATAACATACAATTCTTATACATAAAAAGGAGTGTGGATACTGTACACTTCGTACTATATAGTACGAAGTCAAGTATTATTCAGTACTAATATGGCAGCCATGAAAAACTTTCTTCCTCAACTTCTGGGAACAGAAATATGAAATGTTTCACCTCCTAGGAGACATAAACTACTGCGTTATCCTCTGATCACTGGTCATGTATAGCAAATGTTCTCAAAGTGGAGGTCATGGCCCCGGGTGGGTTCCAACCTCATCTCGGGGGGGGGGGGTCACAAAGACCTGGGTGCAAAGATTTTGGAATCTGGCACTGTCACTGCTATCTTGGAATGGGGGGCATTCACGCTCCACCACATACCGTATTTCCCGGCTTATTACACGCACCGGACCATAAGACGCACCAAAGTTTAGAGGAGCAAAACAAGTAAAAAATATTCTGAACCAAATGGTGTACTAATATATTTAATAAAATATAGCAAAATAATATTTCAACCATGTAAAATCAACAGTGGTATTAAGAACCATTATCACTGCTCATTAACAAATGAGGAAAGACTGTAAGCTTCAAGCACTCTTCTAATTTTCTGGAAACCCCAAAAACTCATAATCTCTAGTGTCAGGGATTTGTGGCTTTTGCACAAATCTCATTGCAAATGGTCCAGGAAGATAGGTAAGTTGCGGGGGGGTCTTTTGGGGGTGGGGCGATCCAGGTAGGTAGGGAAAGGTGAGGGGATCTAGACAGATAGGGAAGAGTGAGGGATGCACAGGCATGGAGCAGCAGGGACCAAAATTGGTACCCACTTTAAAAATTGCCGAAAATGTATTTTTTTTTGTTTTTGTATTTTGGTTTTTTGGCCATAACTTTTCATAGGCAGGAGATATCTCAAAACTGATTTTTGCATTGGATTCTGCTCTTCAATACAAATCCAACAACATATGACATGAGGGGGGGGGGTAAAGTGCTCCAGGATTGGCCCTATCACTCTATAAGACGCACTGACATTTTCCCCCACTTTGGGGAGGGAAAAAAGTGCGTCTAATAAGCCGGGAAATACGGTACTTGGACACAACGGGATTGACTTCTGCATAGACCTGGAGGAACTCTGGAATCACAGTGATGCATATGTTGACATGCCCTTCAGCAATGTCTCAGATGAGGTCTATTCCTGCCCTAATTAGAGAAGCATTGAAACTGGGCCTGAGACTGTCTAATATGCTCACAGCTGCCTAGGCATCATCAGGCAACATGGCTGACAAAGGGGCTGGGACTTGGCCCAGCAGGCTTTGCACAGGGTTGGCTAATGGACCAGCAACAAGCCAGAATGGTGCCCCTCAGCTGGCCCTCACTGTGTTTGCTGAGGAAACTTCCTGCCACTAAAGCACCCAGCAATTTTTTAGTGTGTGGTTGACCAAGCAACAAGCACCGTAGGGTGCAATCCTAACCAATTTAGTCCAGCCTAACTCACCTGGTATATCTTCCCACTGTGGTTTGGGGAGGTTGGCCTAATCCCTTATGGCACTTTTGTGACTTTCCCAAGTCGGCACAGGACTTATGCTGGAGCTTATCCCAGCCTAACTGGAGCTTAGGATTGCAGTCTAGATGAACAGCCTTGATGCACAAGTGGTTGCAGAGAGGTTTCAGGACACTCTCAGTGTGCTCAGGAGAAGCTTCCAGGCTGGCGCACCACTGACCACCAATGGACTATCATATATGTGGTGCATCATTAGTTGGAACATCAGTAAGCAACACACACCTGTATTTGTAGGGTCCCAGAATATGTCCCGAAGAACAGGGACAGTCCTGATTTTTTTGTGATTGTATTCACACACCATCAACTGTGACAGAGGGTCCTGTCTTGATTTTGTGGAAGAGAATTATGGCAACCCTTTGTATTTGAATAGAACATGTTCTTCTGCACGGGTGAGAGACTGTTCTCTTGCCACTCTCCTCGTTTGCTGTGACTGCCTTGGTCTGGATATCTAACTGCATTCATAGTTGGGCACCAAGTGCTTCCAGAATAATGTGCTACAGCGAGCTGGTGCTGTGGTAGCTTCCCAAATAACTGTCATTTGCAAGGATTCAGAAGACATTTCTGAAGAAATGTTAAGAAAACCAAAAGGCAGAGCACACAATTCCCATTAACATGGAAATCTGTGCCTCAGAACTAAAAGGTATCTTGTCACAGCACTTGTTTGTTTTCTTATTCTACCATCATTACCCTGCATTTTCCTTATTATCCCTAAATATGGCTATTGCAATTACCATGTTTCTGAACTATGAGCAATGCCCTTCTTCCTATTAACTTCATTAGTTAGCATGACAAAAAATATTGGGATAACACATTAATTTGCGCTACAGCAATTGAGCTGAGCGGTTATCAGCAGGGGGCCCTAATGGAAAGGTATTTTATTTATGTACTTAGCCTGTCAAATTAATTCCAACAAACCTGGAGGTTTTTCTTTCTCGTTGGTGGAAGTGTGTGTGCTCATGTGTGTGTGCTTGTGTGTGTGTGTGTGTGTGTGAACCACTCCCTTGCCAGAAACTTAAGAAGTAGGTTTAGATGAACAGAGTCTGCAGGTGACTAAAACGCAACTTAAATAACATTAAATTATGCTCTGTTGATGGGTCATTAAGAAAATGGTGCTGTGATATGTGGTACAATTACAGCATCATGCAGATGTTCATATCAGAGAAGGCTTAGTTTGCATACCTTGAGAAAGATAGTGCCCTGCCTTCCCTTCCCTTGCACAGAGGTAAAATATGTAGCTGTTGAATGAGAAGCCCAAGATACCAGACCGTGTATTTTGGAGCATGATTCAAATTGTTTTTGTTTGCTTTTGAAGAGCTTTCCAGTTGTTTTGGCAGCTTTCTGATCTTTGCTTTTGACAATCCCCAAGGAAGAGTGACTAGCAAGTGAGTTGGGTTACACAAACAAGCCATGATGGAGAATGAAGTAAATTCTGTATATCTCATCTTTTAAAAATGTGTGCAAGCCTGTAACAAATTCTGAGACAACATTCCTCCTGGTAATTAGTGTTTCCACTGCTTGCTGCAGAAACGACATTGCTATGAAGAATTCATGAAAAGTAATCAGCTGCACAATTAAGCAATCTGCTGTAATGACAGAACACAACATTAGCGCTGAGTAATCAGAAACATATTTATTTTTCCTCCTTGATTTTTTTAAAAATTCCAAATACCCAATTATTTGCCTTGGCAGACTTCGAAGCAAAGTGACCTCTGGTTTTTTTAAAAAGTCTCTTCCATAACAACATGTATGTTTTATTTCATTTTATGTAGCAAAATTAATGCTTGCCACTTTGCATAGCTTTCATTCTTGCCATAAGTATTTTTCCATTCTAGAGTTCTGGGCTTTGATGAGGTGTCCAGACGTTGGTTTCCCCCACAGATGATTTAGTGTCAAAACTGGGAAAGAAGGCACCTTAAGAAAAGCATACCAACTAACAGTCACAGATGGAGCCATCCAGGGCAATATGTAATTCATCTGGAAAAAACTATTCTAATTTCCTGCATTTCCAATGCAAAGGTTGCTTAGAATCAGTGCAGTGAAATCTCTTTTGTGTAGGAATTCCATGATCACCCCACTGATACATTATTTCAACCCACTGACTACCATTTACTACCAGTCCCACTTTACAGCATTACAGAAGAAATTGTCTTATATACCCTACAATCCAGAGTAACTACGGGAGCACATAAGAGACATTTACATCGACTTAGTTACTGCACCACCTAGTGAAAACTTATAGGAAATTCATATTGCAATCCAGAGTAAATTGTTCTTACATCAGAGCAAGGACTCCCCGTAGTTACTCTGGATTGCGCCCATAGTTTTTGCTACTGTCCATACTGACTAGCAGTGGCCCTCCAGGGTTATAGAAAGGGGGTCAGAAGCCCCCTATACATGGGCGCATCACACCTGGTGCAGTTCTCATCTTGTGGAATTTGGCATTCTGGAAGTTCAAGAGTGACATATTGCTTTGAACATGATAGGCCTGCCTCTACACCACCTCCATTCAGCAGTCTTCGGCCCTTCCTGGACACTGTGTTATCACTGCCAAGTGGCAAAAGCATGATTGTCACTGAGAGCACAAGGCAGCTGGGTCCTGAAAGGACCAAAGATCGCCAAGTGGAGGGTTAGGTGGTATGGTGTCATTCCTTGCTATGACTTGTACCCATGCAGCTCAGCCTCTCACCAGCTGTACCCCCATAGTAACATGAATGCAGGGGAATCCAGAAAAGCCAGAGGTTGAAACTGAGACCTTCTGCATACAAAGTATGAGCTGTACCACTCAGTTATTGCTCTTCTGCGATTCACATGATTGTGTGAATGTGTCAGTTAACTGAAAGAGAGCAGAAGTGAACATGGCTTGAAGACATAAAAGAATCACTCAAACAAAAGAGAATGGGTTTATATTTAATCTGAATGGAAAACATTCCCCACGAGACCAATGATAAATTTATCTGCTGTATAAAATCAATAGAACATTGTTTCTCCAGTTATTCTGAGCTACTCCAGACTATCACTTCAATCCAGAGTAGGAGGGTGCTCCTTGAGCAGCAGGTAGTAGTTGTTGCAGCTGGCTTCCTAATACAGTGTTATTACTTTTTCATGTGCCATGATTCTCAGGTGCCCTTCTCTTATGATTAGAAAAGGAACTCTTTTAATTGGGCCATTCTAGAGTAATTTACAATGTTTACAATTTTTTAATTTTTTTTAATTTTTTGGTTCTCATCTCAAATCATCATTGATGAATCTCAATCAGTCTCACTTACCCTACAATCCAGAGTTACTATGGGAGCATATAATAGACATTTATGTTGACGTAGTTACAGCACCACCTAGTGAAAACCTATGGTAAATTCATATTGCAATCCAGAGTAAATTGTACTTACACCAGAGCAAGGACTCCCCGTAGTTACTCTTGATTGCACCCAGACAAAGTTTGAGATTACATCTGCAGGATTTATCCCTGGCAGGTAATGCATGTCTGACATTCTAGCCCCACTACTCTTCTTCCCTTCATACTCCCTTTCTTACTCAGTTTCTCTCTTCCTTTTCAAATCCAGGGAGAAGCAGGAACTATGGATCCCATTACTTTTTGCAGAGGCATACCTAGGCAAAATTTCGCCCGTGGCAAGGACTAAAATTTCACCTCTATCAAAACAGTTAGAAGGGTTCCAGGAGGTCATCTAGTCCTACCCCTGCTTGTAGCAGGAGAGATCTCTGCAAAGGACTAGACTTTAGCACTAATATATTTATACACACACACATCATAATGCCAGTGAGTTCAACACACATGATTCCACCAGAGGAGTGTAAGTGGTGCCCCCTGGCACCCTGGTGCCTTGTTGCCTGTGGCAGATCGCATCCCATGCCATACCCTCATTATGCATCTGACTTTTTGTATAATATGCACACTTGCCCTCCTTCTGATTTGAGCCAAAGTATAAAAATATTTTAGATTTGTCTGAAATATGGGGGCAGAAAGTAAGAAAAATATATATCCAGTATATTCTACTGTGATCAAAATATGCTACACAAACAGATAGATTTAAAGACATGCTGCAGAAATTGAGTGCTTAATAGGGAATGACTTTCCAGCTGCTGCAGCAACACAACATCACAATCCCTGATTTTATTGTATCAGCATTGCAGGCTGATACGCTGCTACAAATGTTTAAGATCAAGTTGACAGAATCCAGCTTGAAGCTTGAGTTATGGTTGCAATCATGAAAGTTTGGCATCTTAGTTCAAACTGCACTGCCAAGCTGCAGCCGGAAATCCGTAGATCACAGAAACCAATAGGATACACCAGAATAATTGTTTTGAGGATCACAGCCAGAATAACCCAAAATCTGACTATGGAATTTGGAACTTGGTGTCAGTTAATGATGGGCTGATGTAAATCACAAAATCCTTTCAAAGTAATTTGCCATCAGCCTAATGTGTCTATTTGCTTTGCCTATTATTTAATTAACACAGAGCAGGCAACACAACCATATGTACGATCTTTTATATGACAAACTGTGCACCCTGTAAGCCTGGGTGTCATGGAAAGCGGAAAAAGTAGGAGAATGAGTGGATGTGCCATTCTGCAAAATCAAAGTACATCTCTAAAGAAAGCATGAAAGACTTCCAAGAACTCATAAGAGTCACTTCGTGTTATAATATCAGTGAAGAGTGTTAACGCATTCAGCACAAATGCTGACATTGCCGGTGCTAATATGCTGCCTGATATGTATTTTAACATTATATTATAGTAGAACTCAGTAAGAATATAGGGGGTGGAAGGTGAGGATTGAAATTGCTGCTGGGAACTTGCTTTTTGTTCAGCGTAAGTGCTGTACATCTCAGCAGTCTGGAAAAGCTTCTCAGCAAGATGATATTGTTACATCAGAACCACAGTGGGTTGAACACAATTCTCAATTTGCAGGCAAATGGATGTATTGTGTTGGGGTTTACCAGTAGGAGACTGCAGAAGTATAAATTACAATCCAGCAATATTCTGTTCTCTTACCTACAGTAGATTTGAGGCTAAGCATAAGGACCTTCACTTGCAGAGGGGAGGATGGAAATTTAGCACAGGGCCTCCATGTCCTTTGATGTGTCTCTGTTGCATAGCCTCATATTTTCTAGTCTTGGATGCATCCAAAACATTTGGACAGTCAGATTTCTGGGTGATCGCTATACCATTATGCTAATATAATAGTAACATTTCTATGTTTTAATGTTAATTTAGCACCAGATGTTCTAGATACTGTATAGTGCATTGGAATTACATGACCCCTGACTAGGTAGTTTCCAGTTCAAGTACACTAGACAATGTAGCAATGAAAAGCTTCAGGAAATCAACCTTGACTTTTCAATGGAAGGACAGATACTGAAGCCAAAGCTCGAATATTTTGGCCACAACTTGAGAAGGGAGGACTCCTTCGAAAAGAGCCTGATGCTGGGAAAAACTGAAGGCAAAAGGAGAAGCAGAGGATGAGGTGGTTAGATAGTGTCACCGAGGCAAAGAAGATGAATTTGGAGAGATTTTGGAAGCTAGTGGAGGATAGATTGGCCCAGGGGTCACAAAGAGTAAGACATGACTTAACAACATGTGCTGTTGCAAAGACATTGTACAGTTTAAAACGATTTGCAGTAGCATATGGTCCAGGTGCTTTCCCACTGGCACTGGGGAGAAACAGAGGCCCACTTGAACAGATAAGTCAGCGCAGGGATGGGGCTGGAGCTGAATGGGGTGGAGCTGAAGATGGTAGCATGAGAGGACTTGAACCCTGGAGAAGTGGCTCCTAGAAGTTCTTTACTTTTGCCACCTTGCTGCTGATGCCATTTCAACTCCTGTAGGAGGTGATGATTCTTGGCTATCCTAGAACCATGGCTGGGTGTGGTGTCCTTGAGACATCAAGGCATCAAAACCCCACCAGCACTTGGCTGTCTGATAATTTGCTGTGACATAAGAGCTCTGCCAGTTGGGAGGAAATGGGTGGCAACCCTCCCTAGGTATATCTCTTTTAAAGGCCAATGTGCCACTAATATAGGTCAATGAAACATCATGGCAAGTGATGGAAAGAGTCCAGCAGGGCTTGACTCAAGTCGAATCTAGAGTTACTGCCCCCATGACTTGACTCAAAAGCGAATCATTAATGGGGAATTTTCTTAGTCACTGAGTTACCCCCTCAAGACTCTAAGGATCCAAAACTAGTCACCACCCCACCAAAAATACTGCACTGTGGCTCTTCACAGAGAAACAGGGCTGTTGCTGGGTGGTGTGTGTGCTTGAAGGATCCCTTTCAACTCTCTCCAAAGTAGCCCCAAGCCACCCATCTGATCAACTGACTTCTAGGGCGCAATCCAGAGTAACTACAGGGAGTCCTTGCTCCAGTGTAAGAACAATTTACTCTGGATTGCAATATGAATTTCCCATAGGTTTTCACTAGGTGGTGCCATAACTACGGGTGCAGGTAAAGTCTCTTACGTCCTCCCATAGTTACTCTGGATTGGAGGGCTAGTCTTCCTAGCAGTGCTAGTACTGACGCTAGTGATTGTAGTCAATGTCCTTTGTTGTAGGAATGTGGGCCAGGTGGCAAAAGGTACATTTTTGGCATTTTTCCCTTCCCAATTATTCTTTATGGAGTTACTCCAACCTATACCAGCTCTGTCACTGGCGTAACATTTTCCTCATGCTAAGAATATGATTTACTTTGCGGCTTTCTCATCCCTTCCATAGCTCTCCTATCTCTCTCTTCTTTTGACCTTTCTACTAGTGAAGTTGCTCTGACATCCAAGGGACTTCCTATGCCAAACTATGCTGGCACACCATTTTTCTGGTCTTCTGCCACTATCTTTGGCACATTCATCAACAGGCAGGCCTGTACACGGATGGGGCTGCCAGCTTACACAGAGACAGACTAGTGTATCTTTTGGATAATATTGGACTGTTAGGTGAATATAATCAGGCTGACCTTCTTGGGACTGCAAATTGCTGTATGAATTGGCATGCCTTTCCTGCTTATTGGCATGATTGCTGAGGTTCCTGAGAAATAACTTTAACTGACACTCCCAAGCACCGCAGATGCACTTGGTGAGATTCCAGATGTCATCCTGAAAAGTCTGGTGTCAGCCAGGCCTCAAGGGGAAGACAAAGGTCACTGTTGTTTTGCTTTAAGTTCAACTATTGAAGAAGGGACTTACCCAGCCAGTTTTTGCAAGCATGCTATTCAGCTCAGCTCCTCCCTCTCCCCACAGTTTCTGAATCTCATCTTTACAGGAATCAGCCAACATGTGCCTCACAGTTTCCAGGTAGAAACTGCAAGGCAAGCTTGCTGATTGTCTGCCACAAAGTTCCATAAATTCTGTCTTGCCAGGCATTCAGTAATGCTCTCTTTATCTTGTTAGAATGTCAAGATATCCCCTGGTTCAACAAGACATCCGACTGGATTAGAGAAAGATTTCTGGAGATTATTGTGATCCTTTTGTTTGAATCCTGTTAATAGGACCATTTCCTTCCATATGGTCTTACATCGTCCACTCACATCGGCAGGAAAAAACCTTCCTTCATATTCACCACTCTCAAAGGTGAACTTGGTGGGGAGAGAGAGAGAGAGAGAGAGAGAGAGAGAGAGAGAGAGAGAGAGAGAGAGCAGTTTATGAAGTTCCAGTTGGCTCTCATCCTGATGGCGTTCCGATGCCAAGCAAAAATTCTTTGTTTAGGTGTGCATATGGGATAACTGATTCTTGGATATTTATTCTCCTCCTGGTTTTCTGGAAATTTCTTTAAATGTTGCTTTTGTGATTTTTTTTAAGAAACTGTATCACTTGTTCATAATGTTGTGGGTAGCCTCCTTGGATATCCAATAGATGGGATGGATGGCTAAGAATATTTTTAACTTACATAAGTATACTTAGGATTCCGGTAAGTAATCAAATGCCTTAGGCTTGGGAAGGGAGATAGGATACCTTGTGCATCAGTGCTGCTGATCCTGCCTCTGTTCTGGGCCCGATCCCCATACCATCACTGCCTTCCCCTGCTCTGTTATACCCCCTTCTTGCTCTTCCCCACCCCTGCTTATCTGCACCCCAATGTCAATGAGAAGGGTCTGGAATTGCTACCGGCACTGCTAGCAGATACGCTAAACTCAATCCTATGCATGTCTGTTCAGAAGTAAGCCCCATTATAGTCAACAAGGCTTACTCCCAGGCAACTGTGGATTGGTTTGTTGTGTCTAGTGGAAAAGGCTTTATGGAGCTTTTGTGTTAGCATGTGCCAGTGAAGTTCGTGCTGGCTGGCAAAAGTAAAGGATAGGATGATCTCCGTGGGTCTTGGGTCTAAGTAGCTATTCTTTGAATCAAGTTGCATTAGTAGAACTCTAAATAAAATCATTAAGTTCATGTGACGCAAATATGACATATTGCATCAGCCCAGCTGCCACTTGCTTCCTTCTCATTCCTTCTCACTGATACAGGTTTTTGGCAACCTGTCCACCTGTCTGCTGCCAGACATTTCCTGTTCCCCTACTAGAACTGTCTCTTTCAAAGGCCATTATGTGGTCAGTAAAGCAATTATGCAACTTCATAGACTAAATGGTACCTGACGGTACTGGTTTTTCTCTTCCTTCCCCATCACTTTTCCCATTTTGTAGTGTGTCTGTGAGATTGTATGCCTTTATTTTAAATGGTAAAACAACCTTCAGTGCCTTGGCTGAATGCCAAAATACAGAAGTTGAAATCCTTAAGACACTTTCTTGGGAGTAAGACACACTGACCCAATGGGGCGTACATTTGAGTAGACATGGTTAGGATTGTGCTCAGAATCTAGTTAGTAAGAAAAGGAGGAAATAAATAAATAAATAAACAAACAAACAAACAAACAAGCAAGCAAGCAAGCAAGCTAGCTTGTTGGTTTTTAGTTTTTATTTTTACTATTAAAAGAGAAAAATGAACAACTGAAATTATTTCCCACAAAGGCTGCTCGATGGAAGAAGGCTTGATTTTAAAAGCCATCGGAGAACTTGTACTGCAGGCTTCCTGGAGGTGACAGTGCTATAGTTCAACAGCGGAAAAGACCTCATACCGTAGCTGTGAAATACACAGCAGTTCTCAACCCATCTCTGCAGTAATGCAAATCTGTTTCTGGAGGGGAAGGTGTTCCAGGTGCATATCAGTGCCTGGCATTGAACTTGCACATAATTTTGCAGAAAGAACAAGGAAAGATTTCTTCCTTGTTGCTTCTTTGCGTGTCTACTTGAAAATTAGTAATACCTGCCCATGAGTGGGGTAATACTAGGAGGATTATCTCTCCTCTCTATCAGATGGGATGGGAACACAGCATATATTTAGGTCTACATTTGCATATTGCATATTAAATGAACTCTTCGATTTAATAGAATCCAATAGGAGAACAAATTGCTGATAAAGCATTCCTCCAGTAATTGCCTCAAGCTGGTCGTTGCTCAAGAAATAATTGCATTTGTTTACTTTGATTGCATTTGCGTTCATAAATCACCATGTTGGTAAGAGCTGCTCAAGCACAACATGTTATGATTTGCTATTGGATTATTGCTTTGATCATTGATCATCTGATCTTCATGGAACAGTTGCTGAAAATTCACTAGAGGTTGAACATAACTCATCTCAATTATGGGATCGGACCACCAAGAGAACACAGATCTGGTGCACCAGCTGTTGTGTGGACATCTCAGCCTTCTTCACACAGTTCAAGGAGCTGCTTTGGGTGCTCTCCATATTTAAAATAATGTAGACTGGGTGTGAGAGCTAGCATTGGTGAACTTTGAGTCAGTTCAGATGAAGCCATTAACACCCATGAATTGACTAGGAGTGCAATCCTAACCTAGGCCGGCACAACTCATCAGTCTTCCCATTCCTGTGGCAATCTAGGGAGGCAAACACATATCTGTGCACTGGCCTAACCCTCTGCCAAGAATGGCACAGAAGTGCCTTACAGCACTTTTTGACACTTGCAGGCAAGCGCAGGACTTGAGCAGGGACTTAGGCCAGTCTAGGTGGAGATTAGAATTGCAGTCTAGGTGACCTTGGACCAGGATGACCATATGTCCTATTTTTCCAGGACTTCCCCCCAAATCCAGAGAAACTAAGGGAGCACTTAAGAGACTTTACATGCACCCATAGTTATTGCACCACCTAGTGAAAATTCATATTGGAATCCAGAGTAAGTTGTTCTTACACCGGAGCAAGACTCCCCATAGTTACTCTGGATTTTACCCATGATGTCATTTTTAGACTTGTGTCCTGGAGAAAATCTTCATTGTCCTCCTTTTCTTGTGAGCAGACAGCATGGAGCCTTCTTGATATTAATCAATTATATGCAAACAAATTTTATGAAACAGTGTTAAATTTAATACTAGATAACATGGTGTATAAATTAAACACATGAAAGAAATATATATGAATGTTTTGAGCTTTATTTTTTCATGTCCTACGTTTTTCTTTTCTATCCTACATTTTGGGAGGAACTTGACCTCTTTTTATGCTTATAATATATGGTCATCCTGCCTTGGACAAGCTACTATCTTCTTAACCTACTGCTTATTCTATATGCAATAATAGTAATTTACTTATATGATTGTACTAAACCATACATAAATGGTTATAATGTGAAGTATTTTTAACACTTGGAGTGGATAATATAAATGCACAATAAATTGCAATTACTATTTCTTCACACGCTTTCAAATCAGGACTGGTGATTGTTCTTTTACATTTGCTTTGAATGCAAATACATCAGATTCAGTCTCTGACATTTCTACTTAAAAGGATTTCAGATATCAAGATTAGAAGAGACTTCTGCTGGATACCCTCAGGAGTGTCCCCAAGACAGAGCAAACAGCAATGGTAATAGATGGCCCATTCATCTGGCAGCTTCTCTCTTTGTGTGTGTGTGTGTGTATGTGTGTGTGTGTGTGATGGTTGTAGTTTGCTTGAACGCTTGAAAACTGCACTTAGAAGAACAAGAGACAACATCCACAATAAAATTGTGCCTATGGAGGCTGACAATTTAAAAAGTTGTACCTATTATCTAATCCAGGGCTCTCCAAACTTTCAACTTTGGTTTTCCTGGACCTTTAACAATTGTGTAGAGGAGGGAATTTGAGCAAGTGCAGCTTATGATTAGTGCAATGAAAAGCTTCACCTGTTGAAATTTCCTCTGCACAATTGTGAAAGGTCCTGCGACCCTGAAGTTGAAAGTTTGGAGACCCCAATCTAAATCAGCAGCTGAAACACTGATGTGAATCCCTAGTTAGTCCAAAAGCATTTACAAGAATGACCTTCAACCATCTTGTACCAAAAAGAATGTTGTGTGTGTTTGTGCATGTGTGTGTGTGTGTGTAATATATTAATTCTCTTATCATACTTACTTCCCAGAAGCAGCGGAGAGTCTTGTGGATTGTTTAGCAAACAAAGGAGTTGTGTTTGTCAAGGAACCAGGGCACTTAGTAATTGCACAAGTATTTACTTTTTGCTGATTAAAAAAAGAGTCTCCGTTTCCTGCTAACTCCAATGACCATTTACCCAAACCCTTTATTTTTGTAGAGCATGCTCAAGGTGCAAGATGCAAGATGTCGTGTGACCTTAGTTTTATCCAAATTATCTTATTTCCTTTTATTGCAACAACACAAGCCATCTCACTTTGCTAAACTGAGGTTATATGATTTATTATGGCCAAAAAGTTGTTTACAGGTCATCAAAGTATACAGTGTAATTTGAAAAGACAAACAGAGAGACTAAAACTATAGGGTAGCTGTATCTGACTAAAGTAGTTTTAAAGCTAAACCTCCTAATCCCACAATAATCTTATATTCTGACTGAATCTCAGGGGTTCTCATCAACCATGTCGCCAATGCTCATATCTTGTACGAAACAAACATTTGTTTGAGAACACTGAAGCCACTTTTGTTTGCTTAGCCAGAACAGGAAAAAAAAAACATTCAAACTTATGAGGAGTCAGTGAGGCAAATGTATGTGGTGCTGCAGAAGTGAAAGATCTAAATATGTCTGTTGAGAAGCTCTTTTGGCCATCTTTGATGGAGAAATAGAAAAGTTCTCAGAGGCAAAGAAAACAAAAACAGTTTTATAACTGGAAACAGAAGGTTCACAAAACATGGAGACGCACAATAACATAGCAAAGTGAGTTCTACTATCATTAGGCCAACTAAGTAGCTGCCTATAGTGAAAAGTTATAGTGAAAAGTGAAAAGTTATAGTGAAAAGTGCCTATAGCTGCCTATAGTCTCAAAAGTGTGCAGTTTTATGCAAATTACAGGTAGGTGTCACTTAATGACGGGACTTGTTCATTAGGTGATTTTTGCCATTATGCTACATCTATACTTTTTTGTTGATGATGTAACTTCAAACCTGATGTAGTGTCTGAAAACTGGAAATATCCTCTGGAAGCTTCTGCAGGCCGTTCTGAAGCCGTTGAAACCAACCCAGAACTTCTATGGCTTCATAATTACAACACCACCAACATAAAGGTATTTTTCAACTACTGTGTAATAAACCAATGATGAACTGTTGTCAATGCCTTCTGTCTGTCATTGAACACAATATTGCTAAGTAAGGAATGCACACCTGTAGATTTTTTTAAAACCCATATAAAAAATTTGGGAGCTAATGAAACATAGTGGGTCTGGCATGCTGTGCCTAATAGCGTCATAAGGTTGGACATGATTTAACAACTAAGCAACTGCAGTGGTACCTCACATAAAGAGCTTAATTCATTGCAGAGGCATGCTCTTTAAGTGAAATGCTCTTTAAGTGAAGCAGATTTTCCCATAGGAAATAATGGAAACTCAGACAATTGGTTCCATAACCCCAAAAATATTCATATAAAAATATTAACTGGATGTAAAAATGATGACAAAACACTGGAATTGAATTCAAAACACGCATTCAATGTTTATGATCCTATGAAGTCTACTTAGGCTGCAATCCTAAAGACACTTTCCTGGGAGTAAGCCCCATTCAACATAATGGGGCTTACTTCTGGGTAGACATGGTTAAGAGGCTGCAATCAAAAACATTTTCCTGGGAGTAAGCCCCATTTAACACAATGGGGCTTACTTCTGAGTAGACATAGTTAGGAGATTGCAATCAAAGACACTTTCCTGGGAGGCTTAACTGGGCTGCTGCTATAGGTTCAAGGTGGTCGGTGGGGGCACTTGGGGGCAGTTAGTGGCAGCAGCGCTAGCTGGCAGCCCTTTTAAAGAGCCTCCATGCAGAGCGTCAGGGCTTCATAGCATGCATGCCCATGGTGCGCATGCTTGTTAAGTGAAGCGGAACTTGTTATGTGAAGCAAGATTTCTTGGAAATTTTTGCTTATTAAGCGAGGTGCTTGTTAAGTGAGGTACCACTGTACAAAAAAATGCAACTGACATTTTTTGTCATTATTTTACCAGAACAGTGCTATGAAATGTCTTGTTATAATTATAATTATAATATCTTATTTTTAAAATGCTGGGAGGTGAAGGTACTTAGCCTTGTATAGAGCACAGGCCCCACTCTTGAGTTCACCCCCCATCAGCCCACTGCATTCCCCAGTCCACATTCGGAAGAAACTGCCACATCTTCCCCCTGTGCGCCCATGGTTTCAGCCTTTCTTCTTTAGAGAGAAAAAAACTTTTGTATTTGTAAAGAACTTTTCATATAGAAGAGCATTTTAAAATGAAACAATCTTATTATTTCATTTCATTTGAAAACATTTTTATCCAGTTCCTTTGCTCTCAGAGGGGATGTAGCCAAGGTGGTTTATAAAAAATTGAAACAATAATACAGTACCATAATAAATTCAGATCAAGCACATGAAAAGCTTGTGGTATTTATGCTACCTCAGCACTCTTCCACCTCGTCCTACCACATGGGCAGAGCAAGGTGGACAAGATCCAGCAGCTGCTGGAGCCACAGCACTTGGGGCTTGAGATTCGGTACATGTTTTTGTTTCTCTTCCTTTTCAAGCAGCATCAAATCTGTGATGTTTTGCAAAACTCTTGAATGTGTTTCCTGCTTTGGTGCTGCTGTTTCTATCTTATATTCAGCACTTACTCGGATCACCTCCGATAGCGGAAGGAAACAAGACCTTGTGATCAAGGGTCCTTGTGGCTTTCTGCATTACTGCTTATGCTTTATGAAACACCGAGATTACCTATGGAGCCAGAGAAGAACAAAATGTATGACATGACAGCAGTTTCACAGTTATTTTATGGGGTAAATTGGGAAGAATGATGGGCGGGTGTGTGTGAGATTAATTAGACAGGCTTGCAAGAAGGGCAGAACTACATGCCAGGAATGCATAGGGCTCCCAACCTTCTGTTTTCCTTGTAATGCTAATACAGTGATGGGAGGAGAGAACAGAAAGCAGTGCATGTGTTTGTGTGTGTCTTTTGAGCATGATGCTCATTTGTGCTTGATCTTGTTGCCTCCAACGAATCCCTCATGCAATGGGGATCCCCCTTGCTTTAATATTTTCTTCTCTGATCTGGAATATGGAACCAGCCCAGCTGAGAGACAAAAGGTGCAATCCTAAGAACGCATCAGTCTTTCCATTCTCATGGTGATGTAGGGAGGCAAGCACATGTCTGGGCACAGGCACTGGCCACTAACCTTCCCCCAGGAGTTGTGCAGAACTATCTCACAGCACTTTGGTGACACTCCCAGGTCAGCATAGGACTTATGGCAGGGATAGGCCAGGCTAACTGAAGATTAGGATTGCAACCAATTGACAAGTTTTGCACACTAAAAATGGGTACAGAGGAGAAACTGAGCTACTCAACCTTCTCACTCACCCACTGACTTTCCTTTGCAAATGCTGCCTTGCACCCCAATCTCTACATTACTTGCCAAATATTTCCTTTACTAATATAGTAATTATATATTTTTCCCACCTTGATGCGAGGAGTTTCTCCTCCCTCAAACCCATTTTATCTCTCAACAATCCTAGGATGTAGTCTTGCCTGATAGAATGGCTGGCCCCAGGTCACCAGTGGGTTTCATATTTATTAGAATTTCAACCTTTATCTTCTCAACCCTAATCTGGCCCTTTTGCCATATTGGCTTCCCTCATATTTTTCAAACACTCATTTAGAACGTTAATGCATAGTTGGTGTAAACCAGTTTGTGTAAATCTTATATAGATAAGAGAAGATCTGTGAAGCAGAACTTTCCTGGTTGCAGTCTTGCCTCTGCTATGTAGATTCTCACTAGGTGACCTTAGGTTAGCCACTTCCTCTCCATTCCCTAGAGTTACAATATGCAGATAATAAAACTTACTTAAATTTTGCAAGAACGAAAGATAATATATGGGAAGTACTTTGCATATTGAAAAAGCACTACATTCCAATATGTATTTTTATTAGTTCTATCAAGAATTTGAAGGTCTCTTTACCCCCTGATTGCTTTGTTCCGGTTTGCTAAAATGTGCAATGATATGTGTAGTGGGAGGCACTGCTTGAACACAAATATGCATGCGCGTGCACACAAATCACATGTACTAATAAGCATATGTGTAAAACCAGCCTAAACCAATAATGGATGTATGTCAGAGCAATCTGTTACCAACTAGCTGATAAATGAATTTGCAGATGAATCCATTTATAGGTGAGAATGACCTACAATGTCAGTATCTAGTCACAGGTAGTTCACCAAGGCTTTTTTGCTTTTTCCATGACAGATAAATTACAAATATCACAATCAACATTTGTTATTTGATTTTAAAGGAATTGCTACATTCAACAGAGTTATACATCTTGTTTGGAATAACAGTGCTGTAAACTGAAGTGCATGCAAATTAAATTTTTAATTGGTTGTGCAGAAAAATCTGTTGTTTTCAGCCCTAATAAAGTCCTCTCAGGAGTACAGTGTGCAAAACAAAACAGATGTGTTTTTTCTGCCTTTTTTCAGCAGTTGTGTTTCACTCATACTGTAGTGTAGTTTTGAAGGATTTAAACTGTAAAAATACAATTCACTTCTAGATAAGTAACATCCAAACTAATTTCCTGTTTTTTTTCTCATGACACACAAAGCAGTTTTGTTGATGGATTATGAGGAACCTTGTAAAACATCTCTTAAAATCAGAAGGGCTCCAAGAAGCATGGCTCATAGGATATAGGGGGTGTGGCACAACCATGGCTTGAAAAACATTCTGACTTTAAAACTGTACACCTGTAATTAGGAAGGCGTCATCATCTCTATATTTCTTTTTTTTTTTAACTAACAAGCTGTAGTCATTGCATGTGTACACCCTTACCAAAATCTGCCAAGCTTTCAGTCTCGCCTGGGATTTAAGGGGAGAAGGCAAGGAACTTCTATTTTCCTTTGCAATTGTAAAAGCCTACGGCAGTAAACAATTCGAGAGCAATTAACAACTGCATTGGAGGTAAGGGAGAAATCCCACTGCTGTTATTGTCAGAGGAATTAATCATATTTTATAGAGGTGACATTCTGGTTTAGATCAGCATAGCAAAACAAGATAGCAAGTCTTCTGAGTCATAAACAAAAGTTTGTTCAAAGGCTTTTGACAGATGCCTATCCCTTTTTTTCCAAAACAGGAGGAAGAAATACATCTAGATGGACTGGGAAACATGCTCTAACCATTTTGCCCCATATCTTTTTTCCTTCCTCTCTCTCAACTGGAAGACAATTAGAGAAAAGAGGGAAGGATTTTCAAGCCATGCAAGAAAACTACCAGCCTCCATTCCACCACACCACATTTATAACTTAATCCATTTTATTTCATGTAGATGAGTTACACTGTGAAGGTTATAATTTTGCTGCTGATTTTTTGACAATTGCGTCTACTCGGTAATAACATGATATAATGGCGTGGCTTACTCGCTGTCATTAAAGATTACTCTTCGAGTACATCTAAGCCATCTTTTCCCTTGCAAATATTTATTTGCAATGATTTCCCTCTTAATTATTTAAAATATAATGAATTAGGCATAAGTACTTTGCCATTACTGCAATTTAAAGTGTAATTGCACATCAGAAGAGTCCTCTTCTTTGCAATATGTGTCTGTTTGCTTTTTCCACCAAAAGGTGGCGTCGTATTCCCACGTCCTTTCTTTTGCACAAAAAAACCCCTCCTGCTTTAATTTGCCAAAAGAAACTTCCATTTGATTACTGATCAAGAAATTAAAATGTGCTCTATATGAGTGCAACGTGACCGTGTTGAAAATGAACAATATGTTAAGCTGCAGTTCAATTCCCCACTAATACATCCCAAATGGACATATAAGCCTTTTTCACTCCAGCTGTAGAGAAACACCGGGATAGGAACTCCTGTACGGCAACACTAGACGATGGCACTTCCCTTTCTGGAGAGTCTTGTTCTGAGCCATAAAGTGCCACCCACTAAATAAACAAAGTATGAAACAATGAATTGATCCCTAAAAGTCCCACAACTTGAAAATATTTGTTGCTTGACGCAAACTTAGCAGCCATGCAGGTTTCCTTTGTCACCGATAAAGAAAGTTGCTATGACAATATCTTCCTGAGACCTGAAGTGTTCTGCGCATTGGGGTCCTCAGTAATTCTGAAAATTTAGCCCCGTGTTGGAGTGACTAAAGGAAGACTTAAAATCACACACCCCAGTAACTGAGTACTAGTCATTTGTTTTACTTTTCATTTATTTCATCAGAGAGTTTTTTTACCCATTTCATTTTATAACTCTAAATGAACAACTATTTTGGAATCTACCTCTAAATGTTGTATTTGCGACTGTTATCCCTTTAGGATGTGCACAAGGTGTAAAGATAAAATAGTGCTTTTCTCCATCTATACTCACCAATAGAAATATTATGCATGGATAATTCTAACAGGTAAATGTCATTCAGTGGGTGGGACCCAACATTATCTCCATCTTGGAGAAGAGCTTTCTGTTCCACTGTATTTTATAGTGCCATAAACTGTACCCGACACTCCCATAAAACTAACTATAGTGTGTCCATGAACTATCAAGGTGTACTTGTTCAGTTGTTACACCAGGTATTATCAGTATTTGTCTGCAAATTGTTAATATTTTCACATTTTTATACAGCCCTAAGGAAGTAAAGGTGTGTTGTATAAAATTCCATCCCTCCTTCCTTCTTTGTTCATAACAACCCTGTGAGGTAGGAATGGATGAGAGGTTGTGACTGGCTGAAAGTCATGAAGGAAGTTTCATGGCTGTTCAGGGGTTTGATTCTAAAAATAAATCCAAATCCCAAACCATCGCCATCCTGATTCTTCAATTTATTTATGGGATAACTCCAATATTTATGGGTTGCCAGAGTTTGTGGGTTGCAGAAAAATTCCCTTGACATACAGTTCATATTTAAAACCTTAAAACTTAAAAGTAGCCAATTGTTCTAACAGTTGGTATGAAGTAACTGGGAATTTTTTGGGTAAGTGGTAATACTCGTAGTACAGCTTGAGATCAGATAATCTGAAGAAATGTCTTTCCCCACATATTGTTTGTCCTCTGATAAAGTTCTCCTGTGTGTTCCAGTCTTCTGTGTCTTCTGTCCCAAGTATAACTTCAGTGATGCATAAAAAATAGTACTAGTACCCAGACTGTGACATTCCATGCTTCAGATACACAATGAACCCCATCTTTATTTTCATTTTGTAACCAACAAAAGCAGCCCTTCTTGCAGCCTTTGATATGAGATGGTTTTGTGCCTGCTGCCTGTTCAAGGTGCTCCTGTGATTTTTTTTAGATCACTGTTGTGTTTTTTGGTATGTTTTAGTTGTATTGAATTTTATCATTACCTTGGAAGTTGCTTCAAGTATTTCTGTGTTGGGAGGGGAAAGTCAAAGATATAAATATTTTAATAAACAAATAAACACTATATACCGTACTTCCACTATAAAAAGTTTTCCACAATATTGACAGTATCCAGAGAACTCAAAACAGTAACATGTTCTTATTTATTTATTTGTTTATTTAAACTTATTTAACTACCATTCAATACATGCATTATCAGTATGAGCAAAATAAGAAAACAAAACAATCTCAAGATTAATAAAAACAACAGAATCATCTCAGAATGTATTTCTCTCATTCATTTCACCATAAGGTACATCAGTATTATGAAACTGAGTATCATGAAACCAGTATTATGAAGACACAATCCTATGTACATTTGCCTGGGAGTAAGCCCCACTGAACACAACAGGGTTTAGTTCTGAGTAGAAATGCTTAGGATAGTGCTGTAACCTGTAATTGTTGCCTTTCTTGTGAAAAAGCAATATTTGGCAAGAGGTTTGATGTAGAGAAGCAGCACCTGAGAAAAAGAGTTAATCCTTTCCTCACTTGGTGTTTCTCCACTTAAAACCATGCTTTCAGGTGCCCCCCCCCCCCCACTCCTATGGATTTTCAGATATGGATTTCCGGAATTTCCAGATTTCCAAGTGTTAGCCTCTCCAAAACAAGTATTTGGAGGGGAAAAAAGAAAAGGAAGAAGAGGATACTTTGGAGTGAAGAAGTGGTGCTTAGCTAAAGCAATTCTTTCCTCATCCCCAGCCATTCGGCATTCCAAAATATGTGTTCATAAAACTGACTGCACACTCTTAGTGATTTCTAATGCCAGTGCAAACTGTTGCAAACATGCTTGCAATTGCTCAGGAGTACACAAAGCTGGTGGGAAGACTAGTGCTATCCCACTGGTGCTGATTCCAACCCCAGAGGAGATTAGTGCCAGAAGCACAGGGGATGAGGGCAAGTGGAATGGAGGTGGGGGGGGTCCTTACTGGACAAGTGGACATGCTGGGACTTGCCTGGAAGGGGCTAGGATCAGCAGAGTAAGCTTCCATAGTATCCAATTCTCCCTCTTGGGCCTAGAAACCCTACATGGACTGTGCGAATGGAATAAATAGCTGGTGCAGATCTAGACAGCCCCATTGGGTAGGCTGGAGCATTACTCAGAGTAAGGGGGAAAATATCCCCTTTTCCAAAGGAGATCTCCCACCTGCTCCTAAGGTTAAGACTGAGCTGTGAGTGTATTTTACCAGTGACCCAAACTGAAGAGTTCAATGGATAACCACAACTAAATTATTGTTTTGCTAGATTTTGTGTTTTTATTGCATTTTTCTCTCACATAATTCTGAACTTACTATTATTTCAGTTTTGCTAATAGCACACTAAGACTGGGAGAAAGAGACTTGCCCAAGCCTGTATAGTGAGCCCATGGCAGATGCAGAACATATACTTGTATTTATTTGCCTCTCTGCTGGACCTCATTGTCTCTCACACTGGGCACTGTCTATTCAAAATTACACACATTTAACTTCAGTGGAAGAGTTTTAAGCATGTATGTGATTACTATAAGGTCAGTGCAAGTTACTGTAGTTGGATCATGCCCCATAGGATTTTACATCAGATTGCCAAAGAGGTATACAATAAATTCAGGTAATCGGAATGTACATATAGTCAAGGTTTGGAGCAAAGGTTTTTACAATGTGTCTAGGGGTATGAAGATTACGACGTGGGCCTTTTAAAAGAACTGATTATAATGGAACCTGTATTTCACTCTAATAAATAGTTTCCTCTAGCTGTCACTGGCTAAAATTCATATGAATATTTTTAAAACTCCAATAATGTAGGTGGAGAAATAGATTATTGAGGTTATGAAAGTGTTTTATTAGTGATCCATTCAGAGCCCATATTTATAAATAGTATAAAATGAGTGAATAAGTGGTTAGATTATGCATTACAAGGCTAGAGCATTGTTTAGTGGTTAGACCACAGTTCTGAGAGTCAGAAGGAGCTCTGGATTTTATTCACAGCTTTACTACTGACTCATTGTGTGAATTTAGGCAGGGACATAACCTATCCTTACCTTGGATAACTTATCCATAAAAACAACAAGCGACTCTGTCTTACAGAATTTTTTGATGATTTTTGGTGAGGCCTAGATAGACACATTTTAAAAAGAAATGGTGTTAAACATAATGTACACTTGCTGCTGCTTTGATTTTTAAATAGCTTGAAGTTAAGAGTTTGGAAGGAAGTAGAAGAGAGGCGAATCTCCACTGTGCTGCAGTTCATGGGGTCATGAAGAGTCGACAGGACTTAACATGAAGAATTGGACAAGACTCATATTCTGTGTATACCACTTTGTGAAATGCGGTATATAAATGCTGTAGATGGACTGATTGATTGAACAACAACATTAAAGAGAGTAAAGTGTTTGGATTGATGCTAAACAATGCTTAGTTTAAAAACAAAAAGATCAGGATTGCAAAATATCAATGCAATCCTCTCAACGAAAGGTCAGTGCAGCAGAATTGCCACTGTGGCCACAAAGGCTAGCAGCCTTGACACTGGGAATATTGGGGACAGCCATATTTTTTCTGCTCAAAAGATATCAGCTGTGCAGCAGAACTGGGAGGGGAAAAAAGTAATGAAACCAACACAACCAAACACCACAATCCTTCCTCAGCTCAATCAAGGGAAGAGACATTCCAGTGCCAAGATGTGAAATTTTTTTCCCATATTCCCTCTTAGGAAAAAAGTGCCAAATAAAATAAAATCAATAAGTAAGCAAGTAAGCAAGCAAGAGCACAATCCTAACCACGTCTACTCAAAAGTAAGCCCCATTGTGTTCAATGGGTCTTACTCCCAGGAAAGTGTCTTTAGGCTGCAGTCACAGTGGGGCTTACTTTTGAGTAGACGTGGTTAAGATTGTGCTCTAGGTAAGTAAGTCAGGCTGGAACTGGAGCTGTTCTGGTGTTTGAACCTGGATCCCGGAAAGCAGTCAGTGTCAGGCCATGTGTGCTGCCACTCCTGGACATGTGGCCCTGGTTTTGGTTGGGTGTGTTGGAGGAAAGCAAATAAACAAGCGGCTGGTGTTTGTTTTGCTTTCTGCGAGTCCCTCCCCTCCTTTTCCTCCAGATCCTCCTAAGCAAGCCATCGGGAGCCGAGCGCGCCCCTTTTGAATGGGGAGGACTTTCTTGCAGCGCAGAGATCGACACACAACTACACAACCACACAACACATTTACACTCCCAGAGTGCCTGGGCTGGACACGTCTGTTTCCTGGCACAACACGCGCGGGGTTGTCCTTCTGCTGAACTTTCACCTCCCGAACTCGCCTCCTTTCACTGGGCAAAGTGCGGCTGGGCTGGGCTGGGGGGAAGGGGGGGGAGAGAGAGAGAGAGGAAGCCGGCACTGGGCACTCCAAGCACTTGCACTTTGGAATGGCTCCCTCCCACCCCCAACACTTTTTTGGGGTGGAGGGAGAAAGAAGGGAAGGCAACAAAACCATCTGAACTGTACTGCAGCCCAGATCTCCATGCATTTCCTCTCTACCTTCTTCTCCTTCTCCGCTTCTGTTTGCTCTTCTCCGGCCTGCCTCCTCCTCCTCTCTCTCCCCCCTCTCGTTTTCTTGGCTTCCCTCTTCTCTGGCTCCTCTTTCCCAATCTTTCCCCTCCTGCACTTCCTCCTTCTGTCTGTCTGTCTGTCTGTCTGTCCAGCCTGCTTCCCCCAACTCTCCCCCAGTCTGCTTTTTTCCCCCGACCCTTTATTTTTTGCAACTGCATGTGATGGATCTCTTCCACCCTCCTTCTCTCTCTCTTTCCCTCTCTCTCTCTCTCTTTTTGCACTGAGCCTTGTTTACCCAGCAGGTGGATGTGACGTCAGAGCCGAACAACAGCAAAAAATAACAAAATCTCCCTCCGCGGGTGTTATTTGTCGTTCCTCTTTGCATCTCTCCCGACTCCGGGTAGCCCCTCTCCAAAGTGGCTGCTGTGCGTAAAAGCGCACGGGGCGCAATCGGGAGCAGCCAGCCTTGAGTGGGGGTCCTGGAGGGGGACACGTGTGTGTGTGTCTGTGTGTGTTGGGGGGGGGGGGAAGCCTTTCCTTCCTTGGCTGGTTGTGCTGCTACTGTGTTGCCTTGCCTTGCCTGCTCTGCTCTGCTCTGCCCCTCTTTGGAGAGCTAGTTCCCGACTGGAGCGGAGGATTCTATTGTTATTTATTGTGTGGCTGGATTGCACGCTGTGCCTGCTGCTGCATGGCTGGCTGGAGAGGGAAACAGAGGGGAGAGGAGTGAGTTAAGGGAGGGACAGACAGACAGGCAGGCAGACAGACTGACTCACTCCCCCGCAGTGGGGGGAGCCCCTTGGCTGGCACCGCCAGGCCGTTTCCAGCGGGTGAGTTTTCCCATTTTTCTCATCCACTTCCAAGTCTCCTGTTTGTTTGTTGGTTTGTTTGTTTCTCTCCCCCCCCCCACTCCTCCTCTTCAGTTACTCCCCCACCCCTTTCTCTCCCCTCCACTCTCCCCCCTTCCCACCCCCTGGCTATGTACAAGCTCCAGAAGAAGAAGCTCCCTCACCTCTAGGGTTCTTCCTCTTTCCTGGTGATGGCCCATTTTGGCACCCCATCCATTTCTGCCCCCTCTTCCTCCTCCTTCAAGCGCACACAAGTTGGAAGCAGCCTCCACTCTTGGACCGCCACCACCCCAGCCTTGTGCGTGTGTGTGTTGTGTGTGTGTTGTGTGGAGGGAGTAGGGAGGGAGCAGTAGTGGGAGACTGTGGGGCGCGCGCGCTTCCCTGGGGTGGGAGAACTTTTCCTCCACTTGAAGAAACTTTTGCCCCGCGTGCTTCTCTCTCCTCTCCCCTCTCAGAGGGGCTTCCCCTTTCTTTCCACGGCTTCTGACCCACAACGGTCGGTGACACCCTGGCACCCACCTGGAGAGGGGGAGGGAAGTCTCCGAAGGGACACCTGGCCACTTGGCGCCCTCCAGGGCTCAGGCTACCACCTCCACAGAAAGCCTCCATTGACTCTAACCTGGCACTTACTTCTGAGGAGACACGATTGGGCTGGGAGGAAACACCACAGTGGGACTGGCTTCTGGGAAGACACCTCTAGGATTGGACCCTCAGGCCACAATTCTACCCACACTCTCTTGAGAGAGAGCTCCATTGACTCTAAACAGACTTACTTCTGAGTAGGCATGCCCAGGTTTGGGCTCTCAGGACACAATCCTATCCTCACTTTCCTAAAAGTAAGCACCATTTCTGTGGAGACTTGTTTAGGCTTGGGCTCTGAGGCCACAATCCTATCCACACGTTCCTGGGAGTAAGCATTGACTCTAAGTAGACTTACTTCTGAGTAGGCATGACTAGGTTTGGGCTTTGAGGGCACAATTCTATCCACACTTTCCTAGGAATAAGCACCATTGACTCGAACCGACTTACTTCTGAGGAGACTTGTCTAGGTTTGGGCTCTGAGGCCACAATCCTATCCACACGTTCCTGGGAGTAAGCATCATTAACTCTAAGTAGACTTACTTCGGAGTAGGCATGACTAGGTTTGGGCTTTGAGCGCACAATCCTATCCACACTTTCCTAGGAATAAGCACCATTGACTTGAACCGACTTACTTCTGAGGAGACTTGTCTAGGTTTGGGCTCTGAGGCCACAATCCTATCCACACGTTCCTGGGAGTAAGCATCATTGACTCTAAGTAGACTTACTTCTGAGTAGGCATAACTAGGTTTTGGCTCTGAGGCCACAATCCTATCCACACTTTCCTGGGAGTAAGCATCATTCACTCTAGGAGACTTACTTCTGAGTAGGCATGACGAGGTTTGGGCACTGATGGCACAATCCTGTCCACCCTTTCCTGGGGCTAAGTCCCACTGATTCTAATGGAACTTACTTCTGAGTAGACATGCTAAGTTTTGGGCTCTGAGGTGGTCGTCCTGTCCACACTTGACTTCAATGGGACTGGCTTCTGAGGAGACATGCTCAGGATTGGGCTCTTAGGCTGCACTTTCCTGGGAGTAAGTCCCATACGTTCAAATGGAACTAACTTCTGAGTAGGCATGCCCAAGTTTGGGCTCTGAGGCCATAATTCTATGCACACTTTCTTGTGAGTAAGCCTCCTGGGACTTCCGGTTGCCATGCCTAGGATTGGGCTCTAAGTTGGTCATCCCAGAAGCTGTGTGCGATACCCCACAACAGTCAGGCTGATTGACAAACGTCACCCCCCTCCCCACAGATACTATCACATT
The DNA here is from genome assembly GCA_030015325.1 of Cryptoblepharus egeriae. Taxonomy (NCBI): domain Eukaryota; kingdom Metazoa; phylum Chordata; class Lepidosauria; order Squamata; family Scincidae; genus Cryptoblepharus; species Cryptoblepharus egeriae. Next base: position 27,527,353 of record JAREYC010000002.1, on the reverse strand, counting down.
TCTTCTGTGCACATGCAGAAGAGGGCACAGACCCACCCTTGGACACACAGAAAAAAACACACACAGACACACACAAGGCTGTGCCAAAGAGGGCACTTCAGTGACAGATCATTTTGGACCCTGGAGCATCGCAGCCCCACACATGGGGAGGGAGCCTGGATCCCCCAGGAGGCAAGCCGGCACCACACACTCTGAACAACCCCACAACTACTACACAAACATACAATCTCACAGTTTCCGCCCCCTATCCCTCTTGTCAGAGGGGCGCACGTAAAAGCGCACAGCTTGGCGCACCTCCCTGTTGTTGTCCCCTGCGATGCGCCCACAAAAGACGCACAGGAGGGAGCAGCTTCTCCCCCAGGAGTCAGGGGGACCAAAATGTAGGACATGAAAAATGTAGGACATGACAATCACACGCATCTAGATTGCTTCCATGTGGTTAATTTCAACTCTCAATGGCTTATTATTAAATGGAAAAATATTATAATTTCTTACATATAATTTATGAGTTGCAAGAAAGGAAAAGGAGGACAAGGGAGATTTTTTTCCCCAGGACACAAGGCTAACATCAGGGGGGAAAACAGAACATCTGGTCACCCAGCCACAAGGAGTGACAGACACAAAACACAGACACACAACTGCCTGCCTGGGCTCTCCTCCACCTGGGCTCTCCTCCGGGTCAGTCGGAGCCTCTTCCTCTCCACCCTCGCCCTTCCCCGGTGCCTGTCCCCGGTGCGGCTCCATCCCCTCCTGGAGGCTGCTCCTGCCTTCCAGGGGTGCAGCATCCCGGGTGAGTTGGGGAAAGTTGGAGCGCCTGCTGCCCTTCCAGCCCTCCTGCGCGCACCCACCTCCCCACCCAGTCCCCTGCTTGGTTAGCAGGCAGACCCTGCGGTGCCTCTGCGGGAAGACCATCCCCATCCCCGGGGTCGATCCTCTGCTCTGCTACATCCTCTGCGCTGGGCTTGGAGGTGGGAGCGCATCTTCCTGCGGCTCCAGCCTGACTCGACCTGCAGTCTCTTAATACACGTGTGCAACTCCACATATACACACACAGCCTGCCCAGATTTGCCTCTGCAAAAGGAGCAGATCCCAGCTGAGCAAGGAGGAGGGTTTGAGTGTGTATGTGTGTGTGTCTGTGACAATCTTAGATCCTGTTACTAGATCTGATTTCCTGATCCCCTTCCTTGCAAATCCCCTTTCTTTCCAAGGCTCCCCCTCCATCCATCCATCCTTCAGAAACAACCACACATTTTTTCCCTCCCTCCTCTAGATCTTAGCCTCCCCCCCCCCCACACACACACACTCACACACCTCTTAATCCAAACCTGTTTTTTTGGAGACTTGTTGAAAGTACCCTTGGTTTCTTCTCAACTATAGAGCCCAAAGTTTCGCCTGCCTGGGAGAGCAACAAGCAGAAGCAGCCAGGAGTTGGGTGCTGGCCGTGGCGATCGTACACTCGCAGCCTGCCTTTTTCTGTCGGTAAGTATAAGAGAACTAGTGGAGGGTGTGAGAATTTCCCATCCAAGCAAACTCCCCAGCATAGAAAGGAAACTGAACATCAACGCTTAAAAAAAGGTGCAAACCTCCAGTTCTGATCTGCAGGCTCAGATGTTGGTTTCAAGGCAGTGAAAATGAGGGGAAGAGAGAGAGAGAGAGAGAGAGAGGTATAAAAATACAGTTTCCTTGTTTTCAGTCAAAGAATACCAAGGTTGAAAGATTTTTGCAAAGAATTTAAAGTGCTGCAATAAAATATATAATGACACTTCTCCCCCCCACCTCACCCCACCCCACTTGATAACTATTCATTATTTCCAAGTCATTGTGTTCAAATACCATTGCTGGGCTGAAAACTAACTGTATTGATTTTACACTGTCTCCATCTGATTTTTTCCCCATTTGCTGCTAGAGAGCGTAGACAGACCCCAAGTGCAAGGCACAGCTATGTAAGGCAGTGAGTGGCCCAGTCTGGGTCACTCGGTGTGGGTGGGGGTTTTAGTGTGGGTGGAGGTGTTGCAGTCACACTCCAAAAGGACCATTGCTTTTCCGCAAAGAAAACCAATCTCAGCTCTTTAGTATACTGAGTCCTTCATTCAACTGTTTACAGTTGCTTCTGACCTTCTTGAAGAATGAGGACTTCTGCTCTTAGAAGTTGAGGGTTTCATTTTTGGTCACTGTTATGAGAATGAGTAATGAGAGCGGTATTTGCATAGCCTGAGTATTTCTAATATGTACAGTAATTCTCGGCCTTGGTGATCCAATTTTTAAAAAGAAAATCATAACATACATATGTATTTGTTTATGGTTTACTCAATGACTTTAATTACAAATTTGCCTTTATTCACCCTTAATGTGACTTTGCAAAGCAGCAGTGAGAAAATGAAATTCCTATACTATTGCAGATAACTGTAAGGTACTGTGTCCAAGAAATATGTTGCTCATGCTGTTTTCCTCTGACACTTCCTTTGACTTAAACAGGCAAAAGAGGAAGAAAAGCGAACATTTTGAAATACATTGTGTTTTTAATTTTCTTGAACCTGAGGAAGCAGCATTTTCCATTTCTTTCAAGGCAGATTTTTCTTAATATCCAATTAGTTTTTTTATCAGCAGATCATAAGGAAAAGTTGCACATATTTAATGTGAAATAGGAGAGCAGCAAACAAAATGCTTTTAAAACTGTATAATTCAACTTCTCTTCCGTATTTTAAAACCATTTTAGCACAAAACAGAATGGGGGGAATGGTCTTTCCATTTGCTGCTATTCAAAACGTGTCAACTGGAGTCTCATTGCAAAAAATGGTATTTCAGCTTTAACATCTTGCATTGGCAGCATTCCTTCTCCTTAGTCTTTGGATTAGTCATTGTATGAAGGGGGGAATCACTTTTTTAAAAAAGTAAAGTAAACAGCCTCCAACAAGTGAACCTTGACAACCCAGATTAAGGAAGGCAGTAGAGATCAAACAAAGCTGCTGCTGGGCTGTTGTTAGGAGCTGCTTCACTGAAAGATCTGGACTATTCGATCAGGCAGCAAGACTTCTATGTTCACTTATGCAGAAATGGACCATTACAAATGCTGATCTTTGTTGTGAAACTGAAGGATAACTTGGAAGAAAGCCTATCTGTAGTGTTTTAGTTAGTGTTTTTAACCTAATTCAAATTTGCACAAGTAGTTAATTTAAGAAAAGGCACTTCTTGATTTGACTGAATTGTGTATTCATGCTGCAATGATGTACAGCTTCCTTTTTATCTATAACACCTTGAAGTGCAGAAAGCAATGCTTGATTTCCCAAGCATTTGTAAAAATGGGGGGGGGGGTTTTATAAAGTTTAGCCCTTCAGTTACACATTCTTTGACTTGTCAGGAAACAAAGACATTTTGGGGTTTGTGGAGGTGTAGACTGGAACAGTTTCATTGTGATGTAATTTTATGTCATTCTATTCTTGAAGCTTTAGAAAATCAAAGTAATATTTTTTTTCTCTAACTGTTGAAACTAACCATTATTACACTTAGTGTTCCGAGAGCTTGCTTCCTTTTTTTAAAAGGAAACAATTTGTACCTTATCTTAGAAGCTTATTTTGCAAAACAAAAACAAAAAACTCATTATTTTAAAGAGCACCATGCATAATAATTATATTGGTTTTGTATGAAAGAACGCATTATTAGACTGTTCAACTAGCCTCAATTAGGCTGTTAGAAAAATAGGAAGAATTCTGCACTTGTGATAACATTATTTGCAACTGATGCTTGAAACTATCCCTACAATCCAGAGTAACTATGGGAGCACGTAAGAGACTTTACGTGCACCCCTAGTTACTGCACCACCCAGTGAAAACCTATGTGAAATTCATATTGCAATCCAGAGCAAATTGTTCTTACACCGGAGCAAGGACTCCTCGTAGTTACTCTGGATTGCACCCTTAAAGTGAAATCCTTTGCACAGTTTACTCAGAACTAAGTACTGGGATTTATTCAGTGGGATTTAAACCCAGGAAGGAGTGGGTAGGAATCCTATACACACATGGGAGAAAGCTGCTCCATAGTACTCATTAGTACTTACTTCTGCTTAGATGTGCATAGGATTCAGCTATTTATTATTATGACCATTATTCTAATAAGATATTTCAAAAATGAGAACATGAAGCAAATTTTTGATGAAAGTATATAAAAATCAGAATTAGGTGAGGTAAATAAGTATCAGTGAATAAACAGCTAACACTGTTAACAGCTAGTGACTAATTATATACATATTTACGTTTTAATGCATATGTATACTTTTAAATCATTTGGGACAATATATAACCTTTAAAACAATTAGTATATATTTCATAATTCTCCACCCCAGCATTCTCACTAACAATAGTCCACTTATGTACTGATAGAAAAATTAAACCTTCTTCTCTTTGAGTCCTAATTTATACAGTGAATTTACAAGACAAAGACATGTTGGTGAAAGTCACCCATTTCAATGGGTTTTCAAATGCAGAAATATCATAATTATGGGTAATAATACAAACCTGGAAAAATCTGACATTGTTTTGTGTTATAATGTAAAAATCAGTAAAGGAAAAAAATTTTCAAATTAATGCAATTAACTACTGATATTCCTCTGTTTTGCTGCATTTTTAAAAATTGAAACTCATTGGGTGCGATCAAGCTCCATTCTAATCAATGGGGATTTTTCCATTGATCACAATAAGTGATATGATGCACACTTTGAATTTGTTTTTTTGTGAAATGTTGTAATATGTCAGCCATTACACTCTAATGAGTATGCAAACGTGTGCATGAATAATTCTGTAAAAGAATTCTTCTAACGTCTTTTTTAACATATGAGTAGAATACGTATCATTAAAATTTCACCGATTCTAGGCAGTTGTATTTAGGACATAGTTATATTCCTGTCTTTGTAAATGTTCCTGGAGATGCTATAATAAAATTTAAATAGATTATAGGCTGTCAGTATAATAGTATAAATTTTGTTTATGATTCTGTTACTTTAAGGTACTTATACTAAAAGAAGCTCCTTTAACCCCAAGACTGAGTGGCATTAAGTGGTGAGAGTAGTCTTCTGAAGTGCGCTACTGCCCTTTGCTCTTGTGATAATCTTAAATTACTATAACTTAATTGCAACTTCAAGTCACTGAGCTGAAATGTTTTTTATTCAGCTTAATAGGAATTGGTGTATCCTTAGCTGGTCTCTTGCTTGTGCATGATTCGTTCTAAAAGACAGCAACATTGATCTGTGCCTTTACCTATTATTCTGAAGGAGTATGGTTAAGTAGTATAAATTAAACTCTAAGCAACTTCACCTCAAAGTTTATGGAAGTTGTTTTTCTCCTCATTGGGACCTTCTGGTCTTTTTAAAAAGCACTTAGAACCATATAAGTGTGTGTAAGTGAAAAAGAGAGAGAGAGAGAGAGAGCGAGCAAACTGTAGAATTTAGATTAGCTTAATCTCTTAGTTAATCTCATGATTAAAAATAAATAATTATCCAGATTCACTATTCATAGTTTCTTGGCACCGTATAGCACATTTTAGTTATTTGAACCAAAGATGGTGCAAACATTCAGGCTTTCTCTAGGATTCTGGAAAGGAAAAGTCCCAGTGTGTAACTGCACTTCATAACAGACCACAGCCCTGTAAAAGTTCTCTCTCCTTTCATCTTACCTCAGATCATTTTCATTAAATTGAGCAACAAGTTTGGAAAAAATGTTTCAAGTCAAAGGAAAGGGACAGATGTTCAATATTAAAACCACGGTATTAGGAAGACAATGCTACATTACATCCGGCCTCTGATATACCTAATTCCATCTGTAGCAGTAAGACTGCAGGTGTATAGCATAAATAACAACTCATTTAGGGTTCCTCTTCATCCAAGATTCTAAGGGACATGTTTTAAGGCATGTCTGCTGTTTCAACACCTTATATTCTCATATCTATAATGTGATGGATAGTCTATATTTCAATCATCTCATTTGATGTCAGGTTTCCTTATTTTTGTTAATCTGATCTGTCTAACTGCTTGCTTCTAGCAAGGCTCCCACTCGTGCATTTTCCTGCATTTGGGGCAAGGCCTTGAACCCAGGACCTCTTCAAGGATGTACAGTGCAGGGGCAGCAAGTGAGACAGAACCATTCCTTTGTAGTACATGGAAAAGCACCACAGTTACACCTGAGGAGGCACCTTGTATTTATACAATGTATCTGAGAAAGCAGCTTCCATGGGTGTAAGCAGGTGGGTCAGCTGCAGTGCTTTTCTACAAATAACGAGGGGGAAGTTCTAACTCACTGGCTGTTCCCACACTGTATGTCTCTGGGTCTCTATAAACATAGGCCGACAAAACTCATTGGTTTTTCCATTCCCACTGTGATGTAGGGAGGCAAGTGCATGTCTGTGCACTGGCCTAACCTTCCCCAAGGAGTGGTGCAGAAGTGTCTTTTGGCACTTTTGTGACATCCCCAGGTCAGCACAGGACTTATGCTGGGGCTTAGGCCAGCCTAATCATAGAATCATAGAGTTGGAAGGGACCTAGTAGGTCATCTAGTCCAACCCCCTGCCAGCAGCAGGAAATCCCCCTAGAGCATCCCCAACAGGTGCTCGTTGAGCCTCTGCTTGAAACTGGGGTTAGGATTGCAGGCATAGACATGGAACTGCAGTCTGACAAGAAGAAGTAAAAATTTCATTTGATATTGGATTAGACATGGGTTATTGGGTTGTTGTTAGTATAAGTTCATCACTTAGTTACTTCCCTGGACATCTGTTTCCTAATGGCTTAATGTGTTATTTCCCTCCTTTTTTTCCCTTATATTTTGCTCCATGTCAAATTTTTTAAAAAAATACTCTTTTCCATCATGTAATATAAAAATTAACATTTGAATGCCTTGCTTGAGGTTTTTACTTGTGATCCTATGTGATTGATTATACAATTTTATAATCCGCCTTGGACATTTGCTTCAGAATGGGAAAAGTGTGGTATAAATCTTTTAAAATAAATAAATCACTTATTTTTGCTCATTAGTACCTTGTAGGAAATAGACTAGCACAATCAAACTATTTTATATGGTCAGGGTGACCAGATGCCAAACCCAAAATTCCGGAACCCCAAGGCCAAAATTCCTAATCCCAGGCCAAAATTCCTACCCGCTGAAAAAAATTACCAAAAAATGTATTTTTTTTGTTTTTGTTTTTTGGTTTTTTGACCATGACGTTTGATAGGAAGGAGATATCTCCAAACTGATTTTTGCATTAGATTCTGCTCTTCAATATGAATCCAAGGACATATAGCATGATGGGGTACTGTGCACTATCACGAAGTTTCAAAGTGAAGCCAAAATGTAGAACACCCGGATAGGATGCTAAAAATCCGGACAAATCCGGGTTTTTCAGGTCATCTGGTCACCCTGTATATGGTGGAATTTAAAAGGATTAGTTGCAAGATGCAATATGTTGATTTATACAGAACAAGGTTTTTGCAAATACAGTGTTTGCAACCAATTGTACAAAGTCAGCTCCAGGCAATTTTTTTTATTTTAAAAAGTTTTCAAGCAGTTCTGAGCATGTGAGTAAGTCCACAGATCTGCCTAAGATTATTTCTTAGTGGATAGCCTCATCCTAAACAGCGCTTGTGAAAATCCGGGAAGCCTATGTAGGGCTGTCCAGGCCAGAAGCAGGGACTAGAATACAGCAGAGGAAGCTTCCACCATCCCCTCTCAGACCTCAATCCTCCCTGTTCTGTCATCTCCTGCCCCATTCCCTGCTGCCAGCAATCCCATCACCCCCCCCCCAGCTCTTGAACTAGCTGGCATACACCTACCTGTGTCAGCTGGTACAGGGTTGGGTCCTGTCACTGGCATAGGCCTTCATGCAGGCTCAGCTAGCTTCCAAATTAGTGTATTGTGCCTTAAAATATTTCTGCAAAACTCAGAATCGGCTCAAGGATGGTTGTGCTGGTTCACAGCACAGTTAGGATTGCACTGTTAATTCCATTACTTGATTAAATTGGTGGGAAGTTAACCAATGATATACCATACATCATCAAATGATTTTTACAGCAGGAAATTAGTGATCTGATGCATGTGTGTATTGAGGAGATGTTGAGAAAAGCAATATGGAATATTGAACAAAAACGCTTTCAACAACTAACTTGCCTGTATTAAAAAAACACCTTCAGTCCTAATACCTGGATCACTGTAAGTGGATTTTATCCCACTGCTTGTCTTTCTGTACTGTTTAAAAATACCTCAATTTAGTGCCTTGAAATTGTAATTAAGTTGTAGTAATTTAAGATTATTGCAAGAGTGCAAAGGGCAGCACACGCTCTTTCAAAGTCTCAACGTTTAATACTACTCAGTCATGGGGTTAAAAGAGTTTCTTCTATGTAAGTACTTAGAGGGCTGAATCGTAAACAAAATTTATACTATATTCTGACAACTAATAATCTATTTAAATTGCATTAAAGTATGTATGTTAAATTTAATTAAATGCAGAAGCAGGATAGTGCACTGTAAATATCTTGATAGATCTTTTAAAATGGAATTCATATCATGAAATATTTGCATTATGTATTTTATGTTGAAATATATCTGTGAATGTTCTATCTGTAAGTTTTCTCCAAAATGAATGATCGGTAGAAAAAAATTTTAAGGAACACTAACAAATGCAAAAATGATTTCAAGTGTATAGTTTACATTTAATAATTTGGTTTCAAACAATGGCAGTCATAATAATTTTTTCTAATGCATTTTCCTTCAATAGTTTAACTTTACAGTTGCTGTCAGTTCCACTGTAAATCTTCCTATACTTGACCACATAACATGTTGGATATGTAGTGGGAAATACACTGTGCTCTTGCAAACTGAAATCAGCTTTTCATTAATTGTTCCTTCTGCCGAGTACATAACTAGCCAATATTCTCAGTACTGCGAATTTTATTCTTTCCACATGGAGAACATTTGTGGCATTTTAAGAAATAAAATTATAAACATTTTGTGAAATACATTGGATTACCTTGTATATATTCAACATACCTGATTCTGCGACAGCAGCAGAGCTAAAGAGAGGGGAAAGTCAAGTGGTGATGACAGGTTGAGTCAATGCTCCCCCTCCATGACTCCACTCAAGTCAGATTTCATCTGGGATTTTGCCATACGTCCCAGAGTCAGGCTTTCTAAAGATCTTGAGTGTTACTCAAGTGTAGTTGCACAAATGCTGAAAGCCATGAAAGAGCATGACAGTGTCCATTATATGGGGCAGAGTGACCCATTTCATCCCCTCCTCTTCTCCTTCTCTCTCTCTGCATTCACCCCAAGGCCTGCTCCAGGTACACTGTCAGGCAGGTGGAACTGGAAGAACATTCCAGCCTCCAGGTCAGAAGGAGCAGGGAGATCATCAGGCAGGCTGCTCCCTCTTCACCCTTCTCCCTACTCTGCCTATCAAGCAAAATATGGCAGTGACCATCATACAAGGCAGACAGAGTGACCTCTTTCACATGCCCTTCCATCTTCCTTCTCCCCCACATGATTTCCTCAATGCCCCCTGTTGATTGGGGGGGAGGTAGGGAAGGAGTGGAAAAGGCAGGGGATCCCAGGCAGAGGGTGCGGGAAGTCTTCTGGCTCTGCAGCATGGTGGCGAGAGGGGGCACCAAGCTGCATTGTGTGGAATGCCTAATGCCCCCTCTCCCTAGTGTGTGCAGCAAAGTGACAAAGCAATTAACGTGTCTACAAGACCAGCAGCATTCCTCATCCATCCACCCTAAGAATTGAAGGCTGGACCTTGCAAAGACAATGCCCCCATGCACTATTCCTGATGTCGGCTCAGTGCTTGCTCAATCCAGATGATGCGCATCTGTAATCCTGCGCATGCCATATGGTCACTTGAAAATATTGTAGGCAGCATGTTACAATCTGTGCAAAAGTTGTGTGTGACTTGACTTTACCACACATGGAAATAATTCAAGTGGCGGGGGGGGGGACCCCCCTTCAGTTGTGTTTTCAAATTTTATGACTTTATAGTCTTCAAATAACTTGAAAAATGGAGTTTTTGCAACCTGAGTCAGCCTTCTGACTCAAGTTTCATCTATGAAAATAGATGAAACTTGGTAAGTAGGTAAGAAGTAGTTTAGGTGCATATATTTGTTGCTAATATTGAAATGCAAGGTGGAATAGCCAAGCTAGTTATTTTGCCCAGACAAGAAGGTTCACTGCCAGCCTCCCCTCTCTTCCACTACTGAGATATTTCCTTCTATGTTTTATCTTGGTTTTAGTTACACTTCCCAATCATTCCTGTCATACAGTTGCCAGCAATTAAGGTTAAATGTCTTTACTTGGGGCTCTGTGGAACACTTCTGAGTTTTCTCTATTTTACTAAATGAACCTATTCATTTAATTGGTAGATTAAGCATATTAACACATCAGTAAATGTAAGTAGTCAGACTTCCCAAAGCATCTTCGAAAGCCTCCGTGGTTTTATGTTACTGGACGCACACTATTAGATTTAGATAGCAAGGCCAATGATGTTCATGCATTTTAAGAGACATAAATGGAGAGAGTGCAGTCATAAGTAGAGTGTCATGATTCTGCTAACAAAAACTGTGATAAATGAAGATTAAATCATATCAGAGACCAAGTTAAATGATCAGATAGAAAGAAAAAGAAAGATAGAAAGAAATCTGCTTACATGGTGTGACATAGTGCTTAGCTGTATGTCTAGTCTATCTACAGTATTTATATACTGGTTTTTAACTGAAAAGTTAAAAAGCGGTTTATAAGAAAGCGGTTTATAAGAAAATAAAAAAATTAATAACTAAATTAATAGCTAATGGGCCCTCCCATAGCTAATGGGAGTGGTCTTCCCACCCTTTCCCAAGCCATGAAGGCACAGTCAGCTATCCCTCACTGGAAGAGGGCTTCCCTACTCTAGAGCAGTGATTTCAGTTGCCATGAATGGTTTTCAGGTGTGCCACAGAACTTTGGAGAGCATCATTTATTCATAGGGCAATTGGGGGATTTGAGTGCCTTATGGTGCACCTCATCAGTGGTAAAAAAAAACTGATGGTGTGCCTTGACAGTTAAAGCACCTTGTTGGTGTGCTGTGAGATGAAAAAGTTTGGAAATTGCTGGAGAGATGCTGGCCCATTAATCCCAGATCTGGACCAGGTGGAGCTGAGTGCGGTGATGGATGTGAGATAGCCAAGGAAGGAAGCCTAGGGCTTCACAAGGCACTCAGAGTTAGATATGAAGGTCTTTGGAGCACATTCCTGAGGGCACTAAGTCTTCTCCCCTAGGATTGGGTCAAGCCCAAGCAGGAAACCCTGAGGAAGAGAAAGGTGAAGAAATCTCCTTCCACAGATAAATTCTAATGCCCGGTTGGAAGAATTTTGGTTACTTGATTGGCAACTGCCCCTTTGTTTGTGTTCCTGTTTCCCTGAGTCTGGGAGACCCACATTGAGCCAGATCTCCAGATATAAAATATGTGGATAAATGGGTTCCACCTGTACAGTTATTTTGGAAGGCTGTACAAAAGCACATCATTACACTTGAATGTTATTTTAACTCTGAATTATGATTTCAACATATACCTAGCATTAAAACCATATGCTAAAGAGTACTTGCTATTTTTTATTGATTGTTGACATAATGACTGCAGTATCTTATGAAAAAGCACTGGTTTACCTGATTTAAAGATTGATTGGATGTTACTAAGTACTTCGGTTTTGCATATTAATTCCTCCTTGGCAGAAAAGAAAGTTCTTTACCCAGGGGCGTAATCCACTGGGAACTTCTTTGCAAGCCCCATTAAAATATATAAGGTGTTGCATAATTCCCATTAATTTTCACTCTGATTTGTTTAAGAGCTATGGTAGTTCCTGCTCTAGTATTTCTAGGCATGCTTATTTATTTATTTATTATTTACACACTTTATTTAGTGTATAGTATATCATATTTCAAAGGTGGTATATGATAGAAGACTAACTAATTTGAGCTAAATGGGGGAGAAAAAGGTAGGTGTTAAGTTTCAGACACTGTTATTGAAGTTGCTGCATAAGCTGAATGCGCTGTGATAATGCTAATGACCGATAGAATCAATGACGCATGACTAGAGGAAATCTGTGATATAATCGCAGAAACGTATCAAGATTTTTGTCATTAAATATTAGTGATAAATAACACACTTTGTTTTATGTACAGTAGATAGAATATATTTAATTCTGATTCTACAGACTTTCAATTTAATAAGGGTCACGGCTGAATAAAGTACGAATGTTTGGTGAAAGAAAAGACAAAAAAGCTTTTGTTTCAGCATCATTCACAATGGCTTTTCTGAAAAAAACATCTAACCTTGTTTATCTTGGCCAGTGACTAAATTCTAGAAAGGTTTTGGATGTTTTTTTTCCCCTTTTTAGTCTCACTTTACATCATGAATAAAGCCACACTAACAGTACCTATATAAACTTAGTGACAATGCAAAACATATTTAAATACTTTCCTTGGTCTGGTCCCCCAGTTCTACAAGAGTGTGTTATTATACTGTAAGTGGTCAGTGCTTTTTTCCCCTAAAAAAAGGTAGAGGTATTCATCATGAAGATGTTATTTGTAATCATAGGCATCTCTGCTTGGGGGCCGCAGAGATGCCAGTACTCACCACAGAGGTGCTTATACTCGGTACTGGTGAGTACTCCTCAAAATACCCTGGGTGTTGTCATGGCTGAGTGAGGATTAAACCTTATTTCAAGTCCATCCACTGCACTTCAGTTAGTTGCCTTTCAGCCCTAATGTGCATGGCTTCTTAACAGTGAAAAATAGAACAAACCTAGTTGGATAGGCACCTTTCTTGCAGTGATTATGAGACTGCATATTCTGAGTATAATTTCTGCTGGTGTTCACACCGGGTCCTGTCATTCACTGCCACATTTTTGCACTCATGTTCTCATTCCACAGTGGTTGGTACATGCGTACACATGTTTGTTGGGGAACGGACAGAGCTGAGGTCTGTCATATCTAAAATATATTTGGTGTTTGCTTCCTACATGCTGATAATTATAAACATCAAGTTTTCCTTGAGCTGTTGTTATGTGCAATCATCACTGTGGAATATTTTGGTAGGTGTGGCTTGTAAACAGAGTTATGGGTTCAGATCCTTGCTTATAAAACTACATATGAAAAGCTGTTCTGAATCAGGTGAAGATATGTATTTTCTAACAATGGGTCCCCAGCTGCTGCTCAAAAGCCCATAAATCATGTGCTAATTGTGCAGTTTGGGCATGTTTTCAGGATTCTCTGTTTACCAGTCTTTAAAAACGTGAATAATTATCTTTACAGGGTTATTGGAAAATCTGAATAAGCTAAAAGTAATAGGTCATAATAATAATCTTTCTTAAGAACAGTGTGAAGGATCTGAAGTTTTCTTTTCAGCATAGAGATGCTGGAAGTGGCATAGGAAATATTGTGTAAGGAATGGTAGTTCTGCCTATGCTTAGTTCATACATTGAAGGGTGTGGAATGTGCCCTTCAGGTAAGTGTGATTGTAGATAACAGCACAGGGTCATTTGTAATAACAGCTTGTCTTAACCTAGATTGTGTCTTCATAAGCTATTTATGAATTAGCCACATACTAATTACTTTGCATTTTTCTAACTTGTTGCTTTAATATAACATGCTAATATTCCAGAATTCCAGAACATAATATTCCAGAATTCAAGAGATTCCTGACATAATAAATATACAGTTGGGAAATAAGGGGATAGGAGTCCCAGGCATGGTCTGATGGCACAGGGGAATGTTATCTGTTCTGAGTCTGTTTGGGATTTGGATAGATGATCTGGGGAGTCTGTACAGTTTATGATATCGAGAGTTTTGTGGAAGAAAACAAGAATTCAAATAGAATCAAATAATTGAGGTCCTTATTTGGATACTGGCAGAAAGAACAGAGGAGCTGATCAATATTTACAGAACTCCATGCGGAAGAACAGAGAACCTTGAATTTCAACAGAATAGGTGGCTTCAGAAAATCATGATCCCACAGGAGTGACTCCAAGGACTCTTTGACCCTGGAAGTTTCAGCAGATACACTTCTACTTTCGCGATGTGAAATGTTGGCTAGCAGGTCAGTGTTAGTTAAGTGACTTGCTTCCTAACAGCCTGTAATACCAGAACCAGCTCAGCTCAGCCTACTTTGTATTAGTCTCTTGTCTGTCTTTCTTTCATTTGCCAACATACCCATGCCTTCACAGCAGCAAGAGGTCAAGTGTCTCCTCTTGCTGATTGGATGGGAGAGCTTCTGCAACCCAACATGAACAAGTTAGGTTTATTTCTCATTGTGCAGGTGACTCTTTTAAAAGCAAAATACCTTCTCTTAAAACTAGCAATCTGTTATCAATGTTTGGAGCCCAGCAAAGAGAAAAGGGTAATTTCCTGTATATGTGTTCATGTATGAAGGAGAAATCTTCAGGTATTCTGTATTTACTCGAATATAACACTCACTCTTTTCCCCCCAGCCAAATTCAGCCTCCAAAATCAGAGTGCCCATTAGATTCAATGTTAATTAAAATTGAGTAAATACAGGTTTTTTATTGTAAGTATAAAAAATAGGTTTTTTATTGTAAGTATAGGGTGTGCATTAGATTTGAGTAAATACGGTAGTCACAAACAGTGCTGTTTATACTAACTACATAACTCTTATCTAGTAGGAAAGAAATAGTAGGAACCTTGAAGTCAATAATGGTTTCTACTGCTGTTTGAAACAATCAGTGTAATATTGTCATCGAAGATACAAATATGAAAATTTCAAATGCTCATCTCTTAGCATACAGGATGACAATTGTAGATCTTTATGTATTTACTAGTGGAATTTACCCATTATTGTTGGAGTAAAATTTCAAGAATATTTGTGGGCTTGGGCACTGGTGGATATTGCTGCACCACCTAGTGAAAACCTATGGGAAATTCATATTGCAATCTAGAGTAAATTGTTCTTACACCGGAGCAAGGACTCCCTGTAGTTACTCTGGATTGCACCCTTAGTTCCTTTTTTGCGTGGGGGGGGGGGGAATGGCACAATTTCAAATTGCATGTGGGAATCTCACATTTATGAATATTCCCCTATGAAAAAATGCTTTGAACATCGAACCATGACATGCCATAGAAAGTTAGGCTAAACTCTGCTTTTGTATGTTTTGTGATTATTTATTTATTGTGGAAAATATTCAGAAATACAAACTCCTACTTTTAGCCTGAAGCTACGTAGTCCAGAAAAAAGCCATCTGGTTATCCTGAATGTACTGTATAAGCCAATGGTCAAAGAAGCAGATAAATAAAACTTCAGAAGTGGCTATCCTTGATAATAAATCCAGAGATCCTATCCATAATCTATAATAATCAGCTATTGATTCCTTGTTTTGCTTTATGAGTGACATACAGTACATAGTCACTAATGGAGTGTACACTTTTAAAAAGCAAAGCCTTACATTCAGTTTATATTGTATACAGGTGCATATTATTCTTGAAGCCCTGAGGGAACTTCATTCAGATAATGCCAGGCATTTACAGTTGTATAAGCATTATCACCTGAGTGATAATCTGGCATACTGGTTGATTTCAGTCATGTCATAGGGATTAAGGAGGAAGATGTCATGCATCATTTTGGCACAGACTTTAAGCTGTAAAAACTGGCTGATCTCTGAAGCCTATATTTCTCTACATAATGAAAAGAACTGGACATTATCATACAGACCTCTGCTTCTAAGGGAGAAGCATTTTGCACAGCGTTTTCTGTTTGTCTAGTTATCTTGTAATGAATCAAGAGACACTTAAAATGTGATAGTTATCCAGTACCTTGGAGAATATCCAAAATGTTTGAGTAATCATATGCTTAGGCAAACTTAAATATGATTTGCATAGGGTAGCACTGATGTGCAGATATGTAACTGTAGATGGAACAAACAGTGAGTTCTTACTGTAGGAGGTTCAAGTAATTGAACTTCTGCATCCTTAACTGAGGCTTCTTATTATTTAGGTTGAAGTTCAGTACAATTTGAAATTTCAAAGTCAAGTTGAAATTGTCCTATGCCAGGGCTAAACTGGGAGGCTGCTGGTACACAAGACTTTGCCACTCGCTTGCCTTTTCCACCAGCTATAAAGCATGCTGTGCTGCTGCAATACATGTTCCAGTGATGCAGTGACCCACTAAAATTGGACCACAAGTTTATTCTGCTTCTTTTTTCCCTGTACTGGCTACTGATATTTTAAGAAATGGAATTTTGGTCTTGGATTTCTGCAAAACCTTTAGGTGCTTCAACATGGTGAGGAAAGTTCTGGGTGTATTGTTCTGCCTAAATGAGGTTTGGCAAAGCAACAACAATGCTCTTTTACAACTGTGTCACTTTGACCTCTTCTAAAACAAACGTTGCTTCTTCTACCAGGCGACCTTGTATGTTTCTCCACCTGTACCCAATATGCTGTAACCTTCTAATGTGGCAGATCTTCTCTTGGTCTCTCTTCTTGATGTTCCCCTTCTGCTGCTATTAGTTTTGACAAGCTCTGTGCTCTGTTCTGTCCTTTGTCTATCAATATATAGTAGATGGGAATTCCTATGGGCAAAGGTTGTGATTCTTTTGTGGACTGTGCAGGGCTCATTGCTGGCACTGTATTACTTTTGTGGACTATATCACAGATTCTTTTGATGGCACTGTAGCACAGATCAACAGATTTCTAGTTGTAAAAATCACATCAGTCTGCAGTACTCTTATGGTTAGTTGGGATTTTGTATGTAAATACCGGTAGAAGGAAAAAATATTTGCAGCTGTGTTTCCTCCTCATTCTCTTTGTCTCACAACTGCACTCTCACAGCCATTCCTAACCAACTTTTCAAAGCCAATGCAGCATCAAGAGGAAGAGAATAAACTTTCCCTTACCTTTGGGGAGGCCTCCATGACTGCCCCCCATGCATAATGTGGTGCACATCTTATGGATATGCATCAGCACTGGAAAGTTAGTCAGGTTTAGGTTTTAGGTGCATCTAGTTGGAGCATGGTGAAAGGCATAAGAGAATGCAAGGCAGTGGGCATAACTGTAATGCTTGAACCAGCAGGCTTGTTAAAATATGTTGGTGGGCTGGATGTGGCTTATGGGCCATTATTTGAATAATGAGTAAATAAGTCAAATTTGTAGAGGTTGTAGTACTTACTTTTGTTACTGCAACTTTGCACAATAGTAGTATTTCTTGTCATGCATTCACACGGGGATAAAGAGTTCTTTCTAGCTTTGATCATATGGGTAGGGCTAATAAATGCCTATGCAAGTGGCTGTGTTCCCAACTTTTTACCAGCAAGCAAGCTCATGCATGCCTATTACTTCCCACTTTGGTAACTAACTTGTTTTTGCATTACAGTAATATACTATTTTTAGTTACAAGTTACTGACATTATTATTCTTATTTTAAACAATTTATCATTTATGTTATCATTTATTTACACTAGCAATGTTTATTTTTTCAACTGAGTTTACCTGGTTTGCTAACATCTATAATTTCATTTAATAACTAAAAAGGTATGCAGCCATACATTGTTTCAGCCTATGCTTTTTATATGATGACTGTATCAAGGTCATTCATCGCTGCTGAAGGCGGCCAGGAAACTGTACTAAAGGCCAATGTGGTCTTTGGAGCCATTTGGGATGTTCACATGACTTGTTGGTAATCAATTCTTGCTTTATCTCAGTTCAAAGGAGAGACATTGGTGCTTTCTTAGATGGGAATAATGGGTCACTGATGGATATTTGAGTATACTGCCCACTTGCGAGGGGAAATTTATTCAAATGGGTTGTTCAGGAACACTCTTGTGGACAATTTAGGCCGCCAAGCTGAGTTGTTACTGAGCCAAGGCTTTTATACTCTTTTTAAGAGATAGACCAGTTAACTTTTCTTCCTTTCAAAATAGGAATAACATTTTTGGGGTACAGACTGGAATGTCATTTGAACTGGCACAGGTCCCCTGTGCCAGCTCCCAAGAGTCACAAGCGTACCAAGAGTCTCCAAACCCTGGCCTGGGGGCCAGATGCGGCCCTTAGCCAGCCTCAATGTGGCCCCTAGCAAGACCCCTCTATCTGGCCCTTTTAATCCCTTGGGCAAGCCTTGTAATCCACACCAACACATTCTTATATATAAATGTATGTAAATGTATTCAAATTTGAAATTTTAAAATTATTTTTCCAGCCACCAACACTATGTCAGAGAGATAATGTGGCCATCCTTCCAAAAACCTCTGGCATAGGTCTACACCATATGAGGGGATGGCTAGGCAGAGCCTGATCTGCACACTGTGTTGTACTGATCTCTTGGGTAGGAGGTGGGATAAGATGGTTGGAGGATTTTCTGGGAGTGAGAGGGGGCATTTTTAGATGAGAGGGCAGAATGGGAGCTAGGTTTGAATCCTTACCCGCCCCCTCACTCTTGACCCCGGCAGCCTTGCATGGGAATCAGATCACAAAAACTGCAGCAGTTTCTCCCATCTCTACCTAAGGCATTGTAGAGATGTACTTAATAGTTACCATGAGAAAAATACAGCAGTTATCTTTGACTATAGCAACCAAGGAGTGGAAGATGGCATACTAGTTTTCAACTGATGTTAGTGGAAATTTTGTCCCAGAGTCCTTTCCAACTAGGCATTGCAACACAAACTCCTGACTTTGTACAGAAACACCATGCAATTTACATAATTTCTTTAAAAGAAACCTGATGTGTTTTTCCCTTTATAAGAAAAGCGCTTTTGAATAGAATCTTAATTGTTCCATTTGTTCAAGGTTTTTTTTCAAGTTTTCTTTTATTTAATCCATTCTGAGAGCTTATTTCAAGAGCTTCAAGACAAAGACAGAAAAACAGTTAAACAAGATATAGACCTTCCAGTAGCCTCAAATTGCACCAAGAGTAAATGGATGTCCAACTCCACCTCTCCTTACCCCACCTCCAAGTAATTATAACTCCAGCACAAAGATCAGAGTGGTTTAATTCCCAGCTGGGTTGCCTTTATGCATTTAGAAGTTTTGTCTCCTCTAGTATTGAAACAATTTTATTCGCTGCAAGTGCAACCAAATCATTTCCAGTGTTGAATCTTATTTATAGCTCAGTCCCCCAATATGTAAAACATCTTTCCATCAAAAGTGAGCAGAATATTTGGTAATTTTTTAAAAAAAAATTAGGATATGTACACAGGAAGCTTTTTTATACTGAGTCAGATAATTGGTCCATCTAGCTATGTATTATTGACAGGCAGCATGTCTTTAGAGTTTTGGCCATAAATTTTTTTCTGTACCATACCTAGCAATTGAATCTGGAACCTTCTGCCAACAAAGGTCGTGCTTTATCCTTTGCTTTGTCTCCAATTAGCATTAAGTTATTCTCAGTCATTATAGTCACTACAGAATTGACTAAATTTATAGTTTGATGTTGTGGTGACCCATAAGAACTTGTGGAATGAAAGTTGGGGTATAGATCACGACTACCTGTTCACATGGCTGAATGTTGCATTGCAGTACATTGCTAGGAGAGAGTTGGCTGGTCCTTTTTCTTTCCCTTGATAAATGGATGGCTGAACAACTCCCAAGTGTTAAGTGATGAAAGAGTTATTTAAATCTTATATCTAGTTTTGCGCCTGAAGTTACTTTGGTTGCCTTTGGTTACTTTGGATAGAGATGGACTGTGTGATTCTTTTGGTTTTCTGGACCTTTAATCTGGACCTTTAATGATGGAATTCCTGTGTATTACCTCTTAAGTGTTGTGAATGGGGGCACCATTATATTTGTAGTTGGAAGTTACTTCTGATTAGGTGTACTTTGAATTGGACTATAGCTTTGGTTTGTGCAGGGGTTGTATATACAGGGAATCTGATGGAGTTCTGCATGCCATGGTTTGGGATCAACCAGATAGTCGGAGAGAAGTAAGTACAAAGCCATTTAGGGCACAATCCAGAGTAACTACGGGGAGTCCTTGCTCCGATGTAAGAACAATTTGCTCTGGATTGCAATATGAATTTCCCATAGATTTTCACTAGGTGGTGCAGTAACTACAGGTACACATAATGTCTCTTACGTGCTCCCGTAGTTACTCTGGATTGTAGGGTTACTCTCCCACCAGGATGCCACTCTGCCCAGCATCTCTGTATCCTGTATTTTTACTTTGTATTATCTATGACAGCTGAACTAGGTGCTTTGCAACATACCCAAAATTGGCTCATGACCCACCTAGTAGGCTCTGAACCTTAGAAACATTTCCATAGGACATTTGTTTCTGTAGGAAAGCTACATTTTTCTCTAGTTTTTTTTAAACTTGTCAGTTGTCTAATTTGTTTAGTGTCATTAAAAAAATAGTTTATGCTGACAATTTTTAGAACTTACTAAACAGGAAAAAAATAGTGAAAGGTAATTACTCATACAGATGTACAGTATGTGCTACTCTGACATTGGTTCTAAGTGCAATGGCCTTGCATACAGTGCATACAATTAAAAATGCTATGATACTTTGATGGCCTGAATGTTAAAACAATTTCCATCAGTATTAATGCTTGAGGGCGATCTATATTTTCTTAAGGATAATTTGGTCAAGTTATGGAAGGTCTCGGGTTTTTTCCCTATAGAAACTCTTGAGGATATTAGGCTTATACTCAATTAGAGCAGTTCAGAATGCACTGTACTTATTGAAACAAATAACAGGTATATCTTAAAGTGCTATGCAAGTTGGGATTTGTTACCAAATATTGTACAGTAATTCCCAAGCTCTTCCTTTCTGTCTTTTTGTCCTGTTTTTTTCCTTTGCTTTTGGAAGGCTTCTTCATTTGCTGTTGGCATTCAGCCGTACTTGCTGGCATTAGTCCTTTGTTTTTCCTTCATTAAAAAAAAATCTGTTTTTTAGTTTTTTAAAAATAAAAAATTTCTACTGCCCTACTTATCCCATGCTCTCTTCCTGCACAGACCTTATTTTGATGCTTAAGAGAATGTGACTACATCATTCTTTTCTTTTTTAGAATGTTAAATATATTGTTGGTCATAAAAATTTACTCCTTTTTGTCCCTTTCTCCTTCTATACTCCTTTGTATGCGTCTTTTTACAAAACCCTTTAGAAAGAGTGTTTTGCCCTTTGTATGTTAAACAGCCCAATTTTAAATTGCATTGGAACAAGCAGAGTCCAGGGTAGGGCTGGCCTGCTCTAGGGTAGGTGCCAACTGGAAAGCACCTCAGGTGAGGAAAATAGTTTCCCTATACCCTATATTGTGAATCAGCCACCCCGTGTGGCTATTTGAATATGCACCAGCAAATTCACAGATGCAAAATGAGCCTGTCTAAAACTTACGGGCTGGGAATAGGAGGTAGGGTTCAACATGTGGTCAGTCCTGCCCCTCCCAGCCCCAGTCTGTTCTCTTCCACTAACCCCACTCCCAGAACATCCTCCTGCCACCATTTCATATCTCTTATGCCAGCCTGCATCAGTCTGCAAACCTACCCACTCACTATCTGGATTTGGTGTGGGGGACCGGCATGTGTCCTTCCCCTGGCTTAGCCTGACTATATGGAGGTGTGGACATGCTTTATGGAGTGTTTGTGGCACTCCTGGGCTGATGCCAGCCAAAGTCCAGGTAAGGATTGTGCTCTAAGAGAGACTTCCCACCTGATACATTTTTGTCACAGGAGTTCTTGCAAAGCTATATATTTTGAGAAGTGCCCCGAGAGAGAGAGAGAGAGAGAGAGAGAGAGAGAGAGAGAGAGAAATTTAGCACAGGGCTTAGCAAATCTCATTGGTGAAAACATGAAATATGGAACACTTCTGATATTCCTAAGGCATTTTAGGTCTGCTCGGAATTTTTCTCCTTCCTATCAAAAGTTATGGCCAAAAAACTAAAAATCAAAAATATGCATTGAGTTCCATGGGAAAGTGAAAGTGCCCCATATTGTGACTTTAATTGCGAGTAGGCAAACATGCCATAGTTTGCTGGAAAGGCCAGGCTGAGAGGAATCAAAGGACCCCAGAATGGTCCTGATCCAAAGAACATAGCATCCAAAACCACCCAGAAAGAGGGCCCTGATAACTGCATTGATTTCTATGCAATGAAATTGAAAAGGAGCTATATTGTGCCTTTACTTGTGAGTAGGCAAACTTGCCATAGATATTTGGAAAGGGCAGGCTAAGAACAATCTAGTCCTGAACCAATGAATGCAGCCCTTACTATTCACTCCACAAAGAAACCCCACCTCCAATTGCATTAAACCCTTTTGAAAATAAGATTGCACAGCCTCATTTATTTGCGAGTAAGGAAGGATGTCTTGCCTGGTGTGGAAGGGCATTCCAGGGAGTGCAAGGCTTCTAGAATGGTCCTTATCCTGTCCACATGGAACTCAGCAAAAGCTCAACAAGGCAACAATTGAGTATTTTCAGCTGTTAGTTTGTCATGCCCTCCATTTTAAAGGGGGCCTTTGGGGGGAGCAAAAAAACCCAAAATGTTTTTGGTTATGGCATATGGTCAGCCTGGTAAACATCCAATTTGTTCAGGATGATGTCATAGGACGGTTACTCAGGTACAGGGCTCTGTTTCTTCTTCTACCACCATCCATCCTATTTTGTGAGTAGTTATTGTGAGAGTAGTTTTGTACACTTTCACAAGAGACTGTGAAATATCTCCATAAAGCAGAGATTTTAAATCTTTTTCATCTCATGACACAAAGGCAAGATTCTGAAATTGTCAAAGCACACCATTAGTTGTATAACCTTTGACAAGACACACCATGCAGTTGGTAGGGGGCTCAAACCCCTCAATTACCTTACAGATGAATGACCACTCCCAAACTCCCCCAGCAAACCTGAGGACCCTCTATGGCACACCAGAAAATCACTGCCATAAAGGAACATACTTTACGTACAGTACTATACTGAGAAAAAGTTTGTGGAACACATGACCCCATTTTGGTTCCTTGCTGTTAGTATCAAAACAGAACATAGGGCAGGTGATTATCCATGAAAACAAATTTTTAATTTTGAAAGTGCAAAGCTGCAGAAAAAAGGAGAGTTTGAGAAAAGATCTGCTTTTCACACACTCCTTCACCATTTATCCCTATTATCTGATCCTTTTCAGTTAACGAGCATCCAAAGTGCAAGCTGGTGGCTGCCATAGAATGTCTAAGAGATGGGATAAATGCATTGCAATTTGATTCTGCCCCAAGGATCTCAGATGCTGTCATGAATTTGTCAATTCTGGGAGTAAGTTACTAATGAACTCAAGTTTCCATCCTTACTATCTCTTGTCTTAAATTATTTCTGCACTCCAGAATCCTGATTCTGACATCCTTTCAAAATGCAATGAGAAAAGTCTAAAATGCTGTAGTCTGCAGACTGTGACCTCTGCTCTTCTTACTTTTCTTACATATTACTCTTCTTAGTTATTAATCTAGCTAAAATTGCTACTTTTGACTGTTTTCTCATTTTATAATGCAAACAGTTGTTATCTTAACCATGCAACAGTGGAAGATACCCAGCATGGGTCTTTGCTCCATCTAGTACAAAGGAGATTATTGTTGAGATATGTGTGCGCCTGCATGCTAAAAGTTCTGAGAACGCTTAGAGAGAAAGAATTGATTACTATTGGAAACTTAATTTATGGCAAACTAAAGAGATCCAAAGAGAAATCTACTTCAAAAGCATTTGGTTTGTTCAAAAGGATACGTTCTAACAGCATTTCAGTGGCCTACAATTTCAACCTCTTTCTTTAGTACAGAATTGTGCGGAAGTGGTTATGTTAAGACAGAAGTAAATGATAAGAATCTGAGGATTAAGATGTCTTTTGAGAAGGGCAATTGAGTGGCATGAAGCTGAACGATGTTCAACTCTAAGAAGCATTCTCTTATAAACAGACCCCAGCTCCTCACCTCATTACAGGTTGTCAGTTCTTGAGATGTTCAACTAACTGGGTTGGTTGGCTAATAAAAAAAAGTTTTTTGTACTTGACCCAGTAATAATTTGAATATATTTTTAAATCTAGATTCTTACTAGCCTCTTTTTTCGAGCATACACTTAATTCTATGGCCTTCTTTTTTATTTCTTGCTTAATATTAATGGGAACGTTGCAAAAATGACGTTCCTACAGCATGTGTTGCACAATTTGGCTGACAATACTGGAAAAAGGAATAACCAAATTATTATTCAGTCATGGGTTTTTAACAGCCACAAAGCAAGAGGATGTTAACTAAATGATGCAGTTTATTCTCTTCGCTCTTGCTGCCAGCTTGCCTATTACAGAGAGGCTGCCAGCTTTAAGTAAAGTGGTACCCAGATGGTAGTCGCATGACACCCACTTGGTTACAGATTCGAAGCAGAGAATAACTCGGCAGCCAGAACAAGCTGTGGGTCAATTGAGGGGGAATGCCTGTTGCTTCACATTTTTTTGCATATGTAAATCTGTTAATGTTATGTCAGTGTTGTACAGTCTGAACACAAGTGTTGCCTTTCTCTGGGACCCAGATGAACTTGGATGGCAGCCCAGTTAATAAGAATCTAAAGGAGAATCTTTTGAGTATGTTGCTGTGGCCGGCGGCTTCCTCAGTGTGAACTCATTGCTTCCTGGACGCGCTCATTTTCTCCTTGGCTGAAGTTTTTACATGCAGGAAGTTCCCCTTGATAGGCTAACTCCATAATAGGATACACAGACTCAAGATTTTATAAGACTGGGCAAAAGGATTATAGAAGTGTGAGTTGTGCATCTATTTTTAGTTTCTCAGTACTGAAGACAATTCATTTGGCCCAGGCTGTGTCTGCTTCTTTCTCACTTTCTCCGGCTGCCACACTTCTGCACTCTTTTCATCAACTACAGATGTGGCACACAGCCGTCTCAGAAAAGTCATGAACTGTGTCGTCTGTGTAGTTTAACAGCCAACATCTGCTGTAGCAGCCTGATGGAAACAGCATGGAAACAATTTTAGGGAAAGCTCTAAAGTGTTTTAACTTTTGTCTATCATTCTGGCCTTTGCAGATAATTATTCGCAAATAACAGCATTTGTAGACAGGCTATAAAAATCAGATTGCAACTCTGGCTCCCTGTTATCAAATCTTTTTGATATGAATGAGGCAGTTAATATTTTAAATGTTGTTGTTTATAATTGTTGTTAAAAATTTACCCGGATAAAGTAAAAGCTTATACCAGACCTAGTATAAGAGGTGGGGGCTGTAATATGCTTAAAGGCTAAAAAGTACTTATTGCATGGGTTGAGCCAAAGAAAATGATCCTGAAGGTACTATAAAATTTATATGCCAGGTGAAAGACATTAAATGTGTTTGGGTTTTTGTGAAGAAAAAACATTCCGATTTTAACCATTTTGCAAATTTATATTCATGCTGCAACACTGCTTAAGACATTGCGGGTCAGATCCTGCAAATCTTATTTGTGTGCTTATTCCCACTGGATTTTTCTGATGAGAATAACGATTTATAGGAATAGTCATTGGGATTGCGTGGACCATTATATAGTCTAACTAAAACAGACATGGGTAGATTTCTTTCCTTTTACATAATGTGAGCTGGTTTTCAGTTTATTTGGTTCAGTGTAAACTTTTCAAAAGCAATACAATGATTTTAAGAGCCTCTGTTACCTAATTCAAAAGTACATGTGGCTAGATTTTCAATTGCTAAAATGTAAATTTCATTCTTGATTCCCCAGTGAGTTAGTTACACTTAACAAGCATAATTTGTGGTATAGCTTTGAACGTTTACCATTGTAAGTTGCTCTTTTTGGATATGGTCTAAACTGACAAGCCATCTATGTTGGGGTGACAAGTAGGTCTCTTTGATTTCTCTGGGACCAAACAAATAATCTTACATCCAGGCTTTCTGCTGTAATTGCTTTATGGATCATGCTGTAATTCTCTCAGGTATTTTACTAACTTTATTCCTAAAGTTCAGTGCAAACAGATATATGCGTTCACTGTGAGTTCCTCATTCATGGGGAGTAACTAGATTTTTAATCCCCATCATGAATAATTAGACCTGGAAAAGTTGTTTCAAAAACCTAGATGCCAGTGTAACATGGTTTTTTGTATGTTAGCTTTTAATCCCACCCTATTCTAAAGAAAAGGTGGAACTACACTACAAAGTCAACCCACCCAAAATTTCATAAAAAGATCGGGGTTTAAGATGTTTTCGCTCAAATCTTGTAATGGTATAAGAAGATTCAAAATTCAAGTTAAAAATTTCTAGGAGAAATATTTGATCCCTTCATGAATCCCATTCATTTTTTTCCAATAAATGAGCAATTTGTTGGTGCTTAGGTGGTGGCCATTTTTAGGGCTCTGCCATTAGAGGTAGTAGTACAACTTGGACACTGAACCTTGTTGCACCATAAGTACAGGTAATGCAACAGCATGAGTAGGGAGGGGCCAAACTGAGGTGACAGGAATGAATGGGGGGCAGGGACTCTGCGAGGGTCAGATCTGGTAGCAGTGCTGAATGCCAAATCCTACCTCTTCATTTTGAAACCTCCTTGCCCCCCTTTTCTCCACAGACTTAGGACGCAATCCAGAGTAACTATGGGGAGTCCTTGCTCCGGTGTAAGAACAATTTGCTCTGGATTGCAATATGAATTTCCCATAGGTTTATACTTGGTGCTGCAGTAACTACGGGTACACATAATATCTCTTATGTGCTCCCGTAGTTACTCTGGACTGTAGGGTAATATCAGCTGGCATACTAAAGAAGAGCACATCAAGCCATACCACTGGCTACAGTAGTCTTCCTTTGTTACTTGCTTAAAAAAAGTTTTAAACACATATACAGTGGCGCCTCATGTAAAGAATGCCTCATGTAAAGTATGTTTCACATAGCAAACAAAAATTTCTCTAGGATTCTGCTTCACGTAACAAACTGTGCTTCACGTAAAGAAAACATTTGTTGGCAGTTGGGGCAGATGCGCTGGCCAGCAGCCTGTTTGAAAAGCGTCAGGGCTGCCTAGCACACCTGCCCATAGTGAAAGCAACACTTCCATGCTGTTCCTCCTGTGGCTGGGCGTCCGCTGGGCAGATGGAGAGAAGAGCAGTGGAGAAGAGGGAAGCAGCTCAGGGCTACCCAGAAGGGAGCAGGGGAGAGAGAGGCTCAGGATGGAGAGAAGGAGAAAGTGGGGAGACACTTTGAAGGTGTCTTGGATGGCAGCCTCCTAACCATGTCTACCCAGAAGTAAGCCCCATTGTGTTAAATGGGTCTTACTCCCAGGAAAGTGTGTTTAGGACTGCAGCCTAAGTAGACTTCATAAGATCATGCACATTGAATACATATTTTGAATTCAATCCCAGTGTTCTGTCATCATTTTTACATCCAGTTAATATTTTTATATGAATATTTTGGGGGTTGTGGAACCAATCGTCTGAGTTTCCATTGTTTCCTATGGGAAAAACCGCTTCACGTAAAGAATGTTTCACGTAAAGAACATGCCTCCGGAATGAATTAAATTTGTTACGTGAGGTGCCACTGTACATGATTTTCATATTATAAAACTAAGGGAAAATCAAAGCATGCAGCTAAACAATAGATCCTGCCATTTTAAAAGATGTGCTGACAATCTATTAAAATGACATTAATAAGTCTGAAAGTACAATTTTGCCTGATAAGAATATTCTCCCCACTTATAGTTCTCCTCCATCCTCAGCTATTTCAGTGACCTGTTAGTATGGTTTTTCAGGATAGGTGTATGAATTCCTACTTGCGTTTCAGTTCAATAGGCTTTGTTCTCTGCAACCAGATGTACTACAGCACACTGTGTGTTTTTTATATCTTTTATCCTATGCAATGTAATCTGATCTTCAATATGGTCAGACATCTATCTGAATATTTACAATGTGGAAATAAACTCAAGGTTGGGAATATGGACCAGCAAGAAAAGACGAAATTTTGTAAAGTGATGCCAAAGCACTTTAGGAGCTTCACAAAAGGTTTACCACTTTGAGAAATCTCATCAGTCACGCTATCACTTTAGGCTTTGGCAATAATTTGTCTAGTATTCCTATGTAGTTTGAAGTTCTTTTTAAAAAAAATCTGCAGCAAATTGCTAATATATTATTGTGGTAAATCAAACCATGCAGTGGGTTAGATACAGTGCGTCAGTTCCATATATTAATACAGCACAACAGATCTCTCTTCTTAGAAAACAATTAAGCAATTGGATATTAGTCAACAAAAACAGAAAAAAGTATTCTCAGGATTCAAAGTCAAATACACACCCAAGCTTATAAAGGTGTCCCCCACTTATTGGACGGGTTAGGAACCAGAGCTACCATTCAAAAATGAAAACTGCTGAAATGTAAAACTCAGTCATTTTCAGCTTGCAAAAGCAAAATGGCCACCAAAAAAGATATAAAAATCACTTGGAAAAGCCTAAATAAAATATTTATTGACACATAGCCAGAATACATAACAAATTAA
Source organism: Cryptoblepharus egeriae (assembly GCA_030015325.1). Lineage (NCBI taxonomy): Eukaryota > Metazoa > Chordata > Lepidosauria > Squamata > Scincidae > Cryptoblepharus > Cryptoblepharus egeriae. The sequence continues at coordinate 27,498,925 of JAREYC010000002.1, read as the reverse complement.
AGTAAAATGAACAAAGACATGTGGGCAATGAATATCTTATGTATTTGAATGATGGTTATTGGCTGTAGAAAGTCATAACTAAATGCTAAATATGGTTTTGATCTTTATGCCACATGTAAATCAAAATCAAGGAAGATAATTTTAGCCTTTAGACCAGCAGAGAGAGATTGAAAAAAGTTGAACATGTGTTGAATGAATGAATTCTGGGTATAATTGACAGGGGTTAAAAGAACAAACTATCAGAAAGTGGGGGATGCCTGTCTAAAGTATTCTCTTTCCTTTTACCTGAGTTGTTTAAAATGCAGTTTACTGTAGGCAACCAACTTTCCTTATAATTATTGGCCATGCCCCCAGCAGATGGGGAGGCACATCCATATGCATCATCACAATCCAGTCTCTCAGTGTTAAAGCAGTACCTGGTTCATGCCTAGTCTGGCACAATACAGCCCTCCTCACCAGTGGTAGGAAACAAATAAATTAACAACAGGTTCTATGTCCCATTAGTAACCGGTTCTCAGAACCAGGCACTCATTAGCAAAGGGTTCTATAGAACCTGTGAGAACCCCCCTGAAGCCCACCTCTACACCCAATTTTACCACCTTATTTGTTCATGGAATGGCTATTAACTTGAATGGTAGGGTATGATCTGGTCCTTCATGTAGCATCCAAGAGAGGTGAAGTCCTGATGGTGTTTTAGGAACCACAAAATGATGGAGATTCATGGATAGGCATGCTCCCAAAATCCCCTGCAACATGACATAACTGGGTATGAACAATTGGGTATGAACTGGTATTAAACTGGTGCACTACCCAGAACAAAATTAGACTATTTTCCTTCACAGGTAGTGATTTTTAATTATAGGGAGGAAAATGGTTGCGCCTCTTTTCACCCCTTCCAGCTAGAATTTCTGAAAACCGTTTCTTAGTGAGTGCCTCCATCATAGAAAGAACACCCTCCCCAAATTTCATGTTTCTAGGCCTAGTGGTTTTGGCTAGCCATTGATGAATTAGTCAGTCAGCCAGTGACTTTTCAGTTATATATAGATAGACTGTATATATCAATCAATGGATAATTTCATGCAGAATGCAATGAAACAAACTGTGTGCCGAAATTTCCAAAATTGGGTGTTTTTTAAAATACCATCATGCTATATATCAATCAGTGCAAAATTTCATGCAGAATTCAATGAAACATCTTTAGTCTTTCAAAAGTTATAGTCAGAAAACAATGGGCAGGGCAGTGGAGGAGATCCATTGTGGTGGTGATGCGTTGACCTGAAGCACTGGGTGACACAAACTCAAGTGATGCCACTGGGTAGTAGCACTTATTAGATAGCATAATGCTAGTCCTTAACACTTAATCTCAAGAGTAGGCCCTTCAGACATAAGTTTATCTATCTATCTATCTATCTATCTATCTATCTATCTATCTATCTATCTATCTATCTATCAATCTATCAATCTAATCTAATCTAATCTAATCTAATCTAATCTAATCGTATTTATATACTGCTTTTCAACTAACAAGTTCACAAAGCGGTTTACAAAAAAATTGAAAAATAATAATAGCTAATTAATAGCTAATGGGTCCCTGTCCCAAAAGGGCTCACAATCTAAAATGCAAAAAAAGAACACCAGCAGAAGCCACTTGAACAGACACTGCTGGGTTGTGTAGAGCCAGTTACTTTCCCCCTGCTAAATAAAAGAGGAACACCCACTTGAAAGAGTGCCTCTTGCTCAGTTAGCAGTTTATGCAGAAGCAGAAGATCTATATTGGTGTTCTTCTTTTAAAATCTTTTAAACAATCCTTGGGGGTTTAGTGGCGGGAGAGCTCCTTGAGAACAACTGCCTGAAAGAACCCTGTGTGCATCTGGTGTACACATGTTTTTGGAATTGTGACCTGTGTCAGTAATTAACTTTTGTGGAAGCCCTTTAACGTCTCTTCTGCAGTTTTCCTTGATTGTGGACAAGAAGATGGACTTACATATTCCAGAAAGGAAAAAAAAATCCTTCATTTTAAATTAACAAAGTAGAAGTTTCAGTGTTGGATCAAAAATTATATTTTCTTCAGCCTGACTGAAGAATATTTTTGTCCATAGTGACATATTATTCTTCATAAAATTAAACTTCATATGCATATGCATATTATGCTTATCATTTGCATATTATGTACAAGTACTAACCATACAATCCAGAGTAACTACAGGAAGACATAAGAGGCACTTACTCTGGATTGCAGCCTAAGGGTGTATGTATGTGTATTATGGCTATGTATCACGGTATTAATAGTTGCAATGTGTTTTTGGAGTAATTGGATAGACTAGAGCAGTGATTTTCAACCAGTGTGCCGTGGCACACTAGTGTGCCATGGCTAGTCCTCAGGTGTGCCATGGGAATTTGGAAACTGACATTCATTACTAGGAAAATGGGGGGATTTGAACAGTGTGGTGTGCCTTGTCAATGGTAAAAACAATTGATAGTGTGCCTTGAAAATTTCAGTGCCTAGTTAAGTGTGCCATGAGATGAGAAAGGTTGAAAATCACTGGACTAGAGTATGCTAAGAAAACAGCAAGTCTGTGTATTTTTATTTTTCCAATTTTGTTCCTAAACTCATTTCTGAGACTTGCATAAGCTAGAGGTTTTGAGTAGACACTGGGATTTTCCCTGAGTTTTCTTCTGGCTTGCAACTCTTTGTTCTTATCAGAGCTCTAATTCCCTTGAACATTGGGGGCACGTTTCAGAAAGTGCAGAAGCCCCAGAAGTTTTGCTCCTAACCTGGCTTTTTAGATCCTGCTTATTATATGATCTGGAAGTACGTATGTTGAATTGTAGTTTTCAAACTACATTCCTGTTATTGAAGGGTGTTTGCAACCTTCTGGAAATATGATTTTGAAAAGGACTTTGTCCAATATGCTGCTGCTTCTGATCTACCAAAGGAAAAAAAATTCCACAAACCACTTTTACTAGACAACTCTTTCTCAAAAGGATATATTTCCTATCAAAGAAGTATTTTAAAAATATTGAGATTGTCTATTCTGAAGTTTTAACACACTAATAGCAGTCTTGTATGTTTGAGAGTGGATTCTTTTTTTAAAAAACTTTAAAACCACGACGATTCCATCTGTTTGTAGAACTGATTCTCCACCCCAGTACATCACAGAAAATCTTCCATTAAGATATTTGCATTGGGTATGAACTCAAAACAGATGCGTATCGTCCCAAGTGAAGAGGTGTGGAGCTAGCCCATCAAATGACTATGGGCCTTGGTTCCAGAATATCAATATCTCAGAAAAGAGAACTGTACGTAAAAATCCTTTTAGGCTTTCATCACTTCATGGAAGTGGGAGGGCACCCATCATAATAGGGATGCAAAATGTTAGGGGATGTTGAGATCAAAGGAATTCAGAGTTTTTTCTCTGTGGCAGATGGAAAGCTTAGTAAACTTCTTTTGGAAGACCAAATAAGAAAGTGGACTCTTTATCTCAGCATTAAATGATTTTAGGAGGTGAAGTGCTGGAATTTAATACCACATATAACATGTAGATGACCAAATCTTTTATGGTCCATTTGTTTCTTGACTTCTTAAGAAAATTGATTTAGCCTGATCTAACATATAAATGGTGATGGGATATTTTATCTATGGTCCATCTAGTTTGGCATGTATCCTATCTCAAAAACCACCAGAAGGAGATTTACGCAAAGGCAAACTAAGTTAAATTAAAGGATCTGCATTTATTCCTAATATTTCTCAGTTTTTGAATTTTAGAGAATCATCTGCTATGATGCTGATCTAAAGCTGAGTTTAATATTCTAAGTTATCTAAACTAAACTGAGTATATTTTTATGCGATGCAAACACGGGTTCTCTGCACCTTATTAATGATAGAAAATTATTTATTTGAATTTCAACCATATTGAAAGGGTTCAAGGCTTGTACCTCAGCAACACTGTGAGATAAAAATTCAAAAAAGACTAATCACTGAAGCGAACAGCTGAACAAAGGTTTAAACATGGATCTCCCCACCCAGATTTTGCATCTTATCCGCTATCTCCCCAGTCCCCAACCTTTTCGGCAGCAAGGACCTGTTTCTTCGAAGATAATATTTCCATAGACTGGGCTAGGTTTCAGTCACCTCAACCAGCTTAACCTATTCCCTGCCCCTGGGGTTAAAAAGGAGAGGACCTTTGGACCCCATCTCCACGTTCACCCCTGGCTGCTGCTCCCATTGCTCCAACTCAGCCATGTCCCAGGCATCACTCTTGTACCCACCCTATGTTTCCACTGGGTCTCAGGATCTCCCTTCTTGATCCAGAAATTGCCATTCACCTTCTCCACTGTCCCCATCCAGGTTCTGGGGAGAATGCCCAGTGCCTCCTTGCCACTGAAACCACATCTGTACTCTGCTGCCAGCTGGAAGGATTGGACCTTATCCAGCAGGAGGCTGCTGTGCTTGGCCAGTTGCTCCGAGGCAGTGGTGGCTTCCCCAACTTCATTCCAGTCATCTGCCCTAGCAGATGGTTCCTAACAGGCCAGGAACTTGTACCAGTTCATCATCTGGGGATTGGGAATATCTGCACTATCTATATTAATAGATTTGAACAGATTTTTAAGTTATTCCTTTCTACTCTAACTTCCTAACAGTTGAATCTGTTTAATTCTGCTTCAGCTGAATCAATCAGTCAACAGTATTTATATACCATTCTTCAACAAAAAGTTCACAGAGCAGTTTACAGAGAAAAATGGAATTAACCGAATACCTCATGGGTGCTTTTACCAACTTCCTGTAAAAAATTAGCAACTCAAGCTTTTATTAGTGATCTATAAGCAACAACCATGCAAATTTCATTTGTCTAATTTATCAGCTAGTTTATCAGAAAATTGGAGAACAGAGTAATATGTTCAGGGCAGTATGAATGCTACGCAGCCACTGATTTAGGGCATAATCCTATACTACTTTGCAGCACAGATGCAGCCACAACAGAGCCCTAGAGTGTAAGGGAACAAGCATTTCCCTCATCTTGAGGAGTGCTTCCAGTTATTAAAAACTATCACTATATTAGTCATGAAAAGATGTTCAGGTTGTAAACCTAACGTGTGTGTTTGTGCATGTGTGTGTGTGTGTGTGTGCGTACATGCATGCATATGCAAGCCGGCAAGCTTGTGCACACAGTGGGAGGGAGGACAGAAAGATAAAAAGGAAGGAAAGAAACCTTTATAAGGTAATGTAGAAGTACAATTTCTCTTTTCCAAAGTCAAGGGTATGTAGACCATGTTTAGTGACCCAGTGAAAACATAGTGACATAAGATATCCACTGAAAGTTGTGCAGATCACGTCCCCTTTTTTGAAGAGCTCTTCCCAGCTGTGCACCAGACAAACCAGCTGGGTTTCCTAAAATGATTATTGCCATTAATGTCTTCTGAAACAGGCTCTGGGGCACATTACTTTTTCTACTCTTTACCACTTAAAAAAGAATTATGTTTTTGTAAATCAGATTGTTGTGCCACAATAACAGGCATACCTTTGAATTTGATATCATGAGACTCTTAGGGAGATATCTATGTCTCTAAGGAGATATAGTAGGTACTTTCAGCAAATACCAACTACTGACTGTTACCCTTTATCCAAATACTTTCTGTTTTTAACAGAAGGAAAGACTTAAATAGTTAGGTAAAAGTCTGTGCATTTTTCTAGGTACCACCTCATTTGGTAATTAATTACTATTTTGTTCTTGGACATAGTGTAACTTTGACAATCCAGTGATACTCATTTTGACAGGGTGCTTGTCATGTAGCACAGGAGCAGATTTTGGAGGCGTCTGTACACAAAAATAACCAGAGAGTTGCAAGTGATTTTATTATGAGTGTCCAGAATAAACTCTAAAGTTGCCCCAGGCAGCATGTGTACTCTCCTTATTGAAGAGGAAGGCAGTTTCTGTGAAGAGAAAAGTGAAATCTTTGCTCTATGCTCTGTGCCAACTTCTAGTTAAAAGGTGCCCCACCTTTCCTCCTGTTGCATCTGATACAGAGAAAGGGAAAAGGTGGGACATGTTTTGGGAGTATCTGTTGGCACGAGAGAATGCATTTAGTAAGCAGAAACAAGGTTGTTTTTATAGGCCTGTGTTACGACTTCCCAACTTGAAGAAATCTGTTCCAAATTTATACATCAACACAAACATACACGTCAGAATTTCTTTGAAAAGAAAAAAACCCTAACACAAATTTTTCATGAAATGTAAGAAGTCTTTGAGACATTCTGGAATATAATTAAGTTTTAAGGCAACCAAAGTACATAGGTTAATTTTTTCTCCCTTGTAGAGCCTCTCACTTACCAAAGACGCAATCCAGAGTAACTACGGGGAGTCCTTGCTCCAGAGTAAGAACAAGTTACTCTGGATTGCAATATGAATTTTCCATAGGTTTTCATTATGTGGTGCAGTAACTACAGGTGCGCGTAATGCCTCTTACGTGCTTTCTACCTTTCCTCCTGTTAGGGTTCTTTCCCCATCTGAATACAAGCAGAAATCTGATGACTAAAGCTTTCCCCTTCATATATCTGTAGCCATAGCTATGTTTTTGGAATTTCAGCCTGTCATGTTCCTAGTTAAGCACCTGGGAATCCTTTTAGAAAAATGCGGTAATTTAAGCATAGTGGACTGCAATCAGAGAAAAGTACTAATATGTATTTTCGCCCTGTATTTTATTTATCCTGTATGTGTGTAAAGGATATGCTTTTGATAGAAAATGAATTTTTAATTCGGGAAGAATGCTAGTCCATGCTGATGTGAAAATAGCCTCTGTCAATACATCTTGCATCCATAAAAGTTTGCTGTGAATATATTAGTATAGCCCATGGAAAGTGAAGCATTTTTGAAAATTCTTTTTGAAATTTCTTTGTCATTTCAGTGCACATACAGTACATCTTTTAATCATTTGGAGGAACCTTTTTTGTGAGAGTGAGGTGTGTCTTCAAATGTTTAGCGTACACTTGGTAGGTAGTACTGATATTCTTCCCTGCTTTGTTTTTTCAAGAGGTGCTTACCCCTTGCAACAGTGATTCTCAAACTTCAGTAAGCTTTACTTCCAAAATAAGTCTTTGAAGGGAACAATTGCATCACTAAGGGTACAATCCTAACCAGTTTAGGCCAGCCTAACTGAACTGGCATATCTTCCCATAGTGGTGTGGAGATGTCAGTGTATGTCTGAGCACTGGCCTAATCCCCCCAATAGTGGAGCAGAAATGCCTGACTGCACTTTTGTGACATCCCTAGGTTAGCACAGGACTCATACTGAGGCTTTTGTTGGCCTAACTGGAGATTAGGATTGTACCTAAGTGGGCTGAGGAGGTGCTTTCCACTTACTTTCAATTACTATGGGCTGCAGGATATTGCAGGAGGTGAGGTGCTCTGCAGAAATTCTTGAGGCTTGGAATCAGTGACATGGCTTGAGGGGTGCAGGATGTGTGGGTATTGCCAAGTGACTCCACTACCCATTTTTCGGAATAAAACCATCACGTAATAAAACAATGATGCATATGGACAGGACAATGGTAATTTTCCATGCCCACTGCCTCTGGTGCTGCCTTGTCCACTGCATGGGAGAAGATCCATCATGGGAGTGATGCATTGGCCTCTCAAACCGAGTGTCACAAACCTTAGTAATACCACTTCTTGAAATCTCAAATGGAGCAATTGGAAAGCACCTTCTGGAAAACCAGAAGTGCTTTACAAATACTGCTTTTGAAAATTCAAAGCCTTGGGAGCCAGGAGTGGCTGGTGGCTTACCCCCAAATCCAGAGTAACTACAGGAGCACGTAAGAGACATTACGTGCATCCATAGTTACTGCACCTCCTAGTGAAAACCTATGGGAAATTCATATTGGAATCCAGAGTAAATTGTTCTTACATCGGAGCAAGTACTCCCCATGGTTACTCTGGATTTTGCCCATAGTCACTGACACATTATGCATCACTGCGACTCATGTTGATAAACATGAGTGATAAAAGTTTTTGAAACAATAAAAGCAAACATGGATATTCAGTTTCAGGGATCTTTCTAAAACCATTGCCCCCACTTTGTATTATACCAAATTAAAAAGTATTTGAGTGCTACTCTAGTAGATCTTTGTTATCCACAGGATTTCCATTGCATTCCAGTAATCTGTATGGACTCCGTAATCAACTGATGATCAAAGCTGTGTTATTCAGCACAAATCGATTTGTTGCCCAATTTTCAAGCCATGGTTTTGTGATTGGAAAAGTTCCAAAAGGTTTTCACTCCATTTTTTTCTATGGGCTTTTCCTTCCTTTCTTTCAGTTTGCAGCATGTTTTGGTTAGCATTTCACCTGAACTGGTGTTTCACAAACAGTAATTAATGCCACTACACACCAGTTTGAAACAATGATAAAAAAACTGGATTGCAGTTCTTTTAAAACTTCCTTTGCAAAGCAGAGGATTTCTATCCAGTTTGGCATGTTTTCAGGGTACTTCTGCAGATTAGGGTATTATGGAGATGTGGAGAAGTACTGAGTTTTTCATTTACCAGATTTTGCTTAATGATACACTATCTTTACGTTTATCTGCTTGCATCAAAAGGCAACCTTTATTGTGTTTGTCCCATGTGGTGGGGGGGTCTGCTTTTTCATGTAACTATAACCGAGGGAGCTGGTTGTTGCTTCCTCAGAGGAGCACTCTGAGTGGTGTGGCTCATCCTCGGAGGGGGGGTTGTGATGTGCTGAGGGAGTATCAAAGTCCCTCAGCATGTCACCCCTGAGGCATGTCACCCTCGTGCGGAGCACTCCAGTCGCACCACGTTAGTGACACCCCTGCTCTGATGGGTAAGGAGTGGAGAGCAGAGGGGAATGTTGCTTCAGCACACATGGTAATATTGAAATGTCTTAGAAGGAGATTATGAAAGACTGTGGCCTAGAATACTAAAGTATATTTGCCCTGCAATACTGTTGTGAAAGAGTATTAACTTTGGCACAAAAAATGCCAAGCCATTCCATTATGATAATATCTGATTCAAATTAGAATGAACAACAATTGCCTGAGGTGTAATGTAACACTGCTTGTAATGAAGCATGCCCCCACTTCTCCATGTGTGTTACACAGAATCTCTTCGACTTTAGTATAATCTGTTAAATATCTTCCAAGGTAGGAAAGTACTTTTGGTAGCATTTAATAGAGGTCATCCAGAGTACTTTCATATGTTAAGTGATCTCCATTTCATTTACTATATATTGTAAGGAGTGGCATGTATGAAATTATGGCTATAAGTGGTCTGCAAGGCTGTTTAACTTGGTCAAACGTGGCCATCGTACTGATTATCCCTAATCTTAGACCAGTGGTTTTCAGACCTTTCAGCATCAGAATACACTTTTTTTGAATGAAAGTCATTTGGGATTTGCTGAAAGTGCTCTCATGCTGGAAGTGATATCATCAAGCTGGAAAAATTTTTATGTCTCCCATAGGTCAAAATCAAATCAATCAATTGATAGATTATAATAAGCATTAAATTTTATTTAAAATAAAAAGAATCATGCTATCCTGTTGCTGATCTGTTTTTTTTTAAATCCCCAAAATAGCCCTATCTACTTTTGGGGGTGTTGCAAAAGAAAAAAAATATTTATTTATCCAGTGTGTAATTGGTCTGTGGAACTCCCTACCACTGGATGTGGGGATGGCATCTTGCCTCAATGTCTTTAAGAAGGAATTTGACAAATTCCTAGAGGAGGGGACCATCACAGGTTTCAAGCCATGAGGGGTGTCTGTAGATGAGGACAAACTCAAAATGCCAGATATGGGGGGTGGGAGAACCTGGATGCAGGTGTCTTGTGTGCTGCCTGAGGCATCTGGTGGGCCGTTGTGTGATACAGGAAGCTGGACTGGATGGGCCTGATCCAGTGAAGGCTTTTCTTATGTTCTTACTGTTAGTTTGGAAACCACTTATAGAAGCAGAACATTTCTGTGCAATGCCATGCTGTTTCTTCTGCAGCAAATCTGGTTCTTCTGTATGTTTGATCTTTTTATTGTTAATAAAGCTTTTCTGCAATTGACCTAAAAGGGATAGTTAGTTAATCTCTGTTTTTATCTTTTGATTTTTTAAAAAAACAGTGTTACCTTGATTGCTATCCCGTGCTGTGATGCAAGAGTCAAATTTATGGAGGTTGAATTACATATTCTTATTAAAAGTAGTTCTACCCATTTGGTCTAAACGACTTTCACAACTTTCCTGTTTCCATACAGGATGCTATCTGGAGCCAGTAATTCATTTAATTTTTAATTTACCAGTATGTTCTGTAGAAATTAATGACTTGTCATCCCTATGTGACCCAGTTCTTCAAATTCCCGTGTTGAAAATGTATGTTCAGGCACATGTACCTGCCCAAGATCTTCTGAAGTGAAGATAAATGAATTTTTTTTTACATCTCTTCTTGAGCTCAAGAAGAGATGTAATTTCTCAACAACTTTCTCAACAACTTCTTGAGCTTGCTTCTATTTAAAGATTTTTTCATTACCAACCTTAAGGTTTTTAATAATATATTCCTCAAAGTGTTTTTTTCTCTTATTAACTTACATCTGATTTTCTGTTTATAAGCCTTTTTTGTTCTTATTATCCATTCATTCATGAATTCATGAATTCAATTTATATCACACCTTTCTTCCTAGGAAGGAACCCCAAGGCAGCTAACATATAAAATATCAGAATAAAGTACAATTAAAAGCTAGATAAGGACATTAAAAAACAATGAAATGCAATTAAAACTATTTAGAAACAATAAGACCAGGTTAAAAGACAGATAGGCTTTTACAAGATTGGAGAAGATTTCAATTTTTGAGGTACATTTTCAAGTAATGATATTCTCATAACAATGATTCAAATTTAGATATTTTCCATATGTAGTGTCTTAAGACACATTCTTAACTAATTTAGGCTGGCATAACCTGGCATATCTTCCCATGGTGTTGTGGTCAGGTTGGCATATGCCTGTTCACACACCCCTCACAGCACTTTTGTGACAACCCCAGCTCAGCACAGGTAAGGATTGCCAGCCTAACAGCACAATCCAGAGCAACTAATCTGTCCACATAAGAGCCCTTGGGTTGCCCTATCTAACACTAGGTTGGAGCAACTGCAAGATGCTCCACCCCAGTTACTCTGGAAGAGGCTTAGGGCAGAGCAAGGCAAGATAGGGTGCCCTAAGAGAGGTGGACCTGCTCTGCCCTAACTGGGGCAGCTTAAGCAGCTCAGGAGAGGCATGTTGAGGGCATCTTTAGCATTGCCTAGGGCAGAACAGTTACTCTGTATTCAAAGCCTGTTTCCAAGGCAGAAATGCTCTCTTCCAGCCCTCACAGTTATACCACCTCAGGAGCAGGTATAGTAATGAGTAGACCCATAGCGGTCCATGATAAGGCCTGAGTAAGAATGGCAGTGCTGACCAAAAATCTGAGTTCTTGGCCAGCCTAGCTGCAACCCCTGCCTCTCAACCTCAGGATATGGAACAACTACAGCTGCCCACAAACCTCAGGATACAGCAGGCCACTCCAAGAAGCCCCTTGTATTCACTGTAGAATGTACTGGCATCTCATCAGGGACTCCTTATAAGGCAGGCACCCAGTGGCGTCACCAGACTGATGCGGCTAGTGTGGGCCGCATTGGGTGACGCGCTCCATATGGGATGATGCGCCGGAGGAGTTTGACTGTCCTTTGGCAGGCCCTGGGCGTCAGCACCCCCATTCAGGCCTGCTCCAAGGAGGAGCAGCAGCCAGAAGCTGCCACTCGTCCTCGGAGCTGGCCCGAATGGCCAGCTGAGGTGCACTGTGCAGAAACACACTGAGCAGGTCAAACAGCTTCTGAGGAGACTTCCTTAGAGCAAGTCCGCGCCTCTGCACGGCCATTCGGCCTCACTCAGGAGGCGGAGCGGCAGCCGAATGGCTTCAGAAAGAGTACTGTGCAAGTGTCAGAGATGGTGCATGAGCAGTACTCTTTCTGAAGCCAGTTAGCTTCAGAAACAACTGCGCAGGCGCCAACTTTGGCAACTGCGCAGTCCAGGTAGGGAGTATGCGCATCCCAAGGGTGACGCACAGACTTTCACACCGGGTGATGCGCAGAGTTGTGTCACCACTGTAGGCACCACAGCTGTTCCTTGTTCAATGTGATCTGAGGGTTGTCTCCTCAGGAGCAAGTCCTCCCCATGTGTCAATTACTTCGCATGCTCTGGAGCAGTTAGGGCAGCCCAGGCTTCCTGACTCTCTGGATGCTGCATAACTTTCTGCTCTGGATACAGAATAGTTAGGAGAGAGCAGTTAGGGCAGAGCAGGCTGACCTTGCTCTGGATTGTGCCCTAAGTGAAAGTTAGAGTTGCAGCCTTAGGAAGAGCCTCCATTGGGTCAGGCCAAAGGCTCATCTAACACAGCAGCCCATCCAAAGCTTCAGGGAGTACACATGACATCTGCATCCAAGTGCCCCCTTTGCATCTGGCATTTTGAGGCTGTCACAGTCTCTTCTGGTCTTCACCACTCGTCTGGGCTTGAACTCTTTACCACTTCAGCCTTAAAGAGCTGCATGAAAGTTTTAAAAGAAATTGTAAATCAGCACTTTCTTTGACTCTGTTAGGATTTTTTCCCCCTTCATAAACAGCAGAATGAGAACTGTAGGGAATGATGCACATTTCCTATACATGTGTTCCTTCCTGCATGGAATTTCCTCTTTGTAGGAATCCAAACAATCTCAACCAACCTCAGTAATCTTATATGCCTACTGAATTTCTTCCGTGATCATAGGCCTATAACTTTGCCTTACTTTTCTTATGCAACTGTTCAAAGTTGCTGAGGTTGTGGCCAAAATAGGATGGGAAAAGGTGCAATTTATTGGAAGCTTCATGTTAATTCAAAGAGTTTGGGGACTATGAGAGTAGCAGTGTATTGCAAGACATGAGTAGTGGGCTGTGCTTTTGCATATATGTAGGGCAGAAATGATGCCATGTTTGTTCTGTTCTGGTAACTAGATAACATTTTTGTAGTTTCCTCAAAACTCATTTGTACCACATTTATAGTAATGGTATGGACTTATAGTAAATACCAACTCCCTTCCGGTTTCCCTTATTGACCCTTTTCCAATTCTCCTTAGCAATTATTCTCCTTCCATCACCAATTTGGTGGCAGATATCTTACTGGCAGTTTCTAAGACAAAACCCAGAAGCTTACCCTCCCTTGCCAGGCTATTTTAAGCTGGTTTTAAGCTGTATGTGTTTTATTATGCTATATTTATTTACTTTATGTATATTCTTGAAATGCCAATAAAGGTTATTGAGACAGATATAGTAAATACCTGTACAGTACCACAGAAAAGAAGTTGTAAGCTTTCTTAGGTTCAGATCTCTAACAATGAAAGACATAGAATTAATGGTACAATGGTATCTTGGATTAAGAGTGACTTGAATTTAGTGTGTTTTGGATTAAGAGCAACATTTTCTCAGAAATTTTGACTTGGTTTAAGAGCACTGTCTTGGAAGTACTTCTGAGGAAATTTGGAATAGGTCTCTATGGCCAGGCAATTCATAGGGGAGACTGGGGGTCAGGGGAGGTAGCTTAAGCAGGGCAAAGTTTTGAACAGACTTCCACGGCCAGGGAACTCACGGGGAGTATCTGCAGGGTGCAGCCTGAGCCAGATGTGTGTATGGAATCTGTGTGTGGCAATCTGGAAGGTGTGCTTTATCAGTGCTGCAATACTGCTCCCCATCAGCAGCATAGGAGTGTTAAAGTTGCATGAAAAGGCAAAGGTTCTATTGAGCCAATGGATAGCAGTGACTCTGTGATAGTGAAAGTCATCCTACAAAATATTGTTATAATTACAAACCTGTCATGCCTGCATACCTGTCATACATACAAAATACCTACATCTTTCTCTCTCACCCTCACACCAGCCATGAAGGTTTTCAAAGATACAGAAAATTTTTGATAATTTTTTTGTGTTTACAGAAAAAGTGGCAAGAAGTAAAAATTTTCATTTGCTGTGGGTTTAATGTCTAGCATGCTGGATCTTTAGCTGCTCCTATGTACATTGTGAAACACATATAGTATGAAGACTTCAAAAAGCAAGTGGTATATTGTAACTCTGGCTCAACATACACAGAAAATATCTGTGAGAATATCTCTAGAACAAAGATGAAGACCCATCTGTATTTGTTCCTAACAGTAAATCAGAACTTTTGGTTGATGACAGACCAGTAGATAGCAGGAATAAATACATGAATGAATACCAAACATCTCTCCCATGCAAAAGCATGTTAATTAAGGAGAAAGTATTGTACACATTTTGGTAACTGAATTCTGTACAGCTGTAACACATGTATGTGAATACAATGTATGGTCTTTTCAAACATAATTTTCCAAGTAGTCTAATTTTACAATTTTGAACACTTTTGTTGGCCTGGAGTATATCAAATGCATTTTAATTGCATGTTCCTCTCTTTTTTGAATGTCCAGTTTGGGGGGTGAAATTCATGCCCACCAATACACACACACACCTTTCTGCATACATGGCAATAAAGCATTGTGTGTGCACATGCGTGTGCTAGTAAAAGTAATTGGCTTCAGTACAAATAGGAAGTGTTTACATCTAGCAATTTTTCCCATGTTACAATTCAAAGATGCAGGAGTACTGCTGTACTCTGCATTTCCTTCAGTTCCTTCCTTGAGAGCTGCATCATCTATCTGACAATGTCGATACAGAAAACTAATTTCCATTTTAAATTTGAATAAATTTACATAAGTTTACATTTAAGAATGTATTAGAGTGGATGGAGAAGGCTTGTCTAAGGGACAGAGTTATAATACAGTGAAACCTGCTCCTCTCTGGCCTCTGCCCCTGCCCTTCCCTCCCCTCCTCACCCTCTGCCTGCCCAGCCTACCTACAGAATGCCTTCCTCCTCATCCCCGGCAAAACAATGGGGGCCATCCGGAGGGATTTGGTGCCTATGGGATGGTGCAGGTCTTCCCTCCAGTGTAGTTTATTCTGGGTGTCAAAAACACTTTACAGTGCCTTTACAAACCCATCACTTGGCACTGAGCAGCAATAGGACTGAAGTCTCATAACAGACAAGCCTCCCAGGGAGGCTTTCAAAGTCTAGGTACGAAAGCCAAAAGGGTTATATTCTGTGTGACTGCCAGCTGTACGTTTTAATCAGTAGGAATGTGGACCCTAGCAGATCTCCACAGGAAACAGAATAATCCTACAGGAGTAATGATAAACAAAGACCAAAGGAGGATACTGTTATACACATCATTTCTAGAATGCTTCTCTCATGCGGTTTTATCTTATCTTCTGTGAAACTTTTGTCACAAACAAATGTACTTCTATTTACAATTTTTGGAACATGTTTTATATTTTGTTTTTGGCCTCAGTTTCTGAAACATGTTCATAAGCAAGTGCAACCCACATATCAATTTCCTACAGTATATTTGATGTATCTATTGTACTTTCAGTAAAATTAGCAGTTCTTTTTAAAATACATAAATGCCAGCATGCATTCCCTGCTCAGGTGTGAGTGGGTGAACCTGTTCTCAACTGAGACAATGGATGCCTAGCCAGTACAAGAGTTATAGCTTTTTATATCTGTTCATAACAACCTAGCCATCAGCCCGCTCCCCCCGGGATTTTTAACATTGTATGTTGACATAACCTTTGTTGCGTGTATGTCCTGCGTGCAAAGTGATGTATCACATGCATTTACATGCTTACTGTTTTCCTGATTAGGGTAAATGTACCTGACGTAACATAAAAACATTGATTTGATTAAAAAAATGTCTCTATTGTCTGGCAGGAACCTTCTTCCCTTTCTCCTTCTCCTTTTTTAACCCTCTTTATAGCCAGAGAGAAATACAATTTTCATTCAACATTGATGTTTCCTTTTCATCCTTAAAAGCTAATTTTTTTCCTGCAGCAGTTTTGGTGGAAATTATGTATTGCTTGTGATAATTCATTTTAAAAATTCCTGAGCTGTGTGGCATACTTTCATGAAAATTCATTTAGATAAAATTAGATATTATTGTTTAATGAGGTGGCATTTCAATTTAGACCTTGCATCATGCATATACCAGGAGTTTTTTATGGAATAGTTAGGTTCATTTGAGTAATAAAGGCTGAATCATGGGGGCTTTAATTCTTAATCGCTGTGAGGATTGTTATCTGTGGGATGTGAGCTGTCTTAGTGGTATTCAATCAAGTGTCCACTTAGCCGTGACCAGAAGTAATTGCTCCCAAGTGGGTTGCACAATGACCTGTTAATACTTGCTTTGACCTGATGACCTTGTCTGCCCCATTGTTTAGGATTTTATAGCAAGCAAGTCTGCATTTCTGTGGGGTCAAGTAGATATCTGAGGTCAAACATTTTCTGATTACTACACAGTGTACACTGTAATGCTACTAGAGGCTGCTGCATAGGAATAGCCTTTGCATTATAGTATACTCAGTACAAACAGTTTCAGTGTTTTCTACCTTCCTGCATGCATGCTGTTTAATATTTGACCCCAAAACTCATCTTATATATTTTATAGGTAATCATATCTTTACCTGAATTTATATGGCTTTGGCATATTTAAGTTGTTTACATTTTGTTGGGCTGGCAAATTGTGTTACAGTGGATTCTTATGAATTTTGCTCAGAAGTAAGTTCATGTGTAATCAGTGAAATTTGCTCTTTAATAAGAACATTTTGTATTGCAATCCAGGTCAAATTCTGGATTTGCCATTCTCCTTAAAGAGCTACTAACAGATTACAATACAATTCTAAGAAGAAGGTTTGAACTATTTTTGCTACCCCTTAGCAGTTGCAATTTTAACCTAATTTTTTAACCTGACCTTCCAGATTTTATTCAGTTGACATAGAACAGTCCTGACCATGTCTACTCAA
The DNA here is from genome assembly GCA_030015325.1 of Cryptoblepharus egeriae. Lineage (NCBI taxonomy): Eukaryota > Metazoa > Chordata > Lepidosauria > Squamata > Scincidae > Cryptoblepharus > Cryptoblepharus egeriae. The sequence goes on along the minus strand of JAREYC010000002.1, from coordinate 27,482,013 downwards.
AGGTAAGATCTATTGTGTTCGATGGGTCTTACTCACAGGAAGTGTCTTTAGGATTGTAGCCTTGATACTGTTTATTAGTTCCTTTTTAACTTACAGGTTGTATGAACTGCATGTATATTATCAATCATATTTAGCACACGTAAATTCAGGACCATAGCCAGGATTGTAGAAGTGGGGGCAGTGGGGGTGACAGTTGCTTTTTGGGGGGCAATTATGCCACATATCTATACTGGTGTATATACAATATAACAATAATTTGCATAAAATAAATGTATCTCTGGATATAGTATGTATTTGTTTGCATAGAAATAACATGCAACTTATCTTTTCATTTTGCACACCAACATAATACATTGGCCTCTAAATATTCTAAAACCAAGGAAAGGCCCCATATGATCTCATGTGGTCCCTTATATGTAAGGATTTTACTCGCCCACCAGCATAGATGTCCTGCACTGAATGGACTCTAAAAGCCAAGAAAAGGCCCCAGATGATCCCATGTGGTCTTTGAAAAGGTAAGAATTTATCTACCCCTCCAGCAAGCATTAAATTAAAAAATATATCTGAAAGTAGAAACCCATCCAGGGTTTCTCCAAAGAGTATCATTTCTCTCCATCCCCAAGATAAACAGCTTTTGTAATAATTTATTTGCATGATCCATAATAGAATATTCTCTAACTCAAGCCAACTGATGCCACAAGACCAAAGATGAGAAACAGGCTTCAGGACCCTGCAGTTGGCTGGGCATGATCTTCCTTGCCTCCTTGGAAAGACAGAGCATTTAGTAGGTTTGGATCTCCCCTTGTAATGCAAAAGGGGTTTGCCTTGGCCTTGACCTGTCCTGATTGGACCAGACTGCCTACATTCAGGGAACAAAAACCAAAATTGAGGACATCCATTTGAAGGATAAGAGGCTGAAGAAACCAGGACAGGTCTATGAAAAATAGTGGGGGGAGGGGGGCAGGGTGCTAGCTCACAGGGGGCCAACACCCGTACTGCACTCCCTAATTATGGCCCTGCATCAATTTCAGTACTACAGTGTATTTAGGAAAAAAATGGTTGTTATTTTTCCAGGGTAGGCAAGGTGTGGATGGCTTTCTCTTAACTATGTCTGGCCAAAATTATATTGTAAAAATAAGGCCTTGATATTGTTTGTATATGCTACTCTTCCATTTTATGTTTTGTTTACTAAGCGCACTAGTCAAAACACTCTACGTATTTCTTAGCCTTGTGCTAATAACTTGCCACTCCTTTGCCTTACCCTGACAAAGAAAACAACGCCATGGTCAACTCTCTACTCTTCATCATACAGAAATGTTTTGAATATTTTGATTGCAGGCAGCTAGCATCAATAAAGTGATGCACAAATAATTTAGACTATGGTACATTTTCCTATTTAGACAACAGAGTTAAGTACTCTTTGAGAAATGCAGACTCTAGTAAACTGAGAAAGCAACAGATTATCTGTAAAGGGGAAAATACACTGTTGGCTTGAAGAAAGCTCATTGATTCTTTGGGGTATTGCATTTTTCTTTTTAAAAAGAAAGCTCCCTTAAGCAGCCAACTCCTGCAATTTTAAAATGAAAACACAGTTAAAACTATTTATAGATAAAAATTAATGTATTTTGCTGAGCATAATCTCACATATACTGGTTTGTGCCCTGGGTTACTTGAGGAAGATATATTAGTATTATAACTAAAAATGAATATTCACAACAATCTTGGGAATTGGTAAATGTTGTATGTTTCCTGGATACAAATTAGATCATTTATCAGAGGTTGCAAAATATCCATATTTGGTATAGGAGTTTGAACAGCACTATTGGTTTAATTTCTTATAGTTAGATTCCCAATCACATAATATGGTTTTCTAATTATTCTTATCTCTCACCTCATCATCAGTCTGTAGGAGGTGTATGGAGGACATATTTGGATGGATTTAGAACTTAGCTTTGTCATGAAAAATTTTATCCATTATTTAGTATCTTGGCAAATGGTGTTAATTTTTTACCAATTTTTCTTTTGAAGTATGCTTTTGTTTATGAATTCTTTCTGGTAGACCTAATTTTCTTCGAGGTGGTCCCAATAATGATATGGTCAGAAAGATTAGAGTTTGGGCACTGACCTATGTTCCAGTGATGGTGTTCCTTTCCCCCCAGTACATAAGAAGAGCCTCCGTTGGATCAGGCCAAAGACCCATCTAGTCCTGCTTCCTTTATTTCAAGTGGCCCATCAGATGCTTCAGGGAGCACATAAGACTCCTGCATCCAGGTGCCCTCCTCTGCATCTGGAATTTTGAGCTTGTTTACATCTCCATCCATCTATGCACAGACACATATATACACACCCCTCATGTCTTATAACCTATGATGGTCCTTTCCTCTAGGAATTTGTCCAGTCTCTTCCTAAAGGCATTGAGGCTAGATGCCACCACCACATCCTTTGGCAAGGAGTTTCACAGATAAATTACACGCGGGGTAAAGAAATATTTTCTTTTGTCCATCCTAACCCTCCTAACATTCAGTTTTAGTGGATGTTCCCTGGTTCTGGTGGGAACATCCACCAGAACATCCAATCGGTGGAGGATTATAAAAAACAAAATAGTGGTGTTCTGGTTCTGGTGTTATGTGAAAGACAAAAGAGGCACTAGGCACACTAGCCACTCTACCCATCCTTTGCATAATTTTGTACTTCTCAATTATATCCCCCTTCAAGTGTCTCTTTTCTAAACTGTAGCACCCTTAACACTGTAGCCTTTTCTCATACGGAAGGTGTCCCAGACCATCAATCATTTTAGTTGCTCTCCTCTGAACCTTCTCCATTTCACCTATATCCTTTTTGAGATGTCAGAACCAGAACTGGACACAATACTCCAAATGTAGCCTCACCATTGATTTGAACAATGGCATTATAATATTAGATGTTTAATTCTCAGACCCTTTTCTAATGACCTCAAGCATGGAATTTGCCTTCTTCACTGCCACTGGAGTCTCCTCTTTTGTCTCAATCCTCTAAATAAGGACACGGGCTGCAAAGGATCTCCTCTAGTCCATGCTAGTGTTTTACCAGCACAGGCTAGAGAAGCTCTGTGTGGGCTTTACAGTACTTTTATGGCATCAAGAGCCATCACTGGAGCTCAGGATGGCTCCAGGAGCATAGGATGAGTATAGAATGGCTCTGGGAGAGTACAGAATTTATTCCCTAAGACCTGCACTTGTGTATTTGCCACATGTATGTGGTGTGGAAGCAGGGCCTATGAGAGGGGGTCCAGCAGGTACATTGTTCCAGGGCCTAAGAGCTACAGAGGGGCCCATGACTGAAGGACCATTTGAATGTTTGGTACTAACAAATTAATACGGTATATGTGCACACACACATATACATACACACATATACATACATATACATACAAGATGATTTTGATAGCGTTATTAGAAATTTTTCACAAAAGAAAGCCAGAAAAGCACTTATTAAATAGTTAAAAAATTTCTAATTTTTTCCTTGATAAGATTTTAGTATTTTATATTGTCACAGTACTTGAATACTGGTATGTTTTAACATAATGTTTTATATTATCAATATATGAGCACTTGTTGAAGTTTGTTGCACATTAATTTGTCTCAATTTTTTTATTTCAAAATAATTTTGCAAGTCTTAAGGGCCCCAGATGGGTTTTGTACCGCCTTAAAAAAATTCTCTTGGAGGCCCTGTGTGGAAGAATCAAAGAAAAGGTGTAAATCCTTCCCCCAAACACTGGTTTTTATATGATCTGATATAAAGTCTAAGAGAGAAGATTGCTCTGCTTCTATTTCTAAGAGATGCATAGAGAGGGGGCAATGCTGCAGTACTATACACAGGATGCTATGAAGCAAGTGTGAAGCAAAATAATTTCCTTAGACCAAGCTCTGAAGTGGCCCTTCCTATAATTGACTTGACCTATGTTTTGCTCAGTGTACAGGAAACAGCATTTTGTTCAGAGATTATCAACCCCTGTGCCGCGGCACATTGGTGTGCCGTGAGAGGGTCCCAGGTGTACTGGGGCCCACAGGACAGCCTGGCACAGCAGCAAGGACTCAGCGGTGAGCAAAGGTAGCCTCTGAAGCTCCTCCCTCCCATCGGTGGAACTTGCTGCAGAGGCAGGAGGAGCAAGGTGCCTGCAAAGCTGATGCCCACCCCAAATCTGCTTCTCCCATGCTCTCTTCTCACAATAGGGCACACACCGTCCTGTCAAACGCTTGAGGACTTCTGAGGGGAAAAAGGGGCTTCATTCCTCTCTTTCCTCCCTAAGCCCCATTGTCTATAAAGGGGTTTACCCCTGAAGAAACAGAAGCCTCCCTGCCTACCCCAAAGGGAGATCTTCCCCAGGACAGCACAGGTACAAGCCATGATAAGGGGGGCAAGATCTTGGATTGCAATCCTAGCAACACTTTCCTGGAAGGAAGCCCCACTCACTATAAAGGGCTCAGTAGAAAGACACAGGATTGGGCTCTAAGGCTGCAATCCTATTCACAGTTTCCTGACTGTAAGACCATTAACTATAATGGGGCTTACTTCTGAATAGACATGAATAGATTGGGCTCTCTTCCCCCACCCCAGTTGAATCCTGCACTTGTTTCAATCAGGTCTTCTCATCCCCACCTATGTGACCATATGCCCTCCTTCCCAGGACGTCCTGGATTTTAGCATTGTGTTCTTGGAAAAATCTTTGTTGTCCTCCTTTTCCTTGGGAGCTTGCAGGCAGCTTTACTGCAATTAGTAAATTATATGTAATTGTATTAAATGTTATAATAATTAATACCGTGTGTAAATTAAGCATAGGAAAGCACTAGGCTTTATTTTGTCATGTCCTACATTTTACTTGAGTGTCCAACATTTGCGGGGCTTGTCCCCTTTCTTGATTATGGCATATGGTCACCCTGACCCCCACATTTCTCCAATATGCAGAGTAACCATATGTTATAACCACAAAAAGAGGACAAGGCCCCCCCCTCCCAATTATGACACCCAGGAAAGATGGAGGACATGACAAAATAAAGCTAAAAATATTCATATATATTGTTTTCATGTGATTAGCTTAAACACCATATTACTTATTAGTACTGTATGTTGAAAACTATTACATATAACTTATTACATATAATTTATGAATTCCAAGAAAGCTACATGCATCCTGCTCACAAGGAAAAGGAGGACAATGAAGATTTTTTTCCAGGGCACAAGGCTAAAAAAGAGGGCATGACCGGGAAAAAAGGGACATATAGCCATCCTGTCCAATACAACACTATTTGGTGTGCCTCAACTTTTTTTTAGTGTCTTTGGAGGTGTGCCCCAAGATGAAAAATGTTGAAAATCCCTGGTCTTGTTCTTAGTGTTAAGGATCTCTTTGTCGCAATATTGTACATTTATTTTGCTATCATTAACATGTATATTAGTCCTACAGTGGTATTCTAGGTATGCATAGAGTGGTATTCATACATCAGTGGTATTCAAGCATTTCAGCCTAAGACCCCCTTCTGAGAATGGCAATCAGTCTGGGACCCATTAAAGGTGCCCAGTGCCAAATTCCAAGATGGCTGCATCCAGCTTTTCATGATCCCCCTGAAATCGCAACCCCCACTTTGAATACATGATAATCTACTACATTGTTAGGTCTTGTTTAATGTTCAGCTAGTGGAGAAAGACTTGCAGCACAGTCCAGAGCAACTAATCTGTCCACATAAGAGCCCTTGGGTTGCCCTATCTATCACTAGGGTGGAGCAACTGCAAGATGCTCCAGCCTAGTTACTCTGGAAGAGGCTTAGGGCAGAGCAAGGCAACATAGGGTGCCCTAAGAGAGGTGGACATGCTCTGCCCTAACTGGGCAGGAGAGGCAAGTTGAGGGCAAGTTTAGCATTGCCTAGGGCAGAGCAGTTACTCTGTATCCAAAGCCTGCTCAAGGCAGAAATGCCCTCTTCCAGTTCCTCAGAGATATACCACCTCAGGAGCAGGTATAGTAATGAGTAGACCCATAGGGGTCCATTATAAGGCCTGAGTAAGAATAGTAGTGTTGACCAAAAGCTGAGTTCTTGGCCAGCCTAGCTGCAATCCCTGCCTCTCAACCTCAGGCAGCCCAACTATGGCAGCCCACTAACCTCAGGATACAGCAGGCCACTCCAAGCATCCATCTTGCACTAGAAGAACTGCAGCTGTAACTAGTTGTCAGGAACTGCTGGGCTTCCTTATAATGTAGGCACCACATCTGTTCCTTCTTCAGTGTGATCTGAGGGGGGGGGGGTCTACTCAGGAGCAAGCCCTTCCCAGCTGTCACTGACTTAGCATGCTGTGGAGCAGTTATGGCAGCCCAGGCTTCCTGACTCTCTGGATGCAGCATAACTTTCTGCTCTGGATACAGAATAGTTAGGAGAGAGCAGTTAGGGCAGAGCAGGTTGAACTTGCTCTGGATTGTGCCCATAATCAGTTTTTTTAAGCAATCCTAACTTTGCAGCATTTACTGTAGTAGTCTCTGCTTGTTTTCCTAATGTATGTAACTGTATTTCAGGACTTCATCTTTCCTACTCACTTGTTCTTTGTTTCTAAATGTGAAATATTCTCTAATTAAATTAATCTATGATTGTTGTCTAAGGAATGCATGATATCCTCAGTTATAATCAGAGGGAGCTTTTTCATGGTGACTCTCTGAAGAATCAATAATATTGTAAGATATAAAATGTATTTAGGATTCCTGATAAGGCCATGCGTAGTTTTTGTTTCATGTTTTATCATAGAACTTCTGTTTAATAATATTTGCCTTAGTAAAAAATGTTAAATGGGTGAGGTAGCATTTCCTTACTTAAGTGAGGTGCTGAGGTTCGGTTAGGCATGCCTAGGTACTTCAGGCTCATATCTGACCATACATTACAGGAAGAGAACATACAAAATTCCTGTTGGATATTAGGAAAAAAAATCCTGATGGTGAGGGCGGTTCGGCAGTGGAACAGATTGCCAAGGGAGGTGGTGGACTCTCCCTCACTGGGGATCTTCAAGCAGAGGCTTGAAGAGCACCTGTCAGAGATGTTCTAGGAGGATTCCTGCTACAGGAAGGGGGTTGGACTAGATGACCTACTAGGTCCCTTCCAACTCTAGGATTCTATTATTCTAAAATTATTAATATTTATATTAATTTTATACATGTACTTCCCCAAATGCCAGTGCACTTTTTTGAAGTTGTGTTTTTTAGGATAATCATATTTTTTTAAATTGTGTTCTTTGGTATAATTGTATCCTGCTAACTGGGTGCCTCTCTTTTAGCAGGGCAAGAGTAACTGGTGCTCCTCACCCCAGTGACTTTTCTAGTTGCCTTCTGTTGGTGTTCTTTTGCATCTTTTTGAATCATTTTAGGACAGGCAGCGATATTATTTGATTTTCTCTATTAACTGCTTTGGGAACTTTTGATTGAAAAGCAGTATATGAATACTGTTAATAATAATAATATTTTGGAAATTTTGCCTTGACTGAGTAGTGCAGTGTAGTTTCTTTCCAGCAGAGGGAATGCAGGTCTTGTTAATGAAACAGAAAAGCTGCCTGTGTGTGGGCACACTACCAGGCAATGAAGAGTCCATATAGGTGGATTTAATTTCTTCTGAGGGTCCAAACGATGCAACTGCATGACAGATTCCTCATTAACGAGATGGATTAGAATGTGTATCATGACTGATGCCTACCCTGAGTAATACTTTTAAGGGCTCGTTCCACTAGAGCTATTGGACACATCTTGGGTGGAGGAGAGAAATTGGCACACGTAGAGGATATTTGCAGAAAGTCACACTTCCACCATATGTTAGTAGAAGTCTCTTTGGATGCAGAATTTGGATAGAGTTTTCAGTGTTGCTGTAGTCTGGTTTGTCCTTTTTCCCACCACCCGCTCTGAATCATACCAACTACTTGGAATATTAGCTTTGTTTTTCCCTGAAGGTCAGTAGGAATACTTCTCTGCCCATCCCACACCTCACGTACCTGCGTTTTCTTTCTCACTTCTCTTTTGCTAAGCAAATATGGAGGAACAGGATCATTTTAGTTAGAAAAGGATTGAGTTGAATTTCAGAAGTCCTCACATTATTACTAATTGATAGAGATGGTAGTGAAGCTGTTACCATGTTCAATCAGTTTGGTAGTTCCAACTAGCCACAAATCATTTTGTAGGAAGGAAAATGTCCTTTTAATTTTTAATAGCTTTGCCATGAACTTTTATGAGGTAATAATTTGGTTCTTGAATGGATGAAGGATGAGGTTACAGGCCAAGTACCTTGTTTTCCTCAAGAGTGAAGGTGAAACGGGTAACAAAAAACCCCCACAATGTTTCACATTGCTTTTCCAGTTGTTTAATAAAGCGTTGTTTTTAAAAATAGTGTTTACCATATGAAGCACAAGACGTATTGTGGTAAAAAGGAATATAGGAGTATGGACAGAGAGGAAGGAGGTGTAAGAAAAAAGGCCCAGAAGTCGTGCTGCTGATAATTTGATTATCTTCAAGATGACAGGTGGAATTTGAAGAACTACTGAAGTGTCTAACTGCTCAAACAGATATGTGTAGCTGCCATGGCGTGCTTAGTGGTTTGTGCTGACATACATACAAGGCATCCTGTACTTGGCAAATGGAGCAAACCTGCTCCGTTGTTTTTCACATCACTCTTATAAATGGTTACTGCCAAATATTGAGAACATGTCATTCTATAACATCATCTTCTAGTTGTTTGACAAAGACTGTGTAAAAAAAAAATAGAAGAATGAGAAGTGAACTACAGGTATGTACGGTAATTTGTATGGTATCCTTCCAGTGGAAATGAAATATAGTCCCAACCACTATCTTACTAAAATCCAATAGCGAGAAGCAGCAGAGAGAGGGTGATCCAGAGGACTATCATGGTCAGGGGCATTGGAAGTTGCTGAGAAGTCCAGGAAAAGCAACGTAGTCATATTCTTCCTTTCTCTTTCTTGGCAATTATCAATCAGGTTGGCTAGAATGGTATCCCCAAATGTTGCTTAAAATAGATTGACATGGACTCCAATAATTATTTTCATCAAAAACTAATTTTAATTACTCAGTTCTCAATTCCCACAAGAACATTGGATATTTCTTCAACTTAGGCTGAACCACTGTGTCCTATAAGGACAATAAGCACATGCCATTGATAGCAGTGTTTGCCAAGACAACCAAAAAATCTCCAAAGGCAACTATTGTAAGTGGTTCCCTAATACTGTAGAGCAGGAATTTCCATTTATTTTATTCAAAGTTCTGAATTTAGCATTCACGTTTCCTGCTTATGGCCAGAAGTGATGTAATTAAGCAGGAAGTGACATTATCTTTATTAAGCAAATGGTGGCCAGAAGAGTAAGCACTTCATTTTCATATAGGAACTCATTAGAAATCCTGCAGATGATAGAAAAGAAAATATGCAAACCTTGTTCAGAATTCCAAGATAGGAAAGAGTCCAATTATCAAGCTGGAAGAACTCAGTATATGAAGGCCAGCTATAAAGTATTGCTTCTGGGGACTGCATTTGGCCAATAGGCCTTATGTTTGACAAATCTGTTATAGAGGCTTCAAAGTCCTGTGATCTCCACACAAAACAGGTAAATGACAAAAGTCTCTAATATGGGACTCAGTTCTGGTTTATTGTTTTATTAGAGGCTAAACTTTAGTGGAAGCTGGCAAGTCACCCAGATACCTCCAGGTTGTGAGTAGATTTAGAAGGGAAGACAGGGACTGTTGGGCACCGGTGCAGGACTCCCTCAGTGCCAAAATTTTGCTTTATAAAAATCATTCTGTACTGCATTGCAACTTTGTGAATTATAAGAAGAGCTTTGTGAATTATAAGAAGAGCTTTGTGAATTATAAGAAGAGTGTGCCTTTCACCCAATGTCTTTTCATTCCAGTACTTCCCTACTGTATAACAGTGGAGAGGTTGTTGATGATTGATATGATTAATGAACAACTTTATTGCACCTCTGTTGCTCTCTAAGACTGACTGGACAGCTTGGAAGATGAGATTGGCCAGTCAATTTCATATGTAACTTGTTTTCAATTGTATGTATGTGTACTCCTCTGATACGCAATGCAAGAGACACTTCTCTGACAGTTAATAAAAAGGTATACGCTAGTGCATGATAATATAATCTTTATACAAGATTGGTCGGGCAACCCACGAGACCCGTAGGCAGTTGTGGACAAATAGATTTTGCATTGTTACTTTATTTCTTGGTGTCTCAGATGACTAAGTGCCATTTCCATTATTTAAGGTACTCTGTTATTGTGCTATTTGCTATGACACACATCTGCATAAAACTGAAAGACAAGCTGAACTGGGTACTGGCTGAAAGAAAACTTATTTGTTTGTGACCTGATGGTGTTTTTGCCAGCAGTGCTGAGCAAATTGCTCAGTCTCCTTGAAAATCAGATCAAGTTACATTTCATTTGGTATAACTTCAGAAACAAGAGGGGATGCACAGACAGAGACAGGAAAGAAAGCAAAGACCAGCTCATGTAACCAGCCTTACAAGAGAGCCAAACTATAGTTTTGGAACAATAAGACATTTCAATACCAGCTTGTTCCAAGGCTCCTGCTCAGATTCCACTGGTCCAAGGTGCAGGGGCATTCAGAATCTGAAACTTGATATGCAAACCTCCACAACTTTAAATTAGGAGAATTCTTTTTTTCAGGCAATTTGTTGTGCAATGATAGGGACAGAATAGTTCTGTTTATGACATGTATCATTGCCTAGTTAGTGTCTCTGTCTTTTTAGTTGATATTCATAGATTACTCCTGTTTGTCTAATTAGCAACTGAGTTTCTGTTGGTACTGGAGTAGTTCCAGTTGCCATTTTTAATAGAAACCTCCCTAATTTTCCTGAGTTCTCTTGAGGCTTCCATTCAATTATTTTGGCACTCCTAAAATCTTCATTTGAATTATCTTTGTTTTCATTCATATGCCAGGTATATGGGACATGGAGTCAGAGTGTAAAGCTGTTTTAAACTGTCATTTATCCAGGAAGTGCATGATGGCATACTTTTTCAGATGTAATTGTGTGATAGAGAAATAGTAGTAGGTGTGAGGAGTCACAAAGTGGGCCTATTACAGAAGCAATAAAACTGGGCTAATGGTTATGAACTGATCCAAAGAAAGATATTTTTCTGAATGCTATTACACTTATTTTATTACTACTTTAAAGAAAGCACTCCAGAATAAATGCAAATTCAGTTGTTTGAATTTATCTAATGTAATTTTATACAGAGATTGCCGTTTCTGCACCTGTTTCTGAAATTTACAACCCAGACCTGTCTCCTGCCACTCCACACACAGCATGAAGGCTCTTTTTGACATGAGCCAGCTCTTTATCTGGAGATAGCTTAGGATTTGGTTTGTGCCATCACTGCTGGATCCACCTCCTCCTGCATCAACCAAGTCCCCGGTTTCTTTCTCCTTCCCACCCATTTCACTCTAGCCATTTCTTACCTGCGCTGGTGGAGCCAGAGAGTTTTGCTGACAGATAAGGAACTTTGCTGCCTCTTATGGTACTTTTTCCAAAATGACATCTGAAGCCTGTTGTGCTGCTTTAAATGTTTGCAAACCACAGCCCAAGCTGTAAGGGCCTAATCCTAAACTTTGCACACTGACTTACTGTTAGTACACACTGTTGCAAACAGCTGTAAACATATGATTGCATGCAGTTCCACTGGCCCAGCACCAGAGTGGCCTAACATGATCCTGTGCTGGGTCAGCTGTGGCACTTGGGCCTGTGATCCACTGCCTGGTGTTTGCCTGCAGTGCTGGATGGTTGAGAGGTGAACGAGGAGGCATTCTGAGGCAACACCTAATGATAATCTACAGGACCAAGATGTTTTGAAATAAAGAAGATGGGAAGAAGATGTGGCAGGAAGAAGGAGCATGATGGGAGTTTACCAGATCGCTGTGACTCAACACAAGCCAACATAGAGTTGAGTAGCCACCATTTGCCTTACTTGGGGGAAGGGGACAAATGCCCCCTTATATTCAGGAGCAGCTGCTGGTTGCCTAGTATAGTTAAGATGTCACAACAACCATTTTGGATTGGGTTCGGGTTTGGGATGCCCTTGTCTTAAGTGTTCCTTTTCTTTCAATGAATATATGATGTTGTAAGTTATTATTAATTCACCCCTTCTAACACCTTTGCTCGGCACCTCAATCTCTTAAATGTCCCTAATAACTTTCATTTTATAACAGAATGTTGAAATGCTAGTTCATTTTAACGGAAATATTGCAATGATAGTTAAAACTGATTTCCCATATAGTTCCATCTGCTTCACAGCAATTTGGATCAACTGTCCTGACACTGGAATTTTATATACATAGCAAGAGCTGAGGTAATGCAAATACCTCAAGTATTAATTCTTATGATGGATATGAGGAACCTGGACAAATAATCCTTTAATTATCCAGCCAGAAATGTTTTTTTTTCCTTTACTCATAAAGCATAAAAATATATCAAACAAAATATATACTATACTATTATGCTATTTTTTGTTGGGCAAAGAGAAGGATCGTCCCATTTTAACAATTGCGGTAGAAGATCTACATGATAAAATGCTATATATCATAGCATCTATCCTATTAGTCATAGTTTTGGTGTTGCAATACATACAAGCAGAGCTTATTCCAGAGGGCATATAGTATGGCACAGAGGTGGCCAAATTCAAGTTGCAGCTAGAAAAATCCTCCATGAATTGGGTGGTTTTGCCAGAAGCAAGATCCTGAGTGCTGTAGTCAGAATTGAGCCAACGTTGATTTCCTTTTGAAGAGAATAAATAAAGCAGGAACAGAGACAACATCCAAACCGGCTGGAGGCAGGCAGGAGGTATCCTAGATTAGGCAATGCGGGACCGGGAGCTTGGAGAACTGAGGTTGTTCAGTTAGGCTGGCATATCCCTGGAATAAATCTGTGCTGACATGCAGGTGTAACAAAAGTGCCCCCATATGACACTTCTGCCCTACTCTTGGGGTGGGGTCAGTTCAGTGCACACACAGGTATATGCTGACCACCCCACACCCAGTATGGGAAGAGATGCCAAGTGAGTTGTTCCAGCCTAAATTGCTTAGGATTGCACTCCTGATTGCTGCCATAATTGCAGCAGACGTCAAGGAAAATTACTGTGCAGTCTTGTGCAGGTTTACTCAGAAGGAGTTCAATGTGTTTTAGTCCCATGAAAGTGTGGATAGGATTGGAGTATTAACTGTAGGGCTGGAGCGAGATAAAGGTGTGAAACAAAAGAAACAAAGCCAAAGTAACAAAGCTCCTTTCCCTTTGACAAGCCAAGGTAGTTTGTCATTTGACATGTCATGTAGCATGTCAAATAGATGTATATTCAGAAACCAACAAAGAGCACAATCTTAACCAAATGCAGGAGCTCCATACTGTTGTATGCTAAATTCTGCAAAGGGTTAGGGGCAGTCATGGAGGCGTTCCCTTTCCTTGAAATAAGGCTCTGATTTCTTAATGGTTCCCCTTGGTGGTGTAAGTTCAAGGAAAGCTAAGATAGAATTAAGGAAGGCGATATCAAACAAAGTTAAGATTCCAGTGCTAGTCACAACTGGGATCGTCCACCTCCTCCAGTTCTCCTCCCATTTCTCCCAGTGCTTGTCCCCCATGCATAGGAATCACTTGTGTCTTGTCCTTGGTGGCCTGTGTCTGGATGGTTGAGAGAGATGGTTGTGAGCAGGAATGCCTGCTGCCCAGTGGTCCCTGGTGCTGGTGGTGTCCTGCTGGTGTCCATGGTGCTCATGGTGCTTGCTGCCCGCTGGTGCCCAGTGCTGCCTGGTAGGGATGCCTGGTGGTGGTGTCCACCACCAATTCCCAGTGGTGTCCACTGCTCAGTGCTTGGTGCCTTATGGGGCCCTCTGCCTGCTGGTTCTTTTAAAATTTAAAATTCTTTAAATTTTACTCCCACAATAATGGGAAATTTCCACTAGTGTACATATGAAATTGTCTCCTTTTGAATTGGACCATTGGTTCATCATTTTTGCCCTGTCCGATAGCAACTCTCTTGGGCTTCAGATAGAGTTTTCCCAATCTTGTAAGGATGTATCAGAGACTGTTTCCTGGGACCTTTTACATGCAAAGCATGTGTTCTAACACTGAGCTCAGCCTTTCCTTTTTAATTTATACCCTCCAATAAGTATTATTAATCCCCAGTAATTGTCTTGCTACTGTGTCCACACACAACAATCTGCTGAGTATGATTGAATATGTGTGTAATGTTTAACAGTTCAACTCATGGTCTTTGTAATCAGAAGTAGTCTTATCAGCAACTTTTCACAATCTGACATTCTTCGTAGAACGTGTCAGTGGCAGAAATTAAGTACTCTGCGAAGGCAGTTTCAGTCAAATTCCACACACATGAATTATGACAAATTCAGCTGACTGTTCTGTGGTTTGTTGTGTCTGGTTTGGTTCCTACTTTGCAAGTTGCAGTTGCATTTGGTCATTTGAAGCTTATTTTCATAGTCTGGCCAAACCAGCTGGATCCCCATGCACTGCAGGGGAACATACTGTAAAACATTTCAGCCTTTGAGTTAAAGTGCTCAGTAGATAAGAAGAATCTTGTTATATCTTGCTTTTTGTCTTGTGGGTTAATGTTGGTATATTCTATTTTATGTGAACAAGGCAAAGGAACACATTAATGGAGAGAAAAAACCGCTTTAGATAAAATTGTGAAATGTGTTAAAAGTAAAAGTGGAAATGTTGTCTTGACTTTATGGGATGTTATGTGTATGCATGTAGTGTTCACGTAGAAATTTTTTATTTGCTAATGAGAGTTTGCAGATTACAAAGAGATTAATCATGTCACTCTCCCCAAAATAACTTTTAGTATAATTGGTAGATGGGCGGTAAGTGATTATGAATGAGTTTTTCACATTTGGTTATAGGTGCTGGAGTTCTAGGATCTCCATATTGTCCCCTCACACCAGGTAACTGAGATGGGAAGTTCCACCTCCTCTCCCACCAGGATAGTTCTAACATGATGTGTTAGTTCTAACATCATTGTGTGTTCTTGAGACAAAATAAGGTGAAAAATAATGGAGAATGAGCACAGACATATTAATTGGCCAGAATTGCTCAAGAATCTGTGTGCTTTCCCCACTGTCTATCTTTTATGCAAAGCTGATGAAGGGAGACCTTGAAACAACCAACTCATCTGACTGGGCCGCCTATTTAATTCTTTCTATGTAAAAATGGTACAATTAGTCAAAAGTACCCCATTTCTACACCAGCTTGGTTTTTGCTTTAATTTGCTAAATGTGAAGGATAAATAATTTAGCCTGGTGAAGAATGATAAATCTGGATATCAGAGGAACAAGGCATAGGTGATAAATGACTGGGTTTCAGCAGGGCTGCCTGAACAAAGCATGGAAACAGAGTTGGGGAAAGGCTTTCCCTCCTGCTGCATTATACATCAAAATTTGTAACCAAGTGACTGTGAATGTTACCTCTGTTGCCAGTACGTAGAAATCTGTCTCGTTAAATACTTCCTCTGTGTCCTTCTTGTTTGCACTGACAACACTGGAAATCACATGGGAGGCAGAGGTGCTCTTTGGATGACTTTCCTGGGAGATAAAGAAAACCACAGGGATGTGGCAAGCTAGTGTTTTGTGCAGGGAATGCTGAATGTTCGGGAGGTGAGCCTTCGGAGGCGTTACTGTTGTCATTGGTTCTAAAGAGAGTCTGACAAGTGACTGAGATGGGTTCATAATATAGATTAAAAGGATAAGAAATTGAAAAACTACTACAAAAGGTTTTACTGTAACAATAAAAAGGGGAACCTTGAAGGGATGAGTAAAATCTTGGCCATGAAGGTAATGTGTTTATAACTTCTGAAATGCCATTTACTTGTTTTGAAAGATATTTTGACTGAGTAAGATGTGAATCTGGGGGACTATTTTTGTACCACCAAAACCAATTGGTTTATAATGTACATTGCTTTTGACTGCATGTCTTCCAAAAGATATTTTGCAGGCTCCTGAGCCCTAACAGTGCCTTCAATACGAGGTCTTTATGTGCATCATAAATATTATTAAACCTATGAGTATTTCTAAGACATATTTTTTAAAGACACTGAAATATAAACAGAAACAACTGCTTTGGAAAGCAGTCTAGGGAAGGTGGCAGACTAGCAATGGGTCTGTACACTGATTTGGAGGGGGGGCTTTCTTTTCCTCCTCCTACAGCTGCAGTCTTTTGCACACACATTCAAATAGTTTGTCTTTCCTCCCTCATTGCTTTCCTCCCTCATTGCTTTTTGAGAATGTGTGAGGAGAATACTGGGAGTGATATGCCTTTTAACTATGCTTGGGATGCAATCCTAACCTAGGCTGGCACAGCTCATCAGTCTTCCTGTTCCTGTTGTGATGTTGGGAGGAAAGCACATGTCTGTGCACTGGCCTAACCCTCAGCCAGAAGTTGCACTGAAGTGTCTTAGAAACTTTTGTGTCATCCCCAGGCCATAACAGGACTTATACTGGGGGTTATGCTGGCCTATCTGGGAGTTATCTAACCTATTTAGGTTTTTTTTCCATATTCAATAAGTTAACAAACCAATATAAATGTTGTGTTACAACTCCCCAACAGAGATAGGAAAAAATAATAATATAAGTTTGAACCTCACCAACTGCAACATTTTCCAGAAAACTCCTTGGATACCGATTTTCGGACAATACAAAAGCAATTGTTTCCCATGGTAGGGAGGCAGGCAATGAATCAATATAAATGAATTTCCCCAAGGCTTAAAACAGAAGCTTTCCCTTACAAAGCAATTCATAACTGATTATCACTTTGTATTGATGTGAAAATCACATGGGGCACATGTCCCACCTGAAACAGAAATCCATATTCATTCTTTATGAAGGCTTTCTCAGGCAAACTTGGTAAACAGGCTTTTTTAAGCCATTAGTTGCTACATAAGGGATGTTTACCTTTTAATTTAAAGAGCCAGCCTCATTCATGTTGAGACCAAACCAAACAGATTATGAGGAGAACATATTGTGGAAGTGAGTGGTCCCATTGAGTTCAGTAGCATTTTCTTGCAGGATCCTGGTGGCATCCTAACAACATGGTAGTAGAAGGGATAGAGATTATGGGCGCAATCCAGAGTAACTATGGGGAGTCCTTCCTCCAATGTAAGAACAATTTACTCTGGATTGCAATATGAATTTCCCATAAGTTTTCACTAGGTGGTGCTGTAACTACGTCAACATAAATGTCTCTTACGTGCTCCTGTAGTTTCTTTGGATTGTAGGGTATGTTAAGCTGCATTTCCCAATGAATATGATACATTTGGTAAAAGAGATGCTCATTGTCCTTATGGAACACAATAATTAATACAAGTATTTGTTATAAGATGCTTAGCTTGGTTTACCTGCAATTCTAAGGTTTTGTTTTTGAAACATGACATGAGCATCCACTGAGAGCCATTTTTTTAAAATTTAACCCCTAAGGAGGGGGAAAGGATTGCAACACATTTTCATCTGATACTTAACACTGAAGACTTGACTGATCAACACACAGCCCCAACCCCTGGACCTAGAAGCATGAAATTTGAAGAGTGTATACCTTCTGTGATGTAAGGACCCACTAAGAACTGATTTGATTCCTAGTGGTGTTGGTGCCCTGTGGTGCACAAAGCTTGATGTCCAAAAGAGATGCTCACTGCTCAGTAGGGGTGCCCAAAGGTGTCTACTCCCCACTGCTGCCTGGGGGTGCCCAGTGCCTGGTGGTGCCTGCTGGCTGGTGTTGCCTGGTGCTTCCCATTGGTACCCAGTAGGGATGCCCAGTGCCTGGTGGTGCCGAGGGATGCCTGCTGTTCACTGAGCAGCAGTGCCCAATGTGCCTGGTAAGGATGCATAATGTTCAATAGGGTGAAATGCGTTTTCATCCCTATACTTTACATTGAAGAATCACTAACTGATCAATGCCCTGCCCTGACCCCTGAACCTAGAAGCATGAAATTTGGGGAGCATATTCCTTATGTGATGTGAGCACCCACTAACAACCAGTTTCTAGAAATTTTGATGCCTAAGGGGGTGAAAAGGGTGCAAAGCATTTTCATCCTATACTTAACATTGAAGCCTGATAAAACCCAGCCCAAACCCTGCACCTGCCCACTAGGGGTTCGCACTGTCAAGGGAGGATGGTATACAAAGTAGGGGGGTTGCATGGGGGGTTTGCATGTGGGAGGGGTGTTCCATGGGTGTGTGTGTGTATGTGTGTGCGCGCGGGTGTGTATTGCACAGGGGGTTAAGGATGTGCTCAGGCACACAGATATCCTTGAAATTTCACTCCCACAACATGGATATGTTTCGCTAATTATATATAAATGACTTTTCTTTTGTCACTGTTTCTATGATGTCATTGCATTAGATACCATCAAGTAATAGGGAGCAAGGTATTGGGAAAGTGGTGGCCCAAATCCATTCGTCCAAGACACCATAGTGACTACAGCAAATTTATACTGCTCATTCCTGTAGGTATATCATTTGCCACTGCTCATCCTCACCCTTCTCTGTTATGTCCAGAATTGAACAATAGAAGGACTGTAGATCAGAGAAGAAGAGGAAGAAGATTAGGGTAAATAGGCAGAATGTCTCTGATGCTAACCCAACAATTTTTATTTTTTTCATCTCGAGGCAATTTCATCTCAAGGCATTAAAATTGTCAAGGTACATCATCAGTTTTTGACAATTGACAAATCACATTGCACTGCTAGGTGGGGCTCAAATCACCCAACTGCCCTATCAATGTAGGACCCTCTCCCAGACTTCCACGGCACACCGGTATGTCACAGCATAGTCTTTGAAAATCACTACTCTAGCCTTTTACTTTTCTCTGCACTTGCTTTTCAGCTCTATTCCCCTCTTCTTTTTTGAGTCCAACCAGGGAATGGGAGTTGGAGGAGCCCCAGAAGCTGGACAGAGGTGGGTGGCAGATGCCCCATTGCCAATCCACTGCTTGAGGCAAAACTGGCTGCCTTGTGAACAGGGTAGCTCTGATATCATTCACAAACTCTGAAAAACAACATTCAAGTTCATTTATCAAAGCACAGTACCATAAATGATATAGACATAGTCCTAACATTAATTTTGTGAGCATTTGTTTGTTGTGGTTATGGCTAATATTTGAGTTTCTTTTCAGAGATGTTTTGTGCAGTGTGCAGATTTTAGAAAGCAAGTTGTGCAGTATTGTTTTGCTTTGTTGCTTGGTGGTGATGGGACTGTTTTGTAAACAACCTGATGCTTAGGCCTTGGGGAACTTGCAGCTGCTCCATTCAGATTCCCTGTGGACATTTTGATAAAGTGGGGATTGTAGAAGAAGGAAAGTAAACAAGAAAATAGAGGATATTTGACCATCTCATAACCTGTTTGAACGCATCCGTTGTTTTTAAGTACTGATTCCCAGGCATGCACTTAAAGCTGGTCTGAAGTTCCACCTGCTCCAAGTATCTAGTTTGTTGTTTTAAACAAAATTAAAAAGCTAGATATTACCTATCAATTGTGCATGCATATTTTTTAATAATTTAAATTGGTTATTGTACCGGTGTCATCTTTTCCCCAATGGTTAACAAGTTGGTAATAAAACATTTCTAATTATTTTGATAACATGCTTTCTCATTTTATTAGTATGATTGTCCTTTATACAATACTTGTATCTTGTCAACATGTATATGCATACCAGTCTCCTCAGACCATGAAATAGTTGTGTGGATGCATGAGTCTAGATCCATATAAACAGCGTTGCAGTTGTACCTGGTGTGTAAAGTTCCTCTTGATAAAAAATACGAGCATCTTTTATGTTCATGATATAGTCTTTGTTGTAACAATGAACTATAGAACATAAACATGATTCTATTTTTAATTATAATATGATAGTGCCTTTCTAGTTAAAGACATCAAGTAACTGATTCTATGGACCAGGAGACAGAGGTGTGAGTTTGATGTTGGTTCAAATATCTCCTCATGAATGAATTTGTAGGGCACTATTTTGTAAGTCACTTTCCAGTTCAGTTTTCAGTTTTCACAGCCGTAAAATGGGAATTGCTCATAACCTGTGAAATAGGTAATCTAATCCCCATTCTGACAAACACAGGAATTGAAAAGAAGTTTTCCTCAAGCCTGAATCAGCAGCTAGTTTAGTTAGCAGAAGCACAGTTTATGTTTCCAGCACCCAAGATCTGGCAAAATCCAGAGTAATTATGAGGAGTCCTTGCTCCGGTGTAAGAACAACTTACTCTGGATTCCAGTATAAATTTCCCATAGGTTTTCACTAGGTGGTGCAGTAACTATGGGTGCATGTAAAGTCTCTTACGTGCTCCCGTAGTTACTCTGGATTTCAGAATTACCCTACAATCCAGAGTAACAATGGGAGCACGTAAGAGACATTAAGTGCACCCATAGTTACTGCACCACCTAGTGAAAACCTATGGGAAATTCATATTGCAATCCAGAGTAAATTGTTCTTACACCGGAGCAAGGACTCCCCATAGTTACTCTGGATTGTGCCCTTAGGCTGCAATCCTAAAGACACTTTCTTGGGAGTAAGACCCATTGGACACAATGGGGCTTACATCTGAGTAGACATGGTTAGGATTGTGCTCATAGTCTCTTTAGTGTCAAAAAAGAATGGGGTCATGGCTAAATAAGGGCTGTGGGTGGCGCAGGTGGTTAAGACACTGTGCTTGTTAACCAGCAGGCCAGGGTTCGAGACCCGGGTTGGCCTCACAAGACAGGGTGAGCTCCTGTCCTTAGCCCAGCTCTGCAACGCCAGCTGGATCCAATCATATTGGCTCTGCCTTTCCATTGGACTAATTCAGTGGCGTGGAAAGGGGGATTTGCTGCTTGGGTAACAGCCTATCCTCCATAACAATCTTACCCAGGTTTTCGTGCTTTGCATGCAGCGTATGCAGTGCCGAGCACGATACCATAGTCTCTCAAGACTGACGGAGGTCTGCTTTATGGCTAAATAGTCTGACCTTTTGTTTTCTACCTATGACATTCCTTTCCTGCTGAAGGGTGCAATATTTTTTGATTTCTTGTAAAAGCATGTGTATTTTTAAATGCACTGTGAGAATGTACCGTGAAGTCATAGCTTATCTGGGGTACCTGTGTATTTGCAAACATATATCTGCTCTGCGGTGCTTGTTATTACATACGGTATGTTTGTTCTGTACTGTAAACACATTCCATCTTATTTGGAGTAGGGATAGGATCTTTTAAAAGAAAACTACATAAAGCTCTGCCTCCTATATTATGAGCAGTTCTTAAACTTCTTATCGCTGGGAGCCATTTTTTAAAAAATGACACTCTATCTGGACCCACATAGCTTTTATAAGACTTTTTAAAAAGTGAGCTAGAAAGAATTTATTTGTTTATTTATTTATTTATAAAATAACCCTCAATTTTTCATAATGAGAGAGCCCTGGTGCAGTGTTTTTTCAGTCTTGGGGTCTGGAGTCCCAACGGGGTTACAAAGCCTCAGTTGTGGGGTTGTAGCAACTTAAAGGAATTTAAAAAGTTGAAGATCACTGCACTAGAACAATACCTAGTCCAATGAGAGGCATCTATAGGGAGAGGCATCCACTGTATCCTTCAGGTACTAGGAGGGTGTATCCCAGTCCTTCTCATGTTCTTAGCAATTTTGCTTCCAATAAGAATATTTACGTACTGTGAGGGCATTATGGGATGGGGGTGGTTATAACAAGGGGCTAGGATGATAAAGTCCCACAAACATCAACAATGAGTCCCCATTCTCATTATTGATTGATTGAGATTATGGCATTAAAGAATGTTGAAAACCACAGCCTAATAAATAGTCCTTATGAATAGCTTGAGGGGTTTAGTTGTGTGACTGTGGGTGCAATCCTAAACCCCCACTCCAGTTAGGACAGCACAAACCCTGTATTGGCCATGGTGTGCCGCAAAAGTGCTGTAAGGCACTTCTCCCCACACTGGCATAGGAATAAGGAGAGTTGGCTGGCCAAAATTGATTAGAATTGCACCCTTCAGCTTTTTTCTAAACACCCCTCGCCTGTCATTGTTGAACTTGGGGAAGAAAAGTCCAGAAATAAGACATTTATCTTCCTATACTTACATTTACTTACACTGATACTGATACTATACTTACACTGATGCTGGAAAATTGGTTAGGACTATGCCCTTGGATTCCTTTAGTCAAGTTTCGTGCTTATTGTTAATGAATATATCAGCAATACAAACAGGTATTTCTAAATCTTATGTTTTGCCAACAAACTGAAAAAGTTGTCCTATCATGTTTGATATATAAACCTCTGTATTTATTGTTGCTTATGGACTTTTCCCAAGACAAAGGTTGTTTTGGGAGGAGAATTTCAGCGCTCAACTTGGGATGAAGTTATCCCAGATAGTTCTGTGGCAACCTCAGCATATCTATCTGGAGCTGTACCATCTCCAGAGCTGGCCCAACACTAGGCAGACATGCTCTGGCTGCTCTGTATTACCAAGGGAACAGGGCTTGGATCTGGCCTAACTCCTGGTCTCACCTCCACCTTTTGCTCTTTGCCCACTTACCCCAGGAAAGTCTTCCACCCACCTCTTCCCCACTTCCCTGCCGCTCCCAGTTCCTTGACTGACTGAGACAAAGAAATGGCAAATTCTGCTCATTTCATTTCAAAAGCAATTGTGGGTGCTTTGTAGTTGGTGAGTTTTATTTAGTCCTTGGGTGTCATGAGAAAAGCCTGTGGTTTTATAAAATTGTATGATTCTGACTTTTTAATAACAAATCTGTATAAAATTACTGTATAGCTAAAAAATAGCTAAATTAGAGAACCAGCCAAAAAGGGGAGGTTGATCATAAAATAATATGTTAAAATCATGCTTCTTCTCCGCGTCCAGAATGGAATCTTGTTATCTTGTTGTTCAGGGACTAGTCCATCAAGCATTCATCTAACATGGATTTTTTTTTTAATTCTAGCATTCTGCAGAACATTTACTCAAGTGAATTCTGCTTGTGAAATTGCTGGAGCTGAGAAGGGGTTACCCCTTGGAAGACTTCCACAGTCATGAATGAATGAATTCTTGTACTGTCCCTGAGTAAAGCTGGTGAGTCAATAAACACAATACATCTTTGACTTTGGTAATTGGTATATTTCATTAGGCAACTACAATGGTATTTTTTATTAAATGCTTGTTAATAACAGTTGGAGAGAATTGATGAAGTTTAGTAGGTAAGAGTGTGAGCTGTGAATTAAGAAGTCTGTAGTTCAGACCTAGGAACATAAAAGGATACCTGCTGGATCAAGCACGGGGCCCATGTAGTCCAGCTTCCTGTATCTCAGAGGCCCACCAGAAACCTCAGGGAGTATATAAGATGACAAGATGCATCTTGATACGATTCCCCTGAATCTGGCATTCAGCTTTTTGGTCCAGAAGATGAAAGAAAACACACCCCTCTATTATATAGGGTATGTGAGGGTCCCGTCGTTAGCCTGGTGCTCTTGAGGTAGTGGATAAAAGTTTAGGTGAAGGAGGTGGAGGAATGTGGGAATGGAACAGAAAGAAAGGGAGGAGAAATGTAGGGAGTAAGGAAGGGAGGGAAAAGGAGCAGCTTTTGGGGACAGGAGACCAGGTCTAGAGCCAGGTGCGAGCAGGTCTGGAGGGTTGAGAAGAGAGAGTAAGAGAAAGCAAAGGCAGGGATGTGGAGTAAGATTCCTGCTGGATGCAGCCACCAGGGATAAGGGAAGAAACCTCATACAGTCCCAAGGGAGGAGGTTAGCGTCACCCCTTTCCTCCTTTGGGATGGGGGTTCCAAATGATGCTTTTCGACCTCACCTTTAAGTTATTGCCTGCCTGTCATCATTACCTGTCTCCCATTGCTAGCTGGGGATGGGCTGGGTTGAACCGGCCTTCCGCCTCTGTACCCCTAAACTGATAGCACAGATGTCAGGCTCATAGGCCAAATATATATTTTTTATTTTAGCTGCCAACCTAAAAACATATTCCTGGGTATAAGCCCAACTGAATACAATGGGACTTATTTCTGAGTAGACAAGCACAGGATAAGTTTATTAAGGGAAAAGATTGTTGCACTCTGTTCAAATTCATATTTCTGGTTGAAAAATTGTCAGTTTGACACTGTTCAATAAATGTTAAATCTTAATAAATAACTTGCAAGGGCTGACAGTCCAGGGCTCGGGACCCTGCCAGATCCCAACATGTGTCATGAGTTGACCAGATAATCTTGTCTGTGTCATGAGTTCACCATACTGCCTTAGGAAAATAATTCCTTCTCAGATTCAACCCTCCATCTGCAAATTGATGGGCAACCCAATCCTATCCTGTGCTGTATCCAATGCAGCCAGTTCAGGAATTTTTTTTCCTTTTTGTTTATTTTTTGCAATCACTATTGCAATAATTCTATTCAGTTTTCTCCCTAATGATATTGGCACCTAATGCTGCAATCCTATTCACTTTCCTGGGAGTAAGCCCCACTGACTATAATGGGGCTTACTTCTGAGTAGGCTGAGTCACTTAATACCTGAAATCATCTTTCCTTGTTTCACTCTGCTTTTCCTCCCCACAACATGCTTTCCTTTTGGTAGCAGAGGGTTTACCATTGAACTGTAATAAAGTAAACTTTTGATGTCATTATAGCAACTCAGGCAGTTGTGGATAGTTTTCTTTCTTTTTTCTTTTTAATATATTTTCATATATTTTGGTTTGAGTTATTCTTGTTGTTTTTCTTTTAATATTAGCATAAATAATATATTTATGGCAACCCAGCCATTTTCAGGGACGGAAGGCTAGATATTGAAATAAACTGAAGTGGGAGCTCTTCAGCATTGACTTCCAGGAGCCTGTGACTTCAAAAAAGAGCTTTCTGACTGGATTGTAAGCTTACTGGACTAAGAGGCACCTTTTAAAATGGAAGTGTTCTTATACTTGGCAGGGGACAGACTAGGGAGGAGAGTTATTCACTCCATCTTTCTCAGTAGCTGTTTCTCTCTCTTCATAATTATGAACTCTCTATCTTTACAGTTGTGTCCAAATATTGTATAAATGTTTTGAGAATTTTATTATTAAAAAGTATACATAAATATATTAGTATTTAATATAATGGCTAGGCTATTTTTATCCCAGATTCCTCCCCCCTCCAATTTTATGTGACATCTGATAGGTAGACAAACTACAAGTTTATATGTTATCCTCATGTTCTTTTTAAAAAATTGGACACAGCATTCTCATATATACAAACATAGGGAATACAGTAAACCTCTGCGAATTTGCAGTTCTGTGTTTGCAGTTTCAGTCCTTCATGGATTTTTTCCTCTTGGACCAGGATGTCCAGGAGAACTGGGGACTTGGGCTGGGGAGCATCACACTTCAGAGGTCTTTTGCACACTCGAGAGGCCCTTTGGTAAAGTTCCCCCCTCATCTACTCCCCCAGCAATGCCACTCCCCCCTCCCCTTCTGACCTCCTTTCCTCAGGGATGGTAGTCTTGCAGGAAGGCTGGGGAAGGATGTCACCGCCATCAACTCCTGGCAGAAGGAAGCAGAAGCACTGGGTTTCCTCCCTCATGGGAGGCAACATGCGCCTGCCTGTGGGATCCCGTTACACCCTCCTGCTGTCCCCAGGTACACTGCAAGTCACAATTTTTCAAAGCTTGTGGGGGTTCCAAAAATGGAACCCCTGCAAATTTTGGGGGTCTACTGTATCTTAAATTTGTGATAGTGCTATGTGTCTAGGGTGTATGTAGTTAGCCTTGGATCCAGTTTCAGAAAACTGGTATAGGAAGAAAGAGTGTGGATTGCTTCAACTTTGTACTGCACACTGACTGCAATCCAAGTAAACTTTGTTCTATTTTTTTTTCTTCTTTATAAAACTTTATTTCAGTAGGTGGGGTAGGGGGATGTAATTTTAACAATTTAATATATGCCGCGTAATGTGTTTTATAAGCCTGGTATGCTTGATCCTAGCTATTTTGGTTTCCCTTCTAATACAATGAACCAATATTGGGGGAAAAAAATACTGATCTTAGCTGCCATTATAAAGAACAGCTTGATTTCATAAACAGTTATGAATGTTGGCAGGTGCCTATCATATTGTATAACGTCCTGTATAGCACATGAAGACAGTGTCAACTTATATTTTATCTCTGAAGTAGTTTCAAAGCGTTTATTTTGCTTTCTCTTGAGTCCTTAACCTAATTCAAGTAACATAATTGGCTGAATATTTTTCCACATAACTAATTGGCTAGTTGCCAGTGTGGAAACCATTGTCTGACTTGATGATGATCAGAAATTAACATGACATTTGCGTGGTGGTAATGGAATATATTAGTAATGCAATTCTTGACTGTAAGAAAGAGTCCATCATCTCCTCCAACCTATGATCAGCTGGATGGGCTGAAAGAATGATGAAATGTTCCCAGCAGGCAGTTCCCAGTAGTGGCTAGCCAATCTCGATGTCAAATTTTGTTTTAAATTCTTCAGACAAAGCTGTAATGCTTACCAATTAATTACCACAAATGTCAATTAAAAATCTACCAAATAATGCAGTAAGATTAAATTTCAATTAAAAGAATTACATTTAACAAGGGGAGTATAACATTATTTTAATGAATTCTGCTGAAGGTGACAGATTGTATAGATATGTTTGTGCACTGTAGGTGGATCTGAATTCATTGGGCAGTACAAACTGTGAAATTTCATGCGTTTATTAATTGTGAGTATTATTTCCACCATAGTCATGTCCTTAAGGAATTGGGAACCTCAAAATATCACATATTAGAAAAGCAGGCCGTCTGTAGTGTTGTAGACCTTTTCACTTGTGAAGATGCATTTTGTTTCTTTGTACCGAATGTGTTTATAATGTTTTCTTCAATTACTGGATTTATGAAATAGGACAGTTGGCCGTGAACTGGGAGGGGGAGCAATTGTCATTAATTATTTTTCCCTCTTCCATTTTGCTGTCTCCTTCATTCATCTCCCAAAGTAACCAATTATTTTCCATTCGTTCTGTAATGCTCCTAATGGAAATATGCTATACCAAGTGTAGACAAAATGAGGACTACAGTTCCTATCCATCCCAGAGGGGATTTTGTCAGCCTTTGCAATCCTGTCTAGTTTTTGGGCCCAATTCTAACTAAATGAAGCACCAGTGGAACATGTTCTGAGAACCATTGCACTGGTGGGAAGGCCGGAGCTTTCCCACACGCATAAGAGAAGGACAGAGGTCAATTGAGCAGGAAAGCTTGGTGCAGAGCAGAATAGGGTAGGAAAGAGCAGGGAAGGGGTTGAACGAGGCAAGGGAATGTGGGTCATGGAGGGCAGTTTGGGCCAGTTTGGGCAGGTGGGTCCTAAATTCTGTTGCCTTCCCAGGCCAAATCTGTCTGCACAGGTCAAAGTGGACTTGCATCAGCAATAATGCTGACACGGATCCAAATTGACCACTTGTGGCTGCTGGGGTGAAATCTGGAACAAGAGGACAAATGGCTCCTTACATCACCACCTCCCAGGAGACCTGCAGCATGCAAAAGTCCCTGCAGGATGCAGCAGAAGTTGTGTTAATACCACTGACTGCTCTACTGCAACTGGTGTTAGGTAAGTTTGAACTGTTTATCAGTGATTCACTTACACACTGATAAATCCATAAGGAAATATCCAAAATAAAAGCATTATTTTTTAAAAAAAGCATTTCTTTTTAATACAGTGAAGATTGAAAGAGCTTGAAAGTGGTGATTTAGCATAGATATACTGTATGTATTACTTGAGAAAGATGTCCAGTTTCATCTAGTGGATTATTTGTATGTTAAGTGTATCAATACTTTTCTAATTAAGAGAATTCTTACTTGTCAGGGAAGACCCAAACAGCAGCAATTACTGATAGGGTGCATCAGTGACTCCATCATGACCTGTTGCATTGTATACTCATAATGATTTAAGCTGTGAAATTGTAGCAGTACAAAAGGATAATTAGCTGTACCCTTTGAGCCGTACAATCCTAGTATTTCATAGAAATATGCAGAAAGAAATAACAGGTGCAATGGAACTGTCTCACCTCCACAAATCTCTAAGTCACTGTAGATCTCCTTATATCAGTATGTAGCACCCGTAAGAACCACTTAACACCAAACAGAAAGTTTTGCCAGAAATAATATCCTGAGGAAAATAATGAGGACAAGGTAAGGCCATATACTAAGATCCTCTGCTTTAGCATTATACCAGTAAGCTGGAGAATACGCTATTTGGCCTAGATATAAATATGCAAAGCGGGTAGATGTGGTCTTAAATGAAACAGCAAGACTGGTCATGGGATGTTTAAAATTGACACCAATACAACAGGTGTACTATCTTGCTGGTCTCCCTCCCCCTAAATTCCATCAGGAAAGTGCAGCACATAAAGAGTGGGTTAAACAATGTCTCTGCAAACCCAACCACTATATGGCCATAAACTTCCACAGTTGAGATTGAGATCAAGGAAAGAGAGTGTGGAGATGCTGAGTGAATAGGTCCAATCTAATGCATGCATGCCACCTGGCCAAGAACAACCATGCAGTGGAGTAACTAATGATCATGTAGCCTGGTACAAAGATTAAAATATTGCCTCCGAAGTGATGTCACATCCAGAAGTGATGTCATCCCTGGGTATTTTTAAAAAGAAAATTTTCTGGTTTATTAGGTTTATTACCCTTTGATAGACTATAGATATTCCAAAGCAGTTTGTTTCATTGCAATTATACATTAAATTACCTTTTCAACATAAACATAAATTACCTCTCCAATGTGGTGGTATTATTCATAAATGCCCTGTTTTTCACAATTTTAGCCTCTAGTTGTCAACTTGTTCAACTTGTTCCCCCCCCCCCCGAGCTTGTTGCCTGGTGTAATTGCACCCCTCCACTACTCTGGCTACGCCATTGCAACCATGACCTGTTTCTACTGTGTTTTGGGGTTGGAAGATCTATGGACAACCTGAAGAAATGGGTTTACACCATGAAATATAAGCTATGCGAATGTGGAGAAGAACAAACCATGCCACATATGCTCCAGTGCATACAGTGCCCTTCCCACATGCACAGAGGAAGATCTTATGTTGGCTGTTGAAGTAGCCTGGTTTTGGGCACATGACATCTAATTAAATTTTAATGTTATTTGTACATATTTACCCATGTATGTGCTTCTGACACAAATAAAGAAGAAAGCACGAACTGCTCCAAATTACAGTGGACCTGTTGTATCTGTGGATTATGGATCTTTGGATTTCCATATCTGTGGGTCCCCAAAACCATTGGTTGATTCCTGTGGACCTTCTGTAATTCAGGGGAAGCCCTTTTCAGCATGGATGGTGTTGTTTCCAATAATTCAGTATGTAGAAATGGCAGGTTGGGTGGAAGACAACTATGCCCTTTGAAGAATAAAAGATGCTTTGTATTGGAAACCTTATGCACATAGTCCCCATATAGAACATTTTAAGGATCCAGGTCTTGATTATCTTGACATTTGAATATAATAATTTGCTAATATTAGTGCAATGCTAGAATGACTTTCTATTTGTTATTGCCTAACATTGAGCTTTTTGTAGATGATTATATCAATTTTGTAATAAGGTACAGTTAATATTTTTGAAGCATGTTTATTTATTCATTTTAATGAATTTATATCCCATCTTTCCCATGCCAAAGTAATAAGTTAGGAGTAAGCTAAAGATTTAGCCATACTAAGTTGAAAATAAAATAAAAATTCATTGAAGAAAAAAGTGTATTTGGAGAAAATGATGTTACAGTTCCAAGGTTTCAATTAATAAAGTTCAAAGAATATATAACAGGTAACCATAAATTATAAATTATTCTCTGAATTTAACAAGTGAGGAGTTTGTTGAAAAGGATCAAATTTTCTTTGTTGTACATTTGTTTTTCTTTCCCTTTTTTACATTGCCATGTCTGAAACAGCTTGAAAGTGGACAGAGTCTGTTTTCTGTCACTAGCACATACCTCTACTGCCATGCTCTTTTTTTGTCAAGTGGCAGCAGAATGAAACTGGCAAACTCCTCCATTCCACTTTTGAAGGCTGAAGAAACTCTTGCTCTCCTACCTCCTTCCAAAAGTCAGTATAGGCAAAAAAGAGTGAGAGAGAAAAAACATTAATCTCTTGGCCAGCGCATGTGGAACTTTTTCTTCTGTATAAGGACAGCATTGAACCATCCTTGGCCATTTAGATTTATGATCAGGTGGACGATTATAATACATGCATAAATACATACATTTATGTTAAGCCTTGGCATAAGTCCTATACTGACCGGGTGGTTTCACAAAAGTGCTGTAAGGCACTTCTGCCTCACTTGGGGGTTGTTAGGTCAATGCACAAGCATACACTAGCCTCCCTACATTATCATGGGAAGATAGGCCAGGAGAGTTAGGCCAACCTAAATTGGTTAGGATTGTACCCTTACCCGCAATCCAGAGTAACTACGGGAGCACGTAAGAGACTGCAACACCTAGTGAAAACCTATGGGAAATTCATACCAGAGTAAGCTGTTTTTACACCAGAGCAAGGACTCCCCATAGTTACACTGGATTTTGCCCTTAGTGCTACTTTTATTGGAAATAAACATTTTTTTAAACCCTAGCTTTAAAGTTAAACTTTTGTATAACCAGGCTTAGCAAGAACTCCCATCACTGGCTACCTTTGGTTTTGACTTCCATTATTTGACTTTTAATCAAAGTTATGCTACATGCTCTCAAAAGGAGGTTCTGAAGAGTTTCATAACCAGAAAAGCATGGGTCATAAATGTATAATGTTCATTCAGGGCCACATTAATTAAATAATCATGGTGATATTAAATCCCTTGGGGGCAATGCATAGATTTCCCTTGTTACTCTCCATTAATACTCCTTTCCTGCATAACCTTAAGAATTACTTATAATTTCAGAGCATGGGAAAACAGGTGTGAACTGACTGGAAGCAAAATCACTTTTGTAAATACTGATTCTAATATGTTCCATTTAACAGGAAGATTAAAACCTGTTCAGAGAATTGAGGGGATTTTTAAACTGCCCACTAGAGTCTTGCCATTGAGCATTCAAGTATAAATGTGATATCAGTGCTACTTCTGAGGGCCAATTGTTTGTGACATTTCATAAGCTGGGAAGATGGATCACTGCTTTGAGTTAGGCAACTCTTCACAGTATTTCAGTGTAGTTAGCCTTTTTGGTATCTATTCCAGATTCACAAAGTCACTCCTCTTTCATAAGTGGCATTGAAATTGTCAGCATATGCTAGCAACGGGGGAATTCTGCAATGCAAGATTTAGCACAATGTGGAAGGGTTGATGGAACATTTCCCAAAATTTTGGTTATCTCCCAATTTTGACGGCTTTTTTTTAACTAAACAATATGGTCAAACACTGATTATTATTGGGTATGTTGAAGTTTTTCTGATTTTGCAGAGTTTGACTTTAGTGTAGAATTTCTCGAGTTTTGTGCATTAGACACAAACCTGAATTTTTGTGTGTGTGTTTCAGTAAAATATTTTGAAACTGTTTAAAATGTTTTCTAAACTCCATTTCTTATAAATTCTGTCACTGAAATATAGGAGACCTGACATGTGTAAATAACATAGTTATACAACTGCAAAAGTATGTGTTTGTTGATTGACCGTAATGGTTCCACTGAAGCCATTATATTCAATCATATCATGTCAGTCAGTGGTATTTATTATGATGGTAATGCAGACACATTTTTTAAAAAGAAAAATATAACTTGCTTGTATATGTCACTCTTACAGCAGCTACTGCTGTTGATGTTCAAGGAGCCACTGACCACCCATCTGCCCAATACCAATGCTGTTAGCCAGATAAGGATTGCCAGGGTGAACTGAGAAGGGGTGGGCAGGCACAGGGTCAATGAGCAGTCATAATATGGAGCCTTTCTTAATTCCTTTCCTCCTGCTGCTCCACTCTCCAAAAAGCATTTCTTATGGAGAAGACCCACTGTAATGAAGCTTGAGGGCTGCATTTACACATGGGGAGGATCGGTGAAATTCTAGGAGTGTGTTCTGCTTGTTCAAGGTCTCTGTTAACTCCAACCTTGCAGCTGACTTGCACACAAATGATGTGCAAGTGTTCTTGAGTAATTGAGCATCTTTTTCTTTTGAAAAATTAATACATGCATTTTATGTTTCTACAGGGTAAAAACTACATAAAAATGTGCAAAAGATTGGCTTCTCCCTGTCTCTCATTCTTACAGTTTTATTTGTGGCTATGTAACTATGGTGGAAATTGGATCTTACATTTGTCAGAGGAACTTTGCCAGAGAAAGTCAGTCTTTTAAGAGTGCTTTGTCTTCTTTCTCTTATTAGAATCTGAATAACTTTCAGTGCTGCAATTAAGGTCTTTTTTGAGGTAGCTATTTAAATATTTATTAGCATCAGAGTATTGGGTTTTCTAAATAACTCTTAAGGCATTTGCATGCACACACAAAAACTGTTGACAATTCTGTAGTGGAAAAGAGTAATTCATTTTTTTGGAAGCACTCAAGTGTGATTGGCTTAGTTACCAAATAATTTATTTTAGGGAAAAATCGGTGTCAACTGAAAAATGGTTCCATTCTGAAAAGACAAAAATTCCCTTACTTGTGAAAATGTGTCTTGGCAGCCGATTTGACTTCTGATACAAGTTTTAACACTTCTCTTGAAACATGAATATTTACCATGGCAACCGCAACATTGTACACCACATGTTGGATATTTTTTTGTGCTTTCTGGTTTGCACTGTTGACATGGACTTTTTGTAGCTGCCCCGAGGTGGGTCTTCAATATCCCTGCTTAAGAAAAAAAAAAAGCTGGCTTCCGTCAGTCTTGGAAGACGATGGTATCGTGCTCGATGCTGCATACGCTGCATGCGAAGCACGAAAGCCTGGGTTAGATTGTTATGGAGGATAGGCTGTTACCCAAGCAGCAAAT
The DNA here is from genome assembly GCA_030015325.1 of Cryptoblepharus egeriae. Lineage (NCBI taxonomy): Eukaryota > Metazoa > Chordata > Lepidosauria > Squamata > Scincidae > Cryptoblepharus > Cryptoblepharus egeriae. The sequence goes on along the minus strand of JAREYC010000002.1, from coordinate 27,449,023 downwards.
CCCCCCTCTCCACACCACTGAAATAGTCCAATGAAAAGGCAGAGCCAATATGATTGGATCCAGCTGGTGTCGCAGAGCAACTCAACTTCAAAAAGAAAACTTTAGATTTCAAAAACATCCCTTAGCAGATGTATTAGTGGGGTAATATGTAACTTCTGTGTACTGTATTCAGTGAAGTACCCTTGTGGTTTTCATGACTGCTCTTTAATATTGGATGATTTGCAAAGACCTTGGCTGTTGATCCAAAGAAGCTAGCATACATCGTGTGCAGAGGCAGGAATATGAAAAAAACATTGGCTTTTTTCATATTTTGTTGTTTTCCAGAGTTAAAAGTGTTAAAAGCGATGTTACTTATTTTCGTTCAAAATTTACTATAGTGTTATAAATTATAATTGCTTTAAAAGTGTAGTGGGCAGGTGATCTAGGTTGTATAGCATCAAAATATGTTGTCATAGTCATTACCCATTCTCTACTGTTAAATAATAAATAAAAATCAAGTAAGATGGTTTGAATCTGCTTAGTTTAAAAGAGAACTAAAGCATACAATCTGGAAGAAGTATGTTGACCATGGAGGTATATAATGGGCAGGGAGGGGGAGGAATTGACCTTGACCTCCAATTGTTCAGTGTGGAGACAAAAGACCCAGCATGGCCTTCTCCAGCTGGAAGAGACACTTGTTCGGCAGGCTGAAGCAAAGAGACAGACCCGAAAGCAGCGAAACCTGGGGCCTGGGCAGGGGACGGAATTTATTTGTCCTCAGTGTGGAAGGGATGGACACTCTCAAATTGGCCTTTTTAGCCATACTAGATGTTGTTTCAGGACCTCCAATCAGAGCACAATACCATAGTCTTTCGAGACTGAAGGATGCCAATGATGAATGATATAATGGGCAGGGAGGGGGAGGAATTGAAGCAAGTGTTAGAGAAAGGGTGAATCCAGTGGCAGTCATGCAGGCCGGATCTTATTTCCCAGTTTTTATGTACCCTAATACCTGTCCCCCCCCCCCCAATAGACTTACACCACTTATGTATCTGGTGTTAGGTCTGAGGAGACTAATAGGCCATCAAGGAGTCTTTGTAGAGTACCTCCATAGTTTTATGTGTACCTCCATTGTATAGCTTGGTTGGGCATAAGATTGGGAAGTTTGCTAAGCTAGGAGGATTTTGTTCTCATAAATTACTGCAGTTGTAAATTGTCATTGTGCTTATTTACACAGAATTGTCACAGACCACCACTTGCATTTTGGCCTCTCTACAATGTCATTATCTTTTTCTTTATGCACACACATATACAAAATATTTGCCAGTTCAGACTTCTGAGGCAGTAGACTGACAACAAAAGCCAAAATATGAATAGTCTTTCAATAGTCTTTAAGATGCCACAAGTTTGTGTGTAGTGAAATATGTCCTGATTAAGACAGTTTTGTTGATCTTAGAACAAGAAAGACAAGGTCTCATTCTGGTGATACCTGATCATTCTCTTTTGGCAAAATGTTGTGTGTGTGTCTCTGTCATAGCTTTAATGTTTTGTCAGATTTCCTAGTCAAAACATACCTGGTCAAATGAATGCATCATCAAAACTAGTGGGTCTTAAACTTTTTTTTGTACCAGAATCCACTTTTTAGAATGACAGTCTGGTGGGACCCACTGGAGGTGATTTAGTTAAACTGGAACTGACATCATCAAGAAGGAAAATTTGTAACATCAACCATATATCAAAATCAGATCAAGTCAATAAAGAACTACCTCCCAAGAACTTGCTGATATGTTTAAAATATATTTATCCAAAATATCCCAAAGATTGCATAAATACTGCTATATTGCATTCTCATGCTGCAGCTGTTACCGGTTGTCAGGAACTTCTGGTCTTCCTTATAAAGCAGGCACCACAGCTGATCTTTGTTCAGTGTGATCTGAGGGGGGTATCCTCAGGAGCAAGCCCTCCCAAAGTGTCACTTAGCATCTGTGGAGTAGCTAGGGTAGTCCAGGCTTCCTGACTCTCTGGATCCAGCATAACTCTGTTCTGGATACAGAATAGATGGGGCAGCCCAAATAGGACTCTCCTCACTGCCCTCACTCTGGATTGTGCCCAAGTTCTTTTTCTTGGATTTGTCCTTTAATAACTTAAAGTTTTGAACTTTAAGAACTTAATATTTATCTAGTTTTAGCATGTCAACTTCTCAAAATTGGTGGACTGTTTTATATCAAAAAATATCTCCATTTTGTATTAAAAATTTTAATAAAATTTGTATTAAAATATCTCTATTTTGCAGACCTGGGGTGTTACATAAGTGCCGCAAGGCACTTCTGCCCCACTTGTAGTGGGGTTAGGCCAGTGCCGACCTCTCTACTCCACCTGGAGAAGATATGCCAGCTGTGTTAGGCCGGACTAAATTGCTTAGAATTGTGCCCTAAGTGCTTCAATGCTGGATACTATTTTGTTGAAATACTGTACTATCTATTCAAATTATTTTAAAGCTATCTGTGAATTAAATCAAATATCCTATTGGGATTTCAATTATGCATGAATATGTTACACTTATTTCTTACTAAGGTGACTAATGTGTCAAGGTTATATCTATGCCATACCATTATAAATTCCATAATAATACAAAAAATGTAATATTGGCTAAAATTGTTACATTCCTATAGAATAAAGTTTGAACAGTGCCTTTTGGTTCAGCTATAGTTCTATGAAAATACATCTAAGGATCTATTCAGTAGTTTTAATCCATTATTTCTTCACTATATTGTAAATGTATGATTGAGAGGATATTTTAAGATATTTTTATTAAAAAATTGTACAGTTAGACAAGTCATTGCAGCACATATATTTCTTTTATTTTATGATGTTTCAATTGATTGCTGAATGTATGTTTCTGACTTTTATAGGGGTTTATTAGAAGCACGTTTGTATTGAGACAAGTGGAATAGAAAGGTATTTTAAGCATTGTAAATTTGGAGAAATGGGTAAGACTACAAGAAATGAACATTCCTTTTTCTGCCATTTTAGAAAGTTGGTAAAAGATGACATGTTATTTATAAAACACTTCTATCTAGTTTTTCATTCCACTGACAAAAAATAACAGGGATCTTCTTGCCCAAAGAAAAGTAGCACATCAGGACTAGAGATAAGTTGTAATCCTTTTTCATGACATACAAGATTTTCATAGAGATTTTGGGTAGCATTGAGCCATGATATCTCCCACCGAAATTCTCAAGTTGTCCTCCCAGGAGATATCCCACGTGCTATTACACAGCGCCTTCAATTTCCGTATTTGAAAGAGATGCTTACTGAATATTGAAACCCAGTCTGGTCTCCCAAAGGATATAATCTCAAAGAAGCAAGGAGAATACTAAATAATTTGATCTCAGCTTCTTTCCAATAATGGTGTTTGACACCACTGAAGCAGCTAGAACAGGTTTTAATGGTCAGTAACAATTATGGAGAACAAAGCTTCAACGTTTTGAGCAGCTTCATGACATGGATATATACAAAAGGCTATCTGTCTAATCAGACTGCAGTTGTGCTTCATCTACATGGACACCTATTTTAGCAAACAATTTAAATTCTAATTTAAATTCTGATTTTATTTTATAAAATCTATTTATTCTATTTTAGCAAACAATTTAAATTCTAATTTAAATTCTGATCTTAAACCTTAGTGCCCTAAGCAGTATGAATTCCCAATGCTATCCAACTTTCCAAGAATCATTTGTTTGCAGTCAGGACAGCCAGGAAACTGTTTGCAGTCACAACACAGTGGTGAGATCAGTCCTCCTTTGCACTGCTACTACTGCTGGAACTGGTGTTCCAGTGACAATACACACTTCACAGTCGCACAGAAAGTGCTCTGGTGTACATGATAGCAGGTTGGGAGTGTGAAGGAAAGGAGAAGAATAGTAAGTTGTTGTCAAGGAGGGGGCAAAGGCAGCAACATGATCCCAAAATTGTGTTGCTGTGGGAGCTGATCATGAGTACTTTTACCAACAGAACACCTGTGTTTGCCTCTGGGTGTCTGGGTTGTTTGGGGTATCTTAAGAACCCTCTACAGGTCTTTCTAAGCCTTTATAACACTAAAAAGGAATGAGTTTGAAACAATTTCTGGTTTCACAAAACCCTCTATCTAGTTTTTTAAAAACCCCCACTAAAATCCTGGGAATCACATTGCTGTTGTCCCCCACCAATTAAGGGACCAGGGACAGGACTTCTCAGGCTGGGGCACTGAGAAATCCCAATCTGAGAATTACATCTGTAGCCCCTTGAAGATCTACCAGTTTTGTTTTATCATAAGATTTCATGGATTGCAGTTAGACTATTATTAAGCCTTTGAAGTGTTAATGCTTTTCTTTTGTTTTTCTTGTTGCAAATATTTTTGAAACAATCTCCTTACTTTTTAACTTAGTTTAGGTCCTCTATACCTGGGTGGAAGGGATAGCAGGGGGTCAAACTTATGTTCGTGGCATGCTGAGCAGTACCTTCAGTACATTCTATTTCATGCTTGTCTTTCTGTACCACTCACACAGATGCTTTCCAAGAAATAGTTTCTTGGAACTATTCACATAACTTTTATGGGAAAATATTGAATTCCACTAAAGATGCTTGTCATTAGGATTTTAACAGCATGACTACTCAGAAGTGTCACTGGACTCAGGGCGACTTAACTCTCAAGAAAGTGTATATAGGATTGCTGCCTGAAGCACATTCTAAAAGCTCTGTGTAAGTATGGTTACCAGAAACAAAGTGAAACAGGGTGCCTATACCTTTAAATATTGTATAGAGGAGGAAATTTTGGCAGGTGCAGTTCAACACAAAAGGGTTTAAAAAGCTCTACCTTCCAAAATGTCCTCGTTTGTACAATGGTTAAAGATATTGGCTCTCTGTTCAAGTTTGTATCTGATAAACTTATGATTAAGTGCTGATTTAGTAAAAAGAAGCTCGCATTTTTATGTGCAGGCCGATAACAACTGCTTCCCATACTTTTTTGGTTGTCTTTAAATTGTTAATGACCATTCTTTATTTACCACAAATAACATGTTTTGTTTGATCGTTGCTTTCAAGTGCAAGAAATCTGGAAGAAGGTATATTTAGGGGTGGAGAGCTAGTGTGTGTTACAGCGTAATGCCATGTCCCAATCTCATTCCCGGATAAGTGATTATCTGGGATAAACCAAAGTTATACCACCTCCCACAACAAGAAAAAAATGAGTCAAAAAGCAATGAAGCACAGAATTACATGATGAAAAACAATAAAACGTACCTTCTAATATGTACCTCCAGTGATTGTATGACTTTATTATAAAAATTAAATGTAATTACATTTTCAGCCTCTGTATGAAAAATACCTCACAGAGACAAGTCTTTGTTTAACTTCAGATTTCCAAGAGAAGTTGTTCTTCTGCTGCATGTCTGTTGATTTTAAATGGGATTTGAGAAATTTCCATCAGCATAGCTGAAAATTCTGGTCTGTGGCTCTAAAACTTAGAAATAAAACATTGAAAGCCTTTTGGACTAGCCTGACTCTTGTTTTCAGATCAAAGAATACAGGGTGAACCATGAACCATGACCCCAAGTAGGGAAGAGATATCTTTCAAATTGAAATGCTCCTATGTAGAAGATGCAAAGCTGAAAAGCTGTGTATGTTAGTAAATACAATCACACAGGAGACATGAGTGATTCATGCCTGTAATACAAATTGTTCATCTCCACTATCTCCCTCATGTTGAGATTTGGAAGTTGTCACTGATCTGGAAACACAAAAGTTGTAGCAATGGGTGAGGTGTAGGTTTTGATTCAAACACTGAAAGGTTTATAGGAAACAGGGAGTATGTGAGCCACTTGCACTTCCAGTATTCCATGTGCATAATAATGCCCGTAGAGTACGGTAGTACAGAGATAAGTAAGGAATAATACAGAGATAAGTAAGAAATAGTTAGCTACAATTGCAGCATTTTGAATTTAGTTAAGTGCAAGACAATGAAGAAAATGCATGGCCATGGATGGTATTCTGCCAAAAATGAAAAAATGGACGGATGGTTGCCATCACTACTCATTCACATATATATGTGTGTTCCCAGTGTAATGCACGCATGTGCGCACACAAACACGAACTAACTCAAGTTGAAGCAAATTGGGGAAATTAGCAATGTTTCTAGATGGAGAGATCAAATTCAGCAGTGTGTGACATTTTGGGAATCCTTTGACATGGGTAGCAAACAACCCCCAGATGTCTCATATTTAAGATACCAGTAACAAAAGATGGAGTTTTTCAGAAGAATATAAGCAAACAAGAAAAAGGCATGTTTACTTTCAGTTACTGTGCTTAGATTTGTAATAAAACTTTAAACGGTTGCAAGTGAGATAAACAGAGGGAAGGAATTGTTATGAGAATCCAGGGCTGGGATCGAGATTACCAATTCTCTTCTGCTGGGTAGGTTTTGAGAACAAACCAGACTGCTCAAGTCCAGGTTCCAGAGATGAAAAATACAACAAAAATGTTTTTGTGAGCTAGAAAAGTAGCTCCTCAAAGCATGAGGGTAGCTATCAGAGGCTACCTATAGGCTGTCTTTCAGTTGTCATTTCCTGTTCCAGTATCAATTACGGTAAACATTTCTTGTTTTAAGTTTATTCTCTGTGATCAATACTTTTCTACTACAGGTGTAACCTCTTTATATGTGAATTATTTATATGAGATTTTGTTTCAAAGTGAATGAGGTTGGCTCTTTAAATAATTTCTCTTTAGCAGTTAATGATTAGAAACAGCTTGTTTGCCTTGGGAAAGGGGTAGGCAATCAATCTTCCACTCTGTGTCTGCAATAAGGACCCCTTTATTCCTGTCCCTAGGCTGAAAGGACACCCCCTTCCCAGGGAGTGAGAATCCCCTCCCATTTGCATCTGAATAAAGAAGAGAACAGCCTGAAATGGAATTGTTTTAAACCAGGGGAAAGGAAACTACCAGTAATTCATTGCCTCCTGAATCCTAATGATTCATTAGTTACCATTATAAATAATTGCTTTTGTATAATGCAAAAATAGCTGTTCACTGGGATTCTCGGAACCAAGTATCACAATTGGGGAGTCTCTACCTGTATATTAATCTTTCTTCTTCCCAATCCTAAGCTTCCATGGCACAAAATGAGACAGAGGTGCTGAAATGGCCATTGCAATTCCCTCTGGGTCAGGGAACATCAGTCAAGCTAGGCTGATGGGTCACCTCAGATTTGTGCCAACCTTTGAGCTGATGCAGAACCAAAGAGTTCTGTGTCAGGCTCTGTGGCTCCAGTGTGAAGGATAGAGTCTGGTGGAGCTTTTGCTATCATCCTTGCCTCCTCCTGTGCCTAATTTTTCTGCATGCCACTCGTCATCATGGACAATTTTGTGGGCTGTCCCAACAGATAAGCTCAAAGTCCTTGAAATGTCATCCACTGTCACCCTTCTGTCAGACTGAATGAGGTCATTGACTGATTCGATCATCTCAGGAGATCTCACTTCTGTAGGCCTCCCAGGCCTGCCTTCATCCTCAACACTGCTCCGTCCTTCTTTAAACAATTTTGCCCACTTGTAGACATTTTTTTGGCTGAAACATTTGGCACCATACATAGTTGACATTCTCCTATGAATGTCAATGGGTTTGTACCCTTCAGCAACCAAAAACTTGATAACTGACCGCTGTTCAATCCTGGAGCATGCTTCTTGGTTGGCCATCCTTGATAATCTGTAAAATTCTCAGTTTGTTTTGTAATCTGCATAAGAAATTAAATCCATGTGAAAAAGTAGTAAAACAATAAAAATACAAAAAAGTAAGTTTCTGTCTGTATTAGAAGTCCTTATACAAAAAAATTCACCTTATTTATTGAATCACCCTCATATTTCACAGTCACCAGGTGTTTGACTGGAATTAGCTCTATTGTGATTCGGTTCCTATCCGAGGAACTAGGAATTACAGAGATATCATCACAGTATGTGTGAAGTTCCCAGGAGTGCTGCTTTTTGTAACTGGGCAGTTGTGATCTTCTGGAGGCCCATTAAGTTTAGATGTTCCTGGAGACTGAATGGATCGCTCCAAGAGCACCTATTATTATTGGAATCACAGTGGCTTTCTTTTCCCAAATTCTCTGAACTTCTATCTGTAGGTCTTTATACCACGTGATCTTCTCATGTTCTTTCTCTTGAAGCCAACGATCTCTGGGTGTGGTATTATTATTATTATTATTATTATTATTATTATTATTATTATTATTATTATTATTAAAAACCAACAGTACTATACAGTGAATAATTTCTCCACCTGGTTTCTGTAACATCACAAGTCGGACCCTTTCCAAGTGTCTAGAACTATGTGATGTAGTGGTGTATAATATGTGCAGAGCCTAGTAGAGCAGTGTTTTACATTGACAGATTGATATTTTGTTGATGCCAATTGTTTTCAAGTGCCTACTAAGGTTTGTCAGCACTGCACCTAGCATGCCAATTATCACTGGAACCACCTGCACTGGCTTATACCAGAGTATTATTATTATTATTATTATTATTATTATTATTATTATTATTATTATTAATTATAAATTGAGCAATTTTCTGTAGGAACCCTTTTTGCCTTTTCCAAATTCCTTGGCGTCACTCATGAATCATGCTTTAAATTCTGCAGTAAAATGTATTTTGAATAGTCAAGGTTTTTTGTGTGATTATTACTGGAATGAATTGTAATAATTTGTGAGATTTGTAGGGAATTGTGTGAATTAAGTACAAGTTATCCCTTGTTATTCACTAGGGTTCCGTTCTGAACCCCTTGGATTAATATATATAATCCATAAATATATGGATAGAAAAAGTGGAAAAATTGATTTGAAGACCAACTTCCAGATTTCTTGCTCTTCAATTGCTCCTAATGAAATAATAGAATCATAGAGTTGGAAGGGACCCACTAGGTCATCTAGTCCAACCCCCTGCTTGTAGCAAGAAATCCTCCTAATAACATCATGCCTCAGTATTTTCAATCGTTTGATTCTAGGACTCTGCTGATACAAAAAAGTGTTAAAATAAAAGTGTTTCCCTTTACAATTGTTTAACTTTTCTTCCTGTTATAGAGAGGCATTCAGAAATTAGCAAGGCAAAGGTCAGCTGAAGAATGAAATGATTGCTTAAATGTCTATAATTGGAAGAAAGCAGTTTGTTTTTTAAAACGGTGATTTTTCAAGTGATGCATTTTTTCCTCTTCTCCAGGGACTGGTATTTCTTTCTCATTTGCAGTGGCCACTTATGATGAGAAATCCATTTATAAAAAAAAAAAATCTGTGTGTAACAAGGTAGGAATTGTATTGAAATAAGTACTAAAAATAAACATCTAAAGTTTTAGCTATGCTTTTTAATAAATAATGAAGTTCCTCCTTCATTTCGCTATGACTTGGAGAGGAACAGAACATAGAAATATGGCCAATGTCTGAGAGAAGTTGAGGATGGGTGAGTGAGTCAAGGGCAGTTTGTTGCATAGAAGGGAAAGTGCTCAAAACGGTGAACAGACTCAACCCAGGAGCTACAGTTGGAGTCATGGAGTATCTCTTACCTGCTGTGGCCTGTTGGTACAATGAAGCTTTTTTGCTTTGTTATGGCTAGTCTCGTCAGTTTCTTCTTCGGCCACATCTAAAATAATAGTCCAACTCTTAGCCTAATAACTTTCGAATCAGTAGTTCAAGATGACCAACTGACTGATGTTAAAGAACTGCCTCAAATAGTCATTATGAGCCCAGCAGAGGCTGCATGGGCTCGGAAAACCCTCTGGAGGGGACAAAAATGTATGGCATTCATTTATTTCTGTGCACTAAGGTATGATTGATCAGTGTTTGTTATTTAGCACTATTGACTTCTGTAATTCAAAAATATCAATGTGAATGTGAATATCAGTGTGAATGGTTGTGAATGTGAGGGATTCATGTGCTTAGTGCTCTTTAAGAAATCTTAAACTGGGCAACTAGTTCTTTTTTTCTGGAAGAGTGGACTGAACACAGCAATTCAGTCATAAAATTCAATCCACAGGCTTCAACATGCCTTTAGGATAGTTAAATGATTCCAGAAATGATTATACAACTTTGAAACACATGATTTTTGTGCTTTTTACAACAACCATTTCTATGTGTGAAATTTAATGTGTTTTAGCTTGGCATCTTCTCTTTCTTATCTCATCATCCAGTAAGGTGTTGCAAATCTCTCTCCATTTGTGCATGGATGCACACATGTGTGTGTGTGTGATCATGGTTTTTGTTTCCATATTTTTTTTAGAATTGATGGAGGAATTGTATGGCCAAAGATAAACTGACATAGCATAGAGTTTCCAACTTGCCTGTTCCTGTGATAATGAGAAAACAAACTCAGGGCACAATCAACAAGCACTCTCAGGGTCGTACAAGTCACTTGTGCAAGCCAGGGGATGCCATAAAAGTCCCATAAAGCACTTCTACATCAACCCAGGAGACGTGGGTCAGTGCATGGATGTCTGCTGCCTCCTCACAACTCTGAGTGTACAGAGGGTACAGATGATATGATTTGTGCTAGACAAGCTGAGCCAGCACAAGGGTCTGGGGAGGGTTGAGGACATAGGAGGAGGAGGCATAAGGGGACATTCTGGGGCAGGCGAGTGTTGGATTGTGAGTGGGAAGCAGGACTTGGATCAGATCCAAGCCTCTGTCCAAAGGCAGGAGGAGCAGCCTCTGGCTGCTTCTGTGTGCCCAGATTCAGGCCAGCTCCAAAGGATTTAGGGATTAGTCCACTCCAGAGGTGGCCTAAATCCAAGTAGACCCATTGGGGCTGCTGCATTCCTACACCAAGAAAGGAGGAAAAGTTCCCCTTTCCCACAGTTGCACAGCAGCAGAACCACAACTTTTACAGGATTCAGCACAGGCAAGCCAGCCTGCTTGATACAGCATTAAGTTAGCACTGCACTGCCAATGTCTCTTTCCATGATTACATAAGTATTATTGCTGATATTTATTTTTTCAGCCATTGCTATAACTAGCTTCTCACTTTTGATCCTGTATTGTTTGGTACTTTTTAGAGCCCAGGAAGGAAGCAAAATTGGATTAGCATTGATAATACATTAGATCAGCCTATTAATATTGACAAGCTGTCAGTGTTGTTATAATGCTATTCTAGTAACCCAAGTCAACTGGTAACACTTTATACAGCAACATAGTATTGAAATGTTCAACTCACAGAGGGAATCTGAGCTTTGATCTTTCCATCTTCACAGGGTTCGCCTAATCACTAGAGGTGTCTGAAACAGAGTTATTTATCTCACTCAGAAGTAAGCCCATTGTGTTCAGTAAGGCTGAAATCCTTACAAAAAGCAGATCTCCGTCAGTCTTGAAAGACTATGGTATCATGCTCAGCGCTGCATACGCTGCATGCGAAGCATGAAAGCCTGGGTTGGATTGTTATGGAGGATAGGCTGTTACCCAAGCAGCAAATCCCCCTTTCCACGCCACTGAATTAGTCCAGTGTAAAGGCAGAGCCAATACGATTGTATCCAGCTGGTGTCGCAGAGCTGGGCTAAGGACAGGAGCTCACCCTGTCTTGTGGGGCCAACCCGGGTCTCGAACCCTGGCCTGCTGGTTAACAGGCACAGTGTCTTAGCCACTTGCGCCACCCACAGCCCTTAAGGTTGCCATATGCCCCTGAAAACTGGGACTGCTTAGGTTTTCGGAGATTGCATTCATATCCTGGCAAGTTTGACAGGGGGTCCTGTTCCAGTTTTGTAGAACAGAATTATGGCAACCCTAGTCACTATTAGGTGCCATTTCCCTCCAGGAATCCATCCTGTCACCACTCTTTTCTGTCTTTCCCCCATCCTGTCCTTCTTCTCATACCTTGGTTGCTGCATCCTGACAGAGCAGCTGCTGTTAATGGGGCAGCTGTGGGAATTTTTATGCTTGGACTAGTCTGCTTACACATCTGTAAAACAACAGCATACCAAAGGGCCCTGGGGCAGTCTACTTAGGGTGCCAGCCATTAAGGGTGTGCCTCTGTCTCTTGCCCGCCATGTCACATGTTCCTGGCACGAAATTCTTCACAACTCGTTTATTTAAAAGATTTGTGCCTGTCTTTCCCTTGCTAAAGCAAATTCCCAAGCTTTAGTTCATCCCCTCCTGCTGTCCTTACAACAACCCTGTGAGGTCGGGGAGGCTGAGAGTTAGTTACTGACCCGTGGTCACTCAGGAAGCTTCATGGCCAAGGAGGGTTTTGAACCTGGATTCTCCAGCTCTCAGTCCAACCTCCAAACCACTACAACACCCTGGCCCTCAGTGATGTTTTGAGATGTTAAGAATAAGAGTAGGAATTCCTGACTTGCTTGCCTGTGCATAAAGTTGTTCCTTCTAGCAGCCCAATACTGCCATTCCTATCTGGTCTCCCCTCACCACAACATACTCAGATGCAGAGGCATTACAGCTGGGCATGGGTGAGGATTTCAAGGTGGAAGCCAGATCTACCTACCATTTTGAATTCTAGGTAGACTTGACCTCCATTGAGGTAGGGAATCTTCAAGCAGCCAAGGAGGAGGCCATATGAACAATCTGCACTTATATCTTATATAAGATATAATGCATTCTTACAACATTTCCAAAGCATTGTTAGAGAACCCATGAGGCTTGTACATTGTTAAAACTGAGCAGTTCCTTAGAACTGAGCAGTTTCCTCCTGGACAAAGCATTGATGGGAGATCTAACTCTTCATGTAAGTTACTGTGATCATCTCAAAGGAAGAGAATTGTTAGAGGAGTGACTTATAATAAATAAAAAACAGAAGGTTTCATTTTGGACACATTGGTCAGAAATTGTTCACATCTATTTTCAGTCATCATCTGTTTGGTTTCTTAATTTGTATATTCTGCAGTTTCATTACTCCCTGTTTAAAATTATAAAAATCTATCATCAAGATAATCAAAGCAAAGTTACCGGTTAAATATAAGAACTATGAATTGTGCAGTGATTATTACTTGGTAATCACAGATGTCTATAAATTATGCAGGCGGCTTTATTAATGACTATTCACTATTTATTGTGTTTTATTTCCCCTATCCTGATTTTTAACATATCCACTGCCTCAGGTCTTTGGACTTGTCTATATAATATGTGTGTTGGTCTTCTGTAATGTGCATAGCTTGGGGACAGAGGCATCACTAGAGGTTGGGTCAACCTGTGCAATAGGACATTGCATCACCCCATGATAGACCTCCTTCTCCCAATCACAACTTAAATTAGTTCCCAATCACAATCTAAATGCAGTGACATCACTATGGTTGATACAAGATCCATTAACTTTATTTAATTTCTTAATAGACAACACTACAGGCCACCTATCAAATTAGTAACCAAGAAAAAAGCCAGGGTCCAAATTGCTGATACTCGCACAACTGACTAAGTTAATTGATACATTGAAATAGGAGCTGACCCATACTGACACTTTTTTGGTTCCCTGTTGTGTCATAATAATACTTGTTGGCTATAGGAACAATAACCCTACAATCCAGAATTAATACAGGAGCACGGAAGAGACTAAGTTGACGTAGTCACTGCACCACCTAGTGAATACCTATGGGAAATTCATATTGCAATCCAGAGTAAATTGTTCTTACATCAGAGAAAGGACTCCCCGATTGCACCCCAAGTTTCATTGGTCAGTTTTGTTAAAGGAATCCACTTTTTGTTACATAAAGCAGTTTTGTTTTCCATTTATGGTTATTTGGCCATAACGTTTGATAGAATTACCAAAATTTTCACCAATAGTGGTAAATTTGATATACCTAGTAAATGACCTGGTACAATCCTCCTCCCAATGCCACTATATGAGCAAGTCTTCATTTGGCACAGAAACCGACTGGCTATAAAAAGCAATGTTATCAACAAACAAAAAACTTCTCTGGTATCCTTTGAACTCTTTGTTTATTCCTAAGTCCAATCAAAGGCATGCTCTTTAAGTGAAACACTCTTTAAAAGAAACAGATTTTCCCATAGGAAATAATGGAAACTCAGACGATTGGTTCCACAACCCAGAAATATTAAGTTTAAAATATTAGCTTGCGTAGTTTGGTGCATTTTCTGTTCTTTCTCTCTGTAAACCTCCATAGCGCAAGTTCATCATCTTGTTGTGAATCATCTTGTTTATTCTCACCAGAAAATCATGACAGACACATCTTTTTTAATATGATCTACTGTCATGATATAAGCACTGGTGGCCCAATCCTATCCCCTTACTGGTAGTCATAAAGCAGCCTCTGCTGAGAAGCACAGCAGGTCTGTCAGGAGGGAGGCCATAGCAGTCTCACACATACCAGCAACCTGATGGACACACTTGCCCATGCTGGAGGTTGGAGGCAAGAAGAATGAGTGGGTAGAATGAGGCAGGGGTGGGTGGAACAGGGCAGTGAAGGTAACAGAGAGGAGAGTGAATCTGGTCTGGGAGGAGGTGGGATCGGTAGTGTGCACTGAATTCCAGTCTCCTTATTAGTGATCCACCTGCCTGGAGCAAAGCAAACTTGTCTCTGCAGTTGACCTAGCATAGATCTGAAATGTTTCATAGCAGTTACTGGGGCCTATTTTCCCAGAGAATGGTTAGGAGACCTCCAGCAGCGATAAGATACAGCAAGATGCACTGCATCACTGTTTGGGGATTTAGGTAGGACTTGGCTGTGAATCACTTTCTTTCAACATTTTAAACAGTTTTAAAATGCATTTGTGTATCTATTTTTATGTTTATTATTTCTGTGTGATTACACTCTGAGATTTGGAGCATTTTATAAACTTAGAAATAAAGTAAAAATAATGGTAATGATGTTGATGTTGCCATCACTAGTTTTGAGATGACACTTAGAGTTATATTTAGCTTTTCTTAACACATGTTAATTATCTCTTAACAAACTTCATATTTTAATTCTGCCCAAATCTTGTGGAATCCAAGAGCAATATAACTGAGATAATTCAATTCTTCCAACTTGTGTGTATGTCTCTAGAATCATTACTTGAATGCACATTATTATATATTATACTAGTGAAAGCGTACCTGCTTTGTGGGAGTAAAATTCCCTGTATGCCATTCCCCCATGCGCATCATCCCCCCATGCGCATCACTCCCACATATTCTAAGCATGTTTACTTAGTATCATCAGTAAAGCTAGTTGAGTTAAATGGAATGGACAGTGCAGTCTTTTTCATATCAACGTAAAAGTTGGTCCCACCAATTTAATGACACTTGCTTCCAGGTAAGTGTGTACAGGATTGCAGCCAATCATATTCAGGAGGTGTTTTAAACAGCAGAACACAATTCTACTGTGGTAAAATGTGTGTGTCACTGTTTGCCACAAATGGCAACAGTATAGCAAGTTTTTTTGCTGGACCCAGGAAGTTAAGGCAGAGTCAGTGGCAGGGGATGGATGGAACGGGGGGGGGGGGGGGGAAGCAGGGTGAGGAGGGGAGGAGATCAAGGCCCAGAAGGAGACAGTATTGTGCTGCCACCAATATCCTTTTGTGGTCTCAATTTGCCTTACTAGGGGCACAATCCTAACCGTGTCTACTCAAAAGTAAGCCCCATTGTGTTCAATGGGTCTTACTCCCAAGAAAGTGTCTTTAGGATTGCAGCCTAGGTCTTCTCAGACTAGCATCAATAACTTTAGTAAGGGAGCATTTGTTCCCCTATCTGGAGTAGAAATTTCTGTCTCATGAGACTAGGGCTGCAATCCTACACACTTTCCTGTGAGTAAGACCCATTGAACACAATGGGGCTTATTTTTGAGTAGACATAGGATTGTGCTCACAGCTGCATTGGTGCAGAGGAAATTAGGTAGGATTGGCCTGTTAATCCCTAAATAGTTTTAAAATTGCAACTTTATGATGACAAGGGGCAGATGTTCTTGATAATTTATTGGATGTAATCCCTTTTTTAATATAGGAGTTTCTTTGCCTTTTCTGTAGAGTCCCATTGAGTGTTCATTGAGGTATTTCATGAATGAATCCGAGTCTGAATTTATAAAGTTGGTAAGCAAAAGATGATGATTCTTTAGAATGAGGAAAAAAATACTTTCCACCTTTATAGGAGTAATAAATAACAAACTTTTCTAAATAATATGTCTCCTCTTTATATTTATAGGGCTTTAGGGTATGGATTAATAAATGCACCACCAGCTTTAATACACACCTTTCTAACTAACACCCAGGACATTAAGAGACCTTTTCTAAGCTATAAAGAGATGTTTATTCATTAATTTTTCACTCAGCAGAAATGTCGGGTTGGTAACATGGTATTTTTTTTGATGGGAGCAACAACAAAATTTTTCTCTAGAGTGGTATCTCCTATTTGCATTTATGTCCCACATGAGGACAATATAATGGCATTGATTATAACCTAAGGTTTGATAGCATGTACGGACACATGATTCAATTCATTTTCTCTGTCAACATCTTAAAGTTAGGTGAGCAAAGTCTTCTAATTATTCAGGTTCTCAATCTGTCATTGCTACAACTGATTTCAACATAGCAGCCCTGCAGGGATTAGAGAGGGCAAATGCCCCACTATACACTACACCTTTGGGGACTATTGGGTCAGCACTGCAACATTGCGACCGCTGTCACTGTCATTGCGACCAATGTCTCAGGAGCCATTTTGTGGGTCAGGGAGGCATGTAGGTTAAAGGGACTTTGGGTGCACTGCAGAAGAGCTGGTAAGCAGCTGCTGTTGTTCTTTGCCAACTTGCCAAGAGAGACAAGAGTCAGCTATACTGATGAATGTATTCGATCCTATGGAAAGTGAAAGTATGCTACAAGATCATGTTTACTCATGAGTAAGCAAACATGCCTTGGTTTTTGTCTGGCAAAGAGGAATGCAAGGCCATCAGAATGGTCCAATCCAAAGAATGCTCTAAGTACATTTGAGTTCAGTAGCCTAAGGGTGCAATCCAGAGCAAGTTCAACCTGCTCTGCCCTAACTGCTCTCTCCTAACTATTCTGTATCCAGAGCAGAAAGTTATGCTGCATCCAGAGAGTCAGGAAGCCTGGGCTGCCCTAACTGCTCCAGAGCATGCTAAGTCTGTGACAGCTGGGGAGGGCTTGCTCCTGAGTAGACCCCCCTCAGATCACACTGAAGAAGGAACAGCTGTGGTGCCTACATTATAAGGAAGCCCAGCAGTTCCTGACAACCAGTTACAGCTGCAGTTCTTCTAGTGCAAGATGGATGCTTGGAGTGGCCTGCTGTATCCTGAGGTTAGTGGGCTGCCATAGTTGTGCCATATCCTGAGGTTGAGAGGCAGGGATTGCAGCCAGGCTGGCCAAGAACTCAGATTTTTGGTCAACACTACTATTCTTACTCAGGCCTTATCATGGACCCCTATGGGTCTACTCATTACTATACCTGCTCCCGAGGGGGTATATCTCTGAGGAACTGGAAGAGGGCATTTCTGCCTTGAAAAAGGCTTTGGATACAGAGTAACTGCTCTGCCCTAGGCAATGCTAAACTTGCCCTCAACTTGCCTCTCCTGAGCTGCTTAGGCTGCCCCAGTTAGGGCAGAGCAGGTCCACCTCTCTTAGGGCACCCTATGTTGCCTTGCTCTGCCCTAAGCCTCTTCCAGAGTAACTGGGCTGGAACATCTTGCAGTTGCTCCACCCTAGTGACAGATAGGGCAACCCAAGGGCTCTTATGTGGACAGATTAGTTGCTCTGGATTGTGCTGCCTGTCAACCCTAAGTCTCCCACCCTCAATAAAATGAATAAAACAGAGATTTGGCTAGGAGTGGCCAAAAGAGATGGAAATAGGGCATTGGTTTATCTCCAAACCCACCAGCAGATTCCCCCCCCCCCACTGCACAGGAATAGGGCTGTAATGGAGAAGATGTACTGATGCCCACACTGTCTAATGCACACCCTAGTGATGACATTTCCCAGACATGGCCAATCCAGTGATATGTCAAAGGGACGGTCTTTCTTCCTGGATGGCTTAGAATCCAACAGAGCTACATGGCCTGGTGTAGTACAGCAGTTAGCTGGTTCTTTTGTGGTGTGCTGCCATTTGATTCTGTCCCACACAAGATTGTGTAGATGCCCATGTGATGGAGTGGGGCTGCCCAGTAAGTGATTGGTGTGCAGGCCTGACATAGAGGGCATGGGCCCGACTCTTGGAAGTGACATCATTCCATGGCGTTGACACTGCAATGGTACCAAACCTGCTGGGAATGGCTCTGTCCATTCCTGCCTTTCATACTCTCTTTTCTACCTCCATTTTAATTTGTTTTATCTTGACAAATCTTAAAGTTATCTTGACAAAGGCACAGGACAGAGATGGATGGAGGATACTTAAAGTTGGCCTATGCCCTAGTTAGGGATTTACAGATGAGGGAGGGGGGAGGGGGAGAGAGAGAGAGAGAGAGAGAGAATGATTTTGATTTTTGAACAACTTTATGGTTTTAGTGAAAAATTTTGTATGCAAGACACAGATTTTATATATAAATTACAGCTTTATGTATAATGTTTTCACATATTCTTTTGCAAGCAGTACTATGTGCTAAATACATTTTTGCCAACAAGCTGGCTATGGAGATAGATCCTCTGGGAATCCTGTGGGAGGGGGAAATGTTTAATTTCTGCTGTAGTACTTGTTGTAGACTAGTGCTAATGGGTAGGTATGCTGATGCTTTTCTGCTAGATTTTGAATGTTGGTTACTTCCTAATGTGCAAGACACAAAGAGGAAAACTCTCCCTCGGCATGTCATTTATTTTCTACTCATATTTGGTCTTTTATCTATTAATATTTTTACCCATAATTTAAGTCATCATAAACCCAGTCAATAATGAAAAGATCTGAGGTTCTTTGACAACACTGGAGTTTAATTCTCTTTGGCTGCAATCCTAACCAGACTTTTCTGGGATTAAGTACTATTGAACACAATGGGTCTTACTTCAGAGTAGACATGCTTAGGATTGCATTGTTCTTAATGTTAATGTTCTTCTGTAGTTACTTCTAAAGTTTACATTGTGGAAGAGCCTGTAACATTACAGCAGTACAAATGACCAATTACAACAATTCAGGAAAGGGAATTGTAAGGCCACACAGATTTGAAGGGACTCCAGAACAGATGCAAGACCTAAAATTACTTTCATCTTCTGGTGAACATTTCTTGATTCCAAGCTCTTGGCATTTTGTTGAGTTTAAAGTAAAATCATTTAAACAAAAGGAAAAAGTAAACCATGGAGGTTAAAAATAGGCAGGGTATCGGATTGCTGAAATCCTCATCTTTGAACTAATGTTAATTGCTTTACAAGATACTCAAAGCAAATGCTTCTAGGTAGCTTAGCAAACAACATAACCCATGAAATAAAATTCAAACCAACCCACCTGCTGTATTTTTATTTATATGTGGCAGAGTGCCATATGGTCCATGTTAGAAGTTTTCCAAAATATATTGCTGGCTTTATAGTTCCCTGCTGAAGTTAGTAAAGCTGGATTAACTAGCTTTTCCCCCACAAATTTGCTACTTGCCTCTCTAGGAATTCTCTGCTTTTTTGGTAAATGTTTACTGAAATTCCAAAAATAGCTTTGTAGGTTAAGTATACATCATATGAATTGGGGAATGGCATATGTGAGTGAAGATGGTCTAAAATAACCATGCTTGGTCAAAGGTTGTTCTTCTTACCCCCAAATCCAGAATAACTATGGGAGCACGTAAGAGACTTTACATGCACCCATAGTTACTGCACCACCTAGTGAAAACCTATGGGAAGTTCATATTGGAATCCAGAGTAAGTTGTTCTTACACCGGAGCAAGGACTTCCCGTAGTTACTCTGGATTTTGCCCTTAGCTTTGCATTTATTTCTTCCCAGTGTGAATCCAGTAGTTGATCCCTTAACCTCCCTGGTCCCTCCTGAAGACACCCATCCTCCTTGGACAGAGTACCTCCTAATCACATAAGCTCTGGTCTTCATTTCTGGACCAAGGCTGCAATCCAGAAGTGCACTTGGGCTGCCCTAGCTATCACTGGGATGGCCCAAATCCAATACGGGGCAGCCCAGTTATGCTAGAGAAGACTTGGGGGAGCCTAAGGCAACATATGCTTCTCTAAGACAGATGGAGCTTGGCTGCCCTAACTGGGGCAGCCTAGGCAGTTCAGGAGAAGCATGTGGAAGGCATGTTCAGCATTGTCTAGGGCAGAGCAGTTACTCTGTATCCAGAGCCTGTTCCCAATGCAGAAATTCCCTCTTCCAGCTCCTCAAAGTTATACCACCTCAGGAGCAGGTTTAGTAATGAGTAGACCCTTAGGGGTCAATGAAAGGGTGAGTAAGAATAGCAATGTTGACCAAAAATCTTAGTTTTTGGCTAGCCTAGCTGCAACCCCTGTCTCTTAACCTCAGGATACGGCACAATTACGGCAGCCCACTAACCTTTGGATACAACAAGCCATTCTAAGAGGCCCCCTGTACTGGCATATCATCTGGGACTCTGTATAAGGCAGGCACCCCACCTGTTCCTTGTTCAGTGTGATCTGAGGGGGTTCTTCTCAGGAGCAAGCCCTCCCCAGGTGTCACTGACTTGGTGCCTATTGAGCATGTTCTGGAAGAATGTCGGGATGCCCAGGCTTCCTGACTCTCTGGATGCAGCATAACTTTCTTCTCTGGATTCAGAATAATTGGGGCAGCCCACCTAGGGCACTTCTCACTGTCCTCACTCTGGATTGTGCCCCTAGTTGCCCAACTTTAGTTGTTGTCTCTGCTTTGCCCCTGACCTAGGTTTTTCATTCCCCTCCATGTCTAGCATTGGTCTTGTAACTCCCTCCCTAATTACCTTCTCTTGTTGTTCCCTAATTCCTGTGTGCTGTTTTCATCTCTGGTTCATTCTACCTGCCCATCAAAGTATCTTCCACCTGCCTTCCATCTGATCACCTGACTCTTCCTTCATATCTTTTTATTGCTTCTCTTCTTACCTGATTTCTATGTCCTATAAATGTATAGTAATTTATCACTAATTTCTGTGTCCTGTAGATATACAACAAGCTCATTTTTTGAGAAAATAATATTTGGTATTAGGCCTGAAATAAGAGTGCCCAACATGGAGTGAAACGTGATCAAAAAAGCTTGCATTTTCATTAGGAATGAGTGAAAAACGTACCTGCATTGCAGGAGTAAAATTCCCAGTACGCCATCTTCCCACAGCGCATCAACCCCCCACGCGCAACTTCCCCCCATGTGCATCAGTCCCCCATGTGCATCAAACTCCCATTTGCAACGTTCCCCATGTGCATCATTCCCCCATGCGTATCATTCCGCATGCGCAACAACCCTGCATGTGCAACAACCCCCATGCGCATTAGTCCCCCATGTGCATCAGTCCCCTCAGCGCGGCAGCCCCCCATGCGCGGCAATCCCCTATGCGCAACAACATCCATGCACATCATCTCCTTAAAGGTTAAATTTCTCAACATCGGTTCTTGGTGGGTGTTGATGTCACAGAAGGAACACCCTCCCCGAATTTCATGCTTCTAGGTCTGGGGGTTGGGACAGAGCATCCCTCAGTCACTGATTCTTCAATGCAAAGCATAGGGATGAAAACGCACTGCACCCCTTTTCACCCCCTTCCGAATGGAATTTTCAAAAACTGGTTCTTAGTGACTTCCTCCGTTACGGATGGAACACCCAGCTGCCCTAAAGACACTTCTAGCAGAACCCCATCCTGCAGTTTTAGGGACCATCCTTAGGACCAAACTGTCAGACTATCCTAAGTAGGCATAAAGCTGTTTAGGATTTGTATTAGTTACTGGTTATTTAAAATTCAGAGAGTACTCAGATTCTTATTCATTGAATGTGTGAATAGCATTTTCCTGACCTCCAATAAGATCAGTTAATAAGTACCTGAGGTTTCTTAACACTACTGGAAATGTTTATCTCATTCACTATTTCTTTGAACTATGGGCTGTGGATGGCACAAGCGGTTAAGACGCTGTGCCTGGTAACCAGCAGGCCAGGGTTCGAGACCCGGGTCGGCCCTGCAAGACAGGGTGAGCGCCTGTCCTTAGCCCAGCTCTGTGACGCCAGCTAGATCCAATCGTATTGGCTCTGCCTTTCCATTGGACTAATTCAGTGGCATAGAGAGGGGGGATTTGCTGCTTGGGTAACAATCCAACCCAGGCTTTCGTGCTTCGCATGCAGCATATGCAGCGCAGAGCACAATACCATAGTCTCTGAAGACTGACGGAGGCCTTCTTAGGATTCTAAAACCTTATGGAAAATGTCCTAGCGGTATAAAACAAACTTATGACTTGTATCCAGTTCTCTTCACAAATAAAAGGCATCTCATATAAGAAGCTGTACTAGATTCAGCAACCTCTATGAACCCTCTTTGCTGATTTATGTCAGGCTTTTAAAAGTCTCAGAATTTGGAAAGAAGCTGGTTTTTACTCTTGTGTATATGTAGTGTTTTTACAGAAAGGTGTAAGAGTTGGGATTGGAAACATGTCAGTCCTGCAGTATGAGAAGAAGTGCACATCTAGAAGTACAAGGGATTTTCAGGAGTCAGAGTGAAGGTGTTGTTTGAAGTTAACCGTTTTTTATTTTCACAAGCAATTCTTGAGTTGCAATTTATATAGTTGCTGTGATGGATACATCTAAACATTGTAATCAGATTACAGCATGAGCGAAATAGGTATTTATTTCTTCTCTTCTTTGTCTTCATCACTCTCACGCTCTCTCTTTTGTACAATAAAATCCTAAGAAATTCAGCTGCCTATCTAATAAAATTCACATTTCTTTTATGGACTTGGCTTATTTTAATGAACATTTTACATTTACCGTGCTACATTAGCAAAGTGTCTCCTGATTTTATGTAACAAAGGTTTATATAGTGTTTTTGAGAAGACTTAAATTCAATTTTCCCCTTCCTTTCAGTTCTTAAAATGTAGTATTTCCGTCAACAGCTATCAACCAAAGATGATGATGATGCTTCTGCATTACAAAGCCTGCTAAGTATCTAGGGAGCTGTAATATAATTGTTGGAAAAGAGCTTAGTTCTTACAAGGAGAGAAAATAAAGAATCTATACTAGCTCATTAGTCAAAGATCTGTTACAGTAGTAAAACTAGATGCTTTGCTTAATCAAACTCCTATGTTGTTGGAAGGATATGCTGTGCAGTGTTGTGCTATTGACTAATGAACTTTACCTATAAGTGGTAGTGACTAGAAACACAGCACTAGTATAGTTCTGAAGTAAGTCTTTTTGGCTTAGAGTCAAGCTACACATTATAATTTTTTTTGAATGCATCTCCTTTTTTTAAGACTCATTGCAGATTCCAGTTGCAGGGTCAGATCATGACCATGGAACAAGAAGAAAGAGTAAGCCTTTCCTCTTGCACTGCTTTCTCAATGAAAATTATGGTAGCTTTTTGAAGCTGCTGTTTGCCTTCATTATTAAAAATAAGAACAACATGCACAGGGCTTTCCTCTCTGTCTTGATTGTGGTTTTAGGAAGGGGCAGCTTAGGAATTGCACATGGAGGCCAAGGGTAAACCTCTATCCTGCATCATGTGGTTGCTACAGCTACTTTTTGAAAACAGTGATAGCTCATATAACATCCAGTTTGGCACAAATACTTCCTGACCTGAGAGTTTTCTATAAGGAGAGATATTCTTTGTTTACTTGTTTCCAGGGAGTTTATGTATTCCCCTATCTGCATCCTGAAGTGGTACAATCAAGGAGAACTTTACCATTGGATTCTGCTGAGTATACCAACTGGTTTGTTGTAACTTAACTGGCCCATTGGCATGCTATAGTTGACTGGGCAGACTTTTTTTCTTTGGGATTTTTATTTCTGAGTTCAAAAGGTTGAACTGTTGTAGCTAGTGGAGTAGCTGGGGAGAGGGTCCAGGAGGTGCAGTTGCACCAGGCTACAAGCTTTAGGGGGCCCTCAAGCTGAGCTTGACACTAGTGAATAAATTGTAGAAAATGGAGTCTGTATGAATGGTAATACTATCATGTTACATATCACTGGAAAGGTAATTTTATGCAAAATTCAATGAAACAAACTGCACTGAAATATCTATATTCTATCAAATGTTATGGCCAGTTAACCAGAAAATGAAAACCAAAAGCCTATGGAAGAAAAGTGGATTTTCTTAACTTAAACTTTCTCATTTTACTAATGGCTCTGAGAGCCAATGCGATGTAATTCTGTTACTGTATGGAACTAATAAGGTGTTAATATAAATCAGCTGTCAGTATAAATATCATATACAGTACATATATCATGAAACAGTTGTCCCATGCTAAGTGGGTATACAGGTACTTCTAAGTGGTGCTCCTCTTCTATTCAGCAGGGAAAAGAATAACCATTCCTCATTGCCCCAGCACGGTTTCTCTGACCATGAAGGGACACAATTTTCATTTATTTACTTAATTAAATTTGATTTTGTTGGTTTGGGAGGGGTCAACAAAATCTTCTTTGATTTCAGATAGAAAATCGATGCTTTAGCTATGCGACTAGCAGCACAAATGGTTGGTGAACTGCTGAGATGGAGTAGGCAGGTTTAAAGAATACCCAGGGATGTTGTCACTTGTGGGGCTACATTTTGTGCTTTGCACTGGACTACATGATCATTAGCTACGCCACTGGTTGTAGCCTTGCCTTTCCAACATTGTTCTTTCTATTTAATTAGCATGAAACATGAATATGATTTCACAAAAGTGCACTGTTTTAATCTGTGACATCAGCCGAGGTCAATTTAAACAGGATCTGGACATGTGAAAGCTTACCATGTTCCATGTGGATCAGCATCACATTCCTTGCACAATCCCCTAAACATATAGCGTTCTAGCATGTTCTCTATTCAGAAAATTTGTCACTGCTTGTAAATTTTGCACCCTTGTAGGGTGACACCGATTAAGGTCCCTAATCTTTCAAAATTTTACCTTTGAACAAGATATTTGATCCTTTGGTCTCATCTTTAAATACAGGACACATCTTTAAAAGAACAGTTCACACATAAACTAAGAGCACAATCCTAATCATGTCTTCTCAAAAGTACATCCCACTGTGTCCAATGGGTCTTACTCCCAGGAAAACGTCTTTAGGATTGCATCTATGGCCAAAACATATTTTCGTCATAAAAGAGCAGGCTTGGTGGCATAGCTTGTGATCAGGTAGCCCAGTGCAGGTCTCATAATGTTGCCCCAGAAGTGAGGTCACAATGGAAATGATGTAATACTCTGGCTTTCTAAAAGGTGAAAATTGGGTGGGGGAACCTGCCTCCTCCTACCAGCAACTTGCCACACACTTGCTGGACTGCCCCCTCTCCCAGCCAGTGATATAGCTAAAGCATTTATCTGCTACTTAGGGTCGAAGAAGTCTTTATAGCCTCCCTCAACAACAAATCAGATTTTTTAAAAAGTTCAGTTGAGGTCAGTTTTAAAAAGTTTAAAAATTTTAAAAGGTTTTTAAAAGTGCATTTTTGTTCATAAGGCAGTCGTGTTTTCATTTTTGGGTTAATTTGCCATTACTTTTGATAGAACACAGATATCCAAATGCAGTTTCTTTTATTGCATTGCATTCTGCTTTAAATAACCTTTCCAATGATATATAACATAATGCTTTTATGATTTTTAAACTGCCCACTAGAATCTTGCCAGGGCTGTGGGTGGCGCAAGGCCAGGGTTCGAGACCTGGGTCAGGGTTCGAGACCCACAAGACAGGGTGAGCTCCTGTCCTTAGCCCAGCTCTGTGACGCCAGCTGGATCCAATCTCATTGGCTCTGCCTTTCCATTGGACTAATTCAGTGGTGTGGAGAGGGGGGATTTGCTGCTTGGGTAACAGCCTATCCTCCATAACAATCCAACCCAGGCTTTCGTGCTTCGCATTCAGTGTATGCAGCGCTGAGCACAATACCATAGTCTTTCAAAGAGTGACGGAGGCCTGCTTTTGTTCTTTGTACATTCCCCATTCTCACAATTTTGGCCAAATAACAAGCTCAGCTTTTTGCCCTGCTAAAGCTTGTTGTTCGATGCAACTGCTATCCCTTAGCTATACCACTGAGTCAAATTCCTCATGGGCTTTTAATTTCACCTTGACATTTTTTGTATTTTTCTGGGGGTTCTCACCATTACTCAGTACCAGCACATTCCTCCTCCTCCCTGCTTCCAGCATAATTAGTTATATGGGGATGACCTGTGGTGAGTGTTGGCACCTATTTCCCACCAGAAAAAAAGCACTGTTCATATATATTCATCCATGGGCATTTATGGGGAGTAGGTGGGTGGGAATGATAGAGTCATTACTGGTATATCAGCCTATTATTAAATGGATCACTGATGTCAATGGCAATTCTAAAAAAGAATTCAAAAAAATGAGAAGAAAGTGATTTTTGCAGGGTTTTTCATATGATTACCAGAGAACAGTTTATCAGAGGTGGGGGCTTGGGCCTTTTCCTCATTTCAACATTTCAAGGATAGTAGTCCTTTAAGATCTTTTTCTCCGTCAACCAATTTTGAATTTGACACACTCCTAGCAGGAATTGTATCCCTTTCTCTTCATCATGCTGGAGCAAAGCTTTCCTGCTGCTTAAAACTGCAATTTTGGATAAAAGGATATGTAAGAACTTCAAAAAAATTGTGAGAAGATCTTCTGTTAATACGGGATAAACTTCCTTTTACTTCAGAAAGCTTAAAGTCAAATTTGGCAGAGCTTACAAGGATGGTGAACATGGAGACTTGGATGTAGTAACCACTAATACAACTAGAGAGAAATATGCATGTTCGCGCGTGTGTATTCACAACTTTATGCTCTTGATTTGGATTGTACATCCACTGGGCTTCACTGTGTTGTTCTATACCTGGCTGGCCAGTACAAAACAAAAGTTCTTTTGGTGGTGCTTTATAGTGAGCTTCCAGATAAGATTTTGGTACCTTCAATGTATTCTTCACATATCCCTGCCGTCTCTGTGTAATGTAGACGTGCATGCAAGCATAAATGTATGCTTTAAGAAAGTCACCTGTTAGGAATAATTTAAGGCAATAAATATATTTTAAGCTTGTACCACATATAAATAAGAAGGTATACCATTTGTTTCTGTGTTTTGTTCAAGAAAGCTAAAACAAGCAGGTAGTAATGCAAGATAACATTATGCTGATATCATTAAGCATTCATCCAGTCATCTTTAATTTTTATTTAAATGCCTGCGTATTTCAGTTAAAAGCTGAAATAAAAAGAAGCAATTAATTTTTTTGTTGTTTGTTTAAAGCTGGAACCCGATTTTCTTTTTAAACAGAATAATTGGTACTGAATTAGAAACCAGAGTAAAGCCTATCCACAATTGGGGTTTTGTGATCTATAGTAAGATTGCATAAGGGCACAGAATGAGGCATCTGATTAATTATGTTTTTTTTTTCCTTTTGGCATTCTGTTTGTGACAATTACACGACTCTTTATTAACTCTCTCTGGAAGAAAGCAGTGTTACAGGATGAGAAGAGATTTCCTTCATCTGTTACCCTGTAGGTAATTTTTGTGCTTTTTCCAGTATTTAAGTGCCTCTTAACTGCTTGCTGTCCATCTGTATACCATTCATAGTACTGTAAACTAGTATATGTAGCATGACCTTGTAACTTGCTTTGTTTGTGCATCTGCCAGGACAATATGTTGCCTTTCCTTAAAATGCAAATATGCTGCATACGGCAGAGAGCTCCTTAGTCAATAAATAAATTGAGGTTAGGGGGGAAAAAAAAACCCTGTACCTAATACCCATTTAATTTAAATTCATTTTATAAACATAAAGACGCCTTTTAAGAGAAGCTTTAATTCAGACTAGCACCTTGATTTGTGGTTGCCATGGAGAATCAAATCTGTCATTTGACAAGAAAAGTCACCCATTTATGACAGCACTTTATCTTGTCTCTCCAGGGGAAGAAAATGTCAAAAGTGAGAGCAGGAAAAAAAAATAAAGCCTTGAAACACCAGAATTTCTTGATTTCATTTTTATTATTCAGCTATCATATCCTTTCTGATAATAGCAACTTGGTGAAAATAAATAATGTTCCTACAGTAAAATCAAATATTTCCTATTGGAATGGACAGGGCTCTTTGTGACTGTCAAGGCTGTGAAGTCTGGCAAGAAATAGTGTTATTAGATAAACCCACAGTGCCCAAATCCCATTTTCTTTTCATTATAGTGTCAAAATAATTATACCTGTGTAATTTGGGTAAGAAATTGTAGAATAAGTAAAACGGTCCGTTGGAACAGATTGCTGTAAGGCTATGTTGTTACGGGGTGGGGTTTTCTGCATAATGTTGGGAAAGAAAATGGTGTTATAAAAAAAAGTATTCAAAATTTCATTTGAATAAAGATATGTGGCTACCCTTTCAAATTATTCACAGAAACCTGAGAAGGCAAATGCTATAAGATGTTCACACGCACACATGCGTGCATGTGCATAGACACACATACACTTACTTGTGTAGTGCTTTACAAAAGAGAGTTAAAAGGTGAAAGTGGTTTTCTTCAACTGTTTCTTTCCACACTTCAGAGATTCTGACCTAAGTTTCATCAAAAGAATTCCAAAGGTATTGCGTGAAATCTGGTGTGATCAAGGACTCTTGGAAAGTGATTGTATTTCAAAAGGCTTAAAAGTATTAAGAATTGAGTAATTCTCAGAATGAGACCAGAAGTTATAACTGTTTATGAGTATGTGCTTATATTTAGTGTATTTTTATTTTATATTTATTAGCACCAGATCTGCCTTGGCGACAGAGGGGGTATTTCTTTTCATAGGGACATTTCCTAAAATGTTATTCAAGTATCCAAACTAGAATAATCCAAGATAATTTTTTCTCTTCATAGAGAGAGAAAAAATCTCTTCTCTTACATTCCCATTTTTGTTTTGTATGGGTGATTGCAGTCAAAATTTAATCTTTTATCATTGATATAGAATTATAGTAAAGTCCTTTATTAGGGTTTCATGTAAGTATAGAGTGAATAGGCAACAAGCTTATTTCTTAAACAGTTTACCTTCTCCTCCTCTCCCCAAAAACACACCCAAAAAACACACCCCACTCTGAAGAAAAAGGAAATGGTTGAACTTTTGCTTTTAATAAATTGGCTTACAATGTTGAATTTATTGCCAAAGCCTGATGTTGCCAAAAGTTCTGATGTTAGGAAGCAGGCAATACAATAGGAATATTTCTTCTACCAATATTAAGTTAGCACATGACTATGTTTTTGAGCTGAAAGAAACAATGAAAGAAAAGTTGCAAACTTGAGAACAACCGTACAATCCAGAATAACTACGGGAGCACGCAAGAGACATTACGTGCAACCGTAATTACTCCACCACCTAGTGAAAACCTATGAGAAGTTCATTTTGCAATCCAGAGTAAATTGTTCTTACACCGGAGCAAGGACTCCCCGTAGTTACTCTGGATTGCGCCCTTAGTCTTAGATTTCTGAATATACATGGGTGTTGTTCTTTCAAGGGAAATTTAACTCTATGCCTGTCCATCTGTTCCACTGTGACATACAATATTTAATAGTAGAAAATTTATGTATGAGATATTTTCAAAAGTGCTAAATTTTTGCATGCTAGAGGGCAAATAATTAACTATTTTCATCGTTGCATAACTATTGTACTTTCCATAATATGCAGTCCTAACTGTCACTAGGCCAGTTCAATGGACTTGCGCCTGAAGGCACTTCTGCCCCACTCCTGGGGTAGTTAGGCCCATACACAGGCATATGCAACGGCAATAGTTTCCAAACTGTGAGCCATGAGGAACCATGTGGAACCATGGGAACCAGTCAGGGCAGCCATGGAATCATGATGAAAAAAATCTACCACTCTATTGAATGTACAGGTCCAATGGAGAGTCCGTAATGGTGAGCTGTGGTTAATGGCCCCATTGGTTGGGGCCCCAAGGAATTTTGATCAAAAAAGTTTGGAAACCAGGCCATCTTTTGCTCCTCACCCTCCAAACACAAGAGTCTGGGGCTTACTAGGAACCAAAAGGACTCTTCTGTTCAGTGATGGATTGTGTGTTCTTCTATGCCAGTGGTTCTCAATCTTCCTAATGCCATGACCCTTTTATAAGTTCCTCATGTTGTGGGGACCCCCAACTACAAAATTATTTTCATTGCTACTGCTGCAGTGCTCTGCAAATTTTCCTGGGAGTAAACCTCACTGAACTCAATGGGAATGACTTCTGAGTACACATGCATAGAACTGGGCTCTGCCTCAAACCTAGCACTTTCCTGGGAGTAAGCCCCATTCACTATCATGGGACTGACTTCTGAGGAGACCTCCATAGGATTGGGATCTCAGGCAGCAGAGCCAGCCACTGTTTCCTGGGAGTAGCCCCATTCAGTATCATGGGACTGACTTCTGAGGAGACCTCCATAGGATTGGGATCTCATGCAGCAGAGCCAGCCACTGTTTCCTGGAAGTAGCCCTATTCACTATCATGAGTGACATCTGAGGAGACCTCCATAGGATTGGGATCTCAGGCAGCAGACCTTGCCACTGTTTCCTGGGAGTAAGTCCCATTCACTATCATGGGACTGACTTCTCAGTAGACATGCATAGAACTGGACTCTAAGGCAGCAATCCTAGCACTTTCCTGGGAGTAAGTCCCATTCACTTATCATGAACAACAACAACATTGAGGGGGCTTACTTTTGAGTAGAGCACAAGGAGCAGGGCACAATGGTCGGTGCTCAAGCGGGGCTCCCACCAGACAGCCCACCTGCCAGAGCTTGGGGGCCACGCTCACACCTCAGCACAGTTCACTCTCAGCCCATAGGCACACTGAGGATCTGCAGGGGGGAGGAGGAGGCTGCCATCTGTGGTGAGTGTGTTGAGCGCCTCCCCACCCACAATGTCTCACACCAGACCTTCTCAGCTGCTTCTCAGCTGCTTCTTCCAGTCACAGCGGCTCTGCCAAGTCTTCCCAGCTGGCCTCCTGCACCAGAGGTCTTCAGGCGACCTGCAGGAAAGCTCCTGGTGACCTCCAAAGGGGTCCTGACCCTCACTTTGAGAAACGCTGTTCTATGCATTGGTCCCTTTTCTGTCAACTAGTTCCTGATCCCATCTGTGGTTCATTATGTCCCCGACCTTTGGAAAGAAATACCTGGAATCTGGATTTATGTCATCAACTGCTGGGTAATCAGAAAATATTGTTAGAGAGACTTCCATGAATTTCTAACCACTATACTGTATATAAAATTGAAGAGTCACTGACTGACTGACTGAATCATCAACACCCAGCCAAAACCATTGGACCTAAAAGCGTGAAATTTGGGGAGGGTATTCCTTCTGTGATGTAGACACCCACTAAAACCGATTTGTAGAAATTCAAACCAGAAGAGTGCAACATGTTTTTGTACCTATACTTAACATTGAAGACTGACTGATAAATACTCAGCCCAAACCCCTTGATGTAGAAGCATGAAATTTGGGGAGTGTCTTCCTTCTGTGATGTCAGGACCCACTAAGAGCTGATTTGGTGCCCAGTGGTACCTGCTGGTCTGTGGTGCCTCAGTTCCTGGTGCCTGGCAAGGATGCCTGATGCCTGATAATGATGCCTAGTGGTCACTGCCCACTGATGTCCAGTGGTGCCTACTACCCACTAGTGCCTGGTGCCCAGTGTCCTGAAGGGATCTGGGGCACCCAGTGCCTGGCACTCCATGCACCTGGTAGGGTTGCCTGGTGCCCTGTGCCCACTGATACCTGGTATGCCAAGTACCTGGTGGTGCCCAATGGTGCCAGATGAGTTCTGCTGCCTGCTGGTGTCTGGTAGGGTTGCCCAGTGTCCGGGGGTGCCCACAACATGGTATCCATTGCCTGGTGCCTACCAGTGCCTGCCGGTACCCAGCTATGCCTGAGGCCCACAAATATTGTTGAAATTTTACTCATGCAACAATGGATAAATTCCACTAGTATTTTTTATCTTTGTTGATTGTAGAGGTATAAACAGAATTAATGTCCTGAATATACCAGCAGAACATATTGAAGTCCTACTTTTGCCAGGCAAAAGTAACAGACATACTACAATACAGATTTAAAAATGGAGAATGTCTCCACCCGGATAGCAGATTGGGAAGTTGGATGTTCTTGATTCTTCATGTGAGCCGAAAGGCTGACAATCTGAAATTATGCAGGGGGAACACCAGCAACAGATACTAGAACAGATACTCTGTGGCAGTGGTCCTCAAACTTTTTGGCCCCTGGGACCAGTTCTGTGGAAAAGAAATTTTCCAAAGACTAGTCCAGGGGTGTGGGGAGAGTTCTGCCTCTGGCAATCTGGAGGGAGGCTTCCCCACCTAGAGCACAAAACAGCTGCCTCCAGCTGTAAATCCCATTATAATCAATAGAGCTATTGCTAGGTGACTGTGGATAGGATTGCAGGTGAGAGCCCAATGTCTCAATGCATGTCTACTCAGAGCAGGAATTTTCAACCTTTTTCAATGTAGGATTCATTGAATATGCACAAAGCCATCCTAGTCACTATAGTTGATTATAATGGGACTTATTTCTGAGTAACAAGCATTGGATTGGACTCTGAGGCAGCAATCCTGTTCACACTTTCCTGGGAGTAAGCTCCCTTTTCTACAATGGGACTTACTTCTGAGTAGACAGGTACAGGATTGGTCTCTGAGGCTGCAATCCTCTGACATCCTGCTGTGAGGAAGGGTAGACGCACTTACAGGAGTCCTCTTGCAGACAGCTGCCAAGGACTTCCAGTGGTCCCTGGACTGAGGGTTGAGAAACCCTTCTCTATGGGGGAAAAAAGCACTTCAAAAAGTGCTTCTTTCTCTGGTCAACAGATTTGAATGGAAGGTTTTTTAAGACATTTACAGAAATACCTACGTAATTCTTACACAGCCTATTACTAAAAATACTATGATAATGGGAAAGTTGCATCTCAGTTGGAGTGGTTAAGCCAGGTGTGTTTGGAAAGGGAAAGGGGAAAAAGGCAAGAGAGAGTGGAGGATGACAGCTCATTATAACCCTCCACCACCTTTTCCTTCTCCTTTCTGAGTTGGGGGGGAGTGGGAAGATGGACAGGTGAATGATGTGTTCCTCTGCCTCTTATATCTTTAGTTTTTATGAGCTGGAAAGAAAGAGGTAGACAGACATGCAAACCTTCTGTCCTCAGCCCCTTGTTTAAATGAAAGAAAAAAATAGAAGAACAAGTAACTTCCTTTGCTGCTCATCCCTCTGGCACTTTTCAAAGAAGTCTATAATTCATACCTGTACTTTGATGCTCCTAAAGACAAATAAAATTGGCAAATGAGAAAGAACAGGATAAGTAGCTCTCAACAGCCCAATCCTGTGCAGCTCAGTCCAGTAGTAAGTTTAATAGCATTCTCCCAGGAAGATTGGGGTTACAGCCTTGCGGTTCAGTTCTATCCATTGGATCAAACTGCCCACCAAACTGGCAAAACCTTCGTTTTCTGGTGTGGGGATAGTTCAGGAACATTTATTCCCTTACCCAGAGGCAATCCTCTGCGAAGCAGAGGGGTTGGACCTACATTAGTGAAACGGCTGGCACTGGTCCACATGGACCTATGTCAGAGGATCAGATCTGAGAAAGAGGGGTAGAATATTGGCACCAGCATCACTGATCCTGCTCCCTCCTGGACCAGTTCTACCCATCCATCTCTCATTCCTGCTCTCTGACATCCTGTTGTGCATCCTCACTACCTGCCTGCCACCCCTCCGACCTATTCTTCTGACATAATTTCCTTAGAGACTGGTGCAAAAAAGTGCTGCAGAGGGCGGGAAAGTATAACCCTTCCTGATGATGCTGTTGGCAGTGTGCCAAGTGGTGTGCCATTGGAGCGCTGTTTGTGCCATTGGAGCACCTTTTGTGATTGGTGCTGATTGCTTTATGGCACCCAGTGCCAGTGTAGCAGATCTGCCGCCATTGGGAAGTGTGCATAGGATTGGGTTGTAATACATAATACGTAACAAATATTTAATTTGGCTTGTTGGCAACCCATTATTAAACCCATTATTACATAGGGCTTGTCCTCCCAGAAGATATTCTGTATTGTATAGCCGCCTTGAGACCCCCAGAAAAAGGCAGGATATAAATAAAGTATATTATTTTATTCAAAATCAAACAGTAATACACAGTGAACAATTTCATGCTGATTTCTGTCACATCACCAGTCGGACCCTTTCCACGAGTCTAGGACTGTGTGATGTAGCCGTCTGAGCCTACGTGCTGAGCCTAGAGGAGCAGCTTTTTGTAGTTGACGGAGTGATATTTTGTCAATTCCAATAGTTTTCAAGTGCCTGCCTAGGTCTTTTAGCACTGCACCCAGCGTGCAATTGTCACTGGAACCACCTGCACTGGCTTATACCAGATTCACTGCAGTTCAATTTTTAGATCTTGGTGGCGGAAGATTTTTTCCAGTTGTTTCTCTTCAATTCTATTGTCACCTGGTATGGTAATGTCAGTCAATGAGCCACACTTACTCTTTTCTATAATTGTTGTAACTGGAGTATTGTGTTCCAAGATCTTGTCCGTCTGTATCCTGAAGTCCTACAGAAGCTTGGCATGTGCATTTGTGATCACTTTTTCAGGCTTGTGGTCCCACCAATTTTTTTGCCACTGGCAGATGATAGTTTTGACATAAATTCCAGTGGATCATCTGAGCAACAGAGTTGTGCCTCTGTTTGTAGTCAGCCTGTGTGATCTTCTTGCAGCCACTTAGAAAGTGGTTGATGGTTTCATCCACTTCTTTGCAGAGCTGGCATGTTGGGTCATCAGCTGCTTTTTCAGTTCTGACCTAATTGCATTTGTCCTGATTGCCTCTTCTTGGGCAGCAAGTATCAGGCCTTCCGTCTCATTCTTCAGTGTTCCTCTAGTGAGCCATAACCATGTCTTATCCTTATCAACTTTTCCTTTGATCATAGCGATGAATTGGCCAAGCAATACTTTATTATGCCAACTGGCAGTCCGAGCCTGAATTGCAATTTTGCGATATTCATAGTTAGTCTTCTGCACTTTTAGCAACTTTTTCTTGCTTCTTCTTCTTCTTCTTGTTATTATTATTGTTGTTGTTGTTGTTGTTTTTTGTGTTTCAGAAGAAATGCTTTTTTCTCTGCCCCATCTGTCCTCTTTCTCAGTACTATCTCTGTCCTCAGTCCAAGATTGAGATAATCTTCTGAGACTGTTCTCCATATGTTCCTGTTTTAGAGTGGAAGATGGTGGTGCCTGGAGACAGTTTTCTATACTCTGGTTTCTCTTCAGATCATATAAATCTTTCATATACAGGCACTAAACTCTGGAATTCCCTCTAAGAGATTTACGCCTGGCACCTTTACCACTGTCATATTGACACTGGGAAAATTATGTTCTGGGTCACCAGATGTCCAGTTTTTCCTGACACAGCCAGCATTTTAGCCTCCAAACACACTTGAATATCTTTAATTTTGATGACTTTCCCCGAGAGCTCAGATTCACTGCACAGGCAGCCTCATCCAAATAGCACAGGTTCTGTTTCCTAACATCCAGTCCTAACAATTCCCTGAAAGGTACATGATATGGAAAAGACAGGGGGGAGCCTGAGCATGAGATGGCTCAGGTGGCCTTCATTTTTCCAACTGTGCATTGATTTTTCCAACAGTGCATTTTTCCAACAGCTGTTGGGGTCCAGTTTGGGGTACACGGTACAAACACTGAAGAAGTACCTTTTTTGCACAGGAATGAGTGAAGAAGGCTTGGTGCTTCTGGCAGGGATGGAAAGGGGAGAAAGAGTGTGAGCCAACTTTAGAGTTTTCAGTGAGCAGATCCTCCAGGATGGGGACTCCTTGGAAGTTCACTTGTTGTAGGAAAGGGGGGGCGGGGGTAAGAAAATAGAGTGATGTGGGTTTTAATTCAGTACACACAGGGTCCTGTGTACTCGCAGTACATGCAGTGAGGAGGCTCCTGAGAAGTTGTAGGGATATGGGGGAAGAAAGATCAATAATTAACAGTAGGCAGAACATTAAAAATTAATCATGATTCTGTGGGATCTGATAGGGCAAATTCTGCCTCCATTCCCCCCCCCCCAAAAAAAAAAAATTGGACAGCAGAAAATCCCACTTCTCTCTCAAATACATGGTATGTTTTTGGCTTCTTGAAATGAGAGAGACCTGGTGTCTTGTTTTATGTGGTTTTGAGTAAGAGAGGAAGGTGTGTGCATTTTAGGAGATTGTAAAAAAGAGTATCATCCTCTGTTAATCAGTTTTGCCTGGTGTTCGTATGCCCTTTCTGTCAAATATTTTTTAATCTCTTTGCAACCAGATTTTTTAAAATTGGCTGTGATTTTCAGTATGTTGTTGCTAGCTTCTTTCAAGATATTGCTTTATTGTGTTGCATTTAAGTGGCTCCTCTCTAACTGTGGCTTGCTATCTGCAATATTGAATATCTGAGGATGCTGAACCTACAGCTGGAGGACCTCAGAAGTCCTTCCAGTTGTGAGTGGAAATGGATGACAATTGTCAGGAATGCTAGTGCTGCCTACACTCAGCAGGAAGTTTGATTAGATTATCTCCAAGATATCTTCCAATTTTATGATTCTGTGATTGAATGTGGAATTGTTAGTATTAAAGTGTTGATATGGTTTGAAATGCATTAATACCTATAATACCTGTTTTCTCATTGAGCTCATAATTTTCAAGTAAATAGCAGTTAATCAAATTCCCTTGTACTTTGAAACTGTATAAATATTATTACGTAAGCAAATGGAAAGATTTTCTGATTGTTTATATATGGGAAAAGCATCGTTTACATGGCAGTATTTTCCCAAACCTAAGTCTTTTACACATATATTGCCAGGACTCCTGCTGAGCAAATATGTCAAACATAAATTATGTGGGAAGTAAGATAATGTATTCATTTTTATCTGTGGCATTTCAGAGGCATTGCAATATTTGAGCAATTCACTACATCTGTGAGGTTGGAAAAGCTTGTGCCCATCACAAATCTTGGAGAACCAAGAAATGTGTGTGTGAAATAATTTGCCTGAGGTTAGAACTTCTCTCTCTTGAGTCCCACTCTGGTATCTAGCCAAAGGACTTTCCCTTAGGGTAAATTGGATGGGCAAGAAACTCCAGTTCCAGTTCCTTCATCCTTTTTCAGCCTGCAAAGTACAAAAATAAATGCTTATTTGGAAAATCTCTATTTTACTATCCTGACAACCTCCCAAATTTTATATATATTTGTGTGTGTGTGTGTGTGTGTGTGTGTGTGTGTGTACGTACCCCCGCCATTCAGACCTCAGGTCAAATTACATCTCTCCCTTGATTTCAAGACCTGTTGACGATAATCCTAACACCATTTTACATCTACTGCTGTCTTCTGTGGAAGAGGACTGTGTCAATAAGGTTGCACTTTTCCTCAATGCCGTTTTACTGAGGAAAAGGATTTCTAACTGATAGCTCTGATCTATCATTGTTTCAGCCGTTATTTGAATTATTATTCTTTCTAAGTTCTATTGCTCTAGCAGATATTAACTTCTAAAGTCCCTTGCCTTTGGGTTTTTTTTTCTGCCTTTTCCTTTTATCTATAACATAATTGTTTACTGGTATACATTTTCACCTATGCCTAATAAAGGTTTACTGACTGACTGGCTGACTATATATATAGTCTTGAAAGACTATGGTATTGTGCTCGGCGCTACATACGTTGCATGCGAAGCACGAAAGCCTGGGTTGGATTGTTATGGAGGATAGGCTGTTACCCAAGCAGCAAATCCCCCCCCCTCTCTCTCATATATATATAAACCTGAAACAACCAAGGGTACTCATACTTTTCATTTCTTATTTTATAGTACCATCAGTGTGTATGGGTTTTGCAAATTAAAATAAAAAAACAAACATATTATGAGTTTGCAATCTAAATTTCAAGTGCAAAAGAGAGGAAGTGGAAGGAAAGGAAGAAAAATAAGAACTTAACAGGAATGAACATACACAAATATAGCCACACATATTTAAATTTCATTTTAGATACTTCTTGGACCACAAGTTGAGTATTCTAACGTTGTTTCAGCTATATTATCATTTCATTAGTTTATCACATTACTTAGATATCACTCCATTAATATCGCTTTCAAACTATCATTCAAGATGTAAAAGAAAACTATACATACCATTATGTGCCAGCATAAATTTTTAAGTGTATTATGTCTTTAGATTTTTAAATGTTTATTTGTAATTTGTGTGTTGACACAAGATAAACAAAATCAAAACTGATACGTGTACCATATTTTAAAATAAAAAATGGGAAATTAGTTAACGTGTAACTGTTAAAATACTAACAGAAGTCTACTAATGAATGCAAGAGTTATGGGAGTGTGGTTACTGTGCTGAGTTTTGCTTCAAACCCCAAAATCCAGAGTAACTTTGGGAGCACATAAGAGACTTTATGTGCACCCGTAGTTACTGCACTACCTAGTGAAATCCTATGGGAAATTCATATTGGAATCCAGAGTAAGTTGTTCTTACACCGGAGCAAGGACTCCGCATAGTTACTCTGGATTTTGCCCATAGTCACAACATCTTGTTTGAATACAAGGGCAGCCCAATTCTATCCTGCTTTTGAGCAGACAGGCCACCTGGCCTGCACTGTATCCAGCACTAGGTAGGAGGTGGCTACTGCACCACTTGAAGTAAGGGAATTTATGTTCCCTTACCTTTTGTAGTGCTGCAGCCATTCCTATGGGGCTACTGGGAACTGTGCCAGCAAAATTGTCCAAAAGATCAACATTTAGTTTTTCTTATAGGATCAATTGGCAGTAGATCAGAGTCTGGTGTTCATGGTGTTCATTGGTACCTAGTAACCATCATTTCTGAGTGAGGATAACCTCTCTCAGCTGTGTTCTGCTCTAGACTGAGGTTCTTGTTTATGCTGACCAGTGATGCCCAAAACTGCCCTTAGAGGCTGCTACATCATTCATAAATGCCAGTGCTTCCCCACCCCCACCCCCACCCACCCCCCCACCCCCACCCCAGGTAGCAGCTTGTTTAACCATTAATGCACATATCCTAATGAACCCTGTCAGTTTAACATTCTACCAAAAATTGGGTCAGGATTCACAGGAGGGTCCCATAGTTGGTGCTATATTTTGACATTTATGTTTGAAACTAGAATTTATGTATACAGGTTGAACCTCCCCATTCACAACATTTGGTTCCCAGAAAAGGTGTGATTAATGAATTTTGTGGTATACAAAGGCAATTAATTACCATGAAATTAAGGCAACAGTGAATCCAATTCTATTTGAAGCTGCTGCTGACTACTCTGCAGGTAGATGGGCTATGTGCAAATTGCGAGCTGTTGCAGCTGAGAGCAATAATCACTGGGGGAAGGGAGAGCAAAACAGAACCAAAACTCAACTTCAGCATCCTTTTAAGATAAAGCCTGCCGGGTTGCCCTGGTAAACAGGCTGCCTTTAAGCCATTAATTACGCCGTTAAGGAAAGCTTTCCTTTCAATTTAAAGAGTCAATCTCAGTCATTTTAAGAGAAGTTTGCAATCCTAACCACACTTTCCTGATTGTAAGTATT
This sequence comes from Cryptoblepharus egeriae, assembly GCA_030015325.1. Classification (NCBI taxonomy): domain Eukaryota; kingdom Metazoa; phylum Chordata; class Lepidosauria; order Squamata; family Scincidae; genus Cryptoblepharus; species Cryptoblepharus egeriae. The sequence goes on along the minus strand of JAREYC010000002.1, from coordinate 27,409,476 downwards.
ATTTGAACTCAATGGGACTTACTTCTGAGTGGACATACTTAGGACTGCACTGAAAATTGCATATAAATAATTTGCATATAAATAGGTTACACCTGTACTGATGACTTCTTGTAACTCTTGCCTAGAATGAAAAAATATAGAATTTTTAAAAATTGCTTGCTACAGGCCAATTGGTTGCTACAGGCCAAGAGATGGAATCTGTGCCTTTTTCAGGCTATAGGAATGAAGAAGTGGTCAGAAGTTTGGGACATAGTGAATGTCAGGGAATCTAAAAAGCAGATTGGGTCTTGGGTGCCTACCTCTCACTGGGTCTTTACTTAGGAAAGCTGCTGATATAGGGCATCCAGAACCATACTTATCTGGTTTCTTTCCTTGGGGTTGTCTGCCTCAAACCCATCAGCCTCAGAGCAGCAGGATGGAGTTTATGGCACTTTACACCTCCTCGGTCTCAGGACAGTGTCCAGTTTCATAGCATTTTGTAGATACCTAGTCTTTTTTTGTACTTTACTCTTAAATTCCCATGGCCTTGTTTGGTCTCTTTCCACTTCGTGGTTCCTCAGCCTCCTCTTCTAGCAGACGGTAAGATTCCTTCTGATGCTTGCATGCCTTCAGTACTTATTACTTACTAAGTACCACATCTGGAAGAGGAGGAATTGGGACTTTTGCACTTTGCTGGGCTCTAAAATGCTATATGATTCTCAAGCCCATAATTATAACATTGATTGTTCATATACAAGAGGCTTTAGGATTTCCAACTTCATTACTAATAGAAGAGAATGCATCTGGTGTTCCTTGGTGCTTCATTTCCATACCAGGAAAGCTACATGTGCTGGATTTCTGTTAACCATGCAGATCTTAAAGATACAGAGCATCTTTTGAGGAAAAAAGGAGAGCAACTCTAATTCAGCTTGTACTTGGAAAGTTTGTCTGGCTGGATGAGACTGACAAAGGTATTTCCATTAGGCTGCTTTGGCTTGCTTCACTCTATTGTTTTCTTACATTTGTAATTGGGAAGGGGGAGTGATGGAGCCTCTTGACACATTTTTTTACCTCAAACTCCCTATGTAAAGTGTAGGATTGAATGTCTTCTCTTTATTGATGCTATCTCTTTCAACTACTACCCTGTACTGGAACTATCAGCTGGGTAAGAGTTTAAGCTGTTGGATTTTGAATTGCCTCATTGTTCATCTGATTAAATTGTATTTAATTAGCTTTGTGTTTAGTCCTTTTGTTTCAATGAAAAGATTACAAAATGGGAACAAGATTTTTTTTAAAAAAAAACCCTGTTTAAATGGAGCTTCATCTTTTAAAACACATATAAAACTCCATGAGATGCCTTTTATTCTCCAATCCTTTATCTTCCCCTTGCAAGCTTTTCGAAGAATGAGTAGTGCATGTTGAGGTTTATCTTTGCTTTTATGTGCACTAGCCACATGCTTAACATTGAGCACATTTGAGTTGCATTTCATAGGGCTTTCACAATCCTTTTATAAAGGGACTGATCTGTTCACATCACCCTCTTTAGATCTACCAGGCAGGATGTTCTTCCATACAAAGAAGTGCTCACAGTCTTTCTTGCCAGACCAGTAAGTGAATGATTTCAAGCCTGGTGGGCAATAGTTGTGTCCATGCGTAACACAGACAGACCACAGTAGTAGGCAGCTGCATGTAATTTTGAACTCCACTCATTGAACTGTAATAAAACAATATAAGCACTGCTTGGGGGGAAAGATTGGATGCAGTTATCCTTACACAAGGCTCAGGCATATGAAAGCAGTGCTGGCTGACAAGAGGATTTTGAGATTTGATTTTGATTGAATTGCAGAACTGAACAGGCCAGGAATGTCAGTGGAAGGCTAAATGCCTGTAGTGCCATAAAGTTTTATTCATGTGAAGCTTTCCAATATAGATGGAATCTTTGAAAAGGTGTCAAGGGACATGAAATAGAAGCCCCCAAACTCAAAAAATGAGTCTCTGAGGGTAATAATATTTCTTGCTTTAGTATATACTTACCCTGTGTTTGTGTGTGCTGGAGGGAGGGTGGGGGACAGAAACATATTTTGGATAATTGTTTATTAGTCATAGCTTTTATTGACGTACAGCAAGATTTTTTAAAAAAGAAAGACTTCAGATTCTCCTTAAAGTACAGTATTTGCCACTGTTAGAAAGGGATATTGTCAACAGTAGTTTGAAAGCCCAATTCTGAATATGAATTAGATCACTCTTCAAAAAAAAAAAACACCCCACAGGAAATGAACATTTAACAGACACTGAAAACTATTATTCTCAAAAAAGCAAGAGCTAGATGTGTCTTCACATACCACAATACACTGACTGACTTCATAGCTCAATAATGCATACCCACTAAGGCTGCAATCCTAAAGACACTTTCCTGGGAGTAAGACCCATTGGACACAATGGGGCTTATGTCTGAGTAGACATGGTTAGGATTGTACTCTTTGAAACTATTTTGCACTGGGTATTGATACTCCCTCATTTTTATGTTTCATAGTGAATTTTAATTCATTTGCAGTGAACAAGGTGCTTGAAATACAGTTGCACGGATGTCTCGATGGAAGTGAGCAGGAAAGAGTTGCTCTTTTAACATATCCATCTGAAAAATCCCAATTGTGTTCTGTGACGGTAGAAATGTATTTGCTTAAAAATGCAAAGGGAACAAATTGATTCTGTTTGTTGTTATACTTTGTGGCCTGTATCCTCCAGTTTTAAGAAGCTTATGGCATGTGCTGTGCATGTAAGTATTGCTTTAAGGCACAAAATATTTTCCAAACACCCTGAAAAGAATGAATTTGTATCTTATATGACACATATCACAGTCAGCATTTATTTTCTTCATAGTAACAGCATGCATTCTCATGCTTTATTATGCATGACAAGAGTGTGAATATAGTTAGCTTGTATTATTTGTAGTTGCCCCTTTACACGTCAAAAAGAAATACCGAAAAGGTGTACTACTTAATGTATGAGTTTTAATAATTATTGTTGAAATATACAATTGAAAGTCTGGATTTGAGATCAGATAGATTAGCAGATAGATTAGAAGTAAGTTATATGGAATTCTCTGAGGCTTTATAAAACTTTTTCCTCCATTTTATTATTATTTTGCTTTTCCAAAAATAAACTGCATAAATATTTATATAATGAAACAGCCACTCATATACAGCTGAACAAAAAGTTTGTAATCTTTAAGTGATGTGTTTTATAGACTATACAGGGCCAGTTAGATAACTTGTACCCATTGGCAGAATTTTTAGCATGGTTCTGCAACATTATAATGCAATTCAGAATTATGGTTTTATGTGGTGCTGCCCTACATTTGTTTTGTGTAGATTATTATAAGGCGCCACTGTGTTCAGAGGAGTTTTGAAAACTTAGGAGAATAATTTTCAGATTCTCAGCTTAGTCCTTATAGCAAAATGGAAGCATTTTCTATTCCAAGGAAATGGGACAATTCACCATTTCCCCATGCTTGTCTTGATTTTAGGACTTTGGCTATATATATCTTGTATGAGAACATAGTTTTTAATATTTAGGAGTGACAGTGCTTCCTTTCTACTCAAGTCAAGTACAACTTACTGACCACTTAGCAAATCAATGATATTCGAAAGAATCCTTCCTAAACAGCAAGACTTCTGTGCAAGTTGGGAGAAAGCCTCATATAGCCCCATAAAATACAGAATACTCCCAAATTAGTTTCACTGGTATTTGTGTGCCTAGACAATTGTAGGTTTTGTATGAAGGAAAGCAGCCTTCCGTCCCTTGTATTGCCTTTTTCATGTTTTCAGTTCCTGGGCAACTGGAGCAGAGTTGTTTTCAGAAGGGGAAGCAGACTCTCTGCAGCTGTTCCATATTCTAGCTGGAGGTGGGAGTCCTCTCTTGCCATGAGAGTCTTCCTGGGAGGCACAGAGGGGCAGCCTCACAGAAGACGAGCATATGGAGGCTGCTGAATTACTGTACATTCTATGAACCTCAGACCTGGATTCTTGAAATGATGCTTCAGAATTATTTCTGGATATGCTTTCTGGAGATCAGGAGGCAGTATCCACATCTGAGGTTATGCAACATATAACTTGGGTAATGTTCTGGGAAATATAATCATAGCCAAGAAATACAGAGCAAGTATAAATTTAACCCACTGGAAAGATCTACTTGGTTTGTTAAAAAAATGGGAAAAGTCTTCAGATGAATTAGTTCAAAATATTAAACCTCCTATCCAAAACCACTAGGGCTTTTGTTTGCTGTATAAGCATTGCGTGGGTAAAATTTCTTTTGTGGCTTTTAACATGCTTAAATTGATTTCTGATTTGGTAGGTCACATCTGAGAGCCATTACTTAACCGATGATGAGGCTGTTTTTCTGCCATGACCACCCTCTAACTGTGGTGCCAAACCATGCACACTCAATAACGCCAAGGTCGGCAAACAGATTATTTTGAAAAAGCCAGTGCAAAGCAGTGAGACAGCCCCTCATTGCAACAGAGGTTTGCTGGCAAGACCTACCTTATTAATGCTGCAGTCATTGCTACTACCATTGGCAACACTTCTAATCTATGTGTCATGCAAATCTTTCTTTTGAATAATTTTAGTTGAATGGTAATGAAGAAATGGCTTGAGCCACTGCTTTTGAATTGCTTACTGTGGTGCTTACTGTACTTAAATATTAATTGTAGTGTTTTAATTTTATTTTATGTAATGATTGTTAGCCGCCTTGGGTGCCCTTTGGGGAGAAAGGTGGATTACAAATCTAATAAATAAATAAACTGATGCTGCAATTTAGAGTGATCTACATGTGGCAGGTATAACTTCTGATCTAAGAAGTACAGTTTAGGTGTGCAGATGAAATAATTTTTTACATGAACATTCAGATATTCATGGAGCAATCCCCAGGCCATAAGACACTTTGGCTCCACTAGGGGGACCAGTTAGACCAGTGTGCAGTGGCCTAATTCGGCTAGCAGAGGCCAAAGAGGCTCACTGCTATGACTCAGGTGAGCCAATGCAGTGAGCCGGGGAGGGTGGGGAAGAGGTGTGGGGAAGGTGGCAATAGGGGAGTTTGGGGAGTGGGAAGAGGGCATGCAGATGGAGGGGAGCAGGAGGCGGGGCAGGGATACAATATCATGTTGTGGCGCATTATAGCTCTGGTCTGCTTGGGCTTGGGTCACCTCCAGAAGTGGCCTCAATGTGAGTGGACCTATTGTGACTGCTACAGCCTTACACTGGGGTAGAGTAGAAGCTTCCCCTTCCTAAGGTCATTCAGCAGCAGCCTCTATAACTTGCACTGGATACAATGCAGGCACACCAGCTTTCCTGTTTCCAGTGCAAGTTAGGATTATGCTGCCCAAATCTTACCCCACATCTATTTCTCATTTTTTTTTTGCATTCTGAAAGCAATTATTTTAGACAAAGTAGATATTCTGTCAGATGACATATTTATTTCTTTTAATGACTGTGACTGAGCATTTATTCATATTGGGAAAGTTTACTGTGAGCTTGTCATGGATTAGCTTTTATAGTTTCATAGAAAACTCCCTTAAATTGCATCACTGTCGGTCCATAAAGGTCAGTGTTGTCTGCTCTGATTGGTAGTGGCTCTTCTGGGATTCCTGTACAACTCTTTCGTAGCCTAACTTGGAGATACTAGGGATTGAACCTGGGCCCATCTGCATGCAAACCATGTGCTCCATCACTGAGCCGTGGCCTCATTTATTAATTGGAGACAGAGATATGCAAAGAAATATCTGCTAATGAGCAGGAAAGTTTTCTTTAAAAACAACTGTCCAACAATTGCACTTTCTCCAAGTTGTGTCTCATAAGCAGACAATGAGCCTCTTTTGGAAAGTGTACCTGCCAGAATATTAAGTCATGTCTTAAAACCAAATTGTGAGAACATGATTTCACAGAAGCCTTGGAGACATCGCAGCTTATTCATAATAAGCTCCTATGCGTAATGCTTCATTTTCTTTTTATTAATTAAATTGCTCTTTTTGTGTGTGCACAGGAGTGTCAGGAGGGGATCTTGTGCATCAGAGGACGCCCCACCCACCCCACCTTCTTTTAGGGCATGTCTGCCAAGGCTGATTCTCACCTCCTTAAGGCAGGGACTCTACACCCTCTCTGAGTGATATTTAATGGGGTTTTGAACCTTCTTCTTTACTCCAGCAACAAACATTCTTTCAGCAGGTGGCCCTCATCTTCCTGTGTGCTTGCCATCACCAGCCCTGTGCCCTCCCATCACTTTGCACACATTCATGGCTTCCACTATCTACGTGGGAGGGACTGATGAATGCAGACAGCATACATCTTCCCAGAAACTCTAAGAACACCCACTTTACATGTAAGCATCCATCCTTTTTTAAAACCCTGATGGAAAAGTGCCAGTATTGGTTCCCAATTATATTTCAGTACACCAGCCCTGTTGCTATCCACATCACATCTTTGATCTTCCCAAGTTTCCTTATATTTCCACAAATTTCCAAATAGATTGAGGTCAAACTTATTTTAGTCTTTAATCTTCTTCCTCCCATTCCCACTTTTTAATGTTTTTTTTCTTAACATTGCAACATATTATCTTGAATTTCATAAAACCATAGGTGACCAAACCTCTTCAGCAGATCTCAGTTTGTCGTTTCTGTTTGCAAGCGACAACAGTGTTTGAATCTGGCTGCTTATCTAATAAAGGGGGAAAGGGGGAAAGGAGCTGCGCTTCTTTCAGCTTTCATAGCACAGTTTGTGGGCTTGCCCATCATAATACAATTATGAAGGTTAACAGGAAAAAAACTGAGTCCAGGAGTGATTCCAAGCAGTTGGCAGTGCTGAAGAATTGGAAGCGCACCACCAAAGAAAACTGCAGTGAAAAGCAAATTAAACCTCATATCTGCCATCTCACTCACTTTTCTCTGCTTTCCTGTTTGGACTTGAAAGGTGATTGGAGCCAAGGCAGTGACAGTTGACGGAAGTGCTGCAAGGAGAGAGTGTTTATTTACAGTGAGTTGTGGTGTTGCTTGTTCAGAATGCGGTTTCACACAGGATGTTCTGTCCCCCTCCCTCACTTTTTGATCATTTCTGTTAAAAAAGAAAGTAGTCTGATTGTTTGAGGACACAGGTTATGCTTAGAAAGATGTTCTGTTACATGTCTGTACTTGGCACCCTCTGTTAATGTACCATTGTAGGAAGTTCCTGTATTGGGCATCCTGGCAACTGCTAGACATAACTCTTATCCAGATGTATTCAATTCAGTTGTAGTCAATAGGCACTCAAAATAGAGAAGTTGTCTGAGTACATATGCTGCAAGCTTTGGCCAATGTATACCAGTGAGTGAATTGCCAGAAATATTGCCAGTTGACTGTGTTGTAATTTCTCTTCCCCTTTGCAATCAAGTTTTTAGGAAATCCCTTTTGATATAAAAAATTTGTAAAATATGTGAAAGTTCCAATTTTATGCTGTCGTTTTCAATCTGGAATTTCAGCTAGCTTTGTATCCCATGTAACTCCATCATTATTTGTATTTATTTTCCAATCAAAATGTTTAATAATACAGGAATTTTCCATGTTATTATTACCATGTTCATAGGACAGTTTTAAAAATAAAACACTATTGTATTCCTTTCCTCTTTGGATGCCACAAAATAAACTATTTTGTTGCCTTTACAGTCATCTTCTGCAGTGATTAGCAACTTCATTCACAAATCATTTTATTTATTAAAAAATCATTTATTTTCATGCAAATCAATGTGGCAAGCATTCCTTAGGCTCTGTAGTCAGTGAGTTAAGAGTTATTCTGTCACATTTCTTTTTAAGGCAACTTTGTCTGAATTGAAGTAATCTAAACACTCAGTCCTAACCTGTGCCAGTGGGGCATATGCTGCATCCTGCAGTTGGGAGACAGTCACAGAGGCCTCCTCAAGATAAGGCAGTGTTTGTTCCCTTATCTCATAGTTGCATTGTCCTTATCTTGGTGTTGGAAAGTTGTTTGTCCATTTAGAAATATGTTTCACAGCCTAGTCCTGACCTACCCTGGAGCAGCAGACCAGCTAGCCTGCACTGAATCCAAAGCAGGGAAGGTGCCAAAAGCGCTCAGCTCAGGGCAGTCGCTTTCTCTGTGTCACACTGTAGAAGCCCCAATGTGGCTGCTTGTATCTGGCCATCTAAATCTGAGCAGCCTGGAGCTGTTCGGGACTGCTGGGAACTAGTGGTACTGTTTTAATCCTGACCCTTCCTCCTTTCACCCGCCACTTTCCTACGGGCCCACTGGCTGCTTGCCTGCCCCTGCCCTGGAAATGCCTCCTTCCTGTCCTCCACTTATTCCTCAACCCATGACTCAGTCAGTGCAGCCTTACAGTCTGCTAGCCCAACAGGGATTGGGCCAATCTTCTTCCTTGCGCAGTGGTGCAGAAGTGGTTTATGACATTTTCATGACACTATCAAGCCACTGAGAACATGAAGGGAATTTTACCCACAGTGAGGTCAAAGAAACTTTGAATAGTAGTTGAGGCATAACGGATTGGCCAGAGTATGTAGACTGGAATCACCTACAGTTCTTGGCAGGTTAGGTCAAGGATTTCCAGTGTCTGCATTTTCTGCCTTAGGAAAGTGTAATCTAGGCCAGCACAACTCATCAGTCTTCTTGTGATGTAGGGAGGCAAGCACATGTCTGTGCACTGGATTAACCCTCCCCCTGGAGTGGTGCAGAAGTGTTTTAGGGCAGTTTTGTGACACCCCCAGGTCAACACCTGGGAATTATGCTGAGGCATAGGCTAGCCTAACTGGATGTTAGGATTGCAGTCTGTGAGACAGAATTTTGGTTTTAAATATAGAGACAGCACTGTTTGGTTTGAGATTTGCATCCCATCACCATTTGTTTGGTCTCAAGCACTACGTTCATTAAACCTCTGTGGAAGTGTGTTTAGGATATCATATCTGTTTGTTTTATTTTTTATTTCCTAATTTATACCCCGGCTTTCCTCCCCTACAAGAGGGAGCCCAAGGCGGCTAACATAAGAGAAGAATAAAACACCATTAAAATAATAATAAATAGAAGTTAAAACATAATTAAAATACACTTAAAATACAATTAGATTTAAAATTGAAACGATTAAAACAGACTAAAAACTTTGTTAAAACAATAATATATAAAAACACAATAAAACTACCCCCCCAATCCCTGCCCCATTTAAAAGCTTTTTTTAAAAAATAAAAGGTTTTTAGGCTCCGCCTGAAGCTCTGTATTGAGGGAGCTTTCCTCAGTTCTATGGGGCAGCCGGGGTACCACCACCAAGAAGGCCCTATCTCTGGCCCCCACACCTCTCACGTCTCTTAGTGGTGGCACAGTCAGTAGGGCCCGTTCAGATGACCTTAGGTGATGGGTTGGATTGTACAGAAGAAGGCAGTCCCTCAGGTACCCTGGACCTGAGCCATTTGGGGCTTTAAAGGTCAGGACCAGCACTTTGAATTCAGCCCGGAAACGAATGGGCAGCCAGTGTAGTCGCTGAAGCAGTGGCCCGACAGAGTCGAACCGACGAGCCCCAGCAACCACATGGGCCGCTGAATTCTGGACTAGTTGCAGCTTCCGGACCGTCTTCAGAGGCAGCCCCACGTAGAGCGCGTTACAATAATCTAGTTTCGATGTCACTAGGGCATGAATCACCGTGGCCAGATCCGAGTGACTCAGGTATGGTTGCAGATGGCGAATCAGCCGAAGCTGAGCAAAGGCTCCCCTGGCCACAGCCGCCTCCTGGGATTCCAGGAGCAGCTGTGAATCCAGGAGAACCCCCAAGCTGTGAACCTGCTCCTTCAGAGGGAGTGCAACCCCATCCAGAACAGGATGATATTCCAATACTAGAGTCAAGGACTTCCGGACCAGGAGAACCTCTATCTTGTCAGGATTTAATTTCAGCTTGTTCACCCTCATCCAGTCCCCCACTGCCTCCAGACAACGATTCAGGACTTCAACCGCCTCCTTGGACTCAGGAGGAAAGGAGAGATACAGCTGGGTGTCATCGGCGTACTGATGACACCTCACCCGAAACCTCCGGATGACCTCTCCCAGCGGCTTCATGTAGATGTTAAATAGCATGGGGTATAGAACAGAACCTTGTGGCACCCCGCACCGAAGAGGCCAGGGTGCCAAGCAAGCATCCCCCAGCACTACCTTCTAGGACCTGTCAGCCAGGAAGGAGCGGAACCACTGCAAATCAGTGCCTCAAATCCCCAACCTGGCCAACTGACCCAGAAGGACACCATGGTCGATGGTGTCGAAGGCCACTAAGAGGTCCAGCAGGACCAACAGGAATGCACTCCCCCTGTCCATTCCCTGGCATAGGTCATCCACCAAGGCGGTCTCTGTCCCAAATCCTAGCCTGAAACCAGACTGGAAGGGATCCAGATAATCAGCTTCATCCAGGACCCTCTGAAGCTTTTAAGCTCTGAAGCTCTGAAGTTTAAGTTAGAGATAATGCAGTTTTCAAAGCCTTCTAATTTTAATAACACAGTTATCCTGTCTCATTCCCAGTGAGCAGGGCTAGCCTTAGGAGTTGTGGGACCATGTTTGTGGGGCTTCCTATTTACCAGATGAGTTACCAGTAATAGGCCTGGAGTTAATGAATGTGTGAAGCACAACTCCTTGAAGAAGGTGACATGATATGTTTGACATGATGGAGTCATTAACAGCTTCATTGGGGGGATGGGGAGGCTGATTTTGGGTAGTTGGATCCAGGAGTGTTCAGGAGAGATGTGAAGCATAAATGTTCTGCTCACATTGCTCTACTTACAGTGCCAATTTGCCTGCTAAAGAGTGAACAGCAAATGCAGGATCATGTGGACAAGCAGTCTGATGTGGTGGCTGCATGAGGCTTCTTTGCAGAAAGAGGACATTAATCCCTTTTTGCCACATAAGTGATCAGTCCCAAAATGGGGCTACTCATTTCTGCCCCAGCTCATTTGTGTATATCCCTAAAGTTTGCTAGAGTTGTGCAATTCATAGAAATCATAGAAGCACAGAAATGTAAAATACCCAAAAGGTCATCTAGTCCAACTCCCTGCTTGTGGCAGGAAATTTTCCTAGAAGTGCTTGAAAACATTAGATTGAATTTTTCAATGTGACTTTAAAATCACATTTCACATAAATAGTTGTTGAATGACCTGAGGCATTGTAGAGTTAAACTATCCCAATATTAACTGTTGTATTTGAATAACAAAGACCAAAGAGATTGAAGTTCTATTTTGCAGAGTTGCAACACCACCTCCAATTTTTAGTTGGGAATGTATCTTTGTTGATGTCAGCTAGGATCTGAATTTGGCAGAAATAGCAGGCCAGAAAGATCTGAAAACCTTACAGGTTACTTCTAAAGGTAAACAGGTAAAAACTGAAATCTCAAAATAGCTTGAGAGATAGTGTCATAAAACTCAAATATTACCTTTTTCCTTGCTGGGTTTAGGCTTGCTAGAATGAAAAAGAGATTCAGAAGTAATATTTTTAGGGTCTCTGGACTCTGTGAATTTTTTCAATTCAATGCAATGAAAACACTATAGAATTACACAGCAATCATTGTCATATCATAGTAAGCTGAAGAGTATACAATTTCACCTATAACTATATCAAAAGAGAGAGAGATTGTGAGGTTCTCACTTTTATAAATACCAATCCATAAGGATTCCAAGCAATGCATGTTAACTTTCTAGCAAGATAGAGGAATTTTAAAAAATGTTTTCTTCCTTTGGAAATTTGGAAAAGGCCTCTGGCTAAATAAGAGCAATTGGGGATTGTCAGAAGGCAACAAAATAAAAACTGGAAGAACAGCAGCATTTCGGCAATGGTGATATGATTATGTAAAAAAATTGGGTAGGGTTCTGTCTCTCATTTTGACACTTGTGAAATAAAAATATTGCTGCATACAGCTAAACATCCAATACAGCGATAGTTAGGACTTCCAGCTTAAATGTAGTATTTCAGGGGCCAAATGCAGCCTGCTGGCTTGAAGATCAGCCCCTGTCTATGCGTTAGAAAGCTTTAACAAATTGATTTGAATGTACTGTATTCATTAAAGTTCTGCCCCTAATATACTTTTTTGTGTAAATTTAGGTAAATTTTTTAAGTTGGCAGTGGTAGGTATATAGAGTATTACAGTGGGTTATTACAGTAAAGACTAGGGATTTTCAATCTTTTTCAGCCCGGGGCACACCTCTGCAGTCACTGAAAAGGTTGAGGCACACCACCAGGTTTTAAAAATTACGCTGAATTTTTAACAAGCACATTTGAATTACGGTACATTGAATTACAATAAGCACATATAAATTATTTATTAAATTAATTTAATTAATACATGTAATTTGTAAATTAAAAAATTTGAAAGTGCAGTCCTAATCATGTCTATTCAGAAGTAAGCCAGTGGTGGGCACTGACCGGTTTGGGCCGGATCACCTGAACTGGATGTAATAATTCCCCCCACTACCGATCCGGTAGCAAAGGGGGAGCCAGGAAACAGGCCGTACTGGTTCCCGGCAAGCCCACCACTGCACTGCGCATGTGCCAACTTTCATTGGCGCACGTGCAGTGCGTTCTGAAGCTGGCCAGCTTCAGGACACACTGTGCATGCACCAACAATGATTGGCGCATGCGCAGTGTGCTGGGGTTGGGGCCTGCCCCTCACCCCACCCACCTGCACCCGCAGAGCACTGGAGTGGATGGTGTGCCCGCTGGCCCTCCCCGACCCTGCCCTGACCCTGCCCTGGCCCTACCCACTTCTGGCGAACCGGATGTTGGGCCAGGCCGGGCCCACCTCTGAAGTAAGCCCCATTTTTTAAATGCCTCTTACTCCAATGAAAGGCTGCATTCCTCTCCTCCCTTCCTGGGGAGCATAATTATCTGCATTGTGAACAACAGCAAGAGGTTATGGAGGAGATCTCATCTGCAGAGAAGGAGAAGAATTAAGGAGGAATCCCTCACATCAAATGAGATTAAGGACATTTGTAAACACTGGGAAACTATGCAAAATTTTATAGAAAAGCACCACCTAAATAAGGCTGTAGCAGTGCAAGTGATGAATTGTTTAATGACAATGCAAGGTCACATTTCCATAAAATCCTCAAAAGGAGATAAAAGCAAGTGTCATTAGAAGGTCATTAAAAGTTGCTCAAAAAGATACCAGAGATTCTTAGTGAAAATTAGTCATCCTTGGCCATAAAGGTTTTTCTTTTCTGTTTTACTGTACCGTACATTACGGTATATATTTAGTACAGTAATTGTGCTTGGTATTGTATTATAGCATTTTGAATTCAATTACAGTGTTTCGTCATTGTTTTTACGTACAGTTAATATTTTTATATGAATATTTTTGGGTTGTGGAACCAGTCGTCTGAGTTTCCATTATTTCCTATGGGAAAATCCAGTTTGTATAAAGAAGTTAGACAAACGTTTGTTACGTTTGTTATGTTTGTTAGACAAACATGCTTCTGGAACGAATTATCTATCTACAGTATTACGTTATCTATCTACAGAATTTTGTTTGTTTTACAAGGCACCTCTGTCTGTCTGTCTGTCTGTCTGTCTGTCTGTCTGTCCACTCAAATGTACCATCACTAGTACCAGATGTTGCCTACCCCGGTATAGTCCATAATCTTTGGCAACAGAAATGTTTCAATACCCACCAACTGCTAAACTTTAATGGTTTTTTTCAGTAGCACAGTATGGTGGTGTGCCTATATTTAAGACACATTCCCTCACAACATATAGTTGCAGAGGAAAGGAAGAGGAATGTTTCAGCTACAAATGACTTATATCTAACCAAGCAGCAAAGAGATTCCCAATGGCTGAGAAGTTATAATCCATGAGTTATAGAGGTGTTTTTTCATCAGTGAAAAAAATATAGTGTATTTCAGCCTGTTTTATATTCTGTTTGTACAACAGTCACATTTTTAATTCTCATTTTTATTTTGGTTTACAGGTCCTTTTCCTCTGCCCAGCTAGATTTTTCAGAGTCTCAACTGTCTCTTCTCATGTCTCATGCTGATGCCAGACACAGAGCAGATTGTGAGGCCTGTGAACATCCCATTAGTTGGATTCAGAGTAGGCTTCTTCATGATTACTTGGTAGTGATTGAGCATAAGGAATTTAATTTTGATTGGCATACAGTATGCCCTTAAAGCAGAAATGATCTGCTAGCAATCAGGTATCCGCAGCTTAGTTTTAGATCTATCATGGTAATGCCCAGTCTTGTGCTGCAGCAATTAGATTTGATTTGCAGTTTCATTGCTGGGTGTTGGCTATTTTAGGTCACTTACTGTTAGCAAAAGCTGCTCTTTCCCATGAGAAATTAATTCAGTTTTCTTTTACAGTAAGTGAGCCAAGGAAGAAATAAAAAAGGTGGATTAGATTGCAATCCTATATACATTTACATGGCAGGAAGTTGTTTTGAACTTAATGGGAATACAGTATTTGAGTAGACTTGTGTAGGATTGTGGCTTAGCTGTATTACAGTAGGCACGAACACTTACCACTAAAATTAAGGTAATTAACAGTTTTTAAATCTTATTTGTAGCTTGCTCCACATCAAAAGCTTTTAGAGACAGATAATCAATGCTTAATTTTTGGTCCTGGGAGGCTACTATTCTGAGCCTAGTGATTAGAACTGCATCTCTATAAGTGATTTTCTTGATTTGGATGAGATGAAACTGGGTCCTAGGCCGACATTACTCCAAATTCACCAAACACCTTTCCTCATTCTTTGAGAAATTTTTAAGATGATTTTTCTTGTTGCTCTCACTTGTCAACTAGCGTCTTTCCAGTAATAGATTGCAAGAATATAAAGAAAAAGTACACAGAAACAGAAAAAGTTAGATAAAGTAAAAGGAGAGAAAAATTTAGGCACAGAAAAAAAATTATATAGAAAGAGGACTTAAGTAGGGTGACCATGTTATCACCAAAAAAGAGGACAAGGCCCTCAAAATGTAGGACACACAAGAAAAATGTAGGGCATGATAGAATTAAAGCTAAAAACACTCATATATATTGCTTTCACGTATTTAATTTAAACACTATTACTTACTAGCGAAAAGCGTACCCGTGTTGCAGGAGTAAAGTTCCTACGTACGCCATCCCCCATAGCACATCAATCCCCCTTGCACAACATTCCCCTGTGCGCATCAGTCCCCCGTGCGCATCAGTCCCCCATGTGCATCAACCCCCCAAACGCAACCATCCCCCAAGCACAACTATATCCTCATGCACATCAATCCCCTATGTGCATCAGTCCCCCATGCATATCAGTCCCCCATGCGCATCAACACCCCATGCGCAACATCCCCTCATGTGTATCAGTCCCCTATGTGTATCAGTCCCCTCTGCATTATCATCTCCCCTTTTATGCATCAGTCCCCTCATGCGCATCATTTCCCTATGCGCAACTTCTCCCCATGCGCAACATCTTCCCATGCGCATCAACCCCCCGTGCACAATGTCCTCCATAAGCATCAACACCCCAATGTGCATCAACCCCCATGTGCATCATCTCCCCATAAGCAACCCCCCATGCACAGCATCCTCCCCAGTGCAACCCCTCCATCCAAACAACATTCCCCCCCCCCCCCCCATTGCACCGGGCACCGAGCACCAAATTGGCTGGATATTGGTCAGTCTTCCATGTTAAGAATAGGACAAAAACACATTGCACCTCTTTTCAGCCCTTTAAGGGTTAAATTTCTCCACATGGGTTCTTGGTAGATGTTCATGTGACAGAAGGAACTCCCTCCCCAAATTTCATGCTTCTAGGTCCAGGGGTTGGGGCAGAGCATCCATCAGTCAGCGATTATTCAGTGGAAAGTACAGGAAGGAAAATGCGTTGCGACCCTTTTCACCCCCTTCCGGTTGGAATTTCTGAAAATTTTTAGTGCACCCCTCGGTTACAGAAGGAACACCCACCCCAAATTTCACGCTTCTAGGTTTTGGCAGGCCGTTGATGAGTCAGTGAGTCAGTGACTTTTCTCTTTTATATATATAGATAGTCAAATTTTAAACAATTACATACAATTTATTACATATACAGTGCATCCTATTCATCTCTGCTCAGAAAGTGCTCTTAGGATTGCAGCCATAATATATGAATTACAAGAAGGCTTCTTACTTCCTGCTGTTAAGGAAAAGGAGGACACTGAAGATTTTTTTGAGGACATAAGGCTAAAAAAGAAGATATGTTCAGGAACAAGAGGACATATTGTCACCATGTACCTAAGTTGGCATAATTATTCGTCTTCAAAGATTCCTCATGTTATAAGACCATTCTGGGCTGTTTAACCACGTTTAGAAGGGGTGCTGGAATAAAACTGGAGACCTAATCTGACCTTTAAAAAAAGTTGACCATGCTGATTTCCAAGAATATGGCTATGATCCTGAAGTGCACTTAGGCTGGTCTATCTAGTACTGGGCTGGCCTAATTCTAAGATAGCCCAGCCTTGCTACACCAGAAAGGCTTAGGCCAGTGTAAGGCCATTGAGGCTGGCCCAAGACAGATTAACCTGGGTCAGCCTAGCAGTGCCAGCATAGGCAGTTCAGCAGAGGCATGTTGAAGGCATGTGGAGCAAAGCATAGAACAATGCAGTTAGGCCATCTCAGGAGCAGGCGTAAATCTGAGTAGATCCATTGGGGCCAGAGTAAAAGCCAGAGAAAAAATGGAAATGATGGCAAAAAATTCTGAGTCCTAGGTCAACCTAAGTGCAACTCCTGTTTTTCAATCTCAGGATACAGCACAACTACAACAACCCACCTCAGGGCATGCTGCCCATGTGTTGCTGCCTCTTCAGCAGCAGTTAGGCCAGCTCAGGACATGGCCTTCTCAGGCCAGCTTAGCTGGAGCATTCTCTCTAGCCTAGTCAGGTTTGCACCCTATGTCTCCCACACATTGAGGGTTAAACTCATACGCACATGTGCATATGGACAAACGCACACACACACACAACACAAACTTAGTAATTAGCCTTAAGAGAGACTAGAGTGAGGAGGAGGAATGTTAGGGCTAAGAGTGGAGGTGGCAGAATGTGCTGCACAATTGACAAATCTCACTTATCTTAAGTGCTGATGTGCCTGTTTCCATGTTGGTTTTCTAAGGACAATCCTATGCAGGCCTTGTGTTAAGTGGGACTTACTTCCAAGAATTTGTGTATAGGATTGCATGGTATGTAACTTCTGATGTTGTTATAGACTAGCATTTAGTGGAGAAGGGATGGGATGAGGTTGCTTGCTACTTCCACCAGTAGTGGGATAATATCATCACTAGGCAGGATGCAGCCATCAGAAGCATGGCTGGTGGGGGTGAGAGGGCAGGTTGTCCTGGTTTCCATCATTATGTAGGCGGGGGTTTTCAGGTTGGACCAGCCAAAATGGCAGCTGTTGCCTCTTTCTGTTTTCTGAGGAAGTCACTTGTCCCAACTCTAACCAGTTGCTTCTTCACATAAAAGGGTTCCATGAAGAAGTGGCCACTCAGAGCTGAGTCGAGCTGCTTTCTCCTAGTTGGAAGAAGCACATGGTGACTTTTCAGTGTACCTATCACCCCACTGGAGGTTCATATCCCCCAGAGGAGGATGAAGTGGGTGGCAGGCACACTGCAAAGCCTCTGCCACCCTGTTCTTCCAATCTGATGGCTACTGTGGCCATGTTCTTCCCCTTTGCAGTGTGCCTGCTGTCACCTCCCTTTCCCCTGGGAACAGAAGGATGTTGGAAAGCTACTGCCACCTCTGACTCAGGATGTGATGTAGTGACATCATGATAGTGTGTAACATCATGACATCATTTCTGGATTCTATCTGGGGGAGAAGTGAGAGAGAAAGTTGACCAGTCACTGTTCCTGTAGTTGGAATTGTATTTGACCATTGTGGTTGGCAGTTGGAGAAGTGTGGCAAAGAGGGATGACTTCGCTATGGAGTGCGGCTGTGAAGAGTGAGTGTCAGTACTTCAAAATATGTTTCTTCCTGCTTTGTTCTAGATACAGCGCTAAAAGCCAAAGGCAGTATCTCCATGGGTCTTGACTGAGGCCATCTCTGTGTATGTCAAGCAGGGCTAATAAAAGCTTATCTGATCTTTTTGTAGCTTCTGACATGGGAGGATTAGTTCTTCAGATTTGTTCTCTGAGAGTTTTTATTTTGATTCATTCTATATCTTAGGATTCAAGGATTCAAATTTGCAAATGAGAATAAAAGACGTTGCAGCAAGTGTTCATATAGAAGTTCCTTAAAATGTAGACGCTCTTGAAGTGCTGAGACAGATTTCATTGACTTTCCTTACGAGTCCCCTAAATTGTAGATTAATCCTTACTACCTAAAAACTTCTGAGCAGGCTGTTAAAGGAGAAATACAGTAGTTCACATCAGAAAACCACCCTATTAAAGTTAGGATAGTTTTAGTATCCACCTTAAAAGTCTCAGTAATTAGCTGGTAGGAGATTTAAATTGCTTCTTATTCCCAAGGTGGTCTTTCCGGTTTGGAGTTGTGGTTGCTGTGGCAGGGCAGCTGAAGAAAGCTTTCCATGTCACTTCCTGAGTTATACCTGGCTCGGGAACAAAGAGGGGAGTTCATTTTCCAGGGTTATAAGTTTTATAGTTTTTCAAGTACAGTAGGAGTAGTTTGGAAGATTTTAAAAGATGTTTTTACTGGAAATCTAAGTAGATATGTGGAATGAATGCTCATGCCTGAGTTTTAGAATCTGAAATGAATGATTGTTCTTCAAAATTAATAGACTGGATGGGAAAAATTAACATCTGTCTATGATAATGAGAAGTGCAGGGATAATATTTTTAAAATCTTATTGTTATTGCCTTGTCCTTTCAAATATGTTTTACTTATTGCTTTTATGGAGAAGACAACCCTGTGAAACATTTTTATAGATTATGCAGGAGTCAGTCACATTCGGCTGAAGGCACCCATGAAAAAAATCCGGCTCAAGTTGTTCTTTGTAGGTAAACTGAATCATTATTGAAATATGCACTTCAGTTCAGATGGTTTATCCCTACTTTATGGCCTTCCATTGGCCTCCTCACTTCATGGCCTTCCACCCAGATGCATTTTTGGATGAAGACCTGGATACGTGTAGTCTCTCTGGATTGGATTGCTTTTCCTGAAATGCACACATGGATGCACCCCCAGGTGCGCTTGCTGTTGAAAGCCGTGAAACGTATAAAAAGCAAATCTGATTTCCTGTCGTGTAATTTCTGAATCTTTTTCCATGGAGGTTTAGATCCTGATCCTCACCTCCAGTGGTTAGTGAGTTTACAGATATTGGGACCTTCTAAAAACTTGAAGTAGCTTTTGAAGCTTCTGTGGATCATTTTGAGGCTCTTTAAGGCCAAAAGTCTTGGTCATCAGCCCAGCGTGACTCAGGAGAGTTCTCTGAAAGAAAGTATTTGTTGGGAGCTTTCCAATGCACCCATGTGGACTCTCTCTATCTTTGAATGTATGGTACCTGTAGTTGCAGAGGGTCCACTGTAATTGTATGTAGGGTGAAAAAGATTTCACATTTGAATGTTGATGCTATGTATGAGTGTGTACATTTCTTTGGAACAGAAGTTTTACAAAAATAAAACTACAATTTTCCTTTATACCTTCAGGATTCTCCTGATTTGCTGAAAACTCTTTTCAACTTTCCTCAGCCATCCCCTCCCTTCCAATCAGATACAGGATGTCCTTTTTAAAACAGAGAAAGTGATCAACACAGTAAGAACATAAGAAGAAACCTGCTGGCTCAGACCAAAGACCGATGAAGTCCAGCTTCCTATATCTTACAGTGGTCACCAAGTACCTCTGGGTGCTCATAGGATGCATCCTATTGCCACTCCCTTGTCAATTGCATTCTGAAAGAACCTACTCCTAAAACTGGAAGGTTAAACTTACAGCTTGTAACTTGTGATGGTTTTTTATTCTAGAAATCTTTCCAATCCCCTTTTAAAGGCATCCAGGCCAGACATTATCCCCCACATCCTGTGGCAAGAAGTTCCACAACCTAATCACCCACTAGGTAGATACCCAATTTTAGTAGATGTCCCCTGGTTCTAGTGTTGTTTGGAAAGGAAAAGAAATTCTGTCTACCCCTGAAATTTTCTGTCTCAGTCTTTAGCAAGTACCTTTGACAGGTGCAGTTAGTGGTCTCTTTAAGAAATATTGTCAAGCTTATGTTTTATTTTTAAACAGTCTTGGAGGTGCATGTAGTTATGGGTCCACCAAATCACTCTTTGGAAAAGAATTGCTATTTTCTCTGGGATGACACCAGTGTTGTCATAAATAGACATAAGCTGGATCTGGAAATTATTTATTAGCCTGCAATTGTAAATACACTTTAGATACTTGGTGTATGCTACCATAAAAATGCATGTGCTGCAAAAAATGATCAGGTTATCCTGTTCTGCCATCTAACCAGTTTTCCCAAAGGTTGAACAAGAAAACTCTTCGGAGAGTTCTAAGTGAGCAACTGATCCAACAAGTGCCAGAGTAGGAATGAGACCTTAAATACAAATATTTTGATTGCCTTTTCCTGGCTCATACTCTCTACCTGGAGAATAGATTAAAAAGAACAGCCCCTTGGCCTAGCATTTATCCTCTTATCGTTTTACTGCATTCTTCCTGTGCTGTTGCTGGCACTGATGATTACACTTTGGGGCAGGATGATGTTCTAGACATGGGGAAATGATTGAGTCAGAGCCTCAAAGGAACCAGAGTATGCTGACTCCAGGGTCTCAGTTTCTGGAGTTTCAGATTCAGTTTCTCTTAGGGATCGCCTTGCTACACTTGGGAGTTGCTCCTAGGCTGGTTCTTAAGACCAGAGCATTCTTCTTCCTCAGAAAATAATGATGTTCTTATGTCAGTGTACCCCATCATTGAAATCCTGGTATGTATTTAGGGCTAGCAGGAAGGCATAAGACAAATTTGATAATATGAAGGAAAATTATACCTTATCTTCATAATTCCTTGCTTCACATCTCTGCTAGAATGCATTTCATTTATAGACAATTTGCAATGCATTACATGTGTAGGCTAGTCATACATATATAGTCCTTTTGCAATAAATGCAAGCAAAGACTATGCAGTTTTCATAATTTGATGAATTTGCTACCACCCTTGCTGCTCAAAAGTGTCTGCTGAGAATAAATCTATGCTAAATTTATTACATCATGTTGTTAGAAGGCTGACAAGCAGGTTTGCCTTTCAAACACAAAGTGCATTCAGTTTACCTTCACAGCTAACAACTTGAGTAGGATTTTTTGTTCATGGGTAGCTTCAGCAGAATGTGACTGACATAATATTATATGAACAAAACCTCAGTTCTATTGGTTTTGTGCGTGTTTCTTTGCTTTCAGCCTTACAACCTGGTTTGATGTCTTGCTTTTCAGAATGCTTGATGGTAGTAATAACGGAAACAGAAAAAAATGTCAGCATGACTACTGTCGGCATGTCGGCACTAGTCCAGGGAGTTTCAAAGGGATGTTTTATTGATTCTGTAATTGCACAGTAGAATGGACAAGCTGAACTGTTCCTCAGGGCAAGGAAAGCCCCTGTCTAAACGGCATCTGTTGAATGTACACTCTCCAGTAACTTTTAACAGAGAGAGCTTGCTCTACAATTCAGACCATGGAACTGGTAGGGACCTATTTCCATCCCATCATCATCAGATTCTTAAAAAATGTGTTCTTGAAGTTACAAGCAGGATTCTGTGAAAGAAGGGCTGTCATAGGGAGGAAGGGGCCAATTTGTTCATAGCTGCTTCTGAAAGCAGAACTAGAACCAATGGGTACAAACTGCAAGAAAGGAGATTCCGGCTGGAAATCCGGAAAAAATTCCTGACGGTGAGGGCGGTTCGGCAGTGGAACAGATTGCCAAGGGAGGTGGTGGACTCTCCCTCACTGGGGATCTTCAAGCAGAGGCTCGATGAGCACCTGTTGGAGATGCTCTGGGGGGAATTCCTGCTGCAGGCAGGGGGTTGGACTAGATGACCTACTAGGTCCCTTCCAACTCTATGATTCTATGATTCTAAGTGGAAATAAATATCTGTTTCTCTCCGTTTTACCTTATGATCCTAGTCTTTGTGACCATAGACAGCTCACAAAGAATCTGTTTTTTCTATCATTAAATAGTATGACAGGTTTCATATCTTGACAGATTATTTAACAATAGTAGATAACAAAGATAATTCTACTGGTGGTATTGCAGCAATTATTTATTTATTACTTATTTTAAAAATTTATATCCCACCTTTCTCAGGCAAATTAGCCCGACTTAAGGCAGCTGCCATAAAACATAATTAAAAACAGAAATAGAACAATTTGATTAAAAACAATTAAAACATACAGCTAAAAACAACATAGATTAAAAACAATAAACAAGAGCCCCCCCAACCTCTGCCCCCTAAAAAGCTTTTTTACAATAAAAGGTTTTAAGGCTCTGCCTGAAGCTCTGTATTGAGGGAGCTTTCACCACTGAGAAGGCCCTATCTCTGGCCGCCACACCTTTCACATCTCTTAGTGGCGGCACAGTCAGTAGGGCCCCCTCAGATGACCTTAGGTGATGGGTCGGATTGTACGAAGAAGGTGGTCCCTCAGATACCCTGGACCCGAGCCGTTTAGGGCTTTAAAAGTCAGGACGAGCACTTTGAATTCAGCCCAGAAAGGAATGGGCAGCCAGTGTAGTCACTGAAGCAGTGGCCTGACAGTCGAACCGATGAGCCCCAGAAACTACACAGGCCACCGCATTCTGAACTAATTGAAGCTTCTGGACCGTCTTCAGAGGCAGCCCCACGTAGAGCGTGTTACAATAATCCAGTTTCAGTGTCACTAGGGCGTGGGTCACCGTGGCCAGATCTGAGCGACTCAGGTATGGTTGCAGCTGGCGGATCAGCCAAAGCTGAGCAAAGGCTCCCCTGGCCGCAGCCGCCACCTGGGTCTCCAGGAGCAGCTGCAAATCCAAGAGAACCCCCAAGCTGCGGTCCTGCTCCTTCAGAGGGAGTACAGCCCCATCCAGAACAGCATGATATTCCAATACCCGAGTCGAGGACTTCCGGACCAGGAGAACCTCTGTCTTATCAGGATTTAATCTCAGCTTGTTCACCCTCATCCAGTCCCCCACTGCCTCCAGACAATGATTCAGGACTTCAACTGCCTCCTCGGACTCAGGAGGAAAGGAGAGATAGAGCTGGGTGTCATCAGCGTACTGATGACACTTCACTCCAAACCTCCAGATGACCTCTCCCAGCAGCTTCATATAGATGTTAAATAGCATGGGGGATAGAATGGAACCTTGTGGCAACCCGCACTGAAGAGGCCAGGGTGCTGAGCAAGCATCCCCCAGCACCACCTTCTGGGACCTGACAGCTTGGAAGGAGCGGAACCACTGCAAAACAGTGCCTCCAATCCTCAACCTGGCCAACCGACCCAGAAGGACACCATGGTCGATGGTGTCGAAGGCCGCTGAGAGGTCCAACAGGACCAACAGAGACGCACTCCTCCTGTCCATTCCCCGGTATAGGTCATCCACCAAGGCGACCAGAGCAGTCTCTGTCCCAAACCCCGGTCTGAAACCAGACTGGAAGGGATCCAGATGTCCCAAATCCCGGCCTGAATCCAGATGGAAGGGATCCTTCATCCAGGACCCTCTGAAACTAGGACGCCACCACCCGCTCAGCCACTTTGCCCAGAAACGGTATGTTTGAGACTGGCCAGTAGTTGTTTAGATTATTAGGATCCAGGTAGGGTTTCTTCATATAAATTAGTACTATTTATACCCACTTGATGAATTTTCAACACATTTCTCTTAAAATGGATTTTTAAATATGAAAGGAATTGTTGTTTTATAGCAACTTTGTTTAATTGGCACACAGCCTTTTGCTTGACAATATTATTGACCAACTACAAACTTAAATAAATGACAGTTTAAGAATAGTATTATAGCAGCTACTTAAGAAGACATATGCTGGGTTGGGCCAAAGGCCCATCAAGTTCAGATTCCTGTTTCTCACAGTGGCCCACCAGGTGTCTAAAGGGAAGTGTTTCCAAAACTGAGTGTCAGGACACATTATGGGAGGCATGAGTCAATTTCTAGTGGTTCACCATTCATTTTATTATTTTATTTTAGTATATTGGTATTACCATGGTATGTATTGTGGGGAAATCCTACTGATCTGTACTTTTAAAAAGCTAATATGCTTTTAAATTAATAATGATTGTCACTGGGGCTTACTTCTGGATATGTGTGGATAGGATTGCAGCCTAATATGGTTAAAAGTTTTCAAGCTTGATAATATCACATCTGGCCTTGTCATCACTTCCAGCATAATGAGATAACTTCTTGTGAGCCCTGACAGATTTTCATTCTAAAAAGTGAGTCCCAGTGTGAAAAGGTTTGAGAGTCAATGCTAATGCCTTAGGGAGCACATAAGACAACAAGAGAAATGTATTTCATTGCCATTCCCTTTCATTTGGAATTATTTGAGTGTTGCCATCATTTAAAAAATGCATTGTCGCCATCCTAATCTCAAGTTAGTCCAGCCTAAGACCTGGCATAAATCCTGTGCAGACATGGGGGTGTCACAAAAGTGCTGCAGGGTACTTCTGCCCCTCTCCTTGGGGAGTGGGGGGGGGGGGCGGAGGTTAGCCAATCGCACAGGCATATGCTGACCTCTTCTGCCAGGTAAGTTAGGCCAGCCCAAATTGATTAAGATTGTACCCTATGTTCATGTGTTATTTTCAAAGCTTAAATTAAAATGTTTCACACTCATAGTTTAGCTTGACATGTGAGAACCCAAGGCTAGTTTAGGAATAGTATAGGCTAGAGGTGCTCAAACTGGGGTGTTATGATGCCCGAGAAGCCCTGCCACTGACCTCTTAAGAGGAATGGCATAGTCCCCAGGATTGCACTGTTGCTGGAAACAGGACAGGTTTTTTACATTAGCAGCAGCCAGTGCTGCACTCCATGGGGGCCAGGACTCCCTGAACCTCTATAATTGTGGAAAAATGCATTTCTGGTTTTCATCATGAAAAAGGAATTGCCATATTTTTTCTTTAAACATTTTCAGGGAAAGGGAACCCTGCAGAGGGTTTTCCAGATTCCCCTGCAGTATTGCAGTGGTGGCTATAGGTAAAATAAAAGAAATCCCTCCTGTCCTCAGCAGCAGTTTAGTCCTGGGGAGCACACCGCTGCCTTCCCATCTCAGTCTCCCAAATCAAAAATCTGAAAGCAAGACATGAAGTGTAACCCTCAGTATTTCAATGCCTGCTAGAAAGTTCAAATTTGGTACACTTACAGACTTAAGTGGAGCGCTATGATTAATAGAAGAATTTGAAAATAAGATTTTTGAAAATTTCTTGCACAAAAGATTTAGTGTAGGTATGAAGCATTGGTTGCAGGGCCAGAGTTAGGTTTGAGGCCCTAAATTATTGAAGGTAATAGGGCCCTTTATATGTCCAGCAGGCTAGCAGGCAGGG
Source organism: Cryptoblepharus egeriae (assembly GCA_030015325.1). Taxonomy (NCBI): domain Eukaryota; kingdom Metazoa; phylum Chordata; class Lepidosauria; order Squamata; family Scincidae; genus Cryptoblepharus; species Cryptoblepharus egeriae. The sequence goes on along the minus strand of JAREYC010000002.1, from coordinate 27,384,015 downwards.
CCCATTACTTACATCATAGGAGCCTACACAACACAAAACACTGTTGCTGTATGTAGGTTTTATTTTATTTGTTTTTTTTATCTTATATTTTGGAAATCTACTTCCAGTTATTTTTTCTTTAAATTTTTTTGGGGCTCCTAAGAGAGTGGGACCCTAAGCTATAGCTTGTTTAGCTTATACATAAATCTGGCACTGATAAGCTGTTCCACACCTTAAGGAAACCTGAACATTGTCACATTTGTAGTCCTCAACTTGCTTCCTAGAAAAGTCTGAAAATAGGGCAGGCTTGCTTGTAACAAACAATGAGGATGACATTTGTGGTGTTAAAATAGCATCTCTGTAGATAGAAGGAGGGAAAAACACTGAGTACTGGGCTGTCGAAGTTCTTTTGACATTGGCTGTCAGAATTCAAGTACTATAAATGCCTAGTGATTAAGCTGCAACTTTGCCCACTTTGATCCCTAGCCTGAGTGTAAGGGGAAAAATAGAACACATGGATCACTGGACACAGCGGGCACCAGAGATTGGGCTCTGGGCATAAGACACTATAGGCACCAGGCATTGCACACTGGGGCACTGGGCACCGCAGGCATGGCATTGGGAACCAGGCACAATGGGTGCCAGGTATCAGGCATTGGGGACAAGGGGAGCACATTCTTTCTGTAAACATTATGCTCCAGTGTATATGGATTGGGCGAAGGGCCAAATCCTATCCAACTTCAAGTGCCTGTGCAGCCACATGGAAAAGGCATGTGCAACATCCTGTACTGCAGGAAGCTGTCACAGAGGCCTCCTCAAGGTATGGGATTTGCTGGAAGTTGTACAGGATTTGGCCCTTAGTTTTGTATGGTATAACCCCACTAATTTATAGGCTTGGCTTTAGCTATTAGTGCAATTTATAGGGAACCACTTAAAATGTTTATCAGAGCTAAAATCACAATGAAAAACAACGTGGCAGTAGAAACATTTAGCATTTTTCTTTCTTTTGAATCTATAGAAGGAAGATAACAAAATAATTTTTCTGGTTTCTCATTATGCTCTTACATGGTTAAATGAAGGATGTCTGGCTGAATGGGTAACCGATTAGGAATTTCATTTTTGTCACCTTGACCTTTTCACACAAAAGATAGGATAGAAGTGTAATACATAAATGATAGAACCTTGTAGTTATATCAGTAAATATTAGAGAATTTGTTTTTTTAATATGTCTAATATTTCTATATCAAGTTGTATTCTTACAAAAGTTACCCATTATCAGTTGTATGTGCTATGATGGTAGAAAGTTCATACCTTTAGGTTACTGGCAATATTTCCATGTAGGGTTTCAAAAGGGCTCCATTCTCAAAGATTTCAAAAGGGCTCCTTTCCGTGCTTTTGGAATAGAAGCACTGTTACAGTACTTGCAATGAATTGTAGTTTTAAAAAACACAGCTAGGAATAATAAAGTACGATAGCGACAGTGTAAAAATCCACTCTACTGTCACTTTTATAACTAAAAGAATTTGAGTGCCAAACAATGCAATGTAAAAAATAAACAAAACTAAAGTGTAAGAATTTATAGGCTTTTAAATCATGCTATTTGAATCTTCGTACCTATTAAGATACAGTATGAAAATTGTAGGTCTTGAGGTAAAAGTCAATCAAATGTCAAATGCCTCTTAAGCATTTTTTTATTGCATTTGTATTTAAGAAAATATTTGTAGTTTTAATACTGGTCACAATGCAAACTTATGCAAAACTAGTGTTTCATAAGTTTCCAACTTTTATTAAATTACTGTTCTTTACCTTGAAGCTTTGTGAGAGAGAAAAGGGAATATATTTTAAATACTATTTGTTGTGAATGTTGGTTGTCTCTGAACATGCACTTTTCCTAAGTATCTAATAAGCAGTGCATTTATTTTTATGCACTAGTAAATGAAAGGCAAATTCGGAAAGCGTAAATCATGCTTATATTCTGTTGGAAGTGGACCTTTCCATCTGAATCAGAAGAGACATTCCACCCTGAAGGCATCTTGGCCTGCTCTGTGCTAGAATGCTGTTTTATGATACGAGGCTATGAAGTAAATTTGATGCTCATACTTAGATGCAATCCTACTTTGATGCCCATACAAACATGTCTCATTTTTAGAATTTTTTCATACCTGGTATGTGTGTGAACTAAGATCAGCTTTGAGTGGCCTAGGAGTAAACAATTGGGGGTACAGTTCTTATACCTCATTTCGAGAGTTAAATATATCTAATTTCAGAATTTACCGGTAATCAGAATGCTAGACCTTGAGTCAAAAGGTTACTTTTTGGCAACACAATACTAGGTTGCACTGGTACAGGCAGGAAGATTGACTTGCCTGTGCTGAATACAGAATTCCAATGCTGTACTACTGCAGGGCAACGAGAAGCCTTTCCCCTTAACTCCAGGTAAGGGAGCAGTGGCCCCAGGTGCAGACCCAAGTAGATGGGAGCAGGTAGAGGCCTGCTCCAGGGAACAGAGCTTGGATCATAGAATCCTAGAATCCTAGAGTTGGAAGGGATCCAGTAGGTCATCTAGTCCAACCCTCTGCCTGTAGCAGGAAATCTTCCTAGAGCATCTCTGACAGGTGCTCGTCGAGCCTCTGTTTGAAGATCCCCAGTGAGGAAGAGTCCACCACCTCCCTTGGCAATCTGTTCCACTGCTGAACCGCCCGCACTGTCAGGAACTTTTCCAGATATCCAACCAGAATCTCCTTTCTTGCAGTTTGTACCTATTGGTTCTAGCTCTGCTTTCAGAGTCAGCTAAGAACAAATGAGCCTCTTCCTCCCTATGACAGCCCTTCAGGTATCTGAATTTTGCAATCAGGTCTCCTCTCAGCCTTCTCTTCTTCAGGCTGAACATACCAAGTTCCCCAAACCTTCCCTCATAGGCCTTGCCTTCCATCCCACTTATCATTCTTGTTGCTCTCCTCCATGCCTGCCCCTGGACAGGAATCTTTGTACAGAGGCTTATATTCTTCAAGCGCTGCAAAGAGCAAGAGTTTTGAGATTGATCCCTTCGAAGACTCTAAGCCTCCGTTCAATATTCTAAGCCTCTCTTCAACATCTCCAAGCCCTAGAGAAGGCTATGCAGGGCTCCCACTACCCTGCACCTCCTAGAGTCTGCTGTAAGTGAAAAAACGTTTTCATCCTCCCTTAGTGATGTGATCCCTGGGATTGCATGGCTGCCCACACCCCTTCCTTGACCCTTAAAGGGACCAGTGAGCCTTTGCATGTCCTGGGGAGGATACTGCTGCAGCTGTGCCAATAGAGTACTGGTATCTGCTTCATTCTGTAGTGGGCAGACGGACATTGAGGCCTTCTTAAGGTAAGGGAACATTTGTTCTCTTAACTTGGGACTGCATTTCAGCTACATTGCTACTAGAAAGTTGATCCTCTTTAATAACATACTGCATTCACGTAGAAACTTGAAGGCAGCAGCAGAGTGTCAGATAACTGTGCCCTGGAGTATGTAGTAGGTACAAACCTTGCATTTGGGTTTGCCTGCAAGAGATAGAGATTAACACAATGGTGGTATTTGCAATATTTGCAATCCTGACATGTGATGTGGAGAACTCTCCCCAAATTATTCTGTACTCCTTCCAGATAAACTGAATGCATAGTTCATGTGCTGCATGGTCAGCAGGCATAATATCACCCCCTCAGTACAGTCACTGAATATGGACAGAGGAATGTGATGTGAAAAGAATTTGTGTCATACATTAGTATCGGCCAGTGGGGCCCACCCAAGTGTCTATTTTTGAGCTAAATAGTCTGTTCTACACTAAGAGCACAATCCTAACCATGTCTACTCAGAAGTAAGCCCCATTGTGTTCAGTGAGTCTTACTCCCAGGAAAGTGTCTTTAGGATTGCAACCATAGTCATACTTTAAAATCATGGGAGAAACAGAACAGGAGAATTTGTCTGTGTAGATGGTGGGACTGCAAAGACAGGAAAAGCATTGATTATTCATACCTGCTCACTGCCCCAGAGTACTTTATTCTACGCAGGTGAATGAATGCCGGTCATTTCTATTTGGAAATGGATTTCCTAAGACCTAAGTACCAAAATAGTTCCATTAAAAAAAAAAAGAACTCTAAGAGCTAGAATCAGATTATCCACTGTATTGCAAGACTAACACTACAATCCTAAAGACACTTTCCTGGGAGTAAGACCCATTGAACACAATGGGGCTTACTTTTGAGTAGACCAGGTTAGGATTGTGCTCTAAGGCTTCAATCCTAGACTCATTCCTGGGAATAAGACCTATTTAACACAATGGGGCTTACTTATGAGTAGGCATGGATAGGATTGCAGCCTGAGAAATCTTCCACGTGTCTAAGAACCAAGGATCTCTGTGGAAGTAGCTAATCTGTAGTAATGTACCATGAAATATTCCAGTTTTCTGATTGCTACATTAACTTGTCAGGGCAGCAACAGGTCATGCTGTGGCCAGCATGTCTCAAACATGAACATGAGTGGGACAGAATGTGATTCTATCCTTTCTTTTCAATATCAGGATACATCGATAGCAGGAGAATGGGAGAAAGTAACTCTTTCTCCGTTTTTTTCACATTGTGACTATGGATTGTGGGCATTGCTGCTTATGGAATGGAGGTTTACTAGAGAGCAGATGGGGAGAAGAGAATTGAGGTGGGAGGAGACACTAATATTCTACACCCCATTAAACCCCTCACACCCCACTAAGTGTGAGGAACAACCAATGTGCTTGAGATTGCTGCTGCCTGCTGGAAGTGGGGGTGAGGAAGCAGGAGGCTAGGCTTGGAGTTTCTCGGTTTCCCACGCGCTTGAGTGTTTGGAAAAAACAAGAAGTATTCTGACATGAACATTCTGAATTGATAATCTGTCAAGACTGATTTTCCAAATGGTTGCTTATTGGATCTATTCAACTAGTTGCTCTAGTTGCTAACATATAGTTAGATAAAAAAACTTCCAAAATATGTTAATATTTTAGTACTAGAATCAGAAACAAATTATTTATGAGACTGTGGATAATGTTGTCTCTGAAGTTCATGGGTATTTTTGTATCTTCATAAAGAATTTGGCTATTATGCATCTGGCTCCTATGTTTTTCTTATTTTTTAAAGAGGAATTTTTTGTTCAGTATTTGTTTATAATATAAACACATGTTGTGTTGCCTAATAACTCAACCTTGCAGGAAATTGCCTTAAGACAAACAGTCAAAACAACAAAGATGTGTACTAAATCTACAACTTCAAATCCTCTGCGATGTTAACTTTTAATACTGTGTCATAAGGTACAATTATGGAAGCTCCATATACATAAATGAAATATTGCATATAAAGGGGAAGTGCTGTTGGTTCATGTACCAAGGGAAACATGAAATTTACCTCATGTAAATGAGGTAAAGACCAACCTCCAGCTCTCCATGGTCCCCTGAGAAAGCATCAGAATGCACACAAGAACTAGCAGACAACCATTAAAACTGAATGCAGGGAGAGTTAGGATAGACAAAAAAAATATTTATTTACCTGGCATGGAATCAGTCTGTGGAACTCCTTCTCCATGATGTGTTAATGGCATCTAGCCTCAATGCCTTTAAGAGGAGATTGGACAAACTTCTAGAAGAAAAGTCCACATGGGTTACAAGTAGGGTTTCCATAATTCTCTTCCCAAAACTAGGCCAGGACTATCTGTCAAACTTGCTTGTATGTGAGTGCGATCCCTGAAAACAAGATAGTGCAGGTTTTTGGGGGCATATGGCAACCCAAGTTACAAGCCATGAGGGGTAGATGCAACCTCTATTTTCAATGTAGGCTACCTCAGAATCGCAGATGCAGGGGAGGGCAACAGGATGTAGGGATTTTGTTGTCTTGTATGCTCCCAGAGGCATCTGGTAGCTACTGTGAGATATAAGAAGCTAGACTAGATGGGCATTTTGCCTGATCCAGCAGGGTTCTTTTTATTTGTATGAGCTATATCAAATTCAGCGACTAGATGGGGCTGAAGTTCATTCCATTACTTCATCCATTGCATAGTTACCAAAGCATTCTGAGGTGATCAGGGAGACCCTGAAGTGGGGTTTTTAAAACTATTTTTAATGATGAGGGTCTTGGAAAGTGCAAGGCTTACCAGGATAACCCAGACCTTTGCAACTCTACTCAGAAGTTACAGTATTCCACTGCAGTCAGTGAGGTTTCCTCCACCAAATAACAACAGAGCTTATAGCAACCACACAGTAGAAAGCATGATTGTTATGAACTGCATCCCCAGGCTTTCCTCCCTCCTCACCATTGGGCTTCTCCTCCTGCCCTACCTCGGCCAAAGTAAATACCAGAATGCCCATACTTTGTCCAGTTTTCACTGGTTCTTTTACAGGTTGACAAGAGAATACTCTCTTCCCCTTTTTCATCCTGGGCTTCTTTAGCCAACTGTAAGGCAAGAAACCCCTTAGCTTCTCCTTCTGCTCTACTTCAGCCAAAGAAAATATCAATATCCTTTTTGCGATGAACATTGGCTCCTTTCTTCCTATCAGAGGACAGAAATAAAGTTCCGGTGTGAAAAATGCAAGTTGGCATGTACGTATGCTTCAGATATGAAAACATATTGTTGAGGCATGAGGAACATGAAGAGCTAAATGATCCCAGGAATTGGTGCTCTGATGCAAAGCCTTTTCTTTCTAGGTCAGCAATTCCTATCTTGGCCTCTTTGGCTGTGATGGAAAATCATTTTTATCTGATGCTTGCTTGATTGCCTTTGTGATCACAATCCAGTTCTCTGTGGAAGAGCATATTGCAGAAAGTGTCAAACAGGCATTCCTTGTTGGGATGGCTCTAATGAAGTCTTGAATGCTCTAACATCCACCAATGATCTGATTGTCATACTGTGAAAGAATTGAAAGTTTTTCTTAGGATTAGTACCTTTATTGATCAAGCATCGTGGGAAGATAAATCTGCTTTGGTGAATCTTTACAAGCGATGGAGCTCCTGGGATGTTTAACCCAGGAATGAGATCAAGACATTGCCAATGAGCCAAATAAGATAAGCAATGTATGTCTGTATGATGCTGAAGAACAAACAGAATGGTCTAGGAAAAATGGGAACAAGATAGTCCTGGGGAATCACTACCTTACCGGTAGAAAACTACCTGTTGAGCAGTTTGGGTTCTCAGCTCCTTGACATTGTCTGCAGGCTCCAAAGACTTGCTTTTTTAACCTGTAAATTTAGACTGGAAAATGGTTAGGCTGGCAAAAGCTAAAACTGGCAAAAGTTTAGACTATTTTGAGCTCCAAAGTTAGACTGGAGCCAGCAGCTTGAATTTGTTTTCTAAGATCTAGTCAACAAACACCATAGATTTATGCAATTGTATATTCATTGGCATCCTTCAGTCTCGAAAGACTATGGTATCGTGCTCAGAAGTAGAGGTTCTAAAACAGCGTTTTTTATGACTTAACAGGCCAATTTGAGAGTGGCAACCCCTTCTACACTGAGGGCAGATACAGTCAATCCCCCGCCCAGCCCCCAGATTTAGCTGTTTCCGGGACTGCCTCTTTGTCTCAACCTGCCGAATGAGTGTCTCTTCGAATTGAAGAAGGCCATGCTGCGTCTTTTGCCTCCATGCTGAACGATCAGAGGTCAGGGTTTCCCAGTTGTTGATGTCCATTCCCAAGGCCTTTAGATCCCTCTTGCAGATGTCCTTGTATCGCAGCTGTGGTCTCCCTCTAGGGTGCTTTCCCTGCGCTAATTCTCCATACAGAAGGTCTTTTGGAATCCGACCATCGGCCATTCTCATGACATGTCCAAGCCAGAGTAGACGTCGCTATTTCAGAAGCGTGTACATGCTAGGGATACCAGCACACTCCAAGACTGCACCATTTGAAATTTTGTCATGCCAAGTGATGCCAAGAATATGTCGGAGACAGCACTTATGAAATGTGTTCAGCTTTCTTTCCTGCCGTGCATGAAGAGGCCAAGACTCACTGCAGTACAAGAGTGCTCAGGATGCAGGCTCTATAGACCTGGATCTTTGTATGTTCCGTCAGCTTCTTATTAAGCCATACTCTCTTTGTAAGTCTAGAAAACGTGGTAGCTGCTTTACCGATAAGTTTTTTCAGCTCGGTATCTAAAGAGAAAGTGTTGGAGATAGTTGAGCCAAGGTCATGCACAACCTCCAGCTCATGTTCAGAGATTGTAATATAGGGAGGTGAATCCACATCCTGACCCATGACTTGTGTTTTCTTCAAGCTGATTGTTAGTCCAAAGCGTTGGCAGGCTTTGTTAAAATGGTCCATAAGTAGCTGGAGATCTTCGGCAGAGTGAGCAGTAATAGCAGCATCATCAGCGAAGAGGAAATCCTGTAAGCATTTCAGCTGGACTTTGGACTTTGCTCTTAGTCTGGAGGGATTGAAGAGTTTTCCATCTGATCTGGTCTGGAGATAGATTCCCTCTGTTGCATTTCCAAAAGCATGCTTCAGCATGACTGCAAAAAATATCCCGAATAAAGTTGGTGCGAGGACGCGGCCCTGCTTTACTCCACTTCGAATGTCAAAGGAATCTGATGTTAAGCCATCAAAAACCACAGTGCTCTTCATGTCATCATGAAAGGACCTGATGACGTTGAGGAGCTGAGGTGGGCATCCAATCTTGGGGAGGATTTTAAAAAGGCCTTCTCTACTAACCAGATCAAAAGCCTTTGTAAGATCTATGAAGGCTACAAAAAGTGGCTGTCTTTGTTCCCTGCATTTCTCCTGCAACTGTCTAAGGGAAAATACCATATCAGTGGTGGACCTGTTGGTTCGAAATCCACACTGTGATTCAGGATAGATTCTCTCTGCAAGCACCTGGAGCCTCTTCAGTACAACACGGGCAAGTAGCTTCCCTACAACACTAAGAAGAGAGATGCTGCAATAATTGTTACAGTCGCCCCTGTTGCCTTTGTTCTTATACAGTGTGATGATGTTGGCATCCTTCGTGTCCTGTGGAACTCCACCTTCCCTCCAACAGAGACAGAAGATTTCATATAATTCAGTGGGAATGGTCCCCCTAAAGCACCTCAGGATTTCGATAGTGATGTTATCTTTCCCGGGTGCCTTGCCAGAAGCAAGGGAATCCAGGGCCGCATTTACTTCTTCTAAAGTTGGTTCACTGTCCAGCTCCTCCAAGACGGACCTGTTTTATTTCAGACTGCAGATAGATTTTTCACATTTTATCTGCTCCCTCATGTGAAGGGAAAGGAAAAAATAATACAATTGCTAGGAAAAAAAAACAAATGGTACATGAGAGAAATGGAGGTTCAAGCCCAGTTTTCTTATTGCTGTTAAGGTTTTTAACTTTCATTGAATTATGTAGGGGATCATTTTACAGATGTAGGTGATCTGTAGGGGGATAAGGCATTGAAGGTTAAGATTAATAAGATTTATATTTAAATAAAAGAAGAAGGAGGGGAGTTGTAGAGACTTTTAGATATTTGTAGTTTATACCTATGTGTTAATATCTATCTGCTTTATACTTACGGTTTATACCTATGTGACTGTGTACTGAACATGTGAAGGTTGAGGAGGCTAACATATCTTGAATGATATGTATTTTCTGGAATGGGTGAATAATAGAGAAAATTAATCATGAGTATGTGAAATAAATCATTTGTGTTTTTTTTGTTGGTCCATTTTCTTCAAGCCGTTCACACCTATTTCTGAGATTGGGAGGCCCAAAGGGACAGGAATAAATTTGAAATTCCTCGAAACTATCTCAAGACAAGGGCAGAACTTTAAAAGAAATGTAGCAAAACTTGGGGTCTTACTTAATTTTTGAGCTGAATCTTGGTCTAGAAAGAAGGAGGAAGGAAGGAAGATATTTAGAAAGAAATCAACAACCCTTCTGAAGAGATGAAGCTTTGTTTTTACCTTGTTTTCAGCACTAGAAACTTTTAGCAAATGATAATTTATGAAAATGTATGAGGAAATGTTCCGACAGTGCTTCACTTTGAGTTTTTTGTATCAATGTCAAACATCTTATCATTCTAACCTCTAGATTAAATGTTACAGTGTTTATCGCTTGATCTAACCTGAGATCTCATGAAATGTGAAGTGCGATAATGATCAGAAGTGATATATTTTCTGCCAGAAGCACAGTATACAAAAGTTGGTGGGGAGAAGAACAGAAACAGTTCTTGATGTTAAACAATCTTAATGTTTAGATTTGCTTATTAGCAATTTTTCCTGCTTGAAGGAGACAGGCTCCCTGATCTTCTAAGGCTTTTTCATTTCAATAACTTCATTGATTTTATTACTGCTTCTACTGCAAGATGACAAAATAAAGGACCATTTTACTGTACAATGTTACTTTTATCATGAAAGAGATCTGGATTTTTACATCTCAACAAAGTGTGAGAAGCTCTGTAAGACAAATATTCATCTTATATTTCTGATGCTTCAACTTTCACTTTTACAAGTTTTTTCTTGAATCTGCTTTGGCTGTATTCCTAAACAAACTTGCAAGCGACCTCCATTGAACAAAGCAAGTATGACATCTTAGTAAATTTATATAGGATAAATACAGTAGTATACAGTAGGATATATCCTTTATACATTATATATTGGAATATACTATAATAGGCGCTTGAGGGAGGACATGATTGAGGCATACAAAATTATACAAGAGATGGATAGAGTGGATAGAGAGATGCTCTTTTCCCTTTCATATAACACCAGAACTAGGGGACATCCACTAAAAATTGAATGTTGGGAGGACAAAAGACAAACAAGAGAAAATGTTTCTTTATCCAGAGTATGAATGATCTGTGGAACTCCTTGCCACAGGATGTGGTGATGGCATCTAGCCCTAATGCCTTAGGGCATGGATACATTCCTAAAGGAAAGGGCCATTATAGGCTATAAGCCATGAGGGTGGGTGTAGACAAGGACAACCTCAGCATGACAGATGCAGGGGGGCACCTGGATGCAGATGTCTTATGTACTCCCTGAGGCATCTGGTGGGCTGCTGTGTGATTCAGGAAGCTCAACTGGGAGGCTGTGATGCCAGTGGGCCATAGGCCAGTGGAGGCTCTCCTTGTGTTCTTATCTATCCTAGTATACAGTACTATATACTATATACATTTAGTGAGTAAATGTACTGTACGTAGAATATGCTACTGGGATCGGTGCTTGCATTCCTTTGCTGCTGCTAGAATTAGGGAGCAGAGGAGTTATCACCTATCGTGGAGTGGAGTGGAGGAGTGGAGAGACCTAATGGATGGTTTTAGCAAATTCTAGCCTATCTTGGAGAATGCTGGCCCCTCTCACCTTACTTATGGTCTCTGTGAACATCTGCTTGGGGAGAACCCAATGACCCCTATCCTTACCTTGAAAGGTTCCTGAGAGGGAGTAAAAGGCAGGAACAGGAGAGGAGGGTACAGGTGGGGATTGGAGCTCTGAGGAGAGGGCAGGCAAGGCTGTTGCCTCTTTGCTTCAGATTAGGCAAGGCTGCTTGGGTGTCAGTTGAGGCAAGGACGTCACCACTTGGGCATTGGTTAGAGGCAAGGATGTGACTACTGGGTGTGGGTTAGGGGCAAGACCGTGACTGCTTGGGTGTCAGTTAGGGGCAAGGGCATCATCGGGTGCGCAACAGGGGCTACGATGTTGCTTGATGAGCATCAGTTAGGGGTAAGAGGGTGACCACTTGGGCATCAGTTAGGCGCCAAGAGCATTGCCAATTGAGTACCAGTTAGGGGCTTCGCCATATGGGCACCGGGGCAATGGCATTGCTGGTTGAGCATCAGGAGCTTCTTCATACTGGAAGGGTGACTCTGTTCTTCAGCTTGCTTCTTTAGTAACATTTCACAAAACTTTTAAAAAATGGGAGTTTAAATAAGTCTATGAAAGCTGCTAGGAGAGATCCTTCCCCCTCAAAATGATTGTATGTATTATTACAGTAATGTTCTTCAAGCTCCTGTGAACAGATTTCTTCAGAACTGCGTCAATAGGCCTTCATATGGCAATGTGAGTGTCATGTGAATACAATCTTCTTATGGACTGTGCCACTTCAGGAAGCCTGTGAGGGAATTGCTTCTTTGAAACTGGCTCCAATTGAAAATTTCTCTCTTAGTGGAAACTTTGCATGTGGGAGAGAAGACTAGTCAGGAAGCCATTTGCCTTACTTGAGCTCTCCATATGGAGAGTGACTGTCTGTCTGTCTGTCTGTCTGTCTGTCTGTCTGTCTGTCTACAGTATTTATATACCGCTTTTCAACTAAAAAGTTCACAAAGCAGTTTACAAAGAAAATGGAAAAATAATAATAGCTAATTAAAAGCTAATGGGTCCCTGTCCCAAAAGGGCTCACAATCTAAAGTACAAAAAGAACACCAGTAGAAGTCACTAGAACAGACATTGCTGGGGTGTGGAGGGCCAGTTACTCTCCCCCTGCTAAATAAAAGAGGAGCACCCACTTGAAAGAGGGCCTCTTGCTCAGTTAGCGGGGGTGCATATTATTATGCACTAATGCATCATATGCATATGCATCATATTATGCATGATTATGACCAGGGCGCACTTTCAAACAAGCCAGTCCCACTTCAGTTCATGCAGAAGTGACACAATCAGGTCAGAAGACTATACCATACTTGCATACCGTACAATCTCCTAAATTTGTACCATGAGAGAAATTGTTCTGCGTCACTGATTCTTAAACTGTAGTTTGTGAATTGCTGGTGGTGTACAGTATGCTTTCAGATCTGTGAGAGCATGACAAAAATAGAAGAAAGCAGCGATGAATACTGAATAAATCTTACCCCTCTCTTGACTGACAAATGTCTCAGTGACACAAAACATGCTGAAACTAAGCAACACCTACCTGCTTCCTAGCAACACTTCCCTTTTGTTTTTACCTCAGTTCAGCTGCATCAGAGTGCAAAAATTAGTTGAGTTTTAATTTGAAGTATTAAAAATACAGCCGCCCAAGCGATGTCCAAAAGATAAGAAAGTGCTGTGTTTTACTAACACTAGGCAAGCAAGAATAGTGGTCCACTTTGCAATACTTTTGAAGCATTGCTTTTCAGCGTAGAGCCATCTCGTTTTGCATTTGAATACTTTTTAACATCAAAGCAGCAATGTGAATGAGTGCATGATCATAGTTTTAGTAACTGTCAGCTCAGTCCTAAAGGTGAAGCCACCACTGCAGCAGTGCCAAAGTGGCTACCACTGTATTCTATAGCACCACAGTAACTGCCACACATTTCCTCAGGGGAAGTGGATTTTTCCCTGAGGAAAGTCCCAAGCACTGCAATGGGGCTTCTCGAGTCTGTGCCAGCTATTTCACCAGAACTTAAGATACTCTGTGCTGAGACTTTTGGCCTGATACAAAGTTTAGGATGTGGTGCATCAGAACTCTGCTGTTCTTTCCCAGGTTCCTCACCCAAGAAAGCCTTCCCCTAATCCTGAAGTCCTTATGTCACATTTGTAACATTTGGAGGTCAGCACTGGCATTGGCCCAGCTTTGATTGGGCACTTAGGAGCATGTATATTCATTACATGTATATATACATGTATTTTGCATGTATATTCAGAAATTTCAAAGTAGTCAATGGGGTTCACCTCCAGATATGGGTGGATTAGGGTTATGACTTTTTCTGGGTGATTTTTGAAATCCCATGTTCTTGTGTCATAAATTGAAGAACTCTTTGTTCAAAAGTAATAAAAAAGGTAATAATTTGATTTCGTTTTTGAAAAAAGGTCACCCCAAAACAAAAATTTTTTAACCTATATACGCATATAGGGTAAAAAAAATCAAAATACTTTAGAAGCATTATTTGTCATTTCTAATGATTGGATATTACTTAGGTAGTTTCTGAAGCATTTAGCAGTTTAGTACTATAGCATAACAAAAAATTACAAAGATATACAAAATTACATATCAATTCCACAAGTATGAATAACTATATAATGAAGATTGTTGAGTATTCAGCATAATTAGTGCATAATATACAATTATTATGTTTTTTTAGACAAACCTAATCTGGTTTCTCCTTTTTGCCATAAGGATTCAGAACTGTAATGATTCTTCTAGAATGTTTTGGTTCTAGTGCAATTTTGATTTGCTATATTTCTTGCTTGTCCTTGTTCTTCTGAGTTTCTTCTGAGTTTCCAAACTCTTGATATTCACTCCGTCTCTGTTGCTCCACCCTAGTGATAGAAAGGGCAACCCAAGGGCTCTTATGTGGACAGATTAGTTGCTCTGGATTGTGCTGACTGTCAGACTCTTAACTACACACTGCTGGGAACTGTTCTAACAATTTCTGATGCAGTTGTAGGGAGGCACATCAGTAGTAGTGAGCAGGATCATTGCTTGAATGCTCCTTTTCTGATAGAAAAAAAGGATAGTGCTCAAGCTGAGGACCTCAGATGGGATATCTAAGTCACCGGATAACATAAAGACTTGGATATACGCAGGTTGCATATATCAAAACTTATGAATTGTAGTGAGATATATAATTCTTGTAGGAATATTTAGATGATTTTTTTTCTTTGCACAAAAATAGTAATAAAGGCAACAGATGTATTAGGAAAAATTGAAGTTTATTCTCTCTTTTTCATTGTATGTCACAACATCTATCTAGTTACAGTATTTATGTACCGCTTTTCAACTAAAAAGTTCACAAAGCAGTTTACAAAGAAAATGAAAAAAAAACCATAATAGCAAATGGGTCCCTGTGCCAAAAAAAGGCTCACAATCTAAAATGCAAAATAACACCAGCAGAAGCCACTTGCACAGACATTGCTGGGGTGTGGCGGGCCAGTTACTCTCCCTCTGCTAAATAAAGGAGGAACACCCACTTGAAAGACCAGTTAGCAGGGGTAATCACATTAGTAATGAGCTGTTGTGTCAATGATTCTACCAGGAAAAGAGGTGCTGGGCCCCATATGTTTTTTAGTCAGATACTGATTCTTAAAAGTGGGCAGCAGAAATTATGATACTATATTCTGTTTTAGTATGACTATGGACTGTTAACCTCCATAGAAGTTCCTTAGGTCTCAATGAAAAGAACAATCTCATAAAATTTATCTACATAAATACTGTAGATAAATACTGTAGATAAAAGATAAAGATAAAAACAGATAATTACATAATGGATCTGGCTCTTTGGTTTTGGCCATATGTGTTCAAATTTTACAATTACATTTAAGATGATAGGGCAGCAAAAGATGAATTTATTTCAGTTTCTTACATGATGTATTAGATGCATGGTTTGTTTTTGGTGAAACTACAAATAGCAGTTTACCAGGAATTGTGGCTACCAGGAGAGATCCAAAAAAGAAGGGTTATTAATTTCCTTCTCTCAGAACATTGGAAGTAGCTTTGTTTAAAAAGGGAGGAGGAAAAGTCAGGAAAAACAACAGCATATCCTCCAAAGAAGAGACATGATATTTAATCAATTCAATGTGTATATTAAAGGAAAAATTCTGAAGGGTTGTGTCTGGATTTGAACTGATCTAACTTTTTGTTTTCCTCTTTCTTGGCAGCTAACCCATTCGGAAACATGGCACAGTGACAATCAGTGACAAGAAAGCGAAGACAGGTTTGTTCTTTTTGTTTAAAAGTTGCTTTTAAATAGCATGGTATTGAATAGGATTGTGGTCAGAAGGAACACGAGTTACATTGTATGAAAGGATTTACTCTGAACATTCCTTAGCAGGCTGGACTTCTGCAAAGTTCCTGGAAATTGCAGACTCCATTACATGTTGGACTTTTCAGGCAACCTATATATACATACTCAGTGAGCAGGCTACTTGGATGTCTATTCTAGACATGCAGCTTGATTTATGTGACATTAAAACAACTTTCCAGATTCAAGGAACAGGTAGCTGCCAAAGTTTTTTACCAGCACTTGCCATTTGGAGACATGCACTTATTGTTTGGAAATAGTGTTTAGAAAGGAAGAAAAGAACAATGGTTTGGGTTTTGCAAAATGATGAGAATGAAAGATAGGTTTCAAGATACTGGGAAGCAAAGGGCTACAGAAGATAATATATTTTTCCTTGTTGTAATCTGATTTTATCATCTTTGCTTCTCTTGTTCTATTCTGTATTTTTACGTATTACTAGCAGAATTTACCTTTCATTTCAGAGGTAAAATGTAAAGAATATTACTGGGCACTGGGCATTGCTGGGTACTATCATTACCAGGTAGTGATCACCAATGGGTGCTGGCCATTGGCAGCAGTTGGTGGATATTGAGCACTGATGGGCAGTGGTGGGCAGCAGCAGGCTTCAGGCACTGGTGGTCACTAGTGGGGACCACAAAGTACCATGAGGCAGTGGGCATTAGGGAGCAGTGGGCACCAGTAGGTATTGGGAACTGGAGGGCACTAGCGATCAGTGGAAACAGGCAGGCACCATGAGGCACCACTGGGCACCAGCAGGCAGCGTTCACCACTGGGGCACTGGGTGCCATGAGGCATCAAGCATCCCTACCAGGCACCAGTGGGCACAGGTTATCATCAGCACTGGGCACCATCAGGCATCCCTGTAAGGCACAAAGGACCATTGACACTGGGCAGTGAATACTGATGGGCCCTGGCTACCAGTGGGTACTGGCAGCCACCAACAGTCACTGGGCAGTGGTGGGAATTGGGCACTGTGGGTGCCACTTGGCAGTGAGCATGACAAGGCACCATTGGGCAGTGGGCAGCAGGCACTACTGGGTGGCAGTGGGCAGCAGGCACTACAGGGCACAATTGAGCAGTGGCCAGTAGGCTTTACCAGACACTGAGCATCCCTACCAGGCTGGAAGCATGGTTGTAATCCAAAACACTTGTAATCCAAAGCAAATTTTCCCATGGGAAATAATGAAAACTCAGATGATTGGTTCCACAGTCCAAAAATATTTATATTAAAATATTTATTGTATATAAAATGATTACAAAACATTACTGTACATTACTGAACAGTACTGCATCTTTGAAAACCTTCATGGCTGCTGTGAGGGAGATAAGAGAGGAGGGATGACTTTCACTATCACAAACCCAGTCACTAAAGAATCTTTGTCTTTTCGTGCAGCTTTCACATTCCATGCTGCTAATGGGGAACAGCACTGTAACATTGATAAGGCACATCTGCCACACTACCACACACAGATCCCACACACAAAACACTCTACACACACCTTCCACAATGCCAACAGATCCCACACACACCTGGCTCACGTTGCTCCCCTCTACCCACCTGGTGAGTTCCCTAGACATGGAAGCCTATTTCAAACTTCTTCAGAAGTTTTCATCTTCCAAAACAGTGCTCTTAAATCGAATCAAAATTTCTTATAAAATTTTTCTCTTAATACAAGGGCACAATCCAGAGTAACTACAGGAACACACAGGAGACATTACATGCACCATAGTTATGGCAACATCTAGTGAAAACCTATGGGAAATTCATATTGCAATCCAGAGTAACTTGTTCTCACTCTAAAGCAAGGACCCCCCTTAGTTACTCTGGATTTCACCCCAAGTCACTCTTAAGCCAAGGATGCTGTAGCCTGAAATGAAGGTGAGATATGTAACTAAATAAATAAATTTGCAGATGATTTTCTTATCTGCCCAAGCTACATACATACAGACATGCATACATAAGAACCACTCCACATGAAATTACTCTAGTAATCAGTATAAAAAGCAATATTCCATTGGTAAAATGATGGTTGTGAATATCCATATTCTCAATTGAATATTGACTGGTACTTCTCTGAGACACATTGCACTGTTGGAGGCAAAATGCCATGTTGAAAGCCAACAGGTAAAAAGGGTAAAAGAGTTCCACGCCTCTTTTAATCATTCTGTCTGCACTTTAATCTAATTTCAGATTGAATTGATACTATTGATTACATTCCCTTCAAGCCCATATTCAACGTATGATACTGTACTCAATATGTGGTAAAATGTTGTTCTTTTCATATGTGACGAGTATAAAAGGCAAAACTGTTCAATTAATTTGCCAGCACTTTCTTTAAAATTGCATACCGGATTTCTGTGAAACGCTGTATGTAGCAATATTCCAGGTAAATTATTGTTATTTATTATGTTTTTTTGCCTACAGATTTAAAGTCAACAATTATGTTTCCTTTTTATACTTAATGGCTTGGTACAATATTTTTAGAAGCCTGGTCCATGCTTACTCCACTGAGGGCACAATCCTATCTAATTTAGGCTAGCATAAGTTACCCATGTCTCCATTCCCATGGTGGTATGGGGAGACCAGCACATGTCTGTGCCTAATCACTCAGGAGTGGTGCAAAAGAGCTTTAACATCACATTTGTGATACCGTCAGGCCAGCAATGGTCTCGTACTAGGATTTGTGCCAGCCCAACCTGAGGTTAGGATTGTATTGTGAGTGTGAGCATCTTAATTTCACATACCAGTCTTTAAAATGTACCAAGCACAAATATACCAATAACTATTTTTCTGAATTCATAGAGGTTCAGACAGTATAGCTGCCTGTAAATTTGTGACATACGGGTTTACTTATCCACAGGGAGCAGTGTTGCCTTTTATCTTGCTGTATATTAACTGTATGTAAAAATGATGACACTACAATGGAATTGAATTCAAAACATGCATTCAGTGTGCATGATCCTATGAAGTTTACTTAGGCTGCAATCCTAAAGACACTTTCCTGGGAGTAAGCCCCATTTAACACAATAAGGCTTCCTTCTGGGTAGGCATGGTTAGGAGGCTGCAATCAAAGACACTTTCCTGGGAGTAAGCCCCATTTAACACAGTGAAGCTTACTTCTGGGTAGACATGGTTAGGAGGCTGCAATCTAAGATAACTTTCTTCTGCAATCCAAGACACTTTCAAAGTGTCTCCCCACTTTCTCCTTCTCTTCATCCTGAGCCTCTCTCTCCCCTGCTCCCTTCTGGCTAGCCCTGAGCTGCTTCCCCCTTCTCCACTCCTGTTCTCTCCCTCTGCCCAGCGGACACCCGGCCACAGGAGGAACAGCGCGGAAGTGTTGCTTTTGCTATGGGCAGGTGCACTAGGCAGCCCTGACACTTTTTAAAAGGGCTGCCGGCCAGCGTATCTGTCCCAACTGCCAATGAGTGTGCTTGTTACGTGAAGCAACACTTGTTATGTGAGGCAGAATCCTAGAGAAATTTTTGCTTGTTATGTGGATCACTTGTTAAGCGAGGTACCACTGTACATGAGAATTTTTTTATTTTTTAAAAAATGTCTCTAAGGGAATTTATCATTTTCGGATAGTTTTAGGCATTCCAAGTGATATTGTGGAAAACAAGGTATTCTGGAACAGTCAGGTATATTATCATTGTTCAGTGCCCAGCAGGCTGACTTGAAGCAGGAATTTCCGGGAGCAGCTGCCACTTCTCCACTCTCTGACAAAAGGGTATCATCATAGGTCCATTGGGAAGCCTGGCTGCAGATACAGAAGATGGGAGAAATCAGTAGCAGAGTGAAACCCCAAGTGACTGAGTCATGCTGGGATTGATATTTAAATTACGTCAGGCCACTTCTTTGGTGGCTACAAAAGTGTTTGCTTTTGAGTCCAATTCAGAGTGCTTATTTTTACAGGTTGAGTCAATTCTAGGATCCTTTGAGGATGCCGATTTTCACGTCAATTAATCAATCCGTCAATCAAATCTCCCTCTGTGTGGCTTAGAAGAGTTTTCTTTGACCTGACCAGAAGAATGTAAAGTGATAAATCAATTCCCAATTGCTCTGCATACTTTTGTGGCTCTAGGCTGGAGAGGTGAGGCATCTGCCTCTGAGATGAAAAAAAGCTGTTCTAAGTCCCCAAAGAGGCAAAGAGAGATTGATTGATTGATCGCCTGTCTGCCATGTTACTGTGGTAAGCAGCTGTTTTTAAACCTAAATGGACATATCTTTCAATTTAATAAGCCAACCTCATTCACACTGTGGTAAAATCACAGTGAAAAATACACGTTTAATTAGGTTATACCTGTATTTTTAAAGCTCTATACAGTTTGGGACCAGGGCATTTAAAGCATCACCTCCTTCCATATTAACCTACCAATACTCTCGGGTCATCAGAAGGGGCCTTTACCACTGTACCATATCAGCAAAGGCATACAGCTCAGCACTTATTCTTCAGCTACTGGTGAAAGGGATTTTTTTTACCATGGGTACCAATCATCAATGTCCAGTGACACTGCCCTTTTAACTGAGTGTATTATCTTTATTTTTTATATTTTTAATTGAACAGGGAGTGCATAGTAAGGCAAACTAAAATAAGAAAGCAGAAATTCTTGCAGAACATTCATATGTCCTTCCAAACACTACCTGAAATATTAACTTCCATGTATATCTGAGAATTTGACCTGACCTGATGTAATAATTTTGAAATTCATTGCTTGCCAACAAAATTATGCAATCTAGATCTTAAGTAAGACAAATGATACTGTGCCAGCCAAGTAGGTACAATTAGAAAGGATGCTTTAACAATGGAAACAAATGTATTAGATATATACCAAGTGTTTTTATCAACATAATGTGGGTCCTCAAGGACCTCCTTTTAAGTTCCAGGACATAAATTCTCAGTGACTTGGGTCTTGGCTGGGAGAAATTCCAACACAAGACTAGCGATCAGCCATTTCTGAGTTCCACCTCCTCTTCTGTTCTAAAGGTTAAAATTGCCATCTCCCATGATTTGCATATAGGGAGACCAGATGTCATAACTGTAAAAAGCGGACAAGTCTCCCTAAAATGTAGGACAGCCAAAGAAAATGTAGGACATGACAAACTAAAACCTAAAACACTCATATGTATTGCTTTCATATGGTTAATTTAAACACTATATTACTTATTGTTAAATTTATAACTATTACATATAATATATTATCTATAATTTATTAATTCCAAGAAGGCTCCATGTTGCCTGCTCACAAGGAAAAGGAGGACAATGAATATTTTTTTTCCAGGAACAATTCTAAACTCCAGTACATGTCCTGGGGGAAGAGGGTGTATATGGCATATGTGGTTCAACCTGTTTTGGTATGTTTGTATGTTAGTGAGAGAGAGCTTGTGCTAACTTTAGCTCTGGGTTTATTCTCATTACAGGCACTAATGAGAGTCCATTTGCAGAAATATTTGTTTGACAGCAGGATTTTACAAGATAAAAAAGCTAGTTAAAAAAGCATTGGAAGAAATATTTCTAAACTTAACAAAAGACAATTTCCACTTTTCATTACAGCTCGGCTCCCTAACCTGTCAAGTGAGCTGAAGGCATATGTTTAAAAGTTTGTGACTATGATAGCTTGGGGACAGGTTTGTATCAATTGGATATACAGTTTTAGCCTCACTTGGCTACAGTTTTAGCCTCACTTGTTATCATATGTGCCAGTGATTTTAGAAAAGGCTGTTAGCTCTCTTTATGACTTGATGACACGTAGTTTTTCTTTATGATTTAGACTCCACAGCCGCTAATGTTTAATATAGCTTGTGGGAACTGATCCTTTGGCTCTTTTGGGTTTGTAAGATCTTATGGGAAAGAGAGATCCAAAAGTTGGAAATGTAGAGGCAAACAATTGCATGTGGTCTGTGCATTTTTTTTCTTTGCTAAAAGGGCAATCCTGAATTGCTTGACTGTCCCTAGGTTTTTTCCATCAGTTTTTTTGTTTTGTTTTTCTTTGCAATAGAAATGTTCTTTACTAAGAGGTCTTTGATAACATAGTTTGTATGCATATCTCAGAAAGAATCACTTCCATAGAAAGTTCAAGAAGTAAATATTATAATCAACGAAGCATCATAAATAACTTTTATGTCTAAATCAAGCTATTAAAAGCTTTTTTTATTTTTAAGTAGATAGGGGAATAAAATAGCTGCATAGTTCAGAAAGTGGTATACTATTACTGCCTGCTGTGTCCATGAATTATGCCAGCTTTTTACACTTGTGAAGTAAAAAGCGGATTAGAACTGTGATCAATGTATTATCCTATACTTCTTATTGTTCATTATATTTCCTTTTTGAGAACCTTTGTAGTCTAAATGGCTACTAATGACATAATTACAATTGTTTGTCACCACCATAATGTGTGATTTCCTATCTCCTCCTGAAGATGTAAGTTAGATAAAGGAGGAGTTTTGGCAGGAAGACAAAGTGCAGTGATTTATTAAAGACCAGATGTGGTTGTTAAAAGCTTTTTTATACAGAAAGACTTAATTGAGTGATGTGAAATAGGAATGAAATATCTGAACATTATAGTCAGTGGCTCTTGGTGTGAGTGACACAGTTGCTCAAAGGCGCATGACAAACTAGTTGCTGTATTATTATATACAAAATTTATGTTCAAATTTAAATTGCATGAAATACTAGTACTTTGACTGCTACTTCTAATATATTGTTAAGGTTCATGGGATAGTGCATGGCTTTTCCTCCTTATGTGATGAAACATTCTGTGATGAGAGGAAGCCAATGTTGTACATTGACTAAAGTGTTGCATTTTGATCTAAGAACCCAGTTTCAAAATGCTACTCACTAGCTCGCCTTGGGCAAGTTGCTGTCGCTTCAGTCTAATATAACTTTCGGGTTGTTAAGAGCGTAGAATAAGTCCATTGAAGTAACCCTGAGCTCATTAAAGCAGGATAAATCATGACAAAAATAGAATTGTTTTTCTTTAGTGACTATACTATTCTGCAACCATAGATAGGAAAAAAGAATATAGGGATGTCATAATGTAAACAAATAATATCTCATTCTTACTAGTCCCACTCTCAATAATTTTTGAAAAAACATTCTACTTTTCCCCTCTTATATATTTGTCCCATATAATTTTTTTCTTATTTCCAGTTCATCTACTTCTCTTTCTAATCTAATTTCATCAACTTCTATGGGATCATGTCTGGCTGCCAGCACGCTCTGTGTGCATGGTTTGGATTGCACAGAGGTGCTGGCTGTGTGAAAGACTGCCTCCAAATGTAGAGTGGGTGCTCAGCTTCCATGATTACTGCAGCCCCAAATAAAATAAGAGTCACAGACAATTGCAGTAGTTGCGTGCTCTGCTCCTGATCCCAATGAACAGTCTCTTATTCATTTTTCTTTCCACACTGTTCCATCTAAGTTGTGGTTAATTCACAGGAATAAAAAAAAAGCAGGCCTCCGTCAGTCTTGAAAGACTATGGTATCATGCTCGGCACTGCATACGCTGCATGCGAAGCACGAAAGCCTGTGTTGGATTGTTATGAAGGATAGGCTGTTACCCAAGCAGCAAATCCCCCCTCTCCATGCCACTGAATTAGTCCAATGGAAAGGCAGAGCCAATACGATTGGATCCAGCTGGCATCGCAGAGCTGGGCTAAGGACAGGAGGTCACCCTGTCTTGTGGGACCGACCCGGGAATCAAACCCTGGCCTGCTGGTTAACAGGCACAGCGTCTTAATGGAATCATAGAGTTGGAAGGGACCCAGTGCATCATCTAGTCCAACCCCCTGCCCGAAGCAGGAAATCCTCATCTTGTGGGGACCAGGGTCTCAAATCCTGGCCTGCTGGTTAACAGGCACAGTGTCTTAACCATTTGTGCCACCAGAAGACTTTCTATGTATTCCCATAATTACTTTTCTAAGGACAACCTGTCTACCCCTGTTGTTGCTCTCCTCTGCTCATTACACACCATACCTCCTACACCATACCTCCCTCACAAAAGCACTTTATGGCCCTTTTCAAAGACTGTGCCAGTGCAGTATGCACTTCACAGCAAAAGCGGGTGATAGGATTGTGTTTGAGTTCTCTACTAATGATACTTACAGCACAATCCAGAGTAATTACAGGAGCTCTTATGTTAACGCAAGAGACATTTACATCAATGTAGGTACAGCGCCACCTATGGGAAATAGAGCAACCCAGAGTAAATTTTTCATACGTCTAGTTTGTTATCTTGCAAACTAGAGGTAATCAGCATTTTTCCTTAGGAATAAAATTGAAGTGTTCCCCATTTTTGTTTCAGGAAGTTGAGGAAATAAACCATGCTTACACTACCCTGATTCTACACAATACATTGTCAATATCTAAATGCAAAAGGTGATGCTTCTAATGCCTCAGAATTGTTAATTTCTTTGTAATATAAAAATATTGGCAATTTTTTTTCTTATAAAGTCTTATTAAATCAATGGACAAAGTTTCTAATTTTAGCTTACACCTTCGAAAGTAACAATTTCTGATGGACAGAAAGCCACATATGGCTTTGTGTTACTACTCCTTGCTCAGTGATGATGGAAGCATGAATTATTATTAAATGTGTCACTGTAAATTTGAAGAATTTTTTTACATTGTCAGTTATATGGAGTTCCAACAATCAGGATTCAAAAATCAGGATAAAATTAACCTTCTTGAGTGTACCTTAAAAATCCTTGTGAGTAGATCATCACTAATTCATTGTCATGCATCTTCTTTAGTTTTTAGTCCATGCTTCTTTGAATCTGGTGATACATGTTGCGTAGTTAGCCTGTAGCAATGAACTGATTGAGTATAATTTGTATTCATTGTTAAATTTAGTAACTGCACTGAGATTTGAATTACGCTAATCAACTTTTCTTGTAATTTGTATAATTTACATACTGTACACACACTGCAAATGCAGGACTCTGATGCAAAACAAAGTTTAATTAGTGTAACAGGGTTACATCTGCTTCCCAAGTGATTGATTGCTGAATGTGCTTATGCCACTTGCAAGGAGGATCAGGGAATTGAACCATTAAAGGCTAAGGGCATAATCTATGAAGAAGCTGTCCTGCAATCACCCACTGGAATGAATGAGAGCTGGCAAACTACTGCGCTTTTGCACACCTCCCATTCACTTTTGTGGGGATTGTGTGGGAGATGTACCAGATGAATTGTGCCTGGAACCCCCATCCTCAGCTTGAATTGTGAAATTTTTATCCATCAGAAAGTGTTTATGGGTGCAATCCTAATGTGCTTTTAAACTGACACAGGTTCCTGGAATGTCGCAAATGTGCTATAAAGTTGTGGCAAACAGAGAGGAGGGGAGGGAGGCAAAAGGAGCAGGCACAGGGATGCTGTGAGTTGTACTGGTCAAGCTTGGCAAGTGGAAGAGCTTGGGATATGTGAAGAGGAAGTGGGAGAAGTGTTCTGTGGCAGAAGCGGCCATGCAGCAGGTTGGACTGTAGGCAAGAAGGTGATGAGCCAAAGGTGGGGATCCTAGACCCATTCACAGGCAGCCAATGTCAGTCCCAGGCTGCTCAGATCTGCACCACTATTTGACATGGCGCAGATTTGAATAGACCCATTGGGACTGCTTTCTAACCTAAGGGGAAAATTAGCAGCCCCAAACTTCCACAGGATACAGCACATGTATACCAGCTGGCATATTTTCGTGCAAATATGCATATATTGTTCAGTTACATTCCATTAACTTTGTTCGTTTATACAGTACATACATACCCTACCTTTTCATGCCATAAGCAAATGCCCAACGTGGCTTCCAGAGATTTTATAATCAAGTTCAAAGTAATACAACATATAAAAACATCAACAAGGCACTAGAACAGGGGTGTACAGACATTCAACTTCAGGACTCTTGGATATTTAATAATTGTGTAAAGGAGGGAACATGAGGGGGGACCTTTACCAAAGGAGGGAATTTCAGCAGGTGCTGGTTCTCATCTCACATATCATATAAAATCTGCACCTGCTTAAATTTCCTCTTCTATACAATTGTTAACGGTCCAGGAGCTCTAAAATTAAAAGCTTGGACACTAGACCTGCACCAGAGCATTAATTTTAACAAGTTTTAACATGCAAGAAAATGTTTTACATTTAAAACATTAATTTTAGCTTTAAAAGTCATTTACATTTAAAAAAAATAGAGATATGGAGTCTACCACTTTAAAAAAATAGATTATGTATCATTTAAATAAATACTGGGTCAGTTTGAAATAACATATAAAGAGGAACACATAGTCTACATATTTGTTTTATACCACACCTTTCCATTCCAGCACAAATGCTCAGGGCAGCTTACAAAACTTTAGTTCCTCTCCTCCTGCTGTCCTCACAGCAACTTTGTCAATTAGGTAAGTTGAGAGTGAGTGACTGGTCCAAAGACACCCAGGAAACATCAGGTGGTGAACCAAATGATCATGTAGCCCAAAGCAAAACTCTTAACGTTTCTCCAGAAACAGCATCATAACTGGAAGTGATGTTATACCCAGGTTTTTGGGATTCTTTAAAAAGGAAATTAGGGGAAAGCCCTCCTCCTCCCCAGCAGCATGCCACCCATTTGCTCTCCTGTCTCCCCCAGCTAGAGGCAAAGCTAAGGCATCTATCTGTTATCTGGGGTCAAAGAAGATTTTGTAGCCCCCCCCCCCCCCAGAAATAAAATTTAATTAAGTAAAATTAAAAATGTGGCCCTTATTGATCAGAGACAAAGAGGGATGATTATTCTTCCTCTGCTAAATATAAGAGGAGCACCACTTAAAAGTGCCTCTTTACCCAGTTAGCATGGGGTGCAATCCTGACTAACCCTACAATCCAGAGTAACTACGGGAGCATGTAAGAGAATTTACATGCACCCGTAGTTACTGCACCATCTAGTGAAAACCTATGGGAAATTCATATTGCAATCCAGAGTAAATTGTTCTTACACCGGAGCAAGGACTCCCCGTAGTTACTCTGTATTGCGCCCTTAGGCAAGGTGACTGGAGCTGTCCTTGCCACCAGAGAGAGGGGTTGATATTGGTACCCATGTCTCAGTTAACCCTGGAAGGTTCTGGAACGGAACCCCCACAGATACTTTTATATTGCTTCATGCAGAGTTTTCAGCATTTAAACTTTATATTAAATTCTTTTTAAACAATAATCTGTATTTAAAGTTGCTTTATGCTTTATAATTAAATAAGGAAATACTGCTTGGATCTACATTTTTATACCTTTGACTATATTCTAATTATTTCTTTAATCTGACTCATAAAAACAGTCCATTTCTTCATTAGGAAATTGCAAGGGTATCTCAAGAGAAAGATGGGTTTTTGAAGGTGTCTTACCATATCTAATGAGAAATTCAGTTTCAGATTTTCGCATTTTTTTTCATTTGTGCAGTTTTGTGAAAAAAAGATACCTTCTAGGTAAATTAATCCTTTCAAAGGAGCAAAATAACTTCTTTTTTGGGGAAAAGGCTTATTAAAGTCTTATTCTTTATGATCTTAATGCCACTTGTGTTAAGCTGAACAATTCATGGAGAAATTACATAATTTTAAATAGAAGAATTACCAACCAAAGCCACATATTTTACAATTACATGATCATGGCAAAAAGAGACTTCAACTGGGAAAAATGTGATCTAGATTCCCATGACATGCCTGAAGTTTAAGTATTTTTGTAAATTAGATTGTTCCTAGTTAAACAGGTGGTTTTGAAGGCTGGTTTCACTGTTGTTTTAATCATAGTTTAGTTACCATGGAGAAATATGCAAGTTAGCATTTATACACAGAAGTGAAATTTATGCTGCATAGATAATAGCCTAAATTTAGCATGACTTAAGTTTACCACTTCCTTTTAAAAAAAAGAGAGAAAGAGAGAGAAAGAGAGCAAGCAGGATATGGTTTATTATTATTACACTATCAAGAAGGTAATTTCTTTAAAATATTTTACATTTTTGTGGGCTATTATTTTCCCTGCTGAAATTAATATTGGTATTGGTTTCAAACGTTTTGAGTGATTTAGCTTAATAAAGCATATCATGTAAATATAGATATTGATTGTACTCAAGATGCTCTGATGTTCAGAAAGCGCTCCAGTATCCTATTAGTCATTCTACAATATTAAAAGCAAATCTGATTTTCACTGATTGGGACAAAGATTTCTGGATTTTGGCAGTATATAAGCTGTCTATAAAATGGTGAGCAAAATCATGTTTGAGAATTATGACATGAAGTATTTTGCTTGTCAGAGAGTGTTCACTATAATTCTATGAGGCAAGTCTTATTAGCAATTACAAGAATTTATATCATGTTAATTGACCATCAGTTGTACAGTATTTTTCTATTTTGATATTTATTCTTCCATCCAGTGGCGCTAAAGGCAACTGTCAAGAAGCATTGCTGTCACTTTGTTTAACTGCTATCACAAAGGTAGGGCTAAGTTTTCAAGGACAAATGCAGCAAAAGTATCATGATCCAACATGAGGTCCCCCAGCACACAGAGAGCAGCAGATCCCTTTCAACACCAGCTGTTCTCACAGATATAGATTGCTGCAGTGAAATTTTCTTCATATAATTCAGGAAGCTCTAGAGAATTCTCCAAAACAACTGTGCCAACAAGGAAAATGTTGAATTTTTCATCAGCTTCCCAATGCAGAGTTAGTGGGCAATCCATTCATTCATGACCAGATGTTCAGTGTAGGAACACGCTGCAGTTAACTTGAACCTTGTGGCCTGTTTTCCTTTGGCTTGCAAGGACATTGGCAACAACCTAACATTGGAGAATTGTGGCCTGAAAAAGCAAGATACTGAAGTGTGTTTCTGTGGCTTCCTGGTTGGTTTTCACCAGCAACCAGACAAGGTAGGAAGTGATGACAGGAATAAACAACACGGCATCAATCATTAGACATGAAAAGCACTGGAGAAGACACCATTTCTGAATGAGTCTAGTCTTCCAGGAATCATAGGGATTCCCCCCCCCCCCCGGTTGTGATTCAGAAGGAAGGATGATTGCTTCTAAATGCTTAGTTTGACATGCTTTAATCTAGTTATGTAAACTGTAACTCAAAAAAATTATTTTAATAGCACTTGGAAACCAGTAGGCTGCTAGTGTGTCAAGGTTGTGCTTAGGCGTATGTAATAAGACTACTGCTACTGAAAATGTGTAGAACTTTGTCTGAGCACAAAGCTGGAATTTTCAGATAGAGATTAGCATTCCTCACCGTTTGCAGATTGTGGTTTCCTTCATAAACATGTATTTATGTCTCATCCATTTTAGAATGTTGTGCTAGGCACTAGGCACTGAAAAAAATAGTATTGAGTAGGAGTTTTGGAATAAACAGTGTGATTTTCTACTTTGAAAAAGATTCTTCCTTAAAATGATTAACTGTGTTTGATTCTAGTTGTGCCAGCTGGCTAGGAAAAGGAAGACCGGATTTGATAACATTTAACGCTTCCCCCCCCCTTTAGATTTGGAGATCTTTCATTCATTCCTGTCTACATTGTGTTTCAAAATAACTATTGATTTTAGAATGAATTGATAGTTGAGGGTATCATCATGTTATCTTAATATTTCAGTATGATTTCAAATGCTCCTTGTTGAGCAAAAAATATTTCAATAACATTTCATATTTTAATTCTCTCTCTCTCTCTCACACACACACACACACGCATGCACAAACACACACACAAGGGGAGAGAAAGAGAAGTTTAAATGTCCATAATGTATTTTGTAGTTGCCTTTTTGTTTAAAATAATGAGCACCATTAGCATTAGTTTGATTACTCAAGTGAGTAAGACTGCAATCCTAAACACACTTTTCTGGGAGTGAGACCCATTGTTTTCAGTTTTTGAGTGGACTTGGTCAGGATTGTGCTCTAAAGAAATTATTTTGGCTAAGACTGGGTGTGCCATATAAAATGGTGGTAATGGGACACTGAGCCAGTTTTGGTCTGTCACAGACCAGAGCCCTCCCAGTAATTATGTTTGTTTTGGCAGTATTCTCTGGCTCTAATTTCTAAGGTTGCAGTGGAACCTCCCTTTGCATTTCCTGCTTCAGAAAGCAACTCTGTTGCACATTATGTTGAGATAACAAAATCCATCATTGCTATGAAGACAAACCAGAATCCATGCAACTGAAAGAATGAAGGAGTATATTAAGGTCATACATTTGATTTTGGCTCCTTTTCAGCATGACGATTAACTCCACCAGACAGTCGTATTTACTTTTGTAGAAAGGGGAGGTCTCTGAGAATAATAGTCTTGTTTCCACTGATGCTAACTTGCTGATAGAAAAATGAGAACAACTTTACAGTAGCTGTGACATTAGTTACCTTTATTCAGCATAGTCCAGCTGCACTGAGCCCTCAGGAAGCCTTCACCATGCACACAGTTTGTTCTTGGGTGTGAAAGCAAATAGTATTTGAGTTGGCAGTAACTTCCCCTTTAGAAAAGTTTGCTGCCTCGGCAAGAAACCGCAGCATGAGCTTTCTGTCTTTGAATGTTTCCACTGGCAGGATGGCCTTTTTCCACATTTCCTTGGTTTAAGGAAACAGATTTGGAACTTTTTTTTAATAAGAAGAAAAAGACTTAATGCCAACATTTAACAGCTGGAGTTAGTATGTAATTTATGGTTTTCACTTTATGCTCAGATGTATGATTTTTAAAAAGTGATTATCTTTGTAATAATTTCAGAAAAGATATTTTTACATAAACAATTTTTGTTTAGTTTTTTTAAATGTTATCGATTTATATTGGAAAGGCTTTATTGTCAAAGAGGACTTTGTTGATATATGAGGGGTAAAAACAATTGAAAGTGTCTGGTTGTTAGCCGGTTGCATTTTGTTATTATTCCTTCTGGTTTCTTGTCAGGGTTCTTGGAAATAAAGTTCCAAGTTAATCCTGTAGGATTTACTTCCTGATAAGCCACTTTAATCATCATATTTTGACAGCATACATTTGCAGACATTAAACTTATATCTTCTGAATTTGCTTCCTTATGGAAGTCTTATATTTTCTTTGAAATGGAGTTCCATCAACATTAAAAATGCACTTTTAATACTTCTTGGCTCTATGTCCAAAATTCAGAAGTTAGAATTAGAAACAGATCAGTTGCAGGAAATTAATGCAGCCAGCCAATAAATTCTGAGTGAGACGCCATTAAATTTGGTGGTATTTGTGGACTTTCAGTTAAGGGTTACCAGTTTTGTTTTGCTAAACACCACTGTGTTAACATCAGTTTAAAAAAAACCCAAAAAATATTGAATGTTCACAGAAGTCCATCACAAATGTTTCCTTTCTTGTGCAAGGTAAGATGGAAAAAAGAGAGAGTAAGAAAGAAATCAGGAAATGTATACATTGTGAAATTCATATGCTGTACTGTAAAAGTCCTTTTGTATGCTAGATTTAGAAGCAAAAGTATTTAGCAGTAAGGAGTAACCGTATCGAGAAAGTGGGGTTTTTCTAAAAGTGATGGTAGATAGTATTTATTTTTATCTATGAGACTTATAAAATTGAGTGGATTATGTATGCAACATGTTTATGACCTTTTATGATGTTAATGTGTTGTAACTGCTGCCAGTTCATTGCTTGAGACCTCTTGAAATTAAAATGTGTTTCATCAGGTTGTCTTCTACCTTCATACAAACAACACCACTGTCTTACCTCTATCAAGTTTGGCACCTGCTATATCAGCCTAATAGCAATACCTTTCACAGAAATATCCGCTATGGGATACCTGATCCTGCAGACCTTATACAGTGGTGCAGTGGTTTACGAGCATAATTTGTTCCGGAAACATAATCCAAAGCAAATTTTTCCCATAGGAAATAATGGAAACATAGACTATTGGTTCCACAGTCTAAAACATTTATATAAAAATATTTACTGTATATAAAAATGATTACAAAACACTGTCATATAAAACACTGCAATAAGGAAAATACAGTACAGTAAAGAACTGTACTGTACCTTTGAAAACCTTCATGGCTGGTGTGAGGGAGACAAGAGAGAGAAGGAAATCTGTTCCAAACTTTGTCCAGGGCAAAACTCTAGCTCAGGGTACCCCCCCCCCCCCGCCAGTCCTCCCTGTGAGTTTCCCGGCTACGGAAGTGCTCCAAGTGCTTGTCTTCCTCAGAAGTGCTTAGTTTAATACAGTGCTCTTAAACAAAGTCAAACTTTTTGAGAAAATTTTGTTCTTAATCAAAGTCACTCTTAAGTCAAGGTACCACTGAAGACACCTATTTTTTCACTTCATTTTTAATAGGTGGCCAGGTCATTTTCAGAATATAAGATGTGGCTTCAATTTTAATCATTATTTTTGAGCATTCTTTCAGATAAACCAGGTTTAACCGCCGGTTCCATACACACTTACCTCAGAATAAGTCTCACTGAGTCAACCTGACTAGATAAGCATAAGATTAAAAAACATTATTTAAAAAAATTTATACCCCAACTTTCCCATGCTGAAGCAGTAGTCCAAAGTAGCCTTCTCATAGGGGGTGATTGAACCCCTCATCTTTTAGTCTCCTTCCTTTTCCCTTCACTAGCCTTTGTCCCATATTCGCAGAGGTGTTTAATGTGCTATTCTGCAGTCAGTGGACAGGCTGAATATTCCAACGATATTACAACACTATATAATGCTGCTTAATTATCGACTAAGCACTCATCTGGATTGTATAATGTGTTTTCAGACCTCAGGGGCTGCAAAAAATGAACAAAATGAGACAGTTTGTGGCATGTGGTTTCAAAAAGAGAAAGGTTGATGACAATTATGTGTCAAAGATGCTAGGTATTAAATACTAAATGAGTTTAGTTTTCTTATTTCTCCTGCGGCCCCCCCCCCCCAAGCAATGGAAAAGGACAACTATAGGGAAAGTAATCAATATCTTGGACTATAGCTGCTTTTCAGCATAATTCTGTGCATGTCTATTTTGCTCCATCAGTATCAGTTGAATGTGTATAAGATTGGTGGTGGCACCGTAAGAGTTGGCACTGAGGCCAACGTCAGCACTGGGACATAGGGCACAATCCTAACCATGTCTACTCAAAAGTAAGGCCCATTGTGTTCAATGGGTCTTACTCCCAGGAAAGTGTCTTTAGGATTGTGGCCATAGTGCCACTAAGACCCCAGACTGAACCTCAGGTGGTAAGTTTCATTACCAGCAGGCAGTGAGCTTTTTCAGGGAATGGGGAATGTCAGGACAGGTTAAACTGAATAGGGCGGCAACCACATGGTAGTCTGGACCAGGGAGGAGGGTGGAGATGACAGCCAAGTTAAATTCAATGTCCTCTCTGAGCCTAACAACCCAAATTGGGTGTTCTTTGTTCAAAAGAAGACACAGATCTGAGTAACCCTGAGGGGCCTGTACAGTTGCTCAGAACAGGGAGACTGGGAGACCTCCATAAGCTTCCCAGGGAAGCATAGGAATAGGGCCCTAAGTCACCATCAGACTGCTTAAACGACCTCACGAGGATGGTATCGAAGAAATAGTATGTTTCCCCACTAGATTGAACCCCCTGGTTGAAGGAAGTAATAAAAGTGTGATAAAAGGAATCCACTGTTCAGAACAAAGATAACTCATCTTTTTGTGTTTGAGGTAACCCTTTCTTCACTTACAGTCACTCCATGGAGCAACTGCTGTAGGCAAGCTGTTTTAATATTTATAGTGAACTTTGAGGTCTAACTTATAAATGCATTTTTATGACAGTTATGTCAGTTTGCTACGTCAGTTCTGTGGTGGGGTCCTAGGGGTCTCCCCACCTTCCCAGCTTCCCTCTGCTCCATCCTCCTCTTGCCTCAAGACTGGTCGCACAAGCTCTCCACACAAGTCAGACTTGAAGAACTGGAAATTTTACTGCAATATTTAACAAAGTAACCATAACCATCCCTATAACATTGTTCCATACAGAGAAGTACAGTTGCTCAGCCCAGCTGGTTCCTCTCCCTCTTTCCAACTGCCTTCCCAGCTTTCCCCCATCCTTTTATTGCCTCCTGGTGCCCCAACCCCTTCCGGGGTGAGGCCAGGACAGTCAATTGTTGTAGTCCTCCAGACAAAGTTCTACCAGACTGATGGGCCTGATCAACCAGAGTACCACCCTCCTCCTATCCATCCAGGAGGGCACCACTCCAATGGTGTGGCCTCTAGCATCTCGGGACACCTTCAGATGCTCTCTGCCTATCAGCCCCTTGCCAGCCCCTGTCAGCTGGTGCTTCCATGTAGTCCCTGGATTCGGTGTCTGGGCTCTGGGGTTTCCTGTCTCCTCTGGTGAGCTGTCCAGTCTATAGGGTGAAGAGCCCAGCCGGGTTCTCTTCCTCACAAGACAGGGGCTGGTGCCTCCTCCACAGTGGAATCTGCCAATGGCTCCTGCCAAGAGAGAAAGTACACTTTAGTATGTGCTGTCCCTTTGCGGTGGGTCACTGTAAACCAGTACGATTGGAGTCCAAGGTATCACCAGTCTGGTGTTGGAGTCCTACATCCTCTTGAGCCAAGTCAGTAGGGCATGGTCCGTTATTAGCTCGAAGGGTGCCCCCAGGAGGTAATACCTCAGTGTGTGGACAGCCCACCTGACTGCCAGCACATCCCTTTCAATCGTGGAGTACTTCATCTCTGCTAGGGACAACTTCTTGCTCAGATACATTACAGGGTGTTCCCTAGCTGAGTCCCGCTAGGCCGGAACGGCTTCCACCCCCCCTACTGGATGCATTCATGAGGACCAAGAACGGTCTGCGGAAGACTGGGACTTGTAGCACTGGGGCCCTACACAGGGCCTCCTTCAGTTCTCGGAAAGCTTGTTCACACTCCGGGGACTACTTCACCCCTTGCCTCCATCCTTTGCCTCCCTTGGTGAGCTCATTCTCTATGGATGACTTAAATCAAATAGCATCCACATGTAGAATAAGGATATCTCAGATGCTTCCCATATGGTCCGCATTAGCATGTGCTGTCCCCTTGCGGTGGGTCACTGTAAACTGGAACGGTTGGAGTCCAAGGTAACCTGCAAACCAGACCTCATCGTTTGCTGATTAGAAGGACAGTCCTTTATGAGGAAATGCTTGCCATTCTACTTGAAATCTGTCATGTAACTACAGCAAGATAATTTCTGCCACATCTTTGAAATGGCTGCTGCAGATACTGTGATTTAAGTCCTGTCATAAGACAGCTCTTTCAAGCTTTGTATCTTGATTGTACTGTATTCACCTGCTGTGCTACCCTGTCCATATGGCATGCAAATTTCATACTGTAACAGTTATCCAAATGCACATTTAGGTGTTGCACCTGCTTTTTTATAGTAATAGTACTTTTGAGGGCAATATGCAAGTTATCATGTTTAGATTAGAAGGTGATTTGCAAAGGATTGCACAGACACTGTCATTTAGCAGTTTGAGGCTGTAAGAACAGTTATAATGCATGTTAAAGCATCCTTTCCAATTTTGCAAAGTGCACATCATACTGACTTAAATAACTTATCTGACAAAAATTAATCCAATTCATATGATAGGTACCAAATGAGCAAGGGTGTTTTAATCTGTAATCTGGCTCTAACATTTTTGCTAAGATTTTACAGGTTATGTTCCTGTGACTTAATTGCATGTAGAAAAGAGAGAACATTTTGTAACATTAATTGTGTTTGGGAATGTGGCTATGGTAAATTTGAAAGTTACTTGAAAATTGAAAAAGAGAAAAACTTCTTTTTGAAATAAAAAAAGTTCTGTTCTTTGGGAATTGAGAAATTGTTATATAAGTGGTAAATGTTAGCAGTTTCACAGGCACATTTATGTTCACCTGGATTTTATTACTTTTATTTGTTTCCATTTGCAGGATATTATGCCATCTGCAAAACATACTGCTATGCAAAGACCCATAATACTATAGCACCAAATTTAAAGGATGCTAGATCTTGTATGAGTCAGAGGCAGAGTTTCATTGTATAAATGTCGTGACCAGTGAAAACACACGTAAATCAGATTGTATGATTCAGGTGTGCAAGGAGACCTGCTTGTGCTCATATGTGTGTTGGGTGCCTGGCAGGAGTGAGTGGCCCAGACTACTAATATGGTGCTAGTAGAGAAACGCTGACCCTTTAGGCTTGCTGTGGGCGGGATTTGGTGCCAAAAGCTTTGAAACAGGAACATGTCACTTCTCCCTCCACTCTTCACTTGTGCTCGTCAGTAAAGCACCAATTGTGCTTTGTAAAAACAGCAAGCTCCGTGTTGAATGATAAGATTAGGAAGGTAATTTCAGACAGGATGAAATTGTACTAGGACTGGGTTTTGCTTTTGTGCCACTGTTTTGTGTTCTAGAGCAGTGGTCCTTAACCTTGTGTGGTCCATGGACTTGTTCGGTGGGAAGAAAATTTTTCTTGGTCCAGTAGGGCTGTGCATGCACACATCAGTGTGGCTGCAGAGCACTAGAACAGTTTGCCCCACAGCCAGGACAAACTGCGCATGCTCAGCCCTGTGCTCAGCTGTGCCTGCCAATTGGGGCCAGGCCTGAGTGCCACCAGGGTTCCTCCTCCAATCCAGGGCCCAATGCCAACACGGCACAGAGCCCAAGGCACCTGTGGACATGGGGGTTGAGGACCCCTGTTCTAGAGCATCTGCCTTTGTGAAAAAGAGTGGAGGATAGAACTATACTACATTTGTAAGTCAACCAGCTGATAGTTCCCATTAATTTCCTGGTGGCTGGGAGAGAAAAGGGAAAACATAATGTACTTATATACAGCTATGCAAGCACTTCTGAGTTGTATGTAGTTGGTCTTCCTACTGGAATATTTACTTTGCTCAGGAGCCATATTTGTATGGCTTAGAGACCACTGTGTGACTCACAAGCCACAATTTTGCTACCTTCAATATATGCTCCTGGAACTGTTTATTTAGACTGCACATAAAACTTTAAAATGTCTTCAGCATGTGGCATTCAGGATGTTGGAAGCTGAAGGTGGTACCGGAAAATTAGGGAAAAATATTATAATACAGTACTTGAAACCAAAATGCATTGTTTGTTTCTTGTGCTTCCCCACCCTGTGTTTAATTGTATAAATTAAAAGTCGCGCCACTCTGCCTGAGGTGTTGGCATCCTATTCTGATTTAATTTACTGCTATTAAGTTGTATTTATCTAATAATGCATGGAACTTGGGGCAAATGTATTTATAGCAATGTTGATCATTGCTGATGTTTAAAATAAAATGGTTAATACACAGTTGAAGACTACCTTTTAAGCATCGTGGAGTAAGTTCTGGCTTTGTTTACTCATAGAATGCTAGCCATATGGAGGAAAGGGTAATTAATTGTAACACTACCCAGACAGCATCTATATGACTCAACAACTATAATAATACATTGTTTTCTGGAGCCTCCTAAATAATTGACTGTAAGAAAACAACACTGTTAAGCTGAATTACAAATTAATGACTTAGTTCCAACAAATATCATATGCAGTGATGTAGGAGACTTCATTTTTGACAGTGGGAAAAAAGAATATAAAAGCAGAAGACCAAATTATATTTCTAAAGAATGAGATTTTCTCTATATCAAACATTTAATACAATAAAACAGTGCCCATTGCTGATGAATAGCTAAAAGAAAATAAGCATCCCTCAGTTAATAGCGTAATTATATGTTTGAAGAACTTTTAAATGCCATGTGAAATCTGAAGAATTAGCGTTTTAAAAAATCCTAATTCATTATGAAAATGGATGAGTTGTAGTTTTTGCTAAACTTTCATGGTACATGTAATATACACCTAATATAGAGCTATAGGCTGCAATCCTAAGCACATGTTCCTGGGATTAAGCCCTATTGAACATAACAAGATTTACTTCTGAGTAAACATGCATAGCATTGTGCCCATAATCTACCATACTGGCGCCCAAACTTTATGGCAGGAGGACTACATCATCTCTCTGACACAGTTGGGGGCCAGAAAAAAGAATTGATTAACATTTCAAATTTAAATAAATTAACATAAATTAATATATTAAACATGAAACTTAAGAATGAATTCAGATCAGTTATAAAAAACTTTCTAACACACACAAACACAGAGGATGATCTACAAACCAGTTTATAAAGCACTATCATGCACGGAGCAAGGTGATGCATGCAGCTTCCTTGGCCCTCAAAATACCATTCGGAGGTGAGGGGAGCAGAGCTCACCTGACCCCTAGTGGATAACAGAACTTGCCCATGAGACATGGAAGGGGGTTGCGGTAGACCATAGGGAGCCTCACCACAGACTGCATCTGGTCCCTGTGCCAGGGCTTGGGCATCCCTGGTGTACCATGTACAGTGGTACTTTGAAAGACGAGTGCCTTTAATTACAAGTGCTTTGAAAGACGAGCACAATTTCTGTGCAATTCTGCCTTGAATAACGAGCAACAGCTTGGAACATTTGGTTGTATTACTACCATATTACTTAGTAACAAGGCAAACAAGGTCTCCTTCTGCTGAAGATGCAAAAGGTTTTGCACTTTTTACAGAGGCTGACCCTTTGACCTCTTTTGCAGAGCCACTTTTTAAGGAGCAAAGCACATGAAACATTTGGTTCCAATTAACTAAGGGCGCAATCCAGAGTAACTACGGGGAGTCCTTGTTCTGGTGTAAGAACAATTTGTTCTGGATTGCAATATGAATTTCCCATAGATTTTCACTAGGTGATGTAGTAACTACGGGTGCACGTAAAGTCTCTTACGTGCTCCCGTAGTTACTCTGGATTGTAGGGATAGTCTATTAACTATTAACTATTTACCATGGTAACAAGGCAGATGAGCTGACCTTCTGAAGTAGCTCTCAAGTGCTAATGGCTCTCAAGTGCTAATGGCTAGTTGCTTCTTCTGGGCTCTTTTGCAGAGGCTGACATGTTTTGCAAAGATGCAAAGACTGACTTCTTTGCATCTTTGCAAAATAAGTTCTGCACCGTTTGCGAAATGAGTGGAGCTGCAAAACGTGTTCAGCTCTTCAAAAAGCTCAGCTCAAAGCAAAACCAGCACTCAAACATACACTCTCTTCTCCCTACCTTAAAACTATCACACTGACATTTTTATTATTTTGTATTATATTACAGTACTTGCGTAATGTACTCACGTTGTGGGAGTAAAATACCCCCCATGCGCCATCCACCCTGTGTGTCATCCCCCATTGTGCAACACCCCAATTCATGGAACAAATTGTCTGAGTTTCCATTGTTTCCTATGGGAAAATCTGCTTTACATAAAGAGCGCTTTGAATGATTAGCATGCTTCTGGAATGAATTGTTCTCATAATTCCAGGCACCACTGTAGTATTCTATGTGGTGAATAGAATTTAGGCTTATTGCCTAAAACATCAATGAAGTAAGACAGTGGACTAATTTAGATGTCATGCTGTCATGTTTTCCTCTAGAGCTGTGATTTTCAACCTTTTTCATCTCACATCACACTAATAAGGCAATGAAATTGTCAAGGTACACCATCAGACTTTTTTACCATTGACAAGGCCACACCAGGCTGTTCAAATCCCTCAATTTTCCTATTAATTAATGACAATCCCCAAATTCCCATGGCATACCTGAGGACTATCCAAGGCACACCAGTGTGCCATGGCATACTGGTTGAAAAACACTGCTCTAAAGACTGATAACACATCTTTAAAAACCAAAGATAATTAATATCCAGTTTGTTTGTTTGTCCTTTTTTATGTCTAATTAAAGCAGGCCTCCATCAGTCTTGAAAGACTATGGTATCGTGCTCGGCACTGCATATGCGGCATGCAAAGCACGAAAGCCTGGGTTGGATTGTTATGGAGGATAGGCTGTTACCCAAGCAGCAAATTCCCCCTCTCCACACCACTGAATTAGTCCAATGGAAAGGCAGCACCGATACAATTGGATCCAGCTGGCATCGCAGAGCTGGGCTAAGGACAGGAGCTCACCCTGTCTTGTGGGGCCGACCCGGGTCTCGAACCCTGGCCTGCTGGTTAAAGGCACAGCGTCTTAACCGCTTGCGCCACTCACAGTCCTAATTGACCACCCTAACTGATCACATATTTAATGTTGTGGCCACAGCTGGTCTATCTATAAGCAGTCCATTTTGGTAGCAAATTGGTGGGGCACCCATCTTTGCTTGCTTCCACTGTTCCTTCCACTCCCTGGATTGGAACCTTGTTTTTTATCACAGGCAAGAAAGATCTCATACAACGTGCATCATCCTGGCTATCCACAGTTTCAGTTTAGAGTTGGACAAAGCTTTCTTGTGGCATGGAGGTGAACAGAGATTCCCAACATGTAGTTAGTACAGATAAATAATAACAATAATGCCTTTGTAAAGCTCTTGGATTGATTAGGCTCTTTAAACTGGAAATAGGTGTGAGAATGGTTGTCAAAAAATAAATCTTGAAAAATAATACCCTGTGATTTTTCTACTTAGGGAACAAATTTTAATCAGCCAACATATCAGACAAATGAGCATTTTAGTCAGCAGTTTGTGTTCTGGAAATCAACTGTGGGATTCTCATTGTAGTACATGTCTGAATAATTAGTAGGATCACTGTTTACTTTTTTGGCAATAAAAGAAAACTTGCTCTTCACTGAGACAGCAGGATGACAGGAGCACTTTGCAGTGTGGTCATTAGTGTGTGCTTGCCATCAATGTCATGATATGGTGTCAAATTAGTTAAGGCCTCCTAAGGAGCTAAACTAGACCTTCTTCATTCTAAGGAATCATGTTTGTTAAATTTCACATCAAATGTGAACAAATTATAAGTCTGGCTTATACATTACTTTAATAAAGTCTGGCATTTTTATGAATAGATAACAAGTAGATAATACAGATTAAACATTTTAGGTCCGAGTTTATATTTTCCTTCTGATCAAGGTAAATTTGGCTTTTTTCAGGTTGGAGGTAGGAGGAAATCTCTGTATATAGCCATGGAACAACTAAAGCCTAAAGGAAGTAAATGTAAATCCACTGAAAACAATGTAATTAAGTTTGTTATCTCATAGCCTGATAAGTCACTGACAATAGTTTTTTCTTCTTATAGTGTCAGTTGTTCATTAATGAGTTCACCAATTAAGTTTGAAAGATTACAGCATTTGCCAAGAGGATTTATCTCTTAAAAGCATTATATTTTCTGATACATTCTTACCGTATTGTAAGCTTTTTTATTAAAGAGGTATAAAACTGCCTGTTAAATACATTAAATCCTATTAAAGGATATGTATAGTCCAAAATCATTTTACAATCTGTTTCCTAATTAAACATGGAGAAAACTGTAACAAAACTGTCCAGCCTACTAATGTCAGTCAGCAAAGGGTGCTCATATATTAAACTACTTAGTAGTTGCTTGCTCTGTATGGTGTTGAGAGACTCCTGTTTTGCAGAGGAGCCATCACTATTGGATAATTTATAAGTATCCAATTTGTATGTCTGTGGGGCTCTGCCTATGGCTGGGGGTCCTTTAGTACTTCTGTGGGTCTATGATGAGCCTTGCCTTCCTAACTCACCTGGACAGGAACCCCTTAAGGACATAAGAAATGTCTCCATTGGATCAGGCCAAAGGCATATCTAGTTCAGCTTCCACACAGCAGTCCACCAGATGCCTCAGGGAGTACATAAGACACCTGGATCCAGCATCCCCCCGCATCTGGCATCTGAGGTTGTCCATGTCTACACACACCCTTTATGGCTTGTAACCT
Organism: Cryptoblepharus egeriae; assembly: GCA_030015325.1. NCBI lineage: Eukaryota > Metazoa > Chordata > Lepidosauria > Squamata > Scincidae > Cryptoblepharus > Cryptoblepharus egeriae. The sequence goes on along the minus strand of JAREYC010000002.1, from coordinate 27,342,691 downwards.
GTGATGGTCCTTTCCTCTAGGAATTTGACCAAACCCTTCTTAAAGGCATTGAAGCTAGATGCCATCACAACATCCTGTGGCAGGGAGTTCCACAGACCAACTATATCCTGGGTAAAGAAACATTTTCTTTCTCTGTCCTAACCGTCCCAACATTCAATTTTAGTAGATGTCTCCTAGTTCTGGCGTTAGGTAAAAGAGAAAAGAGCATCTCCTTATCCACTCTATCCATACTTTGCATAATTTTTACATCTCAATCATTGTGATAGCTGCCTCAGACTAGCAAGAGGGAGGGGATTACTTCACACTGATCCTCCTCTGCAAGACCAGAGACTCCTTGACATAGGACTGCCTGGTTCTCTACACCATGGCATCTCTGCTTCATCACCGGTAGTCTGTGCATTATATGGCTCATGCCAATCCTGGGAGACTCTCCATCTTGGGATCTCCCTTAATAATTCCTTCCCCATTAAGATTACACCCCTTCACTCCCTGCCTCAGTTCCATCTCCCTTTTCGTGGCAGTTAGAGACCAACTGATCCCACCCGGGGCTGCTCATCCCCCCAAAGCAGCCCTCAGCATCCCCCCAAAGATAGCCCCATAGCCTCATCGGGCTACTGCCTCTCTGGGTGCTGCCATCTTGGAATCTAGTACTAATGTGCCCAGTGTCAGATTCCAAGAGGGCAAATCCAACCATATCACAACCCTCTGACATGGGTTCATGACCCTGCACAAGGGGGTTTTGAAGAATGCTGGTCTAAACTTTCAGGAGGGCCACATCAATTCTCTTAACACTGTGTTGAGGGCCAGAAAAAAAATCGAATTTGAATACATTTACATTTGCCCAAATGAATAAATTAGAGATGGAACTTATGAATGAATTGAAATCAGTTTGTTAACACTTTCTAACACAGAGAGAGAGGTGTGATCTTCAACCCAGTTCTTAGGCAGAGCTCCCCATGTTACATGGAGGGGTTTTGCTGTGGGCTGCATTTGAACCCTAGGCCAGGGTTTGGGCACCAGTGGTCTAGAATATCTAGTCTGAGGAATGTTGGTGGCACTTGAAAATTGATCCATAATTAAGTAGTCGCTGATGTGAAGCAACCCCATTCAAGTTGGCAGGTTTTAACCAAATCAGTGTAACTTAACTCAGGGATCTATGTGATTTTCTTTCTCCCTCTCAACTGGTTGGAGTGATACTTAGCTTCTCCTCACGGTCAGATGGACCCATCTTAGAATACGAAGTCTTTTGTCACAAAATTTGCTCTTGAAGATGCCATGCTCTGAGCCATAGTGCCCTTGCAATCTCATTGCCGCTTTCACTTTCAGACCTTTCTTGTATGTATTGCTTACAAAATTCTGCTCTGGCATTCATGGAGCTGTGCCAGTTCACACTAGCTGAGAATTCAACTCACAGTGTACAAATTGTATTAAAAACTGTTTTAATAATGGGGAGAGGCAGCACAGCATGTAAAGACGTGTACGGAGAAAACCTAGTGTGGTGGTTGAAGTCTGAGTCACAATTCAGGTTTGCTTGCTGTATGGTGCCTTCGATGAGGATATCCCCAGGATTTCCTTTCTGTTAGGTGTGGTTATTACTGGAAAAGTATCTAATGTAGGCTTTGCCAATCTTGATAGTTTTTGGAATATCCCCTTTAATTTAATTACTTGGGTGACTTTTTCACTAGATTCACTTTGTGAACTGGCACCGACTGATATTCTGTAACTAGTATTGTGCTTCAGACAGGAAATTTAGCATATAATCAAGAAAATAAAAAATGTCAGTATATTATTGTTATGACGGGATTAGTAATAGTAACCAACAGTAATCCATGCTCCCATTTATTGTTAAACACATTTTCACTTACTTAGGCTGCAAACCTTTAGCCACTATTGTACAATTAAGTCCCATTTAACTCAGTGATAACTACTTCTGAGTAGATGTGCTAAAGTTGTGCTGTAAACAAGGTTTTAGTTCTGTGGTTATTGCTTATCATATGATGAAAGCTTTCTCACTTTGTAGAGAGAAGGAAGAAATTCTACTGATGCTTAAATGGAAATATGCCTATTTACTCTAATTAATTGGCAAAGAATGTGTGTATTTTATTAGTATTTACAAACAAATCTTTGCTTATCAGAGGACCCGTGGGCACTTTAAAGGAAGCTTTTGGGGTTTACACAGAAAACAGAAACTGGTATGAGAAATAAATTTTCTAAGCTAACAAAATGCTCTGAACATGTTCTTGTTGGAGTGTGTGAGGAACTTTATTCTTCAGTACTAATCTGTGTAAGCTCTTGCCACCTGTACTGCATATACTGTACATGTTGGAACATTTCCTATGTATGTGCTTTTGGGTTTTTTAAACCAGTTTTAAACTATCTACAGTATTTATATACCGCTTTTCAACTAAAAAGTTCACAAAGCGGTTTACAAAGAAAATTTAAAAATTAATAGCTAATTAATAGCTAATAACCAGTTTTAAACTTATATTCAAGATAAAACTTATGTGTTAAAGGTTTAACACATGAACACCATAAGGACACTACTGGCATTGGGCAGCCCTACCATGCACTGGGAACCATCGGGCAGTGAGCACTACCAGGTGTTACTGCATAGTGGAACCAGCAGAAACCACCAGGTCGCAGGCACCACTGGGCACCTGCGGGCAGTAGGGCACAAGTGGGCACAGGGCATCCCTACCAGGCACCACTGGGGAGCCGTCACCAGCAGGCAGTGGGCACCCCTACCAGTCCCCGGGCATCCCTCCCAGGCAGTGGTGCATCATCACAGATCGCACAGTAGGTGGCTAGTACTGCTGGGTAACAAAGGGCACCAGCGGGCAACACTGGGTAGCAGGCACTATAGGGTACTACCAGGCACCTTATATCACAGAAGGAATATGCTTTCCAAATTCACGCTTATAAGTGCAGAGGGTTATTCTTCCCCTACTAAATATAAGAGGATCACCAATTAGATGTGCCTCTTTATCCAGTTATCTGGAGTAACTGTATTATAATATATGGAAATAGGAGAAAACTCATTTGAACACCTTTTTAGTTCCATACTATTTCTTATTACATCTCAGAGCAATTAGTCTCTTGAGTTAGGAAAAATCTACTTTTTGTTCCATAGTACAGTTGTGTTTTTATTTTCTGGTTAATTGGCTATATAACCTTTAATACAATACATACATTCCAATGCAATTTATCCCATTACAGTCTTCATTAAACTACCTTTCTAATGATACACAATATGATGGTATTATTCTTCATACATACTGTTTTCTTTATATGTGTTATCTACAATTTTATATGTGTTATCTCACAATTTTATCTATTAGTGTCAAGCTCAGCTTGCTGCCCCCCTATTGCTTGCTACCTGATGCTACCCTTCACCCCTTTGGTATGCCACTGGTAATAATCCTTTCTTGAAAAGAACATTCAGTTGATCTTTATCCGGGTCTCCAAACCCTGGCCTGGGGGCCAGATATGGCCCTCTGCGAGCCTCAGTGTGGTCCTGGCAAGACCCCTCTATCCTGCCCTTGACAAGCCTTGTAATCCACTCCAATACATTCTTATATATAAATTTATTTAAAGGTTTTCAAATTTGAAATGTAAATTAGTTTTCCAGCCCTCTACACAATGTCAGAGAGATGATGTGGCTTTCTGCCAAAAATTTTGGAGGCCACTGATACGTTTTAACAGTTTAGTGTGCAATCCAGAGTAACTATGGGAAGTCCTTGCTCTGGTGTAAGAATAATTTGCTCTGGATTGCAGTATGAATTTCCCATAGGTCTTCACTAAGTGGTGCAGTAACTATGGGTACACATAATGGGCGCAATCCAGAGTAACTACGGGGAGTCCTTGCACCGGTGTAAGAACAATTTGCTCTGGATTGCAATATAAGTTTCCCATAGGTTTTCACTAGGTGGTGCTGTAACTACGGGTACACGTAATGTCTCTTACGTGGTCCCGTAGTTACTCTGGATTGTAGGGAATGTCTCTTACGTGCTCCCGTAGTTACTCTGGATTGGTTAGATTGCATTTTGTCAGTAAAAGGAAACAAAATTGGAAAGAAATAGCTATTGTGAGCTTAGGAGAATAAGATTGTACAGGCACTTAACCTTCAAAGTGAAAAGATTTACAGTATATTTGATTTTAGTTTACCAATCTACATTTAACTATTACAAATGGAATGAAATAAGAATATGGAATTTAGATGAATCTGACATTTTTGAACAAATTCTGTGTTCCAAATTCAGATTGTAGATTTGCAGTATTAGTATGCAGAAAAGACCAGTTGCTAGTATTTTAATTTGTGTGATTTACCTTCATTTACTGATGAGGTATGTAGCTTAAAAATTTGTAAGCATATCCTAAGAATGGGGATGAAGAATAGGAATAAGAATAGGAATAGGAATAAGGATTTGTCACAACTTCCAAAATAGCAGTAGGGCTATTCATTGCACAGGAGAGGTAATCCAAAGCAAGTCTTTAGGTATTTCTACATAATTCTTATGAAATGAAGCCCTTTTATCCACTCTTATCATCAGCATTTACAGCATCTTCACACAATGAAGGGATCCTTAATTTAAAATAGACGTGGTAGTTCTATATCAATACCAATGAAATAGATTTTATTTGCAGTTTAATTATTTGCATTATTTATGGCAACTTCTTGCTTGTGGGTTGGAATGTTTGTATTTACTTCCTCTCCAGTTTAAATTAATTGTGGAATTGGTTTCAAGAAGATCCATAAGTTTTCATACCTGCATGCTTTTGCTTGGTGGAGAAGAGGATTGGTCTGATCAATATCTATATAGAATTTATTTGAAATTAAAAAAAAATAATTTTCATAATTTAAAAATTGAAGGGAAATTGAAAAAAGATAGCGATAAAGACACTGGCTGCGATCCTAATCTCCAGTTGGACAAGCCTGAGCCCCAGTATAAGTCCTAAATTGACCTGAGAATGTCACAAAAGTTTCGTAACACACTTCTTCGCCATTCCTGGGGGCAGGGTAAGGCCAGTGCACAGACATGCACTTGCCTCCTTTCATTGCCACAGGAAAAGGAAGACCAAAGAGTTGGGCTGTCCTAGGTTAGAACTGCACCCACAATCAGATTAATTAGTAAAGATATCTATTGTTAGTATGAAACAAAATGCCAAATAAAAATTATAAATGGGAATGAATATTAATTCAATCACATTACACTATTAAATAGAAAAATATTCCAAGCTGAGAGACAACTACAAAATTGTAATTTTTCACTAATATACAGTGAAATCCTCAGCATGCCTACATATAAGTCCCATTGTGTTCGATAATATTTACTCCCAGGAAAGTGTGGTTATGATTGCAGCCTTAAAAAATTTGTGGAATGATTGAGAAGGGGAAGAAATTGAAGAACTGTTGATACAATGGCAGATAATGTTCTTGGCATTTCACCTGGTGGCAATGCCTGGTGCCCAGCAGTGCCTGATGGTGCCCACAAATATTCTTTAAATATTATTCCAACAACAATGGGTAAATTCTGCTAATAAATAAATCATCTAAAATAAATTCTGGTGGCACTTTGGTTCAGTGAAAACTAATGAGTGTTTCATATCAACAGACTGAGCAAATGCCTTTATCAATACCTGCATTTAGTGGAATAATTGAAATGTTTGCAAAGTTATAAAATGCACTTATAGATTACAACATAAATTGACTTGGGGTTTAGTGAATATGCTTACAAACTGAGTGGCCACATGTTCTGATAATCCAGAAGCATACAGTTTAGCTCATCACATTTATGATTAAGTCGTGGCATACACTTTATGGCACCAAAGCCTTGAAGCAATTTATCAAGAATATCATGAAACTCCCCATACAAGCAGCTTTTTAACGCACAGGTCAGGAAAGCAACCATTGTTAGAAACTAGGGTAATATTAGTTGTGAAATTTATTAATTAAGTGTAGGCTGTTAATGTGACCTTGGATTTTGAGCACAGTGACCTTTTTGCAGGGTATGATTAGTGACTGTTTACTGTAATTCTTCACTCTGATAAATGCTTGTTGCATCAGATGAAAGTAACCCTGTTCATTTTGCTAAGTGAAATATTTGGAAAATGGACCTTCCTTTGAATGACATATCAGCGGTGTTAGAAACATCTAGTTTCAGGCTTAGGTCATCAGGAATAATATCAGTAGCCAATTTATCCTTAAAATGATCTGTTACATTAATTGTTCATAATAGTAATAATTTGACATTAGGTTTCTATCCAGTCCATTATACAAAAAGCATTGGGTTTGGAGAATTATGTAAATACTGTAAATTTATAAAAAAAATGTTCACAGCATATAGGCTGCAATTGTAAACACACTTTCCTGGGAGTAAGATCCATTGAACACAATGGGGCTTATTTCTGAGTAGACATGGCTAGGATTGTACTCATAAGCAGTTAACAGCCCAATCCTATGCTGTCTACAGCACCAGAGCTACCGCAGCACCAAAATGATTGCCTCAGTATCCTAAGTGCTGCAGGCTACTGTAGTGGCTCTGTGGAATAAGGGACATTTGACACCTTCCCCCATGTCCCCTTCACCCTTCCACTAGGGGGTAACTCCATTCTGCAGGAGCTCTAGAGCTGGTGCAGAATAAAAAACCTCCATATAATGTCCGAAATTCCTTCACAGAGGCTCAGGATCCAGCAGAGCTGAGCTCTCTCCCTCCAGATAATCCTCTTCTCCACCCGCTCCCAACCTCCCTCCACTTTGAAACAGATACTCTCTACCTCTCCCCTCTCCTCCATTATCCACTGCTCAGTGGTCTGGGTGACTACTGAGTGGCATAGCATTGGCAAGGACTAGTTCGAGTGCAGCGCCAGCTGTTGTTGATGCACCGTTGGCACTGTAGTAGCACTAGACTGGTACTGGAGACCAGAAATGTGCTTTATGTCATGTTTGCAGCACCCAGTGTTGGTAATACACTGGAGATAGAAGTATAGGATTGGCAATATAATTTGAACAAACTTTTTTGTAATTTGGCAAACAGTTTGAATACAGTTATGGCTTAAAATGTATTGCAAAGACTTAAAACTTTTAGTCCACACTATAGAGTTTTAAATTCATTGATATTGTTATTTCTGGAAGTGAAAAGTTGCTACTGACATAATGTTCTCTTCCATAAATGAAGAAGCTTGGGGATATTTGTGCCTTTTAAATCCCAGAAATTTACCAAAGTTAAGATCAACTGCTGCCCAGCTGTCACTACACAATCTTTCAGCTAGTCCTGATGCTTACTGTTGCCTGCATTTTTCTGTGTATCGGACAGGAAATAGGAAGGGAATGAGACTATGCTTTTCTTGGGAAACCACTCCCTTTAAAATAGAGAAATTTGGCTTGCTTTTTTGTTTTATCCTCCTAAAATAAGCAAAAATGCTATACAGCATTAGCAGACACTGAGAAGAAAAATTCCCATTAAAAGGAAATCCAATTCCAGTACTTTCCAAGTCTTTAATGATAGACCTTGGGACCCATCTATGCTACCAAACCCAGAAGTCATTCCTTTTTTCTTGCAGCTATGCTCTAGTCACTGCTGAAATCCCTGAACTAATATGTTCAATGTTTGAAAAGCAAGGAAGGTAATGTTCATTCCAATGTCTTAGAAGCCCTTGGTCAAACCCATTTAGACACTGTGTTGACATTTTATGTATGCTGGTACAAGGTACATCGTATCCTAAGCCCATCCAGGCAATGTCACACCAACACAGTCCATGGAAACCTGGAACAAATGCTTATCTTCTGTGCAATGCTCAAGGAGTCTATCACTGCTGTCATATGCAGCACCAGTACCAGGGATGCTCTGCCAGAGCTTCTGAAGAGAGGGCAGGCACAGGGCCCTGAACAGTCAACCTTGGTTGGATGAAATCCATCCGCTAGTGATGAGCAACTCAGCAGCAGGCATCCTCACCAATCATTGGGAGAGTCCCTAAAGACAGCATGACATGACACAAGGATGCCCCAGCACTCTTACCATAGGATCAACAGTGGTATCGACAACAAAAGGGCAAAAGCAAAAACCTGCCAGGGATCCCTACTCCCAGGGTTCTAGTCCCCCCATCCAACCTGTTCATACAACTCTCATCTGAAGAATACATTTTGACCACGGTAGAGGAAGGGTAAAAAGACAGTTTCCTTGGAAAAGGGTAGTGTTTGAAAGAATCACAGAAGTTTTCCATGGTGAGGGTTTACCATGTTTCTGTGGAGGCATCCACCAGCTGGAAAAGACCATTTTAACAGGAGAGGGTCTGGGATGAGTCACAAAGGGAACTGCAGCAGCACTCAAAGCAGATTCCTGGTAGCTCACTCCACCACAATGAACACAAGTCAAGCGAGATAGACCTGCTCTAGCAAATTGTCGTGTTCTAACTGGCAAAGCTCTTGCTTTTTGCATGATTGACCAGAAACAACCACGGCAGAGACAAAAGCAGAAGCTGAGATGAGGCAGGTTGAGAATGCACACAGCACATGGACCTTTTTGAAGGAGCATTGTATGGGCCAAACATAGGGCTGGCACATGACCCATGGTGCCTACTGCAATGGCAAATCCTTCTGGCTCCACCTACCCATACTTTTTGTTCAATTACTGAGACTTGCTGGCATGGCTGTCTGTATGCTGCCCTTCCTGTCCCTGCCACTGCTCTCCATGCAGTGAACAGGTGCAGAGAACAGGTTGTTCATAAACAGAGAAGAATGTTGCCTCTTGGCGAGTATGAGAAGTCATGGAGTGAAGAAGCTGCAGATCCCTGAGAGCAACCAGGGCACTCCCTGCTGAGTCCTACTCTGAGGCCAGCTGAGACAGATACAACGAAGAGAAGAAGAGATCCATGCCAGCTAATGAAGAGGGAATGAGTCTGATTCAACCAGTTTTTATTAAATTATGTCAGTGGTAGAGATGACGATGATAAGTTATATGGAAAATCCCAATCCAAAACAGAATCTTAATAAACTAGCTTACTTTTATAGTTTTTGCTAGATAGCTCTATTACAGATATTTTTATGCCATTCTTCTATGCATATCCCCACATGTGTGACTTCACAGGATATCCACTAGAAGTACAACAGTTAATTTTGTCATAAACCTTTTCATTATTGGATGCTCCTTTTTCTCATCCAGTAGGTATTTAGGCTGCAATCCTAAACACATATTTCTGGGAGTAAGACCAATTGAATACAATGAGGCTTACAGCACAATCCAGAGCAACTAATCTGTCCACATAAGAGCCCTTAGGTTGCCCTATCTAACACTAGGTTGGAGAAATTGCAAGATGCTCCACCCCAGTTACTCTGGAAGAGGCTTAGGGCAGAGCAAGGCAACATAGGGTGCCCTAAGAGAGGTGGACCTGCTCTGCCCTAACTGGGGCAGCCTAAGCAGCTCAGGAGAGGCAAGTTGAGGGCATGTTTAGCATTGCCTAGGGCAGAGCAGTTACTCTGTAACCAAAGCCTGTTTCCAAGGCAGAAATGCCTCTTCCAGTTCCTCAGAGATATACTACCTCAGGAGCAGGTATAGTAATGAGTAGACCCATAGGGGTCCATGATAAGGCCTGAGTAAGAATGGCAGTGTTGACCAAAATATCTGAGTTCTTGGCCATCCTAGCTGCAACCCCTGCCTCTCAACCTCAGGATATGGAACAAACTACGGCTGCCCACAAACCTCAGGATACAGCAGGCCACTCCAAGAAGCCCCTTGTATTCACTGTAGAATGTACTGGCATCTCATCAGGGACTCATTATAAGGCAGGCACTCAGTGGCGTCACCAGACTGGTGCGGCTGGTGTGGGCTGCATTGGGTGATGCGCTCCTTATGGGGTGATGTGCCGGAGGAGTTTGACAGTCCTTTGGCAGGCTCCGGGTGTCAGCACCCCCATTCAGGCCTGCTCCAAGGCGGAGCAGCAGCCAGAAGCTGCCACTTGTCTGAGGAGCTGGCCTGAACGGCCATCTGAGGTGCACTGCGCAGAAACACACTGAGCATGCCGAACAGCTTCAGAGGAGACTTCCTTAGAGCAGAGAAAGTCCGCGCCTCTGCACAGCCATTCGGCCTCACTCAGGAGGCGGAGCGGCAGCTGAATGGCTTCAGAAAGAGTACTGCACAGGCACCAACTCTGATGCCTGCACAGTCTCCCCCGAAGCCAAAAGGCTTCAGAAAAGTACTGCGCAGGTGTCAGAGATGGTGCCTGCGCAGTACTCTTTCTGAAGCCAGTTGGCTTCAGAAACAACTGCGCAGGCGCCAACTTTGGTGACTGCGCAGTCCAGGTAGGGGGGCGCACATCCCAGGGATGACGCACAGACTTCCGCACCAGGTGATGTGCAGAGTCATGTCACCACTGTAGGCACCACAGCTGTTCCTTGTTCAGTGTGATCTGAGGGGTGTCTCCTCAGGAGCAAGTCTTCCTCTTGTGTCAATTACTTAGCATGCTCTGGAGCAGTTAGGGCAGCCCAGGCTTCCTGACTCTCTGGATTCAGCATAACTTTCTGCTATGGATACAGAATAGTTAGGAGAGTGCAGTTAGGTCAGAGCAGGCTGAATTTGCTCTGGATTGTGTCCTTACTTTTGAGAAGATCTGATTAGGCTTGTGCTCTAAGACCGGAAGTATAGAATTGAGTCACTTTGATTCACAGTGATGGTCTGAGTCTGCATGTCTGCAAACATTATAGCAGGAAAGATCCTTTACTCATGCAGACATCACATGTACTCCAGCCCACATACAATCTGGAAAAAAGAGCTGTCTTCTTTCTATCACAAACTTTTTTAAAATAATTTTTTTTTCTGTTGGGTTTTCCTTTATACAGATGTCTCTGAGTTCTGCTCAGCAGAAAATTTAGTTTGTAGTGGAAACATTTACCCAGACTTAACATTGCTGTGTGCCAGAATAACACTATAATGGTCTATTAAAACCATTTATTAACATGGAACTAAGGATGTTTAGACCCAATCAGCATGTGGCTTGACAAACACATACCTAAATAGCTACAAGGTAGGTCAGTCTTGGGAAGAGACTGTAATTTTCTGGGGAGATACAATTTGGGGAAGTTAACAATACCACTAGAAAACAAAGAATAGTCTATCCTCCCTCATATAAATGTTATAATTTCTACCCATTATCAATATCATTACAAGAGTCTGCTACTGACTGAACTTGCATTCTGCTACTCAGAAACTTGTTCTGACTATGAACGGATACTATAAAATGTGACTTATGGTTTAATGAGGAATAAATAAGAAAAAAGCTTTGGTGGAACATAATTAAATATTGTCTAAGAAAGCTACTGTAGAGACATGCAGACTACTGCTTGGAGATTTATGAATGGCAAAATACCATCGTAGTGCTGAGAAATGTTGAGTCAAAAATTGTCTTGAGTGATTAAAAATGTTTTACTGTATACAACAGTGAGCTGTAATCATGCTTTGTAGAGGAGAAAAAAAACCTGCTACTATTATTAAACCTGTTTACTACTAGCAGAGAGTGGTAAAAGATCATCGATAGTCCACTCCCTTCCATCCAGAATATTGCACAAAAGCGATGATTTGAGTCAGGTTTGCAGTATTTTTCAGGATGCTACTCATCCCCTTACTCACCTGCTCTCTTTGTTACCTTTGGGGAGGAAGCTGCAGAGCATTTGTTGCAGAATATCTAGATTTGGACAGAGTTTTGTTCCATACTGCTTCAAATTAGTGAACTCTCAAGATGCCTTTTTCCACTATGTTTCTCAAAATGGACAATGTTAATTTCACATTATTTTAGGTGATTGTATGTGTTTACTCCTGTGAGCAAGCGATGTAATTTCATTTTGTGTGTACCAGTTTGCGTGTACCTATGTGTGTACAGTAAAGAGACGACCCCCAAAATCCAGAGTAACTACGGGAGCATGTAAGAGACTTTATGTGCACCCGTAGTTACTGCAGCACCTAATGAAAACCTATGGGAAATTCATACTGGAATCCAGAGTAAGTTGATCTTACACCGGAGCAAGGACTCCCCATAATTACTCTGGATTTTGCCCAATAAAGGTTATCTTACCTTATCTTATCAGACACACATTTCTTTTTTCATAAATTTTGTTTCAATTTTTCACTGTAAAAATGAATACATTTCAAAACCTTAAACACGGCTTAGCATAATTATACTAACAGAAAAAATTGTTAAATTGAGTTGAATATGAATCACATCTACTACGGTTAACACATTTGGATAGTATCTAGCTCTTAGAACTGAGGCCCCTTTCTCTTGAATTGTACTGACATCAGTGAGGCCATTCCTGATTAAGTGATTTCATAATTGCATCCAACATGAGCACTTCTCTCAAGATCTGATTATTTTTTGAAGAGGAGTATTTATTGTGTAGAATACTATAAATTATGATGCTCACCATAGAATTAAGAACCATTCTCTTGTGGAAAACTACTCAAAAATCAGTAAAGCAGAGGGAGGAGGTAGGCCAAAGCAAAATAATATGCCTATTATGTGAAATCTGCAAACCTGTGTGTTGATCTCTACTTGCTGTCCGTGGAGCAGCAGGAATGTAACTTTCTTTTTGGAAGCATGCTGACAACAATTAGTGTTGGCATACAAACAATATAGCAAACAGGAAGATCTACTAGTGGCTCCATAAGGAGTATTCTTCAGCATTGATGTGAAAGGAAAGCCAGATTGGGGAAAAAAAAGAAAGGGTCTCACTTGAGATAAAGGACTCAAGAATAGAAGAGGAGAAATTAGATGCAAATGTTAATTGGCCTTTTATTACATGACAAATAGCTCAATCCTAACTAAATTCCTGCATGGTGATTTAGCAGAGCTGGCAAAGCTTTAGTTGCATCCCACAGGGAAATTTTGGCCACTGGTGGTCTTCATAAGCCTCAGCAGTCACAATGGGTCAGCTTAGACCTGTGTCAGTGATATTTCTGGTACAAGTCTAGATTGATCTGTGTTGGCAGATCAGGCCTGGGAAGAGAGGATGTGGTGAATATCCTGGGAAGAGAGGATATGGTAAATGCCACCACTGATCCTACACTGCTTCCGGGCCCAATTTGCCTACCCACTCTGTTGTCGCCATGCTTCTCACTGTTATATCCCCTGTCCTCCCATACCTGCTCCAGTGGGTCTCCATGTGGCTATCAGTGCTAATGGAATGGCTCTGGCCTTTCTTCTGATATGGCAGGAGTAGAGTTGTTGCATAAAACACTTTATGGTGCTTTAGCAACAGTGTGTGCTGATAGAGTGGATTCTGTGCTGACACAGCAGATGGATAGGACTGGGCCCAAATAAATCTTGACTATGTTTATAGGCAGATTAAAATAAAATAAGCATGTGTTTATTATCTTGTGATGTTTCTATAACTACATTTCAGTGACAGTAAGGTGCCTCCCAAACCCATTGAAATCAATGGGTTCACTCTACTGTTTGCTCTGCTGTTTGATTTGTAGTTTCACTGTCATCTCTGGTTGGGACTCAAATGTGTTATAGAGATGGATTTGAGGTTCAAACATGCTTGATACTTTTTCACAAATTAAATAGTCTTAAGGATGTTTGGAAGTAATCCAGATCCTTACTATTATTTATGTCAGCGAGCCTCAAAAAAATCAGCAGTTAATTTGCAGTTCTTATAATTTTTATGATACTTATGTTGTTGTAAATTTAGATGTGTGCAGCATCAACTCAGTGGTATATATTTTATGATCTCAGCTATCTTTGATATCATAATAGATTTCAGTTGCCAAAGATTTAGAGAGAAAAGGAAAATAAATGTTATAGGGTACTGTGTGGAATATTTGAATTTAGTCCAAATGCAAATAAACTGTGGAGCTTTGGAAGACTCCAGATCTGCAATCCTGTAAACATTTCCCTGAGAGTAAGTCCCATTGAGTATACTATAGTGGTTATTTCTGGTGATTGTACATAATTAGAAGCCTTTAAGAGTCTGGATTGTTCTCTGTTGGATTTTTTATACCTGTGAACAGCCTGTAATGGCAGAGGTATGAATCTATATGCGCTCTGATTTGGGGAGTTGTGGTTAGGCTGTGTTATTCCTCACTTTTGCTTGCTTTTAGTTTTACTGATTCTTTTGAACTATTTCTGTCACTTTACATCTCAGAAGAGAAATAGCTTTTTGCCTGTGCCTGACCTCTGATTGGTCTGGGTATAAGAGAAAAGCTTCAGCATTTTTCCCTAGAGACTTATTTTGGTGGAAGAGAGGCCAGATTCTTAGCACCTGTGGACTACGAATTGCAATCTGGAAAAGAAAAATTTACAAATGAAGTCTTAGGACTTTGTCCCCTTGCCTTTCACCCTGTGCTGCTTTAATCATTCAGCCTTTTGTTTCTGAGAACGGAGAATTTTAGAATGATTGTTTCTTGCTGTTTGTAATATTAGCTGTGGTTCTCAAGGGCATTCCGCATGCTCTTTCCTCTTTAATAGGATCATCCATTGAGTCAAAGTCTAGTATTTTGGCAAACTATTCTTCATGTAGCTGATTAAGTCAAAATCTTCCTCATCCTTAGGTAATCCTACAGTATGTAAATTCTTCCATGCATGATCCTTTTTTCTAACATTTTTGCTTCTGTAATGAACTGCTTTGTCTCCAGTTTTGTCTCAGGTGTCTTTGTCTGAGGTAGCCCCTTGGTTCCTATTTCTCAAATTGTCCCTTATGAGCTATTTCATACGTTAATCCAAAATCACAGAAATTAGTTGATCACCATTCCAGGTTACAGTTATAGCTGTGATTTCTCTTCTCTTGTCTCAGTCATAGCTCATTGGGATAAAAAATAATTTTCCTGACTCCCACTCCTCTTGCTCCTATCCAAATCCTATCAGGTGGTTTGTAGCAGTACTTTCAATGTGAAACTGCCCTTGAAGATGGACCATAAATTTCAGTTGATTCAGAGAAAGGCAGCCCAAGTATTATATGGAGTCATCAAGATAATATGTATATGTGTAACCTGTACACCCAAAAAATGCTATACAAATGCTAATTATTGTTATTGACAACCCTTCATTGCTCCTGTGGACTTGGTGAATCAAGGTGCAGGTTTTGATTTTGAAATCCTGTGAGCAATGGGTCCTGTTTAAGGAAGGGAATGCTTTTTCCCCCTTTGGTAATTCCTTGGAGCTTTTCTAGATGGGCTGCTCATTTGCTGATCTGTGCTGCTCATTTCTGAAAAGTAGGTTGACAGCTATACAAGCCTTATGATATTTTTTAAAATAAAATTTAAATGGTGTGAAATATTATTTTTAATCAGTTCTATAGTGATGTATTTATGCTGGCTTTATTGTTGTTTGTTTTAGTTAATTCATTGTTTTAGTCACCATTCAACCTGCTCTGAACAGGCATATAAGAAATAAATGATCTCCTACATTACTGTGATGCTTGATAAAGTCTACAGTTTTAAAACTAGTAGCTGAAAGTTTGAGGATGTGGTCAGTTTCCTGGTGGTTTGCTTGGTTGTCAGGTGCTTAGCAAGTGCTTAGAAAAAGTGATAATTATGTGTTGGTAAGATATTGTAAACTGCTTGTATGCCTTTTCCCAACCTTTGCCATTTTATAGACAGAATGAAAATACATGTGGATATTTGCAAAACTAGATCTTACAGGAACTGAACTGGTTGCTTAGAGGCCACACAGGGTTATAAGAGTGTCAGTGTGTGTGTGTGTTTCAAACAGAAAGTACAAGATAAACCGAAACTTATCAGTGGGCCCCAAACTCAGGCCCTCTGGCCAGATTCAGAACCCACTGCTATCCTTATCCTGGAGAAACAGGGCTTTCTGTTCTGCTGGTGAGCCTCCTATGAAACAGTTATAATAAAATGTTTGTAAAGAAAGGATCTTAATTTGCCTCAACTTAAGTGTATGAGATCCTGTTCTTATGTTGTATCACATGCCCCATCAATGTTTTTCTGGGAACGATTTTTTAAATTTTTTTATTCTAAAAATTACTTTTGTGAATATAAATTTTTAGGATTACTGATGCCTATTTTAGTGTGAAAAGTAAAGCCTGTAAAGGGAAAAGTAGATTTGCTTGTCTGATTCTGGAAAAGTGTAACTGTAATTGATGGATGTTTTATATAGCCTTATATAGATTGCAACAAAAAATCTCAGTATTTATTATTTATCATCCCCCTTCATTTAAATTTAAAAGTCAAAAAGGTTTTGCTTCTTCAGGTTATACAAATTATTTTTCACTACCTTTTTATTTATTAGCATGAAATGTAAATGGAGGAGACTATACAGAATTTTAGCACAAAGGATACATATGTGTAATAATGGACTTTAATTGTATTTATTTGAACAATAATACATTTATGTTAAGATTTAAGTTCTATTATTATTAAAAATTAAACTTGGAGAGGCTGCTATGCAGACTGTCAGCTGTTTGCATGTTAGCATGACATTTCAGTCATAAAATAGGCAGATTTGCCTTGTGAGGGGGGCACCTCATTCGAGCATAATTTTTTTTATTGCTTCTTTTCAACAAATGCAGAAACAACGGCAGTAGAATACTCAAGGGAGTAGTAGAAACTTGCACACTGTCCTGAAGTCTTTCTGATTTTCCCCTCTCTCTTCCTCTCTGAGTCCACAGCTATTTTGCAGTCAAGCAATCCCCTTCAAGCATTGCCTGCAGAAGTAAAGTAACTCTGGCATGCACATTTCCCAGTGGGAGAACTTGTGTGGATGGTAATTTTAATGAGACCTGATTTAAGGAGTAGAATGGGTCCATAAAACTAATACAAACAGACTTTCAAAGCTTTTACTACTTGTCAGGTACTGTACATGGCTGCAAATGGTAGCGGAGCATCCATGGGCTTAAATAGCTATATCATATTGACCCTAGGAGCACTTGGAAATCTGTTTTAAGAGATAAACTGGTTGAAGTGGGATGGAGAAGGAGGGGGAACTGAGAAGAAACACAAAGGGATTTATTTACACAAACATTTTTGTAGTCGAGAGTTTGATCTAGTTGCTGTCTGCTGGTGTTCTTTTGCATCTTTTTAGATTGGTAATCCCTTTTAGGACAAGGAGCATTAGTTATTTGATTTTGGATGCAATCCAAACCCCAGTTAGGCCTCCCTAAACCCTGGCATAAGTCCTGTGCTGAACTGTGGGTGTCTCAAAAGTGCCGTAAGAAACTTCTGCGCTACTCCTGGGAAGGGTTAGGCCAGTGCACAGACATGCGCTTGCCACCCTGCATCACAAAAAAAGCAGGCCTCCGTCAGTCTTGAAAGACTGTGGTATCGTGCTCGGCGCTGCATATGCTGCATGCGAAGTACAAAAGCCTGGGTTAGATTGTTATGGAGGATAGGCTGTAACCCAAGTAGCATACTCGCCTCTCCGCGACACTGAATTAGTCCAGTGGAAAGGCAGAGCCAGTACGATTGGATCCTGCTGCATTGCAGAGCTGGGCTAAGGAAAAGAGCTCACCCTGTCAGTGGGGCCAACCCGGGTCTCAAACCCTGGCCTGCTGGTTAACAGGCACAGTGTCTTAACTGCTTGTGGGAATGGAAAAGACATGAGTTCTGCTGGCTTATGTTAGGACTGCACCCTAACTCTGTAAACTGCTTTGGGAGCTATTCAAAAGCACCTGAACAGCATTGCGGACACAGAAATTACCATCTACCAACTACAGCTTTACTGGGAAAAGTAAAAAGTAAAGCAGCTTTACTGGGAAAAGCTTACATCCGCAATCATATTTATAATGTCAAAATAGAATAAAAACCAGACATCTCAGGATTTGATGTCTGTATAAAACAAACCAGTCAACAACATCCGACTGCAAAAAATCAATCAATCATCGTCATCATCTCTCTCATCTTTATGTGAACATACTACTCAATCTTAATGCATATTCCTATGAAGCAGAAGACTCTGGTCTTCAAGTTACCTAAAAAAAGCTGCAGTGTACTTAGGATATGTAATTCTATACTGAAAGATACCCCAAATCAAACTTCCAAAAATGTAAATAATTTGCATTTAATATTCAGCTTGCTTCAGTCTCCCCTATACTTCAATACATTTGTCCTGTCTTTTGTTTGCATGTCACAGAGTAGAGAAGGTAGCTTGTGATGCATAGAACTTTGAGTGTGCAACCAAACTGAAGGATGAAATCCCATTCCTTCACTCTTTTTGGAAAAACTGGTTTGTTTCTGCATTGATCTGTTTAAACAATACAGTGAATTTATTTTAAAAAAAAAATCTCATAATTTTAATCTGTATTTTGATAAGTCTTCCTGAATAGTTGGACCAAAGAATAAGGAAAATTCTGTTTCATACTCCTATAAACTTTTTCACTTAAAGACAATATTAGAGTAATTGATGGCCCAATTGTAGCCTTGTATCCACAATAGTACAGTAAAGCACTTTTGGGGTAAATCAGAAATAAGAAGCACAAGTAGGAAGGCCTGCCCTGACCATTCCTCTAGTGCTGAATCTAACCCAGTGGCCTCTGTTGTTGGTAAATATAGGACTGAGTTGCAGTGTTAGGGTGGTGGTGGTGGTGATGGAGCTGAGATGTGGAAGGAGTAGTTTGGGGCTGGAGAGAGCAGGGAGCAGGTAGTCCAGGTCCAGGGGTGAAAAGGGTCAGTACATGAGGCCTCTGCCATATATTAAGTCCCTTCCCAGGCTGGAGAGTTGTACTTTGGTCTTTTTGGACTTGTGCAAGTGATTTTGCAGGCTGGAGCACATTATGACCAAATGTTCCCCCCAACCTGCTCAGTTGGGCCAGTATCCTATCTTCCTTCCTCTGCTTTGTTCCACTCAACATGATCCTTGCAGCCCTGTTTTGCCAGCACTGGATAGGATTGTGTTTCTACGCCAATATAATATGCTATATAAATTTTGCCTTTTTGCCTTTTGAGTAAATTCAGATCATTGCACTTAGCGGTGCATTTATTATATAAATTTGTCATCCAACTCAAGTGTTAAGTATGTATTATGTAACCTCACAGCCCATCAGAGAGCTTGCAGTGTGCAAATATTTTTTAAATTTTGTAATTAAATAGGAGTTGGGCAGCAGTGTCCACTAAAGTGATTTATTAATTGAATGACTTGATTAAATTTCATGTTATTTTAGTTTATACAGCATGGGCTTGCATCTCTGGCATCGCTGGGGATTCCTTACAAGGCTGTCAGCAATGGTTCAGAGGTCCTCTATAAGAAATCTTTAGCACCCAATTAAATATTAACCAAGATGTGCCTTGCTCTTTCCCTTGTTGAAACCAAGTTTTGATATCTGAGGCTGGTGATAAAAATTTCCTCGACAGAATCATTTTCTGTGTACTATTTATCACTAGCTTATTTCTAAATTAATCATGCTAAAAATCTTCTTCTGTAAGTGTGCTGGGGTTCAATGCTATATGAAGCATGCAAATAAAAATTCTCCCTTAATTGCATGTTAAGTGTGCTTTGCCACTGCTGCAGCCATGCTGTATCTGTTTCCTCCGAATGTCATTTTAAAGGTATTGTGGTTTCTGAGCAGCAGCTGTGATTGAAAAGTATGTAAACTAATCTGTTCTTGCTCATGTCATTTTTATATTCTTGTGTCAGAACACCAGAAGGCTGCTTTAAATTTGTCTTTCACTGTGTATTAGTTCTTGTGTCTAATTTTTTTTTGCCTTAATGCATTTACCCTTTTCTTTACTACACTTGGTAATTCAGTGCCAGAGTAAATGGCGACTCATGAAAAGCTCCTAAAATAGTTCTTGCTTGATTACTATATAATATTATGTTTATTTTTAGGAAGAGTTTTTATTACCTTTGCATACAAGCACAGTTATCCTGCACAGTGTCTATATTGTAGAAAGAGAAATAATCAGACAGGCTGTATTTGTAAAAAGCAATACGTTTGTATAACTTTTTTTCCAAGGGTGAGGACTTAGGGGTGGGGATTAGAATATCTACTTGTACCATTAGTTGTTTCAGATTGCTGCTAAGATTGCTATGAATGCTATACATTGTAAGGCAGTGGTTTTTGTCCATTTTGGCCCAAGAGCCCCCCTTTCAAACTTAGAAATCTGTCCCGGACCCCTTTGGCAAACTTGTTACCCCCTCCCCCAAATCCAGGACACCATGCTAAAAGGAAGGGCATGTCCTGGAAAAGTGGGACATAGGGGTCAGCCTGTCCCACATAGTTTCTCCCACAACACACACACACACACACACACACAAAGAGAGAGAGAGAGCATGCATTCACGCACAAACACCCCATGCATTCACACACATATACACACAAACACATGTATTCACACATCCACAAACATCCTCTCCATGCATTCATGCATACACAAATACCCCCAAATCACACCTGCAAGCATTCTCTCTCTCACATACATACACCAAGTGGGGACTCCTTCCCCCCAGCTTGCACCTAGTGGTCCCCTTTCTTATTTGGGCTCCTGGGGGAGGTTAGTGAACAGGGTCCCCTGAACCCTCCTCATCTATCTCTCAACCCTGGATGGGAAGGGCATGAAAGGCTGAGGTGGCACCCCCTTCCATAGGGAGGCTGGCAGGGGGTCCTTGTGCTGTCTGCTTCTTCTGTGGAGGAAGGGGGGAAAGAGCCACTGAAGCAGTGGTGCAAGGAGCCCCCAGCCTCCCCAATGCTCCGCAAGTTAAAGTGTAAGGACTGTAAGACTCTACTCATTGAACGGTTGCACAAGTTCATGCAGAAGATATTGCACAACAGTGAGGCACTGGCAGTTTTATGTGCAAAACCTTATGGTAATGTATCATGTTAAGTGTGTGGTTGGGGTAGGGTCGCTTTACAAAGATTAGGGTCTGACATTCTCTCTGTTTTTAGGGACCCAACCTAATCACCACTCTCTTGTAGTTGCTTCCAGCATAGTGTATTATTTTGCCATATTGGCATTTCCTTCTTGCCCTTGCTGGTGCATTGAATTCTGTCATGTCTGGCTCTTTCTTCTGACAGCCACACATGCCACATTCATCTCTTCTGTCTGGTCCACCTGTTGCCTCCTTCCCTTTACACGTTTTCTTTCCTTCAAATTAGTCCCTGTGCCTTCCCTCTCACTCTTGCGCCTTCTACTCTCTCTTGGTCTCCTTCTCTTACTGCTGCTTCTCCTGCACTCTCCAGATGAGTACAAATGAGCATTTATAATAAATTTTCTATAGGGCAGCTTTTAGAACAGTTGTCTTTAAGATCAAATCCTTCATGGCATGGTCGTCACAGCTTGCATCTGGGTATACAATGCGAGCTTCCACCAGCAGCAGTTTCAGGTCAAGGTGTAAAATGCAACTCTGTTTAACCTCTGTTTAGCCTTCTGTTTAACCATCAGACCATGCCTAGTGCCCAGTGTGATATTCCTGACTTCAATAGGAACCCTAACTCTAGAAAGATAATGGTAGGTGACTGCTCTTAACGGCAAGAGACACCTCATGTTAAAGGGAGGTTGAGAAGAAATTTGACAACCAGCCCGATTCGAACTTACTGATTTTATTTTTTTGGGGGGTGGAGTGAGGTTACTGCAGGCTATAGAGATAATTTGTAGAAGAGAGCTGCATTCTTCATCTTATTTTCCCTTATTTAGATCCCAATCCTAATCTTCTGCTGCTGACTGTCTGCCAGCACTATCACAAATGTGCCGTAAAGCATGTTTGCAAGCTCCAGCGCTGCCCCAGTTCTAGCTCAGTACCAGTGGAGTACTCAGCACCAGTGGAGTACCAGTGACCAGTAGGTCAGTAATTGTTTGGACCACCGGAAGACGGAGAGGTAGTGAGGACATTGGGGGAGCAGGAGGAAGACTGGGGAAAGAGTTGGGAGAGGGTGAGGAGAAGCAAGTGGGGCAAGAGGATAGTGGGACTGGTGGAGTTCAGCTCCCATAGTGCAACTCAAGGTTTGCTGCAGAACCATGAAAAGTTTACTGCAATACTGAAAGTTATGCTGCAGAAGTCCAATGCAAGCTTACATCCCTTATCCAGTGGAAGGGGATGAAAGTCCCCTTCACCTGAGGAGCCACTGGCAGATGTAATTTACTGTGCAGTCCTGGTGCTCAGGCAGCTTACCACTGGAATGACCATCATTTGTTATACTTTATTTATATTTATTCATTTTAATTTGCTTGATGACATCACTTCTGGCCATGACTTCCAGAATGTTCTGAAGTTGGTTTATTTTAAAAAGTGGGTGTCGGTACTAAAACATTTGAACTACTGATCTGAAGATTCAAATAATACAATAAAAACAACAAAATCAAGAAAAAATAAAATTATAGAAACTGGCAATGAAAATAAACATTTCAAATTCTGGGCAAATTGTGTGTATGGGTTGAATTTATTTTACTGGGCATTATCAGGGAAAATTATATCAGTTATGTAGCGCATAAATGTAATATAACTGGGGTACTATAGACATCTTTTTATGATGGAAGTCTTTTTATGTTGTTTTGTTAATATTTGGGGAAGAAAAAATGCCCCTTGGTAGCTTCCTGACTGGTGCTTCTGTTACTCTCTGCAAACAGGGTCACTCTGGTGAATGTTCCAATTAAACCTGTTTGATTGGTGACTCCCTTGATCTACTGGACCATTGGCTGTGTTCCCCTTTACAATCCTATACATTGTATAGCTCAGTTTTTCACAAGGATTCCACGGCTCTACTGGCTGATGCCTGCTGCTTTCTGGGGAGTCACAGCTCACCACTGGGTTTGAGAACCACTGGGTTTTTCCACAGTATGTCACACAGTGTACCTTTCTTCTACATGTTATCAGTATAAACAATCAAAAGCCAAATGCAAAAGCAGACTGTTTTGTTGTGCATTCTACTCATTTCATCCTGTAAGATGCAGAACTAGAGAAAAGAAGAAACCAATGTTTTCTCCATTGTACTGCACCAATCAGAGAGTTAATATGAGTGTCTTTACCACAAGTACATTCTTTGTGGTTTCACATGTCTTAAGTGTGAAATTTATTTAAAAAATGATAATCCCAGAAGCCAAAATAGCTTTTCCCATTTGATACAATTACATGGAAGTATATTATGCAAGGTGAGTATCTGGTTTGCAAGAAGCAGGCCTCCGTCAGTCTTGAAAGACTATGGTATCATGCTTGGCACTGCATACGCTGCATGCGAAGCACGAAAGCCTGGGTTAGATTGTTATGGAGGATAGGCTGTTACCCAAGCAGCAAATCCCCCCCTCTCCACGCCACTGAATTAGTCCAATGGAAAGGCAGAGCCAATATGATTGGATCCAGCTGGCGTCGCAGAGCTGGGCTAAGGACAGGAGCTCACCCTGTCTTGTCTTGAACCCTGGCTTGCTGGTTAACAGGCACAGCGTCTTAACCGCTTGCGCCACCCACAGCCCACAGCACCTACAGCAAGAAGCATAAAAGTTTTATTTAGTTGGAGATTTGGTGACTGCGGTCTAATAAATGTATATGGGGAACCTTGAGAGATTGTTGATATAGCATGAGCTGGTCCAAATAACTGTATTACATATCTTTTGTATTCCTGCTTCCTTCTTGATAGACTTTCAGAATTTTTCTCTTGGAATAAATTCCATGTGTGCTGTGGATTTTCTAAGAAAATCCATACTGGAAGTATTCTATGTTCTGTGTATAGGAAATAAAGTGTCCTAGCATTCTATATAACTTATATCAAAGATGTGAAGTCCAATATAATTTATTCCTAAGATGTTTTGTAATGTTTATTACACTACCCAATTGGATCAGGTTTGTGTTGCTATATTTTGTCCTCTTCAAAGGACGTATTGATTGGAAAAATGCTAGGATTTTGGTAGGGAAAGGGCAACGTTTTTCAAAATTAGCACGTTTATTAGCACATTTATTAGCAATAACGTTTATGGAAAACAGAGCATTACATTCGTTTCTGTGTATCTGTGTGTTTCCATAAACTACTTATTTTCAGTGGTTAATAGTGCTTTCAGTGTGGCATATCTGTTTCATGTATTTCAAAAATACATACTCTGTGGTGCTTTAGATGAAGTGTGAGATGGTTGTGAAAGGTAATGGTGTCATGACTATATATCTTTACTTGACACATATTGGAGTGGCTTATCTGACTTACCAATATTTGTGTATTCCCTTTGATATTATGCTTCATTTCACATAATAGATGAGTGATAGTGAAAGATTGGTATGTATTTACTATGTATCAGTTTGATATGTCTTACCAACCAATCTGGTACAGCAATGACAAATTTATTTAGTGTTCTTATTTATATATACTGTACATATATACACAGAAAGACTGTGGAAAGTGAAGGTGAATGTGATCCCAATAGTGATTGGAGCACTAGGGGCTGTGACACCCAAGCTGGAAGAATGGCTCCAACAGATTCCAGGAGGGACAGCAGAACACTCGATCCAGAAAAGCGCATTGCTAGGAACAGCTAAGATACTGCGCAGAACCCTCAAACTCCCATGCCTCTGGTAGAGGACCCGAGATTGAGGATAACATACATACACCACCCATGGAGGGTGAGAAAACAATTTTTAATATATATTTATATTTTTATACACACACACACACACACACACACACACACACACACACACACACACACACAGAGTAACATAATTTAATAACTTATATGATACGTAGTCCCATTTTCCAGATAGGGAATGTACATTGAAAGATATGAGTATGCTTTGCTCAGGGCCTGCTAGAATGGCAGAAAGGGGTTGAAATCCAGTTAACTCCTTGGGTATGTACATTTCCTGCAGCATTAGAGCAGCATTACAAATCTTTGTTGAAAGTCTGGTTTTAGAAGTTGTTTCCCAAATATGTATATCCACATATAGCTGCTGTTGGTTCTTCTAGTTCAGTATTGATGGCAGCTTTTTGGGGTGTAAAATTGTTCTTTCTCAGTCTTGCTTTGAAATTCTAGGGATTGAACCTGAGACCATCTGTGTATGCAAAACATGTACTCTTCTCTCTGAGCTATGGCACAAAAGGGAAGAAAAGAGGGGAATAAAAGGAGAAATCACCAAAATCCAGGGCCTGGAGATAGCTGATTAGTTCTCTGGATAGAAAGAGTTAGAGCTCTTAAATCTATATTCATTGAACACTATATTTATAATATGTTCTCATATTTTTCTCCCTATAATCCGGATTTCTTCTGTTTTAAACTAGTAGGATCACTCTTAACAGATAACAGTTAAAATAATCTCACAATTACATTTGGAGAATTTGCTCATAGGGCGAAATCCAGAGTAACTATGGGGAGACTTTGCTCCGGTGTAAGAACAATTTACTCTGGATTGCAATATGAATTTCGCATAGGTTTTCACTTACGTGCTCTTACGTAGTTCCTCTGGATTACTCTTTTACGTGCTCACTTAGTTACTCTAGATTTGGCTGTTAGTCTTCATTGAAATAGCAAATCGTTGTAATCCTATACAACCAAGATATCAATTTACCCCTAAATCCAGAGTAACTATGGGAGCACGTAAGAGACTTTACGTGCACCCGTAGTTACTGCACCACCTAGTGAAAACCTATGGGAAATTCATATTGGAATCCAGAGTAACTTGTTCTTTCACCGGAGCAAGGACTCCCCATAGTTACTCTGGATTTTGCCCTTAGTCACTCTTGTCTGGACTTCAGGGTGCTTCCTAGTTAGCAATACTTTATTCCAATGGTTAATTAGAATTCTGCCCTCATTTCTTCCTATGAAATGGTGAAGAGTGTGCTTTCTTGAGAAAGGTCTTTTTGTAGCTTCTGTACACCATAATACAAGTGTGTATGTGTGTGCTGAGAGATGGATTACTCCTCTGCCAGAAGGAGACGTTCCAATTTTGGGCCTGGTTCCACTGGCAAAGTCTAAACTCTGGTTTATGCCAGCTCATGAATGATGGGATCAGGCCTTTATTTGGAGCTAAGAGCACTTAATGTAGAAACAGGAAATGCACATTTCTAACCTTCTAGAAATGTATGTGACTGTTTTCGCTCACAAATTCGAAGTGTCTCCTCCTTCTAAACAATGATGCCATTGTGCTCATAATATCCGATTAGTTCTTGAAATGTTTTAGTCTGTCTATCTTAAAACATTATAAGAAGATAATCAGCTGCCTTAGAAGGTCCCCATCTGGAGTATAGAGTTCTTATGCTGAAAGATGTTTTGCCTTTCTGAGATAGCTCTCGCATTTCATCATCTGTTGTGCAGAGATGAAGTGCATATGAAAAGTCAGTGACTCTGAATCCATCTGTTGTTATTATTTTCCACTGATGATTGGCTCGAACAATGAAATGTCTGTGTCTGTAGCCTTTGAAACCATACACCCTGTTTATTTTCTGGAGGTCTCACTCCCATCCCCCAATCCCTGCACTTTTTTCCCTTTCTTCGGTTTGCTCTCAAGATTGTAGCTGGTGGAGCTTGCATGAAGATGACATATTTGACTCAGACAGTGTGTCACTCACAGATTTGAACCCTGCCTACAGAGCTTTTTTCTCCCTTTTCTTGGAATCCTATATATTTTCCTGTGTTCTCCAGTAGAGAACAAGTGTATGACAGGAGAGGTTGTGGAAGATCAAGATCAGAAAGATATTCTTCCTGAATATTTATTTCAGTCTCCTTATTAGAATATTAATTTAATATCCAGCATCTTTTAGCGTCAGAATTAAAGACCACCTATAACTGTATAATATATTCAGTCACATACAGTTTAGCATGATACAGGCATTAATATTGGATTCCACTAACAGCACTTCCATTAGCTTGTTCAACCAGTAGGAGATATATGTGAGCAAGGAGGCTTAACTACCAGCCAGCACTGCCAAAAAAGTCGTTAGAACCTCCATTGGGATGGGCAGAGGCTTTTACCTAATGATAAACTGATTACATTTTGTTATATAGTTTATTTGCATCAAGGTTAGATCACCGTTTTCTGTGCAGAGTTCATTATTGTTATTATTGTTTAACTTCTCATTTTAAAGGTCATTTCGGTGCAGAAAGGGTGAATGCTAGAGGTCTCTGACTTTTGTTATGGATATCTTTAAAAGGAATCAAAGCAAATCCTGTGAAGCATTAGTTTTTAGATGCCAGTCCGCATGCTGTCATCTGTTGGATCAAATATATACCTACATTCTTTGCATGCATCCGAGTAAGTAAGTAAACTTAGTAAGTAAACTAAGTAAACTGGAAAATCTTTAGAAGTGTACAGTCAAATGCATGACTTAGGGTATACTTGACCTTTACTAATACTGTTGGTGGACTCCAATAGCTTGACAAAGGTGTGGACCTGCTAATGTTACTGTGAATTGCCCTTTCCTCCACGCCCAATTAAAAAAAAAAAAGCAGGCCTCTGTCATTCTTGAAAGACTATGGTATCATGCTTGGCACTGCATCCGCTGCATGCGAAGCACAAAAGCCTGGGTTGGATTGTTATGGAGGATAGGCTGTTACCCAAGCAGCAAATCCCCCCTCTCCACGCCACTGAATTAGTCCAATGGAAAGGCAGAGCCGAAATGATTGGATCCAGCTGGCATTGCAGAGCTGGGCTAAGGATAGGAGCTCACCCTGTCTTGTGGGGCCGACCCGGGTCTCGAACCCTGGCCTGCTGGTTAACAGGCACAGCGTCTTTACCACTTGCGCTACCCACAGCCCAGTACAGAATAAGAAAACAGTACATTTCTTTATCCACCTTAATGAAAGTGGGATATTTTCTTCTGATGGCAAACATTCATGCTACCTCTGAGGTTTCACTCTGGAGGACCTCTGTCTTTCAAGGAGTGCTTAAGGGCCCCAGGGACCATTCAACAGGGAGAAACATAAGAGGCCATGGTAGCTTCAGTACCACCCATGGGAATGTCTATGGATGTTTTAATGAAATTTCTCACTATTATACTTGCTTTCATTGTACGATAAATAATGCTAGGATCAAAATGTAAATATGGCACACACTTTTATCCAAATACAGAGGTAACTCACATAACAAGTGCCCCACATAAAGAGTGATTCACATAACAAGCACAAATTCCCATTGGGAGTGTGCTCCACTTAACAAGCCTGCTTCACTTAGCAAGCCCCAGGCAACTGCCCTCAAGTTGCTTGGTGCTAACGCTCCATGCGGAGCCTGTTTTAAAGGGCTGCCGGCCAGCACGGTGCTGCCTCTAACTGCCCCCAACTTGAGGACAGTTGCTTGGGGGCATCAGAGGCAGCTGTCCCTAACTGCCCCTAAGCGCCCCCACTGGCCTCCAGCCTCCAACAGCAGCCCAGGTACGCCCCCTCTACTCCATGCAGCTTCCTAACCATGTCTACTTAGAAGTAAGCTCCATTGTGTTAAATGTGTCCTATTCCCAGGAAAGCGTCTTTAGAATTGCAGCCTTAGTAGACTTCATAGGATCACATACATTCAGTGCATGTTTTGAATTCAAGTACAGTGTTTTGTCATCATTTTTACATCCAGTTAATATTCTTATATGAATATTTTTGGGGTTGTGGAACCAATCTTCTGAGTTTCCATTATTTCCTATTGGAAAATCTGCTTCACATAAAGAGCATTTCACATAACAAGCATGCCTCCAGAACGAATTAGACTTGTTATGTGAGGCAGCACTGTACTAGTGGAATTTACCTATCATTGCAGGAGTAAAATTTCAGTATTTGTGGACTCTGGGAATGCCTGGGCTCTGCTGGGCACCAGGTAATTGCACTGGATGGTGGGCTTTTTACTGATATCAGATGGTGGGCACTGGGCACCAACAGGCACTGTGGGGTAGCAGGAGGCAGTAGTGGGCACCCGCAGGCAGCGAGCACCCTTACTGGCCTCGGGGTACCACCGTGCAGTGGGCAGGACTTGGCAGCGGGTACCACCAGGCACTGGGCATCCCTAACAGGCATCACTGGGCACCAGTGGGAAGTGGAAACTGGGCATCCCTTCCAAGTACTGGGCATCCTTACTGGGTACCACTGGGCACTACCGCACAGTGGGCAGCAGGCACCAAGTACCACTGGGCATCTCTACTGGGTGACCACGGGAAGCAGTGTTACCACTGGGCATCCCTGCTGGGCACCTGGGACCATGCATGCTGACGGTGCACCACAAGGTACCATACACCCCTACTTGGCACTGGGCACTAGGCAACAGGCACCAGTGGGTAGTAGGCACCACATGGCAGTGGGCACCACCAGGCATTCCTGCCAAGCACCTAGTACTGAGCAATAGGCACCACCAGGCACTGG
Source organism: Cryptoblepharus egeriae (assembly GCA_030015325.1). Lineage (NCBI taxonomy): Eukaryota > Metazoa > Chordata > Lepidosauria > Squamata > Scincidae > Cryptoblepharus > Cryptoblepharus egeriae. The sequence continues at coordinate 27,313,511 of JAREYC010000002.1, read as the reverse complement.
CCAACACCATAGTATTAGTTTTTAGTAGCTGCTCATGTCATGGAATGAATATGCTCCCAAATTTCATGCTCCTAGGTCAGGGAGTTTTGGCTGGGCGTTGATGAGTCATGGATTCTTTAATGTTATGTATAGGGACAAAAACACATTGCACCCCTTTTCACTCCCTTAGAATTTGAATTTCTAAAAATTGGTTCTTAGTGGGTGCCCACATTCCAGAAGAAAGACTCTCCTCCAAATTTCACACTTCTTAGTCTGGCAGTTTTGGCTGGGCATTGATGAGTCAGTGAAGTCAGTCAGTGACTTTTCTCTTTTATATATATAGAAAGATGAGATAACATTTGTGCACGTTTATGAAACATTTTTCACAGTGAAAACCATCAATCCGTACACCAATAGCAATGTTACTCCCATGTTCGACATTGCGGCCATAAGAAATGTAGGCTGCAATCCTATGCATGTCTACTCTGAAGTAAGTCCCACTGAGTTCCATGGGTCTTACTCCCAGGAAAGCATTCTTAGGATTGCAGCCACAGACTGTGAAATCAAGACCAATAATTTCATAATAAAATTATTTTTTACTCATATTACTGAAGCAAGCTTGACTAGCATTTATTTGATTTGTATTCTGCCTTTCTCCACAGAAGGGCACCCATAGCAGCTAACAATAAATTTAAAAACAAATCATTAAAAAACTTGTTGTTGATTATAAAACAATTAGAAACCCAGAACAGTATCATAGAATAAAAAGAGCCAAAACAGTAAAATGCAGATGGAAGGAAAATGATAACAGTTAAAAGCATTAAATGTCCAAAAACAGCCATCATAATCTTTTCTGAATAAAAAATTATCTGGAAGAACAATTCCTTCCTGGAGGAGGCTTTCCTTAACTTGTTTGGGAGACAATTCCATAAAATGGGTGCCACCACCAAGAATACCCTCTTTCTGGCCGCCATCCCTAACTTCTCACAACCAACAGGGCCCCCTCCGATGACCTCAGAAAACATACCAGATTATATAGAAGAAGATGGTTTCTCTGTGCTGATCCCAGACTGTTTAGGGCTTTTATATCACAAGACGTTCTTGTGATGTGACTCCTAATCTTGTAATTGTTGAATTCTTTAATGTGTATAGATGCTGAATAGTTTGCTAAGCTATTAAGATGCACATCAATTCCAAACCAGTTCAGATATTTAATATAACAAAATTAGAATGATTTAAAAAGAGTGAAATCTTTCACTCAAGGATCTGAGTAGTAAAAAACATACACGAGTAAGCAGTAAAATTGATTTTCCCTTCCCCCAGAAGTGCAAGAATCTAAGTCATAGAAATAAATGTACAAGATACCAGAATATGTAGTAAGTGATGTTGAAACTGTCTTTTTCAGAAATTAATAGCAGAGCTTTTCCACCTCCAAATTAGAAGTTTCATTTGTCATATTGCATTACTTACACTTCTGGTGTATTCTTGACCCTGTCAGTCAAAATCAAATTTTATTTGTCTGTGGCTAGCCGATGAATTTTAGGAGCTTTGTTAAAAGGCATGATCCAGCTACAGTAATAGTTTTTTTTGTTTTGTTTTCTAATTTCAGCAGGCAATTTGTCCTGTGAAAATCAGTGGGAGTTCACTTTGGCTAGATCATGCATCTGATAAAAAGAGAGTTTGAGGCTTCTGCTTTGTTTGTGTTTAGTTTTCAGGTTTCTCTCCCTTACCTGCTCTCCAAATAATAGGAAGTATATCATATTGCTGGTTTGCATCAGAATTAAAACTATTATAAGTCTTTTCAAATGTGGCACAGTACATATGATTTGAAATATATTAACTGAAACTTTGGACAATAGAATGGTTTCTTACTTTCTGGGGTTTTTTAAGTAAAGCAAAAATAATTTCCTTTCTATATCTATTTCATAGGTGTATTTCAAAGGTGGAAGTTGTGTTTCTTTCTCAGAAGAAATCTTACCTCATATTTAATAGGAAATGTATAATGTCAATTTCAGTGGAATTCACTTGTACGTGTGCTTGGGGAGTCTGACAAAGCCTGTAATTCTGATGAATTTGGGTTTTAATTAAAGAAAGTATGCTCTACCTATTGGTTCTTTTTATGTACGTCTGTCTCTTTGTCTTTTTCGCTTTTGCTCTCTCTGCCTTGAAAGGTGTGTGGGTGAGGAAATGTTTTCTTTTTGAATAGCAAATCTCGACTTAGTACTTAATATTGTTCCTATTTATTAGTTGTTATTGCTGCTATTTATGTGAAGGCTGCATGTAGTTAGCAGTGCAATCTTATAGCCACAATCCCTATTAAACAGGAGGTGCAGCTAGTGAGAGATCAGGACAGGTAGAATGCACAGCAGGCGTCTGATTTGAGCCAGTTACTCATTTGCCGAGTGTTTGTGTTTATGCAAAGGGGCCTCTTCCTGCATATTTAATCTAGAGTAAGGCAGTGGCTTTTGTTGTGTTTAGACCACATACCTTCAGTCCTTCCTTACACTGCAGCTCATGTTGAGGCACAGAAAGTCTGGATAGTTAGGAGTGTGCTTATGGTGTTCTTACAACTCTCAACTTTCCTTCACTCGGTTGGGAATTATTGCTACAGCTCCAATCTTCTCATCTTCTTTAATGGGTAAGTTTGCAATCTAAAAGATCACCCTCATTTTGTTCTTCTTTCTAAATATTCAGTATTATGTTTTGCTCATATTTCAGTTGTTGTAACCCTGGTTGTTACAGGGAGCTTGTTACAGCCATAGATTGTGTATACAGGTACTTCTATACCTTTTAAAGTACAGGTAAATTCCAAATCAGGACAGGGATTCCTTTGATAATAAAGAGGAGAGATGTGGTGAGTTTTTAAAAAACTTTTTATTTCTGTTTGGAGAGTATATAATTTGCTAAAAGTGTTCAAGTTGATTTTGAAGAAAGCAACAACTCTGATTTTGTTTTAGTTTTGAAGAAAGCAACAAGAAATTCTGGTTTCTGTTGTGCCCTTTTCTAGGGTTCTCACCAGACTGTTGTAATAGGGACCTTTTTCTTATGTAGAAATTGAATCATCTCTTCCTTGATATTAATAGCACACTAGAGATGTTAGCTATGATGCAAAGAGTACCAGGACTATAGAGTAGGAAACCTGAGAATGCGGGGCGGGGTGGGGGGGAGATGACAGTCCTTTTGCTTCTGAGCGTTTGCATAATGGCATCCTAGTTTTAACACTCCAGTGAAGGCATTTTAAATATCATTTGCTGTTACTTTTAATCTAGATGTAATTACTTCTGCATGCTCTCTTACTTATCAACTGCACCGGTTTCTGATTGAATCTACTTAAAAAAAATCAGCTTATGCCTGAAACAGTGTGCACGTATTTACTCTGTGTCAGTTGCTTACTGCCTGTAAAAAAAGCAACAGCTTTGTTTGAAGTCACAAATAATAGGGCAATTGTCTCATTTTTCCCCTCTTAAAGAGTAAAGAAAACACTATTCTTAATAGGGTGGCACTGTATAAAAATATGAATAAAATATGGATATTGCACACCGAGGCCAGCCAGGAGTTGAGGTTACCAATTAACTATTTCCTTCATTTGAGTAACTCCTCTCAAACAGAAGAGTGTGCTGTTCCACCACATGTTGGCAAATGTGAGGATCTGAATAAAATTTCACCAATCATATTTAAATGTGTGGGGACTTTTAGGTTTTCTTGGGTGCAAATCAACACACATATTCAGACGCATTTTATTAACAATAAGGCTGCTTAATTTTTTCTGTTAATAGCAACATTGCAAATAGCTTATTTAATTCTAAGTATATTACTTTTATAGTCTCTCCTTGTGAGGAAAAAGCACCTCAGTCAAAGCACCTTGTGTGATTAGTGCTATTGTATTCTTAAATTTTGATTGATAGAGATAATAGTTTTCACTTAAAAATACAGACAGGTACTTTAACTTTCCATGACAATAGCTATTTGCATTTCTTTTATCTTTTTGTTTAACATTTGTGGGGGTTGGGACAGATTTGATTATTAACTCTTATTGCACACTGTGGTAAATGCTAAAACAAGGCTTTTGTTCGAGCTTCAAAGGTACAACAGCAAATATTGTTTTTATTGGTTCAATATTGAAAGATTGTTAAAGGATACTTCAAAAATATTTTCACATGACCATGACCAAGAGTATCATTTTGATACAAGGTAAGAGAATCGTGTCATTTCCATCTCCCCCTCCCCTTGGAAAAGATGGCCAGACTTCTGTGTTACTGTTAGTCTGGCAAGCGAAATGCTCTTACATGATGGAGTGAGAGAACTGGAAAGCTGTGCAGCATGTTTCTATCCGCCTCACATAAAAGAGAGAGTGAAACTGTAAGTTCATAGGAATCTGAAAGCTGCTGGAAGGGAGGGTGGAGACTTTTGCAGCACAATATGGGGCATTAGTGAAGAGCTAAAATCTATATCGTGTGCACATTTGAGAGAGGGCTAGAGTTTTTAGATTAAAAAACCCAAATTTATTGGTTTTGTCAGAACTGCACAAATTGAAAGCAATAGCAAAATGAACACCAGATCACAGTGGGGATGCTTCCCAAAAGTGTTCTTTACAAGTTTAACCTATACATTTCATATGAGGAGTAATTGGAGGGATCTTTCATATTATTGCTTTTGAGTTCTTTAATTAATTTTTGGATTCTAACACAGCTTCAAAATGGTTCAAACAAGCACTGATGGTTAGAAAGCTACAAAACCTAAACTCTTGCTAACTTGCCTTCCTTATCATTCTGTTTGGTGGCCTTATCATTGGTTTAGACATTTGACATTTTTGATAAAGAAAGGAAATATGATCTTTTAAAAACCATCCAGGGTGAGATCTGTTGTGCTAACTTTCACTCATGTGAAGCAAAATATCATTATATCAGGAAATGAAATAATATTCTTAAGGGAAGTTTAAATGTTGGATTGCAAGCCAGGTGTCTTCAGTGCATCTGTAACTATACTGTACTTAGAACAATTGTAATAGCTGTTAAAAATTAATTTACTAGCATGTTTATTTCCTATTGAAAATTAACACAAGTGCATTTGTTTTGTATGCTATTTGTTATTTATATTTTGGTTAGAACTTGTCCTGCCACTTGCTTAAAATTAGACAAAAAAGTGAGGATGAAGAGTGAAAGCCTAATTTCAGTTCAATTGTCTGAACTATAGCTACATATAAACTCCACATACTATTGTATAAGACACCAAACCAGTCAGTTATCTAATTACATATTTTTCCCTTGTGGGTCAATCAAATGAGTTATTGAACTCTTTCCAATTTGTAAAGTTTAAGTAATCTCAGCATATTTTATCAAATGTTTTAATACTGTATACTTCAAATAGTTTGATTTTAGGAGCACCCTATATGTTTATAAAATTCACACACAGGTAGTTTATGATATAAATCTAATTATTGTTAATTTAATATATAAATAATGTTGACATTTACTTTTTCCATTTTGGATTGGAAAATATTTTTTGTGTCGTAGACTGCTAAGCCACAGTCCAAATTCTCATGCAAAGAGAATTTTAACTGGTTGCAATCCTAATCTCCAGTTTGGCTGGCATAAGCCCTGTGCTGACCTGGGAGTGTCTCAAAAGTACTGTATGGCACTTCTGCCCCACTCCTGGGGGGTTAGGCCAGTGCACAGACATATGCTAACTTCCCCACACCACCATGGGAAGACATGCCAGGTGAGTTAGACCAGCTTAAATTTGTTCGGATTGTGCCCTGAATTTTCTCATTTAGAACGGATCCTCCTTACCCCAGCACTGTTTTTTATAGTGGTTTCTGCTGGTGCTCTTTTGCATCTTTTCAGACTTTGAGTCCTTTGTGGACATGGAGCAATTAGCAATTGGTTACAGTAAAACCTTGGATTGAGAGCGTTTTGGATTGAGAGCGTTTTGGATTGAGAGCGTTTTGCAAGAAAAGCAAACATTTCTAATAAATTTTGTGTGAAGTACAAGCAATGTCTTACAATACAAGTGAAAAAAATTGTCCTGGCTGGGAATCAAATGGTTTTGGTGGTCCGCCAATCAGGAAGAGACTTACCATAACCTAAAACACCTTAATAATGGCAATCGTGAACTATTTTGAAATGGTGGATTTTGTTACCTTATTCCCCATGTGGAGGAGCCCTGAAACAGCCCTTAAAGAGGGCAAGAGTTTTTCTAACTGACTTGGTTCTATCAATACAGCACCTCAGGATCGTTCTAATGTAGATGGAGTGCCAATCATACTCCTAGGGATTTTGAGAATTAGGAAAGAAGGTGGATAACACCAGCACCAGTGCTCTGTGGAATCAAGTACTAATTTGGGGGATAAAAGGGGTTTTGTCTTAGGACCACCTTGTCCTTCCGGAAAATACAAAATTTGAATTGGTTGATAGAGCCCCCAGTTTCAAGACCCTCCTGGCCAAAGTCATGGCCCCCAGTGAGACTGTCTTGAACATCTAATCCTATAGGGATATGTGGTGCTTTGGATCAAAGGGTGCTCACATAAGGCTTTCCAGAACTAGATGTAAGTCCCAGGTATGAACCTATGAAACACTGGAAGATTAATTTGGGTCACTCCTTTCAAGAATTTTTACATGGCAGGGTAAGAAGCGATGAACATACAAAAACCATGTTTCACGTTGCTACATAAGGCAGCTACCTGCCACTTTAGAGCGGTAGTGTTTAGCCCCATGTCTAAACCTTCTTGAAGGAAACTGAAAATATCCCTGGTTCTGGATTTGGAAAATACAATCCCTTTGTTATAGCACCAAGTCAAAAACCTTTTTCAGGTGGTCCCATATTCCATCTTGGTGGGTTCCCTTCGAGAGGCCATCAAAGTCACACGGACCCTTTCTGAACAGAACTCTTCCTGTTAATGCCCACAATTCAATGTCCAGATTATCAGATGGAACATACCTGGCTGAGGGTGCAGAAAGGGATCCTGCCCAGGAAGGTCTGGTCAGTTTGGGAGGATCCAAGGCTCCCTGAGCCTACACTGTGGAATGATGGCAAACCAAGGTCATCTCGGCCAGAAAGGTGCCATCAGGATTACCTGAGCTCTCCAGAGAAATAGGGCTGGAAGGTGAAGTGGAGAGAATGCATGAAGCAATCCCCTTGGCCAGAGGGTTTGCAGTGCATCCACCCGTTTGGACCCTGGTATCTGGTTTCTTGACATTAACCTGGGGAGTTGAGAATTGAGGTTGAAGGTGAAGAGATCCATAACTGGAACTTTCATCTGCCTGGTTCCTTGGAAAACTCTGGATGTACTTGCCGCTCTGTCTCGTTGAGATGTTGTATGCTCAGCTAGTTGGTGGTGACGTTTGAGACATCTGCCAGATGTAGTACCGCTGTGATTCCATTCTGAACTTACTTTTCTTAAAGAAAAAGGCTGAGCTACTTCAAATCCAGAAGGGCTCTCATGTCCCCATTCCTTTTGAAAATGAGGAAAAAACACCCCAAGTTCACCCTATCGCCCCTCTGTGTGGCACTATCTCTATAGCATGAATATCAAGGAGACAGTGACTGGCAGCCATCTTCTGGGCATGCCACACAGGATCCCTCCAGAACAGAACCTTCTACAACCACTCTCAAGGGATCCAGAGGAACTCTAGTGAATACTCTCTGGTCACTGTCTCCAGAACCCAGGCATTGGAGGTTATCTCATGCCACTGACTGGTACAGAATGGAGGTGGGTTCCTACTGGAAGGGAGCTGTGGAAGTCCCTGGACTCATGCTTGACATAGGTTCTTCCCTGCTTTTGGTCCATGGAGATGGAAGAGGATTTGGCCCTTCCCCAAGGTAGGACGCTGCTCCTGTTCCACCCATTTCTACCTCTTCGGACAGCTTCCTGTGAACTAAAGCTGGCTCCAGAGGGATGAATAGTTTGTGGCTTTTTAGGGGGCTTCCTTCTAGTGAGGAGTCTGGAAAGGGTACCACATCAGGTTGAAGAGGCTTCTGAGGGAAGAGATTCAGGATCACATTCTTGGCCTCTTTTGCAAACAGTATTCTAGATTTTCTCTTAAAGGATTTGTTGTAGATCCGTGTTGCTAATTCAGATTTTGAACAATATGGAACACTACTACTACAGTATAGTTTATATTCATTCTAATTGGAAGTTGTTTTTTTCTTAAGAAAGCATCATCCTTTGCAATTCTATGATTATAAATAGAAGGGACCATTACATTGTAATTGTGATGCTAAATGAAATGGTTAGTTGCAAAGCCAGCCAAAACTCTTCCTTCATTAATGCTGCACTTGATGTTGTGTTTTTTGCAGAACTGAGGTCAAATGTCATGGGATTTTTTTTGAAAAATATTTTTTTTATTTTTGCTGAAGAGTAATATATAAACAGGGATTTCCATAGTTCAGTGGTTAAAGTGTAAAATGGGTGAATTGATTTGTATGTTAAAGAAACAGAGGAAATAGTTGTGTGTTGTAGGCCACCTTAGATACACCTTAGATTGGTAGCCTCGTCTCCCTCCTTATGGGCTGGGCTCATATGCTGGAAACTGGCTTCCTCCCCCCCCCATCCCCCCGAGTTTAAAGAGGACCCATCTGAGCCTCCTTCCTTTTTCTGTGTGGCATTCTCTGATCCTGGAAGGTTAACTCCCCCTCCCCACTTCCATGCTGCACAATTGTGTGGTGATTATGTTGCTGCCCTCTCTCACAACACTTTCTGTTTTCCAAAATCTTCCTTAGACTCCTTCAACCTCTTTGAGTTTGATAACTGCTGCTCAATATCATTCGTTGTCTAAAAATTCTAATTAAAAAGTTTTTTTAAAGTTAGCTGTTGTACCTTTGTAATTAACTCATTGCTTTTGCATAACATTCCCATGAAACTGTGTGAAGCATTGTCTATCTTTTGCTGCTACACAGACCTTAAAACAACATAATTCCCAAAATGTGAGCCAGGGCACAATAGTGTGCCACTAGATCAGCTTCAGTACAACAAGAAATAAATTAAAACAAAATTAAAGGCTCCTGTGATCACAGTGTACAGAGGAGGCTGCTTACTTTGCTTCCACAAGATTCACTTATCTGGCTTTGCTTTTTAAGAAGCAGTCTCCACAGGGGATGGATGTATAATTCTGTTCTGTATCAGGTATGTTTGGACTATGTGGTCACATATGAAGTGGCACAAATTGTGGACTCTCATAGGAGAATGATCCAGAACAAGAGTTTATAATAATTTCAAACATAAGTTTATTTTTATATACCTTCTTTAATGCAATAGTGGCTTGCAGAGTAAGAAATGAGAAAACCTACCCATGCCCCAAGAAGCTTACATTTTGAAAGTGGAATGTGTCATCTTTGCAGAAATAAGATAATAATTGTGTGTGGATGCATATGTTCCATTAAACTGCATACAGGTTAATTTCAGATGGGGGAGAAGACCAAATGTATCTCAATGCTTACATGATAAAAAAAATATGATGGAAGACAAGGAGACCTGATGAAAAAGTACTAGATGGATTTTTATTGTCCAAAGGGCTGTAAAAACCAGAATGAAAATTACAGAGGAACAAGAAACACTCAGAGTGTTTTTGTGTACATGTGTTTGTGTGTTTGTGCATGCGCATTTGTCTGGAGGAAGGAGTTTTTCTTATGGAAACAGAATAATAAGCTGTTGGCGAGAACCACCTGGCTGAGGATATGGAGTAAAGTATTAGAAAGTTATGAATTCCACCAACCTCAGAGAAGAGTGGAGAACAGAAAAAGACAGGTGAATTTAGCTGAAGATAGCTCTATCACACTAAGGGGGTGGGATGCTGTGGGGAGCTTAGCCAGAGTTTTATGCAGCAGCCTAGGAAACTCTGAAGTAGTTTTAGTGAAGTGCAGGAAGTAGACGCCAGATTATAGGGTTTTAAGAAAGAAGTTACAACAGAGAGGTTAGAGTAAGTGGCCTATTTCAAGAATAGGAAGGCAATGGATAAAAGAACAATTTGATAGCTATTAGTGGGGCAAAATGGATGAACTGACTTTTTATCTGTTTAAGAAACAGATTATTGAGAATATAATGGGAGGCAAAATGGTGGTGGAGATGCTAACCAATGGTTGGGACAGACAGGCTCAAATGAATGCTTAAAAGCATTAGGCAATAATCTTGCATTTATTATGTTAAATGAGAGAACAAAGAAGGAATGAATTGAGGAAGATATAGAAGAGGGGAGAAGAGTGAATAGAAAAAAAATAGTGATCAGAATAGTTAGTGTTGATTTTGTTCATTGCTTAGTAGTGGTAGAGAAGAAGCGCTGAGGATCCATGGTATGGATCAATGTGGTGTTTAGCCAGGGAAATGGTAGAGAAACAGGATAAACTTATAATGGACCAAATTCAGCCATTTCCTTTTACCTCCTCAAATAATATTCACTTTCATTAAATTATGGCTGTATGAAATGGAGAGGGAGAGTCAAGGCTGAAGATTAGTGGGGAATGGAGCTAATGAGTCAAGAGTTGAGGAACAGGACTGAAAATTTATTTATATATTTATTTTAAAAATTTATATCCGGCCTTTCTCGGGCAAATTAGCCCTACTCAAGGCGGCTGACATAAAACATAATTAAAAACATAAATAACAATTTGATAAAAACAATTAAAACATACATGCTAAAAAAAACATATATTAAAAACAATAAAACAAGAGCCCCCCAACCTCTTCCCCTAAAAAGCTTTTTTTAAAAATAAAAGGTTTTAAGGCTCCGTCTGAAGCTCTGTATTGAGGGAGTTTTCCTCAGTTCTAAGGGGAGGGAGTTCCAAAGCTGGGGTGCCACCACTGAGAAGGCCCTATCTCTGGCCGCCACACCTCTCACATCTCTAAGTGGTGGCACAGTCAGTAGGGCCCCCTTAGATGACCTTAGGTGACAGGTCGGATTGTACAGAAGAAGGTGATCCCTCAGGTACCCTGGACCCGAGCCGTTTAGGGCTTTAAAGGTCAAGACCAGCACTTTGAATTCAGCCGGGAAACGAATGGGCAGCCAGTGTAGTCGCTGAAGCAGTGGCCCGACAGAGTCAAACCGATGGCCCCAGCAAACATACGGGCCGCCACATTCTGAATTGAAGCTTCCGGACCATCTTCAGAGACAGCCCCACGTAGAGCGCATTACAATAATCCAGGCTTGATGTCACTAGGGCATGGGTCACCGTGGCCAGATCTGAGCGACTCATGTATGGTTGCAGCTGGCGAATCAGCCGAAGCTAAGCAAAAGCTCCCCTGGCCACAGCCGCCACCTGGGACTCCAGAAGCAGCTGCAAATCCAGGAGAACCCCCAAGCTGTGGACCTGCTCCTTCAGAGGGAGTGCAGCCGCATCCAGAACAGGATGATATTCCAATACCTGAGTCGAGGACTTCCGGACCAGGAGAACCTCTGTCTTATCAGGCTTTAATCTCAGCATGTTCACCCTCATCCAGTCCCCCACTGCCTCCAGACAACGATTCAGGACTTCAACCGCCTCCTTGGACTCAGGAGGAAAGGAGAGATAGACTTGGGTGTCATCAGCGTACTGATGACACTTCACTCCAAACCTCTGGATGACCTCTCCCAGCGGCTTCATGTAGATGTTAAATAGCACGGGGGATAGAATGGAACCTTGTGGCACCCCGCACCAAAGAGGCCAGGGTGCCAAACAAGCATCCCCCAGCACCACCTTCTGGGACCTGTCAGCCAGAAAGGAGTGGAACCACTGCAAAACAGTGCCTCCAATCCCAACCTGGCCAACCAACCCAGAAGGACACCATAGTTGATGGTGTTGAAGGCCACTGAGAGGTCTAGCAGGAGCAACCGGGACGCACTCCCCCTGTCCATTCCCCGGCATATGTCATCCACCAAGGCGACCAAGGCAGTCTCTGTCTCAAACCCCAGCCTGAAACCAGATTGGAAGGGATCCAGGTGATCAGCTTTATCCAGGACCCTCTGAAGCTGGGACGCCACCACCCACCCAACCATTTTGCCCAGAAATGGTATGTTTGAGACTGGCCGGTAGTTGTTTAGATTATTAGGATCCAGGGAGGGTTTCTTCAGGAGGGGGTGAACCACCGCCTGCTTTAATGTAGAAGGCAACACCCCCTCCCTCAGAGAGGAGTTCACCACCCTCCCTGTTCATTCGGCCAGTCCATCCCGGGCCAATCTGATTAGCCAGGCTGGGCAAGGGTCCAGCGGGCAAGTAGACGGTCTCACACTACAGAGAATCCTGTCCACATCCTCAGGTTCTACAAGCTGTAAGGAATCCCAAAAGATGGATAGGACAGGTGTCCCATCATCGTTGGATGATGTTAAAGTGGTGTCCCAGTCATGCTGGATCTGATCGACCTTGTCCGCAAAGTGTTGAGCGAACACGTTGCAGCGAGCCTCGGTGTGCTCTACCATGTCAGTGGGGGGGGGCAGATGGAGTAGGCCCCGGACCAATGGAAAAGCTCCGCTGGATGGTTCTCTGTGGATGCGATGGTGGCAGAGACGTATATCTTTTTAGCTGCCACCACCGCCACAGAGTAGGCACGCCAGTGAGCCCTGGCCTCTGCCCTATCAGAAACGACACGAGTTTTTCGCCATCGTCTCTCTAAACATCGACCTTGCTGTTTCAAAGCCTGCAGCTCCCCAGAAAACCAAGGAGCTGCGTTTGATCTACGGCAGGGCCAAGGTCGCTCAGGAGCGATCTCATCCAGGGCCCTGATCATCTCCGTGTTCCAGAGACTGACAAAAGTGCCAGGTGAGTAGCCAGCTCTGGCAGCAGGAAAATCCCCTAGAGTCCTCAGGAAACCATCTGGATCCATCAGTCTCTGGGGGTAGACCCATGGAGTGCGTTCCCCCGCCTGTGCAGAGGCTACCGGCTGCGATAAGCCTAAATCCCACCAGGTAGTGATCTGTCCATAGCAACGGAGTGATGGAGATGTCCTTCACATCCAGATCACCATCAACCTGCCCAGCAGTGAACACCAGGTCCAGTGTGTGCCCCGCATCATGAGTAGGGGCAGATATTCTTTGAGACAGACCCATGGTTGCCATGGAGGCCATGAAATCCTGAGCTGCAGATGTTTGGGGTGCCTCGGCATGGACATTGAAGTCCCCCAGCACCAAAAGGTGAGGGCACTCCAACGCCACGCTCAAGATCATCCCGGTCAGCTCAGGCAGGGAGACTGGCAGTACAGCGGGCAGTACACCAACAGAATCCCTATTCTGTCTCGCCCCTCCAGCACAATACGGAGGCACTCAAACCCCGTGAACCACTGGACAGGGGACCTGGTAAGAGAGATAGAATCACGATAGACTATCGCAACCCCATCTCCCTGCCCCTGAAGCAGCACCTGGAAACCTGGCGGACAAATCTGGGAGAGGCCCACACCTCCGGCCTCATCCAGCCAGGTCTCAGTAATGCAGGCCAGGTCAGCTTTCTGGTCCAGGATCAGGTCCTGGACCAAACAGGTTTTATTGTTTACTGACCTGGCATTGAGAAACAGCAGCTTCAGACTCAGGGGGCTGTTGTTCAGGTTGCCTAAGGTCAGAGAGTTGAGGAGAGGGCCAGAAAGAGGGACAGTCTGTCTACGACTGACCCTCCTTCTCCTGTTATGGCCTGCACGACCCCTCCCACCATAGCTTCCATGACCCGTCACTCTACTAATAGTGGCAGCACTCCCAGCCGACTTTCCCTCCCCTGAGCTCCCCCAGATGATAGACACATTACGACAGAGCAATGTGAAACTACTTAGTCTACAAAGTCGGCAGAAAGTGACAAAGGGATCTGAAGACAATATTTCTGTGAAAATCATCAAGAGATCCTACTGCCTCTGACCAATTTACTTCTGATGTATATAAATAATGTTATTTGGTTGATTTTATTTCTTTAGCAATTTCCAACTCAAACTTCTTAATTACTAGCAATTATCATTTAGGTTTTTTGCCACAGGTTTTGTTCTTATTTTTCACATCTGAGCAAAACTTTCCCTTTTAAAAATAAGTCCATTTTTAATGTTAGTTTCTTGTATTTCTCTTAGAAATGGTCAAGGTGGCTTATAAAAACAGTAAAATACAATTAATTAAAGGTAAAGTATTAATTAATGCTAGGTAAAACTAATACAGACAAATTGTAGATCAAATATCTGACAAAAGGAAAAGGTCTTTATGCAGTCACAGGAAGACCATAAAGTTGGGGGCAAGGTGTGTCTCTGTTGATAAGGCATTTCTTAACCTTTTTGTGGCTATAAAGCAAAACTGTTCCTACATCCTACTCCAGTTCAACTCAGATGATGGTGAAAATTGGGACATAAGGTGATATTTTCCAGTAGACCTTAATGAATAAATAGACTTGTTTGAAAAACATACAGTGGTACCTCGCACAACGAGTGCCTCAAATAGCAAGTGTTCCAAATAATGAGTAAAAATTTGTGTGGGATTTTGCCTCACATAATGAGCATGATTCGCATCTCCTCCTGTCTGCATTGGCTGGGCTGAGGGAGTGAGGCCGGACTTTCTCCTCCTGCCTGCAGCAGGAGCTCAGGAGCCTCTTCGGTCCAGCAACAAAGATGGCTTTCTCCAGCAGCCAGTAAACATGTGGCCAGCGCAGCCTCTGCATCCTCCATCAGGTAGCAGGGAAAACTCCTCCTGCACCCCCTCTGGAGCCCCCTCAAACAGACCCCTTCCCCCAAGGAAGCCCCCTGCCTGGATCCCACTACAACTACCCCTCTGCCCCCCCACCAGCACCTTCCCTGCCTGCAGTTTTCCTTTCCTGTGAGTAAGCCCCAGTGGATTCAATGGGGCTTGATTCTGAGCAGACAGCATAAGATCTGGCCCCTCTGTCATTGCAAATTTAGTTTGCATAGATAGATCTCACACACAGAGAGGTTCCTTGTTAAAGATGCTCCAAAAGACACCAGCAACTCTTTTAGTGAAAATTAGTCATTCTTGGCCATAAAGGTTTTTATTTTCTTTTTTACTGTAATTGTGGGTATTTAAAGTAATTGTGGTCTGTATTATATTATAGTGTTTTGAATTCAATTCCAGTGTTTTGTCATTTTTACATACAGTTAATATTTTTATATGAATATTTTTTGGGTTTTGGAACCAATCGTCAGAGTTTCCATTGTTTCCTATGGGAAAATCCACTTCACTTAAAGAGTGTTTCACTTAAAGGGCATGCCTCCAGAACGAATTAAGCTCTTTATATGAGACACCACTGTCACTTGTTTTGCATTCATAAAAATGTTATATTTTTTCATGTAGTGTATACAATGCAAACACAATAGTGCTTTTACTTCTTTTTATCCATTCATCCATTTTTAAAAATACTTTTTATATGAGTATGTACTTTTTATAATATTAGTAATATTTGAATGAAACTGTTGCGTTGACAGAAGCAAAGCAGTTAATCTCCTCCTATGTTTTCTGGGTTAAAACAACAATAAGTGTAAGCCTTGTAAAAATCAGGAAGAATACCTGCATGTTTATATGTTAAACAGAAATGTGTCCCATCTTTGAAAACAAAAGAATAACCCTACAATTCAGAGTAACTACGGGAGCACGTAAGAGACTTTACATGCACCCATAGGTACTGCACCACCTAGTGAAAACCTATGGGAAATTCATATTGCAATCCAGAGCAAATTGTTCTTACACCAGAGCAAGGACTCCCCGTAGTTACTCTGGATTGCCCCCTAAGAGTGATAATAATATGAAAATTTTAATAGTGAAAATAAATCAATGAACATCAGGATTGAGGCTGCAATCCTAAAGACACTTTCCTGGGAGTAGGACATATTGAACACAATGGGGCTAACTTTTGTATGGTTAGGATTGTGCGATAAGGAAGTTTGTGTTAGAGAGCAAAGGTGTTCCCCCCTCTAAAGGACTTGTATATCTTGAATTAAAAAGCCTCAATATAATGATGGAAACTGACAACCATTGTATACCTTGATCATCTCTCTCTTTCTCTGTCTTCTGATATAATTCACTATTAACCACAGTTGGATTCATTGTTGTTTTAGTTATGGTTTC
This sequence comes from Cryptoblepharus egeriae, assembly GCA_030015325.1. Classification (NCBI taxonomy): domain Eukaryota; kingdom Metazoa; phylum Chordata; class Lepidosauria; order Squamata; family Scincidae; genus Cryptoblepharus; species Cryptoblepharus egeriae. The sequence continues at coordinate 27,297,531 of JAREYC010000002.1, read as the reverse complement.
TGTTGTGACAGTGAAAATATCTCCAATGCTCTTGCTATTTATGATCAACAAGTAACACTGTGGTATTCATTTTCTCTCCAGGGTAAGAAGATTGACCTTTTTGGTTGGCTGCAGCTGAAGATTGCTTTACCAAGCCACTAAAAAAGGTAAATAAAATTTAACATTTGCACTTGATGTTCATGTGGAATGAAGCAAATGCATGAATTCCATATTTCCCCTTGTTGGCCCATGTGCAGAATGCCTTGTGGAAGGTCCATTTTGCAGAGTGCATTAGAGTGCCATATAGAATAAAAGAAAACCTAAGTGCATTTGCCTAGAAGCAACAGAATGGTCAGTGAATTATTCTGGGAACTGAGATCTGAGACTGAATCATAGTTCTTTTAGTTTAGTTTTATATTTACAAGAGATAGTGGTGCTAGGGGAGCAGCCGTTAAGTTCAGATTGTTTTGTAGCTTTGGATTGTTTGCCCAGAACGAGTTTGTCAGAAAGTAGCTAGCTCAGCTGGCAAACTTTTGCGGTGCTTTGTGCAGACCAATCCTCAAACAAATGCAAGAATCTGTCTCAGTATAACAGATGAAAAACACTACTGCTCAACAGTCCTAAATATATTGAATTAGAAATAAGACCCAGTGCAGTGCATTCAGTAGGACTTTCTCCTAGGAATGTTCATACAGGTTTGCATTCTTAGATTGGAATCCAAGGAAGATTGGAATCCACCCTCTATGAAGATTATGGGTGTTAACTCTGAGTTGGGATACTTGGGATTCAATTCTAATCTGCTCAGCTAGGATGTTGACCTTATGATTTAATTATATCAAAACCTAGGTGTTTGAGTGCATTCCCTTTGAAAGCTTTCCTATTAGACTTCAATGTTTTAGCCATTTTTAAAACCAAATCTTAACGGTATAAAAGTTAGGAAATGGTAGTGGAAAAAAATGCTATATGGAAAAGGCTTCAAATTTTATTCTTCAACATTTATCGGATATGAATTAAATAAAAGGCTAGGAGGCCCATAATAAAGTGCCCTCCTATTCCAATTCAGCAATACCAACATGACTGCCATTGTGGGGGTAAGCTTCAGAAGTGCAAAGGGTTGTACTCGGACTTTCTCTAACAAAATCTCTTGACGTATGTCAGTGAGCTTGGGTCCAGGATGGGGGCTAGAACTTGGCAGCCAGCACTGTCGTCAAACCCACTCCCTTCCCAGAGCAATCTACTCATTCCCCATGTTGTGATCCTATTCTGCCTTCCTCCCACCCTTGTTGCCACCTTGTTCTGCCCCATTCCTCCATACCCACTTTGTTCGACCTCTCCCATCTACCTTGTGGGGACTAGGAAGATATTATGACATGTGCTTTCTTCACGGTGCTCCTGTAGCATGTGATTTTGCATGCTGCTGGGGTAGCTTTCATGACTTTTAGAAGAAAGTTAGTGTTGGTAGAAACACTTGTTCCACTAGCACTAAAGCCAAAGCCTATTACTTTTCTTGACAGATCCTGGATAGTTTGTCTTCCACTTCTAAGAACAGCTGTTTGGTGAGGTGGCAGGAGACTGGGCTGAGAAATGGGGGGAATGACACAAAGCAGAACTTTTTTACCTTGTTGTGAAGTAACAAAAATGAAGAGCTATTCTCCAAACAGGATGGAAGGTGAATGTGCTTATGGTAATTGTAGGCATTGTGAGACCTATTGCTGTGGAAGTATTGTACTTCTCAGAAATCCAGCAATTCCAATAAGCACCTTCACATAGCTTAGTTTTTGGAGAATGGCTCAATCTTCTGCTTCATGTTTAACTTAATAAGTGGTAAGTGGTTACTGGTTCAATAACTGGTAAGGTATTTTAAGGATCTGCCTTTGAGTAACATCAAAACAAATTATTTACGGTAATTTATTAGATGTTAAAGCATCCCTAAGTTTTACCCTCGATTTATCCATGGGTCATAGCAAATTCCATGACTTTTTATCTTATAACCTTTCTTCATTTATCCATGATATTAACTTGTATATGCATAGATATTAGTTCTTTTTATTTCTCAAAAGCTCGTGAAGAGGCAATTCATAAAATTAAGAATATTATAATATATCTGTCAGTGTTTTGAATAAGGGAAGTGGCACCTGGCTGATGTTCCTCTGGCTGCCTTATATTCAGTTTCAGGTAGAAAATAGTTAATTGCCATAGCAACAAGCCTCAATGATAAAACCATAGGCTTCCCTTCGTTAATGTTCTTTGAGATGATGTTAACAACTGTTGGACCTTCGTATTTCAACCCCCTGACTTTCTATGCCTAATACAATGATTTCAGTTCCAGTTTAGAAATTAAAAAAACACTTTAGGATAAGTTATGCTTTTTAAATGAGTATTTTAGGAAAAGTTTCAGATAGGTTTTTGCTCTACTGTAAAGCATGTTTGCGATCATCTGCTTTAAGTGTCAATGTTTCCCAAATATTGCTAGGATTAATTGTTTCTAGTCTTGACAGTTGTGAAAACATAATGTACGGTACTCTTTAGGCAAAGGTGCATGATGTACAGATGTTAGTTGGTAGGGAAAGACATGAGCTATTACTGCTTTAGCACATCTTGGGCAAAGAAGTACAGTATTTGCAAAGAAGAAGGTCTATTGTGACTTTATCTTCTCTAGCCAGCATAGGAAGGATTCTGAAATGACCAAAGTACTGGAGCCGATAACACTCTGATGTCGTTGTCATATTTTGTTCAAATGAAAAGTATTCAGCTGTTTTAGCTGGTTTTGGGCTCTCTGTTGGTACCACTGGCCTTTGTGTGGCCACAATGTGCTTTATGGTAAGTTTGTGAGCATGCATGTGCCCATACTGCCAGTGGGAGCTGAGGTAGGATTGGGCTCTTAATCTGATACTAGAGCAATGGAATCTTAGGTTGTGGATTTTCCTTCATTTTCTTCCCTGAATGAATGAACTGTCATTAATACTATTTCCCAACCTTCCAGCAAAAGCAAAACTGCCCTTCTCAAATCTGTTTATTTCAACTTCCTCTTTGGATATTTTATATGGTTCCTTCCTTCCTTCCTTCCAACAGCCCTGTGAGGTAGGTTAGGTTGAGAGTTAGTGATTTGCACAAGGTCACTATTTTGGCTGGAAACTCACAGTCCCGCTTTCATCTTGTTGAAAATAGAAACCACAAATGCAATAAACCCACAGGAGTGGGAGTTGGTTATTGAAATGATGACAATTGAAGTGGTGCAATTGAAAAAAGAAAAGAGTTTGGATGATTTTAATCAAACTCATTTGGGTTGCAATCCTGAAGTGCATTTCAGCTAGCCTGTCTGTCTGTCTAATCTAATCTAATCTAATCTAATCTATCTGTGGGCTGGCCCAATTCCAAGGTAGGCCAGCCCAGTTACACCAGAAAGGTGTAACGACAGACACAAACAATGACTTCTGTCAATTTAAAATGCAATACACTGTGCACAGCATTGTCTCAGAAAAAATGTTACTATTAAATATTGGTAACTAATAGTGGCTCTTTGAATAACTCTTGATAAACCAAAAGTATTGTGTACCCTCAACAAATCAGGGCACTGCTTTCTTCCATAATTTTTTATTACATGTTTCACTGTATACCTAAAAATTATAGAGTATAGATTATAGATTGAGGCGTTTGGTTCCAGGAACGTCCATGGTTATACTTTTTCAAGTTATATTAAAGCAATTGTTTACATGGTAACAAGAGAGGCAATGAATCAATATGAAACAAGTTCCCTTTAAAATAGTTAAAGTTTCTGCTCAAAGGCAAAAGCTTCTCCTTGCAAAGCAGTGCAGAAGTGATTATCACTTTATCTTCATGTGATAATCTCAAGTGGGAAGTGAAGGGAGAGATCTGAAGCCAAAGCTGAACCCATTCGGAAGCCCCTGGCAAGCTTGCCTGCCACATTTCCATGATAAGCAGGTTCCTTTTAACTGCTACTTAAGGGATGCTACTTTTAACTGCTACTTAAGGGATGTTAATCTTTTAATTTAAAGAGCCAACCTCGTTTGTGTTGAGACAAAATTGCTGATAAATAAAAACACTTGCTATTTAGGTCACGCCTATATTTTACATGAAAATATGTCAAGATAATTTTCTTCCTATAAAATTTGTCATATCAGCTGTCTATAGGGAGAAAGGGGTGTGATTCAATATATGTCTAGAGTGCTTAGCTCAATTTGATTCAATCAGCTTTCTAAATTATGCTTGTACAGAGGTTCAGAAACTGGTGGGATGTGACCCACTGGCCTGAGAAACTCTGCCTCTGGCCTCTTAAGGGGCAAAGACGCAGGAAGGCAGCAACACAATCCCCAGTTTTGTTGTGCTGCCAGTGACTAAGTTTGGAGTTTCCACTTACCAATAGCAGCAGCCTCCTGTGGAAGTCTGGGGAGTCTTTGTACAGCTCCCCAAGCCTCAAAACATCTTGAAAAATTAACATCCACTTCCTGTTTCATGACAAAAACAGGATGTGGGTGTTTTGCTTTACTTTTTCAAGATTTGGAAGTTTCGGAGCCCTGCACAGGTGTCTGAGGGCTTCCCAGACCCTTTAGACAGTGGTGACCAACCTTTTAACTTCATGGCTCCTGGACCTTTCACAAGCTTGTAAAAGAGGGAATTTCAGCAGGTGTAGCTTGTGATCTATGGGATGAAAAGCTGCACCTGCTGAAATTTCCTCCTCTGCATACCTGTTAAAGGATCTGGAGCCCTGAAGTTGAAAGGTTGGACACTGCTGCTTTAGGAGGATGCTGTTAATATAGGTAAGTGGAAACCCTCCTGTCCTTTCCCACAACAGCTTGCTTCAGATCTCAAACTCACTAAAACTTCAAGAACCACTGGAACTTTAGAACATTATGCATTGAAATTTGTGGAACTTTTATCAAATTTTTCAGCATTTTTTCACTAGTTGAGTTTTTGCATATTACAAAGTATAGTACAGTGGTGTCTCACATAAAGAGCTTAATTTGTTCTGAAAGCATGCTCGTTAAGTGAAATGCTTTTTAAGTGAAACAGATTTTTCCATAGGAAACAATGAAAACTTTCACGATTGGTTGCACAACCCCAAAAATATTCATATAAAAATATTAACTATGTAAAAATGATGACAAAACACTGTAATTGAATTCAAAACATGCATTCAATGTGCATGATCCTATGAAGTCTACTTAGGCTGCAGTCCTAAAAACACTTTCCTGGGAGTAAGCCCCATTGAACACAGTGGGGCTTACTTCTGAGTAGACATGGTTAGGAGGCTGCAATCAAAGACACTTTCCTGGGCGAAATTACTTCTGAGTAGACATGGTTAGGAGGCTGCAATCAAAGACACTTTCCTGGGAGAAAGCCCCATTTAACACAATGGGGCTTACTTCTGAGTAGACATGGTTAGGATGCTGCAATCAAAGACACTTTCCTGGGAGGCTTACCTGGGCTGCTGCTGGAGTTTCAAGGTGACCGGTGGGGGTAGTTTGGGGCAGCTGCCTCTGGCACAAGTTGGAGGCAGTTGGAGGCAGCAGTGCTGGCCGGCAGCCCTCTTAAAGGGCCTCTGCACAGAATGTCAGGGCTGCATAAGTGCTTGTTATGTGAAGCGGAACATGTTATGTGAAGCAAAATTCCTTGGAAATTTAGACTTGTTATGTGAAACACTTGTTATGTGAGGCGCTTGTTATGAGAGGTACCACTGTATTTGCTAATTCAGTGAACAAAACAAAACATTGCCTTTAGGATACAAAAAATGGGCAGGCAAAATCTCCTTCTGGCACCTATTACCTATTGGGAAAATTAAAGTTTGGTCAAATTAAAGGAAATATAAAATATAAAGAAAAATAAAACAAATTTATCTGCACTTAGTCTCTCAGGTCCCTACAGGCTGCAACCTGCCCCCGTTACACAGGGGTGAGCCCCACTGATTATAATAAGGTTTACTTTAGAGTAGACATGCAAGGCTAGGTTTCTCAGGCTCCTTTCCATTGCCCTCCTTACACAGGAGTCAGCACTTGATTATAGTAGGGCTTACTTCAGAGTAGACATGCATAGGCTGGTTGCTCACGAGAGCTGAGGACATGCTGGTGGAGTAGACTCTTTTTTCTGCTCGTTTATCAAGAGATTGCTTCTGTATCAAGTTAAAATTTATTTAAAATGTTTGCTTGTCTTCCAAAACACTCTCAAAGTTCCTCTCGATCCAAGGTATTACTATATATGCCACTGCAACATTAGCTATCAGCCAAATCCAGAGTAAACTATGTGAGCACTAAGAGACATTATGTGCACCCGTAGTTACTGTACCACCTAGTGAAAACCTATGGGAAATTCATGTTGCAATCCAGAGCTAATTGTTCTTACACTGGAGCAAGGACTCCCTATAGTTACTATGGATTTCGCCCTAGGAGATACTTTCAGCATAGCATCCACCAGTATTTATTGTTTTAATTCTCGGTATTCATGTGGATAGCCATGGTGGTGGTTGTGTGTTTTCAGTGCCTGGCTATGCTTAGTACGTTATTCCTGTCTTCCCTTCTCTATACAAGGAGTAAAACAAAGTTTACAATAACTGTACTACTTGAACATTTCACTTTACTGCCTGCACAAAACAAAAGTCGACAGGCTCAGTGGGTGGAAAAGCATTAGATGCATGGGTACATTCTTGTAGGCTAAAACTAGAGCAGGGTCTGTTTTCCGTCAAATAAAAGTGAGGTTGCCAGATTGATTAACCTTTTAGGTATAGCTAACCATGTTTCAGAGCTGACATCCTGTGTTCCCTAGTTGTTTGTTTTAGCAGTTTTATGTATGATTCCATTGCCAAGGAACCTGGGAATTTTATACAAGCATGAATACAGTATGAATTTATGCTAATTTGCAGCCATTTTTTGGTATTTTAGTATTCTTAAAAGCAAATTGATAATTTAATATCAGATTGCATTTTCAGTGTATCTAGTTACTAAAGGCTGCAGTGGATTAATGGTTAAAGGTGCTGTGTCTGCCAATCTGAAGAATGGCAGGACAGCAGTTCGAAACCTGAGTACTGCAAGATTTGGTGAGCTCCTGTCCTTAACCCAGCTCTTGCCACCCTAGCAGTTTGAAGGCATAAAAATTCAAGTAGATAAATAGGTACCACCTTGTTGGGAAGGTAGAAGCTTCCCAAGCGCATGCGGCCCACATGTTCATGGAGGCATCTTCAGACAATGTTGGCACTAGAAATGGGGATGAGCACTGCTCCCTAGAGTCGGTCACAACTAGCAGAGTAGTCTGCAGGAGACACCTTTACCTTTACATACTAAAAGTGTGTCTGTCACCATCGGTGGCAAAGAGCAGAAAGTTCTGAAGTTAAATGGAGGGTTTGGTGAATCCTCAATACTAGGTAACCATGTCATCACGTATAATATTTCCATCAACAAGAGATCCTCCACACTATTCACCTCACCATTCCTATTAAGTCTTTTACAGACTTTCACAGACTGCTTCCTCATCTCTCCTGCTTTGTTGGAACCACATACAGTAATGAAAGTGGCAGCTTGACAATTGACGTACCCATTGATGGGGATATGCTGTTGCAGTCACCACTCACTTTACCCCTCTGTCCCTGGAATTGGTGGTGCCATCACTAGCACTATGAAGCTGTTCTGTGAAGGTGGCAGGTAGAGGGGGAGGAGGTGGCATAGAGTGTTTTGCAGGCTGTAGAGTTTATGGGCTGATTATGATGGCCATCTCTGTTAAGGAGAGTCTTGTACTATAGACCTTTCCACTCTTTTTTGTGTTCCCTTAGGTTTTATGAAAGGGAATCGTTGGGAGAAGAAGTGTGGATTGCAAACTTTTTAGAACCAGGATCCTCTCTTTAAAATGACATGAAGGCTTTATGAGACTTTTTTTTAAAAAAAGTTTCACTTTATCATCTGCACAAATAGCTGTTTTTACCTCTTTTTTATTATGGTGGGAACTTCCTTGTTTGTTGAAGAGTGTTTGTTGTAGCTTGCATTCATCAGATTGAGACCATTCTAGTAGTGTTGCATTCCCATAGGTTTACACTTCAAAGAAGGCTGAGGCACATTCACCTACTAGCAAGTAATCGTATTTTACTTTGTTTCAGTTTCCATAGGGCCCCATAATGTTTGTCTGTTATTGGCTTGTTTCATGACCCACCAAAATTTGGGGAAACTGAAGCATAAGGTTTTTTAGGGAGAGTTGGTGAGGGCAAAAGCAAAAACATAACTGTTATGGAGATTAGCCCTAGTCTTGCTTAAAATATTTATTTGGCTCTTACAGTGTTATACTAGCTCCTGGACCTAAAGAAAATTTGTCAATCCCTAAGTCACACATGCATGTCAACAAACATGAATGTGTGAGTTAGCTGTTGCTTAGGGCATGAGGAAGAGATAACCTCTCTTACAGTAATTCAGCTGTTGTGATGGAAGGATACACTATCTCAACCTGGATGTGAGAGTTAGGGAGTCCAGTAGAAATGATATATGAATTTACTGGAAATGCTTTAAATTTCCAGTAAAGCAATCCTACTTGAGGCCTAAAACTTGATTGTCTATCAGTTATACAGGTCCAGGTGGCTTATCTTCTGGAGCAGGTTGCCAGTAACTGGTGAGTGGCTTGAGAGAGCGACTTAAAGGCTGTGGCACTACTTAAGGCTGTATAGTCAGTTTTGTGGAGGAGTCGAAAAGGCCCTCTGGTCAATTGTGGTTCAGCAGCATAGCGGTGATGGGAAAAGAGTATTACAGCACAGTTTTTGACTTGAGCGCACATGCTGATTTCAGTTGACTGTTGATCTTCTGGTCAATGCTACCTGAATAAAACCCTCCTATATGATTTCCTCTTTAATGTTACCTATGACACTGAAGATATAAGGATAATGTAAACTGACAATTTCAAATGATTAAAGTTGATGTATATCCCATGCATAACACAGAGTGGTAATGCTTTCCAAAAGGGACACTGGTAATATAGATCCATTTCTGATGCCCACTAGAGAGAATTCAGTGCTGTCAAGCCAAAAACCAGCATGGTGTAGTGTTTTTGGAGCTACACGAAGACCTGAAAGATCCAGGTGTGAATGCCTGGTAAGCTACGTTGCTTCCTGGGTGACTTTATGTGACTCAGTCGGCGAGCTGTGACCATACTTGATTGGATCTGACCATGGTTATCCATGCCCTAGTGACTTCTAAATTGGATTACTGCAACGTGCTGTAAATGGGGCTGCCCTTGAAGATGGTTTAGAAGCCGCAATTAGTGCAAAATGCGGTGGCCAGGGTGGTGACCAGAGCTAGACTCTTTCAGCCCGTTGCTTTGACAGCTGCACTGGTCGCCCATTCACTTTCAGGCCCAATTCAAGATGCTGGTAATGACCTTTAAAGCCTTTCACAGTTTGGGACCAGATTATCTGAGGGACTGCCTTCTCCCATATATTCCGGCCCATCCTCTTAGGTAATTTGAAGGGGGTTTCCTGCTGGAGCCAGATTTCAGGAATTCTAGAAAATTTAAATGAACTCTAATATACAGTGGTGCCTCACATAAAGAGCTTACTTCATTCCGGAGGCATGCTCTTTAAGTGAAACGCTCTTTTAAGTGATATAGATTTTTCCATAGGAAATAATGGAAACTCAGACAACCCCCAAAATATTCAAATAAAATATTAACTTGATGTAAAAATGATGACAAAACACTGGAATTGAATTCAAAACATGCATTCAGTGTGTATGATCCTATGAAGTCTACTTAGGCTGCAATCCTAAAGACACTTTCCTGGGAGTAAGCCCCATTTAACACAATGGGGCTTACTTCTGAGTAGACATGGTTAGGAGGCTGCAATCAAAGACACTGGAATTGAATTCAAAACATGCATTCAGTGTGCATGATCCTATGAAGTCTACTTAGGCTGCAATCCTAAAGACACTTTCCTGGGAGTAAGCCCCATTTAACACAATGAGCCTTACTTCTGAGTAGACAGGCGACTGCAATCAAAGACACTTTCCTGGGAGGCTTACCTTGGCTGGAGGTTCAAGGTGGTCGGTGGGGGCACTTGGGGGCAGTTAGGGGCAGCAGTGCTGGCCGGCAATCCTTTTAAAGAGCCTCCATGTGGAGCGTCAGAGCTGCATAACATGCATGCCCATGGCGCGATTGCTTGTTAAGTGAAGCAGAACTTGTTATGTGAAGCAAAATTTCTTGGAAATTTTTGCTTGTTATTTTAAATGCTAGTTAAGCGAACGCTTGTTAAGTGAGGTACCACTGTATTTGGCTTTTGGAATGCTTTTGGATACCGAAACCTACAGATAACTAAATCTGCTTCTATGGGCCATGCTTTGAGTTGCTTCCAGTAGCATCCATGAGATCAGGTGGAGCTCTGCAGGTTCAGAATCTGCAATGAGTCAAATCTATCCAAAACTTGTGGATAAAAGAGATCATCTTTTTATTGGTGCAAGTTTTAGTGAGCATCTTTGGTGTATCATTCTATATCGGATCCTTTCTTCTCACAGCAAGATCAGGACAGATCAGGCTCCCCCTATTTACAAACTTGAGGTTTGTGGGGTCTGTTTGGAAGTCATGATTTTTAGAAGTACAATAATGCCCATATGTCTGTTATTGTAGCTGCCAGTTTCACTTGTGACACTGCCAGTTGTCAGTTTCACTCTCCACACTGTCAAGATTCACTCGGAAGCTGTCATTTTCATGGTCAGCATTGTCCATTTCATTCATTTGGAAGGTTGACAGTTTAAGTGCAGATTGCTCTGAATGATCCTGAGCATTTCTGTATTCAGCAGTTTTAGCAACAAACCAGAAGTGTTCATTCGTAAGCTGAACGTTCGTAAATTGAATGTTTGTAAGTGGGGAGCTGCAATTGCGACTTCTGCTAACGTAGTAGAAGACTGGCCTGTAGCATTGTGAGTGGCTAGAACTCTTTCAGGCAGGGTGAACAGATATCATAACAGCATAACAGGACAAGACACCCCACCCCCAAGAAAAAAATTAGAACATCTAAGAAAAATGTAGGTCCTAATAAAATAAAATAAATAAAATTGCTTCATGTGGTTAATTTAAACACTATTTTTCTTATTATCAAATTTAAAACTATTATATCTAATTTATCCAAGAAGAATACATGCTGCCTGCTTACAAGGAAAAGGAGGACAGTGAAGATTTTTTTTCCAGGACACAAAGCTTAAATGGAGCTCATGTCCTGGGAAAAGGGGACATATCTTTCAGGTGATTTATGGTTCACTGTGGATTAATGCTTAACAATTTCACTGAGCAGTAATTGTGAATTTTGTTTACAAAGTTCACATAGATCAGTGATTCTTGAGCATGTCGGCCCAGGACCCATTTTTGAGAGTGGCAATCTGTTTGGGACTCCCAAATGATGTCTCTGTTTGGGACTCTGGAAATGATGTCATGGCGAGAAGTGGCATCATTTGATGCCAGAGCTCCTCTATATTTACTTGGAAGTTAATTCCACTGTGTTTCATGAGACGTAGAGCACAATCCTAATGATGTCTACTCAAAAGGAAGCCCCATTGTACTTAATGGGGCTTACTCCCAGGAAAAGCGTATTTAGGATTGCAGCCTTAGTTACAGGAATGTAAGAACTGCAGGCTACCTAATTCCAAGATGGTTAGCTGAGTGCAAAATTTCAAGATGGTGGTGCCCAGCTTTTCACAGTCCCCCTGAGATGAAGTCATGACTCCTGTTTTGAGAACCATTAATAGATTATGCTACATAGACCAGAGTAATTCTACCTTTTAAAGAATTCCTGCACCATGGTTCATATTGTGTTCAGTGTTCTGGTTGTGCATTGTAGCAGCAATTTAATGAAACATTACTAAGATTTTTCCCTTTTGAGCACTGCTTCCTTAATTTAAATTTATTTTTCCTACATGTGTGTTAGGGAGGAAAAAATTGTATGCTTATGTCCACCTTCCTCTATAAACTGCAGTTGTCAATTTTTCCCCTTTCTTATGGCTATGTTTGAACAACAGCTCCCACACATGAACAGAAACTTGTACAATGTTCACCTATTGTGTATGCATTTTTTCCTACAGCTATGCTGGAAAAAATGCTACATATGAAGTCTTCTTGAGTCTAAACCATTTCAGTCTTCTTTACGGGAACATTAAAAAATAGGTTTCACCAAAATTTGTTTTCCATTCGGTACTCATTTTTTGTAGCTGCACTGCTTTTTATCTACTGTAGTGACCATTTTAGTGTGTATCATGGCTATGTATGACTCACCCAGACTTACTTATTTAGGAATTGTTTATTCCTCCCTTCTGTCCCCAAAGGGGTCTTCAAGGTGGCTAACAAAAGTAACAATTACTATTATTATTGTTTTGATTTATTTCCTATGCCAATCCCTCTCTCTCTTTCTCTCTCAATCTGTGGGTGCCTGTTTCTGTATCTGTGTACGTGTCAATTCACAGCCCATATTTTTTTTTCTAGGAATAAGTGTTTCTCATTCCTTAGCCATTTCATTTGCTACTCACCTGTTCTCCTAGGGCAAGTAGTTCTCCTGTGAGAATTGTTGAACAGTATATTGGATCTGCCTCTCAAATGGGGGCACTCCTGGTGACCCCATTCTCCTATTTTATTACCGGAATAGAAGTCAGTAGAGATAGGGGTACAGAACATCGTGGCTATGCTTCATGTGATAGAAATAATGGACAGAAAAGTAGCAAGCGTAAGGAGTGCAGGCACATGGGACTTGGCACTGGGCAGGTACTACCTAAATAATAACTTTTAAGGCTGCCTAGCCTTTCTTAACCTATTTATATACCTGCTTCCTTAATTAAAGGATTTCTTGTTATAGTTAAAATTATTCATCTTTTTAATGAGATTTATAAAGTGCCTCCAATTAATGTTCCCATACTATTGCAGGTTTAGGAATCTATTTATAACTATAAAGAATATGAATTAAAAAATTCAAACAAAAAATAGCAACAGAAAGAGGGCTGGTTCTTAAAGACTAGGTGAAACAAAAGTGTATTTATCTGGTTGTGAAACAGAATAGGAGATAAACATATTGGTAATGTTCTGAGGAAAATGTTCCAGAGTTCTGATGGTATTAACTTCCAAGTTGAGACTATGTAGGATGAGGGATTGTTGACCTAAGAGCTATAAAGTGTCTGTAAGAATGCAGCTGTAACAACTAACACCAGCTTTGGGTGTCACAAGCATGCCATAGGGCACATCTGAGGCACTTGGGACAGAGGGGGTGCCAAAACTGGGCCAGCACCAGTTGGCCATCCACCCAACCCCAATACTGGGTGGATGGCCATTGTTTTGTTGGCATTGATTGAAAGCAAGACATCTTGGGATAGGGGAAGGAAGGCAGTGGGCAGAATGAGGTGGACAGAGGGCAAAGGGAGAGAAGGATCATGTCTGGGAGAGGGCAGAAGATGGCAGATTGTGCCGCTGAATCCTAACCTCACACATAGCTTGGACTGCTTGACAAGTCCTCCTCAGATCTGCTGCTGCTCAAAGGCAGGAGACTACTGGCACTAGCCCCTTTCCAACAGGAAAAAGCAGCAGCCATTTCAGTGTTGTTGGAGCCCAGTGCACTGCCATAGATAGGGCTGGTTTGCTCATAAATAATTGCCTCTGAAGAACTAGAATCACTTCAGTTTTAGTCCAGCATGTAGATATCAATTGTTACCAGGGCAAGTTTAAATTAATAGTGATGATCTTTTGAATACTGTTTTTTTCCTATTTCTTTTATGGCACAATAGCAAAAATTGTTTTTGCTATCAAGATATCAAGATAATCAAGATATCAAGAAAAACTATCAAGATACTTTAACAAGGATATTTTAGGGGTGCTGAATTCAAAAATGTTGTTGATTTTGTCTGATTGCTTCTCGTTTTGTACTACAGTATACTACATGAGTTCTGCCACAGTGCCAGCATCAAGCAGCTATCTTTTGAGGAAACTGGCACCATGGCAATACCCACAGCACTATTGTATTCAGCAATCCAAATATACTTAAGGAAAAGTCTAACTTTTATGACAACAAAATATGTGTATCATAGGTGCAGGAATAATCAGTGCTTTATTTTTGTGTTGGTAGCAATGTGCCTTTGATGAACTGAATGATTACAGAAAGACCTGAGGAAAAACATGCAAGAGTAATATGGTGGATACTTGAAGATTTACTGACTCTAGTTCTGTATGAATATGCCTCAAATTTGGCTATTAACATTACGTGGAGGAGGGAAACAGTTCAGTACCTTTTGTTAAAAGAATCACTAATTCATCCCCTGCTGACGGAAAGAGGTGATCTGGGACTTTGCCCTGGTAATAAAAGATATTACAGTTGATAACTGACTTTTAAAAAGAACGAAAAACTTAAAAAAATGCTACATAAATCATTGTTCTCTGTGTAGATCACTGCTTTTGTTTTAGGTTTTTCTTTAAAATATTTATGCACATTTCAGGTCAGGAAAAAAGTGAAAGTGATGATGACATTCTGTGAAAATGTTATTGCTTATACATGTGTCAAATTGGCTTGACTTGCATTGTATAGGAGTATCTTTTTTGGTACATCGGTATTAACAATGCAAACACCCTGAAATGCTAATAGCACTAGTAAGCTTTTAATTCCATGGAATTTATTGCTTGCTGTATTTCCATGAATTTATAACGCTTTGATTCTTAAGAGCCCCATTTAATCAATTTTGCCTGGCACAGAACATAATAAACAACTTGCGGGTGCTAAAGTGCCACATGGGGAGGACGGCTAACAAGAAAGTTAAATGCTTCTGCCACTAGCAGTTTCTCTGCTGTATTTTTCATGAGCTGCTGCTACCAATAATGTACTTTGCTAGCTTTACAGCAGTGGTTGGACAGAGCAGCAAACTAAACAGCATTCCAGTGCTGTAAATACCTGGAGCAGTACCATTTTTGTGCAGCCTATGCAGCTGCAACAACATCTTCATCTTTTTATGTTGTTCCCTTACTTTAAATAATCATCTATCCCCACACACTTCTCTTCCTAAGTGTCTGATTTACAGGCAAAGACAGCTACTGGTCAAGCAAAAAGAAGGAAAAATGCTCCTTGAAACTCACCGCGCTCTTGAAACGGAAAAAAACTATCACCCTCTTTAACTCTTGTGTGTGCTGCTTGACCATACTTGTATAAAATACAGTCTTAATATAATAGGGAAAAGATAGCAGATTATCATGCTATAAAGTAGAAAATGACATATGAACCTCCAAACTATATCAACTTTATATAATTGCTCTTTTAATTATCCTTAGTGGCCCATGAAATTTGCAAAATAGAGCATTTAAGTTTTGATTTACTTATATGATGCACTCTAGTGATGTTATTAATGAAGACTGTTTAGTACAAAGCCAGAAGTACAATTTCTGACTAAGGGCAAAATCCAGAGTAACTCCAGGAGTCCTTGCTCCGGTGTAAGAACAACTTACTCTGGATTCCAATATGAATTTCCCATAGGTTTTCACTAGGTGGTGCAGTAACTACAGGTGCACGTAAAGTCTCTTACGTGCTCCCGTACTTACTCTGGATTTGGGGGGTAAGGCTGCAATCTTTTCAGCAAAACAATAGCATGGGAGTAAGGCTGCAATTCTCACCCCCAATTAGACTGGCCTAATCCCCAGCACAAGTCCCATGATGACCTCTGGGTGTCATAAAAGTGCTGAAAGGCACTTCTATGCCACTGGCCTCCTTACGGGAAGACAGATTGAGTTGTGCAAGCCTAGGTTAGGATTGCACCCTATGTCCCATTGAAATCTTCTGGGTAGACATGTATAGGATAGTACTATAACATAGCTACAAGGCTGAAGCCATCATTAAGTGAAGATGTGTAGCTCCCTAGTTTGATCGTTCTTCTAGTTTGGTTTCGGGATCTCCTTCCATTTTTTCTTTCCCATGTGCCAAAAGAACAAATTTTCCATGTTTCTTGGATAGAGTAAAACCTCAGTAATAAAATGTAGATGGACAAAAGTAGATTCCATGATTCCTGTGATGTGGGGGGAGTATTTTGTTTCGATGCAAGTTTCTCTTGTTAGTGAATTTAGGTCACAATCTTCAAATCACTTTACTGTGTGGTTAGGGGGTTGAAGCCTTTTTTCATGTTTTTTCTTCAAAGCTTTGTTCACAAACCATAACCCAGAGGCATACAATTAAATGATGAACTTTATGGTCACATGGGCTATCCATTTTATCTGATAAAACTGAAGCTAATGTTAATCACCATTATTTTGTGAAATTAACTTTCTTTTTGGGCGGTGCGAATGGGTGTAATTTAGCAGACTCAACAGCCAAAAACATAGATCTGTATCTTATAGAGCAGAAACAATAGAGAGGGACAGTGGCAGGAAGGAACATTTTCATGAAAAATGATTCTTAACTTCTCAAATAGTTGCTCTGTTTTTAATGATTTATTTATGATTCTCAAATAGTTGCTCTATTTTTAAGTTTTGTGCTGTCAGGAGCATGATATTTGTCCATGGGAATTAGAGGGCAGGTCTACTCATGGACTGGGAACTGGTTGAGGAGCAGGACATAGAAGGTGGGTGTTAATGGGCAATTTTCACAATGAAGAGAGGTGAAAAGTGGTGTACCCCAGGGGACTTGCCTGGAACTGGTGCTTTTCAACCTCTTCATAAATGACATAGAAACAGGCTTAAGCAGCAAACGTGGTCAAGTTTGTCACCAAACTATTCGGAGTTGTGAAGACCAGACAAGACTGTGAAGAGCTCAAGAGAATGAATGGGCCACAAAGTGTACTGTACTGGAAGAATGGGCCACAAAGTGGCCCATTTTCAGAAATGTAACCCATTAGGGGATGAAAAGCGATGCAACATGTTTTCATCCCTATACATAACGTTGTATACTGACTGATCAATATCCAGTCCCAACCCCTGGACACAGAAGCATGAAATTTGGGGAGGGTATTCCTTCTATGAGGTAAGGACCCATAAGAACTGATTTGGTAAATGGGGGATAGGGCATGGGGTGGGGTAGGAGATGATGCACAGGGGGATGGTGCATGGGGTTGGTGCACAGGAGGAGGGTTAGGGGACTACCACGGCACGGTGGTGCATGGTGGTCCCTGCTGCACAACAATGCCCAGTAGGCCAGCCTGGTGCTTGCTGCTGCCTTCCACTAGCCCCTGATAACCTCCGATGCCCAGTGCCCAGCAACATGTATAAAAAAATCCATGTATAAATAGGTTGGACCTGTATTCATAATATATGTCAAAAAGCTAGCAGTGATTATATTTATAGGGAAGTGTTTATATTAAAAAACATATTGTAATTGGTTGGCTAATGGGATCCAGCTTATAGCTTTTGCACAGGCAGACATAGTAGGTCAGACACATGAGCTGTATCATCCAGGGATTGCAATGAGTGTTTGAACTCTCCCCACCCACTTACCTGTGTAGAGCTGTTGGAAAGGATCATCTAAAAACAGAGATCTGAGAAGACAAGAGTTGGCAATTGTGAGCAATGTCCTGTGTTTTTGCAGGGAAATAGGTGTTTGGTGCAAAGGGTGGTTGTGGATAAAGTCCCCCTTTATGAGACAGAGGGGTCATGAGAGAGAGAGAGGTGTTATTGTCACACTATGCCACACTTCCTATGCTCTGAGTGTATGGGAGCCAGAGCTGGGCTTATACAGTGAGGTGGGTATGGATTGATACGCTGCCAGATTTATACTGTATCCTATGTTCCAGGGGTAAGGGAGGTTTGGGAGATTGGAGGGTGCAGTACTTTTCTGTTGCTTGTAATGTGTGTCAGGGGCTATAATACATAAGGTTTTTGTAGATGCGGGAATTGGACGCATTTTGCTGGCATTAGGTTCATGTCTGGCAACAGCAGCCACCAGCCATGGATAGGACTGGGCTAAAGTTGAAGTATGCTAATGTAGAGTAAAATCTGATTTTAATTCCAGAAATTTCCTGCTCAATTAGAGATTAAAAGAAACTAGAGGGAACTTTACCCAACCCTTTCTGGACTGATGTCTCCATGGCCATTTGTTACCTCAGATAAACGGATCTTAAAAGTTAGTGCAGCCTTAGTGTATCTATATTTAATTGCAAGCTAGTCATGGGGCATGAGGTTGAACAATTCTGCTTGTTTCTTAATCACATGTTTTCTTATATGAAAACTCTTACGCGTCTTTCCCTCTGACTTCCTTAACTAGATAGTTGTTAAAAAGAAACAGCCCTCAGTATAAGATTGTCGTAAATTATATTTCCAGTAAAACCTATCCAAATGAAAACCAGTGTTCTTTCTGTAACTTCGAAAAGCCCATCACACAAAAACTTGAAGCCTAACAAATAAAGCATACACTGCACTTTTACAATAGCCCTTCACTGCTCATGTGAAAACAAACGAATTCTCACCTCAGAAGCAAATAAGAGAAGGTGAAATTTACTGAAAGATAGTTTTACTCCTTTCTAAAATTGGAAACACAAAGTGGAAGGTTAATAAGAAGAAAGCCCTCTGAAGCTAGTGGTTAGGCTAACATTTAGCCTCCCAACTGAGGAGGGATGAAGGAGCTGAGCCAAAACAATCACAAAGAAACCAATCAGATCACTGTAGGCATTCTTGTTTTCAAAGTTGGTAGGAAATGGTTTTCTAAGAAAAATTGAATTGATGTTCTTTCTTTCCCTTTAGGAGCCAGTTTTCTGATCTCCAGTTAAGATGATAAACCTATACCGGACTCTAATTTCTGGTCTGCAACCCAACAGTATTTTTATATATGTTGTCAGATTCTATTTGTGCTGCACAACTGTATAGCAGTAGTGAAGGCAGTTATTAAAAATGTCTATTTCCTTTGTTGTTTTCTTCTTTGTACATGCACCAGATCTTTGTTTTTGTGGTAAAATAACATTTTTAGTTGTAGGGAGGTTTGCTTTCTTGCATGCATTGTGTCTAACACTCTGTTCATTTGTTAGCATTCACTGGATATCAGAATACAGCAAGAATAGGAAATATCCAAATTTTTTAAACTTAATTTTTCTTTGAAGTAGAATGGAGTTGTCCAATTGGCCATATTTTACGATTTGCCATTGTTGTGATTGGTTGTTCTGAATCCTAATAGAACAGCTTAATCTTTCCTAGCCTTGGCTTGGAGTAATCTGACGTTTCAATGTACACAAAGCATATAGACAGACACTGCCTTTAAAAATGGCAATAAATTCAAGACATACTAAGCCGTGTTCTGTGAACATGTGTTCTGTGAACCAGTAAAAACTGGTTGTTAGTTGGTGTTCATGTCACATAAAGAATATGCTCCCAAGAAGCTTCATTCTTCTGTGTACAGGGGTTGGGACTGGGTGTTGATCAGTCGACAATTCTTTTATGCAAACTATAGGGAGGAAAACATGTTGTGGCCCTTTTCACCCCCTTCTGGTTTGAATTTCCAAAAACCGGTTATTAGTGGGTGCCTCCATCATGGAAGGAACCACCCCCCCCCCCCAAATTTCACATTTCTAGATCCTGCGGTTTTGGCTGGGCATTGATGAGTCTGTGAGTGACTTTTCAGTTATATACATATATATAATCATAGTAAATTAATGTCAACAAAGCAATATAAACTAAATGTCAATGTAATGGGAATAGCCCAATGAGGTTTCGTAAATGAGTTTTGCAGAACTCATGAGCTTTGTAAAAAAATGCACAATAAATTTTGTAAAAAAATTTTAAACATAGTAGGAATCTCGGTTTTAAAAAAATATTCACACACATATCACTTGTCTAATACACTCTTGTTTGATTTCACATATATTGAATTTGTGTTTAGAAAATATGTGGGACAGAGATGAAGGTGAAACAGTGCAGTCTAATTTCCGTGTAGTGATTAAGGGTGCAATCCTAACACAGGCCAGCCCAACACATTGATCTTCCCATTCCCATGGTCAGAGGCATCCCTAGGTTTCGAGCCACCTACTGTGGAGGCCAGCATGTCACTCCTAAGCAGAGCGGCGGGGCAACAACCTGAATAGTGGGCATGGTTATGTGCCATTGCCCTGCCTCCACTGAATTTTTACCCACACATTTTAATACAAAAAATATATTTCAAAGAGGTTTGTTTCACTGCATTCTGCTGTAAATTACACATCAAAACAGTATTATAATGATATTATTTCTACAAACCATGATTTTAGCCATTTTGGTCACTAAGTTTGTCAACCCCATCAAGGATGCCCTTTCTAACAACTTAGTGATGTCCCTGGTCAGGACCACTTTGGAAGCCTTGCATTCCACTGAACCGACCTTCCACACCAATCAAGGCATGCTTGCTTACTTGCTAGTAAACACAGCCATCCAGGTCACTTTCAATTTCAATGCATTTCAATGTGATCATCAGGGATGTCCTACTGGGATGATTTGTGGGGGCTGTCATCATTGGACCAGGATAATTATGGTGCCATTGGATTCCACTCAGCCTGCCCTTTCCAATAAACTATGGCATGTTTGTCTACTCATGAGTAAAACCACGATAATGATCACTTTCCACAGAGATCAATGCATTGTTTTGTTTTTTAGATTTTTTGACCATAACGTTTAATGGGATGGTGCTATTTCAAAGAGGATTGTTGCATTAGGTTCTGCTCTTGAATACAAATGTAACAGTATACTATATAATGGGGTTTTTCTGCACCATTGCAACATTGCATTTTTGTGGTTCCTCAGTGCATGTCACCTGGTGTGGGCTGCACCCCCTGCACACACCTAGCGACACCCCTGCCCATGGTGATGTAAGGAGGCAAAAGCCTATGCACTGGCTTAACCCTCGTGCAGAAGTGGTACAGTTTGTGATACCCCCAGGTCAGCATAGGACTGGTGCGAGGCTTAGGCCAGCCTTACTGGAGAGTAAGATTGCAACCATAGATGCTGTATTTATCCTAACAGCTGCGAAATGCCTTTAACAGCATCATTAAAAGCAGAAATTCAACCTGTTTAGGTTCATTCAGAATACAGAATATGGTTTGATGGAAGAAGTGATGGAGAAAATGATCTAGCTGTCTATTAACTATGCTTTTAAAGTAAGAATGATAGTGACATGCCCGACATGTTGAAAAGAAATTAATTTGCCTACTAACAAGTGCAAGAGAAATACTAAACTGAATGTCAAAAATAAATAGTTGAATCTTGAATTCTAAAGCAGATAAATTTAATTTATGATCTAGGAAGAAAGTTTTGTTATTCTCTATTATTTGGTGTGCTTCCGCTCAGCTGACTTGTACATTAGAATATTTCTCTCTCTCTTTCTTTGATACACAAGAGTAAAAGTTTACATATATTTCTTTTCGAAAGCCCTGTCCCTAGCTATATTATCAACTGTTTTAAACCAAAACAGATTCCAGATAGTAGGAAAGGCTTTATCTTTCCATTTCATTTCCCCTGTTATAATGTTTACGTGAACCTGAATGCGTGATCAGAAATGAAAAAGATGTAGCTGGACAACTGCCGTGCAATTTCAGCTATACAGTTCACACGATGATTTTAAAAAAACTTCCTCTTGAATTTGCTCTTAAAAGTATGAACCTGCTCAGACTGCCATAAAAACATTATCCTATATTTTGGCCCCTAAGGTTCCTTTCATGGTTTTGCCTTCTTGTACTTCCTTAATGCCTTACTTCCATGTAGTACCTGGTGCCATAACGATCTCAAAGTATAAAACAGCAGACACATTATGTAGTGAAGTGTAGTGAAAAAAATAACTTTGTCGTAGGAACAGGATGCATACTAAATTTTGACACCTTGTGCTAGGGCACTTGACTATGAAATTATAGGTAATCCAGAGTTAGGGCAGTGAGATAGCCCCAGCTGGGCTGCCCCAAGTAGGTTGTATCCAGAGCAGAAAGTTGGGCTGTATCCAACAGTGACCCCAGAATCTGACCCCTGCAAATTGGGCAAGAGTCACTCTTTCAAGTGGGTGTTCCTCCTTTATTTAGCAGTGGGAGAGTAACTGGCCCTCCACACTCCAGCAATGTCTGTTCAAGTGGCTTCTGCTGGTGTTCTTTTGCATTTTAGATTGTGAGCCCTTTTGGGATCAGGGATCAATTAGCTATTAATTAGCTGATAATTTTTTCATTTTCTTCATCAACCGCTTTGTGAATTTTTTAGTTGAAGAGCAGTATATAAATACTGGGGTGAGGGGGAGAGAGAGAGGAAGCCTGGGCTGCCCTGTCTGCTCCAGAGCATGCTCAGTAGGCACCAAGTGGCACCTGGAGAGGGCTTGCTCCTGAGGAGACTTGCCTCAGATCACACTGAACAAGGAACAGCTGTGGTTCCTGCCTTATAAGGAAGCCCAAGAGTCCTTGACAACCAGGCACAGATATAGCATCGGACTAGTACAGCAGTACCTATAGTGGAGGGTGGATGCAAGGGGATTATTGGAGTGGCCAGCTGGAGTTGTTCTGTATCCAGAGGTTCGTGGACTATCATCATTGTGCCATATCCTGAAGTTGGGAGGCAGGGGTTGCAGATACACTGGCCAAGGAATCAAAATTTTTATCAATACTACATTTGCTCTGGCTTATCATGGACCCCTATGGGTCTACTCAAATTTATTCCTGCTCCTGAGGTTGTATAACTCTGAGGAGCTGGAAGAGGGCATTTCTGCCCTGGAAACAGGCTCTGAATACAGCCTGACTGTTCTAGGCCATGCTGAACATGCCCTCAACATGCCTCTCTTGAACTGCCTGGGCTGGCAGAGCTATGCCAGCCCAGGCCCCCACCTATCCTGGGCCAGCCTATGTTGACTTAGAATCATAGAATCATAGAGTTGGAAAGGACCTAGTAGGTCATCTAGTCCAACCCCCTGCCTGCAGCAGGAAATCCCCCTAGAGCATCCCCAACAGGTGCTCATCAAGCCTCTTCTTGAAGATCCCCAGTGACGGAGAGTCCACCACCTCCCTTGGCAATCTGTTCCACTGCCGAACCGCCCTCACCGTCAGGAATTTTTTCTGGATATCCAACCAGAAAAACTTATGCTGGCCCAAGTCTTTCTGGTGTAACTAGGCTGCCGCATTTTGGAATTGGGCCAACCCAGTGATAGATAGGATAGCCCAAGTGCACTTCAGGATTGCAGCCCTGTGCAGACTCGAAAAAAAAAATCACCATATTCCAAAAGGTTAATTATTACAGTGTGGGACACAACATCATCTTTGCCAGTATATTATTGGAACAATGCAGTTAACTGATCTGGCATAAAGTGCAAGAATACTTTTTTGCTTGTTTGAAGAAACAGAAAATACTATCTGGAATATGTTCCTAGAAAACTTGATTTCTGAGATATACCACTAGCATCCTTTTGTATGCGCTCACCTTTCATCTTACTCCTCCCTCTTATTGGACTGCAAGTGGGGAACTGCCAGCCTTGTTCCCCACTAGAAAATATGCCAAATGCTACTGAAAGATTAATAAGACAGTTGTTTAGAAGAGGGAGGTCAGGTGGGATGCAGGTGAATGATATGTTTGTCATCATTGCCCAATGGAATTCAGTTTGTAATTCAATTAAAAGGTGAATATAAAGTAATCTGTTTTACTAAAGTGCAAGAAGGATAAAGAAAAGAGAAACTGAGTCTTACAATCCCCAATATGACAATTAATTCTAGCTGTAAATGGAAATAATATGCAATTATTTTTAGCTGTAGATTGGGAACTTGAGGCACGCATGACCCAGGTTCCAAAGTTTATAGGGAAGAATAGAGTGCTTCAGGATTCATTCAGAATGACCCAGCAAATAAAGCCAGTAATAAACTGCATGAAAGTTAGTTTATCTACCAAAGAAACATGAAGGACTAAGCCAACTCTGATGCGATCTGAGGCTCCAGCCAATCAAGCTAGTTAAAACCTGCTGCTTAGGCTCCAAAGCCATCCCCTGAAGCTTTCCTTGGTGCATAAGATATAGAGAAATCTCCAGTCCTGCAAACAGATATTAAATTGGATACTCTTTCACCCTGCTTTGATAAGGTGTAGCACAGAGATTCAGGGAAATGGAAAGCTGCTATATGAAGAAATATACGTATTTGAATCTAACATAAAAATTGTTAAGATAGGAGGATTTTCAGTGCTGGTAGCAATAGCTTCACTGGTAAGTTACTGGAAATGTAACTTCTTGCGATGTTCTTACATGTCTATGGGGAAAGCAACATTATTAAGTATTTAGTCCCTCATTGTAAGAGCTGGCCTGTGCAGTACCATTATCATGCAGATATATAGAATCTTTACTATGCTGCCGTTGTAATGTGTAACTTTCTCACCATATAAAGCATTTCCATTGCAGTTTCCTGGTTGAGGGGAAACTGAACAATGCAGAGGGATCGGAGTGGTGACACATTGTGTGTTGGCTTAGCATCATGAATAAAATACACAAAAGTCATTTTAAGGGCCTTTCATCCAATAAAGACCTACCAAAAATTACCAGCTCCAAACAGTTCTTAGAACTATAACATTCTTTATTTTGTACATTCTAATAATTACACCCTATATTTGTTAGCATTGTGAAAGTGTTACCTTGATTAAATTCTTATAGCGACCAAACGGAGTGAGTAGTAGTATCCCCTTTTGATAACGGAAGCTGAAAGGTACAGCTTGCCCAAGGTTACATAGTGCATTTATTGCTCTATGTAGCAATATTTGAAACAAGGAATTTCTTATTTATAATTCTGAAAAATTAAAGGAATTTAAATAATGGTTTGGCCAGCAGCTGCAGCAGTTGGAGTCCATGCTTTTCACCAAAATCTCATCTATTACAAGAGGAAGGAAATTTTAGGCAACATGTGTATGGGAAGAGACATGAGACATGAGACAAATGCAGCTTCCCTGTAAGGAAGAGACATGAGACAAATGCAGCTTCCGTGTAAGTTAGCATGAAATTCCTGCTCTTACCTCTCTTTTACGTACCTGTGTGTTATCCATTGTCCTTCTTGTTGGACTTGGTTCCAGTAGTTTGTGTGTGAGTATGTAGTCCTTCAGGGACATTTCCTGCAATAAGAGTCCTGAGGAGTTACGGTAAGTATCTTACCATACATGCTGTGGTTAACAGGAGGTTTTTTGTTTGAAGTGTCCCTTTTGTGTGCCAAGTGCCCTTTCACCATGGTTCCCATCACCAAAGTTCCTTTTAAGAGATCAGAGTTTAGCTGCCATGCCACACATCTTATCATTTGTGCTGTTATCAATGCTTCAGTATTGGGTTTGGGATGCTGTGATCTGCTGCTGAATGTAATCTGCATCCTATGCTACGTTGTAAGGAAGTAAGTGAGGCACACATGTAGTGGGGGGGGGTGAACTTTTATTCTAATTTCTCTCCATATTTTTATTCCTTATGGGGTTTACTCCTAATGACTTTAGATCTGTTGCTAGCTTAGTATTTACCCCATATCAGGAGCATGTCCTCCTTCTGTAGAGGAGTTAGGATATAGTGTACATTGACATGCTTCCCATGTAACACCTTAGTCTCCTCCCTATGTTGGCCTGTCCTTTGGGGATATTGCGTCATTGTCCAACCCATGTCTGACTAATATTAATGCAGCATGTACTAGTCTGCAGATTTCAGCCTGCAGATTTCTACGCTGGCAAGGCTGTCATTGAATTGGTGTACATGAGATTACATTGGTGTGTCTCAAGGGTAGGACTGGACTGATTGAAGTTAAAATGAGAAAAAAACAGAGGATTTGGACACTCCATTCTTGAACTATTTGTTTATAAGACTAGTGTTAGTTTATCTCTCTTAACTGCTTTCAAAGTTCCTATATCTGCTCTATACTTATCTTCCTTTCATGGGTATAATTTGTTCCCATAGTGAGGAACATAGTGGGATGTGTGGAACTGGTAGAAAGTTGAACATGATGTACATATTGGCTGAAGGTTATGGGTTTAGCAAGTGTATTTTAGCTAGCTATAACATATTTTGGTATTTTATTGCATTTTCATTGTATTTTATATTACATTTTTAATTTATTCAAAACGTTGTTACATTCCTTGATCTTCCTTGATCCTATGAAATGGTCAGACTGCAGGCTGAAATAAATCAATAATAAATGGTAAGCAAAGAGAACTGCTCATGTGAATTTTTTTAAAAGGAATTACGTTAACATATGGTCAGCTGAGTGGTGCAGTTGGTTAATTGATCAATTAGATTTTCACAGATAGAGCCCAAGCTTCAAAAGTGGTTCAAGTAATGAGGGTAAAAGGTTTTCGTTTATCCTATGTGCCAACTGGAGCTTTGTCCTCATCATAAAACAAAAGAAAAGTCTTGTGCTAACCAGGATTATTTTTTAGTTAGGCTTGTTTGGGGTCTTTTGTTATTTGCAGAGTTTTGTCGAACATTGT
The DNA here is from genome assembly GCA_030015325.1 of Cryptoblepharus egeriae. Taxonomy (NCBI): domain Eukaryota; kingdom Metazoa; phylum Chordata; class Lepidosauria; order Squamata; family Scincidae; genus Cryptoblepharus; species Cryptoblepharus egeriae. The sequence continues at coordinate 27,271,230 of JAREYC010000002.1, read as the reverse complement.
GCACACTTGTTAGCTGCTCCCAGCCTTGCCCTCGGGATGTATACTCTATTGTAGTGGTTTACAAAGTTTGTACTAAGTTTTGTAGCACTGGGACTTCATTTTATAGAATGACAATCTGTTGTGACCCACCAGAATTATCATCATTAACCTGGAACTGATGCCAGAAGTGACATTGGGTTGCAATCCTCACCTAGGCCGGCACAACTCATTGGTCTTTCTGCTCCTGTGGTGATGTAGGGAAGCAAGCGCATGTTTAAGCGCCTAACTGCCCCCCCAGGAGTGGGGCTAAAATGTCTTACAGCACCAGGTCAGCACAGGACTTGTGCCAGGACTTACGGTGCAATCCAGAGTAACCACAGGGAGTCCTTGCTCCAACGTAAGAAAAATTTACTCTGGATTGCAATATGAAGTTCCCATAGATTTTCACTAGGTGGTTTTGTAACTACGTTGACATAAATGTCTCTTACGTGCTCCTGTAGTTACTCTGGATTGTAGGGTTAGGCCAGCCTAACTGCAGGTTAGGATTGCAGCCATTATCAATTTAGCCTTCAAGACCAAGTCATGATCAGCCAAAGGTCCCCTTGGACAACCTGCTTGTGCTGTTATTTTGCAGTTTGTATTTCAAACATTCTAAATCAGACGTTAAATCAGACTTGCATCCTTCTTAACAACGTAGCTGGCCCTCCTTCCAGAGTCCCATCTTCCCACCTAATCAAAGCAAAGCACCATTCCTCTTTTTCCATCAGGTGACTGCCCTACCCAGTAGTTCTGTACACTATATTTTCATCTCTGTTTTCTCAATGGCAGCTGAAATAGATGCTACCCAATCCTTGAAATTGGTTGGCAGCCCACCTAGTGGTTCCTGATCCACAGTTTGAGAAAAGTGCTCTTCTGCATTCCTAACACACACAGGGGAAGTTTCTTCCTGATTCCAATAGTAACCTGTTGGCTTACAAAAAGCCCATTCCCATTCTCAAACTTCTGGAAATTCAGGCTGACCATTGAACTATCTTGCAGTGTCCTAAATTTGTGTCTGTTAGCTGTTTTGGAAGCACCCAATATTGTTCTTCAATACAGTTGAGGCATGCATTGCATCCTGTGTGGGTGAAGATTGGGGAGGGGGCTCTGGAGAAAAGTCAAGGAAACTATTTTCCCTTTTAAGCTTGCCATTCAAGAATGAGTCTTTTAGGACCTGTGCCAGCTATTTTGAACAGGCACTGTTAGAAGGGATGTCATCTGGCAAAAGTCATCAGCCTAGTCCATACTAAAGGTACCAACCCTCCAGAACAGGCAATACCACCATACCATGCAAAGCATGCTATATCTTATTGTGGAGTTGCAGTTGCAGAAGTCTCCATGGTATTCCCTTATCCTGAGGCAAGACTAAAGTGGGTTTATTTGGATAAATAACCTACCAAAGTGGGTTTATTTGGATCTGCACCAGCCATTTATTGGTGCAAAACGAAGGGGAGTAAGGGAGAGGGAATGGTAGTGGGGATAGGATCCTGACACATATTGGATCCACCTCTTTCTCTCTTTTCCAGCCCTACCAAACTCCTCCCCACCCATCACTCTTATGTTATCCTTCCTTGCACTACTCTTCCAAGCACCTGCTCACTGATTCTCACTGCTCAGGGTGCATGGCAGTTTTCATATGACCTTGACCTACTGAGATACATTAAAGTGAAAAGAGAATTGGTGGGACATTTTTCTTCTCTTGTCCAGATTCCCTGAAGCTAACTGGCTTAAATCTCTAATGAAAATAATTTTTGAAAGAATAGAACATGTAGAATCTTAACTTATTACTTCTCAATACTGTATTCTTTCTCCAGATGTCCCTACAAAGATTCACTAGTTCACTATATTAAATGAAACCTGTGAAACATTTTTTGCATAGCAAAAGTCAAGAAAAGGAGCTCAATAATAATAACAAGCAGCACAGATAACATAATTTTTGTTTTGAGTATATTGAAGTACTTATTTACTTCAAGTGGAAAACTGAGCACTGCTAATGTATTTTGTATGAATCACACTGCTCAATGAAATGGCTAATTTATTTTAGCATATACATAAATAGGTAGCAGTTTGCAGTAGGACAAGCTAATGAAAATGATGCTATGAAATTGTCTGTAGAATGAGAAGTGATAGAGTCAAGTTATTATTGGTTGAGTGCTAAGATGCTAGTGAACTGGCCATCATGCCTCTGAACTTTTGAACTGCTAGTTGTTTGTGTGATTTATTGATTTTGATATCTCCCTGTGTTAAGTTGTTCTTTTATTAAGTTATTCATTCATTTTTTCCACCCATTTATTTATTTATTGTATATGAGACAGTACAGAGAGAATCATGCAGACTCAAAAGACCTTGAAAATTTAAGTGGCTGAGGGAGAACGGACCTAGGATTTGGCAGGATTCTCAGTTCTAATTTCTCCGCCTTGGAGTCCCAAACTCCATGGTGCAGAAAAAGCACAGAACTCTGGGTCCAAATGTTAGAATTAGGCTGAGACATTCTGACTTTATAAGCATCTGTTGGACTTATCTTGTTTTCTGCCCACCTATAAGCTCAATTTTATATTAACTTGTTCCAGTCTACCTACTCACATTTCCATGCACCCCATCTTGTTCCGTCTGTTACATCTCTCGGTGTCTGACACATGGGGAACATCACTGACTTCTTTTGTGGGGTTTTCCCCAAAGAAGTCTGCTTTGTCTCCTGTTGTACAAAGACTGACGCTGATTAGTAATGTTGCAAATTACTTTTAAGTGACCTGACTTCCTATCATGTCTTCCTGGCAGAGTAACTGCTTGCAAGCATTTGGCTTTGTTTGGGGAAGACAGGGATAGCCACCTCTATGTTACACATGTGTCTCCCTCCCAGATCTGATTTTGAATATGAAGATTTTATACTGTTTGGATGTCTTGAAGCTAATTTGTTAGGCTGCAGTATTGAGCACCATTCAGTTGATTTCCTGGTCTTTTAGGATTTCCAGAACTAAAGTGCTGCCTGTACATAAGTTGTGATTATGCCAGTGGAACATAACCCGCATGTAACAAGGTGCAGGTTAACAATCTTCATAAAAGGAGAGTTGCCTGATCCTGGCAACTTGTTTTGTAAGTGATACTGTGATTCCTACATAGCAATACTTTTTTTAAAAACATAAACATTTAGACCATAGAAAATTTCTGAGTGGTTTTGGGGGAGAAACTTGTCTGGCAGATTCTTAGTGCTGCTGCTAATTAAATATCTTGACACCTGTCTTTTACAATTTAGAATAAAATGCTTTTCGCATGTAAAGCTAGTCAGCTTGCATGTGCTTGCCCAATGTGCAAATCTAGTTAAGGTAAGGCAGTTCAGTGGTTTACTTGGACCTTTACTGGTACACTTGCTCTTGCATTTAAAAAGAAAGAGAAATAATATGCCTGTTGTTGAAACAACTACATTTTTCATTCATACCCTGCTAGTAATTCTGCAGGAACTTTCAAATATAATGTTATACTTCCTATTAATTAAGCTGATATGTGTGTTACTTGAATGCTGAAAGCTATTTTGGTCCTGTGACCCCTCTCCCTCCCAAAAAAGTCTCCTCCCCCCACTATAAAGAGAAAAACCTTGCAGAAAGAAGTTTAGAAGCTGGAAATGCTTGTTTCTTCCCTTTATCTCCCTACTCCCTCTTTTATTCTGATTTCTTTGAAGGAGGCCTGTTTGAACCAGAAAACTAAACGATTGGGGAAAGGCAGGCTGACAGCAACACCATTAGCTGAAAGGGGGAAAAATCCATTTCATTGCAACAATGTTATTGTTTACTTTACCATACACATCCTAATATGGTTACCTCCCTGTCAAAGCGGAGGAGCCAGGGGCTGAGGGGCCCCCTCAGGGAGAAGCTTCTAACTGCTTCCCAGACAATAAGAAACAAACGGCACAACTCCACAAAAGGCTTCCTGGAAAATAAGTGTCAAGTAAAGAACTCTGCCTTCTGACATACTGCTCTGTATATGTAACCTGCTTGATGCCATGCTGCCCAAGCTGAGATGCGTTTGTTTGGAATTATAAGTCACTGTGGGTACGTCCTTTTTCCATTTTGGCTTTCTTTCTTTCTTTCTTTTGAAATAATTTTGAAGGCTGTGGATTAATTCCTTGATCATATCTTTCCACGCGCCTTTTATGAGTAATGTTTGCCAGAGTCTTTTTCTAGGAAAGTAAAAGGTAAGAATGTCAATTTAGCCTGGGCCCTTTGTCGCTTAAACTAATGGTCATCGTTGCTAAAGACAATGCTTGCATAGCAAAAAAACACACACCACAAAATGCTGCTTTAAGTGTCTCAGACCTTTGTCTAAACAGAAATATGTTATTTCTCTTGATTGTCATGCCTGCGTCCTTTAAAATGCCACTAGTTGTAGATGCTGCTTGAACAGAGGTGCACTCCTGTGTAAAACGTGCCACAGATGCAAATCCTTTGCTGCAACCAATTGTCAGCTAGACCAATTTCTTTTAGAAGCTTTTCTGTTATTTCTTCTTCATCACCGTCATCTTTTCTACTTGTGATTACTCTTCACACCCTTGGCTGTTCCAAAATCCTCCTCACAGTCTCGAGGCTTGCCAGTTGTTATCTTCAGGACCAGAACAAAGGTAGGTTGTTAAACTCCGTGCTCCGGGGGAGGGACAAGTTATTTTTGGAGGATTGTCTTCCTAGTACATGACTGGCTGACCTAAAAGGAGGAGGGGGGGAAATCCTCCACAGAGTAGGGAAGAGTAAGCATGCACTCTAGCAGCTTTTTATAGTGGTGTTATTTCTCATTTTTTAAAGAAGCAACAGAGCAGGATTCTTAAAAAAATGAAATTATATGAAGAGTGATCCAGCAAATCCATTCTGCTAAAAAAGTTAATATAGTATGTGTTTTTGATTTCATGTGTGAAGCAATATGTATGTATTGTAAGCAGCATGATTTTGTAAAACACATTTTCATATGAGATGTGAGTTTTTTAAAAAAATACAAATCCAAAGCATTCATTGAAATCATGTGGTGATGGTGCATTTTCACACTGGAATTTGAACTTTTGGAAGTCATGCTGCAAATATACTTTGCTGTGTTAGTGGAGCCTGACCCATTTTAGGAATTGTGGCACTTTTTTCTCTTCACCCAGCTCAATAAGATATATTTAGTCCAACATGTATTAGGCGTGTGCATACTTTAGTGAAAGTACAGAAATGTGGGGGGAGGGAAACCTGTTCAAATAAGTTGATTCCTATAATATGTGGTTCTGTTGAATCTAAAAACCTGTGCATTTTTATTCTAGAAAGTGAACAATACCATTAATATGTACAAGGACAAATGAGAACTTGGAAACTCGTATGTTATGGAATTCAACCTCTGAAATGCTTTTATATTAGTAGAGATATTCAGTGTTCAGTGTTGAAATGCACGATGATATTTTTTCAGAAATATAGCAAACTTCTCTCACAGACAGAAACCACCTAACATTTATGTCCTTAGGACAGTAGCTGGCTGAAGTCAAGCATATTTCAATGGGAAAATGAAGCAGATGCTTAAAACTTTCCCGCTTGAAATAACCCGGCTTTAATTCTTAACTAATAGTGAAGTGTGCTGTTGTTTACCATTGTCATAATTGTCATTAGAGCATTATAACTGCCATTTTAAAAATTATCATTACTTTGAATATGTTTTGTTTATTCACTTAATAACTGAGGCTGAATGTTCATCCACATAATTCACAAGCATTCATTATATTCTCTATGTTCCACTGTCATCTCTCCTATTATTTATTTTTGACCGAGATATATGGACCAATATTTAGTAATCTGAAGCCTCTTTTTAAATGAAGCAACCAAACAGCACTTCCTATTCAGAAATTTCTCATTTCCCAAATACTGAAAATTCTGTGATTTTATAATAGTATATACAGTATATATGCAGTTTGGTTTCTAAGAATAATCAACCTTTATAAAAATCTGTGTATCAAATGTATATGTATATTGTCTATAATTCTGATTTTTGGGAAACAGAGGTAGCCAGAAGGAATTAGTAGGCTTTAATTAGACATGGAGAAATTCGCATTTTACAGGGATTTATGTTAGAACATGGAATGGCGGGTGGCTTGTTTCCTCATTATGAATACTCTCTGCACATAATGAGGTTCATCATTAGTTGATGGAGTGAATTTGCCCTAGCTGTACCTTGAAAGGCACATAATTTACATACTACTTCAGAGCTCAGGCTTTAATGGATTCCTCGATGAATAAAATGAAAAGCTACTTTCTTTAAATTTTTGAACACTGTTTTGATAATATGGATTTAATAAGACATTCAGTTTGCTTGTTAAGTATTTTTGAAAGTGCATCCTGAGTTTTAACAGAAGATTCATATTTTAGCGCTGAGAGTTGGACAGCAATTGTCTGGTGACATAGATGTAAACATGAGGGGGGGAAGGGTTTATTTTCTTTTACATGCTCAATTCCTTTGACGCTTCCTCTTTGCAATTATGCCTATGTGTAGTTACAGTTGCTATCCAGATGAGCCACCAAAAGAGCTCACTTATAATATTTTAATACCATACAGAATGCTTCTTGATTCATTAGATTGCATTTGGCACGAGAATGATTTTTTCTGCTGCACATTTACAGTATGCATTTTAGCAGTGATTGATCTATAGAAACACATTACTTGCTCTCAGGCTGACATTGACAGAACCACTAGCCCCACCCCTATCTTTTCTAATGAGAAGAGGGAAAAGGGAAAAAAAATCCAGTACAGTTCCACCTTCGAAATCTTCTGTGTAGATACGATTAGATTAGAGGAAATTGAATTGTAGGCTGCCTATTATGTTATCATGTCATCAACTTGCTGGAGTACTAGTATACTGGAGATTGTTAATGGGATACTCTTTCCCTGATCCTAAGCCTCTTACTCATATTACAGATGCATTAAGCAGAACTATAGCATGGAACATTCAAATGTCACAAGTTCCTTAAGTTTCCTTCTAGCATATAGTGGCTTTGAAAATACTTTGCATGATCAGGACTATAGCATGGATCTGAGTCTGAGAAGTCCTTACCAGGACACCTATGCATTGTTAGTCAACTAGTTCAAGGTCAAAAACAAAGGATTTTACTAGTTTGAGTTGGTTGCAGGAGAGGAAAGCAAATAAAAGGTGTTAAGACTTGTTTTGATACAATGCTTTATTATTTCAAAATGATGAGTTCATGTAAACATTAACAGAATAATCTGTGTCATTCTTCTATTTTTTTAAAGGTAATTTTCTTCAACTGTAGACCTGTCTGCTTGAAAATCTTTTCTCTGTTCTAAAATATATATTTGTTTAGGGAGTTTTCATTGAAGTGTACATGACAATTACAGCTGTTCATTAACAAAATTGGGTATTTGTTTTAAACTTTAACCAATCACTTTGATATGCTAATTATGGTGTAATTTAATTTGAGCCCTGTAATGATGATGCCGTTATTATGGACATAAATGATGCAGTTAAACTGAGAGTAATCTCATTTGCATACTGTACATGCCAGTAAATTAAGCCCTTTCTTCGTCTGCCTCAGCTTTAATTTTCCACTTCTTTTCACACAGCGCCTTTCCAGCCACTCTCTTATAAGCCCACTTTGTAATAGTCCTGATGACTGTTTGATGTGGAGAGTTGGTGCACCACAATAATGCAAGACACAAGATGTAACATTTAAAGGATTCATTATCTTACTGAGTGTTCCCTTAAGAAGCTAGAATTAACAAGAGTTGGAAGCGTCTTTTCAGTGTTCAGCATTATAGGCTTCCTGATCAACAAAATTCAGACTTTTTCTACCCTTTCCATCTTTAAAAAGCTCACATATGTACAACTCACCCTTGGATAATGTTTGCTGTCATAATCCTAGGATAGAACTGGACTCAATTAATCAACTGCTGTAGTATCTGTATGTAAAATTCTGTAGAAGGGAAATTGCAAAATATACTGAAAATCCTACAAAAGTTTAGTAAGATACTAGATCAAGGTAAGGTAGATCAATTTCAGAATTTCTATTTGGCCTATGTTAAGTGTATCTGAAAATCCATGTTTTTTCTCACTTTTCTACCTTGCATTCTCTTCTCTAATTGGTTCATCTTGGATTTAAACTAGCTTGAACCATATGGTATTTAAAACGATATTTCAGTTTCAGTCAAACTCGCTTCTCCCTCTTTATGTTAACAATACCAAAACACATGTGAACAAAATCATAGCTAAAAAACTCAAGGATGAGAAAACCACTAAAAACGTTCGTACATCTCTATTGCCAAAATATATCTATGACATGTCTAGCCTTGTTTGCTGGACTGTAATGCTTCCTATCTTGTGGGCTCATACAATACATGGTTTAGTACATGTCCATCACAACATAGTGTGGAAAGAGATTCTGAAGCAGAGGCCTGATTAGTTTTACAGAGTGATTGAAAAGAAAACCCCCTATTTTAAAATACTTATAAATTACAATATAGGGAGTTACTTTTCAATCACCCTGTATTTATTTTTGAGTTGCTTGCTTTCTTGGTAAGATTGTTACATTGTTAACTACCATGAAAGGAAACACTCTTTTTCCTTGGGGCACTGGTATGTTGTGAGAAACTTTTGTTAGCAAAAGATTATTATTAGGCTTTTAGAAATCTTGTCCTGAACAACATCCCATGACCAAAAATAGTTTTGGCTGTTGCCTATAAACATTCACATTAGTCATTTCCTGGGTGAATAGTATAAAGAAGTTGAGCAATACAAAACTGTTGCCTGTCTCCTCTACCCTCCCCATGGTATATAGCAAACAAAGGGGGAAGTATTTGGTTTGCCAGCTGTCCAGGGTTTAATGAGTCTTGAATTCACATTTGTTGAACTTGTGTGTCCCCCGTATTTTAAATGACAGACTAGTCTTAAGCAACTTTCTTAAGTTTGCTTTCTTGTTCACCCATGAGGTATTTGTGCTCTCCCAACTTCCAATATAAGAGAATAACATTTTGCCCAATAAAGTTTTCTTGTACCCGGTGTAGATTCCACCATCAGAACACAGGAAAACCGTGGCTGAGAATAAAATTCCATCTAGTTCAACAACCTGTTTTAATACAGGTCAGCCAAAAAGAGGGCATGAAAGCAATAGGTCTTCCTTGCTGTTGTCACTCCGGCAACTGGTATTTGAAGCTGTCGTGATGCTGAATATGAAATTATTTTATTACCATCATACCTCATAGTCTCTGATAGACTTTTCCATATATTTGTCTAACCCTTTTAGAAAGCCACATACATGTCATTGTTACATCTTGTAGCAGTGTATTCCTTAAAATGGTTGTTCATTATATGGAGAAGTATTAAAGGGAAGAAATTTAGTATTCAAATTTATTATGCAAATGTTCATAATTTCTGTCAGTTTCCTCAGTTTTCCCCTCTAAACTAAAAAGCTCCAGATATTTCAGTATGTTTTATCAAGGTGTTGCAGTCCTAAAACTGGATTGGTTAAGTTTTCAGACCATATATATTATCTGGTGTTGCTGGGGCTAGAACAGATTCCTTGAGCTTTCAAAGTACTACTCAGTATGATGGACCACCAGGATTCCCTTTATTAAGATAATGCTATTTATTTGTTTCCTTGGTTATTTGTTTACCCTACAATCCAGAGTAACTATAGGAGCACGTAAGAGATATTTAGGTCAATGTAGTTATGGCACCACCTAGTGAAAAACCTATGGGAAATTTATATTGCAATGCAGAGTAAATTGTTCTTACATTGGAGCAAGGATTCCCTGTAGTTACTCTGGATTGCGCCCATAGTCTTTGGCCACAACTGCAAGAACTCCTGTCACTTGTTGAGGAAGGGACAATGATGCATTACCTTTAGTATATGTTTGGATAAGAGTTTGGATAGTATATGTTTGGATAACATATGGATAACAAGAGAACAAACCAATGCAATATGTTATAGAAACAGAAAACATGCTCAACTTTTCGATTGTGCAAAACACTATCTAGTGGCATGATTACAACGTAGCATTTGCTTATTACATATATTGAATCTTTCTTTTAACAGGACAGCTAACAGTAGCAAGTCACAAAGAATAGAAATTCCATGACTGCCTACAATATTAACATGAGATATTTTGCACAGAAAAATATTACAGTGTGGTTTGTTTTATCCGGGCATCAAGTCCTTCCCAAAAACCTGGGATGCCAGTGTTTTTCCTATTTTGTTGTTATAAATATTGTCACAAATAAAGCTGCTTTCTGTGGTTGTTGGATGGTAATTTCTGTGGCCCCAATGCTTTCCAGGTGCTCTTCAACGTGTATTGGAAGAGCACTGAGGACACCAATCACCACTTAGATCTTTTTCAGCTTTTCAGCAGCTTTTCAGTTTCTATTTGTAAATCTTTGAATTTTGTTATTTTTTCTTCTGTTCTCCAATCACCTGGGATTGCTATAGTGATGATTTTCACTTGTTTTTCTTCTCGATTACAGTTATATTGTGTGTATTATGTGACAGGTATTTGTAGTTGGAAGTCGCCTAATATTTTGGTAAAAGCCTTTTAATATTTTGGTAAAACCCTTTCAATTTTGTGGTCCCAAAAGTTTTTGACTTCAGGTAATATGTATTTCTTATAGATGCTCTAATGTAGAATTGCTGCTACCTTGTCAGTACCTCTGATTATATTTGGTTTGTTTTTGATCTTTATACAGCAACTAATTAGGTGGTCAATTGTTTCTTTACAGAGACAGCACTTGTCGATGCAGTGGCCTATTTTCCCACTTTTCTGCTTAGTTCTTTATCTGTTCTATTTTATATAAGCCTGCTTTGTTTTGATGGCATTTAATTTCTCATTGTTAACAGTTTTAAAGTGCATCCTTTGGGCTATCTTTTATATATTCTTCAAAGACTCTTTTTTTCCTCTTCTGTTTTGGACCTGTAGCATTCCTTATTCATCTGAACTGCAAGGTAGATAGTCTGTCCATATCACTACGAGGGTGCAAAGCATGTTTGATGGACATTGTCTTCCTGATCTAATGTCTCTAGCTCTGCTTATGTCAGTCTCCTGCTCCTGCAGTGTAACTAATGATGGGTATAGCCAGATGTTTATGGATTGCAGTGTTCCCACCATGAAGTTTTGACTTTGGGATTCTTGGGATTCTTCTGAGTATCCTGATGTAATCAATTTTTATTTTAACATAGTCCATACTGGATTATGCTGTCAGCCTGAAGTATGCTCAGATATTTATAATGTTCTTTTTTGCCCAAATTCTTAATATTTTTCCATTGGGCATTTACATGCTTTCAGTTTTCATTATTGTGTGACCCTTGGGGATCAGTTGGGGGCTCATGAGAGGGCTGGATCCACCATCTTGGAATCTGGTACTGGGTTTTCGTAGGAGTAAGTCTCATTGTACAAAATGGGACTTATTTCCAAGTAGACATGGAGGAGCATCCCAGTAAGTTTGACAGGGGCTTCTGGACCTATCCGGGAGAGGGAATAACACTAAGAAAACGACTTTTGACCTTGTTTATCCAGCCTGCTTTTTTGTTGTAGTCTGTTGGAGTGTCCTATAGTTTGCCTAGAATACTAATGTTTCTTCTTCATTTGGTATTTTCCATTGTTTTTGAAATTTCTCCATTTATGCATCGATATAAGTGTTTTTTAATGCTAAGACACTGTGCCTGTTAACCAGCAGGCCAGGGTTCGATTCTGGGTCAGCCCCACAAGACAGGTTGAGCTCCTGTCCTTAGACCAGCTCTGCGACGCCAGCTGGATCTAATCCTATTGGCTCTGCCTTTCCATTGGACTAATTCAGTGGTGTAGAGAGGGGGGATTTGCTGCTTGGGTAACAGCCTATCCTCCATAACAATCCAACCCAGGCCTTCGTGCTTTGCATGCAGCGTATGCAGCGCCGAGCACGATACCATAGTCTTCCAAGACTGACGGAGGCCTGCTAGAGTCTACAATTCTGGCTTCTTACTGGCTTTTAAAAAAACTGCTGTTTGCTGTTTTACTATTCCCAGTGTTTCTGCAATTCTTGAATCTACATACTATTTTTGAATCAGATCCTGTTAGAAATTTTTCTTCTTCAGCTTCTTGCGTATCTTACAATTTGCTAGCACTGATTGAGGCATGGCAGTTTTGTTTACCAATCCAGTCTTCCATTTAAGTGGTGCAGTATCTTTTTTTTTGCAAGTATTTTGATCTGAGCTTTTGTATTGTTGTTTCTGCTACATTATACATAAGTTGATTTATTTCTTGCAAATTATTACCGTAGTTATTTCTGCAAGTGTAGTGTTTACATCTTTTAATACTTGTTATTTACTATTATGCCAATAAGCTGTTCGAACACTGTGGGCAAGCAATACTGTTCTATAATTTTCTGGTGTTGTCTCTTTGCCCTGATCTTTTTGAGTTTAGTATGTTGTTCTAGTTATTAGCCGTTCATCAGTTGATTTTCTGTAACATTTCATTAGCTAATGTTGAGTTTAATCTAGTTTCTCTTTATCTTGCTTAGAATTTGCAGGGAGAAGTGTCTGCCTCAGAAATGAAACTAAGCTAATTAAAGTCCAAAGGCAAATTTACTAATTATGTGCCTTGTTATCATGGTAAATAATTACTTTAGTTTAACCTGTAAATTGATATCTGCTGAGGTTCCTGGACCCAAACCTTGTAGATGCCTAGGTTCAACCTGTATACTAATGACTCCATGTCTCAAAAAGGCTCACACTGTAACAGATGCAAAAGAGCAGACAGTCACTTGATAAAATACTGTTGGTTGAGGAGTGTCAGGTACTTTCCCCAACATAACCAGTTAACAGGGGGATAGTCATTGTAGCCACTTATTTTGTTCTGAGAACTATATACTTAAAATGGTAAGGCTCTCAAGACATTTTCTGCATCTAGGCTTTTGATCTTATTTACACGAGCACAACTTGAAAAGATTCTCTTGTTATGTATCTTTTTGGTTTTGAGAGAATTTACAGTTTGGCGTTTAGACTGTATGCTTGATAGTTGACAGTTCCCCAAGGAAGATAAAGAGGAAAAATGGATTAATCTTGCATAGCATGTGCTGCATGTGCTCTGGGGCATATACTACATTCTGTGGTGGGGTGGACAGTCCTGCCGCTGCCCAAAATAAAGGATTATCTGTTCCCTTACCTCAGGTATGCAGTAGGGCAGCATTAGCACTGGAAAATAGAATGGGTTTGATCCTAGGCATGCTTAAATGCATTGGCCTTAATAGTTATGTCAGTCCGGTGCTGGTATCAGTCCCTGCAGGTGCTGAGATGGTGCTGGCACTGGCACTGGCACTGACTCTTCTCTGGGTGTTGAAGATGTGCCTTATGGCATGTTTGCATCACCCACTGTTGGCAGTAAAGTTCAGCACTCACATTCAGCTAGGACCTGACTATCTATGCTGGATTGGGAAACTACATAAATACTCAATATGAAGAAAAAAAGAACCTTCTCAGTAATTTGGAATAGACTACTCACAACTACCTGATGGAGGGAAATTAATGCATCAAAATATCTCTGTGGAATTTCATGACCATAGACGTTTGGCAGAAATAAATTATTTCTTCCATATTATGTGCTGTATGACCATTAAAATGTGTTTAATATCATAGGATTGATGTCATAAGGTCAAGTACATGTGATAAAATACCAAGAACAATTATTATTCCTATTTCAGATCAGAGAGTTTGAGAGGATTGTTGCTGCCGAGAATGTGACAGTGAATATTTGAAGTATTACTTTAAAAAGTCAAAGTGTGAGAAGATAGGTTATACAAGAAAGGGAGGATGGTGCCAAGCAAATATTGCCTATAACTTTGCAATGAATTAAGTCCTAGGTGTAACTCAGAATGTGCTCAACATACACACTTCAGCAACTGATATGGAACTTTTCATAAACTGGAATAAAAGTAACTTTTATTTAAAACCAAAGAAGGAAAGTAATTGACACTTCTGCATAAAAAAGTTGTTGTGGAAATTAAATTCTGCATTGACATAATGCAATCAAAATACAAATAAATAACCGGCTTATCTTTTTCTTTATAGAGCAATAAACCGATTTACAATTAGGAAATCTCCCCAGTATATGAAGATATGAACAAACCTAACCATTTGTGAAATTAAAAAGAAAAAAATATTTATCCCTATAGTGTTGTCTGTCTGTGTGTGTGTACAAGTTAGTACAAGTTCATAACTGTCCATAGATTTCAGTCAAAATCTTGGATGACTAGCTTGTGGCTTGATGGCCAGAATTCACTCAACTCGAACCCACCAAAGGGGACTGGAGCTGTGTTGCTGGTCTTTGGAGGGCTTTCTGAAGCCTGTAGAGGCCAAGAATGTGGACTTCTGGTTTCCCTTGGGTATTCCAAAGTCCTATTTTAATGCCTTTTAAGGCTTTTGAAGCCTGGGGTTTCTTCAGGATTTTACTTTGCAACTATTCTACAGATAACATCATGGATCCAGGTCATAACACGCAACTGTCATATAGCTAGACTATAGCAACAGATTCATATGTTGTCATAAGATCCCATCTCTTTCACAAAGCTATATATTGAACATATATATCCTTCTATCTCTTCTTACTTAGTTTGTATTGACATTGCTCAGAGGTGGTCAAAATACTGCTTTCCAATCCTGTTCTGCATCATTGATTCTTTATCATTTGCTGATGAGTTTATGATAAGAAGAGTAACATTTATGAGGATGAGATGTGCCTTGATACCATTCAATGGAAGAACGCCAACAGGGCAATCATTGTTACAGCTGCCTGTAACAGGGCAGTCATTGTTTAAAGTCAGCTTTACCATAAGATTCTGCACCAAAGATGGAAAAAAAGGAGCAATCCCAAAACTTACCTTGCTGGTGTTCTTCTGAATCTTTTAGATGGTAAGACTAATTATTTTATTTTCATCCTAAACCAATGCTGGGGTTCTGCAAATTGATCTCACGATCTGTTAGTGTAAGCTGCATTTGGGAGGAGGGACCTGAAGTCACACCACCATCATTCATTTTGGAGCTGCTGGTGCAGGCTGGGGGCCCTTCATGTGCACCCTTAACAAAACAGGAAAGGTAGCAGGCATGTTGGCAGATTTAGGCCCATATCCTAAAGTCAAAATAAGCCCTTTGCGTTGGAACATTTGTGACTTTCCGTAAGATAACACTAGAGGGTGCCGTAACTGCATGGACCCATAACTGCTCTGGATTTTCCCCTTAAGGTAATAATTATCATTTTTTTCCTCAATGCCATTTCTATCCTGTTGAAAAGAAAGGGTGATAATAGTCACAATTTCCATGTGACTATGTTTAGTTCCACTTGGGATGATACCAGAACAATGTCAGTGTCCCTGACATAAAAAACACTTTGGTCTTTATGGGAAGCCATTTTTATGAAGTAGTTCCTTGGTGTTTTGGATGCATAATTTCAGATATACTTTTTATTTGTGTATGGAGTATAATCCATGCATTTGAGCTTTGCAAAGTGTGAGACTTTTGCTCAAGAGTCTCTAGAAAATGCCATAGATGAGGACTTGATAAGCAGGAGAAGAATGTGCAGTGATTGCAACTGCACATAATTTGGTTTGTTACAATAAGGTATAGGATTGCTGGGTTCTTCCCTGCTAACTGTACAAAAAAGTTCTTTTAAGTGGTGTTTAGCATGGAAAGAAAATTGCCCATTTTTACAGCAGCACAACTTTTTCTCCTCTAGTGAGTATTTGCTGGTGTTCTTCTGCATCTTTGATTTTGAGCCCTTTTGGGACACATGGGAAGCCATTTTGGCTGTAATCCTAAACACACCTTCCTGGGAGTAAGCCCCATTGAATATGATTGGACTTACTTCTGAGTAAACATAGGATTGCATCCTTAATCTTTTGTCTTAAACAGCTTTATTTTTAAAAAACCAAGATCATGGCTTCTGGTCCCATCAATTTGTGGCAAATAGAAAGGGAATAAATGGAAGTTGTGACAGAGTTTATTTATCCAGGTTTTAAGATTACTACAGATGGTGACTGCAGCCAAGAAATCAAAAGACACCTGCTCATGGCAAGGAAAGCTATGGCAGGGCTAGACAACTTAATTAAAAGCTGAGATGTCATCTTGCTGACAAAGATCCTTCTAGTTAAAGCTATTATTTCCCTGTGGTAATGTATGGCTGTGAGCGCTGAACCATAAAGAAGTCTTACTGCCAAAGAATAGATTCCTCTGAATTATGGTGCTGGAGAAGACTCTTGAGGGTCCCTTGGACTGGAAGGAGATTAAATCAGTCCCTCTTCCAGGAAATCAACTCTGTTCACTGGAAGGACAGATACTGAAGCTGAAGCTCAAATATTTGGGCCACATCATGAGAAGGAATAACTCCTTAGAAAAATGCCTGATGCTGGGAAAAACTAAAGGCATAAGGAGAAGGGGATAGCAGAGGATGAGGTGGTTAGACAGTGTCACCGAGGCAGTGAAAATGAATTTGGA
Organism: Cryptoblepharus egeriae; assembly: GCA_030015325.1. Classification (NCBI taxonomy): domain Eukaryota; kingdom Metazoa; phylum Chordata; class Lepidosauria; order Squamata; family Scincidae; genus Cryptoblepharus; species Cryptoblepharus egeriae. The sequence goes on along the minus strand of JAREYC010000002.1, from coordinate 27,254,743 downwards.
AAGACTGGAAGCTGGTGGAGGATAGGAGAGCCTTGCGTGTTGCAGTCCATGGGGTCACAAAGAGTCGGACATGACTTAACAACAACATGCAAAGCCATTGTAAAGTGCAAAATGATTCGCACAAGGTCAACAGATCCCATGTTTGCAAATTCACTTATCTTCAGTTCAGGTCTGTCTCAGTGTGTCCCCCCAGTTCAGGGCTGCCATATGTCCTGGAAAACCCATATGTCTGCACTGTTCAGTTTTCATTCGGGATTGCATTCACATACTGTCAAGTTTGACAGGGGTCCTGTTCCAGTTTTGTGGAAGAGAATTATGGAAGTGAATTTATAGAAGAGAATTATGGAAGAGAGACCTACACTGGTGGCAAAGGGAGCTTTTCTTCCCTTACCTCTGGAGGTTCCTCTCAGCCCAGAAGAGGTATGCATATCTGCTTGCTGCCTCTGCCAGTCTCAGACTGAGCCACACAACAAAAAAAATAGTAACTTCTTTTTAAAAAGTGATATTTTTGATGCTTTCTAAGGCAGCTCTGGCTTTTGGTTTGATTCCCAGTACCCTCAAGAACCTGGATAGTTGCCTCCTCCTCATGGTGTTCTGCCCAGCTATGCCTTTCTGGTTCTTCTTCTCCTTCCTGAGTCCTGCCTCTGAGCCTTTTCCTGTGCTGTCAATATTCCTCTGTCCAACTGGCCATCCTCCTCTTCATAGGTTGCCAATGGAGCCGGTCATGCCTGTTCCTTCCTACCTAACTCACTTGCCTTCAATGAAATGTCTCACTGCTTTGTATATCTTTGCAGGCTGCAAATTCTGTCAGGTGAAGAGGTTGAGACTCTATATTGTTATTCTGTGTTCTTGCCAAGGTGAACCTTCTCGTTGTCAGAGGTCTATGGCAGGTCAGTCCTCTTGCCCTCTATTTTCTCCCCGCACCTGCTAGGTATAGCATGTGCCTTTTTGGTGTTGTTGCACCCCACCAGGCAGGGAGAATTGGCCGGGACTCTAATTGCCCAATCCTAATCAATCTAGGCTAGCCTAACTCACTGGTATATCTTCTTGTGATGATGTGGGGAGGTCGGTGCAAGTCTGTACACTTGCCTTAGCTACCAGAGCGAGGTAGAAGAGCCTTACAGCACTTTGGTAAAAAAGGGAGAAAACCACCTTTTCCTTTCTTGTGTAGCACCTCAGAGCAAATCCCCCTGCTTGCAGGAACCAGACCAAACCTAGGCAGGCCTATTCAGACATAAGCCCTATTATAGTCAGTGGGGCTTAACCTTCATTGAATGTACATAGGCTTGCAACCTCAGAACCTAGTCCAGTGCCTTTCTACTCAGATGTAGGTACCATTATAGACAATGGGGTTTACATTCCTCAAATAAGGAAGGATAGGATGGGAGCCTCAGAAACAAGTTCCATTACAATCAATGGGGCTTACTCTAAGGAAACTTTGGTTAGGTTTGCAGCCTCAGAGCCCAATCCAATGCCTATCTTCTCAGAAATAAGTCCAATTAAAGTCAATGGGACTTACTCTCCAGTAATAGGATGGCATCCTGAAAAGGTTGAAATCCCTGCTCTGAGTAGACATGCATAGGATTGGGATCTCAGCTGCAATCCTAACTACGCAATAGCTCCATTTATTATAATGGGGACTCCCAGCTGGAGGTGGCTGTGCTCTGGGTGGGGAAGCCCCTTTGCTCAGAGTCATTCCCCCATGACTCTATTGGTCCTGGAAAAAAATTTCCCACAGAACCGGTCCCTGGGGGCAAAAAGTACGAGGACAATACTTTTTGGGGGAATGAGGACGATACAAAAAGTATGAGAACAATACTTTTGTCATATAGTATTTTGAAAGTATTTGGGATTTTATGGAAGCTTATCAGAGATGACTCAAAGTAAAAGAAAAAAGTCAGTAAGGACCATTGATATCTTTGTCTGCAATGCAGAGCAACAAGACAGTGTTGAAGGTATTCCAGATCACATTCATTCAGTTCTTGGACGGCAATGGTGACCAATGCCAACAGTTATGAATGTCTGTAATGTTCAGGTATTCCTCTGCAGGCAAATTGATGTTGTAAACTGTTCCTTAAAGGTAAAAAGTTGGAAAATGCGCACACAGCAGTATGAGAAGTATACGTTAGTATCATTTTGGTGGGAATTAACTGATGATTTAGGAGTAGGGAGAGTTTACAAAATGTTATGAATTCTCTTCAGATCCTCTGTGGAGTTAATATAAACAAAACATATTTATTTTA